>CM065428.1:36068333-37411666 GCA_033030585.1 Hippophae rhamnoides | reverse complement strand
TATGAAGACTTTCCTTTCATGATTGAACACAGAGGTAGGATATAACTTCTATCACACAACACTTACATGAAGGATTTAAACTTAGATCAAGCCCATTTTAGCACTATAGCCTACACCCTCATGTCTATTAGCCTAGCAACGGTGCCAACTTGACATTCATATGAGTGGAACGAATCTCTCCAAGAATTCATGTGCCATATTGCACCAGAGTCTACTACCCAACCATCAAAAAGATGCTTTTTAAATTTGAAGGTTGTCGTTGCCTTTATGTAGGTTACTTCACCATCATCTAAATTGCTTACAATGCAACTTTGACTGTTGGAGCAACACTAATTCTTTATGTGCCCTTTCTTGCAACTGTTATAGCACTTAACATTCTTTCTACTCTAAAAATTTGATTTATATTGATTATGACTTCCACTGGTTCCACGTTCCATCGACTTCCCTCTTGTAATCAATAAGACCCTTGTATGCTGTGAATCATTGCTCTGTCTTCCTTGTTTTCTGCATCTGTTTTTCTCCTTTAGGATAACTGCATCAACATCATTAAAGACTAGATCGAGTTTACAATATAGTTGGCCAAATTCATCACAAGATGGTCATATGAATTAGATAAGCTTTGGAGCAAAAGTTTAGCACGGTAATTCCCATCTTATAATATATTGTGGTAGGTTGAGAGAATAAAATTTTAAGGTGTTGAAATGATCCATCACTAATGTGGATTTTGGCATTCAAAATAGGTAGTCTTCTTTTTAATAAAATTTTGTTATGTAATGATTTGTCCTTCTATAGATTTGTTAAAGTATCCCAAATCTCTTTGGATGTTTTCTTTTCTTCAATGCTAGATAATACTTCATCTGTAAGTGATAGATGTAAGTTGCATATTCTTACATCTTCTCCAACCTTTTATCATTAGATATTTCTATTGTCCTTCCTTAAGTAGCCTTGTAATTATCCTTTCTTAGAATTTCCTTTATTCTCAATTTTTATAAGAAAAAATTAGTACCTTTGAATTTTGCAATTTTAAACTTTATTGTCATATTATATGAATAATATCATATATTCAAATAATTAGTTTACAATTATAAAATATTGTAATATTTGCTCTGATATCACTTTTATATTGTTTCAAGTTAAATTCTCTAATTAGATCATTTGAACTTCCAATATAAGTTTTAATCAAGATAGATATAATTGCCAACATTCAAAAAATTTGACAATTAATTTAGTTAAAGTGGAATTCAATACATTAAAAGATATAGAACAAAAATATCACTCTCTTAATAAAAGGAAGTATAAATAATAAATTGAAGAAGAAAAATAAAACTTTTCTTTTGTAAATTGTAAACTATAGCCTCTCTGGCTTTTCTTTCTTACGATATATATATATATATATTGCTATACTATGATATTTATATATAGAGAACAAAATGTAATTAGCATCAAACTGCTTACTTTTTTCCCCCTCATTTCTTGTCTCTTTCTTTTCTTTTGCATTGCTCGTAAAATTCTCATCTTTTAATGTTAATGGTAGTTTAAATATGATTTTAATTTCTAGATGTGTCTTTCAAGAATATTTTCAAGCCAAAGAAACTATTGAGCTCCAAATGAACACATATTATGTATATCTCTATTCTTTTGCATGTTAGATTTCATATTAAGCACATAGGAACATTTTTATTTTAGGCTATGTGATCGATCAAGACATGCTTTGATCGATCGAGGTGAATAGATCGAATGGGAATCAATATACCTTGATCAAAATGTCCCTGATTTAATTTTTCAATTGAGGTAGATCGATTAACGTTTAATGTTCTATTGATCAACCACTAGATTGATCAAGAAATGGGTAGGTTAATCTACTTGTCTCGTTATTTATTTATTTATTTATTTAATGACTTAGATCAATTGAGGATTAATTAGATTGATGAAACTGGACCTAGATCAATCGACTCGAATAAGTAGCTAGATTTTCAACTTTAACAAAAAATTTACTCTAGCCAATATATGTTATTACTACATTGTCCTTAGTTTTTAAATCTATTTTAAATGTTTTTGAGGACAGAATTATAATAGGTCTTTGACCTAGGGCTTCAACATATTCTATTTAAACAACCTTTGGCTTACAGTTTTTTCAACAAAAAATGTATCAACTTTTGCATTCTAAGATTTTTCTCTAAATCTATCTTACAAATACTATTCTAGTAGGCTTTTTTCATTAGTTAATTTATCAAAAAATTTGGGGTTTGTTTGATGGGTTAATAAGCCTACAATATTTGTGATATTGTGCTTTAACATTTTTTCTATGGTTACTAGTGATTTTGATTTATCTATCATTCTATTGAATCATTTAGCTAGGGTTTTTCATTATTTAATCCACTTTAGGAAACATATTACACTTGTGTTTTTGTGCTAATGTTTATGGTGCCAGTTTAATAGGTTTGATAATTCGTGTGACTCAAGTTTATCAAAATATTGGTCCTGAACCAAACACCTTGCTTGTAGAGACTGTGAAAGAAAGCAAGAGACTTGTAAGAGGTTACTTGGGGACATTACCTTGGTGGGTAGTTTGTGTCCAAACCTTGTAATCAAACATTATTTTCATAGTGAATAGTTAAATAGTCCGGTGGACCTGTGGTTTTCCTCTTATATCATTATTGTGGCCTAAGTTACTTTCACCTAAAAATCTCTTGTGTTATTTATCTTTCTATTCTATTTTATTTTTCATGTAATTACATGTCCGGTTGTTTTGTGAAATTTTAATTTAGGATATTTCTGTTAATTATCTATTCACTCTCTCTAGCTAATTAGATCTATAACATAAAAACTTCCAATTAGTATCATAGCGGGTCACTAGTTACACTTAGTGTTTCCTAGGACCTTGTTATGGATTATCTTATTGATAGTGGTAACTTAGATATTGAGGAATTGAAATCTTCTTTTCTCTTTAAATATAATGTTAAAAGTTTTAAAGAATTGTTTTCTAAATGTTTTAGAGCCATATAAATTAATACTAGTTTAACTGTAAAAATAGAAAAGTTAAATAAAGAACTTCGAACCCATGAAAGCTGTTCTAATTAATTAAAAGAAGAGAAGAAAATTTTGCAAGAACATAGTAATGCTTTGAATTTGAGTCTTGTAGGTTTGAAAGAAGAAAATAACAAGTTTTCTAGAGATAATAAAATAATTGGTGCAAGATCTCAAAAAATCATGTGAAGTTGTGAAGAGGTTAACCATTGAAGTTGAAAGACTAAAAAACGTTCTTACCTATGGAAAACCTTTTGCAGATAAGAGAAGGCTAGGATATGTAGATGAGCACACTACACCATCCTCTTCAAAATCAATAATGTTTGTAAAACTTTCTGATCCCTGCTCTTCACACATTACACACACTACACACACATCTCATGCATCTGCTTCTAAATTTGTTCCTACATGCCATAACTCTGGTAGAAAGGGACATGTTAGAATTAGATGTAGATTCTTGATGACATATAACTAATTGATAATTTTCATGCATCCTATTCAAGAGTTAACAGTCATATTTCAAGAAATAAGCACATAATTCAAAAGACTAGTAAAGGTTAGGTTAAAAAATGTGATTTAAATTATTTTGTAGCCCACATTGTATTTATGGCTAAATTTACTACTACTTTGTATTTTGATAGTGGTTGTTCTATACACATGATTGGTGATCACTTCCTTTTCACAACTTTTGAAAAATATAATGAAAGAATAATTACTTTTGGTGATGGAAATAAATCAAGGATTATGAATAATGGTACAATCCAAATTGATGGTATGCCTAGGTGGGATGTTGTACTCCATGTCGATGGACTTAAAGCCAGCCTAATAATAATTAGTAAAATTTGTGACAAAAATAACACTATATAATTTACCACCAATTTTAAGTATGTGATTAAAGGAACTAGGTCTCATGATAATTGCTACTGCATTAATATAGGCCGTACTACTACTACTTGTAATTTAGCCAATGATCATTTAGTTTCATTATGGCATCAAAACAAGAGACATATCAACTTTAAATATCTTGTAAACTTGAGCAAAAAAAATGAAATTATGTGTGGTCTACCTATCCTTTTTGAAACTAAAAAAACCTTTTGTGGACCATTTCAACTTGGAAAACACATTAGCTCTTCTCAAAAGAAAATTAATGGAGTTATCACAAGCAAAACACTTGAGTTAATTCCCATTGACATCATGAGTCCTACAGGAAATGAGAGTTTGGATAGCAAGAAATATATTATTGTTACTGTTGACATTTTTTCTTGTTTTACATGGATTGGATTTTTGAAAGAAAATTTTAATGCATTTGATTTCTTCAGTCCCTTTTTTTTGTCTTAAAGTGCATATTGAAGTAGATAACAAAGTAACCAATATTATAAGACTAAGAACTTATTAGGGGAAAGAATTTGAGAACTCACGATATGCTAAATTTTGTAAGCAGTATGGAATAGCACATGAGTTCTCTACACAATCACCGCACAACAAAATGGGATAGTTGAAGGGAAGAATCAGGTGTTACAAGAGAGGGAAAGAATCTTTCTACATGAAAAAGACATTCCTAAGAAGTTTTAGGTTGAAGAAGTAATTACTTCATGCTACATATTGAACCATCCATGTATAAATCAAACTCCCTATGAGTTATGGAAAGGTAAGAAACCTAACCTTAAACATCTACATTTGTTTGGAAAAAAATGTTACATTCTTAGAGATTATGAGAATATAGTCAAATTTCACTCTAGAAGTGATGGAGGGATCTTCCTAGGTTATTCATTAATAAGTTATGCTTTTAGAGTATTCAAGTTGAGAACTAATATTGTGATGGAGTCCATCAATGTGTTTGTAGATGATGTAGGTACTAGTACGCTAGTGATTGATGATAAAGATGAACCTTTAAGCATAAGCCTTCCAATTGAGAGACAAAATGATGAAACACCTGACACTAAAAAGGTAGAGAATGAGCTAGATGAAGAGTCATCTTTGGATGATAAGGAGACCATACCCAACACTTAAACTCAGAGGCCAAGACATACTACTAAATCCTACCCAACTAAAAACATCATTGGTGATCCAAATGCAAGCATGTAACTAACAAGAGATAGGTAAGTGAGGTTACTTATCTCTAATATGTTTCTCAAATAGGATCAAAAATGTTAGTAAAGCATTAAAATATGAATTCTAGATAAATGCCATGTAGGATGACTTAGCTCAATTTAATAGGAATGATGTTTGGACTTTAGCATCTAGACCTAAAGATAAAAATATCATAGGAACTAAATGAGTGTTTAAAATTAAATAGGATGAACATGATGTTGTGATTAGACACAAAGATTGACTATTTGCCCAAGGATACAAACAAGCTAAAGGAATTGATTTTAATGAAACATTTGCTACTATAGCTAGGTTAGAATCAATTAGGATTTTACTTTCCATTGCATTATTTATGAAATATAAACTTTTTCAAATAGATGTAAAGTCTACTTTTCTAAATGGTTTACTTAGTGAAGAAGTTTATGTTGAACAACTAAAAGGTTTTATTGACCCATAATTTCCGAAGCATGTTTATAAACTCAAAAAAGCCATTTATGGTTTGAAACATGCTCCTAAAGATTGGTATGAGAGACTTACAACTTATATCTTGGACAATGGATTTGTTCTAGGGGAATTGATAAGAATATTTTTATTAAAAGGACCGACAAGGATATATTCATTGCTCAACTATATACTGATGATGTAGTTTTTGGGTCAACATCCAATTCTCTTGTCAATGATTTTATCAGTATAATATCTAGTGAATTTTAAATGTCTATGATGGGTATGCTCACATATTTTCTTCCTTGCAAATTAAATAATTAAATCATGGCATCATTATTTCTCAAACCAAGTATACATGCAATTTAATTAAGAAATTTGGACTTGAAATAAGTAAGCATTTGAGAACTCCCATAAGTGCCAAGATTTCATTAGATGAGTCAAGTAAAAGCGTTGATCAAATGTTATATAGAAGCGTGATAGGAAGCTTGTTGTACCTCATAACAAGTAGACCTAATATTTGTTTTAGTTTTGGTGTTTGTGTCCATTATCAATTAGATCCTAAGGAATCACATATTGAATATATCTAAAGGATCACCAGGTATGCCTTTGGAACTAAACACTTTGATAATTGGTTTACTAATGATACTACATATGAAATTAGTGGATAAACATATGCAGATTGGGCAGAAAATTGAGATGTCAGAAAAGCACTTCAGAAGGATGTTTCTATATTAGGAACAATCTTTTATCCTAGCATAGTAAGATATGAAACACCATCTTATTATCTACAATAGAGGTAGAATACATTGCTGCTAGAAGCTCCTATACACAACTTATATGGATGAAGAACAGGCTTAAAGAATATGGCATTGAACAAGGTTCAGTTCCCTTTTATAGCAATACATTAGTGCTATATTTATCTCCAAAAATCCTGTTCTGCATTCTCAAATAAAACATATGGACATTAGATATCATTTTATGAGGAAACTAGTAGAAGACAAAGTTTTATCCCTTGAGTTTGTGTCTATTTAAAGGTAATTAGCTAATCTATTCATTAAGGCACTTTATACCCAAAAATTTGAGTATCATAAAGTGCCTTAGGAATCTACACCATTGATTAAATTTCACTAGTAATTTTTTTGTGCTTTATGTTTTGATTTTTCTTGTTCATTTAAAAAAAGGGAGGGAATGAGACTCCTTTAACACTGACATGAACATTACATACTACTTTCCTATTTATTGACTATGCTTTTAGCAAATGGATATTGTGACTTTTCCTCATTTAATTTATGAATATATTTGCGATGTATTGCCTCTGGTATTTTTCTTTGAGTTTTTAAGTTACTTTTTTAAGCGAAAATACCTGAAAAACAATAAAAATACCCATGATTTTGAAAAGACAGATTTATATAAGTATATGATAAAATTATATAAATATATATATTTTTAATCAATTAAAGTGCATAAAATCATGGTAATTTTAGTACCTTTTGAGCACTCATCAGCACCAAAACCCACGTAGCATTTATGAGCAAGAAATCAAAATTTTCCTACATATAATTCTTGCAACCAGGATCAGATAGAGCAGTTTTACTTGATGTTTGCTCAGTAAATGACAAGTCAATTGTAATAGTTGCTAGCTAGTACCTTGGGCTTACTAACTCTAGCTTTTGCTCTTGAAACCATGGCATTTAAATTAATAGAAGATAGATAAATGGAGACAGAGGAAGAAGTAGGAACTTTACTAGCTAAAGACTCCTCTAAAATAATATTTGACATTAAAGGAAATTCAAAACTCAACTTTGGTGTAGACAAAGAAGTAGACATGACTAGAGCAACACTAAAATTAGGAGCCATAGTTAGAGAAGAAGTAATGATAGGGAAAACACTAGAAGTAGGGACCAGAGTTTGGGAAATAGATGAGGTAGGTGCTGAGAATGATATGTTAGACAATGGAGCCATTACTGATGAACAGTTAGGGATATGATTGATAGAAGGTATATGGGGTTGTCTATAGAAAAGAAGTCATATAATGTTGAAATTCATAAGGATGAAATTTATCAGAACAAGGAAAAATAGGTAGCAAAGTCCTATATGGCATAAACTGTGACATGCTATCATGAGAATTAAGTACTATTAATAGATAATAACTTATTTTGTGAAAAAGGACACATTAACTCTTCAAAGAGAACATTTTTACTAATATAAAGTTTTCCAGCATTAGATAAACACTTAAGCCCTTATGCCTAGGGCTGTAACAAAAAAAAGTACAACATAAGGACCTTGACTTTTGACATGAAACAAAACCTTAAGAGGAGTTTGAAAATGAAGATTAGACATAGGTAATTTATTAATAGTAACACATGCAGAAAAAAGCTTTATTCCAATATTGAATTGGCATAGAGACGTGAGCCAATATGCATCTACCCAACTCAACAATATGCCAATAATTTTGCTCTACATGTCCATTTTTCTTAAGAATGTGAGGACATGAGGTGAGATGGATAATACTAGCATATCCTAGTGTGTGAGTGAAAGCTTGAAATTCTCCACCAAAATCACACAGAAGATTTTTAACTTTGAGACCAGTATGTAATTAAGCTTGTTCTTTAGATTGTTTAAAATCTTGTAAGGCCCCGCATTTAGTTTTTTAAAAAATAATATTCAACTAAATTTAGAAAAATCATCAACAAAGTTAATGTAATAGTAGAATCAATTAATTGAAGGACATGTGATGTCCACAAGTCAAAATGAACAACTGTAAAGGCTCAAGATCATGACTAGATGAGACTTTAAAGGGTTGAAGATTATCATACAAAGGAACAATTACACAAATTGTTCCTCTAATTCAAATAAGTAACAGAGACCTAGATGAGAGGTGGAAACACCAAGCCATGGATTTATTTTGTGAGCTCTATATCAATTCGTCCAAGCAAGTCTTACAGCGTAAATTAAACAATTAGCACAATAGAAGTACAAGAGAACATGCTCAATTCAATACATAATAAAAATAACTAGAAGTAAAGAAGAACTAATTACGGCAAATACACTAATGATGGTATGCATCATAGGATCCTATCTAGACTAGCAACAAATATATGCATGGCAAACCACTAACAACAAGTGAGATAAGAATGCATACTAAACAACAAAGGATTTTCAATCATTTCAAGATTTCATATATGGGAACATATTTGGTAAATTATTAGTGTACTCTCACAGAGAGCAATCAATCTAAACATAACAAACCCTAATAAAAAGTCCAACACCTAGTACACCTCCAGGCTAAGTAGATACAGAATCCTTAGTGACCCAAAACAAACTTGCATGGAGATAAAAGACATATTATACTAACACACAATCTAATCATTCATGACTATAAAGAAGGAGTCCAAGACCTAATACACAATCAAGTTAAGGAGATACTGACTCCTTAATGACTGAACCCAAATAGGCAAGAAATAGAGAGATAAAGTCCTACTAAATAATCATAGTTGTAGTAAAAATAATCACATGCAGATAGTATAAAGGCAAAGCAATATTCAAGAGCCAAAAAGCTCGCAATAAATAATAAAAGCTTTCTAATTAGAGTTTAAACTTTAATATGTAGAAAAATGCACCATTTAAACTCTAATTGTACTAACCACACATTAGAGCATGCATAACACAAGATATAATGAGATAAATCAATATAGAGACCATATCTATGTGGTAACATGAGCAACCACATAGTAGCAAACAATCCATCAATCAATATATATAACAGTTAATGGGACCTCCTTACCAAATGTATATTGTTGTTTTTGGTTTCTGATTCCAAAATGACATGCTTTTACTCACGAAACTGGCTCTCCTCCAAAGCCCACACCATTAAAAGTGGTCTGATCAGTAACCACAGACAAGTAAGTAGAAGTTTAAAAACTAACACTCTTATGAACCACCCTCAAACTCAAACACTCTATCGCTTATTGCACACAACAAGAGATATGATACCACAAAGTATTTAACTTAGCTCTCTCTCACAAAGAAGTTCTCACAACATCGATAAAATATTTTTAAGCGCTTATAACTTAAGAATGTTATTTTACACTAACTAGTAAACACAGTCTCAAGTACTCATAACTCACAAGCACAATTTTGCTCACAAAATCACAAATCACTAATATTAAACAACACTCAAGGTATTAATGACTCGAAAACAGAAAAACAAGATGTCAATTTGATAGAGTTCCATTACAGTTTTTTAGGTACCAAATAAGAAGAACTTGGTGGTATTTATAGAACTCAAATTTTCCATCTCGCTAACCACTGATGGATGATAATGAAATCGCAAGACCGGGAATACAAATACGGATCTTGATAAAATACCCTTTTATGGTTTTATTATTTTTAAATTCTCGTAAGTGCACGAATCCATTTATAGAAAATGATAAGTATACTCCCAAGATCGATCTAATGAAGGAATTTATGTGGTTCTTAATTTATTATTAAAAATCTTAAAAACAAAATTAAATCCTAAACATCCTGTCACGATATTTTGGTTTGTTTATTTTCTAATCTAATAACATAAAAATAAATACAAACATAAATATAAATTCAATAAACAATAATACAAATTTTAATATTCATAACACTGGAGTATTCAATGCTATAATAATTAAGTTAATTATGTTTGCTCGTATTATTTAGGTTATTAAAGATATAATTTAATATTTATTGATTTTCTCTTTTTGGTATGAAAGTGTTCTTAGGCAGGGCCTAATTTTTTTTGTTTAATATTAACTAACTAATATTCTTAGGTGGGGCCTATTAATTAATTAAATATTAAATTTCAGCTTTATTTTTAAGAAAATAACAAACTATCTAATCATAGCTTTAGGTGGAGTCAAATAATTGGACTTTATTCAAGGTGTTCAAATTAAACCTAAGAATTTAATTTTCCAAGTACTAACTTTCAAATTTTAAAACCATTACTAAAAATATGTTGTCAATACATTTTCGAATAATAATTCTTAAAAAAACTTTTGAAATAGAGTTTTACTCTAACTACCGGGCGATTGTACCAACAAATAAAATAGCACTACTCTAAATCAGACCGGATGATTAAACCTTAAAATCTAATTTTCATATTTAAGTTTGTAATGAAAAATAATGTATTTTTCTCTACCATCTTTAATATAAAATCTTGAATAAAAACAAAATCAATTTATTTTATGAAAATGTTTTACCTAATTAATATTTCAAGAGCATAACAACGTTATAATTATATCATATTTACATATAGCCAACCATGTTAAATTTAATCACAGACAAATTAAATATAACATATAAGAATAAAACATAAAATGATAACTGTAAATAATCCATTAAAATAATACCTTAAAAGAATCTTTACAACAGTTTGATGTTAATTCTGTTACTACAAAACCTCCAAATGGATTTGTATATATGCTTATTGAATCAAAAATTAAAAATTTATAAAAACATGACTAGTTCCTCTCAAAAAGAGAAGAACTTAAAAAATAAAAACTAAAAAAAGAAAAAATAAAACTTTCTATAGAGAGAAAGAGCTCAGAAAACTGTTGGAATGGGGGAAGATGGTCTTTTTATAGATGATGAAAAGGCCAAAAAAGGGGGTGGGAAATATTTCAAAATTTGAATTTGGATGCGTTTGGACATGTTGGTGTGCAAAAATCTCGGTTGATGGGCGGTTGGCACTGCAAATGTGCAGCTAGCACGCACAGTTTTGGCCTTTTTGACATTTTTGACCCATTTTGTCCAATTTTTCCATCTTTTAACTTTTCCTCATTTATTTTCTCAATATATTTGTGATGTATTTCCTCCAGTATGTTTTTCTTCAAGGCTTTAAGTTATTTTTGAACTAAAATACCTAAAAAACAATAAAAAAAATACTCATGATTCCGAAAAGATAAATTTATATAAAAATATGATAAAATCATACAAATATAAATCTATTTAATCAATTAAAGTACATTAAATCATGGTTATTTTAATACTTTTTAAGCACTCATCTACCACCTACTAAGGGTAGTAGTGAGGGTCAAGGCAAGCTTTATGGTTAGGTTATAAAAAGTCACATTTTTTCATTCGAAAATAGTACTTTCCACAAATACCTATATGCTTGTGTACTACTCATATATAGTAACCAATCTTATATAGAGGAAGACAGATATACTAAGTAACATCAATAGGCACCATGTTCTATACATAAACACTGCATAATTAAATACATAAACTCATCAAATATGAGATGATCAAGAATATGTCCTAAAATTGTTGGTTCCTATGAATAACACAAAAACACACACCAAATCCTAAAAGACACACCTATTTTATATGCGTCCAACTTGAGTGCTTCATCTAACTTCATGAATCAACTCATCCAATCCTCTATTATAAAGGACTAAGGACCACTGCATAGAGCACATTTGAAGCACAAAGACTTCACTATAAACATGTAACCAACACACATGAAACAAACACATATCACATGATCATATAAGGTAGAAATAATGTGTAGTCTATCCAAATAGTATTGTGTTAACCCTGCACAATTACACACTAATAGTCTATCCAAATACTATCATGTTACCTGATGAACAGAATCGGGATTGCCAAAAACTTTGATGCTATCCCCGGCAACAGCACCAAAAACTTTGATGCTATCCCCGGCAACGGCGCCAAAAACTTGATGAGCGAAAACCGGCATCGCCGATCCTGCCAATACTTTGGTTTTAATATTTATAAAACTCTCACAAGTGCACGAATCATTTCGTAGAAAATGATAAGTATACTCCCAAGGTCGATCTAAGGAAGGAATGTATGTGGTTTTTAATTTATTATTCAAACTTTTAAAAACGAAATTAAATCCTAAACATCCTATCACGATATTTTGGTTTTTTGTGTTTTTAATCTACTTACATAAAAATAAACATAGATTCAATAAACATTTATGCAAATTTTACCTTTTATAAATAGTGGAGTATTTATGGATATAATAACTAAGTTAATTATGCTTGCTCGTATTATTTAGGTTATTAAAGATATGAATTGATATTTATTGATTCTCCCTTTTTTGTATGAATACCACCTTTGGTGGGGTTAGATATTCTTTGTTAACTAAACAAATCAATTAACACCTATGGGTGGGGTTGATAACTAATTTTCTTAATTAAATTAATTCCTTTTTCTAAGAGATTGAAAATGAACCATTTAAATGCCACCTTTGGTGGGGTTAGACAGTTTAAACTTTATTCAAGGTGTCCAAATTAAACCTAAGAATTTAATTATCCGAGTACTAACTTTCAAGTTTTAAAACCACTACTGAAAACATGTTGTCAATACATTTTCAGGTAATAATTCTTATAAAAACTTTTGAAATAGAGCTTCACTCTAACTATCGGGCGATTGTACCAACAAATAAAAGAGCACTACTCTAAATTAGACAGGATAACTAAACCTTAAAATCTAATTTTCAGATTTAAGTTTGTAATGAAAAATAATATATTTCTCTTTAACATTCTTAATATAAAATCTTGAATAAAAATAAAATCAATTCATTTTAGAGTTTTTTACCTATTTAATATTTCGCAAGCATAACAACGTTATTATTATATCATGTTTACAAACAGCTAACACAGTTAAATTTAATCACAGACAAATTAAATATAACATGTAAGAATAAAGCATAAAAATAACTGTAAAAAAAATAAATCCTTACAGTACTTTGATGCTATTCCCGTTGCTAGAAAACCTCCAAGCGGAATTTGCACTTCCATTTATTGAATCAAAAAGCTAATTATTACAAAAACATAACTAGTTCTTCCCAAAAAGGGAAGAACTCTAAAACTAAGCAAAACTAACTAAAAACTAAGAAAAAATAAAAAAAATAAGAAATGAGAGAAAGAAAGAAGAGAGAAGTGTGTTTTGAGGTGTGTTTTTGAAGTGAAGGGAAGGGGGGTATAAATAGGTGAGGATGGAGAGAAAAAATGAGTAAAAAAATGTTAAAAAATGTAAAAATGCGTAATGGACATTGTGAGGTCATTGATGACGTCAGCATGACGTCATGGGGGCGGCTGCACGTGGAAAATGGGGCAGCAGCGTTGGGCACGCGGAGTGGGGCTCTTGGGCGCTTGTGGTGGTAAGTCTTGAAGCGGCGGGGCACGATTTCCGTCCTTTTGACATTTTTGACCTTTTCGACCCATTTTGTCCAATTTTTCCATGTTTGTTGACCTTTTCCCACTTATTTATTAATATATTTGTGATGTATTGCTTCAAGTATTCCTCTTTGAGTCTTTAAATTGCGTTTTTAAGCCAAAATACCTTAAAAACAATAAAAATACCCGTGATTCCGAAAAAGACAAATTTATATAAATATATGATAAAACATATAAATATTTATATTTTTAATCAATTAATGTGTATAAAATCATGGTAATTTTAGTGTTTTTTGAGCACTCATCATTACCCCTACATAGATAGTCTAAGCACAATTAATATGTATCATAAAAAATGCTATCTATATGCAATACAAATATGCAAACTACACAATCTATATGCAACATAAATATGAAAACTCCCTTTAAACATATGTAACACTCCTCTTAAGTATATGCATATTAGATGAACATAATGCAGTGCAGAGTACACTCAACATTCCTTGTAATGAGAAAACACAATGGACAAACAAACACAAGTTGTGCACACTTCTCCCTCTTTGTGACATGTAAAGTCAAAGCAAGTACACACAAAGTATATGATCAAACATGAATTGTGTTCAATGAACACACAAGTATACTTATTACAACAAGTAATATAATGATAAGAAAAAACCATTCACACAGAGATTATGTTATTAGAAACTAATTTTTAAAACAAAAAATAATTTTTTTGGTGTTTTTATATTTTAAATAAGGAAAATTAAAAGAACTAAAATTAAATAGCAATAATTAATTACCTCCGATTTGGAACTAAAAAGATATATAAGAAAATATCTAAGAATACTTAATCTCTTAATTTTCTAAACATGTGAATCACTAAAATCTCCCCAATGTAATTATCAATGAATTACATGATCAATTAAATCTAATCTAACTTGTAATCCTTTCTCAAGTAAACTACATACCATATAATAATTAACATAATCACACTTTCATGTCAATTAAATTATATACTACTCATTCAGTTCATCAATTATGGATCATATACATAAGAATCACATATCTCTGCCTAAAAACTATGCATGTTGTTTAATCAAGACAAACAATTAAATAATTCTCTCAAATCTATTGAATTGCCTATATAGATCAATTGTTCGCCAAATAATTAATAGCATAAAATTAGATTAAATAATATAATTAAATTAAAATCATAATTGAAAAAAATATTAGATTATCACATATTGAAAATTGGGTTCATAAGACCCCTAAATTAATAAATTAACTAGACATGATTTTGTTCATGACGCTCATATTTATTACCATGTGACGCGACATGATTAGTGGTTATGGATAAAACTTACTACTTGCCTGCTTGGGTAGTAGTAATCACACTTTCATGTCAATTAAATTACATATTACTCGTGGCACACAGTTTTTACTCAGTAAATAAGCGCAAGACGTGTGACACGGGAGGACTAGTTTGGTCAATGCATGCTCATTTATTACCATTGACGCGACATGATTAGTGGTTATGGATAGCGTGGCACGACATTGGAAGCAATGGACAAAACCATTTATGATATGTAGCAAGACTTTTAACCATGCGACTAACTCGGAATGAATATTGTGTTGACATGTGGCATGGTGCTGCATCATTGGGAACACGTGGTGCTATGTGATTCACTCTCTCCACTTGCGTGGCATCTATATGGCTTGCCCAATCAACCCCCTACTTGGGTAGCATCCATATGGTAGCTTCCGATTGGTCCTGCATTAAAAATTCATAAAAAATCCCAAAAATGCTATTTATTGAATAAAATGAGAAAATATTAAATGAAAAAGTGCACTGATGACTTTACTTTCATAGAGTCATCAGTATGCAACATACCATACCCTTATATGAAGAAGAGAATTTAAACTGAAATACATTAATCCTAGCTAGCATTCCTGCAACATAGCAGAGAAGATTAAGGTAAACACAAAAGAAAGCAACACATGCAGTCAATCGAGAAATACAAAGAAACATTGAGACAATAGCAAGGTAAAAGTATGTAATAAACAACAATCTGAATCAACAGACAAACCAAGAGTAGTGTTGACAAAAAAATCTCCCTTATATGATACATAACATGAAGTCCCACATCTATACGTCCTATGGGAGGGCATAAGGGGCTTCACAATATGCATACAACACATTGACAGAATGGGCGATCAAATACCAATGGCACATAAATGTATCAACAAATCTATAAGAAGACATTTACTAGGAGTCCAACTATCTTCCAAGTCGACACAATCCTATTAACTCAAAAATCTTCTCCCAAGCATCAACACCACTTAAATGTGTCAGCGAATCCCTAAGATGGAGTTGATTGGGAGTCTATAACTATCTACCAAGTTGACACACTTCTAGTGATTCAACTATCTTCCCCCAGCAACACTTGGGTGTAACCTCACCCTATACTACACACACATATGAAATGAAATTCCAATCTAATAAAGGAAACATATTTCATGTAATAAAATGAAAAATACTAGGCTATCAATTACAAGTGATAAACATGCAATAACTCATTACAACAAGGATACATGTAAACACATAGAAAAACACATAAAGCAAGAGATTGTAAATAATGCATGCAATAAGTCATACTAACAGTCCAATTTATGCAAGTTTCATACAAAGTGATATAATGAAGAAGAGAGCATCACAAGAACACAAAATAATATAAACATATAAATAGAATAAATAAAAAATGATTCCAAAATACAAGACTATCCCTAACACCATGTAAATGACACACACCTATCCCCCTATAAGTATGCATGTGAGGCAATAAACATGTCATGCAACCTACTCTAAAAACTCATGAAGCATAGATAACAACAAGAAACAAAAAGTTCTACACAAACACTTATCCCCTTTTTGGACATAGAAAGTCAAAAGAATTCATTTATATAAGGAAGAGAAGTGAAACAAAAATGAGATGTAAAGGGAGAAGTAGATGGAGCATGTCCATAGAACAAGTGTGATTTTAGATTAAATAATGCACTTAAAATTAACATTCACAAGGCCATCAATCCATGATGCATCCAAGAAGGAGTATGAATAAAAAATTGATTTCATATGTGTTGTGCTCAACATATTTACTCTATATGTCATCAAGAAATGCTTATGTGAATCAAGCAAATAAAATATAGACTCAAGTTGAACCAAACTTCATAAGTCCACATTTATCCCCTATTTCCATTAATTTAAGTGCAAGCTAAGAAGAACTCAATAGGTCTTTCAAAACTTATAATGATAGGTTGAGGTTTGGGTAGAAGAGAAGAAACATTTAAGCAAAGGCACATCTTTATACAACCATACATTTAATTTTAGCATAGAGCTTATAACCATAAGAGGTTATCCTTTAAACTTGGAACCTTTTCCTTTTACTTCTCAATTTTGAAGCATTTAAAATTTTCCCAAACAGGGGATCTTTTTCCTCTGTTTTTTTAAATTTATTTCTTTCTCTTTTTTCTTTCTTTTCTTGTATTTTCTTTTTGAACTCTTTCCTTTAAGTTCTAGAGTAATACAAACAATCCCAAAGCATATAAGTTTAACAAGTCAAAGTTGAAACTCAACAAAAGGAATACCGTGTAAGTGGGGTTTATTATTTGAGCTAGGTTAGTAAGTGCAAAGAAACGAAAGTATAGCATAAAGGCTCAAAAGAGGGAAGAAGGATCAAACATTTAAAAAATGTCCTAAATCATCTTTCTATCAAAAGAGCACCCAGGATTTTGCATCAAGAGGCACTAAACAAGGATTCTAAAGCTTGTTAGAGACATATAAGCCATTTAAGCAATAAATCCACACTAACTTCTCAATAATATCCATACAAATTTGCAACATTAAGACATGTTTAAGAAAAATTTCATTTCAAATAAAATACAAAAATGTAGCCATACATACATTCAAAGAATAAATATATCAAGATAATCATATTTCAATTTAAGTCAAAAGCATAGCAATTATATATCATCAATGGTCCCTATAAAATTCATTTTACATGCAAAAGGATAGTAGGATAGAAGAACATGTAGAAGTATCTTGGGAAGATAGAGAAAGAGAAAGTGTGTCAAAAAGTCAAATATAATAAACTAGCAAGATGAAAAGGATGGCCTCAAAGGAGATCATAGGCCAAAAAGACAAGGATGTATGTCAAGAGATATTAATAGCACAAATCGTACAATGTTTCCTTTAGAGAGTGAAAATGCAACAAATTACACAGTTTTCCCACAAGAGATCATTGATAACACCCATATCATCGCTAGTCAAGAGAAGGAAATAAATTGTCTAACAATGAACAACATAAGTGACACCCCCAAGAGAGAGAAGAAATGAGTGATGTATAAAAAACATTTAAGCATGTGAGAAAGGATCAAGTTCCAAATAGAAACAAGAGACATGCTTAGACAGGATCAACACCTTAAACACCATGAAGGCGAACAAAGTGTGCAAGTCTTGTCACATCAATTCATGTAAGTTAAAAGTCCTAAAGACATACAAGTGCATAAGGTAACACAACTTAGTTTTCTCAAAAAAGATACATCTAAAGCACAAGGGAAGGAAGAGTGGGCAAAAGATGAACATAAATCAAGAGGAGACTAACAGAAACCAACACATAGCATATTAGGTTTAAGAAAGAAGAACCTAGTAAAATAGGCAAGATGCATTCTATATGACATGGCATATGAATGATAGGACTATATAAAGAAAATCCTAAAACTTTGACTCTACATGAGCAGAACATGTGACATTATGCTCATGCTAACAGCCACAGAAGAAGAAGTAAGCGATCAGTAAGGAAAAAACATAAGAGAGCATGTCAAAGAAACTAGTAGGGAGAATACTAGTAAAGGATCACACAATCAAGCATTGTAGTAAATAGGACAATTAACAAACTAAAAATACAAAGAAGTAGATAGAGAAAAATATATGCGTGAATAAGAAATATGGAATATGCAGACAACAAAAACACATGGAGATACATAACCTCATAGAACATCAATAGCCTATACCATAGGTGACAAAGGTCACAAACATACAAGGTGTGTTTATGTGTAGATAAATATCTAAGATCGAGCACCCAAGCTGTTAAGCCTAAATAGGGGTGACTCCTTCTGATACCATAAGATTCCAAGATGAAGAAACAATTACATGAAGGTAAATTGTTCTTCCAACTCAAATAGGTAATCAAGACCTAAATCTAGGGTGGAAATTCCAACCTATGGAATCTTTTTATGAGCTCTTTAGCACAATTGAAGTACAAAAGAGCATGTTCAATTCAACATACAACAAAAAAAACCAACAGTAAGGAAAAACTAACTATGGTAAACACACTAGTGATAGTGTGCTTCATAGGTTCCTATCTAGACTAGCAACAAACATATACATGGCTAACCACTAATAGAAAGTGAGATATGAATGCGTACTTAACAATAAAGGATATTTAATCACTTTAAGACTTCATATGTGGGAACATATTAGGTAAAAAATGATTCTACTCTCACAGCATGTAATCAATCTAAACATAGCACATCCTAATAAAAATTCCAACACCTTGTATACCTCTAGGGTAAGGAGATATAGACTCCTTAGAGGCTCACAATAAAATTTGATATAGATAAAAGGTATATTATACTGACATACAATCTAATCATGTATGACTACAAAAAAAGAAGTCAGAGACCTGACACACATTCAAGTTAAGGAGATATTAACTCCTTAAGGACTGAACCCAAATAGGATAACAACAGAGAGATAAACTCTTGATAAGTAATCAAATTTGAGGTAAAAATATTCATAGATAAATAGTATAAAGTATAAGCAATATTCATGAGTTAGGCTATTGGCAATAAATAATAAAAGCTTTTTAATTAGAGTTTAAACTTTCGTATGTAGAAGCATATACCATTTAAACTCTGATTGTACTAACCACATATTAGAGCATGCATAATATCAGATATAACAAGATAAACCCACATAGAGACCCCATCTATGGGGTAACATCCTTAGGTTTCTTAAGGCAATCACTCCGTAACAAACAATCCACTAATCAATAAAATAGTTACAAGTCTAAAAGAAATAAAACCAATATTATCTCTATCAGTTGGGGGCTCCATCCTAATTACCTATTGCTATCTTTTACTTACTGTTTTCACAATGACTTGGTACGACTCATGAACCTGGCCTTCCTCTAAAGCCCACACCTCCAAAAGGGGTGTGATTAGTAACCATAAACCAATAATGAGGAGTGTAACAACTTATAATCTTAAGAACCACCCTCAAACTCAAACACCTTATTCCTTATTGCACACATTAAGAGATATGAGAACTTAAAGCATTTAACTTAGCTTACTCTCATAAAGAAGTTCTCACAACATCAACAAAATAATCTTAAACACTTACAACTTAAGAACATTATTTTACACTAACTAGCAAACACTATCTTGAGTACTCATGACTCACAAGCAAGGTTTTTTTCACATAATCATTAATCCTTAATACTAAGCAACACTCAAGGTATTAGTGATCCAAAAAGAGAAAAACGAGATGTCTATTTGATAGATCTTTGCTGCATTCTTTTGGATACCAAATAAGAAGAAAATGGGGTATTTATAGAACTCAAATTTACCACCATGCTAGCCACCTTGCCAACTACCTTCCCAAGGGTGGTGGCGAGGGTGCTAATGAGCTTATTGGTGATCTTGATGGTATGGTACTAAATGGTCACATTTTTTTGTACCAAAATTTACCAAGTACATTTCATAAATACCCACACCCAAAATTAATCAAAAACACAAGTGATTATGAATACTATGAAAACCAACCATGTGGTATATGTAAACATACACGCATACAAAGTGTACCTAACTATGTACATATGTGTATTATTGATCCATAGTAATCAACCTTACACAGAGGAAGATAGATGCACTAAGTAAAAAAAAACAAACACTATGTAAAGCATGCTATAAACGTAATACATGACTTCTTGTCAGCTGGTATGCATGATAAAGAGAACTGTTATTATTACTAGTAAAACATCTATTACAAGGAATAAGACTTGTTTAATAGTGGGAAATAAGCATGCCCTTGTCTATGGTGCCATGTCACTGACTCTTTAAGAGAATTATTAAAAGAAACAAAAACAAAAGTAGAGTTTGAAAGAGTCTAGTACCTAGTACACAACTAGTATAAGGAGTTATAAACTCTTTAAAGACTCACTTGAATAAGCAGTAGAATAAACAAGGAGAGAATAAATGCCAAAATAAAGAAACAATAAATATGCTACATAGTCATTAAATAAAGCATGCTATACTGAATGAAAAAAACTTTTCAATCAGAGTCCAAAGCCTATATGTTGAAACATAAATGATAAAGACTCAGTGTACTCACACTAAAGTAGCTTGTATAAAAATGGTCATATAACAAGGTAAACCCACATCGAACCACCGTCTCTGTAATAAAATCCTCAAGTTGTTTATGACAACCAATCGATAGCAAACAATCCATTAAAAAATAAATAGATATAACTTGATATAAACATAAACACAAATACCTGCATTAGTTGGGACCAAACTACCCTAACTACTTATTGTTGCCCTCACTCATTGCCTCTGTAACTAGATCTGACTCTCCTCCAAAGCCAACATAGCTCATAATAGTGTGATTGCAACCCAATGATTTGTAATGTGCGTGAACAATGTCGGAACCATAATTACCACCAATCACTATCTTGAAAGCTCATAAATAGCTAGCCCAAACCCATAAGCACAATGTTACTCACACCTTGCTAGTAAAATAGTCTTAATAGCTCACAACTTAAGAATGCTATTTTATTATCATAAGAGTATGTTACAACCATCAAAAAATACTCAAGATAATTTTTGAAAACAAAATTGGAATCGCTAGAAATTTTTGGCAAAGCTTCACTAGGAATTTCTAATTAAAGTGCATTAAAAAATGGATATTTAAAGAGAAATCTCAACAACATGGGTACCTTACCGAGGCCTCGTCGACCACCCATTGATAGGTTGGATGAGGGGTCTATCGCATCAAAAAATACAATTTTTGTTTTAAAAGTTGTTGAGTAGTCACAAATACCTACAAACATAACAAACGAAAAACCGTAACCCTCAACCCAGTATGCATACTAAGAAAACCAATCCCACTGTGTATGTAAATATTCTCCCATACAAAGTGTACCTAACCATATACATGTATGAATTACTGATCATCAATAACCAACCTTACACAAAGGAAGACAAATACACTATGTAAAATAAAAAGACTATGTGTTTTGTATATTAGAATGCCAACAAAGACTCAATGGACTACTGGACTTACAATCTTCCCTTTTAGCTTTCTAGAGTAAAACACTACATAACCACATACCAACACACACTAATCACGAGATAATCATGATGATGACCTCAGAATGTTTTTTCCTATGAACAAAACATCGACGTACACCCAATACCCAAAAACACACCTACTCTAAGTACATATGTCTTATATACTCCATCCATATTTTAGGAATAACTCATCAACCTTCTACTAGACTAAAACATGAAGGTCTTAACTCATATGCTCTCTAAAGTTTGGAACTCAATGGTCTCAATGTACACCTATAACCTATACATATGAAACAAACACATACTCTATAAATGTATCATGTAGAAACAATGTGTAGTCTATCCAAATACTATCGTGTTACCCTTACATACGTATGTACTGATAGGCTAAGCACATACAAACATGAAATAGAAACACATGCAATATACACAACTTCTCCTAACTTCTTGCAATATTCCACCTAAGTGAATGAAAGTTAGGTAACAAAATGCAATGCAATCCTACACTCATATCCCATGCAACATGAATCATGGCAACAAACATAGTTGTGCACATAAACTTCTCCCCTTTTTGACACAAAAAGTCAAAGGAACACCCCTATACGAGGGATAGAAGACATACAAGAATGCAAATATCCTAACACTCATACAACAAAGCATAGAAGATTAAAGCAAACACAACTAGAAGTAACATATGGTAGAAGAGAAAGAATGTAAATAAAAAAAATAAAAAAATACATAGTTCTTTAGCTTCCCACAAATTTGAAGAACACATAGAGTGATCCCTCAGGTTTAGTAAAAATGTCAACAACCAGAAGATTAGTACTGATGTATTGCAAAGAAAACATGTTCTACTCCACTAAGTCTCTTATGAAGTGATGTATAATGTCAATTTGTTTGGTCCTTAAATGTTGGACCAAATTTTTTGAATTACATATTGCACTAGTGTTTTCGCAAAGTAAAAATAGGTTCTTACCGTAATTCCATAGTCTGACAACATCTACTCCCTCTAAAGCAATTGAAAGTAGACCAACACAGTAATAATATACTTAGTCTTAGTGGTATAAAGAAACACATATACCTACTTCTTACAGTGTTAGGAGATCAAAGAGATACCCAAGTAGAAAGACCCATTCGATGTACACTTTTTTCATCATTACATCCTAACCAATCTACATCTGAATACCTAACCAATTCCATTGTAGTGTCTCAAGGATACCAAATACCAAATTCTAAAGTGTCATTTAACATATTTAATGATTATTTTAACTATAATGAGATGATACTCTTTAAGGCTATGTAGTACAACCCCAACATTGAAGGAGATATTTGGGCAACCAATAGTAAAATATAGGATACTTCATACCATGCTTTTGTATAGTGTCTATTCCACTTCTTTTCCATAAGGATCTTGGGAGAGTTTAACTATAGTACTTATAGGTGTGCAAGTAGGTTTGGCCTTTCCCAATCCAAACTTCTTGACAAGCTCCTTGGCATACTTTTCTTGAGAGAGAAAGATCCCATCTTTCATCTATTTAACTTGAAATCTAAGGAAGAACTTTAACTCTCCCATTAAGCTCATTTCAAATTCATTATTTATAGTGGTAGAAAACTCTTTAGCAAGGGTATCCTTCATCATCAAAAACAATATCATCTATGTACACCTAAGTGGTGACAATTTCACCCTTGTTTATTGAGACAAATAAAATTTTATCACCACCTTCTCTCAGAAAACCATTGTTGAGCAGAAAAATAGTGAGATGCTCATACCAAGTTCATAGAGTTTGCTTTAAACCAAAAATCGTTAATCTCATAACATGATTTAGAAAGTGAGGGTCTTCAAAACCTTTTAGTTGCTCAACATAAACTTCATCTTTGATTAGCCCATTGTAGAAGACACTCTTCACATCCATCTAGTATAACTTAAAACCAAAGTAACATGCCAAACCAATGAGTAATCTCATAAACTCTAGATGAGCAATCGGGGAAAAAAAATTCAAAGTCGATTCCTTTAATCTGAGTGTACCCTTGAGTAACAAGACGAGACTTCTTTTAAGAAATCATACCATTTTCATCATTTTTCTTCTTATATAGCCAACATGTACATATGACATGTTTATCTATCGGTCTGGGAATAAGATATAGAGCATTATTTTGTTAGAACTAAGTAAGTTCCTCCTATATAGAGTTGACCCAATATATGTCCTACAAGGCTTCATTTATCACATAAAGTTCAAAGTCTCTTGTATTTGACGTCTTGTTCTTACACCCCTTCAACATTACTAATAATGTTATTAGTAAAATGAGCATTCTTTGCCCATTTTCCCCATTAAAAATATTATTGTCTTCAACCTCAACAAGTTTAGTTACACTAGTGCCATCATTCAATACTTTCACTTTCAAATCATATTCATTGACACTCATATTAACTTTCTTGAGCCATTTCAACTCTTCCTTCAACTGAATCATCTTAGCTCTTTACTTTGAAGCAAAAGTCTTTTCTATCTTTAACCAAGCCTCCCTAAAGGTATCAATCCCAACAATTTCTTTAACATTTCATCATTCATACATGTTATCAACCAACATACCAAAATTTCATTTTGTTTCTTCCAAAACTTGACCATTTAGCAAAACATAAAATAATAGTTCATCCAAAACATAGCTATCAAATAAAAGATTTCCCAAAATCTTCAAAATATGATTTTTCTAAATCACATAATTTTAATTATCCAACATTATAGTAACAAGTAAATTATGAAATGAAAAAAATTCCTATTGAATTTGATTCAAAAGAGCTACAACATTTACCACAAGATGATTCATTGTTGTTTGAGGCACTTCCATCATCACCACCTTTAATATTGATGTTGTCTCTAACATTACAGCTCTAATACCATGTATGAAAACTCATATTTTTGAAGTTTCTTAGCCATTGATCAAGACTTAGTAGACTAAATCATACATAAGAACGAAAGAGAAAGAGAATGCAAGAAATGAAGAAGACTTTCTGCTATTGCTTTTCTTTTCTTAACCTTTCACAAAGGTGAGAGAATATTCCTATTATACATTAGATACAACCATATGTTTTGAAAGTTTATTTAGTTACATATCTAATTATTTGATCACGTGTAAATTTTGAGATAATAAAAAATAAATTTTGAGATAAGTAGATCAATCTACTCAATTTTTTTATCTATCTAGTGCTCAATTGATCGAATATTAATCCCTCGATTGATCTATCTCAAATGAAAATTAATTTAGGGATTTTTAACCAAGATAGATTGATTAACGGTCGATTTAGACATATTTCGATTGATTGAGTGACTTATATATAAAATATTCCTATGTGTCTAATAAGAAATCAAATATGCATATATATATATATATATATACCTAAAATATGTTCGTAAGAGTTCGATAGTTTCTTTGGCTAGAAAAATATTCTTGAACGACTCACCCAAAAACTAAAATTATATTTGGATGTTTTGTTCATAAATATCACCACCACTCATAAATGATGTTTCATTTTCTGTTTTAATAGAAAGTTTTCTATCTAAAACGTGTACAAAAGAATATAAAAGAAAAATAAGAGGGAAAGAAACTTGACAAGCTCATCTACTATACATAGGATTAACATGTCTAGAATTATTCTAAACCATCCATGCTACCACATTGCCTTTTACATGGATCACCAAATTTGCCTCTTATTTTACCTACTAGAGACATCAATTAAGCACCACTTGCACAACCATCTTTATTACTTGTATCTGCTATTACATTTCTATCCTTAATAGTTTCTACTCTCTTCAATTATAACACTTGTTGGCCTCGAGCATGTGTAGCTCAGTCTCCAATTAGGGAATTATAATAGTTGTAATCGTTTGGACTTTCAATCTCAATAAATGCATTAGTGTATTTATTTTAAAATAAAGAAAACTTCTTGTGGTACAAGAATGTACCTCATTAAATGTAATTCTCTGCTGGTAAATTATTCAAATTAACGGAAATTTCATTCTTTTTATGATAAAGAACGTGTTTAATTTAAGTCCTATTTTCAAATTTCTTATATTATTTATATAGTTGCTAGCCGGCTAGCGATATAATTATTTTTATCTATAATATTGATAATTATATCAATTTATTATTCTCTTTTTTATAACTAAAAATTAATTCTCTGCTGGTAAATTATTCAAATTAATGGAAATTTCATCCTTTTTGTGCTAAAAAACGTGTTTAATTTAAGTCCTATTTTCAATTTTCATATATTATTTATATAGTTGCTCGCTGACTAACTATATAATTTTTTTATCTAAAATATTGATAATTATATCAATTTATTATTTTTTTTATATATAAAAATTAATTCATTACTATGGGATTTGATAAAAGTCTTAAATTCTATGTTATTTTTATTATGAACCTATATAAATATACATTGAGAAATGTTATTGTTGGTATGAAAGTTCAAATTATTCAATATATTTTTTATCCTAGAAATTTTTTTGCGATAGATATGATACGAGCATGTGTTGCTCGTGGCTACTGGTACACACAGTTGCAGGCGTAAGTGGGCGTAGAGACCGTTTCACCACTGCAGAGGTTGTTACATGGTGGGGAGTGGGACCACTAAGCCGTTAGGGAGAGTATGCTCATGTTTCCTTCACGCACTCATCATTGCACTCTTTAATTTGCTTGTAAGGCTATATAAAGCCCAAGAGATGAGAGAATAATATATCAGAGAATTATACTACCAATCAGCCTCTTTTTTCCTCTATTTTTCCTCCCTTCTTCTTCCTCTCTCCAACTACACCTATCAATGGCCTCAAAGCCAATTCCAACCATGGACAATAGGAACCAATCCAATGCAGAGTTCCTCAACGAGGCATCTGACCCTTTAGCATGACATGAGTCCAACTTCGAGCAATTGGACACTGTCTTACAAGCGGTGCTGATCGAGCTGTGAGCTCTTCGCGCCACCCATAACTTACCAAAACCTCATCCAATTTCATGGGAAGAACCGTTGCACCCACAAATTTCTTGCCCTAAAAGTGATTGTCCTTACCAACACCTTAGGCTATCTTTCTCCAGATCAACAAGTGCAGTTGGCTTTTTTCCATCTAGAAGGCATCACCCTACAGTATCACAGATGGCTAGAAAATTTTCATGGACCATTCACCTAGAGTGAGTTCACTAAGGCAGCGCTATAGAGGTTTGGTCCAATCAACTATGAAGACCCTTCAGAGAACCAAAGCCAAGCTCCACTACCACCAAATATTCCTATTGACATTTTGATGAGTGGGTCATTTGAGATCTTCAAAACATTTGAAGTTCCAACCATTGGATCCTTCACCTTTGGTGCTTATTCTATGTACGTTACGAGGGAATCCTAACCTATAGAAAACTATTTGATTCCTAAGTTAACAGAAGAAATATTGGTGAGATATGCCAAGATAAAGTCCCGTCATAATGAGTCACCATCACTTGGGCCTTCAGGACCAAACCATGACTCAAGTATTCCTTCTCTAACTAGATTACCTCGTAATGGGATTGAAGAAAATATAGCTCTAAGTGTTAAGGTTAATGATGAGAAGCCCAATTGGTTGAAAGGCTTAATTTATTGAGGTATCAGACGTACGATTTCTCGCATCCCTTACGTTTCTAATCGTGGTACTTACAGGGGTGGTTAGAGAGCTTTTGGAAATAGGGGTTGTGGTGGTCGTATGTTTGATCCAAGTAAGATCTAGCATCGATGGCACCGTAAAAGTAATGTTACCTAGAAGCGATACGTCTGCTTATCGACTATAGCTCCACATGTTCCCTTGTTCTTCTTGACGGCCATGTTAATGAGGTGGCTAAGGTTTCAACTCTCAAAGGTAGAAGTTAGTAAAAGGGATATACCTATCATGAAACAAATCTTTGGTTTAAATTGATGTACAAAGAAGCAACCTAGAACATTTTTGACGTTTGTATGGGAGGCACTACACAACTTAACAATAATCATCCTCATGGTATGTGCTTTGGTTTCTATACATGCCTATAGTGTCCAAATTTTATATGGGTCATATTTAATTTCAGAGGCTAATAACCTGGTGAAATTGTATGGAAAGTACAAAAATAATAGGGACGCGTACAAAGTGTTTGAAAGAATAATTGAGAGGGATCAAGCTTCTTGGAATTCATTAATTGTAAATTTGTGTTGGTTTGAGGAAGGGGAAATTGCTTTATAGCCATTCCAGTCCATATTATCTAAAAAAGTGGAGACTAGCTCATTTACTTTGGATAGTGTGGCACTTATTTGTTCTAATTTGCGTACGCGTTGTGGAGGTTGGTTTGGAAAACAAGTTCATGCATACTGCTTAATAACATGTGACTAGAAAACATTTACAATCAATGCTTTGATGGTAATGTATGCTAAATTAGGAAGATTAAGTTATACAAGAGCTATTTTGGGGTTATTGGAGGGTCGTGCTATGGTATCATGAAATACATTGATAAGTTCATTGTCTCAAAATGATCAATTTTGTGTAGTATTGATGTCCTTACAACTCATGATTCTTGAAGGATTTAGACCAGACAATGTTACAATTGTAGCTTTCCTATCCAATTTCAATCCAAAATCTACTGCTAGAGTGACTTTTAATAAGGTGCACTTATATGTGCCTCTTAAGTCCATTAGCATCCTTTTAGATTGCATGCATATTGCATTTAACACTAAAACATTGAGAGCTTGGGCCTTACAAACACAAATGATTCCAACTGAAACCAGGTTGTTTCTATGGGAGACTTTTAAGAAAGATGTTTTTCTTTTCGGTATAAGATCAAACATAATAGTAGTTGGGCCTCTCGAGCGAGTAAATTTCACTAGAGATACTAGTGATTACTTGTGGTACATGACCAATGTTAGTATAAGTTCACCGGATCAAAAAGGAGGAAAAAGGCCAACTCTGACAGTGCATTCTGCAAGTCATACTCTACATGCTTTCATCAATGGACATTATTTAGAGTCACCTTATGAAATAAGGAAGCAAACGCAATTTACTTTTACTGGACTAGTCAATCTTGGACATGGAACTAATACAATCTCACTTCTCAGTGTTTCTATTAGATTACCACACATTGGATTTCATTGTGAGATTTGGGAAAAAGAAATCCCAGGTCCAGTTTGGCTCAATGACCTTAAGTGGGGACATAACCTACTTGAGAAAAACCTTGAAATGCTGTTTTTGGTTGATCCTATTGATGAGGCTTCCATCCATAACATATTGTATTTGTTGGACTACCTGAGGGCAAATAAATCGACATCAACACAGGGTTTGGAAGCTCAAGTCCCATTCTTAGACAAAGAATTTATCCGAATTGTAATGAATAGTGATCCGGAGCACAAAAAGATAAGGTGTGATGAAGGAAAAATTGAGAAATGGGTGTTCATATTTTTACCAAATCATACTTCAACTTCATCCTTAAGGATAAGGATTCTAAAAGGGGGAAAAATGATACGAGCATGTACTGGTACGCACAGACGTAGGCACAAGTGGGCACAGAGGCCGTTTCACTGTTGCATAGGTGGTTACATGGTGGGGAGGGGGACCACTAGGTCGTTAGGGAGAGTATGCTCATGTTTCCTTCATGCATTCATCATTGCTTTCTTTAATTTGCTTGTAAGGCTATAAAATCCTGAGAAATGAGGGAATAATATATCAAAGAATTATACTACCAATCAACCTCTCTTTTTCTCTCTTTTTCCTTTCTTCTTCTTTCTCTCTACAACTACACATATCAGGATAGTAACATTGCAATGACTTCACATTAATATTTGGAAAAAGATACGAAAAAATTCTTATAATATTGTATATTTTTTATAACTCGAATGACTTTCTCGCTAGATCTTGAATGGAACAATATTATGCAAAGATGCATGAAATAATTGTTCCTTATTGTTAATGGTTCTTTCATAGTGATTAACGCTCCTGTCACCGATGTTGATGATAAAAAATTTATATAATCAAAGGAGAAAAACATCTGGTATCTTGAATGATTACAAATAAGTAGTTTGATATGTAATAATAATTATTTATATAGATCACTCAAATATGAGTATCACATGACTAAATTCAATATTGATTATTCAATATCTTTAAGTGCTCATATCATTCTAACATGTCATTTGAGAATATACGAAAAAAGATATTGAATCTTATATGTCCTTTATTGTGCCTTAAATGCGCGCGCGCGCGCGCACACACACACACATATATATATATATAGCCTTAAATGCATATATATATATATATATATATATATATATATGAAAGTATCTAGTGTATGTTTATGCATCAACATCTAGAGTGTAATTGGCAATATATATGTATAATTTATATGCCATCTTTGTAAATAAAGGTTGTTCTACTGGTAGTAGAAATATACATATCAATATTATGTGCTTGCACATATTATTGAGAAAATATAGACATTTTGATCATATCATTCTTAGAAGTGAAAGTTATTTGATGATCATGTGCATTACTTGAACTTATTATCTTTATATTGGCAATGTGGTAATAAAGTTTTTTATCTTATTACTAATGGAAAGCCCATATTAGCAAATACTGTTTTTGTAGTGGTTGTTATATCGGGATATATTAGAGCTCCAAGTTTAAAATACATCATGAATTTCCATGGAAACAAAATAAAAAGGTTTTAGTTAAGGTTCAATACCTTATCAACATTATATAGTATAAACCCGCTTCAATCATGATGGATAAGGATCATCCATAGAATTATGGAAGAGGATCTACAAATTTTGCTTGTAACTTATACCTGTAATGAATAAAGGAAATGGTGAAAACTTATATGTTTCAAAGACAATGATGGATAATGATCGTCCATAGCATAATTTCAAATACAACATGATGGAAGGTTCCAGAATAATTAAATTTTGAAGGATTAAATTATATATAATAGCTTAAACTCTTCAAAACTGAGGAAGAATGTAATATTTTGACTATATTGCAATATGAGAATGGAATTTTTTTTTGGCTCTAAAAGCAAAACTTTATTTAAATTAAAGTTCATGGCAGAGAGTAGCAATAAATAATTGATGTAAAGCATACATGGGAATAGCACCCTCAATATTGCTATTAGAAGCCCATTTAGTTAGAATACGAGCCAATTTCTTGATATTTCATGAAATCCAGGATGAAGATGTTATGCTAAATTTGTAAAGTAGAGAAAGAGGTTGAGAAATAAAGTTTTAAGCTTCCCAAGAAATAAAAAAAATCACCATGCATGAAAGCTTTAATAAAACTAAAGTTATCACCTTCTAAGTACACTGTAAATATTTTGAATAACCATATGCAAAGATAACAGTAAAGCATGTGCTTGACTTTCTTCAGCAGAATGGCCAAACTGAAATTTACTCCAACACCTTAGAATCCTACCTTATAAATCTCTTATGACAACAACTGTTGTAAGTTTAGAATTTTTAACAATAGTGAAGATTCTTATACATAGGAACAATTACACGAAGGCTAATTAACCCTCTGATTCAAAAAGATAATTGGGACCTAGATGAAGGATGAAAATGCCAACCTATGAAATCTTTTTGCGAACTCTATATCAATTTGGCCAAACAGACCTCACAATACGAATTAAGCAATTAACACAATGTAAGTACAAAACAACATGCTAAATTTAACATAACAAAAACAACTAGTAGATACAATAATAAAAATTTGAGAATGCATACTAGTGACGATTTGCCTCACAGGCTTCTATCCAGACTATCAACATGCCTACATGGAAAACAATACACAACTTGTGTTACAGGTATACATATGAAAAAGCTAAAAGGATTTCCAATCACTATATGACCTTATATGTGGAAACATATTTGGTAAATGATGATTACACTTTTATAGCATCCACTCAAACATACATAACAAACCATAATAAAGAACCTGACACTTGGTACACTTTCAAGATAAGAAGATACAAACTCTTTAGAGACTCGCACCAAGGTTGTATGCAAATAAAAATTAGATTATACTAACACATAATCTAAACATGCATATCTATTAAGAAGGAGTCCAAAAATTGATACCCAATCAAGTCAAGGAGATGCTGACTTCTTAAGGACTCAAACCAACCTTCCAAAGAATAGAGATAAAAAATATGACAGATAATTCTAGTTGTAATATATATAAACATAGACATATAACATAATAAAGTAGTCGTTATAGAATTCAGTAAATAGGAAGCAGGTGATAATTATTAAAAGCTTTCTAATCAGAGTTTAAAGTTTAATATGTAGAGACATATACCATTTAAACTTTGATTTTACTAGCCACACATTCAAGCACTTCTTTTTTTTTGAAGAACTAGCTATGCTTTTATAGATTTCTAGTTTTGATTCAATAAACAAAAATGCAAATTCCTTTGAAGGTTTTCCACAAACAAAATTAACATCAAACTTCTGTAAGGATTTTTTTGAGGTATAATTTTAAAATAAATTCTTTATAGTTATTTTTTATATTTTATTTTTATATATTATGTTTAATTTGTCTGTGATTAAATTTAACATGGCTAGCTATTTGTAAATATGATATAATAATAACATTATTATACTTGTAAAATATTAAATAGGTAAAAAATCTGTATAAAATAAATTAATTTTGTTTTTATTCAAGATTTTTATAAAGAATGTAATTTGAAGGAATACATTACTTTTAATAACAAACTTAATATGAGAGTTAAAATTAAGATTTAATCATCTTGACTTAATGTGGAGTAGTACTCTTTTATTTTAGATTTAATTATTTGGATATTTAGAGTGGAACTTTATTTCAAAGGTTTTTTACAAAGAATTATTATTTGAAAATGTATTGATAACATATTTTCTTTAATAGTTTTAAAACCTAAAAGTTTTTTTTCAGATAGTTAAATTCTTAAGTTTAATTTGGACACCTTGAATAAAGTTTAAAATGTCTAACCTCACCAAATGTGCAATTTAAATGGTTCATTTTCAACCTCTTAGAAAAAGAAAGAATTAATTTAATTAACCAAATTAATTAGCTACCTCACCCATAGGTGTTAATTGATTTGTTTAATTAACAAAAAATATCTAACCCTACCGAAGGTTGTATTTATATATAAAAAAAAGAATTAAAAAATATCAATTTATATCTTTAACAACCTAAATAATATGAGCAATCATAATTAACTTAATTATTATATCCATAAATACTCTAATATTATGAATGATAAAAATTTGCATAATTATTTATTGGATCATATCTATGTTTATGTTTTTGCTATTAGATTAGGAAACACAAAAATCAAAATATCGTGACAGGATGTTTAGAATTTAATTTCATTTTTAAAAGTTTGAATAATAAATTAAGAACGACATATATTTCTTCCTTAGATCGACCTTGGGAGTATACTTGTCATTTTCTATAAGATGATTCGTACACTTTTGAGAGTTTTACAAATATAAACCAAAGTATTTGTAAAATTGGAATTCCCGATTTTGTTCATTATATGTTCCCTATGAAAACAAACCTCGTGGTTTGTATAAACATGCTTGCATACAAAATGTACCTAATTATCTGAGTGTGTGTATAACTGATCTAAAGTAACCAACCTTACACAAAGAAAGACAGATACATTAAGTAAAAGAAACCAACACCGTATTTTGTACACGAAAAGCTAACACACAGACATGATTACAATAGGACTTACAAGTAGTATCAAAATTAATTTTGACGACACCTTTAGATTTTTTTCCAAAAAGAAGGAAGAGGTTTGATATAATAGGAGCTAGTTTGATATGCATTAAGGCTAGAAAGGCAAGAGTGAGAAGAACTCTTAAATTTATGAAATTTGAAATTTAATTTTGGAATAATCATTTTAAGATCAAGGATTTTTGCATTAAACAATAGATCATGACAAGATTTCCAAATCTATTCAAAATAAATATAGATAGCAGGGTTAATTCAAGGTGAGAAAGCTCTAGTTGACTAAAAGAACTTGTGATATTGAAAAGTTCACAAGTAAACATACTAAAGAGAAGATATTTGTGAAATTTAGATTGGTCGTATAAGTCCAATTAAACCAAAGGTATAAAGTAAATTAACATGAAAAGTTTGTGTTGAACGGTTTCTGTCTCAGAATGGAAAAAAGGACAAGACACATCATTTAAGTAAATTCTTTAGGAGATATTATATCTTGTAAAAATACAATTAGAAAGAAGTCTGCAACAAAAAACTTTTATCCTTTCATGCATTTTTAATTGCCAAAGCTTTTACCAAATAGAGGAAAAATATCTAAGGAGATATTTTTGAAATTAAACATCAATTAGTAGCTTTAGCATTAAAATTACCTTTTGAAGTTAGAAGTCCAAAACCAAGAGTCAAAACTATCTTTCACAGGAGGATGAAGTATTGAAATATAAGAACACATTAGATCCCCAAATACGGTGTATAAGTTTAAAATTCTAATCATTTGAATTTGGCAGAAGAAGATCCTTAACAAACATAGGAACATTAAGTAAATTATCCAAATGAATAAATGGATGAAGGAATTTAAAGTTTGAACACCAAGGAAACAAAAGATCATGCCATATATTGACTGAAAAACCATTTCCAATTTTAAGACAAGTACCTAAATGAAGTAAATTCAAGGAAGGGTATATACCTTTCCAAATCTAAAAGTTGGAAGAAAATGTTTCATAATTGAGAAAATTTCTAAGATTTTCATATTTTCATTGAAAGAGATTAACCCAAACTTTATTATCATCATTAAGAAATTGCTAACTCAATTCAGACAGAAGACTTAAATTAATGTCCTAAGTTTTCGAAAACCAAAACCTTCAACTTCTTGAGGCATACAAAGTAGACCTTAATTTTTATATGCAATATTTCTTGAAGAATTGTTTTTTTAGAAGAATTCCACCAAAATTTGTTTATAATTACATCACCTTTATCACAAAATGTTTTGGGTACTTTAAAAATGCTTATGGAATATGAAGGTGAAGCTAATAGAATAGATTTGATATAAGTGACCTTACCTATTTTGGATAAAAACAAGATCTCCAACTATCTGTTTTTGAAATGAGTGTATCAAAAATCTATTGAAATTCCCTACTCTTTTTTCTATGATAGAATAAATTGTGACTCAAATATTTCACACCTCCAATGTCAGCAGAAATTCCAAGGGTAGACCGAATATGGCCTCTTAAGAAGAAAAAACATTTCTTGAAAATAAAATATATGACTTAGATAGATTTACTCGTTGTCCTGACCATTTGAAATACTTCTAAAGATTTTGATGAATGACATTAACTTCATTGAGATTTTCTCTACAAAATAGAATGGGATCATCTACATAAAGTATATGGCTAATAGTAAACACATTTCTAGTAACTTTGATCCCATGAAACACATTATTGTCTTCAGCATAAGCTAATAATCTAGATAACATTCAGCTCCAATGATTAAAAGATAAGGAGAAATAGGGTCATCATGACAAAGTCTTCTTTCAGGAATAAAATTACCATATGGAATTTCATTTAATAGAATTGAGTAAGAAACAATACTCAGACAAATGTAAATTAACTTGCAAAATTTATGAGATAAACCTAATTATTTTAAAATTTTGATTATGAAATTCCATTCCATCACATCATAGGCTTTTGGCATATCCATTTGGAACCCAAAAAGACTTCACTTACCTTGTTTTCTCTTAATAGTATGAACCAATTCCTGAGCAATAATAACATTTTTAGAAATCCACCTACCAAGGAAAAAAGCATATATCAAGTTTTCCAAGCTTTCTGAAATGATTTTTTAAATCATGTTGCAAAGACTTATGGAACTAAAATGATGAATAAGAGAAGAATTGTTTATTTTATCAATAACTATAATAAAGGTTCTATTTAAAATAGGATTAAGATAACCTGATGAGAAGAAATCTTGAACAAGGTGAATTACACTTTTTCCATGAATATGCCAACAATGTTTATACACAAAAGCAAACAAACCATCTCATTTAAGAGGTTTAAAAGAACCCGTATGACATAGAACATCTTTGATCTCTTTTTATTTAGTAATACTGCATAAAATATCAATCTCATTATCTGAAATTCATTGTGAGAATAGTTGAAAAATATCAATAACCAGAGTATAGATAAATCCATAAAATAAGTGAACACCTAATCAAAATGATTAATATAACAAAAATCAATATCATTTCTTCCATATAACCATCTTCCATGAATATTTTTGAACGAGTTGATAGAATTATGCCATATTATAATCCTTATTGACATGTGAAAATATTTAGTATTACGATCCCTTCTGAAAGCCATGGCTTCCCTTGGTTTTTATTTCCATATACTATATAGACTACTTTTATATTCAGTAATATCTTGAAGAAGTTGAAGTTTACAATTACCATAATTATTAGGAATAAAACCACTTTGTACCTTAAGTAAAGTCTTCTGTATATCTTAATCTATCTTAAGAATAACCAAAATGATGTTTGTTCCACAATTAAAATATTTTGTTAATTGATTTGAATTTAAGTGAAAGTTTGATTGAACATACAAAGGATCCTTGAATTTCCAAGCTTTATTAAAAATATCAAAGCTAGTAGAATCTCTACACCAAGCAGCTATAAACTAAAAAGGTTTTAGAAGAACAATAGGAGATTCATTTAGAGATAATAAAATAGGAGAATGATTAGATGCTTTGAATTTTAAATTCTTGACTGGGGAAAATGGAAATAAATGAAATCAATCCATAGAAGCAAGAATTCTATCAACTCTTTGTTTAATATTCAAACTTCCTTTTCTTTTATTAGTCTAGGTCAAAGAAAGACCTATAGAGCCTAAATCCAAAGCATGAAAATTGTCCATAAAATCTCAATCCATTAGGTCATAGAGAGATAGAAGTACCTACATTTTGTTAGGAGAATCACAATTTCAATACGAACTTAATCAAGCTCTAATCAGCGGAATTAAATTTATTTTCCTTCTTTATTTGAATATTTTAGGAAACAAATAAATAGAGTTAAAAATTAAAAACATGCACAAAATTAGCACAAGCAATTTACGTGGAAAAACCTTCCCAGTGTAGAAAGCAAACAACCACGGCACTCCTCTCCAAAACTTCCACTATCAAGAAAAAATTGTACAACAGTTCTCTCTAGGTAAAACTAGAGGCAAACAATCAACAACATCATCATGAATACACTTCTTGGAAACTAGCAATTATTTCAAGAAAAATAGAGAAATCTAACACAATTTTGTAGTCACTTTTCACAGCTCAGATTCTCCCAAACCGGTGAGCCAAATCCAAATCCCACCGTACAGATTAAAGAGTCTTGAGTTGTGAACCTGCCTACAAATTTTAGCTTAATCGGACCACAAAAGACATTCCATCGGAGCACTTGATGAAGGCTTGCTGGAGAAGGAGAAATTGAAAAACTGCTCTCAGTTTTTCTACTGCAGTTGCTACTTTTCTACACTTGTTTTTCTCTCTACAGAATGCACACTCAACAAACCCTAAATGGGTTTATTAATGAAGCAATGAAATGACATAATTGCCTCTTCTTACTTCATGGGCTTTTAAGCCACATGGGTTTCACTTGGGCTCCTTCAAACCAAGAGGAAAACCCAACAAATCTCCCCATTTTCTAATTAGATGGAGGGATCTGCCATCCCGGTAATTGAAAAACAAACTTCAAGTTTTTCTCTTGACACTGTTTTTGTCAGCATGTTAGATCCATTCTTATCCGTATGGATTTTCTCAAGTTCAAGTAACTTATTGTTAAGAGTATCCCTTATCCAATGATACCTCACATCAATATGCTTTGATCTTGAGTGAAATGCCGAGTTCTTCGCTAGGTTGAATAGAACTCTGATTATCACAGAATAACACATATTTCTACTGCTTAAAGCCAAGTTCCCTCAAGAAATATTTCATCCACAACAACTCCTTACAAGCTTCTGTTACTGTAATAAACTCCACATCTGCTATAGAAAGTGCAACACACTTTTGCAATCTTGACTGCCAAGAAACTGCTCCACTAGAGAAAGTAATTAGATAACCTGAAGTAGACTTACGAGAATCTTTATCTCCTGCTAAATCTGAATCAATGTATCCAACTAACACTGGTTTTCCACTTCTAAAGCTAAGTGTTAACTTGGAAGTACCTCGAAGATATCTCATAATCCACTTTACTACATCCCAATGCTCTTTTCTTGGATTCGAAAGAAAACGACTAACAACTCCAACTGCATGAGCTATGTTTGGCCTCGTCCACACCATTGCATACATCAAGCTTCCTAATTCTGAGGCATATGGAACCTTTTCCATATCTTCCTTTTCTTTATCTATTGAAGGGCCTTGACATGATCTCAACTTAAATTGATTAGATAAAGGAGAAGAAACCACTTTAGTTTTATCCATATGAAACCTTTCAAGTACCTTGTTGATGTACCATTCATGTGACATGTACAACTTCTTTCTTTTCTTGTCTCGACAAATTCGAATACCAAGAATTTTTTTTGTTGGCCCCAAGTCCTTCATGGAAAAGGACTTACTTAACTGCTTCTTCAAATTATCAATCCTTGAAGAATTTCTACCAACAATCAACATGTCATCAACATAGAGCAATATAATGATAAAATCATCATCAGATAATTTCTGCACAAAAACACAACGATCAGAAGTAGTCTTCTTGTAACCATGCTCCCCCATAACTGACTCAAACTTCTTATACCATTGTCTAGGTGCTTGCTTAAAGCCATAAAAGCTTTTCTTTAACCGGTATACATAATCCTCTTTTCCTTTAACCTCAAAACCCTCTGGTTGCTCCATATAAATCTTTTCCTCCAACTCACCATGAAGAAAGGCAGTTTTCACATCCATTTGCTCAATTTCTAAATCCAAACTTGCTACTAGACCTAGAACAACATGTATGGAAGACATCTTCACAACTGGAGAGAAAATATCATCAAAATCAATACCTTTTCTTTGACTGAATCCCTTGATGACTAGTCTAGCTTTGTATCATGGTTGTGAATTGTGTTCTTCTTGCTTCACCCTGTAGACCTACTTGTTCTTCAGAGCTCTCTTATCCTTAGGCAACTTTACCAACTCAAACGTGTGATTGTCATACAGTTACTACATCTCATCTTCCATAGCACCAACCCAATGTGCTCTGTTTCCATCTTCCATCACTTCTTCATAATATTGAGGTTCTCCCTCATTTTTCAATAACATATACTCATATGTATCATACCATGTGGAAGGACATCGGTCTCTAGTAGACCTCCTGGGTGGAATTTCTGGTTCTAGCAACTGATTAGTAGTCTGGTGATCTATTTCAGCTTGTGTATTTGTATCATCTGAACCCTGTTGGTCCTCTTGAAAATTTTGTTCAATTTGTACTAATAAAGGAACAAGATCTAGGTCAATCAAATCATCGCTATACTGATGGACTCCTTTTTCTATCTTCTTAACATCTTGTATAGTTTGATCTTCTATAAACACAACATCACGACTCCTTACCAGTTTCTTCTCAACTAGATCATAAAATCTGTAGCCAAATTCATCCAGACCATAACCAATAAATATACACTGTCATGTCTTCACATCGATATTAGATCTCTCATCTTTTGGTATATGCACAAATGCCTTGCAACCAAAAATGTGAAGATGATCATAAGAAACATCTTTTCTAGTCCAAACTCTGTTTGGTACATCAAACTGAAGAGGAACACATGGTGTGAGATTAAGAACATGTACAATTATATTCAAAGCCTCACCCCAGAAAGATCTTGGCAATTGAGCCTGTGAAAGAAGACATCTTACTCTTTCAACCAATGTCTTGTTCATTCTCTCAGCCAACCCATTTAACTGAGCAGTCTTGGGAGGTGTCTTTTGATATTGAATGCCTTGATGCCTACAATACTCATCAAAAGGACATGAATACTCTCCCCTATTATTTGTTCTGATACACCACAATTTCTTCCCAGTTTGTCTCTCAACTAAGGCTTGAAACTGTTTAAACACATCTAATACTTGATCTTTTCTCTTCAAAGTGTACACCCATAGCTTTCTTGAACAATCATCTATGAAGGTCACAAAATAACTGGCACCACCCAAATTTTTTGTCTTTATAGGACCACATACATCTGAATGTACCAAATCAAGTATGTATTGTTTTCTTGAAGGAGGATAACTCTTGAAAGAAACACTATTTTGCTTCCCTACCAAACAATGAGTACATCTTCTTAAACAAACATCATTCATTTAAGAAAGAAGATTCTTTTTAGTCAATACTACCAAGCCTTTCTCACTCATGTGAGAAAGTCTCTTATGCCATAATTTTGATGTGAGCTCATCTGTCATAGCATTAATAACGCCTTTAAAGAGTCTCGTCTGCAGTATATACAAACTGGAATGCTTATTCCCATGAGCAACAACTATAGCACCTTTAGTAAGTTTCCATTGACCATTACTAAAGGTATTGCAATATCCTTCATCATCAAGTTTACCTGTAGATATCAAGTTCAAATGAATTTCAGGAATATGTTTTACCCCTCTAAGAAGTAGCCTCATGCCATTATTCATCTCCAAACACACATCTCCAATACCAATGACTTTAACCAAGCCATCATTACCCAACTTCACTGTCCCAAAGTCACCTGCTGTATAGGATGTAAAGAAGTCCTCTCGAGATGTAGCATGAATGGAGGCTCCACTATCAATAACCCAACTGATCTCGTGACATGCAACATTGACAACATCTTCATTATAAACATCAAAAAAGTCTTCTGAACTAGTTGTGGCAACTCAATCATTTTCCTTGCCAACATCACCTTCTTGTTCTTTATCTTTCTTCTTGTTATCCCGCTTCAACTGTCTACAATATTTCTTGATGTGCCCTTTCATGCCACGATGATGACACTCAACATTAGAAAACCTGTTGGACTTGCTTCTTCCTTTTTCTTTTCTCTTGAAACCTCTGCTTTTACTCCTCCCTTTTCTTTCTGTAACCAAAATCTCTAACTATTGAGAAGATCCATGTGATTTTCTTCTTATTTCTTCATTCAAAACACTACTCTTAGCCAGACCCATGTTGATTACACCATTTGGAGCCGATTTACTTAATGACATTCTAAATGTTTCCCAAGAGTCTGGTAACATACCCAATAAACACAACTCCCGAATCTCATCATCAAACTTGATACCCATTCTAGCTAACTGATTGATTATTCCTTGGAACGTATTCAAGTGATCTATCAACAGAGTTCCATCTTGGTACCTTAAAGCCATCAACTACTTTATAAGAAACATTTTATTATTTCTTGTTTTCCGAGCATACAACTCTTCAAGACCGTGCATGTATTTCTCCACTAATATTATTCGAAACATTATCATCTACCCACTGCCTTATATACCCACAGACTTGTCGATATAACAAAGTCCATTCTTTTTTAGACAACTTTTCTGGCTTCTCAGAGGCAAACACCAATAAATGAAATTGTTTGACATAAAGGAGATCTTCCATTTTTCCTTTCCAAGTATGATAATTAGAACCATTCAAAGTAATCATTCTACTTAAATTTGCTTCCATTATTCAACACAAGAAATTCCACAATAATAACCACAGCTCTAATACACTTTTTTAGGAGAATCACAATTTCAATACGAACTTAATCAAGCTCTAAATAGAGAAATTAAATCTATTCTCCTTCTTTGTGTGAATATTTTAGGAAACAAATAAATAGAGTTCAAAATGAAAAACATGCACAAAATCAAAACAAGCAATTTTCGTGGAAAAACCTTCCCGTTGTAGAAAGGAAACAACCACGGCACTCCTCTCCAAAACTTCCACTATCAAGAAACAATTGTATAACAGTTCTCTCTAGGTAAAACTAGAGGCAAACAATCAACAACATCATCATGAATACACTTATTGGAAACTAACAATTATTTCAATAAAAATGGAGAAATCTAATCCAATTTCGTAGTCACTGTTCATGGCTCAAATTTTTCCAAACCGGTGAATCAAATCCAAATCCCACCGTACAGATTAAAGAGTCCTTAGTCGTGAACCTGCCTAAAAGGTTTCAGCTTAATCGGACCACAAAAGACATTCTATCGGAGCACTTGATGAAGGTTTGCTGGAGAAGATGAAACTAAAAAACTGCTCTCAGTTTTTCTGCTACAACTGTTGCTTTTCTGCACTCGTTTTTCTCTCTGCAGAATGCACACTCAATAAACCCTAAATGGGTTTATTAATGAAACAATGAAATGACACAATTTCCCCTTCTTACTCCATGGGCTTTTAAGATACATGGGTTTCACTTGAGCTACTCCAAACCAAGAGAAAAACCCAACACATTTTTTGCATGTTTATTGATAACTTCATTATAATCACCCATACAAGTCTAGAGAGTTAAGAGTAGTAGTCAGATGTAGTCAGATGAAGCAAGTTGGACCCGAAGGAGAGTAACAACAAAAACAATTCCATTTACTTCGATTAGTAATAGTATTACAAACTTTTAATTCTATTCTATGTTGGTTATAATTTAAAATTGAAAACATAGCTTCCACTTGACAAAAAATCCTCTAACATTGCTTGAAGCAGGTATGTAAAAACTATTATAATATCCAAATCTATGTTGAATTAAAAGATAAAAATCACTAGTAATTTTAATTTCATAAATCAAAATGTAGTCAAGATTATAAAATCACTCGTATTTTTAGTTTTAGATATAGAAATGTAATCAAGATTATAAATTCCAATTAATTAATCTACATAAATATTTAAAAGCTGAGAATTTAACAATTCCACGTAAGTTACAACTTAAGGTCTTCATTTTCCGGAAACAATTACTGCGATTGTGGGATCAAGGAGTTAAATTAATATGAGAATAAAAAGCATCTTTGACTATACATGAATAAGTGAGCAGAAGGACCATCAAACCACATGCAAGAATATCTCATAGTGAAGACACATGCAAGTTCCAAACCAGTTAAAGCTGCTACATCGAACCCACCAGATGACAAAACTCAACCAACAACAACATCCAGTTGCTAACACAAAACTATAAATCCATTGCTGCTTTGATATAATGAAGGAAAAACTAACTCCAAACTTACTAAAGACATCAACAAACATACATGCAAGTAAAAGGGGAGACTGGACATGCAACTACAACAACAGCAGTTAACTGTCTATCAAACACTCAATTCTTTGACACCACCGCCTATCAAACACCCAATTCTGTGAACTCCTATTGAAACAGCCAGGTAGAAGCAAATATGTGTTGTCTCTTCAAAGTATTTCAACGAGGATCAGAAGTAGATTAGAACCTTAAATGGTGACATGCAGATTCTTAGATAAAGAAATGATAAAAATACTGTCTAAAAATAGGCAGCATCAATGCATGTGTGAATATGTGTATTAAGGAAACTGAGAAGGGAGATTATCCGTGAAAACTAGAAATGATTTCCTATTTCCAGTGGCATACAGGAGGAATTTCAGGTAGATTTATGTATCTGATACGAAGAAAAATCAGATTAAAGAAAGGTCTGGTGGGAAGATAGTCAAGATGGTAGGAGTGGAAGGAGGAAAAACAACCGAATAGTAGCAACTGAGAAAGCTGTCTGTAATTTGAGAGGAAGGGGAAGACTCTACAATAAAAACCAAGAGGATCAAGGGAATCTATTTGCTACAAGATTTAAGTTATTGTTCTTGCTTTTGATTACTGTCTCCCTATTGAATCAATGTTGGTTTGAGAATATAAGTAAAATATAATTACAATATATCTAAAGTTTCAAAAAGAAGCTTAAACTTGAAAGGCTCCTCAATAAGATTAAACTTGTGACAAAGATTGCACAGAAGTTACATATTTTGGTATGAATCTATAATGTCACGAATATATTCTATTGTTACGAATTAACACTTGTGGAAGCGAATATCAGGTCCAATTTTGGTTGCACAAATTAATAATAATGGGTAACAGCAAAAGTAATAAGCAGTAAGAAATTAAATGGCACACAATGATTTAAGTGGTTCAACTTTTCAATATGAAAAGTCTCTACCTTGGCAATGACGTGTGAGAGAAAAAATCCACTAATAATCAAAATGGAGATATAAACACCAATTTTCGAGCTTCACAAATTATACCAAATTCCAAAATCGACTCCACAAAATATCCCTCTAATTTACTCGGTAATATATATAGCAAGATAAATTAACAAACTTGCTATTAAATCAAATATTACCGTACAAATGCAGGAAAACACTAAAATAAAAGGCCGAAATGGACGGTTTTGTCCTTGAGGCCGATTTTTCTCTACTCTCTTAGTTTCCATTCTTTGGTTTTCTTCTTCCTGCCGCTGCCACTTTTCTTTCTCTGGTGGTGCAATTTTTCTTATGCGAGAAACAAATATATATACATATATATATGAAAGCGGTGAGGGTTTAAGAGTATATTGGGTTTTGGGCCTAATATTGTTTTGGGCCATTATTAACAAATCTCCACTGCTCAAAACAGAAACAAATTCTTCAAATAAAATTCCTGGATTACCAAAAAATAACCGTCAGTCCAAAGCCCCGAAGGGTGATCATCTTTTGCAAATATTAATCAAGTCCAACAATGCTTGAACTTATTAAATGGAACTGATTTGGTTAACATATCACCGGATTCTGTAGTGGCTATCTTATTAACAACAATAGCACTGGGAGACAATGTCACGAACGAAATGATATCGACATCAATGTGTTTGGTTCTTTCATGATACATAGTATTCTTAGTCAAGTGTGTACTGAAGCTATCACAAAATACAACAAGTATCCTGTTGTAAACCTAAATCACAAACCAAACCTCTAAGCCAAATGGCTTCTTCACCTTTCTGCCGCCATATATTCTACCTGTCGTGACAAAGCAAGCGTAGACCAGTAAAGTAGCCTTCCAACTAATGGCACAATGAGAAAGAGTGAAGACATAACTGTCGAGATCTTCTTCTATCCAGATCACCATGACATAATCTAATCCACATAACCAATAACAACTCAACCAGATTAGAACTTCCATCATATACCAAACCAAAATTAGATGTACCTCTCAAATACCGAAGTATCCATTTCATCGCTTGCCAGTGACCGCTACCGGGATTACCCATATATCTACCGACAACACTAATCGCATGTGAAATTTACGGACGAGTACAAACCATAGCGTACATCAAACTCCCAACGAATTAGCATATGGAACACGAGACATGTACCGCTCCTCTTCTTCCGACCGTGGTGACAAATCCAAAGAAAGCACGAAATGCGCACTAACGAGCGTACTCACAGTTTTAGAATCTTTCGTGCCAAAACGTTCAAGAACTTTTTCAATATAACTTTTCTCCGAGTCAAATAAAGCTTGCCGCTTTGCCTATCCATGTAAATTTCCATGCCCAAAATTTTCTTCGCTGCACCCAAATCTTTCATTTCAAACTCACCATTAAGCCGAGACTTTAATTTTGAATCTGGACTTATTCTTAGAAGCAATAAGCATGTCCATCAACATAAAGCAACAAATAAACTGATGAACCATCATGGAATCTTTTATGATAAACACAACTATCATAATCACTCCTAGAGTAACCATGATCAATCATAAAAGAATCAAACCGCTTTATACCATTGCCTTGGAGATTGCTTCACCCCGTATAAAGACTTTTTCAATAAACAAACATGATCTTCCTTACCTGGAACAACAAACCCCTCCGGTTTATGCATATATATTTGTTCTTCAAGCTCACCATGTGTTAAGGTGTCTTGACATCAAGTCGTTTCTAATTCCATGTCAAACAATGCAACCATAGCAAGCAACACACGAATAGAGCTATGTTTCACAACAGAGAAAATACTTCATTGAAGTCAATACCTTTCTTCTCGACAATAGCCGCTCACAACACGTGCCTTGAACCTAGCCGCTTCAACCTCGGGTATACCTTCCTTTTCTTGAAGACCCATTTGTTTCCAACAATCTTACATGCAGCGGTTTCACCACTCCCATGTATGATTCTTAAGTGATTCAATCTCTTCATTCATAGCAACCAACCACCGAATGTACTCATCACAAGTGACTGCCACGATAACTAGGGTTCACGCACCTCGATAGACTCGCACGTACAATGCAAAAGAAACTAAGTCTCGCATCCGCGTACCTCCGAGGCGTCTAATCTCTCTTATTCCTTTACCTTTGCGATACATCGTATGGTTGCTCGCCGCTCTTCTTCTGTACATCACGAGAATCGTCTATCTCATCCACGGATGGTTGATTTGAAGTGCCACTCTCTCAGACTTGACTAAAGAGCTCTACTCTCAAGCTCCACCGTCACTAACACCGTGGTCTTTATCTGTGACAAATGACGCCTTTTTTCTTTGCAACATGTAAGACCCATCAAACTTAACATCTCTGCTAATCAAAAATTTAGGTGACTTGGGTTCGAACACACCATAATCCCATAACCTTTCACCCCGGAAGGATATCCCAAAAATATGCATTTCAATGCCTCTAGGCTCAAGTTTACCATCGGCTAATACATGAGCATAAGCAGTGACAACCAAAAACTTTCAAATCGAATAATTAGTGAGTACCAAAGAATACCTCAAACGGAGTCTTCAACTCAATTGGTTGATGGAGACCGATTCACCAAATAACATGCATGGTTACAAGCTTCCACCAAAAAGATTTATCAAGTTAGCTTGAAAGAGCATACAACGAGCTCTTTCTAAGAGAGTCCTATTCATACGTTCGCTACTCCATTTTGACGTGGTGTATGACGCACGATACGGTGTCTCACTATGCCATTCCTTTCACGTAACTCATTAAACCGACTATCACAAAATTCCAAACCATTATCGGTTCTCAAATGCTTGATTTTCTCGCTTGTTTGATTTTCTATACAAGCCTTGAATTTCACAAATTTTGAGAATGCGTCATTCTTGTTCTTGGAAAATACACCCAAACATGACGAGAGAAGTCATCAATAAAAGTCAACATATACGGGCACCACCCTTAGACACGACACGAGAAGGACCCGAAAGATCCGAATGAATATAATCAACGGTACCTTCGTTTTATGGACGGCCGCATACCGAACTCGACCCTACGATGCTTTCCATGTACACAATGCTCACAGTAAATCAAGCTTCCCGGTTTTCGACCACAAAGCAAATCTCATTTGCTCAAAATAGACATCCCCGCTCACTCATATGCCCTGCCGCATATGCCATAATCGAGTAGTGTCTCGAATCTTGATCCGACGAGGATGAAACCGATACACTTCCAATAACAACGCAGTGCTCGAAGATATAGAGACCACGCGACAATTGCCCTTTAATAACAATGAGAGCACCCTTACTAACTTTTAAAACTCCACCTCGAGCTACGTACTTATAGCCTTGTGAATCAAGAGAGTACCCCAAAGATATCAAATTCTTTTTCAAATGAACATGGCGAACATCTTTCAAAGTCCTAACAATACCATCGGCATCTTAATTCGGACAAGTACCAATACCAATAACCTTGCAGACATATTGTTTCCCATCAAGACAACACCCACATCAATGGTCGATAAGAAGCAAACCAATCTGATCTGGGACATATGGTAAAGTAACCCGAATCAAGAATCCAAACATCTCGGAAGAACCAATAGAATGCGATAGAACATTTTCACCATCTGAACTTAACTATCCGCAACACCAAATACATCATTAGTACCGGAAGACGTTGTGGCAGATTTTCCTTTACCTTTGAAGTTTCGGACAATTTACTTTCCAAAGGCCACTTCCGACGACAATAATTGCATTTATCTTTTTCTTTTTCTAGATTTGGATCTAGACTTGCCTCTATTACTACTTGTGCCTTTTCTTGATTTCTACCTCCCGACAAATAAACCACTGCTATTTTCATTATTGCTTGTAGACACCTTTTTCTTCAACTCTCTCGAATTCAAAATTTGCTTTGACATCTTCCAAAGAAATAGTTGTCTCGCCCATATAGCATAGTATCAACAAAATGCTCAAATGAATGAGGTAAAGTTAACATAATAGAACTAAGGCTCGATCCTCATCGTCAATCTTAACACCACCATTTTTCGGATCACGAATAATTTTAGTAAATTCATCTAGATGATCGTGCAAAGGTGTACCTTCTCGACATTCCGAATGTATACAAACGCGGCTTCAAATATAACCGACTAGTCAAAGACTTGGTCATATACAAATTCTCCAATTTAAGCCATAACCCAAATAGAGATTCTCATCACCAACCTCGCGTAATACCTCGTGAAGACGGGGATAAGCCAGAATTGAACTCAAAGCATTTTCCATCAATGCATCTTTTTCTTCATCATTCAATTTTTCCTGGCAATTTATCCTTGCCTTCGTTGTCTTAACGAGCCCTTCTTTAACTAATACGTCCGCATCTTAAATACGCTATAAACCGAAATCATTTCTACCATTGAATTTCTCAATTTCATATTTTGCCGCCAGTAAAAACCCAATATTAAATAAACAAGTACAACCGGAAAATATGAAACCAATCGATAAATCCTAAGCTCAAAATAAATCCAAAAGAGCAAACTTGATCAGTTCCAATAAATACCAGAATAACTGAATAGCTCGATACCAATTTGTTACAAATTAGTTAATTTCGCGAAGCGAATATCAGTGTCCAATTTTGGTTGCAGACAAATTAATAATAATGGGTAGCAATAAAAAAGTAATAAGGTAAGAAATTAAATGGCACACAATGATTTAAGTGGTTCAACTTTTCAATATGAAAAGTCTACTCCACTGAGACGACACCGAGAAAAAAATCCACTTAATAATCAAAATGGAGATACAAACACCAATTTCGAGAGCTTATAAATTATACCAAATTCCAAAATCGACCCAATAAAATATCCCTCTAATTTCTTGGTAATATATATAGCAAGATAAATTAACAAACTTGCTATTAAATCAAATATTACCGTTACAAATGAGAGAAACACTACAAATGAAAGTGAAATGGATAGTTTTGTCCTTAGGTGATTTTCTCTACTACTCTTAGTTGGTTCTCTTTGGTTTTCTTCTTCCTTGGTTGCTGCTGCTTTTCTTTCTCTGGTGGCTGCAATTTTTCTTATGCAGAAACAAATATATATACATATATATATAGAAGGCAGCTGAGGGTTTAAGAGTATATTGGGTTTTGGGCCTAATATTGTTTTGGGCCATTATTAACATCTATCTATATTTATACTATATATCAAAGTCTAAATCATGACTTATAAATTTGAACAAAATTACTCGTAATAACTGCTATTGTCTTTAACCCTTTTTATCAATTAAATAATAAACTATTTGTATTTAAAATAATAAAAATTATCTTAAAGAATGTGAAAATATTAAATAATAAAATTATATTAAAGACTGTTAAAATATTAAAGGTATGCTAAATTTTTTTAGATAATAATAATAATATTTTAATTTTAATTAAAATAAAAGTTAATAATAATTTTTTAATAATTTAATAATTATTTGCAACGTAGGTGTTTATGGCTACTATGATTAGAAGTACAAAAAACTTCTTTTATTTTATATCAAAAATATGAATAAATTAATGGTGAGACAGCCTAAATATCTATTATGAATAAAATTAAATCATGAATAATCAAAATTGCTTACTCTAAGTTGAAAGGCTCTGAACCAAAGTCCATATCCTTTATTATTCAGTAACTATATGTGTTATGTGTTTCTAAGACAAAATTAATTATCTCATTTGAAGATATTTGACAAGACTTTGTTAATCTAACGCCACTAAATTGATGATAAATCATCAACTATGAAAATAATATTTTCAGCTTTATTACGGGAACATAATATATTTTGGGTTAAACTTAACTCATTAAGAATTTCATACATACGAACAACTGCATAGAGATCAATTGTTTTTATCCATCCAAGTAGTCAATCAAGACCTAGAAAAAGGATGGAAATACTAACCTATGAAATTGTTTCTACGAGCTCTATTTTAATTTGGTCGAGTAAACCTCACAACGTGTAGACAACAAGAAGAAGAAAGAACAACTAATAGCAAATACACTAGTGATGGTGTGCCTCACAGACTCATGTCCAAGCTAGTAACATGCATACAAAGCAAACATCACACATTATATGAATCAGGAAAACACATAGGAAAATCTATAAAGAATTTTCAATCACTTTAAGACCTTATATGTGGGAATATATTTTGTAAAAGATGATTATTCTCATGTTGTATGTGATCACACAAAATATAGAAAACCAATTAAAAGAATCCAACACCCGGTACACAACAAAGGTAAGAAGATACTGACTTCTTTAGGACTTACACCAAACTCGCATGTAGATAAAAAAACAAAAACAATATAAAATAATTAGGAAGTAGGAAAATTAATCTAATTCAGTAAAAGCAATAATCAGAAAGTTATAAGCATGCAACAATATATAAAAAATAAACTTTTTAATTAGAGTTTAAATCTAGTATAATGGTAGACACACGATAGAAATTATATTATAATAGCACACAAGCTAATGCTATATAACAATAGATTTAAAGAGGTAAACTCATATAGAACCCCTACCTATGTGGTAACATCCTTGACTTGACAACAAACAATCCACTAAAAAAATAGACAAATATAACTCTATAAATTTTAAATGCAAATACCTCTATCAATCAAGACCTCTTTCCTAACTACCTATTGCTACCTTTGCAATAACTTGATTTGACACACGGATCTAACTCTCCTCTAGAGCCAACATGGTACATAGCTATGCCATCAGCTACCAACGATCACCAATGTGTACAACAATGTGGGAGGCCACTCGACCAATAACTACTATCACTTTCAATCACTGTCTTGGGAGCACTTAACAATCCCAAAAGCGTATTTCCCACACCTCACAAGTAACATAGTCTTAAGCACTCACTATTTAAGAACACTATTTTACTCTCACAAGAACATAACATAAACATAAAAATACACTCAAGATGATTTGTGAAATGAAATCTGCAAACACAGTCTCAAGTACTAACTACTTAAAAACACAATTTTTCTTGCATAGTCATGAATCACTAATATTGAACTGCACTTAAGGTTATAGTAATATGGAATCGTGAAAACAAATTTTTTATTTGATAGAGCTCCAGTACATTTTATCATTACAAAAAAAGAAAAGATGGGGGTATTTATAGAAATCATCAAAGCTCACATGGTACCTTACTAAGGGTCTCGTTGACCACCCTTGCCGACTCCTAAGCAAGGAGTTTGGCGAGGTGGTCCGACGATAGGTCCGATAAGGCACACAAAAATTATATTTTTCATTTTCAAAAATACTCAGTAATATTCATAAGTACCCACACATGTAACTTAATAATGACAAAGTTAGCAAGCGAGAAGAAAAACCACACTACTCCTAGCATGCAGAATACAAAAACCAAACTCGTGGTATGTATAAACATGCTCGCATACAAAGTGTACCAACTATGTGCGTGTATACATTACTGATCATCGATAATCAACATTATAAAGAGAAAGATACATACAAGAAGTAAATTCAATCGACTCCATATTTTGCACACAGAAAGCCAATAAAGATACAAAGGACTACATGATCACACTCACCAATTCATTATTAAAAAAATTTTAACTACAACTTATACTAATGAAAAATTTTAGTTGCATTATTTCTATTCTTATTATACCAACTCAACACACACATTTAGATGTGCCATCAATTTAAAGATATGTTTGAGTTTTAATTTAATTTATTAGTGAATAATTTGGAAAGGGTAAACAAGCTTTCTAAATCATTTTAATAATTAATATAATGATTTCCACTAGGGATAATAGAAGAAGATAAAATCCATCCATTTTTATGGAACATGAAGTTCAGAAAATTAATTAATGATAGAATATTATATATTATAGATGCATTTACTAAATATTGGTAAATTAAACTATAAATTGCTCGAGTAGGGATTGATGTCAATATAGGACAATGAAATAATATAGCAACAAACATTCTCCGAGAAATGACACCGGGAAAAAATTTAATCATTAATTCGTATAGGTTATCAGGTATTTGATAAACAAAAGATATCATTTCGAATAAGGAAGAAAAATATTAATAAACAAATGTGGTACAATGTATTTTCTTTGAAAGCATCTAGATAAAGCAATGATCGAGATCATCAAAGTATTGCCCAAATACAAAACATTATTTAAGCATACATTAAATTCACTTATATGCAAAGTGAAATGGATATAATGAAAATACATGATATGTTTACTAGATAATTATATAATCTAGTTGTCTAAATGCCTAAAAATGTAAATTGTATTGAAAATACATGAATTTATGTGAAAAAAATGATGATGAGATTGTGAGATATAAAAGTTTTACTTTTGTATGAATAAGATGACTTTAAAATACGCAGATAGTGACATAATATTGGTTTATATAATTACTGAAATGAATAAATTAATAGTAATTATTGCATATAAAATCATTAAGTTAAAATGTTATATAATGTCATGATAATCCATAGACATGTCATAATCAAGTAATGTGATTCTCAACGTGAATTTGAATAGATATCTATTACATTCACTTAGCATTTAAATTCAATGTTTTTACATGTTCTAGGACTGTTGTTAATACCAAGCATGTTGATTTTTTATGTGAGCACTAAAAATAAGACGAAAAAAATAATATCTTAAAGAAAGACATAAACTCCTATTGAAATATTTTTATAGATAAGATATATGCACATTATGTATCCAATTATTATTTTGTTGCACGATTTGAAAAATATCTTTGATTCTCTTCATTTAGTTATTGATTAGTATTATATGGTAAAATTATTGGTAGTCAGTTTATTTACTAGCATTGATAAATGTTACCAACAGAACATATGAAATCAAGTGATGACCAAAGAAAATTATTTTTCATAAATTGTGACTTTTTACTTCAACATTTAAAGATTGTCATAATAACGTTAAAATGTGTCAACTCAAAGAAATCTCACGTTGAACGATTGTTATCATTAGGGGAAGAAAATTTGTATACGTGTTGTACTCTTTTTCCTTCCCATGGTTTTGTCTTACTAGATTTTCTTGGAAAGGTTTTAATGAGACAACTTTTGCATATTGCATGGGAACAATGTGCTTTTCTTTCCTTCATTAGTTATTGTCCCAATGTGCTTTCTAGTAGGGTTTTTAGGAAGACATGTTCTTCATATTGTTGATATTCAAACGAGAATGATATGATATTATGGATTTTAAATCTTATATTATGTATTCAAATAGGGTTTATCCATAGGAAAGTAGAGTTATCTATCTAATTCTAAATCACTTATTTACATGGATCGATCAAAAAAGAAGTAGATTGATCAAGGGATCATTACTTGATCGATCAAGAATAGGATTGATTGATCGAGTGATGAAGATTAAATTACGTCAACATTAAATTAAAGCTCAACTTTTAATCTCATCGATTGGATCATAATAATTGATGTGCAGAACACTTCGGGTTAGCTATATCAATCCTACAAATACTTTGGTTTTATATTTGTAAAGCTCTCGCAAGTGTACGAATCATTTTATAGATATAACAAGTATATCTTCCAAGGTCGATCTAAGGAAGGAATATATGTGGTTTTTAATTTATTACTCAAACTCTTAAAAACGAAATTAAATTCTAAACATCCTCTCACGATATTTTAGTTTTTGTGTTTCCTAATCTAATAACATAAAAATAAACATAGATATGTATTCAATAAATATTTATGCAAATTTTTTATCATTTATAATAGTAGAGTATTTATGGATATAATAATTAAGTTAATTATGTTTGCTCATATTATTTAGGGTATTAAAGATATAAATTGATATTTATTAATTATCTTTTTTTACATGAATACCATTTTTGGTAGAGTTAAATATTCTTTATTAATTAAACAAATCAATTAACATCTATGTGTGGGGTCAATAATTAATTTTATTAATTAAATTAATTCCTTTTCTCTAAGAGATTGAAAATGAATCATTTAAATGCCACCTTTAGTGGGGTTAAACATTTTAAAATTTATTCAAGATACCCAAATTAAACCTAAGAATTTAATTATCCAAGTACTAACTTTCAAGTTTTAAAACCATTATTGAAAATATTTTGTTAATATATTTTCGAATAATAGTTCTTATAAAAAATTTTAAAATAGAGTTTTACACTAACTACCGAGCGATTGTATTAACAAATAAAAGAGCAATACTCTAAATCAGATACGATAATTAAACCTTAATATCTAATTTTCATATTTAAGTTTGTAATGAAAAATAATATATTTCTCTCTAATACCCTTAATATAAAATTTTGAATAAAAACAAAATCAATTTATTTTATAAAAATGTTTTACTTATTTAATATTTTGCAAGCATAACAACGTTATTATTATATTATATTTACAAATAGTCAATCATGCTAAATTTAATCACATAGAATTAAATATAACATATAAAACATAAAACATAAAACATAAAAAATAAATGTAAAGAACTCATTTTAAAATTATACCTTAAAAGAATCCAATGCTAATTCTATTGCTAAAAAACCTTCAAACAAATTTGCATTTCCATTTATTGAATCAAAAACTAAAAATATATAAAAGCATAGCTAGTTCTTCCCAAAAAGAGAAGAACTTTAAAACTAAAAACTAAAAAAAAAATAAAACGTTTTAGAGAGAGAAAACTAGAGAGAAAAAGTTGAGAAAATTATTTCTTAAGGTGTGTTTTATAAAATGGGGAAAATAGGCTTTTTATAAGTTAGGAAAAGGCTAAAAAAGCGAGAAAATAAATATCTTAAAAAATGATCATATACGCGAGAGGTTGGGTAATTTTATTCATTTTTTTGACTTTTTCTTATTTTTTCTCAATATATTGGTGATGTATTGCCACCAGTATTATTTTTCGTGTCTTTAAATTATTTTTGAAGACAAAATATCTGATAAAACAATAAAAATACATGTGATTTCGAAAAGACAAATTTATATAAAAATATGATAAAATCATATAAATATAAATCTTTTTAATCAATTAAAGTACATTAAATTATGGTAATATTAATGTTTTTTAAGCACTCATCACAACCCCCAACTAGCTTCTTACTAGTCCCTTAGCAAGAGAAGCGATAAAAACTAAAAATTAAAATTTTCTTAAATTACTTCCGTAGATTGACATGATTTCATTTAGCATATGAAACAAGAATCTAAACCCCTAGGTTGACTTAGTGGATGAGTTTAAGTATTGTGAAGGTTTTCATTAATGATACCCATAAACAATGAACTAAATGTAAAAATTAAAAGAAATAACAAAAATAAGAAAATCAAAAACTAAAATTACAAGAAAATCAAACATAAAATAAAAAACTAACTTAAGAATAAAATAAAAGAAAAAAATGAAACAGAAGACAAAAATGTCTCATACTTTTTAATCTCTTTAAAGATCATAATTAAAATCTAAAGCATAAGTTATTTTCATCTTCTTAAACGATCATGATTTGTTATAATAATTTGTTGAAAATCATTTTCATATTTCATATAAAAAATGTATCAATTTAATTTCACCCAAATTTAGTATTAATAATCCAAATTTACTTTAATTCTATTCTTCAAAAGTCAATACTCTCAAAAACATTGAATCCTATGGGTTCAAACACTCATACTAATTTATATGCAAAAGAGTTTATTTATAGAAATGAACTAATATATTTGCATATGTATAAAGAAGAAAGGCTCAAAGTGTTATTTTAACGTTGATCTCATGAAAGAACTTGAATGTATTAATTATAAAGATATCATATATAAAAATTATTTTCATGCTTCAATCAAGCTCATTAACTAAAAATTTCAAGATATATACCTTATAGAAATGAAGAAAGTGCAATGACTTTTTAGGGATTTACTTCCTATAACTTTCTTTTGTAATTAGCCTTTTCTCACAACTTTATAGGATATATGAGTCATAGTATGTAGATTATACTATTTATTCTTTATCTCTCTATTTTTTAAAATATTTTTCAATATATATTTTTTTAGAGAGTGAACCTACGTATAGATTGTACATTTTTGTAGGATTTTGATGAGTGGTTAATTTTGTAATTTTTTTGTTGGATTTTAGTATAAGTAACCCCAAATATGTCTTATTTGTTTTTGTAGAAGTCATGCATGAATCAGATAAAAGCATATACTATCAATTTCTACTTAAATCATTTAATCTAAGCAAATAAAAAATAAAATATATATATATATGTATGTATACAATACTCTATTAAGATGAGAAAAAAAAAATCATACATTTAATGCTAATACCTATAGAGATTATCTAAAAATTTGAAGAAATAAAAAATGTGTTTGGAGTAGAAAAATATATTTCACTCAGAATAAAGGAAATTAGGCTCAAATTGTATCTCATAATGGTAGTCTCTACTATTTGATTCCTAAATACCGATTTTGGGTTTAATATAATTTCCCCATCTTATCAAGAAATACTAATCATGACAAAAACTAACTAATTACTATATATTCCATGATATGTTTTCAAAAATTAATCTAATAGTGCAAAAGACTTTAACTATTTACTTAAATTTGATTTAAAGAAATGATATATTTTTGTGAGAAAATTTTTAAAACTGAGAATGTGAACATAATTTGTTTTAAAATTGTTAAATTTTTGAAATTAAGCATGGTAACTTTTCACCACCCCCAACCTAGAACTTACATTATCCTCAATGTAACAATTGTAAATTAAAGAGAAAGAGAAAAGAGAAAAGAGAAAAGAGAAAAAAAGTTACCTATTTCTTGAGAATGTGCAAGTAGTGATGGAAAAATGAAAGTGCATCCATCATTTTCATCATTAAATTTCACAGAGACATATCGTTGTGGACTTATAACATCTCAACAAATATTTTTAGTTTTAACAATTCTAAAATTATTCACATGCAATTAAACTAACATAAACAAAAGAAATTAAATAAATAAAAGAAAATTACCTAAAATGATGGGTTGACTCCGATCCAGCGATTAGTTTAATGTCTTAGCAAGATGTAACTTGGAGGATTTCATGTTAAGTAAACTCAATGTTCTCACATCATTGAGTTAATCAAACCTACAAGTAGGACAAGTTTATCTACCTATACTTTTTAAGTCATGTCCTATGGATTTTTAAAATTTTATGTACTTAAAACTAGGGACATGATTCTGGGTGCAACTACTTCCTTTTGTCACAGATTGTGATTAAAAACTTTGAAACTTTGGAGATAGCTTCAGAATTTAATTTTTTTTATCTTTTTATTTTATTTTATTATATGCTCTAAGTTAAGTAATACAGTCAGTATTAACGAAGAGTACTCCTAAGAAAGAACAGTGAGGCAAAGCCTCTTTAAAGCCTATCCTTCCAAATAGAGCAATGTTCTTAAAAAAGACTAGTGGCACAAAGGCTTCCAAGAAGTAGTCTCCTACACCGAATTCTTTTATATCTTTACTTTTTAATGCTATTAAAATCTAAGTTCATTAAGTTAAGTTAACATCTAAGTTAATTAAGTTAATAAATTATGTTAAGTTAAAATCTAATTTAATAAATTAAGTTAGTGAAAATATAAGTTAATTAAGTTAACAAATTAAATTTTTTTTAAATCAAAATTAAAAGTTAAAGTTAAAAATTAATTATTTCTTTTTAAAAAATAAATTAAAAAATAAAAAATAAAAAACTAAAAGAAAATTAAAAATTAAGACATAAAAAAATTAAAAAGAAATTAAAAATTAAATGAAAATTAAAAGTTAAAAATTAAAAATTAAAAAGTATTTTTTTCGTAAATGCTTTTTTCATCTTTTTTTAAAAGAAACTAATTAAATAAAATAATTTTTTTAACACAATAATTAAAAAAATCACAATTATTTACAACACAAATTTTTTTCAAAATTTTGATAAATAATTTTAAAACGCTATTCTCTCCTCTACAACGACGCCAAAAACTTAATGAACAGAACCAAAATTAAGTTAGCAATACTGATCCTGTAAATACTTTGATTTTATATTTGTAAAATTCTCATAAGTGTACGAATCATTTTATAGAAAATAACAAATATACTCTCAAGGTCGGTCTAAGGAAAGAATATAAGTGGTTTTTAATTTATTACTCAAACTCTTAAAAACGAAATTAAATCCTAAAAATCCTGTAATGATATTTTGGTCTTTGTGTAACTTATAACCATTTAAAAAAGCATGACAAGTATACTTGCGGATTGCATCGTGTTGCTCAATGCCTAAGTCCTTTCTTCATAAAAAAATGTCTACTTTACTCCCTTTTGTTTTAGATGGCACGCCATAAGTCCCTTATTTTATGAAATTGCACACAAAAGTTTAATTTCTTGCACACTTGTTATATGTGTGTTTAGTGAATGATATGTGTTATCATTTAATAAAATGATAAATGCTAAGAACACAAGAGTTTACACATACTTTTACATTAAAATCACTTAAATCATGACAAATGGAAGAATTATCTTCAAAAATAATAAAATAATTCATTTTTTTAGATAATTTTACCACATGTAACCATATAAATGGTGCAAGTGTAAAATTGTGTGCAAATGTATAACATGTGTAGGGATTTTTTTGATATGCAAGTAAAATAATTATTTAACTCTTAATTTTTTTCTAATGAAGTATAATTTAACTTATATATACATTTTAAAGAAATGGATGATCAATTAGGTACTACCATAAAATAGAAGACTAATATGTATATTTTTAATAAAGTATGGAACTTTTCAAAAGTTTTTTACTTTATCTATCTTAATTTCATCAAAATCATTTCAAATAAAAATAAAAATATTATTTAAAATAAATTTAATTATTATCAATTCATAAATTTAAAATAATGTATCATAATCTTATAAATAAAAACTTTAAAAATATAACTAAAAATATATTTTTTCCTTTTTCTAAGCCAACACAACTATATTTTCTTGAAAACGCCACATGTGATGTGACTCGTCTAAGCTCTTAAAAAAACTATTAAAAATAAGATATAAAGCAAAATTGTAATAATTATATTTCTTTAAGTATTAAAATATTATTGCATATAACATAAATTAAAATTTTAGACTTTAAGCTCAAAAAGCTCTTAAAAAAAAAGAGGCATATGCTTCCAAAGCTCACATGAATCTAGCCATCAAGATGGACTTTGTTAGATATTTTAGGTTCGAAAACTGAATTTAATAATTTGATTAAGAAAATGAAACAAATTTGGTAAGCTGGACATTGAAAATATATGTTCGTCACGGAATAACATCAACAATTTTCGTTTATTTTTAATTGTCGAGTGCATATTCCTCATTTAACTTGTTAAATAATTCATAAATATTTTTAAAAAAATAATAATTTGTATATTTTAAATTCACGAGAATCTCATATATTAAATGTAAAAGAAAAATATTGATATATAAAAACAAAATACTAAAGAAAAATTAAAAATTGAAAAGTCACGTGAACAAGTACAAAACTACTTATAGTGTATACAAGTAGTATTGTACAGTACTAACTTCATGTGACTAACAATTAGACACCTAGTAGTTTTTATAACAAAAATAAATAAGAACACATACAATGGATTCATTCATATTATTCTAACATCTCCCCACAAAATAATGGTTGTTTCAATTGATGGTGGTGGAACAACCATTAATTTGACTTAAACATAATAAAAAAGAGTTTTTAGAAAAGCTTTACGTATAACATCAACCAGTTGATCATCTATGGGAGTGAAATACATATCTAATTTACTAACATTAACCTAGTAAATAGGAAATTAAGTGCTAGTCAAGCTCAACATGTTTCATTCTCACGTGTCGAACAAGATTAATAAACAAATACGTAGCACTAATATTACCACATTTGTACAATGGATGTATGAGGCAAGGTGACATAAAGTTTCTAAAGGATTGATTATGGCCAAATCAACCCATAGAAGGCAAGAGTCAATGCTCTATATTCAGCCTCGATATTGGAATGAACAATAACATTTTGTTTGCTAAATGACTAGGAAATGAGGCTATCCCCAAAGATAATGCAACACATACTTGTACTTCGTCAATGAATAGTGCAATTTGCCTAGTCAAACTCAGAAAAACCAATTAAGCTTAGAGCAACTGACCTCTACAAGAGTAAACCATGATGCATAGTGGCTTTAAGATAGTGTAAGACACGCTTAAGAGCTGTCTAATGTGCATCAATAGGTTTCTAAAAAATTGGCATAATTTGTTGACAAAAAAATATTTGTATGAACAAGTAAACATACAATATCGAAGGGCCAACACAGGTCTTTCTAAACTCAGTTGCATCTTCCAATACATGTTCATCAAATTTGGAAAGAGGTGTACCAAATCTCATAGGAGTTTTGGTTGGCTTGGAGTCTGTCAGTCCACTCCTAGCAAGCAAATCATTAATAAATTTATGCTGACTAAGATGAATATGATCAACATCTCTGAAAATTTAAATTCCTAGAAAATAACTCAAATCTCTTAACTTCTTGAGAGTAAAACAATCATTGAGAGAAAGAGTAAGTTCTTGAATATATTTTATGTCTTTCCCAATTAGTATTATGTCATCAACGTACACTAGAAGAATTGTGACTCTGGTATGTACAAAGTGAAAGAGCATTGAGGAATCATCCTTGGATCATTGAAACCTCATTTGCAAGAGAGAGCTAGAGAGAGTATTAAACCAAGCTTGAGAAGCTTTTTTCAAACCATAAATGACTTTGTTTAACTTGCACACCAAATCCAGAGTATTAGTGTCCTCAAAATCTTGGGGTCGGAACATATAAACCTCCCCATCCAAGATACCATATTGGAATTCATTATTGATATTTAGTTGTTTCAAAACCCTTTAAGGGAAAGCGACTAATGTAAGAACCACTCTCAAAGTTTGAGGCTTCACCACAGGGGAGAAAACCTCAAAATAATCAATACAAACTTTTGTGTGTAAACCTTAGATACCACTCTACACTTATATTTATCCATAGTGTAGTCATTCTTTAGCTTCAACTTATTTGGAAGCAATAGGTTTGCAATTCTTGGGTTTTGGGACCAAAGTCCAAGTATTGTTGTCAACCAAGGCATCAAACTCTAGTTTTATAGTCATTTCCCACTCTGAAAAACCTTAAGCTTGTACAAAGCATGTAAGCTTAAGGAAAATAACTAAGGCTAAGAAAGAAAATTTCTTAGGTTTTACAATGCCATCCTTGAGCCTTGTGCCATAGGATTAACATCAAAACTTGTAGGCAATTGACAAAAGTATATACTATTTATGAATCATGTAAAGAAATAGGTGAGAGTTATAAAGGATAAGACATTGAGCCAAAAAAGGTAAGTATAGACATTGCATCCTATAGTGAAAAATGTGCAACTATAGAAACATATGGGTTTATAGAACAAGGCAGAGAAATTGACAATGAACTTGGCTCAAATGTTGACACATCCATGGACAAAAATAAAGATTTCTCAAACAAGGATACTAGAGCAAGCAGTGTAGGTGTTGGTAACATGGAATCTAGGTCAGAAGGAATCTCGGAGAGTTTTAATAAAGACTAATAAGAAAACATATCCCCATGAAATGTCACACGTTTAGAAGTATATAACCTTTCCATGACTAGATCAAGACAAAGATAGCTATGTTTTTGAGGTTCATACCCTAAAAATACATAATGCACTGATCTAGAGTCAAGTTTATGAGCAACATAGCTCCTAGTACAAGGAAATCAAGAGGATCCAATGACCATAATGACCTTGTAATAAGGAACTTTTCATACAAAATTTGATAAGGAGTCTAATAGTTTAACACTATTGAAAGAAGCGTGTTTATGAAAAATATGATAGTCCTAAAAGTATGAACCCATAATGTTTTAGGCAAATTATCTTGCAAAAAGAGTGCTAATCCCTTCTCACCCACTATTCAATGCATATATTTAATACTACCATTTTTTTTATGAGTGTAAGGGAAAGTACTATGAATAAGTCCTTGAGCTTGCCATTTCTATATAGGAAACATGAACTCCCCTTCTCCATTAGTATGTACTTCCTTTATATCCACAAAAAAATGTCTCTTGACTATGGCCACAAACATATCAAACATGGATTCAACTTGACTCTTAGTAGAGAGAAATTATGCCCATAAAATGAGTGAAGTCATCTACTATGAGTAAACAATACTTAGCACCAAATGTGGTAACAATTGGTGATATCCATAGATCCATGTAAACTAAATCAAATGCATGGTGTATATAGAATGTTAGTGAAAGAAAAAGGTTCACCATCTAGACACACAATCCCATGGTCATGATGCTTGGTAGGAAAAGAAGTTCCATTACCTATAGTCACAACATTAATTTCTTGATCAGGTTGAGCAAACTTAAGATGATCTACATTGTTGGTCCAATGGTGTGTAGCTCTAGAGTCTAGCAACCATTAGTGAGATGTAGCTGATGCAGAAGGATTAGTATCAATTAAAAAAGAAGATGATTATCCACTTTTTGCTTGTAGTAGATCTCGAAGCTTAAAACACTTGTTTGCAACATGTCCTAGTTTGTTGCATATTTAACATTAAACACGAGGACCTTGTGAGGAAAATTTCTTCTTACCTTTCTGAGAGTTAGAGTTGGCCATAGATGTAGAGTTATTTTGAGCATTTTGTTACAAAACATCATGCATATTCTAAACTAGAACTTGAAGGTGACTTATGAGGAGCAAATGATGATACATTAAGGCCTTTAATTGTGAGTGAAAACATATTAACCATATTTTCTTGGAAGAGGTTATTATGACCATAGAATTGGGACTGGTGCACTAGCATCCTTTATATGTAATCAATAGGTTTAGAACTCATCAAAGGTGAGAGAACTAGAACACAATAAAGATGAGATGAAGGTGAGGTAATTAGGATCTAAACCTTGTATTGAGCACACAATCAAATCTTGGAAGAGGTTATTATGAACATAGAATTGAGACTAATGCATTAGCATCCTTCATGTGTGATCAGTAGGTTTAGAACTCATCAAAAGTGAGAGAACCAAAATGCATTGGTAGAGATGAGATGAATGTGAGGTAATTAGGATCTAAGCCTCATATTAAGCATATAGTCAAATCTTGATCTAGTACAATTTCACCTATAGTAGCTAACTGATCAACAATTGACTTGATATGTACAAAGTCTTCTTCAATTAACAAATCATTCTTGTGCACAGTTTGTAGTTGAAGATGTAAGTCTATCACTAGTGAGTAACATGAGTATGCCGATTACAATGCACATCAATATTGAGTTGACATTCATGGCTTAACAAGATGAACTGATGCACTAGGTAAAACAAATGCAATAGTCCAACTCTTAAAAATTCTATCTAGTCTTGTCCAATGCTCAAATTCAAGATTTATAAACTGAGTGTATGACATCGTGAGAAACAGGTATTGAAGGATCAATGATCTTCTCCATGCCATAGGCAGCGATCAATGACAAAAGTTACTCGTATTAGAGCAAAAATTTGGGCAATTGAATTTGATTATAATGCTCATGGTTATAGAAGAAACAATAATTGAAGATACATAAACAATATGCACGGTGAACAAGGATGAGGTCAACTATTACAATGGAATTCCCAAAATTAGGTTGAGTTCTAGGTGTTACCATTATAGTATTCTTGTAGTTGATCTGTATCTCTGAAACCATAATGTGAGAGGAATAAACGAACATACATAGATGTAAATATATATTTTGTATATTAACTTTAATGCAATACAATAAAATGATAGTTACAAGACTATTTATAGTGCATACAAGCAATATTGTATAATGCTAGCTGCACATGACTAACAAGTAGACACCTAGGTAGCTAGTAGTTTGTTGTAACAAAAATGAAAGAGAACACATGCAAGACATTCACTGAGATTATTCTAACAGAATATATGCTCTCATATATTAGACTTATTTTTTCCTCGAAACATATTTCTTGAGATGAGTAGAACTAACGGCCATACCAACGATAATTTCAAACTAGTTTCATAGACTTTTGAGTTCAAACATTTAAAACAAAAGCCAAGGCACATTACAATAGAATAAAACCTAAATTGCTCTTCAAACTCGAAACTTCAAATGAGATTACAATTGTCCATAAAATTTTAAGCGATAGCAAGTCAATCAGGTACACATGTGTTGAGGTAAGTGCATTAATAGATGGTGTATCTTGATAATTTCTAAACAGTACTATTTGTACTTTAATGAAAAAGGGTCCATGCAAATAAGTCAAATATTAAATGGAAGTATTATCCATATCATCTATGAATCGGCCTCATATAACTTTCTCATCATGGACTTCCATATGTGGTAGATGAAATATATAGAAATTCCATACAAGAGTTTATGCATAAGCACGATAGACATTGTAGAGTTAGCTTTGCAGCGTTTGCCATCAGCTTCAATGAGAAAACCATCTAGATGAACTCTAGAAACAATGCTTCCTGTTTGTTGGTTAGGCCTAAGTCACCTAGAGATAATAAGCTGTCATTAACACCAAAAGGACTCCGAGGGTACGATCTTACCTGTTCATGGAATTTAAATAAGATTAGATTTATAGTTATAATCCCATTCTCCAGCCATCCAAACAAAACATTATGCAATTTGATGATGAACAGAAATTAAAATTGTTGATGATGTTGCAAGCTTGAAGTCAAAGAAAAAGGCATGATCTTTTCACGATGCCAGACCTTAAAACAGTGCCCTCAGAGGGGAAGTAAGAAGTGAGAAGAGAAACAATTACCACTTTATATGTGCCAAACTCTACTGCTCCACTACTATCTATGAAATCAAATAGAAGCTACAGAAGAACATAAGCCTGGTTAGTCAAGGACATCAGTAAATGCACTTTAACAATAACAAAATGGCAACATCTACCTGAAGTTTGTCAGACCGGAGAAAGCGATGGCTAAGGCAGCAGCCATTTGGCATCCGAATAAGAATAGTCACTGCATTTTTATCATCTAAAGCTGGTTCACAAGGAAGAGAAGCCTTTTTTGTATCTCTACTTCTCTCAATTTCCTGCCATACAAAAAGATAGTCTTAAATTTGATATTATAAACACATGAAATAAAAGCCAAGACCTTTCCAAGTATTGCTGAGAATATTATTGAGATATCCAATATAATAGAGATTACTAGCCTCATTAAGTTCACTTAAGATGGTCAAGGAAAAGAGACAGATAATCTAATAACTCTTTCGTAATTCCATTTCCATTGTAATTATGAATAGTTTAGAGAATCTCAATAAGAAGGTTACAACCTGGCATGGTTCAAAAGGTCACTTTTTGGGTTTACTGTTTATCTATTTATACTAAAGGAGTGGTACACGCTGTCTTATTGGAGACATTCTAAAACTAGGTTGCACATAGAACTCTTGGTATGGTCTGAAGTACAATTGATTAGCTGACATGTCAGAGGACAAGTACACTCAACCATCGGGCAGATGGCAGGCTGAAATGGACATTAACTCCGAGAAGATACGAGAGGTCTTATGGGGTGGCATAAGACATGCATGGGCCGTGCTTCACGAGCTGATCTAGGTAATTCTATGGGCTGTTCACGGGCTACGCCGCGGGATGAACACAGGTTGTGCAGTGGGTTGGTGAGGGTTCTAACTACTTAACTGTCAATTGGGCCAGTGAGGATTCTTGGTCCATAGGCTAAGAGTGGCTGGTTGACCTCTACATTAATGGGCCCCTACTGGGTGGGGTAGGTCTTTTTATTGGTTATGAGGTACCCAATATATTTGTAAAAAACAGAAATAATATCATATTTTCTCTATAGCCCAAGAACTAAATTACTTCAGATATGAAATGGTTAATACCAATAGTGTCAAATGAGTTGATGAGCTAAAAACACCCAACTTACTTAACTCATAAGCTTGCTCACCTAACTAAAGAAAAGCTCGCGAGCTCATCTAAAAAAATATTTTTTTCAAAAGATTAATACTATAATGCTATTATAGAAAAACATAATTAAAATATAATATTTATATTTTTCTTATTTAACAAAAATATAATCAAAAGAAAATACTCATACTAACATTTTTTTTAAACAAAATTATAAATATTTATATTTTTTGTTTTACTTTTCAGAAATGTAAATGAGCCAATTCTTGAGTTGTCTAACCCAACTCATTTAAAAGTGTGTTGAGCTGAACTTGATTCACCTAAATTTAGATTAACTGAATTGAGCAATAATTCACCTAAGGTGAAATGAACCTAATCGAGTTATGTCAACTCAACTCATTTGACACCTTTAGTTAATACCAAGCAATTCCCAACCTTGTTCAGAAAGTGACAATGTCTTGATCTTTATTACATATTATTTCTCAGCTCGAGCTTACAACAATTCACTACTGCAAAACATTGGATTCTTAGATTATCTGGTTGTACCTCTTCAAACACAAACAAATATTATCCAAGAAAAGACAAGATAGTGTACCATTTTGTTCAGCAATTTACTCTCAGATTCTTCTTTTTTCAGATGATGAGTTTCAGCTTCTTTCAGAGTGTCCATTAACTTTTGTTTGTTAAGCAACAATGACAAACGATACTCCTCATCCTGTAGGAAAATAATTTTCAGTTTGTGGACAATGGCTGTGAAATTTCCGCAAGACTTATGATGGGGAGCAAGAACCTGTTGTTCCTTTGAATCGGAAAATGAAGAGTGGTTCACAGGTAGCATGTTGAGACCCCTACTTCCACCCAAACCACTATGATGATTGGTATCTGAGGAAGAACGCATTGAAGCCCCTTCATGAACATCACCAAAAAGTGCATTCTCAAGCATAAGTGCTTCATCAAACTCCTTGGTAGAAATGACACCCCACTTCATTGTTAAAGTCGAAATAGCCAAATAGGTTATCAAAATAATAAGAAATCAATTTTTTTTCTATTATATATATTTAGAAAAAAAAAAGCAAACTATACCTCTTCACAACCAGAAGAATCATTACTACCACCACTGTGGTTAGACTCTTCTCCTACATTTTGAGTTCTACCTTGACGCGATGAGCTTCCCAACTTTAACTAAAAAACATCTCTATATTAGAAGAAACAAATCTTTTTTGTTTACAAGAGAAATTCAAAGGCATTTTCTGAAACAGATTTTTCCCCTTTTTGAATAGAAATATTCTAATTAGTATGGGCTTTAACACCATGGCACAATTTATTCATTGTCAAAAATATTAACTTTTCAAGAAAATATAAATTCAACAATTGGTCCAAGGCACAATCACGGCTCCTCACAGCAGTGCCCAACAGACTTTTCGTTATGTATAATAAGTATGGTCTATGCTAATTTGCACAAATATAGCAAGGGGACCAAAACGGTAAAAATTGAACTTTTCCAAAATTCCTACTGAAACAATACATATATTTATGACTGTAAAAATCATCTAAATATTAAGCACACTGAATAGAAAAGTCTGCATATTTATGACTTTATTCGATACTTTGGGTGTGTTACGTGCAATTTCTGTGTAGTGGAAGAAACTTTTCAAATTTTCTTAACATTTAGAGCACTGAATAGAGAAGTATGCATATTTAAGACTTTATTCGACGCATGATGTGTTTTATGTGCAATTTCTGTGTAGTTCCTTTCAAAATTCCTAAACATGAATATCAGCAGGAAGTGTATACCATCCCTCTATTAAAAATTCCCAATTCGTGATCATTGACTTTCATTTGCTGCTCACGCAATGCTTGCTCTTGCTCTGCTGCCTGAATTAACCTTTCCAAAATAAAGACCAAATGATGGGAAAAACTCAAATTACAAGAAAAAAAAGACCAAGAACAATAGACCTTCAAGGATATGGAAACTACACGAGCAAGATCATCTTCTTGATTAAATTGCCCTTCGAGATTTCCATTTCCAGACTGGATCTGCACTTCCAATTTTGAGAACATTTATTTCATAATAGGATATGCCATAAGAACTGAATGTAAAATATACCTCATAGTCTTCCTTTGAAGCATTAATAGCAGCTTGAATCATTTCTTCCTCGACATCATGATCATACATATTTGCGGTGTTCAATGGTGCGTAGACTTCACCATCCACAACTCTATTGCTCGGAGGTCCCCAACCATGAGACAGTGAAGTATCAATCCTTCTCCTATCCTCAATGTGCCCTGGATGTGAATGAATCTGTTCATCCCTCCTTTCCACCCTGGTATGTGAACCTAATGATGCACGAGAGGTAAATCCAGAAGCTCTTATCCGATTAAAAAGGTCTCTCCTGTAATTAGGATCAAATAGTAGTGAAGGCTTGAAGCTCCTAGCAGCAGAAAGAATTGGTAAGAGTCCATGCTGTCCAGATTGACTCCGGTTGCTTGAATCAAAGGAATTATGGTCTGATGAATGCACTGATGATGGACTTGTACTGACAAGAAAGGATGAAGTAAGATACCTGGCCTTTTAAAGAAAGCAACAATTTTACAATAATGTAACCCTCAGTTACAGGAGCAAGCTAAAAAGCAAGTGAAGCAGAGAGTCAATACATTTGTGAATCTATTCCACGAAAGTGAGAATTCACAGCTTCATTCAGGTTGCCTCTATATTCCTGTTTACCAATTCAGATGTGCTAAACAAATCAGAAAACAGTGGGAGTACAGTGAGATCCGAAATTGTAATACATAAAGAATAATCAAACTCTCCTTATAAAATTATTATGACTAAAGATTATATATGAACTTTATTTCTCACTATATGTTATAACAAAAGCTAAGATAAGTATACATAGTTGAAATACTCCTAGCCAACCTAAAGCAAAAAATAAAAAAATAAAAAAGATCTTTATATTGTTTCAAAATCTTAACATCAAAGAAAACTAGAAAGACAGTCAATCAAGAAACACACCACTATAGACTTAAACCCGTTTTTGGTTATTGTTTCAAAAATCTTAACATCAAAGAAAACTAGAAAGACAGTCAATCCAGAAACACACCACTATAGACTTAAACCCGCATTTTGGTTATGCTTCAACGAGTGAAAGTCAGATACCTATGACCATGCAGTTTAATATTTCCTATTAATTCTCTAAGAACTTATTATCGTCGATTTCATCAGTCGTATTAATAGCACTCATAGCACGTAAATGTGAAATTTTACAATTACAAAGTAAAAAAATAGTGACAAAATTTAGGTCATGAAGTACTCGCTACACACATTCTTCCGCAAGAATCTTCCATAGTACACACATACACAGAATTGTGGACGTACTGTTGATTCACCTGAGCCTAACTCTACCCCTGAAAACGCGCTTGCAAGGGTGAGGACTGCCCAGGCTTATAACCAGCTCTTCTGTTGGTTCCCTGGTCGATGTGAGACTTATTTCATCAACACTCCCCATCAAATCGACTGTGTCGACGAACGGTGGTGGTTTTATTGTTGCCACAGGTGGTAGTGCCGGGTAGCTCCTCCACCACCAAGGGTCCCTACTCTAATACCATGTTGATTTACCTGGGCCTAACTCTACCCCTGAAAATGCGCTTGCAAGGGTGAGGATTACCCAGGCTTATAACTAGCTCTTCTGCTGGTTCCCTGATCGATGTGAGACTTATTTCCTCAACACTCCCCCTCACATCCACTGTGTCGACGGACGGTGGTGGTCTTATTGTTGCCACGGGTGGTAGTGTCGGGTAGCTCCTCCACCGCCAAGGGTCCCTACTCTGATACCATGTTGATTCACTTGGGCCTAACTCTACTCCTGAAAACGCGTTTGCAAGGGTGAGGATTGCCCAGGCTTATAACCAGCTCTTCTGCTGGTTCCCTGGTCGATGTGGGACTTATTTCCTCAACACTCCCCCTAACATCGACTGTGTCGACGGACGGTGGTGGTCTTATTGTTGCCACGGGTGATAGTGTCGGGTAGCTCCTCCACCGCCAGGGGTCCCTGCTTTGATACCATGTTGATTCACTTGGGCCTAACTCTACCCCTGAAAAACGTGCTTACAAGAGTGAGGACTGCCCAGGCTTATAACCAGCTCTTCTACTGGTTCCCTGGTTGATGTGGGACTTATTTCCTCAACACTCCACCTCACATCAACTGTGTCTACGGACAGTGGTGGTCTTATTGTTGCCACGGGTGATAGTATTGGGTAGCTCCTCCACTGCCAGGGAACCAGCAGAAGAGCTGGTTATAAACCTGGGCAATCCTCATCCTTGCAAGCGTGTTTTAAGGGGTAGAGTTAGGCCCAGGTGAATCAACATGGTATCAAAACAGGGACCCCTGTCGGTGGAGGAGTTACCCGGCACTACCACCTGTAGCAACAATAAGACCACCACCGTCCGTCGACACAGCCGATGTGAGGGGGAGTGTTGAGGAAATAAGTCTCACATCGACCAAGGAACCAACAGAAGAGCTGGTTATAAGCCTGAGTTGTCCTCACGCGTATAAGCGCGTTTTCAGGGTAGAGTTGGGCTCAAGTGAATCAACATGGTATCAAAGCAGGAATCTTGGCAGTGGAGGAGCTACCCGGCACTACCACCCATGGCAATAATAAGATCACCATCGTCCGTCGACACAGTCGATGTGAAAGGGAGTGTTGAAAAAATAAGTCCCACGTCGACCAGAAGAGTTGGTTATAAGTCCTCACGCGCGTTTTCAGAATAAAGTTAGGCCAAGGTGAATCAACACGTGCATTGCCTATTGAAATATATTACATATGCAATTTCATCATTTAAAAAAATCTAAAACTGAAAAGTTCAATAAAAACGGTATTAAGAAAAAGAAACTGAAAATAGCGAAGCAATTGGAAGGAGAAAATTTGAGCAGTGAATGAAATAACAGTGTTTTAGAGACAATCGAACTGAACCTCAAGTTTTCGGCGAGCAAGTGGCTCAGAGGCGCCGGTGATGCTCATGAACGTCCCGATCGCATCGCGAGTTGGTGTCGCCATTTTCGCCCCTTTCACAGTGTCAGACAGTGAACGCGATTTGCTATTTTCCTTACTTCCAAGCACAGAGAAAGAAAACAAAAGAAGCTGCTTTTTGCGTCTTAATTCAACAATATACTCACACTAACGGTAATTTATCAATATCAAAGTAATATAAGTAAATAATTCTTTTTTCTTTTTAATTTTACCGCTTAACATACAGTAATCAATATGTGAACGTAATCAATAATTATTTTTAATATTATTGCAATTTTATTTTTTTTTATATATTTTATTCATATTTTTATGTGATAATTTAATAATGTATTGTATAAAAAAAATATCAATTGCATGCATAATTTATATGTAACTAACATATGTGTAATATTTTTATAATATTTACCTTTTCACTCCTTTGTATTGCTAATAACTATTTTTTTAGTTTATTTTGATTCCTCAAATGTACATTTTATAACTTCTACACCCAATTTTTATCTTTTTCAATATTAAACAAGCTATTACTGTTGGGAAATAACGCAAATTCCCGATAAGCCAGATTTATGATAAAGCAAGGATAGAAAAATAACACAAAATTTGATAACGGAGTTCGGCCAATCTTGCTTACGTCTCCGGACCTGCTGCAGATCTTTTATCGAAAGGGAGAAATTACACAAGGTTTACAACACTCACAACTCACAACCCAATTACACCCAAGAAAATTACTCTCAATTTTCTCTCACAAAAGCTTTTCTCTCTAAGCCTTTTCTCTCAATTGGAATTTAACACTTTGGATTAAGACCATTACAATTACACATCTATTTATAGGAAAATTCACTCCTTGAATTACTCCCAAATTAAATTCGCTTGAATCGCTTCCTAAATTAAGCTCCATGTTTTACTCCTTGTTTTGTTCCATGCTTTGCTCCATGTTTTACTCTCGTTTTGCTCCACGTGTTTTGCTTCCTTAATTTGCTCCTTAAATTAAGGAGCTTTATAACAATAATATCTAACAATCTCCCACTTGAAGATCGATTTCAACTGCCTTCACACCTCGATCAACGCAGTTAGCTTTTCTAGTCTTTGTTATTCTAAGAGATAACCGAAGTCGAGCACAACTTCAGCTTGTCAATAATCACCACCTTTGTTAACATATCTACTGGATTTTTGCTCCTTGAATCTTCTCCGCATTAACACATCATCTTCTAATGTAGACCACGAAGCCGATAACGGTCTATGTCGGCTTCTTAACGAAATCAATTCTTGCTGTATTGCACTTCGACTATCACTACGCAGTAACATTCTTCTCTTGTTTGAATCCCAACTCGGCTTAACAAACTCAAGCCATATCATCTCTTTACTAGCTTCGCCATCGCTACATACTCACCAGAAGTGATAGAGTGACAATTTTCTCGTATTTGTGACATCCAACTAACAACGTAGTTCCAATAGTAAATATATAACCAAAAAGTGTGCTTCTTGGTGATCAACTTCACCTCCAAAGTTCCAGCATCTACGTATCCTTGTACTTTTAACTCTCCTTTACTAAAGTACAAACACTTTCTCGCGGTGCCTCGCAGATACCTCAAAATCCACTCGATCGCTTCCCAATGAGTTTTCCCGGATTTGACATAAATCTACTAACAACTCCCACCGTACGGCCAATGTCCGGTCTGCTGCACCATTGCGTACATCAAACTTCCAATGGCCGAGGCATAAGGAACCTTAGCCATAATCTCTCTCTCTTCCTCTCTCGAGGTGACCGATCCTTGGATAGGCGAAACGAATGACAGCTGCCAGGCGTGCTAACCGGCTTGGCATCGCTCATGTTGAATCTATGCAAAACACGATTGATGTACTCGCCCGAGATAACCGCAAGGATCCTTTCTTCTTATTTCTTGTGATTTGCATTCCAAGAATCTTTTTGTCGACCCAAGTCTTTCATGTCAAACTCCTTTGACAATTGATGCTTCAATCTTCTCGATATCATCCATATCCGAACTCGCTACTAACATATCATCAACATAAAGTAGTAAAATGATATAATCGGATTCCTATATCTCAAGTAGCAACAATGGTCGCATTGCACTTCGGAAACCTTCCTCGGTACGGTTATCAAACTTTCCGTACCATTGTCTCGAGCTTGTTTCTGTGCCATACAAACTCTTCTTAAGTCTCGCACACACCATGTTCTTCTTCCCTCTTTCCCGAGAAACCTTCTCACGGTACACGTATATCTCTTCATCTAAATCTCCACGAAGGAATGCGCCTTTCACATCCAACCTGTTCAAGATGAAGATCTTCGATGGCTACAATGCTCAATACCGATCTCGATAGTATTAAGCTTCACAACGGAGCAAAAATGTCGGTGTAGTCAACTCCTTCCTTCCGTTGAAAGCCTCGACAACTAGGCAGTGCTTTGTATCTCTCGGGAACCATCACGCTCCTCTTTCACCCTAGGTACACCCATTTGTTGGGAAAGTGCCTTCTTTCCCATAGGTAACTCACTAGTTCCCATGTCCGTCGAGATGAGAGATTTCATTTCTTCTTTCATGAAGAAGCTCCCACTTGTTGGAATCTCGAGTCCGACAAGCTTCATCATAGCATCTGTGCTCCTCCATCAAAACAACATATAGTTCATGTATCTCCCGTTAGGCACACGAGGTCGAGTAAGACCTTCTCAATACAGGAGCCGGAGTAGCAGGCCATGTGGTGGCTCAATGTTGTGTACGTTTGTCCAACAAGTTCCTCCGGGCCGAGGACTTATTACAATTGGTTCTGGCTTGGGAAGTATCCGGGACATCATCTCGCATCCGCAAATACCGACTCATTCTCGCTCCGAGGCATTGGCGTCTATTTTACGTATGTCCTTATACATCACCCTTTCGTTGAAAATCACATCTCTCGCTACGGATAACTTTCTTCTTTTCGTCATCCCAAATGCGGTAGCCAAACTCATCCTCACCATACCGATGAATGTGCATTTCTTGGATTTGGGATCAAGCTTATTCCTACCTTGATCACCGATATGCACAAATGCTACACGTACCAAAAACTTTTAGATTTGATAGTTTCACCTCTTTTTCGCTCCATACCTCCTCCGGTATTCTACGCTCCAATGGAACAGATGGGCCTTTGATCAAGTAGTCGCCGTGTTGATCGCTTCCTCGCCCGTAATCGCATCGGCAGACCCGACCGTATACGAATGCTTTCCGGCTCTTCGTCAACGTTCGGCTCATACGCTCGCCTACACCATTGTATGGCCGAGGCGTGCCCGGCGGCAGCTTCTTTCCATTCGATCGATCCCACGCTCATAGCAAAATTTTTGAATCTGGTGTCTTCTATTCACCACCATTATCGGATCCGAGCTTTTGATCTTCAAACCCGTCTCATTTTCCACCATAGCTTTCCATCTTCTCGAAAGCCTCAAATACTTCAGACTTATGCTTTAGAAAGTAAACCCATACCTTCCGAGAACGATCATCGATGAAAGTCACGAAGTATTGTTTCCCACCAATGGATGAGACGGCTTTTGGTCCCCAAACATCCGAGTGAATAAGCTCTAGCTTTTCCTTCTGGGGTTCTACCACTGTCTCGAAAGCCGACTCTCTTTGCTTTCCAAGTATACAATCCCGCACATGTCCATCTCTACAGACTGTAGACCGGAAGTTTTCCTTTTGAGTGCATAATCTTCATCCCTTCTCACTCACGTGGCCTAATCTCCGGTGCCACAGTTTGCCCGTGTTTTCATTGCCTCACAATTGTGATTGAACAACGTGTCCGTCATGTAAAGAGTGCCACTTTTCTTGCCTCGAGCAATCGTCATTGCACACTTTGAAATCTTCCAATCATCACCACGGAAGATCGTAGAAGGTAGCCTTCACTAGCCAATCGCCCCACCGAGATTAAGTTCCTTCCCGAGGTCGGGAATATGCCCGACATCCTTCAGCCTCCCAAACAGATCCGTTTAACTTAATCTTCACTACACCTTGCCAATAATAGCACATGGTTGATCATCACCAAGATATACCTTTCCAAGGTTTCCTAGGACATATTTCTCGAAGAATTCTTTCGTGGAAGTAGCATGAACGACGCTCCGTAGCCCAAGCACCCAAGATTCTTCCTTGCTCTCCAAAAGAGCATATCAACGATCATCTCCCTCCCGAGGTGGGAAGTAACATTTGTCTCTCGCCTTCACTTGTTTGTCCTTCGGTGCATTCTTGCACCGATTTTTGTAAGGTCTTGCTTCTTCCACAATTCCAACACTCGATAGTCTTCGAGCCATGTGGAATTATTAGATTCCTAGATTTGGACCTCCCCGTCCTTCGATCTACCTCGTAGTCGGGCTCTACCACGTCCATTTCCTTTGGTTGAATTTCTTCCTCTTAACTCGTATGCAAACCGAAGAGGTTGACGATTCAATTGCCTCTCTACGCTCTGGATCTCTTCACCGAGAACCAAATCACGAACATCGTCACCCCAACTTATCAAGTTTCCCGACGAGCTACTCACAAACCGTGACAAGAGTACATTCCGCCTTTCCGTGCAGAAGACAAAAGCATCAACGCTCGTACTTCTTCATCGACCATCTTCCACCGAACTCAACCGGCTGTAACCGTGTCGAGTTCATCGAGATGTCGAGCTACCGATGCGCCTTCCGTCATCCGCAAATTGAACAAGCGCCTCATCAAGTGCACTTTGTTTGAGGCCGACGGCTTCTCATACATATCGGGAGTAGAGCCGCCATAAGACTCGCCGTGGTCTTTTCCTTTGCTACGTTGAAAGCAACATTACGGATAACGTCAATCGAATAACCTCCGAGGCACATTGTCTGCCTGTAAGATTCCACCTTCTTTCCTTCATAGCCTCCGGCTTCTTCCCCGAGAGGTTGATATAGATTTCTTTGATACATAATCCTCTATCTCGCATTTTCCAAACCCGAAATCCGTGCCATCAAATTTCTCGAGTTTCACCCTTCCTTCACCGGCCATTGCTCCCACTAAAATCCGACTTCCTTCCGGATCGTTTTCACTATTTCTTGCGTAAAATTGACAGTAAATCACTACCAATAGCTCGATACTGGGCTTGTCGGGAAATAACGCAAATTCCCCGATAAGATGATGATAAAGCAAGGATAGAAAAATAACACAAAATTTGATAACGGAGTTCTACTAATCTTATTACGTCTCCTGACCCGCTGCAGATCTTTTACATAAAAGGCAGAAATTACACAAGGTGTTTACAACTCTCACAACTCACAACCCAATTACACCCAAGAAAATTACTCTCAATTTTCTCTCACAAAAGCTTTTCTCTCTAAGCTTTTCTCTCAATTGGAATGAACACTTTGGATGGTTAATTCATTACAATTACACATCTATTTATAAGAAAATTCACTCCTTGAATTACTCCTTAAATTAATGGTTCCTTGAATTGCTCCTAGAATTAAGCTCCATGTTTTACTCCTTGTTTTGTTCCATGTTTTGCTCCACAAGCTTTTTACTCCTTGCTTTTGTTCCATGTTTTCGCTTCTTAATTCGCTTCCTTAAATTAAGGAGCTTTATAACAATAATATCTAACAATTACTCATTTCAAAATAAATATATATTTTACAAATAAAATAAATTATTTAAGTATAAAACACGGTTTAAACTATTTAAAAAATAACAAATACATATTGACATATAAAAAACATAATAATAATAAAAAAACAAAACATAACTTTTTAAACACCCATAATTTGCTCCTTAAATTAAGGAGCTTTATAACAATAATATCTAACAATTACTCATTTCAAAAATAAAATATATATTTTACAAATAAAATAAATTATTTAAGTATAAAACACGGTTTAAACTATTTAAAAAATAACAAATACATATTGACATATAAAAAACATAATAATAATAAAAAAACAAAACATAACTTTTTAAACACCCATTTAACTAGATGCTAACGTATGCATGATTGAGTATTTGAAGTTGAAATGGGTTATAATTTTTGATAATCCAAACATGACATGTCATCTGTAATCCGTTTTTCTATTAACCCCTTTTTTAAAAAAATAAAAAAAAACAAGAAGTGATGCGTATATTGATTTCAACAATATGCTTTATGTTATAACACTCAACAGAATTTTCAAATTAAACTTTGCAGGTAGAAGAATACATGCTATTAATCAATAATTACATCAACTTGTTTCTAGAGTGACATTGTATTCATTAGTGTAAGAATAAACACAATAACATATCTTGTACGTGTAATATTTACTTAAAAATAACTATCACGTGATTAGTTACTTCTGTGGTTTTTCTAATATATTTTTTTTTTCAAAGTAACGAATGTCGTGTCCCTTATGCAGTTTTCCCAAGTCTACACGACTATATCATTTTTTTTAACAATAAACTTATAAACATGTAATTTAATTATTATATTTACTTCAAATTTATTATGAAAATAAATTCGTTCAATTTATACTATGAAATAAAAAATATTCTATTTATACTACTTTATTAGTTTTTCGTTCGTATGTGTGGTTAAAAATAAAATAAAAATTAAAAATCTTTAAAATTTAATGTTAATCATCTTTCTCATCAAACCTTAATTAAATAATCCTACATTACGTCACAATTTCTAACAATGAACAATTATTAAGCGTATTATAAAGTGTCGTTTATTATAAAAAAAAATGTAGATATCTAATACAATCTAACTCTCAATACTAAAAAACATACATATGGTCTCAAACCTATGGTCTCGATTTTTATAAAAACTAAGATCATAAGATTTTGGTCATAGTCTAATAAAAATCGAGATTATATGGTATGTCTATGGTTTCGGTTTTATCAATAACCGTGACCATAAATTATATCATTTTTTTCATTTTTTCTATCTTTTTTTCTTTGTTCTTTATTTCTTTTTTTCTTTTTTTCCCTTTCCCTTTCTCTCTCTCTTTTTCTTTTTTTCCTTCTCCCAAAAGCTACTTTCTTAATTTGCTATATTCATTTTTCCAGATCTAAAATTTATCTTCCCCTCTAGTGATTCTTCCTCTCCCTATCTCGCATCATCTTCCCATCTCTTCTTCCTCTTCCCATCCCGCGTCATATTCCCGTCTCTTCTTCCTCTTCCCATCTCATGTCCTCTTCTCGTCTCTTCTTCCTCTTCCCAACTCGCTGGTCGCTAGTCGGGGGTCGTTTTTCGATAGGTCATTTGATTCGTTGGTGCTATCGTTGGACTCTGGTCGTTATGGTGGTGTTAGTCTTGGTGTTAGTCTTGGTCTGCTGATCTTGGTCTGCGTTGTGCTAGTCTTTGGTCTTAGGTCTGCTTGTGTTAGTCTTATTTAGTCTTTGGTGTTGATCTGTTGTGTAGGTGTTGTCTTTAGTCTGGTCTTTGTCTTAGTCTTGGTGTCTTTGGTCTTGTTGGTCGTAGTGCTGGTGCCCTCTTGTTAATCTTGTCTGAGATATTAACTGGTGGATAATTTTTTATCTGCATCACACAAAGAAAGAATGCTTTTTATTTGGCTATCAAGGTAAGAAGTTAAGCTTTAAATTATTTCCAAACTGTGATAGTTTTCTTGACAATTTTCCTATTCCAAATTGTGACATTTTCTTGCTGAAATTGTGATACTTTATTTGCTGAAACTGTTATGATTTTCATGCTGAAGCTGGGATAAAGTTTTGGCCAAAACTATAACAGTTTTCGAGTAAAAATATGATAAAATGCTGGGTTTTTTTTGGCTTGGAACTAAAATTGTTTCTGTTAAAAAAAAACTATGATAACAAACTAAGATCATTTTTGTGCCAATTTTTAGGTGTAACCTATCATAATTTGTAGGCATATCCAATTACATAATTTCCACTTGGTATTGGTGCGCTGCGCTAGTGTTGGTGCTAGTGCTGCACGGCCCTGGCTCTGGTGCTCGTGCGCGGCGCTGGTGCGTTGATGCATTGGTTCTGGTGCTACGTTGGTGCTGGTGCAATGGTGCTAGTGTTGCTATTGTTGTTGGTGTTGTTGGTGCACTGGCACTAGTGTTGGTACTAGTACTGGTGCTGGTGTGCTGTGCTGGTGCTGGTGCTGGTGCTGGTGTTGATGTTGGTGCTGGTGCTGGTATTGATGCTAGTGTTGGTGTTGGTCTTTGGTATTGATCTTTGATCTCTTGGTGTTGGTGTTAGTCTTTGATCTTGATGCTAGTGTTGGTCTTTGGTGTCTTTGCGTTGGTACTAGTACGGTCTTTGGTGTCTTAGCGTTAGTCTTTCTTCTTATGACTGTCTTTGGTGGTCTTCTTTGGTTAATTTGAAGCACACTTATAAATGTTGTAATTAATAGTAAAAAGTCAGTTTGTAATAGTAAGTTTTTATTATGTTTTAGTGTATAATAAACTCTCAAATGTACTTATACTTTAAATTTTAATATAATATGATTTTTAATATTGTAATTACTAATTGTATTTTATTTATTTATGCATATCCTATGGCCTCGGTAATTGAAAAATAGAGGTCATAGACATACCCTATGGCCTTGGTTATTGAAAAACTGAGGCCATAGACATACCTTATGGCCTTGGTTATTGAAAAACTGAGGCCATAGACATGTCCTATGGCCTCGGTCTTTCAATAACTGAGACCATAGGTAATAGTCTATGGTCTCTCTCACCTAGGCCTCAGTTCTTATAACCGTGGCGATAGGCCTACAGTCATGGTTAAAAATTGAGGCCATATGTATGTTTTTTAGTAGTATCCGACAGAAATGCAAGAGCTTTTAATTTTCTGGATCAAGTGTTGAAATATTTATTATTTTAATGCTTGATGTATAAGTCCATTTTTTATAAGTAATATTAGACTATGTATTATGAGCATCTGTGATGTGGGCTTAATAAGGTGCACTACTAATATGTGTATGTACTACATTATACTATATTACAACATATGTAACTAACTACTCTCTTGCTGCACAAGTCTATTAGAGTTGTTACAGATAGCCACATATAAAAGCTCTAATCTATGTACAATGTATATTCATTCATTGATTAATAAAGTTTTTGATACCAGCAACCCCTGCTCATAATGATTAGAACAGCATCAGGCGTGTGCAAACGATAGGCGGACGAAGGTGCAGAGAATTCAGTTATAATTCAGAAGGTGGGACCACCGAATAAACAACAAAACCATAATTAGAATTCAGTTAGGAATGTCAAAAATTAGTTAGGATGTTTTCCTTTGATTCCATTCCTGTAAGGCTATATATAAAGCCTCTTGAATTCAGCAAAGATATACCGAATACATTGTTAAACTTCTCTTCTTTTACAAGTTCTTCTTCTTCCTTCATTCTCTACTATAACTCTATCAGTGGTATCAAAGTCGTTCGACCATGGATACCCATGGGAAATCGAATGTTGAATTCCATAATGAGGTCATGGAGACTCTCGGCATTGTGCTCACTAAGTTGCAAGCTATATGCGCAACTTATACCATTCCAGAGGTTAACCCCTTCGCATAAGATGGAACTATGTGCCCATACCCCCACACTTCACGATCGACAACAGAAAACCCCCACCCCAACTTGAAACTTTCATTTCCCAGATTTTCTGGTAAGGATCCCACCGGTTGGATCTATAAGGTTGAACAAATTTTGAGTTCACCAATGTTAGCCTAGACCAACAGGTGTAACTCGTGTCCTTCCATCTGGAAGGAATTGCGTTACAATGGCATCAATGGTTGATAAAGTTTCGTGGACCACTTACGTGGGTGGAATTCACCAATGTTGTTCAACTCAAATTTTGACAAATAGATTACGAGGACCTCTCAGAAGCTCTAACTCTTCTAAGGCATACCACTAGTGTAGTAGTATATCAGGAAGCTCATTTAAAGAACATAAAACGTGCAAGTATACACGGTCATAAATAAGAAAATTTGATAAGTAAAGTATCATTCCCACGGAGATTTGTCACTATAGTTTGTTGAGTACTAAAATTATTTCGCTCTGATTTTATCCAAAAAAAATCGTTAATTGGAAAAAGTTTAAGAAAAGAGTTTAATAACAAAATAAAAGAAATCTAGGATTGCAGTTTTTTCACCAAATTAATCCACTCTAATCATGTTATTTTCTCTTGATTTATATTTTTTTAGTACATTTAATTTGTCAACCGAAAACTTCTAATTTTATCCATACATCTCTTCCGAGCTCCGTATAGACACACCTCGCTAAATTAATTCACTATATTCCTATGAGAATTAAATTCAACAAGATTCATTACGTTCTAAGTTTTCAAATGGCCACACATACAATTAGGGTATATTCCTATCCTTCATCATACATGTCATTCTATCCATGAGCAATATACACAAAAATGCCTCTTCCAAGTTTATTTAAGTGCCATGGATCATTTGATAAAATTTGTAAATAATCAAAAGCATTAAGCACAGAATAGAATAAACAAATTGAACGTCTTATAAATCGTTCAAAAATAATTAAAATCAAAGCTTCATAAATTCAGATAAAATGCAACCCTAGAAAAATTAAATTATTTCATAAATGAAAAATTGAATTACAACAGTTAAGGAATTTCGAATAAGAACACAAAGAAAATTAAAACTTCATCTCCTTTCTAAATTTTTGGCACACGTGGAACACAATAGAAGCCAAAATGGCTTCTGCATATTCCACAGTCCAACACCCAAAACGAACCCCTAAAACCAAAACTCTCAACTACACAAACCTCCCATACTATCCCCTATTTATAACATCAAATTTCTAAAATAAATACATTTAAAACGATATTTTTTAATACACGCGGGGGACTGATAACTGTATTTTATACAGTTATTTTTACCAATTTTAGTAATGATAATTGCTATGTTCGTTTAATAATCATTTAATTTTTGTTAAATAAATTAATGTTTTCCGTTTATGTGCAAAAAATACATTTTTAATAAAATTGTATAATTTGTATCGAAAATGTACTTAATTTCATATTTTTGTCCACAAATATAATTTCAAATAATATAATGCTTAATTACAATTTATAAGAATTGAAAATATAATTTAAATTAAATTTGGGCTTAATTATAATTATTAAAAGTTTAAAAATTTAATTTAAAATTAGAAAAGGGCTAAAGTGTAATTTAAGAAAGTACAAAAATGTAATTTGGATTAAATTTGTGGGTAAAAGTATAATTTATAAAATTTTGAATATTCTGCTAGCTTGAGGAGATGAAGACCACGCGCGCGTCATCACACTCGCCGACGTGGACCGTCCGATCACGGGATCAACGGTTCGAGATTTGCGCGTGTCCATCAAACCCGACCAAGGAGATCGGGGACGAGAGATATTCGTTTTGCGCGTTGTGGCGTGTCGGTGGGACCACGTGTCGCGCGGGCCGGCGTCGAAATGGGCCGCATGTCGCCGCGCGAGATTCCCCCGAGGCGGTCGCAGCGACCGTCGGATCGCATCAACGGTCCGGTAGACGCGTCCGTCAGTACATGCCGCGCACCGAGCCGCTGCGTGTTACAATCTGTGTGACGCGGTCCATACAAGGCGGCATCTTCAATTTTACGGAATCATAATCACACGTGTCCCAAGAATATTTGCTAATCAAAGTCCGACACGTGGCGATTTACAACGCGCGACCGCGGCCGCTGGATCGCCCTCTCGTTTCCGGCCGTTGCGTCGGGTTACGCGCGCCCGATCCGCGTGCGACAAAGTGCGTGCACCCATCCGCTTCAACGAATGAGATGCCGCCACGTGGCCCACTGGTGTTTCCGCGAATCGAAAGCGACACGTGGCGTACCTTTGAATTAAAAAGAACGCAGAATCGGCGCCACATGTACGCGTGAGAATAATTTATATTTTTCGATACAAAATCGATACGACGTGATTTTATTTTTTCGATAAAAATTAATTACGCGTTTCGATAAAAAATAAAATAAAAATGTAATATTTTAGATGTATTTTTTAGCTATAAATAGGAGATAGTTTTTAGTTGTAAAAAGTTTTTTGGTTGGAGAAAGAGTTTTTGAGTAGTGTAGAAATTTTTGTGGTGTTCGGTTTTGGACGGTAGAACACGCAGAAGCCATTTTTGGCTTTTGTTGCGGTTCTACACGTACAAATATTTTCGTATGTGATGTTTTAATTTCTTTTCTTCTTCTTCTAATTTTTACGCATATGTTGTAATTTTTATTTTAATTTTATGAAGTAATTTAATTTTTTCTAGGGTTGCATTTGATTCAAATTTATGAAGCTTTGATTTTAATTATTTTTGATAGATTTATAAGGCGTTTGATTTGTTTTCGTTTTATCTTGCGCTTAATGCTTTTTGATTATTTATAATTTTATCAAAGCGATTTGTGGCATAAAAATAAACTTGAGAAGGCATTTTTGTGTATATTGCTCGTAGATAAAATGACATGTATGATGAAGGATAGGAATATACCCTAATTGTATGTGTGGCCTTTGAAAACTTAGAACGTAATGAATCTTGGTGAATTTAATTCTCATAGAGATATAGTGAATTAATTTAACGAGGTGTGTTTGTGCTGAACTCGGAAGAGATGTATGAATAAAAGAAGTTTTCGGTTGACAAATAAAATGTACTAAAAAATATAAATCCAAAGAAAACAATATGATTGGAGTGGATTAGTTTGGTGAAGAATTGCAATCCTAGAGTTCTTTTATTTTCTTTTTACCTTTTTTCCATATAAACGATTATTTTGGATAAAATCAGAGAGAAATAATTTTAGTACTCAACAAACTATAGTAACAAATCTCCGTGGGATCGATCTTTACTTATAAATGTTATTACTTGCGACCGTGTATACTTGCACGAGTTCTGTGTGTTGAAAAACACGCAACAGGGACAACTAAGGATGGGGAAATTAATTTAACAATACGCGTGGGGGAAAAATATGTATGGAAAACGCAAAATTGGAAGCTATATGCATAACTTATACCATTCCAGAGGCTAACCCCTTCGTATAAGATGGAACTCTGTGCCTATACCCCCACACTTCACGATCGACAACAGAAAACCCCCACCCTAACTTGAAACTTTCATTTCCCAGATTTTCTGGTGAGGATCCCACAGGTTGGATCTATAAGGTTGAATAATATTTTGAGTTCACCAACGTTAGCCTAGACCAACAGGTGCAACTCGTGTCCTTCCATTTGGAAGGAATTGCGTTACAGTGGCATCAATGGTTGATAAAGTTTCGTGGACCACTTACGTGGGTGGAATTCACCAATGCTGTTCAACTCAAATTTTGACAAATAGATTACGAGGACCTCTCAGAAGCTTGATAAGAGCTAAATTATTGCATTTTTGTTATGATATAAATGTTGATATTTGTGTGAAAATTGTGTTTATTTGATTATTTAATCCACAAATGTCATTTCACGGGTATTTCGTGTTTAAAGTGCAATTTCAGGTAAAATCATGATTTTGGAGAAGTTAGGGACAAAGTACATATATCGGGATTGAATCAAATAAAAAAAAAACAAAATTTCAAAATTTGGAATTTATTGCCGTGAGAATATTCTCGCCAAAAAACCTTACGGAGAAAATGTTGAAAATCTTCCCGAGAGCACGGATTTTGGCAAAGAAATCTCGCCGCCGGCCAAGTACATCTCGCCGCCGGCGAGATTTAGCGGAACCGAAATCGTAAGTTTTCCAGAAATCTCGCCGCGGCGAGAATAACTTCGCCGCCGGCGAGTTTCGTTCGAAAACATTTTTTTATGCTGTTTTGTTCCAAAATTGCCCTCAAAAACCCTAGATCTATATATATATTATGATGGAGAAGGAGGGGATGGCAAAAAGCAGAGTTCAAAGGCATTTTTGGAGAAGAGAAGGAAATTTTGGAGAAACTTGAAGGATCTTCACCATTGTTGCTACCAAGCCTTCATCTTCTAGAGTTTTTCATCTCTTCTCCATAGTTTTTTTATATTCTGCAGTTTATTAATATTTTTTATTCATGGATTCAATTGAAATCATGTTTGTTCTTATTTTCGTTATGAACTAATTCGTTTTTGCTAAGGCTATGATGTAGTTGAATCATGAAAATCTGATTTCTTTTGTTATGGTTATATGAATTCATTGTTTTCAAGTCGAGTATTTATTTCCATGCTTAATGCTTTTAAATTTTTGATCAAGATTTAGATGATTTGTTGCATTATATTGAGACCGAGAGGAGATGTGTAATGAATGCTTCTTGTGATAAATATTGTATGTTGAATGCGAGTTTGACACCTAATGCATGATGTATGTGGTTATTCCAGAAATTCCATAAATCGTAATGTGCTTATTTGTGATTAAATCTTCATAGAAATATAGTCGGTTTTCATAGATAAGTAATTCTAATATAACTTGAGAAAGAGTATTAGATAAGTTTGGGTTTTTCAACCATCACTTTTAACTTTGAATCTCATATAACATAACTTGAAATCGGATTGAATTGATTTAGCGAAATCAAATGCCTTAGCGTTTTTAATCATTTGTGAACAACATTAAATTTTGTTATTTGCATTTAGTTTTTTGTTAATTTGTTTTTAAAACAATTTCAACAATTCGGTTTTCAAATAAAATTAGGGTTAGTCAATTTCGATACTTAGTAACGCCATTCCTTGTGGGTTCGATATCCGTACTTTTGTACACTTTATTACTTGAACGATTCGTACACTTGCAAAAATAAGCATCAAAGCTCTAACTCTTCTAAGGCATACCACCAGTGTAGCAGTATATCAGGAAGTGTTTGAAAGATTGTCTCACTGAGTGGACGGTCTACCAGAAGAATTCCTAATAGGGTGCTTCATAGCTGGATTGAGAGATGAAATCCACCTTGATATTAAGATCAAACAGCCTAAAACATTGGATGATGCCATTGGGGTAGCTAAACTCCTTAAAGAAAGAAATCTACTCAGAATCCACATTATCAGTCTTATACAAACCCCTCCAAACGAATAAACAACTCCAATGTTGGTGTGCTTGGACGCCCACCTCAATAGCTTACCACTCCACCCCAACCACTAGCCTTCAGACGAATAACTAATTAAGAAGCATGGGAACGGAGAGATAAGGGCTTATGCTACTACTGTGATGAAAAGTTTGTAGTAGGCCACCGATGTATGCCACCATAAATGTTTATGATTGAGGAATTGCCTAAAAAACCCATAGAAGCTCAAGAAGTAGATCTTCTTGAACAAGAGCTTTAGAAGTTGGTGCTAGAAATCTCATTTCATGCAATAGCAGGTACCAATCATCCACAAACACTCCGAGTTATAGGAAACTTAAGAAATAAGAAGGTTCTAATTTTGATAGATGAGGGTAGCACTCATAACTTCATTGATTAAACCCTGGTTTCCCAGTTTGGCTTACTTGTCACTAAAATTAAGAAATTAGAAGTTATGATATCCAATCATGAAAAGATAGAATGTGTGGGGCAATACAATAGCCTTACTCTTTCTATTCAAGGATATCTGGTCTCTACAGATTACTATGTGTTACCAGTAATTTCCTGTCAAGTAGTGTTTAGCATTCAATGGCTTGAAACCCTAAGGCCGATAGAGATGGACTATAGAAGGCTCACCTTAGCTTCAATAAAGGAGGAGTCACCCATACATTGCAAGGGTTACAACAAACCAACAGTACAACTCTAACCAACAAGGAATGCTATGAGTTGCAGAATATAGGGTTGTTACTCCAAATTTTGCCCAGAGGTGCTTATGACAGACAGGAAGATGACTCCCTATTCCCTGAAATGAGGCAATTACTAACAGAGTTCTCTCACATATTTGAACTTCCTTCATGTCTTCCACCAAGTTGTCAGTAAGATCATCGTATACCCTTAAAACCTTGTGCAGGGCCAATCAATGTCAGGCCCTACCGTTATCCCTATTACCAGAAGGCAGAAATTGAAAAAATGGCTAAGGAACTCCTTCAATCAGGGTTGATCAAACATAGCAACAACCCATTTTCTTCACCAATTTTATTGGTCAAGAAGGCTGATAGTAGCTGGAGGTTTTGTGTGGATTATCGAGCTTTGAATGATAGCACAGTTAAAGATAAGTACCCCATTCCTGTGATTAATGAGCTATTAGATAAGCTGCATAGAGATCATATCTTTTCCAAGTTAGATCTACTATGAGGGTATCATCAAATTAGAGTTCTTGAAGAAGATATCCCTAAAATAGCCTTTAGAACCCATGAAGGCCATTATGAATTCTTAGTAATGCCTTTTGGCCTTACTAATGCCCCAGCTACCTTCCAAGGTCTCATAAATGACCTTTTTTTACCTTACCTTCAAAAATTCATTCTAGTATTTTTTGATAACATCCTGATATACTCACAATCAAGGGAGGAACACTTGGTACACTTAAGAGTGGTCCTTTAGCTCTTGGGGGCCAACAAATTATATGCCAAAGAAACCAAATGTAAGTTTGGAGTACAATAAATAGAATATTTGGGTCATGTAGTCTCATATCAAGGGGTCTCAGTGGACCCTTCAAAGAGCCAAGCTGTTAAGGAATGGCCAACCCTAACCATATCTAAAGGAGTCAGAGGATTCCTAGGGTTAGCTGGTTATTACGGAAAATTTATACACAATTTTGGTAGCTTGGCAACTCCCTTAACACGTCTCCTGAGCAAGGAAGGTTTTCATTGGAATGAAGTAGCTAAAAATAATATTTCAATAGCTAAAGGATGCTTTGACATCACCAACAATCTTGAGCCTTCAAAATATTTCCCAGGGGTTTGTAATTGAATGTTATGCTAGTGGCATCGGGCTAAGAGATATCCTTACCCAAGCAGACAAACCAATAGCTTACTTTAGTCAATCTTTCAAGGGTTCAGCATTGGCTTTATCAATATATGAGAAAGAAATGTTGGCTATCATTAAATCCATCAGAGTATGGCGCCTTTACTTACTGGGAAAAGCCTTCACCATTCGCATCGACCAGAGGAGTCTCAAATATCTGTTGGAACAGCTCATTACCACCCCAAAACAAGCATGATGGCTGCCTAAACTACTTGGATATGATTATAAAATTGAATACAAATGTGGGTAGGAAAACCAAGGAGTTGACTCTTTTTCCCGAGTAGTGGATTTTCACTTTTTATGCATATCTCAGTCACAGACAAACTGGTAGCCATAACTTCAAAAGGAAGTCCAACAAGAAACTTTCTACACAGACCTAATAGCCAAATCCATTCCTACAACTACTCACAAACTGCTACAATGAGATGGAGTCTGGTTTAAGGACAACAAGGTATATATGAGCCCTAACTCGTCTCTTATACCCAAGATTATAGAAAGACCCTCTCTTGCATCAAACATAGCTTTGTGTGGCACAAACTACGAAAAATGTTGAAGAAATTCATCAGGTAATATGAGCCTTGCCAAAGGTTCAAAATAGAAGGCATGAAACCAAGATTACTATTACCATTTCCCATATCTAATAAGATTTGGGCTGACATCTCGATGGATTTCATTGAAGGGTTAACATCTTCAAAAGGACATACAGTCATAATGGTGATTGTGGGCCGTTTAACTAAATATGCCCATTTTGTTCCTATGAAACACCCTTTTTCAGGCACCATTGTGGCCAAGACTTTTGTGACCAAAATCCTACGCCTACATGGCATGCCTAACTCTATTACCAGTGGTCTTGATAAGGTATTTATCAGCTCCTTTTAGTAAGAGTTATTCCACTTACAAGGAACTCAATTATACATAAGCTCCAACTATCACCCTCAGTCAGATGAACAAATTGAGCTAACCAATCGCACACCCAAATAGTTTCTACGCTACTTCACTGGAGACCAGCCACGCAAGTGGATTAAATGGATTCCCTGGGCTGAGTATAGTTATAACACTTCCGCCCATTCCTCCACATAAATGACTCTCTTTGAAGTACTCTATGGCGTTCCACCTCCACACTTATTAACATATGTTCCCAAAATTGCTCAGGTTCTAGCAGTCAATGAACATCTACATACCAGAGACACCCTTCTATAAGAATTAAGGTACAATCTGTTACAAGCTCAAAATTGTATGAAATGCTAAGATGACAAGCACCATCAAGAGGTCCTTTTCAAGGAGGGATATTATGTTTACTTGAAACTCCAACCTTATAGACAAACCTTAGTGGCCTTCTATTCATCAAGAAATTTAGCTCCTCAATTCTTTGGCCCATACAAAATTATCTCACAAATAGGACTAGTAGCTTACAGGCTGGCACTTCTTCCTACCTCTAAAATACATGATGTATTTCATGTCAACATGCTAAAGAAGCATGAAGGACCAATTACACCAAGCTTGAGGCAACTTCCTTCTATCTAAGATCATCCTACATCAGCCTGAAACCATTCTTAATCATCATGTGATTCAGAAGGGAAAATATCGACCCAAGATAGAAATTTTGATCAAATGGAAGGGCACCCCAATAGAAGAAGCTACATGGGAAAATGAGTGGTGATTTTTGAAATCATACCCTGACTTCATCCTTGAGGACAAGGATTCTTGAAGGAAAGGAGGAATGATATGAGCAACCCCTACTCATAATGATTAGAATAGCATCGACCGCACAAGGTGCATAGGCGTGCGCAAATGATAGGTGCATAAATGTGGAGAAAAGGTGTAGAGAAGGCACAGATAATTCATTTAGAATTCAAAAGGTAGGAATAAAAAATAATTAGCAAAACCAAAATTAGAATTCAGTTAGGAATGTCATAAATTAGTTAGGATGTTGTCCTTTGATTCCATTCCTATAAGGCTATATATAAAGCATCTTGAATTCAACAAAGATATACTGAATACATTGTTAAACTTCTCTTCTTCCTCTTCAAGTTCATCTTCTTCTTCCTTCATTCTCTACTATAACTCTATCAGTTTTGTATGTGCCGTAGTTTCTAATGCATCCACTTTCTTTAACAATTGTTCTTGTTTTTATATGATATCAAGCCTCATTGATCTAAGAGATTTGTGACTATGACTCCAAAGGCTTCATTTAAAGAGGAGTTATCTTCCCCTCCTCCAATCAGTACCAAGGAATTATCATTTTATAGAGATTCCTACCATCAATGAACAAGTGATTGGGGCTATTAACAAGACTCGTGAAATGATAGTTCTCGAGGCTTTATCTTAGAGTTCATCTTTTACTCCTCCAAATAACATTTATTTATCAGTATGTTTGGATGATCATAACTATCCAATATGGAGAGAGTAACTCAACCTTCATTATGGCATATTGTTTGGAGTGTTTCATTGATGGATTATTACAAAGACCCAATCCTTTGCTTGATAATGACTGCTTTGTTCCAAATAAACCCTTTCCTACATAGGTTCAATTTGATTTGCTAGTTAAAAGTTGGATTTACATCTTTGTCTCACAAGGAATGAATGATGTGCTTTTGATTCTACACAATCAAAAGTCATGGAATTGGGTGGCCAATTATCAATATTAAAGAAATGAGGTCAAACTGTCTCTAAGTTTATGATAAAAGCCAAGACATTGTTTGATCATCTTGCCTCTGCTGGTGAGATTGTTCCAGAAAGATAACTTATTCTCTATATTCTGAATGGTCTTGGATCAAGATATATTTCTTTTAAGACTACGTTTAATACAACTATTTAGACCTTTTGTTGGATCTTTACATTGTCAATTGGAAAGTTATGAGAGAATTAGTTTAGCAACTAATAATCTTGATAAAAAAAATGTAATTCAAGCAAATGCGTCAATTTTTCCAAGAAATGGAAATCACTCACATGGTTATAAGTAGTTTAATAGCAACTATAAGCAATCCAAATTTGGTAATTAGAAATAACACTAGAATTTTCACCAATTTATCAAGAAAAATAACAATAGTCATGTGAATGGTGGTGCTAGTCATAGTGCTAGTGAGACTTAAAGAAGTTTCACTAGTAACAAGAATTTCAAGAAACCAAATTTAGGGAAACTAGTATGTCAAATATGTGAGAAGATTGGACATAGTGGTACTTCTTGCTTTGTGTTGAGAAGTGCTCCTTAAGGAAAAGTGCCAAATACTTAAGGAAAACCCATTGGAATGCAAGAAAGTGTTTAATACATGCATATTTTACCAAAACTATCCCCCTCAAAAGTTGTATAATTCTATGACAAGGAGGGTCCCATTTTCTTTAATCAACGTTCCATCAATACAAGGATATGCAATGTTTTTGAAAAATTGATTCGTGTGTGTGGCACATGATATCATCCAATGCACACATGAAATCAACCTATAAATCAATTCAATCTTAAAACAAGTCTCATAATTATATTTTTCACATTCCTCTTCACTAATATAAATATGCATTTAGCTAAAGATCAATAAGGACTTTATATTCTTGTAATGTAAGGCTTAGGTGGGGATTGATAAATAAAGATATTTAAGCTCTTTTCACACCTTGGTTTTCTTTTTATTCATCTGTACTTTTTAACTACAATTAAGCTTTAACTTGATATTTCAATGTACCCTCTCTTATCATTCTTTTCATACTCTTTTATTCCACTTCCTTTTTTTAATTCCACAACACCCACAAACTTATTTTCAATTTTATTTTCTTTTTCTTTAGAGGGATAACATATGTTGTAAGTTTTACTTTTTTATCTCTTTTTTTATAGGATGCATTACATTTCACCTCACTATATAGCATAACATATGAACATATGCATAAAAATTTGAATCAATCTAGTCAAAACTAGTGAATATATCACATGATTAATGTAAGTATCTTAACAAGTATGTTACATTCTTTATCCTATTCATGACAACAAATTTTTATTATTGAGTTCATATGTTTCATATCAAGCATGCACGCATTTAGTTTCAATATATTTATCATTTCCACCCAAATCATGATTAAAAACATCGTAAAAATTTTAAAAAACTTCCCTAAAAATTGAAAATATATAGTAAATACTAAATTAGAAAATGAAGTTTCCTCCCTCAAACATAAATTGCACATTGTCTATAATATACACATATAAATATGAAAAAGTAAAAGGAAAGAAAACTCCCTTAGTCTTGGCACACCACATCTATCGTTGAAATGCTCAATCTTGTTGTGCCATTGCTCTCCACATTTATTCACCTACAAAATAATAATAATGAAAATATAAGTAAAATAACATTGGGTTGCCTCCCAACTAGGGTCATATTTAACACCCTTGACTAGACAGTCATATCAAGTCCTAAGGTTCATCCCTTTATGTCCATTTACTTTTGAGTCTGCCTGGAAATAGTTCGAGTCTTGATTTCTTTAATAATATTTTATGTTCCAGTTTGAAAACATGGTGCTCACTTTTCTTATCATACCATTTTTTTTCTTTTTGTACTTTTTGGCATTCTTATATGCACACTACCGTAGCTTATCCAATTTATGTATTTTCAACATCTTTTTCACCTCTCTATTGGACTCTTTTGCTTTCCCACTTGTCTATGGATGATAGTGTAAAGGTGTTGGGTCTAACCATGGTGGAATTTCAATTGATGGTTTGAGCTTAGATCCTATCTCAAAATTTTCCATAACAATATTAGGTAAACACATAGGAGATGTAGCTTCCAAATAGTTCACACAATCAACAATATCAATCATAGATTCCACACTTTCAAAATTAACATATATTGAGTTTTTTCTTAGTGAGTTTACTTCACTATTCACAAAATCATATGTAATAGTCTTAAGTGTGGGAAACTCAAAAGATTCTTTTAAGTTATCCTCACAGTTAGTAACATTTATCTTAAATTATTCATCAACATTATCAATATCAGGGGGTTCAGATGCTTTAAACACTTTAAATGTTACTTGATCATCTTGCACTCTCATTACAACTTCACCTTTTTGTACATCAATGAATGCTCTTACGGTTGCTAAGAATGGACGACCAAGAATAATAGGAATGTGATGGTTCTCTACCATGTCTAGTACAATGAAATCTATTGAAAAGATAAACTTGTCTACTTTTACTAGCATATCTTCTACCACACCCTAAGGTCTCTTAATTGATCTATTTTCCATTTGTAATGTTACTGAAGTGGGTTTGGCTTTACCAACCCATAATCTTTTGAAAATTGATAATGACATAAGGTTAATACTTGAACCTAATTCATATAAAGCTTTCTCAAAGTAGATATTCCCAATAGTGCAAGGGATGTCAAAACTACTTAGATGCTTCATTTTTTGGGGTAGTTTTCTAGCAAGGATGGTATTACAACCTTCAATTAAGGTTATTATTTCATTATCTAAGAGCCTTCTTTTTTATATATAGGAGGTCCTTCAAAATTTTGGCATAAGAAGGCATTTGTTCAAGTGAATATGCAAATGATATGTTTATGTGTAATTTCTTGAAGACTTCCAAGAATTTTGAAAACTGCGTATTTGAATTTTTCTTTTTTAGTCTTTGAGGGAAAGGAATAATGGGTTTGTAGAGGTTGCTCTTTTTGAATGAATTATTTCATTTCCATTACTCTATTTATCTACCAATTCCTTTTCATCCTTATTAGTTTCCAGTTCCTCCTTATCCTTTTGAGTCTCATCTTCCTCCATTAGAGTTTTACCACTCCTCAAGGCTATGGTGTTGCAATGCTCTTTATCTTCTCTTCTTGGGTTTATAAGTGTGTCACTTGGAAGGTTACCTTGAGACCTTTGACTTATGGCCTATGAAAGTTTCCCCATTTGGGTTTCTAAATTCTAAATTGAAGCCTATTGAGTGGATACTTTTGTATTTACTGATTAGATGAAGTCTTTCATCATTCCCATTAAAGCATTTGTATTTTTCTTAGTAGATGGCTTCTTCTCTTGAACTTGTGATTATTGTGGTTCTTAAAAACCAAGTGGTGGAAATGATTGATGGTTGAATTGATTACCATCTTGATTTTTGTTTTTCCAAACGAAATTTGGATGTTGTCTCCATCATGGGTTATAAGTGTTTGGGCTAGCAGAGCTCCATTAGTAGATGCATCAATAATGGTTCTTGTTTGAGCATTGAGACCATTTTAGAACGTCTCTACATAGATCCAATGAGGGATACCATGGTGAGGACACTTCCATAGCAATTCTTTGAATCTTTCCCATGCTTCGTATAGTGATTCTCCTTCATATTATTGGTAAGAGGTAATGTCATTCCTATGCATGGCATTCTTTTCTAGTGGGAAGTATTTCTCTGCCAAATCATTCCAAGTTGTAATGGAATCATGTGACAAAGAGTTTACCCAAGCTCAAGCACGGTCTCACAAAGAGTAAGGGAACAATCTAAGCCTAAGCACCTCTTCTATCACACCACTGAATTTAAATGAATCTCCAACTTCAATAAACAATCTAAAAAGTAGATGAGGATCCTTTGTTGATAATCTAGTGAATTGTCCAACTATTTGTAGCATTTGAAACATCAATAGCTTGGGTTCAAAATGATTAGCTTAAATGTTTGGCCTTGTAATACTTGGATTCATCCCTTCTAATGTAGGTATTGCATATTCATTCATAGCTCTATCCCTATCATCCATTCAAGTGATATGATTGATCAAATTTAGCTCATTACTATTTATTTTTAATGGATTATCAATTGAATCCACTTGGGTGAAAACTTGTTGTTTTCTTATTGACCTCAAAGTACGCTCAATTTCGTGATCTAAAGGTAAATTTCCCCCTTAAAGACTCTACCCATGCAATAGACTGAACTATCTTTTTAATAGCACTAAAGAAGATGTCTAAATTAAAACTAAATAAATAAATAAATTAAAATAAAGAAACATAATTAAGAAAATAACTAAAATAAAATAATTAATTTCTAATATTTATAATCCCCGGCAACAATACCAAAAACTTGATCGGACATGAATTGTGTTTAATTAATACATAAGTATACATCTTGACACAAGTAATATAATGATAAAAAACTATTGTTTCCATGGAGATTATGTTATTATAAACTAATTTTTAAAACAAAAAAAATAATTTTTTTTGTGTTTTTTTATTTTAAGAAATACAAAATTAAAAGAACTAGAAATAAATAACAATAATTAATTAAATCAGACTGGTAGCTAAGAATACTCAATCTTCAAATTTTCTAAACATGTAAATTACTAAAATTCTCTCAATATAGTTATCAATCAATTATACGATCATTTGAATTTAACCTAGCAAGTATTCCTCTCTCAAGTATACTACACACTATATAGTAATTAACTTAATTACACCCTTATGTAAATTAATTGCATACTATTCATTAAGCTTATCAATTATGAATCGTATATATAAGAATCATACATCTCTACCTAGAAACTATGCATGTTATTTAATAAATACAAACAATTAAATAATTATCTCAAATCTATTTAATTGTCTTTATAGATCAATTGTTGGCCAAACAATTAATAGCATAAAAATTAAATTAAATAATAAAATTAAATTAAATAATACAATTAAATTGAAATTGTAATTGGGATAAAATATTATATTATCACATGTTAAAAATTGAGTTCATAAGATCCTTAGATTAATAAATCAATTAGATATAATTTTATTCATAAAGCTCATATTTTTCATAAAGAAAGCCATAATTATTGATAAAGAAAGGAGTAGATGCAGAAATACAATAAATTTCTTGAATTATAATACCAATCTCCTCTTAAATCTTCACCAAAATTGAATCTCTTTTTGAATTTTTATACATTTTTCTCTCTTCTTAGCTCCAAAAACTAATAAAAATTATGTTAATTATGGTTTATTGGGGCTTATGGGGTGATTAGAGGGTTAAATATAGCTTAGGTGAAATTTGGATCATCAGATCAGCTTTAGATCAAGGGCTGAGATGAAAAAAAGAAAAATTAACAGTGCCAACCAATATGAGTGTGACACGTGGCATGTGGTATCTGCTGGGTGAATCAGTGAGTGAGTGTGGTAGCATAGATTACTCTCAATCAATTCATACTAAGTCAGCGACATGTAGCATAACATGGATGGAAGGAATGGACAAATCAGATGATGACGCATGGCAAGTGCATTGACCAGTCAATGAACTCTGAATGAATGTCGTGCTAACACGTGGCATGGGCTACATCCCACTATACATGCAAAATCTAATCTTGGGCTTTTCTGCTTGTGTGGCTTCCCCAAGTAGCTATGTTGCTTGCATGGTGTCCATATGGTAGGTTCTGATTAGTCTTGTGTTAAAAATTCATACAAAATTGATAAAATTCAAAACAAATCCCAAAATTTTCCAAAATTTTCCAAAAATTCTATTTTTACCCTTTTTCACTAAATTTTATATTTTAATATTTGTAACCCCAAAGATACTACTTATTGAATAAAATAAGAAAATATTAAGTAAAGAAGTACATTGATAACTCTACTTCCATAGAGTTATTAGTGGCTTAAGATAATACCCTTATGTACCAAGAATTGACACTTCCCCTAATTTAAAACCAAGTTGGTTTCTTTACATCTTTAAAGCACTAGGGAAATATAGTGTAAATAGTCAATAAATATGTCCCCAGGGATTGAGAAATCATCCTTGAAGATCTTTAGATGCCCCTCTACCATGTTTGGGAAAATAATCATCATACAATGTTGAAATATTATAGGTGCATTGCATAACCCAAATGGAATTCTCCTCAAACTAAAAGTTCCATGAATGGGAAAGGGAAATGACCCTTCCTTGTAGCCTAATTCACCTTGCAAAAATCCATACATACTCTACATCCTGTGACAATCCTTGTGGGTACTTACTCATTTAGACTCATTTACACCCACAACAATTCATCTTTGGACTAGACTTACCAATCCATTATCAAATATTGCGTAAATGATGCCCATGTTCAACAAATTAATAATTTATTTCTTTGCAACCTCTTTCATAATAGGATTTACTGGTATTGTGAATCCCTAGTGGGCTTAGCTCCATCCTCTAATAATATTTTATGCATGCATATGGATGGACTTATGCCTTTGATGTCCATAATAGACCAACCATAGGTCTTTTAAATTTACTGAGCACCTTTAGTAGTGACTCCTTTTGCTCTACACTTGGACTAGTAGAAATTATGATTAGAAGTGCACATTTGCACCCAAAAATGCATAATGAAGATGGTTTGGTAAATGTTTGAGCTCTAATTTGAGTGGCTCCTCAATGGATGATTTACGTTGAGAACGTATCCGAAGACACTCTACAATTGCATTAGATACACATATGGAGGTGTAGCCTCCAAATAGTTCAAAAGTAAACAATATCAACATGCATCACAAATTCCAAAGTTTTATAATTAAAGTAAGTTGAGTTGTTTTCTAATAAATTTATTTCATTGTTCATAGCACCATGTGTTAAAATCTTAAGTAAGGGTGGTTTAACAAATTTAGTTAAATTATCATCAAGAATGTGTGTCCCCAAGTGATTATCATGGTGTTTTTCATCTTATGTGTTCACATAATTAACAAGGACATAATCTAAAAAATCACTAGGGAATAAGATAAGAAACACCATCATTGGCTAGCTCATAAATAACATCTACCTTAATGCAATCAGTAGCATTATTAGTATCAGAAAATTTAATTGTTTTAAAAACATTAAATGTTACCTATTCATCCTACACTCTCATTTTAAACTCAACTTTTTTACATCAATGAGTTCTTTTCCAGTTGCTAAAAATGGATGACTAAATATGATAGGATTAATGTCATGTTTCTCCTTCTTGTCTAGTACAATGAAATCTCTCCAAAGATGAATTTTTCCACTTTTATTAGCACCTATTCCACCACACCCTAGGGTTCACTTGATTGACCTATGTACAATTTGCAATGCTACTGAAGATGGTTTGGCTTCACTAACACCCTATCTTTTGAAAATCGATGTGCACAAGGTTAATGCTAGCACCTAAGTCACTTTTTACCCAAGTCGCATAGTGCCTACCAAAGTGTAATTCCTAATTATGCAAAGGATGTCAAAGCTACCCAGATCTTTAAGATTTTATGATAGTTTTCTCTCAAGGATGGCATTACAACCTTCAGTTATGGTTATGGTTTCATTATTTCCGAGAATCATTTTCTTAGATAGGATGTCCTTCATGAATTTGGCATATGAAGGCATTTGTTCAATTGTATCTGCAAATAGTATGTTTGTGTGGAGCTTCTTGAAGACATTAAGGGATTTTGAAAACTACATGTCCAACTTTTACTTTTATAGTATTTAAGAAAAGAGAATAGTGGGTTTGTAGAGGTTGCTTTTCTTGGGCTGAATTATTTCCTTATTAGTGCCCTCTTTGTCCAGTTTATCCTCCTCATCCTTTTTAGCTTCCTATTTTTTTCTAAAGTTTTACCACTCTTCAAGGCTATTACTTTACAATGATCCTTACCCTTTCTTTTTGAGTTCATTTCTATATTGCTTGTAAGGTTACCTTGTGTCTTTTGACTTTTGGTTAGGGCTAATTTCATTTGGATTTCAAAATTCTGGATAGAAGCCCCATGGATGGACTCTATGCGATCCATTTTTGTACTTACTGAATTAATGAAGTCTTTCATTATCCCTATTAAATAATTTGTGTTTTCCTCATTAGGTAGCTTCTTCTCATAGGCTTATGGTTGTTGAAAACTAAGTGGTGGGAAGGGTTGATGATTGAATTGATTATCACCTTGATTTTTGTTATTACTCCATGAAATATTTAAGTGGTTTCTCTATCCTGAATTGTATGTGTTGGATTATGGATTTCCTTGGCAATTTTGATTGTTGATATAGTTTACTACTTCAGGAAAATTCCAATATGCCTGCATATAGTGAGGTCTATTGCAATAATCACACACCACAAATGGACTTTGTACTATATTTACCTCCCACATTGCCACCATCAAACTTCTTACTTAAACCCAACACTAAAGCATTTGTTTGAGCTTGCAATATTACTATAGTGTCTATATCTACTTCTCTAGCCATTCTCCTTGGGCTGAGCCTCTCCATAGGCCATTGGAAATTGTTGGATGCCATCTCATAAAGTAGTGCAAAAGCTTCCTCTTTAATTTTACTCATTAAATCTTCTTCAACTGTAGCATTAATTATGTTCCTTGTTAACCTCATTAATTCATTATATAATGTTTGCAATAGCAACCAAGTATGAAGACCATGGTGTAGGCATCTTCTTAATAGCTCTTTATAGAATTCTCAAGCTTTATAAAGTGATTTCCCTTAAAATTGCTAAAACCGATGTGTAGTCATTTCTCAGCTTAACTATCTTTGAAAGTTGGAAGTACTTCGCTAAGAATTTATGAGCTAGTTGATCCCATATAGTGGTTGACCCAATAGGTAGTGATTGTAACCAGGCATTATCCTTGTCCCTCTATGAGAAAGGAAATAAGCATAGGCAAATTTAATTATCTGATACACCATTCATCTTAAAGGTGTCATATATTTCCAAGAACAAAGCAAAGTGAATATTTGGGTCATCTTTGACTAACCCTCTAAACTGATTTGCATGTACCATCTTAATGACACTTGACTTGAGTTCAAAAAATTTAACATTGATACTCGATCTATTAATAGATGCTTGCACTCTATCTACTTGTGGGATTGCAAAATTCTTTAAAGGTTGGAGGACCACTATAGCTCGTTAATCCCCTAATTTATCTTATGCTAATCATTCTCTTCTTAAGTGAATTATGGTTATCTCTATTTCTAGATCAAGGGGTACAAAAGTATCACTTATCAACCTGGGTATACAACAAAAACACTAAAATAAAAGGTAAAAGGATAACTGTTATTGATATCCATTAAAAGTACTAAACTCCTCGATAATGGTGCCAAAAAATTGACACACTAATTGCAAGTATATAGATCATGTAAGTAATATAAAGTATCACACTACGTATATCGATCCAACAAGGAGTTGTGTGACTTAGAACTTAGTTTCGATATAATTACATTGAAGACCATTTGGACAATAGCAAAGTATAAAAACTGAAAAATAAATAACAACTAATTTTAAATTGAAAAGTTCAACAATTACAAAGATATATGAGAAAACAAATTAAGAATCTTTAATCCTCTAATTTCCTAGCATGTAAATCACTAAAATTTCCCTAATATAATTACCAACTAGTTATATGATCAAATCTAACCTAACATGTATTCCTCTCTCAAGTAGACTACAGATCATATAGTAATTAACATAATCATACTCTCAAGCGAATTAGATTGCATACTACTCATTAAGTTCATCAATTAATCACACATCTTTGCCTAGAAACTATGCATGTTATTTAATCAAGACAAACAATTAAATATTTTTCTCAAATCTATTTAATTCCCTCTATAGATCAATTGTTGGCCAAACAACTAATAGTATAAAAATCAAATCAAATAATATAATTGTATTGAAATAAAAAATGTGGTAAAACAAATTAACTTATAAGGCATAGAAAAATTGGGATCATAAGACCCCTAGATTAATAAATTAGCTAGGCATAATTAAGTTTATAAATCTTATAATTTTCATAAAGAAAGACATAAAAACTAATAAAGAATGGAGAAGAAGAAAAGATACACTCAATCTATTGATTTGTAGCACTAATATTTTCTTGAATCTTGAAAAAATGGTGTCTTCTTTAATCTTATCTTGAACTTTCTCTCTTCTTCTCTCTTCTTAGCAACTACTAGTTTTCTTGATTCTTAGTTAGGTGTTTTATTTGTGAAAGAATGGTGTTTATTTGAAGGAAAAATGACCTAATATAGACCATTAGATCATCTCTCAAAATGATCCAACTGTTTAGGATTAGAATTGAGAATCATTGTTTGATTAAAAATAGGATCCATGCCTAGCTACAAATTCCCTCTATAGCATGGTTTCTTGAAAATTGTGGCATGGATTCCTCGAATCACCAATGAATGTCTAGCCATAGATCATGCAGTGTAGTGCCAAAAAAGTTCACTACAACATAGATTGTTTCCATTTTTGACTCATTTTCACCCCATTTTCCATCATTCCATCTACAATGATACAATTAAAAACAAATTAAGATTTTTATTGATATTTTAGTATATAATAAGACAACTAAGTGGTTCAAAAGTGATTAAATAACTTTACTTTCTTAGAGTCATCGCTTTTGTTGCTAACGCTAGCTACATATTTATAATAAAAAAGTCACATGTGATTAAAATGTAGCTAGGATTAGGATTGTAGATACTAAAACACTTAAAATTCTAATATAACAAATCTAGAATAGTTTGGAAAAACATGTGCTTAAAGTCAGGCTTTGGAACGCAAATTTGATTTTATAGGTTGCAACGAGCATCAACTCATGTCGCGACGCAACTTTGTTTCCAATTATGGGAGGTTCATACCATTTGTGTTGTGCCATGACGTGCATGTACCTATGCTACGATGCGCCCTTAGTTTTTACACTTTAATGTTTTGACCACTTCTTGATGCATCTTGTATAAATATTTGCATTTAGGTCATCAACTATATGACAATTATATCCATGGTTGTGAGATTTGATTAGGCTTTTATCATTTGGATCTTTTAAGTCCATAGATACCCAAAGTACATAAAATATACCCTGTGATTTTAAAAACACAAGATATGTGTGTTTTTTAGGCAATATCATAGCTCTATAGTAATATGAGAAGGATCACACATAGTCTCAAAAGGTAAAGACTAATCAAGTTTCATGATAATAGGTATAGAAGTTAATTTCTCTTTTAAGATATTAAAAGCAATAAGACAATTATTATCAAACACAAAAGAGACATCCTTGGCTAATAGATTACATAAAGGACGACTTATTTCAGAAAAATCTTTAATAAATCTCTTATAAAAACCTAAATATCCTAAGAAACGTCTAATGCCCTTTGCATTAGTAAGAATGAAAATTTAGTTTTCAAATCAATTTTAGCCTTATCTACTTCAATATCTTTATTTGAAATAACATGTCCTAATAGATGCCTCGTTTGACCATAAAGTGATTTTTTTCCCAACTAAGAATTAAGTTGCATTCAATACATCTTTCCAAAACTAAAGTCATCTTAAACAAACAATAATCAAATAAGGTTATAAGGATAGAAAATTCATCCATGAATACCTTAATCAATTTCTCCATCATATCCAAAAATAGAGAAATCATGCATCTTTAGAATATGGTGGGAGCATTGCATAGGCCTAATGGCACCCTTTTGAAGGCAAACATCCCAAATGGACAAGTGAATGTGGTATTCTCTTGATCTTTTGCTACAATTTGTACCTAGTAATATCTTGAAAGACCATGAAGAAAACAATAAAAGTCATGCCTAAATAATATTTCTAACATGTGATCAATAAAAGGAAGGGGAATGTGATCTTTCTTAGTGTAAAAATTTAGTTGTCAAAAGTCAATATACATTCTCCATCTTGTGATCATTCTAGTAGGAACTGACTCATTCTTGCATTTCTTACTATAGTAATGCCTGATTTCTTGAGTACTACATGTACTCAACTAATCCACTAGATATCATAAATATTAGGATAAATAACTCTTACCTCTAAGAGTGTTAAAATTTTAGTTTTTACTACTTCTTCCATAACTTGGTTAAATCGCATTTGGGCTTCTCTCACTGGCTTGGTATTGTTCTCTAAATTAATCTTATGTATACACATAGTAGGACTAATACTTCTAATATCTCTAATACTCCAACCTACAGCTTCCTTAAATTTCTTAAGCTACCTCATTAGATTTCCTCTTGGTTTGGGGTTAAAGTATAAGAAATAATGATCGAGTAGGTATCCCCCTCTCCTAAAAAGACATATTTAAGGTGTTTAGGCAACTCTTTTAACTCTAGCTTAGGTGGATTTTTCTCTTCCCCAAGTTGGATCCTAGGTAGATCTAAGGGTGTACTAGACTCTTCTATTGGTTCAGCACTATCTAACAACTCATGGTACCTTTTGGTCTCCTAATCTATATCTTCCTCAATCCTATCAATAGTTAAAACATATTAAAGTTTATCCTTTATCTCATACTGCAAAGAAGGGCTATGAGAAAGTTTATCCACACAATCATTATATGAACACTCTTTAACAATAGAAATAGAAGGAATAGGAAAGGAATCAAAAACTTTAAAATTGATAATCTCTCCCAAGAATGTCATACTTAATCTCCAACTATGGACACTAATAATAGTCTTAATAGTGGCTATGAATGACCTATCAAGAAGAATAGTGTGCTCCTTGTCTACTAATGGGTTTTCCTACATATTCATTAACACAAAATCAACAGGTATTATTAGTTTATCTACCTATACAAGAAAATCTTCAATCACGCCCTTAGGATATTTGACAAACTTATCAGTTAATTAAAGGGACATGGTTATGGGCTTCAAATCCCCCAAATCTAGTTGTAAGTATATTGAGTAAGGCATGTGATTAATACTTGTACCTAAATCGAGCATAGCCTTAACCATTTTTTTTATCCCTATAGTAATATAAATATTAAAACTACTTGGATCCTTATATTTTAATGGAAGGTTTTGTTGAAGTATTGCACTAGAAACTTCTAATACAATCATTCTTTCATTAACTTTATAATTTATCCTCTTAGTGTTCAATTCCTTAAAATATTTTGCATATGATGGCACATTTCTAATGAAATATAAGAGAGGTAAATTAATGTTTACCTTATTAGGCATATCAAACAAATTAGAAAATTACTTATCCTATTTAATGTCCTTAAGATGGTGTGGGAATGGTATGGGTGGTTAGTATGGTTGAGGTGCCTTATGCAAAATAGAAGGGTTAGATGAATCGCCTTGAATCCCCTCAAAAATCTGTGCAATTATATCACTTATAGTCCACACCCTTCTTGGGTGCTACTTATACTCCACTTGTGTTTCCAGCATTATTAAGAAAATCATTAGAAATTTTAGAAAACAATTTATTTAAAACCTTATCGGTTTGAAGAATTGAAATAGCCTAAACTTGTTAAGATGAGCTGGGAAGCTTCCTTTTCTCTATCCTTTTTTTGTTTAACCATTTGCCCAACTTGTCTATCCATCTTCTTTATAGATGCCTCTAAAGAGTTCAACCTTTGATTTTTTTTCATGTGGTTATCTCTACTTACTTTAATGAAAGAATTCTAGTTGTCCTCCAAGTTTGGTTTATTAGTTGGATATGATGGCTTGTTTTGGTTTAAATTTGGGCCTTGCATTTGATTTTGGGCATACGATATATTAGTGTTTACTTTCCATGAGAAGTTAGGGTGAGATCTCCACCCATGATTATAGGTGTTGGAATAAAGATCATTCCTAGGTCTAGGTTAGTACCCCTACATAAGATTAATTTTCACATTGGTATATGTATAGGTATCACCTATAAAAGATAAAACATTAGTACCATCTTATTAACTTTAGCTCTTCTCACTCTAGTATTTTTTTGTTGGGAATTAGCACCCAACATCTCATAGAGATCATAAGTCTCTAAGGCTATCTTTTCTCCCATAGCTCCACTTGCAATATTATCAACTGTGAATTGACACTATTGTGTCAACCCATCATATAAAAATTGATTTTGTATCTGCAGTGGGAAGCTCTGATGTGGGCACTAAGAAATAATTTGAACCTATCCTAAGTTTCATGGAATGGCTCTCCTTTCGTTTGAGAGAATATAGTAATTTTTGTTCTCAAATCGAAAGTTTTCCAATGGAAATAGTATTCTCTCATAAACTTTTTGTACACTCCCTCCTATGTTATTTGGGAATACAATGAGAGAGTCATTAGCCAAGCCTTATCTCTGTCTTTGATATTTTTTTCATGGGAAGCATCTTTAGGTCATTTTCATGATCATCTTATGATTATTGTGCATCTGTACTTAGTTACATAGTGTTTTGATAATAAAAGCCTAAGGGTAGATTGTAAGTCCGTTTGTACTTTGTGTTTGTGTGTTGGCTTATTGTTGACAAAACACAAGGTTTATTTATTTTACTCAGTGTTTTATCTTTCTCATTGTAAGGTTGGTTACTGTGGATTAGTAATATACACATGCACATAGTTAGGAATATTGTGATTGAAAGCATGTTTTTCACATACCATAAGATTAGTTGTTTAGTATGTATGCTTTGCCATGAATGGCATATTTTGGCTCGATTTTGGTATGGGTTTTTATGGAAATTACTCGACCATTTTTGGAACAAAAACATATGAATTTTGGTACCTCATTATACTGCTTGATAGGGCCGTGGTGAGGTGGTCAATGAGGACAATTGCAAGGCCATGGTGAAGTTGTCTGGTTGTTGGTATTTCTTCTAAAAATACCCTCTTCTCTTTGTTTTTTCATCCATAAAAAACAAAGAGAGTTTTGAAATTGACATCTCATTTTTCTATTTTTAGATCACTATTACCTTGAGTTGTTTAGGTATTAGTGATTCATAATTGTGTGGGCAAAGCCATGATCTTGGATGGTGAGTTCTTGAGATAGTTTTTACAAGTGAATTATATGAGGAGCTTATGTGGCTATGAGCCGTGTATCAACTAGTAGTTTTCCTCAGGCAACTTTTTATAAGTGAGAACAACTCAATGAGAGTGGATTGAGAGAAATTGTTTAAGTTCTCATATACTTTCTTGTGGGCATTACTTGGATTGGTTGTGTGTCCCATGTATACGATTTGGGGTTTATCGCTAGATTGTGTGTCCTATTGAGATTATTGGGTGCTTGTGTTTGAGGGTATGTTGATTATTCACAATACTCTTTAGTGATCTATGGTTTCTAATCACAACATATAGGGTGGTGTTGGCTTTGGAGAAAAGAAGGGTTCATGTGTCAAACCATGTTATTATAGAGGCAACAAGCGAAGGTAGCAATAGAAAACTACTACACTATTCATTCTAGTCCCTACTGCTCTTTTACTTATAATATACATAAAAATAGTAAGTCAAAGTGATTAATTTGGATTAAACTTGACCATTTGGTTCTTATCAATGATTGAAGAAAAAAAGGAAAAGGGTTCCAATTTTGTGTCTTAAACAAAATGAGTGAACCATAATTAGCAGTATTTTATGAGATCAGTATTCTATAAGAGAGGATAGTATGGTAGAAAGAATTTTTTTTTCTACCAGACTAGACCATACTATCTAGTATGGTTATTGTACTTATAAGGTTTACTCGATTTTAACAAGGCTATGGAGTCTTTTAAAGTGAAGGTTGCGGCTAAGGGAAGGGTTGGTGACAACTACAAGATTCTCGGCCTTTATCCATACGAACTTACACTACTACAGAATCGGGCGTTAAAGTTGGTTAAAAACCAACTTTAAATTGTAAGACTTAAAATTTATAGTCGGTTCAACGTGTGGACTGACTTTAAACGTAAAGTTAGTTTAACGGGTGAACTGACTTTACATTTAAAATTGGTTCAACGCGTGAACTGACTTTAAAATCTTTTTTTATTACATATTTTACTCATTTTCTACTCTACTAATAACCTGTATTCGATCACATATAACATAAAAACCCAAAAAAACTTTTAACAAAATTTAAATAATAATACAAATAATAATACAAATATATATAATTAATTACTTGATAATTAAATTTATTACAAAAAAATAATTTATATACAATACATATATATTTAACTTAAATTATAAATAAAATGATGTCGTCAAATTATCATAGATGTTGTGATATTCCCACTTTATTTTATGGAGAGCAAGCTTGGTTGGCTTAGAATCACCAGTATAATGATAAGGAAACTAGGCAAAAAATAGCTGGTCCATCTAAAAATTCATTATCCTAAATACATGAGCACATAAACATCCATTAAACAAGTAGTTTAAACTTCAGAGACATAGGAATGCAGAAATTAAAGCATTATAAATATTACTATTGTATTGTCCTATGTTATTCAAGATCATCATATTCTTCTCCTGATGTTATAATTTGAACAAAATGTTCTATCCATTCTTCTTGTAAATAATAAAAAATATGCATATCATTGCCCCACTTGTTCCAACCATAGAAATATATGTAATTAAATTCAAAATAAGAATGTAATATCATGAATTCATAAAAAATAACTTATATATGTTAAAAGATTACTAAAAGAGATTACCACATCGACACTCGAGTGATATAATAATAACCTTATCCTTTCAAAATCATATTATCACCCTCAAACCCATAACATCTAAATATTATTTTCCCTAACCCACCTAGAAAATCAGCCAAACAAATAATAACATGCATAATACAAAACATACATAATAAAAAAATTTATACAAAAAATAAGGCAAAGTGAATAATAAGTGCGTAGGATTAATAGAAATACTTACAAGAGTAAATGAAGTGACAAAATGAAGGAAATGAAGAAAAAAATGGATATAAAAAATTTAAGTATTTTGCTAAAACAAAATAGCGAATCTGAAAGATAATTTGGAAAGGAAGAAAACCCACTAAACGGCATTGGAAATGGAGATCATAAGTGGTCAGAAAATGAGAAAGAGTGGAGAAGGTGAAGCTCGGTTTTGAGTTTTGGGTGCTACAAATTAAAAATGTTGTGTCTGATGGAGAAGAAAGAAGAGAAAATGGAAAATCCACGTGGATAGCGTTGGTTGACGTGTTGAACTGACACTACACGTAGAACCGATACTACGTCCTCGTGTAACGTTGGTTGAACATATCAATCGATGCTATATGTAACATCGATTTTTCACCAAACCGAATTTAAATTCATTATATGTTGGTTTTCTCCAAAAATTGACTTTACATATCGACTTAAATGCCACATTTTGTAGTAGTGTTAAATCTCTTAGGATAGTGAAAAGTACGATGATCAAGGGCCCAAAGGTGGTGATGAAGAAGATACCAACTTCTCATACTTCTAGCCCAAGGTTAACTAATTTCCTAAGAGATCAGTATTGTGTTTTTTTGTTGCTTTTTGATCATTTTGCTCATTTTTTTCAAAAAACATTGTAAGAAACAATCAAATTCATTTCACTTTGGTGATATAATGAATATAATGAATATACTAAATATTATTTCATTCATGTTTGAAATTGAAATATATGTTATAAGTAAATAAAAAAGTTTTCCCAATTTACCCAATTTTAAAAAATTGAGGCACATGGGGCCCATTGATGGCTATAAAAAGAGGTGTATGTTCCACTTAGCAAATGGATTTGGAAACACTGTCACTTTTTTTACTTATAGTTTGTAATTCTTTTTTGATCATTTATTATGGAAATAGATTGTTCATCTCATATTTGAGCTTGTTTTCTTAAGGTAGATAGCTCAAATCTCAAGAGCAAGGTTAAAAAGATAAAGATTGAGGCTGACGAACACAAGGCATCTGTCAAACTCCTTAAGCATGAGGTTAGAATTTTATAATATTGACTTGAAGTAAAAGAGCTTATTTATGATAATATAATCGATACATTGACCAGATGTGTTGACCATAAGACCTATTATGCCAACACTTATTTGAGACATGAAGAGACTATGTTTTTAGAGTTGATGAGAATCACTGAGGGTCTCAAAAGTAGCTCAAAGACTACTAATTTTTTTTACTTTGAATAAATGTAACTATGGGCTTATACTTTAATAAAATGAATTTTTTATGTTTACGTGTCTCATCATTTCCTCTTATTTTTAGTCAATGTAATGTATGAGCCCATTTGTGGTGGTTTCTCATTTTTAGTGTCTGCTTGTTTTTAACATTCTTGAGATGGTATTTATCTTTTTTAAATGGTTTTTTGATTTTTAATTATGGGTTCCCCTTCAACCTAGAGAAAGTATGATGTTAGCTTCCCAAGCCTCCCGAGGTTTTACTCAATTGAGTGATCCGCCTGGTTCATTACCTAGGTTATTAGAATCTTTAATTATGGGTCCCCTCTAACCTAGAGATGGTATGATCCCATCTTCCTAAGGTTTTTAGAAAATGGTTTTGTCCGAGTAATCTACCAAGATCATTATATAGGAAATCGAACTCTTTAATCGTGGGCTCCTCTATGGCATAGAATTTATACGATGCTAGCTTCCCAAGGCTCCTAATGTTTCTCCTCAATGATCTACATGATTCCTTACCTAGGTAATCAAACTTTTTAATCATGGGCTCCTTTTTGGCCATGAATTGGTATGATGCCAGTATCCCAAGGCTCAGAGGCTTTTGCTTGAGTAATATACTTGGTTCCTTGCCTATGTTATCGAACTCTTTAATCGTGGGTTCCCTTTTAGCCTGAAGTAAGTACGATACTAGATTTTAAAGGCTTCCAAGATTTTTCCCTAATGAGTTGCCTAGTTCCTTATCTAGGCGATCTAATTCTTTAATTTTGGGCTCTCTTTTGGCATGAAATTAGTATGATGTCTACCTCCCAAGGCTTCTTGAATTTTGCTCAAGTGATCTACCTAGTTCCTTACCTTGGTGATGTAAATCTTTAATCAAGGACTCCCATTTGGCCTAGAACGGGTATGATGCCAAGTTCCCAAGGCTTCCAAGGTTTTTCCTGAGTGATTTTCCTGGTTTCATACATAGGTGATCAAACTCTTTAATTGTAGTCGCTCTTTCAGCCTATAATTGGTACTATGCTAAATTCCTAAGGCTCTCAATGCTTTTCCTGGGTGATCTACCTAGTTTTTTACCTATGCGATCAAACTCTTTAATTATGGGCTCTCATTCAGCCTAGAGCTTGTATGTTACTAGCTTCCCAAGGCACTTAGGGTTTTTCTCAAGTGATCTATCTAGTTCCTTACCTAGGCAATGGAACCTTTTAATCGTGGGCTTCCTTTCAACTTGGTGCTGGTATGAAGTCAACTTCTTAAGGCTCTCAGGGTTTTACCCTAGTGATCTGCCTGGTTCCTTACCTAGGAAATCAAACTCTTTAATCATAGGCTCCCTATTGGTCTAGAATTAGTATAATGCTAGCTTCCTAAGGCTCCCAGAGTTTTTCTCGAGTGATTTGCCTATTCTTTACCTAGGTGATCAAATTATTTAACCATGGACACCCTTTTGGCTTAAAGCTAGTATGATGCTAGCTGTCCGAGGTTCTCGGGGTTTTGCCCAAGTAATCTACCTGGTTCCTTATGAAGGTGATTGAACTCTTTAATCATAGGCTTTCCTTAGACCAAAAGATAACACGATGCCAACTTCTCAAGGCTCTTAAGGTTATTCCTAAGTGATCTACCTAGTTCATTGCCTAGGTGATCGAACTTTTTAATCATGGGATCCCCTTTAGTTTGGAATTGGAACAATGCTAGCTTCTCAAGGCTCTAGGTGTTTTTCCTGAGTGATTTACCTGGTTCCTTACCTATGCAATGAAACACTTTAATTGTCGACTCCCCTTCGTCCAGGAACTAGTACAATGCTAGCTTCTCAAGACTCCTAAGGTTTTGCAAGAGTGAACTAACTGGTTCCTTACCAAGGTGATTGAACTTTTTAATTGTTTGTATACTATGTGACACATTTGGTTTTGTAATAAAAAAGGTGGATCATTTAATGTCCAATTTTATTACATTATGTATTTTTTGTACCGTCGACTATAGTTTCGGCCTCAAAAGTGATATTTTTCAAATGGAAGCACTACTACAATATTGATATATGGCCTCGATTTTTAAGCATGACCGTAAATCTATGGCCATGGTTATAAGAACCGAGGCCTAAGTGAGAGAGACCATAGGTTGTTACCTATGACCTCGATTTTTTAAAGACCAAGGCCATAAGGTATATCTATGGCCTTATTCTTTAAAAACCTGAGGCCATATGATTTGTATATGGCTCTATCTTTAAAAAATTGAGACCATAGATATATCATTTTATCACGGTCTTATAACCAAATGATATGTCTATTTTCTCAATTATACTTAAGTGTGACTATATACATATTAATTAACCTCATTTTTCATATAAATTAAAATAAATTGAGAAATTAGAAAATTAAAAATCATTATAGTAAACTCAAGTGGGAAATTACATTTAAGAGTTTATATAAACACTAAAACATAATAAAACCTTACTATAGCTAACTAATTAAAGTGTTCCAAAATATGAAATACATGAAAAAAATTTTACTAATATTAATACTAATCAAATTGTGTACAATCTAAATCAATATGAAATATATTTTGCATAACACGTTGTAATGCTTTTCTTCAAAATCTTCTTCCTTAGCGGCATCTACTATATGCATTTCTAATTTATTCATAAAAAAAATAGCATCTACTATGAGAATACCATAGACAGCTTGCAACATGTTGTAACTGGATTAAAGCATAGTGCACAAGAATAAAGTCCATTCTTCGGGGAAGACACACAATAGGAATTACATCAAGAATAGCCAAGTAGTATGTAAGTGACGAAAAGAGCACAACCAAAATAAGAAATAGGGTGGGTATATCAGCTTCCCTTGGCTCAAGCATGTCCTTATCTGCATACTCATGTCCTATCTCCCAACTTTGACGACATGTCTATAGGATTTTTGTTAAATTGTACATGCTTCGACTCATCAAGATTAACATCAGCCCAAAGGAAATTGATAATATGGATTGTATATTTAACATGGTTTCTGGCAACATTATAATTGGGCAAAAACAAGAGAGAAAGCTATCAACTTATTATCATAAAACAAAGGAGAAAGAGTTTTTAAAGCTAGATATATATTATAGCTATATTTCCAAAACCTATAAAGTTTAGAGATAAGAATATATTATATATACATATATGCCAATTAATTAATAATAATTAAGTAGCTTATCAAAAGAGGTCTTGTATGTTTTTTGCACCTTGGTATCAACAAGGGGCCATTGTTAAGCCATATAAAGCCCTCTTTAGTTTGCAAACATAGTGTATATACTCACATAGTGTAAACTTGAAACCTGAAATAATAAAAACACCATAACCACAAGTTACAAAGGGACATACTCACATATGAAGGAAGCAGATTAATTCTTAAGAGCTCGATTGTTGCTACACAATTTTCCAATAAGTTATCAAAGTATCTGAACAAAGGAGCTAATCAATAGCAAAAAAAATGACACAAAGGAAACAAACATGGAAATATTGTACCAAAAAAACAAACCTTGATTCAGGCATAAATAAATGAATCCAAAATCGAATAATACCATGACAAACATAATCAAAATTGGTTAGTGTTAAAATTATGGCCCAAAACATTGAGGCCTAAAACCCATATATCAAAATAAAACCCTAATCCCTTTATTATATATATAAGTTTATATGTTGCTGCGTAAGATGTGAGCTGTTGAGACTGTTGTCGCAAGAAGAAGAAGAAAAATTCCACCTGCTGATTTTCCCATTTTCAGCTAAGGAATCTCCTATTTTTTTCTCAAATTTTGTAAAGCAGATTAGAAGAAAGGTCATATACAATAAACTCATTTGTGTGGTAATATTTGATTTAATAACAAGTTTGTTAATTTATCTTGCTATATATTACCAGTAAATTAGAGGGGGATATTTTCTAGATGTATTTTGGATTTTGGTATATTTTGTGAAGCTCTCTGAATATTGGTGTTTGTATCTCTATTTGATTATTAGTGGATTTTTCTCGGTGTACCGTCATTAGTGGAATAGACTTTTCACATTGAAAAGTTGTACCACTTAAATCATTGTGTGCCATTTATTTTTTTCACTACTTATTATTTTGCTGTTACCCATAATTATTTATTTGTGCAACCAAATTGGACCCAAAGTTTGCTTTCACAAGTGCTAATTTATAACAAATTAATATCAAAGTATTGGGTTATTCTGTTATTTATTGGAACTGATCAAGTTTACTCTTTTGGATTTATTTTGAGCTTCTCGTCATATAATTGGTTTCATATTTTCTGGGTTGAGTTTCTGTTTATTTAATAATGGGTTTTCTGTCATGGCGGCAAAATACAAAATTGAGAAATTCAATGGTAAGAATGATTTCAATTTATGGCGAATAAAGATACAGACTATATTATTTAAAGAATGGCTTTTTAAGACACTTGAAGGTAAGGATAAATTGTCAGAAAAATTGACTTATGAAGAAAAAGATGCATTGATGGAAAATTCTCTTAGTTTAATTCAGTTATTCTTGTCTGATGAGGTACTATACGAGGTTGGTGATGAGGAATCTCCTGCTAGGTTATGGCTTAAATTGGAGAATTTGTATATGAACAAGTTTTTGACAAATCGGTTATATTTGAAGTAGTGTTTGTATATTCAGAATGTCAGAAGGTACACAGTTACATGATCACCTTGATTAATTTACTAAAATTATTCTTGATCTAAAAAATGGTGGTGTTAAGATTGATGATAAGGATCAAGCCTTAGTTATATTATGTTATTTACCTCATTCATTCCAACATTTTGTTGATACCATGATATATGTGCGAGACACTATTTCTTTGGAAGTTGTCAAAGCAGCTTTGAATTCCAGAGAGTTGAAGAAAAAGGTGTTGACAAGTAACAATGATAATAGTAGTGATTTATTTGTTAGAGTTAGAAATTAAGAAAAAGGCACAAGCAATAATAGAGGCAAGTCTAGATCCAAATCTAGAAAAAGAAAAAATAAATGAAACTATTGTCGTTAAGAAAGGCATTTGAAAGTAAATTGTCAGAAACTCAAAGGTAATGGAAAATCTACCATAACGTCTTCTGGTACTAATGATGTTGCTAGTGTTGTAGATAGTTTTTGTTCCGATGGTGAAAATTTTCTATTAGTATCTATTGGTTCTCCTGGAGATGTTTGGATTCTTGATTTGAGTTTCACTTACCATATGTGCCCTAGTAGAGATTGGTTTTCTTTTTATCAGTCTATTGATGGGGGTATTGTCTTAATGGGAAACAATATGTCCTACAAGGTTGTTGGTATTGGTACTATCCAAATTAAGATGCATGATGGTATTGTTAGGACTTTGAAAGACATTCTCCATGTTCCAAATTTAAAAAAGAACTTGATATCTTTGGGTACTCTTGATTGACAAGGCTACAAGTATGTAATTGAAGGTGGAGTTTTAAAATTTAGTAAGGGTGCTCTCGTTGTTATTAAAAGGAAATTTTTGTGTGGCCTCTATATGCTTCAAGGTAGCACTATTATTGGTAGTGTTTCAGTTTTGTCCTCATCATATCAAGATTCAGATACTACTCGATTATGGCATATATGGCTAGGACATATGAGTGAGACAAGGATGTCTATTTTGAGCAAATGGGATTTACTTGGTGGTTAGATTCAAGGCTTGTATAGAAAATCAAACATGCAAGAAAATCAAGCATTTGAGGACTGATAATGGTTTGAAATTTTGTGAAGTCAATTTAATGAGTTCTGTGAAAGAAATGACATAGTGAGACACCATACTGTGCATCATACTCCGCAGCAAAATGGAGTTACAGAATGTATAAATATGACTCTCTTAGAAAGAGCTCATTGTATGCTCTTTCAAACTGACTTGGATAAATCCTTTTGGGATAAAGCTTGTAACCATGCCTGCTATTTGGTGAATCAATTTCCATCAACTACAATTAAGTTGAAAACTCTGTTTGAGGTATTCTTTGATACTCCTACTAATTATTATGATTTGAAAGTTTTTGGTTGCCCTACTTATGCTCATGGTATTGAAATGCATATTTTTGGGGTATCCTTTTGGGGTGAAGGGTTATAGATTATGATTTGTTGAACCCAAGTCACCTAAATTTTTTATTAGTAGAGATGTTAAGTTTGATGAGTTTTCCATGTTGGAAAAGAAAAATGTGTCATATTTTGTAGGTAAAGACCATGGTGTTAGTGAGTAGGTGGATCTTGAAAGTGGAGCTCCTAGTCAAGTGTAAAAGGGCACTTCAAATCAGCAATCTGTGGATGAGATAGATGATTCTGCTCATGATGTAGCAGAAAAGCAACATGAGCAACCATATAGTATCGCTAAAGGTAAAGAAATAAGAGAGATTTGATGCCCTCAGAGGTATACAGATGCAGACTTAGTTTCTTTTTCATTGTCTGTGGAAGAGTCTATTGAAGTGCACGAACCTTCTAGTTATCATGAAGCTATCACTTGTGATGAGTCTGTTCATTGGCTAGTTTCTATGAATGAAGAGATTGAATCACTTCATAAGAATCCTACTTGAGAATTGGTGAAATTGCCTAAGGGTTAAAAGATTGTTGGAAACAAATGGGTCTTCAAGTAAAAGGAAGGCATACCTGAGATTGAAGCAGCTAGGTTCAAGGCACGCGTTGTTGTAAAGGGTTATTGTGAGAAGAAAGGTATTGAATTTAATGAAATATTTTCACCTATTGTGAAAAATATCTCTATTCATATGTTGCTTGCTATGGTTGCATTGTTTGACATGTAATTAGAACAACTTGATGTCAAGATAGCCTTCTTACATGGTGAGCTTGAGGAACAAATATATATGCATCAACTAGAGGGGTTTGTTATTCCAGGTAAGGAAGATCATGTTTGTTTATTGAAAAAGTCTTTATATGGGTTAAAGCAATCCCCTAGACAGTGGTATAGATGGTTTGATTCTTTTATGATTGATCATAGTTACTCTAGGAGTGATTATGATAGTTGTGTTTATCATAAAAGATTTCATGATGGTTCATCTGTCTATTTGTTGCTTTATGTTGATGACATACTTATTGCTTCTAAGAATAAGTGTGAGATTCAGAAGTTAGTCTCAACTTATAGGTGAGTTTGAAAAGAAAGATTTAGGTGCAATAAAGAAAATTTTAGGCATGGAAATTTATAAGGATAGACAAGCGGGCAAGCTTTATTTGACTCAAAAAAGTTATATTGAAAAGGTTCTTGAACACTTTGATACGAAAGAGTCTAAACCTATGAGTATGCCGTTATCTTCGCATTTGAGGCTTTCTTTGGATTTGTCACCACAATTAGAAGAAGAAGAGAAGTATATGTCTCAGTTTCCATATGCTAGTGTCTTTGGTAGTTTAATGTACGCTATGGTTTGTACTCGTCCAGAAATTTCACATATAGTTAGTGTTGTTAGCATATATATGGGTAATCCTAGTAAGGGTCATTGGCAAGCAGTGAAATGGATACTTTGGTATTTGAGAGATACATCTAATTTTGGTTTGGTATATGATGGAAGTTCTAATACCAGTTGTAGTGTTATTGGTTATGTGGACTCCAATTATGCTGGTGATTTGGATAGAAGAAGATCTCTGACAGGTTATGTCTTTACTCTTTCTCATTGTGCCATTAGTTGGAAGGCTACTTTACAATCTACGGTTGCTTTGTCTACGAAAAAGGCAGAATATATGGCAGCAACAGAAGTAGTGTAAGAAGCCATTTGGCTTAGAGGTTTGGTTTGTGATTTGGGTTTATAGCAGGATACTTTTGTTGTATTTTGTGATAGTGAGAGTGCGATACACTTGACCAAGAATACTATGTATCATGAAAGAACCAAACATATTGATGTCAAATATCACTTCGTTCGTGACATTTTCTCTCAGGGTGCTATTATTGTCAATAAGATAGCCACTACAGAGAATCCAGATGATATGTTAACCAAACCAGTTCCATTTAACAAGTTCAAGTATTGCTTAGACTTGATTGGTGTTTGCAGAAGATAATCACCCGTTGAAGCTTTGGACGATTGTTATTTGGTAATCCGAGGAATTTTATACGAAGAACATGTTTTTTGTTTTGAGCCAAGGTAGAGATTTGTTAAAATTATGACCCAAAATATTGAGACCCAAAACCCAAAACCCATATATCAAAATAAAACCCCCAGCCCTTTATTATATATACATCTTTATAAGTTTATATGTTTCGGCGTAAGATGTGAGAGATGTTGAGAGTGCTACGGCAAGAGAGAAAATAGAGAGAGATCCAAGCTGTTGAATTAAAGAGTGAAAAGAAGAAGAAAAATTTCAACTATTGATTTTTTCCATTTTCAATTAAGAAATCTCCTATTTTTTCTCAAATTTTGTAGAACAGATTAAAAAAAATGTCATATGTAATAAGTTCATTTGTATGATAAGAATATTTTAAGCAACAATTAAGACGATTTTTTTTTTCCATAAAAATTGGGTCCCTAAATGTGCGCGAGTGTAGGGTAATGATATTGAAACAGAACATGAAAGTGGGGTGTGAGGTTTCTCGTGTAAGAGAAAATGCCTAATATCATCATCTGGTCTGTCAATAGGTTACAAACAATATCACGTCGGAAAAACATGTTTATGATTTTGAAAACCAACCAAAGAAAGATCCTTGACCACCATATGCTATAAATTAATATACGGTACTTTCCACACTTGATAGAGATAGAGAAGACAACGGATAGAATAACAATAGAAAACATACGTAGCTTCCCATTTTCCTATCAAGAAAGTATAATTCTTGGTGTCAACAATCTCTCCTTCCCAAAAGGATACCACCTGAAATATTTCAAAAAATAAAATAATGAAGCAGTAATCATACAGGTTAAAACTACAGTGGGGAGTCTTATCCATCATAACCACACTAATCAAACAGGTTAAAGATTAATGCTAAATACATCCATGAAACACAAATAAGATGTTACTTGTAGCCATGTACTTATTTTCAGTTAATATATCTTAGGTGCATATGAACGTTTCATACAATCAACTATGAAGCATTGAAGCAAGCATATATGAAATGAAAATAGTGCTGAATAAAATTATTTAATACGGTGTTCTTTCCTACTAAAATAAATATATTATTCTTACAAAATATGGTGCCCACTTTGCTATTTAAAATTTTAAGTTTACTTCAAGGTTTGGAATTCTTCCCTTCTGTTTTTTTAGGTCCAGATCTCTGTACATCATATACCAGCATAAAAGGAAAGGATACAAGATTCATTCAAAGAGTTCAGAATGACCTATAAAAAGAAGAGAAGAGGTTTCTTACAGGTGTGTCGGCCCTAGGAACATTTAGAGCTTCCATAGTACCACATAGATAACTATGTTCAAGATCACATCCTTGTATACGTACATTTGCCCTCCATGCTTCATCTTTCTGTTGACTAGAAACGTTTAGAGTGCCATAGAAGGCCTAAGAAATGACAAAAGTTTACTTATAACTGAATATTTTGCTTTATAGGCAACAATAAGATGGCAGCAGAATGGGACAATGCCACACCAAGTAAGGATTCACTTTGGGCAGAATTGCAAATTTAGAGTAGAACCAGTTTGCCACAGCTGTTATCCCATAATTATTATCTAATTCTGTTCATTTTGATCACCAAGCTATCTTATGCACTCCACTCGCTCGTTTAGTAAACAACGAGTGGAGTGCATAAGCCTCTTTATAGATAGGGGTAGGAAAGCGGCTTTCTTGTGGTAGTAATTGCGAACATCTCTCCTTTTCTCTTAGCGTGCACAGTTTGCTTGCATGCCGCTTTAGGCACATCTCTCTTTCTTAGTTCACGCTGGCCTAATGAATGAAAGTCAGTCTTTTAGTAAGCGTATATAAACAGTTGTTTAGTCTATAAGCAATTCTTTAGTGGCCGCACCGAAAGGTACGTACGGTGGAGGTTGGTTGAAGATGATGTTATGCGGCGTTCAGAACCAGCCTTGAAGTGAATGAATTAGAAAGAACGGGAAATGAGATGACTCTTTCTTGAACTATATCATAAACAGATCTTCCCCTCCACACCAATCACGAGTTTTTCTCCATTCCTTTCGTATATCGTTGTAACGTCCTTAATGCTAGGTTTTGAAAAAGACTTTTCATGTCATTCCAATTTAGGTCCGATTCGGATCCCTCCATTGTCTCCTTTTCCTCCTGCACCTTTTCCTCGAAATGAGAAAGAAGATGGTACACTCAAATTGTCTTATTTAAGTGCTTATTGCTTGCCAAAGATCCTACTTCTACAATTGGTAGGTCACCGGGTTCTTCAAATAAGTCGTGTTTTCTGTGGTTTTCCCATGTTACAACTTTTGTACCAATTCGATCGATCCAAAATGGATCGGTTAAACATTCTATTAGGGAGCCTGATCTTGACACTTCTGTGTGGTATTCATTCTCGTTCAGCTCTTGGAATCACATCCAGTAATGGTTGGAACAGCTCGCAGATAACTGTATTTTATATAGTTATTTTCATCAATTTTAGTAATGATAATTGCTATATTCTTTTCATATTTAGTTAATTTTTGTTAAATAAATTAATATTTTCCTTTTATGTGCTAAAAATACATTTTTAATAAAATTAAATAATTTATATCGAAAATGTACTTAATTTCATATTTCTGTCCACAAATATAATTTCAGATAATATAGTTTCTTAATTACAATTTATAACAATCGAAAATATAATTTAAATTAAATTTGGGCTTAATTATAATTATTAAAAGTTTAAAAATTTAATTTAAAATTAGCAAAGGGCTTAACTGTAATTTAAGAAAAGTTAAAATGTAATTTGAAATATATTTGTGGGTGAAAATATAATTAATAAAAGTTATTATTCTTCGTAGATTAGAGGAACCACGCGCCAACAACACGCGCCAATCATGGACCGTCCGATCAAATAATAAACTGCTACGATGCGCGCATCCCGATCACGTCCTACGAAATCGCGTGTTCCTAGATTCGTTCACGCGGCTCGGTGCCCGAGTGGGGCCCACCTGCCGCAGGCTGGTGTGCAGAGTGGGACCCACGTTCTAACGTGTCCAGCCACTGTCCCACACGCACGCCCGCCTCTGATCCCGTGCGTTGATCTCAGCGTGAAACCGGAGTTTCAGCGAATCAGAATCTGCGACGTGTCCACCTGAATCCATTCCTGAAATTAGAAATTGCCACGTGTCCCACTCTATATTTCATCCAATAATGTGATGACACATGGCATATTATCATGAGCGCGAAAGCGCAAGATCAAGTCCCCGTTCCAGCCGTTGTCTCCCACGTTCGGCGTGCCATTATCCTGTGCGCCGTTCTTGTGTGCAGCCGGTTTGTTCACCCAATGATATGCTGCCACATGTCCTTAGAGAATATTGCAGCGAATCAGATTTTGACACGTGGCACGCACAATGAATAAAAAAATGCAGAAACGGCTCCTTGTCTCGCGTGAATTAAAATATGTTTTTGATTTTCGCGTGACCGCGGATTTTAAGGGGAATGTCGGGGTTTTATTTTCGTTACAAATTTTAACACGTTTATGATATTTTAATATTTTGGATGTATTTGTTTAGCTATAAATAGGTGATGTTATGATAGAGTTGAAAAGTTTTTTTTGGTTTAGAATTTTTGTGGTGTTCGGTTTTGGACTGCAGAACACGCAGAAGCCATTTTTTTGGCTTTTGTTGTGTTCTGCATGTGTCAAATATTTCGTTTCGTGATGTTTTAATTTTCTGTGTTCTTCATCTTATTTTTCTGCATCTGTTGTAATTTTAATTTTTAATTAATGAAGTAATTTAATTTTTCTAGGGTTGCATTTGATCTAAATTTATGAAGCTTTGATTTTAATTATTTTTGATAGATTTATAAGATGTTCGATTTGTTCGTTCTATTTTCTAGAATGACATGTATGATGAAGGATAGGAATATACCCTAATTGTATGTGTGGCCATTTGAAAACTTAGAACTTAATGAATCTTGGTGAATTTAATTCTCATAGAGATATAGTGAATTAATTTAACGAGGTGTGTTTGTATGGAGCTCGGAAGAGATGTATGAATAAAAAAAGAAGTTTTCGGTTGACAAATGAAATGTACTCAAAAATATAAATCAAAAGAAAATAATATGATTGGAGTGGATTAGTTTGGTGAAAAATTTCAATCCTAGAGTTCTCTTATTTTTTTTGTTACCTTTTTCCATATCAACGATTATTTTGGATAAAATCAGAGAGATACAATTTTAGTACTCAACAAACTATAATAACAAATCCTCGTGGGAACGATACTCTACTTAAAAATCTTTATTACTTGTGACCGTGTATACTTGCACGATTTATGTGTGTTGCAAAACACACAACACTCGCAAATTCTACTTCGTCGATGGGTTATTCCTCTTCGTTCGTATCTCTTTTTCCAAATTTGGTCTCTATTAGTTTACAAGATTGAATGGCCAATTCTACTTCGGACCCTCGATTCGATTGTTTTCCAAGAATGTTGAGCCGGGTATGTAAGCCATGTATCTGGGAGGAACTTAAAAGAAGAGCTTTTGGTTTTTTGCACCCTATTTTGGTCTTGCAGCTATTTAAATAAGAATTCAAAAAACAAAATTGATTTGGATATGAAATAAGAATCTTTTTAAAATTTAGAAGAAAGATTATATAGATGTCCAATCTCTAGTGGTGGTTGGTTCCACAGCATGCTCCTGGCTGCCCTATGGAGTAATAAGGGGGGCAAGACTTTCTTTCTAAAAGGCTCTGTTCATGCTAGCGCCCACAAAGAGTCACTAGTTTTCCACTATCTCTCATCTGGCATCTCAGTGCAGTCCTACAGCTCATAGCCTATCTTACCACAACAAAAAGATTATAGGTAGGCCCTCATATTCGAAGCGCTTCCAGAAGGCATTGCTTCCTTCACCAATCATAACACCCGGCTTCTGTAGATCTAATTCATTACATACCTTGGCAAAGAAACCACGGCAGATCTGTGATTATCTCATGGGGGAGGTGTCAAGCTTGATTGGTCTCCCTTTCTATTTTGTTATAATGGAAACTCTTTCAAAGATTCAATCTTGCTCCCACTATTCAAAAGGAAGACCAAGAAGACGAATGAATCCAAACCGCGTCTCTAGAGATCCATTTTTTATCCATTGCACTTTATTTTACAGGGAAATAAAAGCAAATGCTACTCTATTCTCAAGGACCCCCATCCAAATCCGCTTTCTATCTCGGTAGTCTGGTATATGTAAGTTATACAAACCTTATAACTAGATTGTTGGAGTTCCATTAAGATAAAGTCATCATTCATCTTCCATAGCTGACGTAGGCGTTCAGCCAAAGCATCAACCGTTCAGTTGCTTAAAGTATAGGGATAAGCTTTCCCCATAAGCTTACCTTCCCAAGCCTTCCTTTTATGGTTCAATACCTTATCTGGTGATGAAACTGACTGAATCTCGTATCACTACCAACCATTTGGTGGTAGAGTCCAAACCCATTTCCCGAATGAGGCCTCTTTCCTCGTCTGCATGAAATATATCCAACCAAGAGAGTCGTGCAACCTCTTGAACCTCCTTATTATCTTGACCTGCAGGTTCTCCTGCAACATCTTTTAACTGCTCTAGCGCAGAGCTCCTTTCATCTCCTATATCTTCTTCTTAGAGCCAAAGTTTCGACACAAATTCTCGTGGGATCGGTGGATGTCTTTGCTACTACGACGGTACCACTCTTCATCTTATCCTCTTTTATCTGAGCTTGATTCTGTTGATTACAAAAGAAATCCTGAAACTAGTCATAAACATACCATCCAATAATCACTCTAAAAAGAAGTTCCACCAATCCCTTAGCTAAATAGAAGCAACTAAATAATTCTCACCTGACTACCTGTCGATGTGTCAAGCTGATGTAGTTCCTCCCAACACTTTCTTTTTCATTCTCTGACGGAGTCCTACTTAGTTTCTTATTTTGATCAATTTCTTTCTTTTAGAATTCTAAAGTTTTCAAGAGCATTTTCATGACATAGTCAAAATTTGCTTTTTTAGTAAGAGTGAGAAAGGCTTTTTCATATATATGTAACAGACAGGCTTGTTTTCTTTAAAAAGAAAGTGAATGATTTTGTTTCATTAACTTACTTCAAAGAAGGCCTTCTATTCCTTCTTCTTTCTCTTCTTTCTTTCTTTTTGAGTTTAGTGAAAGTTCATCAAAACGATTGTCCGATCCTCTTTCATGTGGAATCATTTTAGTTAGATCGTACCCCTCCACTTTCTTATGTGAAAGAGGTGCTTGCTTTATGAAACTTCAACCTTCAATCGGAATACGGATGAGATCAAAAAGGACATCATTGAGACAAACGATGCAATAGCTTCGGTTAGAGCAAAAAAATGCACTGCAAGAGAAATAAGAAAATTTGTCCAAACTCCACACTTTCAATACCCAATTTGGTAAGATTTTAAAAAATCGTCAGCCAAGGATTCTGAATCCTGATGGAGTGCTATGTCTTGAATCCTCCGACCAGGGGGAAGAATAAGAGCATTATTAGAATCTAGTTGGAGCAATTCATCAATCTTGTTTTGAATTTTATCCTTGATTGTATCGAAACAAAGGTCTCCCAGCCTTTTGGCCATATTATCCTCATTTAAACCGTGAAGGTGTCCCGCACGAAAGGTTATTAAAACTATCAGGTGAATATATCCAACTCCTACTATGATGAAGATTTCTCTCATCATGTCCGATAAAAACGGAATGTTAGGCATTAGTGATTGATATTATTTCGTTTCCTTATCAGAGAGGGGCCCTTAGATAGCAAGGCTTATTTATTTCAAGGGTCAACGCAAGGCCGATATGTTTCGTAGCAGCCAAGGAGGAGTTCGATCCATTAGGTTCTTCGATTTGTTCGAAAAAGAAACGAGAGACAAGAAAACATCTTTGATTACGATTAAAAGGAACAATCTCAAATAGACCAAGATCAAATTTCGGGTAATTTCTTGGTGAACATGATCTGCCACAATCTCTTCGATCCCTTCATTTATGTGCCAGAATAAAGAGAGATTGGGTAGGAAAGTAGAAGATACTTTTTTATATATGATAATCAAAGGGAGTGGGAAAGCAACAGTAATTCTTTGGAAAAGCCCGGTTCTCTTTGTCTTCGAGCTTTCATTCCTCAATCCACTCTTTCCTTCCTTCATATACCTCACCACCAATAGATAGAGACAAATAGGAATAACCGAACCACGTCTACCATCTGGTCTACCATATAACAGATCTTCCAGCAATCCAATCCCTACCTATGCAGGGAATGAATTCATACTACCACACGCTCATCCAATAACTTCTTACCATAGGGTAAACCTCTCATTAGCAAGGAAAGCTGTTAATGGACATATCTCACAAGTAGTCGCTAGACTGACTAATTCAGTCTAATTGGCCTATAGGTCTTAGAGACTCTTACTAGTGTTAGTGTAACAGCAGCGTTGATAAGCTAGTTCCGTGCTAGCACTATCCATTGTCGGCGTAACGGGTGTTTTCTATACTATTCTTCGACATGTAATACCCTCTCCCCTCCCCCCCCAAGCTGTCTTCTTCCCCTAGCTGTCTAGTTTCTCTATCTCTCTCTCTCGCTACGCCCCTTACTCTTATAACGGGTTACACATGACATCTCCCTAAGAAGGATTTTAAACATATAAGAGTCGTGGCATTCTCCGCATTACCTTGCCCTACCTTCACGCACTCAAGGATCTAACTCTTTGTTGGGTAACTAGAATGGAAGGAAGAGAGAGAGCCTTGGTACGAATACCGGGGGATTCCCCTTCTTTCGCCTTCTCCTGCCTCTTACTATACTTGAATCCCTAATAGGCTGTTAGCAAAGAATAGGTTGCGTTCGATTCCTCTTCTGCCTTTTTGATTTGAGAGAGCCTTGGATTGCTTTCTTAGTGTGGCATCTTTTTGTTCACTGTCCACTGGTGATATTCTCATATATAAATGTAGATAGAGAAAGAGGCTAAGATAAGCCTACGTAACGCTATGGGAACAACTTTTTTTGTCCGCTTTCAGCCCTTGTGAAAGAAAATCTCATATGTAAGTAGCATCTAGAATAGAATCCAGAGCAGCTAAGAAAATAAAATCGAGTAGCTTACGGGCCGGTCGTCATTGCACACTAGCTGGTCAATGAGGGTAAGAGAGTGTTCCCTTGGTGTTCCTCATTATCACCTACTCCAAACATGAAAGTAAAGAAAAAAAATCTATCTACATAGCTCCCCTTTGAAGGTGGAGCTTCGCGGAGATCGTAAGTCAGCCAAGGCCTTAGACCGGAGCGCGTCCTCCATGTGGCCCTTCTCTCAACTTCTATTCTTTATGTCCCTCCTCGGTGCCTCTTTCTGGCTACTCCACTCCAAGTCGGGATGGGTGCCACAAACACAGCTTGTACTGGCTAAACATCTCATGTCTGAACCCTTGACCGATTCAAAAGAAAAATGCATAAACCCATATTGAAGAAAGAGATGATCGAGTCTCTTACGCCATCCTAGGCGGTTCTCCCGTAGCGTCTCTGCCGGCTACTTTCTAAGGTTCAGGTTTGTCTGCCTATCCTAGGTGACCATCTTCGTCTACTACAACTAGGGTTTTTTATTTGGGACAGATTTGTTTTTATCGTAAACTCGGAACTTTATCTAGCAACTCCTTAGCTACAACTATTTAACTCGGGCTAATTTTATTATCGGGCAAGTTGCCATCCGTTTGTTCAATACCCGAACTCTAGTAAGTAGCTTAATCTGTCGAGAGGAACCATCCCTACCGGATCGGACATGTAATCAGTCTTCTCCGCTTGAGAGGGAAAGACAGCTGCTCTGTGAACAACCCTAGTTGCTGGTCCTGCTCCTGCTGCTGTCTGAACTGCCACCTCTGCTCCAATACATAAGCTCCAGCTGAAGTGTAGCAGCTCCGTCCCATTCATCACAGCTTTCTGTTAAAAAGAAAAGAGCTGCTCCTCTCCGATCTAAGTCCTCTCTATAGTCAGAAATAGCGTAAATTAATCAGGATGGATCGACAGGCTTTCCAAACCTACTGGTCTCTTCCTCGAACCTAGTATTGCAGCCTGGCCCATCACCTTGATATGATGCACACTCGGTAAGGTCTTACCATTCCCCCTTCAATTAGATTAGAGCGTTATATTCTTTTTTTTTACTTCTTTCAAAGGGGAATGAATGGAATGAAGAAAAGAAGAGAGGAGGAAAGTGATTCACTGGAGTTTGTCTCTTGAAAATGGTTTTCTTTCTTGACTCTCTTGAAGGTTTTTTTCTCTATTTTATTTCATGGTATTAGCAAGAGAATTAGGGTGCTAAAACAATAACCCAAAACCTGCTTGCTTAGAGAATCAAATTGTTCCTTTCTACTCTTTCTTTTTTTATTTTATGACCGATAGAAATGGAAACTCTTTTGTTATATGCCCTATACCCAAAAAATTTCTTTGGTAGATCCTAATACGAATTACGTACACAATGAGGATCACAATCATTGATACAGTTTGGGTACCAAGCTATCTTATCAACAATATCTTTTTAAAAAAGCCTTTGATGTAGTGATGAAATTTTGATACATAAACAGCGAGTGGTAGTAATAATATATATATATATTGAGGAACTACCCAGCTGTTGCCTTACACTAGTCATCACTCATCACCATCCACTAGAACCAAATAACACTTGAATACAGAAACTTAATCACGTAAGCATACGAAGAGCGGGGGAAAAGAAGAAAATGAAGATAAACCTTGGCTTCTAATATGTACCTTCGTGTGTGTTATTTATCCAAGCAAAATTCAAAAAATGCTTCTGATCCTAAATAATCTTGTAAAAATCTTAGCTTAACATTCAAAATTCATCCATTTTAAATGACACAACACATGTGTTGGTTAAAAACAAATTTTATACTTCAAAACTAGTTCATGCAAATTATAAGTCAAGTAAAAGAATTGAAACCAATTTAACCAATTGGTAATTAAAGCAAATTATGTTTGAAATTCATAAGCACAAAACTAGAGTATCAGAGGGCTTTGGCAGCATCATTGTAATGATTGATCGCTTCAGAAAGTATACAACATTCATACCTGCCTCAGCAGATTGTACTACAGATGAGACGGTACGCTTGTTCCTCAAGCACGTTGTGAAGCATTAGGGAATTCCATCCAACATCGTGAGTGATCGAGACTCATGATTTACTGGAAAGTTTTGGACAGAATTGTTCAAGTTGTTGGAATCATACTTGAACTTCTCCACAAGATTTCATCCACAAAACAATGGACAAACGGAACGTGCCAACGCATTGCTAGAGCTCTACCTTAAGCACTTTGTAAAAGAAACTAGAGCAAACCAATTGTTAAAAACAAAAGCAACAAATAAATAAAACTTTTACTCATTTACTAATTATAAGTATAATCGATAAAATAATAATAATAATGATTTTTAATATTCAGTCAATAAAAAGAATAAAACAGTTACCAAAATGTTAGTTACACTAAGTTGGATATGTCAAAAAATCAGTCAATAATATGCTAGAATTAACAAAAAGATATAAAGACATTTAAGTAAAGTAGTAACAAATTAAACAAAAATAGAAATTACTTATTCAAATAGATTAATTAAGAGTAATACTCAGGAAAACAAAATAGGATAACATAGCAAATGGAAACACAAATGAAGTTAAAGAAATAAGAATGAATCTGGAATATAAGACAATATACACAGAAGATAATGAAACACAAATGAATCTATAATAGAAAGTACAATAAGAAATATAAATAAAAAATAAAATATACACAGCAAGTGGAAAGAAACCACCTAATTCATCAAAACCCATTATCTCATTTCAAAAAAAAATCAAAGGACGCGAAAGACATAACCCCTAATTCAACGCTTTCTACTCAGGGACCAAATTTAAATAATAATCAACATATACATGAAATGATATGGTAAAAAATATATGGTATCACATATACCCAAAGCTGGGTCATGAGTGACAATGAAAACAAATGGTCGCTGAGGTGCGAGACAGAGGAAAAGGAAGAAGAGATCAGAGTTGCGTGCGATAATGAAACAAACTACATAAGCGAGCTAGGGAAAACGAAAAGAGAAAAGCAAAGAGAAAAGGAAGAAGATCAGCTCCATTAGTCACGATAATGAAAGCTACGCGAGCGATTTGTTGGGGAAAAGGAAAAGAAAAGAAAAAAGAAAGACAAAAAGAAAAAAAGAAAGGGAAAAAGAAAAAGAAAAAGAAATTGATATAGAAATTTGGTACGTGGTATAAAAGAGATAAAACACTCACAATATATTATTTGATTTCGGTTTTAAAAGGATTGAAAACTTTATTATTTTAATTATGATCAAGGTTATTTAATAATCGTGACTATATGAGTTTGTTTATATTTAAATATTTTTTGTAGTTTAACTTATAGTCACGGTTACTAATACTGAGGCTATATATATACACTATAGCCTCAATTTTTATTAGACCATGATCAAAACCCTATAACCTCAGTTTTTAAAAAACCGAGGCTAAATTTTCGATACCAAAGATCACTATTTTAGTAGTGCAAGCATTCTAACTCCTTTATTTGATGTGTCCATTTATGTTTCGTAGAATGTAACCTCTAGCTTGTGTAACTTGTGTGACTTGATATGGTCCTTCTGATCTGGCTCATAGTTTCCTGACCATCACTCCTTTTTATTTAGGAACATCAACTATAGGACCATTTTCCTATCGAAAAGGATTGTAGACTTAATGCAATACAATTAGAAAAATGAATATTTATGAAAAATCCTATAATAGTTAGAGGAATTGAAGGAAAAGAAACAATCATTCAATATAAAGCTAAAAAGATAGCTATTTGGTTTAATGATAGTTATAATGTAACCAAATAATCCATACATGTACAATTATTAGAGCCAAGGATAAGTTGGTTACATTATAACTAAACTTACAGACTATATTATATTGTTGTTCTTGTTCATAGGTTTTTGAGAAACCTATATACCTATTATTGTTTCAAAGCCTATAAATTCCCATTTTTAAACCTTGCTAGGGTTGTTCTAAGGGAAAACTTTTGGTTTTAGACATAAGAAACATTCAAGTAATAGGAGGTTTTAGGTACCATCAAAAACTTTATGGATAATGAATGATGCGTAATTTCGTAAGTGTACAAATCGTTCAAGTAATAAAGTGTACAAAAGTATGGATATCGAACCCACAAGGAATGGCATTACTAAGTACCGAAATTGACTAATCCTAATTTTATTTGAAAACCAAATTTTTGAATTTGTTTAAAAAGTAAATTAACTTAAACTAACGCAAATAACAAAATTTAATGTTGTTCACAAATGATTAAAAATGCTAAGGCATTTGATTTCGCTAAATCAATTCAATCCAATTTCAAGTCATGTTATATGAGAATCAAAGTTAAAAGTGATGGTTGAAAAACCCAAACTTATCTAATACTCTCTCTCGAGTTATATTAGAATTACTTATCTATGAAAGCCGACTATATTTCTATGAAGATTTAATCACAAACAAGCACATTACGATTTATGGAATTTCTAGAATAATCACATACATCATGCATTAGTTCTCACACTCGCATTCAAAATACGGTATTTATCACAAGAAGCGTTCATTACACATCTCCTCTCGATCTCAATATAATGCAACAAATCATTTAAATCTTGATCAGAAATTTAAAAGCATTAAGCATGGAAATAAATACTCAACTTGAAAACAATGAATTCATATAACGATAACACAAGAAATCAGATTTTCTTGATTCAACTACATCATAGCCTTAGCAAAAACGAATTAGTTCATAATGAAAATAAGAACAAACATATTCTCAATTGAATCCATGAACAAACAATCTGAATAAAATGCAGAAAATAAAAGCTAAGGAGAAGAGATGAAAAACTCTTGAAGATGGAGACTTGGTAGCAACAATGGTGATGATCCTTCAAGCTTCTCCAACCCTTCTCTCCAAAATTGCATTTTCTCCTCCAAAAATAACTCAATTATCCTCTCTCTGCCATCCCCCTCTTTTTCCATCATAATGTATATATAGATCTAGGATTTGGGGGGAAATTTTGGAACAAAACAACATAAAAAAAATGTTTTCGGATGAAACTCGTCGGCGGCGACATTATTCTCGCCGCAGCGAGATTTCTAGAAAACTTACGATTTTTGTTCCGCTAAATCTCGCCGGCGGCGAGATGTACTTGGCTGGCAGCGAGATTGCTTTTCCAAAATCCGTGCTCCCTGAATGATTTTCAACATTTTCTCCGCAAGGTTTTCGCCGGCGGCGAACTTCTAAATTTTGAAATTTTGTTTTCTTTTTATTTGCACTCAATCCCGTTCATTGAAATTTGTCCCAAACTTCTCCAAAATTATGATTTTACCTAAAATTGCACTTTAAATGCAAAATACCCGTGAAATGACATTTGTGGATTAAATAATCAAATAAACACAATTTTTACACAAATATCAACATTTAAATCATAACAAAAATGCAATAATTTAGCTCTTATCAACAACCTCAACGACTTCTTGCTAGTCTCTAGCAAGAAAAGCGATCTATTTAATAAATTCAAAGGAGACATTAAGAGAAACTTCAAAGAAAATTTTATTCTATTTACAAAATTACATTAAGCGTATGCAATAAGCCTTTAAACCCCTAGGCAGCTCTAGTAGGACGAGTTGTAATCTCGTGAGGGCTTCCAGTGATGATACCCACAAACATCTTACCTATAACTATCCTAACTTAAAACAATAAAATCAGACAAAAATTAATTTGCACAAATGTCTCAAAAATTGTAAATAACACACAACACATAGAATAATTAAATGTCACCTAAGCTTTAAGAAATCTCAAATGCCAATTTCACTTTTGTTATTGACTCTTAAACATCCATCAAACCATAAACCAATAGCCATAAATCCCAGATAATATTATGCAGAACATCCACAAACAAAAAGGTGAAATCTCAAACTCCATAGGCTCACTCTTCAAAACTCTCTCCACTAATGAAGAAAAATACACCACTTCGGATCAATAGGACTTTATTAGGCTTGTAATGTTAGGCTTAGGTATTTGGTTAAGAAAGAACGGGAAGTGTCAAAATACAAATAATAGCACTTATTAGATTAAACACAACCAATTAAGTAAAAGAGTAACACCATTTAACCTAAATTATTTCTTCCGATTATAACCCATTTTTTCAAAGATAAACAAAATTCTTCCTCAATCTTTCACCTCAGTACATCCATTACTAACACTCTTTTATTTACCAGAGTGTGAAGGCCATTTTTTTCTCTTTTCTTTCCTTTTTTTTCTTTTTTTTTTCTTTTTCTTTTTCTTTTTTTTTAACACAACCCCCAACCAATTTCTTCCAATATATGTGGAAGAGTATTTTTATTATTATTATTATTATTCCATCCTTATTCCAATTGCTCTTGAAAAGTTTGTGTTTAAAATTAAGTGCTCTTAACAAATAAGGTAGGAATTATATATATATTGGCTTGGCCGGCGGCGAGATAATTGTAGCCAGCGGCGAGATGTACTTGGCCGGCGGCGAGATTGATTTGGCCAGCGGTGAGATTTCTTTGCCAAAATCCATACTCCCTGCATGATTTTCAACATTTTCTCCAAGGTTTCGCCGTGGCGAGAATATTCGCCGCCGTGAACTTCTAAATTTTGAAATTTTGTTTTCTTTTTATTTGCACTCAATCCCGTTCATTGAAATTTGTCCCAAACTTCTCCAAAATTATGATTTTACCTAAAATTGTATTTTAAACATGAAATACCCGTGAAATGACATTTGTGGATTAAATAATCAAATAAACACAATTTTTACACAAATATCAACATTTAAATCATAACAAAAATGCAATAATTTAGCTCTTATCAATGAACATCAATCTAATATAGAATATATTAGTTCTTGGATATAAAAAGAACCATATGAATTCACACATATATTTCATATAAATAAAAAAAACAGAAAACAATCTGAGTATTATTAGTGGAAGTTCAATTCTATATTAGACATATTAGGCAGTTGGTAAAAAAATACTAGAAAAATATCAAGTGATTAATCAATATCACTTAGAAAATAAACTTAATGCTTTAGCACTTAAAATAGGAAAGATTGAAAGCCAATTAACCCATATACATCACATTGAAAATCTTGATCTTAAATTAGACACTAAAAACAAGATTGAATTATTACTTGACAAAATAGATGAAAACATAAATTATTAACATGATATGAATAGTCCTAGAAGTACTACACCTCCAAGATTATTTTATGGTACTAAAGAATTTAAAACTTTTCAAACTAATAAATATAATCAAACAGAAAAAAATAATATTGTCAAAATTCTTGATTAAAGAAGACAACTTTATAAAGATCCAACATTAGGAATAAAAGATAAACAATGATTACTAAAACAAATTCAAGAAACCTATATTGAATATGAATCATTATTGGGACACTTTGATTATGAAATTAACTTATTAACCTCTTATGATGAATCCACATCTGACTTTGAATCAGAATCTGAGACTCCTACACAGCCAACATAGTGAGTGATCAAGAACTTACATTTAAAACATCTTCAAATACTCATACAAAGAGAAAATTTGAAAACCCATTAAAAGAATTCTTAAACCAAAAAGAATTTGAAGAATGCTTAAAAAGAACTCAAGATGAAGATTATATTGATATAAATGAAGCTTTACCTACTAGAACAAAACTAGAAGATGAACCAATTCCATCTTATACTAGGAGAGATGATTAAGGTACACAACCACTATCACAACATGGTACTTATTTAAACCTTACTAATGTACCATTTAAAGATCAAGAAAATACTATAAAAGAATGAGCACAATCCATGTTTTTTATTCTACTTAACTACAAAAGTACTTGGACAATAGAAACACTCTTAGATATAGATCAAAAAACATTCCTACTATCATACTTTCTCAGGCATGATGATATACTTAGAGAATGCACTAAAATAATTAAAGAAATTTTGATACGAGATGCAAGAGAACCAATATTTCAAGAAGATGCTAACTATGCTTTATCATAATTAGAATTATGTAATATTTGTCAGTTTGAAGAATATGTAAAATTATTTAAAAGTATTATTTTCTTGTGGAACCTCCTCAAGACATATATTGGTTAGATCAATTTTTTCATAAATTACCAAACCCATGGGATGAATTAGCTATTAAAAGATATTCAAAATGGCTAAAAAAGCTAAATAAAGCAAACATTTAGGTTTTAGGATTAATTATGTCTTTGGATTAATAAATGAACAATGTTGATCAGTTAAAGTAGAAAAGAAAGTTAAAAACCAAATAAGTAATATAAAAAATATGGATAATAATGTTGTGACAAAATATTAAAAGAATATTATAAGATAGGATGTCTTATACGAGGAAATAGAAAACCATATAGAAAAGGAAAATTCAAGTTAAAACCTTGGAAGAAAAGAACAAACTTTTCTAAAAAGAAAAAATATATTATAACACAAAAACCTAAATCAAAAACATATGCAAGGAGAAAATTCAAATGTTATATTCATAATGAAGAAGGCCATTATGCACCAGAATGTCCTTAAAAGGAAAAAAAGTGCAAAAAGGATGATTAAAACTTTAGAAACAAACAAATTAGAAATTCTATACAAAGAAAAAATTTCTGATGTAGAAGAAATAATATATGAAAAATAAAGTGAAAAAGAATCATCTGAAGAAGAAACTAAGATGATATTTATGATGAAAGAACAATCAAATTCTACGATAAAAATAAATGAAACTCCTATTGAAGAATTACACAATATAAAATTAAAAGATGTGATGTGATGTGAAAAGAATTAACTTATACTCAATAACAACTTTATGAAATATAGTGAATGAAACAAAAATTTAAAAAAGAAGATATCTATAAAATGTCTAAATTTAAAATTTTCTCAACAAGAGTTTTTGAAAAATTTGTTACAAACTCTCATGCTAAATGTACAAAAGATGGAACAATTGAAATACAACTTTTTGATAAAAATAAAGCAGAAAGATGGAAGAAAAAATATCCAGAAATCAAATATGTTCATATTGTTCTAAAATAGATCTAAATTATAGGTTTATTTAGACAATGATTACTTTTGGTAATTTTAGATGGAAGTATAAAAGATCCATTATAATTAATAATAGGTGGTATCCAATCAAATTTGGTTAATGGAATTGTTAGATTTAACATAAGACTAAATTTCTTTATATATATAACAGATCATAATATAAATAATTCATTAAAAATTTCAATATGGATTATCAATCTCAAAGTTTAGCTATTCAATGGAAAACTATCCATGAATTAACAAAGTTTCCTGAAACTTCAACAAAAGAAATTGATAAAAGTTTTATAGAATTATCTTAACCAAGACCTTATGAGACATACATTCAACCAGGACTTATTAATTGAAAGACTTAGAAATTCCAAAACAATGATTATTTACAAATCTCATAGATAATCCTATAAACAAAAATCCTTTAAGAATAGAAATGTAGGCATTAGGAAATCAAGTATATTTTAGACACAAAAATTCAATCAACAAAGATTAGAAAACTTCATATCCTAAACAAGATTGGGAAAACTTTAAATAGAAGGCAAGAATCAGTGAATCATCTTCTAAACCTTAAGATAATAATAAAATTATTGTTGTTAAAAATTATCAAGTTCCAATTTTACCCGGAACTAATCAAAAAGAAGAAATTCTTCAAGCACAAATTTATCATATCCAAAGGGGTAAAGAAGAAATAATATTCTTACCATATAACTTATGCACTTTAATTGATACAAGAGCAACAATATGTTCTTGTAGACCTAATGCAATACCTTCGGAAAATGAATACTTACGAAAAATCATATTCTAGTTAGAGGAATAGTAGGAAAAGAAATAAGCATTCAATATAAAGCTAAAATGATAGCTATTTGGTTTAATGATAGAAAATTTATTATTCCTAAAATATTATTTTTTTCCTAATATGCATAGAGATTTTATCATAGGAAATAATATATGACAAATTACTATCTAATGAAAATAAATCATAATTCTATATCTTTTACTTTGGATAAAGAATTTGTAGAAATTTTACTTTTATAACAACATGAGTATAAGTGTGATAAAGACTTTGCGTCAAGAAAGCATGGTGATCATATATTATCTATCAACCAATTAGAAGAAACTCATTGGATATATAAAGTTTAGAAGAAAATTTTAGTGAAGACCCACTAAAACTTTGGAAAAGAAGTCCAATATATTGTACTTTAAAATTATGTGACCCAATGTAATTATTCAAGTTAAACCAATGATATATATTATAAAGTATATAGATGAATTTGATATTCAAATCAATCAATTATTAGACAAAAAATTGATCAAAGAAATAAAAAGTCCAAATTCCAGTCCAACTTTCATGTTAAGAAACCATAGTGAAATAAAAAGGCGAAAAGTTCGAATGGTTATTAATTATAAGATGTTAAATGAGCATTTAGAGTTTGATATATATTTTATTTCTAGAAAATATGTATTAGTTAATCAAACTAAAAGAGCCAAAATTATTAGTAAGTTTATTGTAAATCCAAATTTTGGAAAATCAAATTAAAAGAAGAGTCAAAACCATTGACATGCCTTTAGAACACTAAGAGGACATTAATAATGAAATATAATGCCTTTTGGATTAAATATAACCCCACAAGTGTACCAAAGATTGATGGATAGCATTTTTAAAGACTTTAAAAATTTTTGTGTAGTATATATTGATGATATTCTTGTTTTCACTAAAATAGTAAAACACAAAAAAACATTTAGAACTATTATGTGAAAAGTTCCAAAAATATGGAATAATTATATCTCCAAAGAAAATAGAAATAAAAAAACATCTATTGAATTTTTAGGGATAGTTTTAAATCAATCATGAAAAAAACTTCAAGAATATATTATATTAAAAGTAATAGAATTCCCAGAAGACATTAGTGACAAAAAAACAATTACAAGTGTTATTAAGAATTCTTAATTATGGAAGAAATTTTATAAAAAATATATCTCAAAAAGAGATTCTTTTTATCAATAAATTAAAGAAAGATACTAAATTCTCATGGACTAATAAACAAATCTTAAAAGAAATAAAAGAAGAAATACATCTTTCAGAAGTTTATTTTCCTAAATCAAGTGTTAAAATAATCTTAGAAATAGATGCTTTAGATTTTTGCTAGGGTTGTGTGTTAAAAGCTCTACCAGCAAAGAAGTGGGAGGAAAAAGATTTGCAGGTTATATAAGTGGGTATCTTCAAAAAGAAGAATATTTAATAAGTTTTCGTGGTTATGTAAATGGCATCTTGCATCTGCACCTTTTTGTGAGTCAAACAGGGAAGAGAGAGGAATAAATCTTCTCTCTTTGAAGAACTTTGGAAGTTTCCATGTTTTAACATTTACCCTAAAGCTTTTATTTTTATTAGGGTAACATCCTTCATCCCATAGACAAGAGAGAATAGGATCTCATTTGTTACACCTCTTGGATGGTCTAAAGTACTCCAATTAGTTCTTCAATCCACTTGCCTTTTGTAGATTCAAGCTTCTTTTTGACAAAAATTGAGAACTAACTTGCTCGACGATTCTACTTGTCGATTGGCATATAGGTAATATGGTAAAGAATGGTAAAGCTTTACTTCATACCTTGCCACAATGTCCTTTACTTTAATACCAGTGAAATGTTTTCCATTGTCTATGACTAATTCTCTAGGTAGCCTGAAACGGCACACAATGTTCTTCCATATAATGACCTATTTCTCTTAGATTCTACTCAATGCTTTGGCCTCAATCCACTTGGTGAAATAGTCAATTACTACCAATAAGAATTTATTATGTCCAACTACTAATGGCATAAGGCCAACTATGTCCAACCCTCATTTGTAAAAAGGCCAAGGGCTAACTACTTCAGTCATAGGTGTAGAGGGGTATGTGTGAACGGGCTGAAACTTTGACATTTTTCACACAATTGAGAATGTTTTATGCTATCTGTTAACATGGTAGGCCAATAGTATCCTTGACACATGATTCTTTGTGACAATTTTCTTCCATCGAAGTGAGGCCCGCACTTACTGTCATGAGCCTCCTTAACGAGATTCAAGCTTACTTCACTAGTAACATAAGAGAATATGAATCCCAATGGTGTTTTCATATATAGTTTACTCTCTAACAAGAAATAGATCTTCAATTTTCTAACCATGATGTGTACCTTCTTTTTATCTTCTAGGAGAATGTCATATCTAGGATACCTAATAAGGGGATTGAACCATGAGTCTACTAGGTCCTCTACTTAGTTTATGACTCTCTTGATCTCAAACAGACTAGCTCTAGATAATACTATAATTGTGACTGACTATTGGTTCTTTGTGCCATTTACAGAAACAACCATTGCTGATGCATTGGTATGACAACTATTGTTACAAAAAACTTGGTGAATCTTGATACTTCCCAGTAATGAACATTCATGTCTCAACCTTTCTAGGTATTTTCTCATCTTTTTATACTTCACCTCGAAAATGATAGAATATTGGTTGACCACCAACTTCAAGTCACTGAAAAAATCAAGGTCTTACATGCCCAACTTTATAATGATCATGACCCTAAAAATTCTAGCCTCATACTCGGCAACATTATTTATCATTGGAAAGGTAATTTGGACTAAATACTCATGCATGGTTTGCTTATTCATTATGACTACACAAATTCTGGATCTCTTGAAATCACTAGATCATTTATGAATGCTTTCCACGTCTCTTCTTCATCCAATGTAATCACACAATTGATGGAATTAGGGATGTGCTCCTATTTAGTGCATTTTTCAACAAAATCTACCATAAAATGTGCCTTAATAGTTGTTCGAGGTTGAAATTTTATATCATACTCACCAAGCTCGATGGATATTTAGGCAAGCCTTCCAGAAACTTACTACCTATTAAGAACATTCTTTAACGGGTATAAGGTCAAGATAATGAGAGTGTGAGATCCAAAATAGTGTCTTAACTTGTGAGCTATGACCTTAAGCGCAAATACTAACTTTTCAATCATCTAGTACATTCCTTAGGCATCGTGAGAACTTGGTTGATGTAGTATATAGGGTTGTGATCTTCTCTTTATCCACCAATACATAGCATTGACAGTTCAAAGAGTGATGGCAAGTTACATATACACCAACTCACCCGATAGCGGGCTCAAAAGGATAGGAGGTCAATCAAGATAGGCTTTAAGTTTTGAAAAGCATGTTCACACTCCCTATTTTAGAAGATTGAGGTATTCTTCCTTAAAAGTTTGAAAAAGATGAGGCATTTTTTGATACACCTTGATATGAATATGTTTAATGCAATGATTCATCCATTCATTTATCAAATTCCTTTTAAGTCAGATGGGGCTTTCATATTTACTAGTGATTTCATCTTATCGGGGTTCATTTCAATTCCCAGTAAAAAATGAGATATCCTAAGAATTTTCCCAAGCTTACATCAAACACACACTTATTTAAATTCAAACTCATTTTATGATTCCTTATCATTCCAAATACTTCGTCGAGGTCAAAAACATGGCTCAAAGATTTCTTGGTTTTACCATTATGTCATCTATATATGCTTTTATATTCCTTCCGAAAAGAACCTCGAACATTTTATTCATCAATATTTGGTAGGTCGCCCCTCATATTTTTTAGGTCGAATGGCATCCTTTTATAGAAAAAGGTTCTACATTATGAAGGTCATATTTTCTTCATCCTTGTGACCTATGTGTATTTTGTGATCACCTGAATAGGCATCAAGGAAACTCATGACATCATATCTATTTATTGCATCCATGACTTGGTCAATGCATGGAAGGGGATAATAGTCTTTTGGGCATACATATTTTAAGTCTATAAAAGAAACACACATTCAAGGAGCACCGCATGACTTTGCAACCAGGACCATATTTGAAAACTAAGTTGGATAATCCATATCTCTTATAATTCTAGTTTCTTTTAATGAATTAACTTGTGTCCAGATGATTTTGTTTTTCTCCCTGAGAATTTCCTTTTCCTTTGTTGTTCTAGCTTCTTGGTAAAGTATACATCCAGTCTATGTGATATTAGCTCGGGGTTAATTTATAACAATGTCATCAGGCTTCCATGCATAGACATCAAAGTTTCTTTGGAGGAATTCAATAAGAGTCATCTTGCCTAAATCATCGAGGTTGGAATTCAACTTGAGTGCTTGACTTTCTCATTATTTGAATTTGATCTACTCAACATCTTTTACACAAATCATCCCCACGAGTCACGGTCTAGGTCATCCTCGATCATATCGAGTGACTTTTAATTGTTATGTTGTGCTTACTTGTTTCATGTATGCGTTATAACAACTATGTTCCTTTCCTTGATCTCCTTGAATTTCCATTGCATCATCCCCTATATGATGTTTTATTACCTAATGATATATAGATGAAATCGCCTTCATTTTATGTATACATAGTCTCCCTAGAATCAAATTGTAATGGGCAAGTGTCTCAACCACAACAAAGTTTTCCATCACAATAGTTCCTTTAGCCATCATGAGCAACTTAATGGTTCCCATGGCATAGGACGTACTACTATTGAACCACACAAGGGGCATTTCACCAAAGCTTGGAGCGTGTATAAGAATAGAAGGTCAATTGAACTTCCTATATATACCAATATATGACAAACATCAAATGGTCCAACTCTCAACGTCACAACCAAAGGATCCTTATGGTGGCAATTCACTTTGTCCTCTTTGACCAAAAGACCTATGAATAACATTAAAAACATCTCATGATTGCCTTACAAAGTATAAAGGAACGTCAATTGTATGCAAAGTTTGAGAAGTGTGACTTCTAGCTTACCAAAGTTAAATTCCTTGGATATATTATATCAAGAAGAGAAATTGATATGGATCCTTTCAAAATTAAATTTTTATTACTCAAAAAGATTGCTGCACCATTGTCAAGACTTACTCAAAAAAGATCAAATTCTTATGGGACAAAGCTTGTGAAAGGGCATTCCAATAAATGAAAACACAACTTACGATAGTACCAATCCTTACTGTGCTAGACAATATAGAACCTTAGGTGGTCTTCACAGATATTTCATTACAAGACCTTGGGTGTAGCTTAATGCAAAATGATTGAGTAGTTTCCTATGGATCATGAAAACTCAAGGTTCATGAGAGAAACTATCCAACTCATGACTTAGAGCTAGCAGCAATTTTCTTGAATCTAAAGTTATAGATATGCTACCTTTATGATGCCAATTTTAGACAAAGAAGATGGATAGAGTATATTCAAGACTATGACTTCACTTTGTAATATCATCCTAGCAAGGCTAATACTATGGTGGATGCTTTAAGTCATAAGTCAAGATTTGTTGCACAAATGATATTAGATCCCTAGTGAAACACCTAAACTATGGAAGGTTATAAGCTTAATTTGTATGACAACAAAAGACAAATATTTCTATACAACCTCGTAACTGTCCTACCTTACTGAAGAACGTTAAGGCAGTCCAATCAAATAATCCTAAAATTTGTGAAGTATGGTATAGGATGAATGATGGATATATGGTAGAAGGATGGACTTACACTAAAGGAGCATTTCGTTTCCATGGAAAGATTATAGTACATGTTAACAATTATTTAAGACAGAAATTATAGGAGAAGCATAAGGTCAAAATTTACGGTATATCTTGGGAGCACCAAATTGTATTTTGATTTGAAAAGAACCTATTGGTAGAAATAAATGAAGAAAGATGTCACTCAATTCATGGAAAATAAAATGATATGTCCATAAGTTAAGTAAAAACACAAGAAACCTACGGGGGGCTTATTCAGCCATTTCCTGTACTGAAATGGAAATAGGATGACATAACCATGGATTTTGATCAAGTATTACCATGAACTTCTCAAGGTCATAATTCCATATGGGTAATCATTAATCATCTTAAGAAGTATTCTCATTTCATTCTAGTCAAAACTTGGTACTTAATGAATGCTTTAAGTAAGTTATAAGTCCAAGAGATAGTACGATTGCATGGCCTCCCAAAGTCAATCATTTTAGATCGAGGTCTAAACTTTACTACACAATTATGGAGATGTGCATAAGAGGCTTTAGGTATAGAGTTACAAAATAGCATAGCTTATTAGATTGAAATAGATGGATAATCTGAAAGGTTATTCAGATGTCAGAAGACATGTTACAAACCTGTGTTATGAAATCCAAGAGAAACTAAAGAGAGCACCTTCCATTGCTTGAGTTTTCCTACAACAATAGTTATCATGCCAGCATTAGAATGGCTCCTTATGAAACTTTGTATGGACAAACACATAGATCTCTTTTATGTTAGGAAGAATGCGAAGATTTCAATACAATGAGAACTTATCATATTGAACAAACAACTGAAAAGATCCATATCGAACAAGACAAACTTTGAACAGTTGAAAGGCAATATAAGAGTTATGCTAATCATAGACAACGACCATTAAATTTCAAAGAAAACGACCATGATTTTCTCAAGATTCAACCTCAAAAGGGAGTAACTCACTTTAGAATAACAGGAAAGTTAGCACCCTATTATATCAAACCATTCAAAATTATCAAAATAGTTCATGATGTAGCATATCAGTTGGAGTTACCCAAGATTACCACAAGTTCACAATGTTTTTCATGTGTCTATCTTACGAAAATGTTTAACGAAATGAGAATGCCATTCTAGTTTGAACAAAACTACCTTTACAAAAAGATTCATCACATAGGAAGAGATTGTGTTAATAATCGACATTCAAATTAGGAACTTAAGAATCAGAGAAATACCATTAGTGAAGGTTCAATAGAGACACAATGGCATTGAAGATGCAACTTATGAGCCAGAGTCGAAGGTTCGTTTGAAGTACTCCTACTTGTTTGAAGAATTATAAATTTTGAGGATGAAATTTTCTTTAAGAGTAGAAAGTAAAACCATATAGTTTTAGTATAAATAATTATATTACCTAAAAAATTTATAATTTTTTTTTAAAATGTAGAGATGTAACAGAAAAGTTTCGTGTTAAAAATTAGATAAAAAAAATTTGGGCATAACCTTCATTCCCTCGCCACCACAACTGGCGAGCTCCCTCAATTGGCTATGAATTGGTGTTCAAACTACCTATTTTCTCATATTTTTCCTTTCCCTCTTTTTGTGACAGAGGGATACATTATCCCTATGTTATTCAAACTTTTTGTCACGATTTATAGGGCATTTTGGGCAGGAATATCTGAGTATTCAAGCAAGGATTTGAGGTATGGGTTCTTACAATAAGCTTTTAAAATAAACATATTTGGTCTTACCCTAACATTTTATACACTAATTTGGTCTTTTCTTTGATAAATATATTTAGGATACACACAAACATTAATCATTGTGAATAAAGTGGATGTTCTTTTGATAGGTTGAAATATTCTCATTGTTTAGCCCTAAAACAGTTAAAGATTGCACCGAATTTGTTTCTTGGTTTCACGAGAGAGCAATTATGTTTTGCATGACCAATGAAAACCATCCGCGCTCATATTATATTACCATATAATATTGTCGTCTATGTGATAATTTTTTAGTAAAATTTATAGGATGGTTATCTCTTTTAAAATGATAATTAAAATTAATTTGGATTATTTATGTCAAAATTTTAAATATAAAATTCACAGTTTATAAAATTTTATAATCTTCTATAAAATAAATATTTAATTTTTTTTTATTTTCAACTACACTGTGATCCATCTTCTTATAACAAATACTCTCATATCTTTTAAATATTTAATTTTATATTTATTATTTTAAACAATAAATTTTACAATTTTAAAAAAAATTTAATATTTATTTTTATTAATTTTGATAAAAGAAAATAAAGATTTACAGAATGTTTAATTTCATCCATAAAAATTTAACTTAAATCTTTTAAATAAATTCGAATGTTCGCTTTTAAAAAATAAAATATTTATATTACCGCACTTAATAATAATTAATATAAAACTTCATCCGTAAAAAATTATATTAGTCATATTCAAAACAAGCCTTCCATTTCACACGCGTTGTTTGTGCCCTCTTTCCCCAGTTAAAAATAAATAAATGAAAACGACAATAAGAAACTTTATTAGTGAAGTTGATTACTCGTGATCGATTGAAGCGTCAAATTGAACTTTGATGTTGCGTAGAGTCCATCTAAAACAATTATTAAGTTTTTAACTAATCCAACTCCTTTGAGATTGATATTATAATCAATGGCAAATATCTTTGCATAGTACATGTAAAAGATATTCTTCGCTGAGTATTTCAAATATATTTTTAATTAAAAATAATATTTTTTTTATTTTGTTAACTTAAAAAAGAATCAAAAAATATAATATTAATATTTGATATTTTTTAATTAAAAGTATCATGTAGCATATAAATAATTTCATTAGTAGATATTATAAATAAAATTTTAATTACTTTTTTTTATACCCTTCAACAACATGATAGGTGTATACTTCGCCAAGTTGCGCACATATAAACACGTGCACGCGCGGGTAAGAACGAAGAGGAAGCTACGACGACCAGAGAAAAGTTAGTGTTCGTTGGAAGAGGGGGACCACTCTCATCATAAAAAGAAGGGACCTATAATCAGTTAGGAACAATATCCACCACCCTCACTGAACGCACTCACCTTGACCCGAGCAAATTCTGTTATGCTGTGCTTTCCTTTTCTACCATTTCGGTTATTTTCTGTTATTTCCTCTTGACTCTCCCTTGTTCTTGTAAGGCTATAAGATAGCCAGGAAACCTAAGGAAATAAATAATGAATTAAGCCAATTGCCTCTTCTTCTTGCTCTTTTTTTCTCTCTTAAATTAATCGTATCAGTGGTATCAGAGCCATGGATATCAGGGAAAAATCCAACGCTAAATTTCATAGCAAAGTAATGGAAACCCTGGCTCGACATGAGACTGGTTTTGACCAGGTAAGCACCACCCTACAAGTCGAGCTCACCGAGTTACAGGCATTACGCGTTTCTTGCACCTCTCTTGAGATTAACCATTTTGCCAAAGAAGAAAACCCTCATCCACACCCACATACTTCTCGAAAACCTCATGAAAACCCTTGCTCTCATTTCCAACGTTTGCTGGTGAGGACCCTACTAGGTGGATATAAAAAGCTGAGCAGTACTTCGAGTATACAAAAACCTCATAGGAACAACAAGTCCAGTTGGCATCATTCCACCTCGAGGGCATTGCCTTTCAATGGCATCGATGGCTCACAAAATTTCATGGACCTCTTACCTGGGAAGAGTTCATTAAAGTTGTACAACTAAGGTTTATTCCAACGGATTATGAGGATCCTTCAGAAGCACTATCTAGACTGAAGCACACCTCAAGTATAGCTGTTTACTAGGAAGCATTTGAGAAATTATCTTATAGGATGGATGGCTTGCGAGAGGAGTTCCTGATAGGTTGTTTTATCGTAGTACTGATAGATGATATCAGGATTGATGTCAAAATTAAACAACCTCGATCCTTGGCTGATGCCGTAGGGGTGGCATGATTGATCGAAGAGAGGAGCTTACTTTAAAGGAAAATAACTCAAAACCAATGTTACCAAGCAACCTCAGTAATAGCATAGCCCTCACCTAATCCCAGCACTGGTGTGTTAGGACCATCACCCCAACAGTGTCCGAATTCAACAACAGCTACTCAACCTACTACTTTTCATAGAATCACTAATCAGGAAGCACATAAACGTCAAGATAAAGGGCTATGCTACTACTATGACGAGAAATTTGTTACTAGTCATCGATGTGCGAGGCCTCAGCTGTTTATGATAGAAAATCCTCAACCGAATCACACAGATCAACTAGAAGAAATTCAGTTGGAAATAGAACCTCCAGATGTGTTACCTGAGATATCATTCCGTGCAATCACAGGAGCTGAACATCTACAGACTATGCACATAGAATGCGCTGACCAATGTTGCAACCTTAACCTGGCCATCCAAGGGTTTCAGATCACAGTAGACTTTTATGTTCTTCTAGTTGGAACCTATCAATTAGTTCTAGGGGTTCAATGGCTAGAAACCCTAGGCCCAATGGAAATTGATTATAAGAAACTTACCATTAGCTTCAAGGTGAAAGGAGTTACTTACAAATTTCAAGGGTTAGAACGCACCAACATTACAGCCCTAACACCCAAAGAGGTCAACAGTATACAAGGAATTGGGTTATTTCTTCAAATAACTCTCGATGACAACTTCAGTAAAAAAACCAAGACTCATCCTCCTGAGATCCAAGAACTACTGGCTACATTCCCTCAGGTATTCGAAACTCCATCCAGCCTACCTATACAGCCAAGCTCAAGACCATTAAATGTGCGACCCTACCGTTACCCTTACTATCAGAAGGCTGAAATAGAAAGAATGGTGTAAGAACTCTTACAATCAGACTTGATTAGGCCTAGTAACAGTCCATTCTCATCCCCAGTTTTGTTGGTTAAAAAGGCAGATGGAGTTGGAGATTCTATGTTGACTATAGATCCATTAATGACATCACTGTCAAAGATAAGTACCCCATACCTGTTATAGATGAGCTATTAGATGAGTTACATGGGGCCAAGGTATATTCCAAACTAGATTTACGATCAGGATATCACCAACTAAGGGTTTGTCAGGATGATGCTACAAAAACTACTTTTAGAACACATAAAGGTCATTATGAGTTCCTTGTGATACCATTTGGCCTCACCTATGCGCCAGCCACCTTCCAAAGCCTGATGAATGACCTCTTTCGACCCTATCTTAGGAAATTTATATTAGTTTTCTTTCATGACATTTTGGTGTACTCTCAATCTTAGAAAGATCACATCCTACACTTGCAAACTCTTCTACAGATACTAGCAACTAATTGTTAATTTGTTAAAGCCTCTAAGTGTCACTTTGGGGTCTTGCAGGTAGAATACATGGGCCACCTAATCTCTGAGTAAGGAGTCTCAGTTGATCCTATAAAAATTCGTGCATTGTTGGAATGGTCAACACCGACTACAGCCAAGGGAGTCATAGGGTTCTTCGGGTTGGTAGGTTACTATAGAAAGTTCATCAAACTTTTTGGAGGAATGGCACCACCTCTAACCTACCTTTTGGGAAAAGAAGGATTCATGTTGAATGAGGCTACATCCAAAGCCTTCCAACAATTGAAGGAAGCATTAATTTCCCCTCCCATTCTTAAGCTACCAAACTTTACTCAACATTTTTCCATTGAGTGTGATGCAAGTGGCATCGGCCTTGAGGCGGTTTTGTCACAAGAGGATTGTCCAGTGGCTTATTTCAATGTTGCCCTCAAGGGATCAACCTTACCTCTGTCAACTTACGAGAAAGAAATGCTAGCAGTAGTTAAGGTTATCAGGCTATGAAGACCCTATTTATTGGGAAGGCCATTCACTGTGCGCACAGATCAGAAGAGTTTGAAGTACCTCTTAAAACAAAGGATCACCACACCAACATAGGAACGTTGGTTGCCTAAGCTACTCAACTATGACTATGAGATCAAATATAAGAAGGGGTCAAAAAATCAAGCAATAGATTACTTGTCACGAGTAGTAGAGTTCCAACTTCTTTCTATTTCTCAATCCCAAGCTTCTTGGTGGCCCATACTCCAAAAGGAAGTTCAACGAGACCCTTTTTATGAGAAACTCCAAGCCAAAATTACCTTTGCTGATATACACAACTTATATCAACGAGATGGGGTATGGTTCAGAAGAAATAAAGTGTATCTAAACCCATAATCCTCCCTAGCTCCTATGATGTATACCAAAGGTGCAAGAATGATTGCATGCAACCAACAGGGCTACTACAGCCCCTACCAATTCCCACCAAAATTTGGACTAAAATTTCAATGGATTTCATTGAAGGGTTACCTCCTTCAAAGGAAAATACCGTGATTATGGTAGTGGTTGATCACTTGACGAAGTATGCTCATTTTACTACCCTGAGACATCTCTTCACTACACTAACTGTTTCCAAGGAATTTGTGGCCAATGTGGTGTGTTTGCATGGCATTCCTACATCAATAGTGAGTGATAAAGACAAGATATTCATCAGCTCTTTTTCGAGAGCTTTATTCCAGCTACAAGGTACCAAACTGTGCATGAGTTCGAGTTACCACCCTCAAACTGATGGCCAAACGGAGGTGTTTAATCGTACCTTAGAGCAGTATTTACGCTACTTCGTTAGAGACCAACCAAGCCACTGGATATAATGGTTGTCTTAGGCTGAATTTAGTTACAATACCTCAACTCACTCATCAACTAAGATGACTCCATTTGAAGCAGTCTATGGCACTCCTCCACCACGCCTACTGGCTTATGTTCTTGGCACTTCCAACATTTAGTTAGTGGATGAATATATATGCGACCGAGACCAAATGATGCGTGATTTGTACCAGAATCTCTTACAAGCACAGAATTGCATGAAATTCCAAGCTGATCAACATCGACAAGAGGTGACTTTTGAGGTAGGGGACTATGTGTACCTCCGCCTACAACCTTATCGTTAGACCTCAGTGGCTTTTCAAACTGCCATGAAACTAGCCCCGTGTTTCTATGGGCCTTACCATATAATAGCTCGAATGGGAGCTATGGCCTACAAGCTCGCCCTTCACACTGATTCTCAGGTTCACAATGTCTTCCATGTCAATTGGCTCAAGAAGCACCTCGGTACTCACACACCAACCTTCACCCAATTACCTCTCTTCTTAGATACTTCTATAATCGTTCCTCAACTAGAAGCTATTTTGGAGCGTAGGGTGACCCAAAAAGGGAAGTATCAACCAAAGTCAAAAATCCTTATGAAATGGGTGGACGCACCTGCCAAGGATGCTACATGGGAGAACAAATGGTGATTTTCTAAGATCTACCCTACATTCATCCTTGCGGATAAGGATTCTCATACGGGGAGGAATTAATAGGTGGATACTGCACCAAGTTGCGCACAAATGGGCGCGCACGCACGGGTGAACGCAAAGAGGAAGCTACAACGAAAAGAGTAAGGTTAGTGCTCACTGAAAGAGGGGGACCCTATAATCGGTTAGGAACAATATCCACCACCCTCACTGAGCGCACTCACCTTGGCTCGAACAGATTCTATTATGTCATGCTTTCCATTTCTACCATTTCGGTTATTTTATGTTCTTTCTTCTTGACTCTCTCTTGTTCTTATAAGGCTATAAAATAGCCAAGAAACCGAGGGAAATGAATAATGAATTAAGCCAATTGTCTCTCTCTTTTATTTATTTATTTATTTATTTTTTTTTTTTGCTCTCTTCTTCTCTCTCAAATTACTCATATCACAACAATTCTATAAAAAGATGTTATTTTTAGCTTCTTCTTCCAATCATTTTTTTATTTTGATTTCATTTTTAAGTTAATCTAAATGATAATATTCTAATCATTAATTTATGTATTGAATAATATTATTTTATTATAGATATTATTATATTTTGAATTTTTATTCTTATATGACTCTTATTGTAATCATAACGAGAAAACAAAAATAATTTTCTATTTAAAAAAACTAACGTAACAATTTAGATCTAATTTATTGTACTTTCGCAAACATATTTACTATAATTAATTAATTAAATATGCATGAAGAGGCACATTACACTTCTTTATAAGGCGATACATATTGTATAGATTTATGTATCCTTGCCGACTTAATAATTATCCAAAAACAACTGAACAGTTATCCAAAAATGATAAACTCAAAAGCTTTTGTGATCATTGTCATCCTTCTACTTTTTAGCATATCTCTTCCGGTCTCCTTAGAGAACTCAACACAACCAAAGGCTGCTACAACTCGTAAGTTAATTAATTTGCATGTAAAGCAAATATATCCATCATTTTAGATGTACAAACATAAACTTATCAAGAAATTGAAAAAAAAAAGTGAATATATAGATCATCAACATATGCTCAAATTGCCATCAATGTTATGCGTATTTTCACAAAAGCGCATAATATTACTTAAGTTACTAGTTTGCTTGATTATTGATATTTCTTAACCAATTATTATATATATATATTGTTACTAAAATCATAACTTATCATATAATATAAAAATAATATAATTATATAAAAATTTAATATAATCAATCGTATTTGATATGTAATTCAATCTGTTTTAATTTTTAATTATAAAATTATATTTCTTGATTTAATATTTTTTATTTTAAAATATAATAAAATATAAAAATAAATAATTATTGATTTAAATAAATTTTATAATAAAAATTTATTTTAAATATATTAATTTATTAAAATATATATAAAAAATCTTATTCTATTATATTATATAACTTACTATGTAGACTAAATATATATAATTATACTCATCTTACTCAATATCTATTACAAAACGCACCCTAAATGTTTAATTTTCTCACGTGTGTAGATTACAATAAGAAAGGAATGAGTTTGAAGGAGGTGACGTACCATAAGAAGAAATTAGTATCCACTATAGGAAATGATGGATCTCGATCCCCACGCTGGAAATGTAGACTTACACCGTTTTGTTGAACATATATATATATTAATAATTGTGAGCTACATTTAAATATAAACCTACATTGTATGTATTTTCCTCTTACATAGTATCCTTGGTTCTAACGTATTAAAAGTGTACGGATCTCATATATTATGTGAGAGAGTAAAAACTACATGCAAGTCCTATTGTATTAATTTTATATTTTTTTCCTATATGGTTATGTAGTCTAAGATATATATGAGAAAAATAAAACATATATTCTTATAAGGATGGAACTTTTATATTAATCATGCTCTCGATGAGGTTATCAATAATATATTCTTAATTAAAATTATCAAACACAACTCTCGTATAAGTATTTTCTTTTCTCATATAACCATGCTTTTATATTGTTACGAGATTATTGTTTTGTCGAAGGAGAGATTGGATTGACGATGTCCTACTTCTAGGGATGTACTACTAATGATGAATGGAACAATATCAATAATATTTTCCAATTTTAAAATAATATTACAATTGTATTTAATGTTTTAAAAATATCATAAATATATTTAAATTGAACAGAATTTAAAATTAACGGAAATAAATGATAATCTTTTATTCATAAAAATGGTAAAAATAATAAAAATAAAAACACATAATATCTTCATATGTTTCTCGTGAAAGATAGTAATTAATAAAAGGAAATTTAAAGAAATACAAAATACAAGATTAAATATTAAAAAATGAAATGGATTTAAAAAATTATTATTATTAAGAATAAGAAAAATATTTTCAAGAAAAAATATATTTTATTATGAAATAAGTAATAAAAAAATTAGTATTAATATTACATACGTAAAATAAATTTATAATATATTATTAATTAATAAAGAAATCATTATGAATAAACTATCAAAAATCTCTCAAAATGATAACAGAAATATTGGATAATCTATTTAGGAGAAATCCAAATATTAATAAAAGTACATTTTAAAGAATGAATTAATACACCAATAAAACTAATATAATATATAATAGAATAATAAATAGAAAAAAATGATTTACTATAAATGATTCATGCAAACCTAGGACATCATAAATTAAAATTCACAGCATACCATAAGTTTTTCATTAATATTAATGATAAGAACTTAAACCAAGTAATAAGTTTAGCATATGAATTTAAATGATGAGATTTCATGAAAAAAGAAAATTATTCATTTTCAATACACTACGTAATAGTATATTCATTAACAAACAACCATAATATTTTAATATATTGATAAAATAAATTCATAAAAATAGATTAAAAAATTCAAGAAATTAGACAAATAATAAAATTAAAAATATTAATAGATTTTTAAATACTAGAAGAATAAAACTTAGACGTTAAAAAAACTCTGATACTTGAAAAAAAATAATGTATCATGGTTTACGTTTATAGATCTTGAAAGAGAAACATCTTAGAAAGAAATAAATGTGACAGATCTAAAATAATAAGTTAAAATAATGAAAACATTAGTCCTTGATGTAATAGTAGAAAGAGAATGATACCATTATTATACCAATAATGTTCAAAAACAAAATAAGGATATAAAATTAGATTTTAATGGAAGCCTAACATGCATACAAAAAAATCAAATAATAATAATGAAAGTTTTAATTCTTTTAACAGAATAAATGGATATAGTACAAGAGTTAAACATAAAATCTTTACAAGATATCAATAAAACACAAAAAGAACTCCTAAAAGAAATAAGAGAATATGATTATAATATGAAAGTACAACAAGATATACATAAAGAATTTTCAGAATTAAGAAGGGATATATATAACATAACTAAAGACAATGAAATTATAGGTTATAAGTTTGATCCATTTGTAGGATTAAAAGAATAACCAACTAGAACATCAGATGCATTGATACCTATGAATAAAAAATAAATAATGAGAAAAACTCTAAAGATAAAAGAGAAGCTATAATCCTAATTTAATGGAATATAAAAAAAATTAGTAGAGTAATTCATGGTCCCTAAGAATAAGAACATATAAAAATTAGTTAGTATGTTAGTCCTAATATGAAACGTATTTTATTACCAGTTTCTCATCCAAAAGAACATCTGACCTATATAGGGAAGAAAGAAATAGACAAAGGCTAAAAGAACCTGGCCTTACTTATAAAAGAAAATAATAACCCAAAATAGAAGAAAGATTACATTGGAAAACTAGAGTTAGTATCTCACCAGAGTTCAAACTTCATGCAAATTATAAATCTAATTTTTTAGACTTAGATTGTATAAGAGACAGAAAAAAAAGCTTTACATAAATAGTCTAGTTGTATGAGTATAATCATACAAACTTATCTAACTATACAATCAAGTCTTGTAGAGTCTTAGTAGCCCACAAAATGAAAGAAAATATTAAAATTTGGGTTACAAATATAATAGAACAACATTTACAAATGTAGGGGAATGCTCCCACGGGTATAAAGTACTTAGATACTATAATAAATGAAATATATAAAGAATTTATTAGAGAAAAAAAAGGTAGACATATCACTGAATCTTATGAAAATGAAATTGAGGAAGCCAAATAACATTTAACAAATATGAAAATATGTGACATATGTTGTATAAATTATTTTAATTATGAATATAAAATGTATTATCACAAATTATTACCCTCAATGCGAGAAACTTATAAGGAAATATTTTTTCATAAATTACCTAAATTATTACATAAAATTAAAATATGCAAATAGAATAGGAGAAATAAAAAAAACTACACCATTGAGGAATAATAAGAAATCTTAAAAATTAAATAATTATTAAATATCAAGAAAGACAGAAATATAAACAAATGATTTTAAGATGGTTGAAAAATGTGGATGCAACATAAAACCTTAAGTATAAAAAATATAAAAAAATCATTCAAAATATATAAATTTAGAAAAAAAATACTTTCAAAAATATAAGACAATATATAATAAAGAACCTTATAAAAAATAAATTTTTGGAGAAAAAAGTATCAGTTACCAGAAAATAAAAATTATTGCCCATCAAGGAAAAAGAAATATAGATATTGGATATGTATAAGGAATGACATGATACTAATGAATGCCATAATATTCTTAAGCATAAAAAAGAATTTGAAAGAGAATTTTCACATAATTAAAGTAAAAATCTTAGAAGAAGCTATTAAGATGAAATTAGAACCACTACAGAAATCATATATAGATGATACTTATAGCATTTATCTATTAGAAAAAAAATGAAGAATAAATAATTGATTCAGAATATGAATACTCTTCTAAAGATGAATGATAATATAGTATTACAAATCCAAACAATATTGATATTAAGGTATGATTGAAATTTAAAGGCTACACAAGTTAGTAATCAGATACATATGTAGATATATGAACTAGTATGTTTGTAGCTAGTAAATATGCATGACTAGAGGAACTCTATAAACAAACACCAAAATATTTAATTGTAAGAATTACTAACAATACTACAATAAATCTTAATAAAGTCTTAGAAGATATAGACACAATTATACAAGGAGAGAAATTTCATAATCCTAACATATATAAACAAGAAACAAGAGTTGATTTATCAATAAAAAATAATTTCTTAAACTTATATTAACCTTTTATACAATATTTAGATAAAATTAGGTTAACAATACTAGATAGTCAAACCATTTATGTTTCAAAAATAAAAAAAAATCTTTGATTGTATCAAACTTAACGTTTATGCAACAACATAAAAAAGTGAAAACGTGATGAGATAAACACAAAACAACTAAAACCCCTTATTTGGACAACCTTTCATTAGATATAGAAGAAAAAAAAATTCTTAATAATGGCTTAACATGTATAAAATATTATTAAAAATAGTAAGCTCAGAAAATCCTATAGATCTAAAAATAAATAAATCTAAGATGATTACTAACATATAACTAACAGAACCTAAAAAGGTTATAAGAGTAAAAACTATTATTTATACTCCAGAAGATAGGATTGAATTTGAAAAACTAATTCAATAACTTTTGGAACTAAATTTCATAATACTAAGTAATTCATCTCACTATAGTCGAGCATTTTTAGTCGAAATATAAGCTAAAAAAAGAGAGATAATAAGCTTTAAAGCATTGAATAAATAAACCATCGATGATGGATACTTTATTCCAAATAAAGAATAATTATTATTACTAATAAAAGGAAAGAAATACTTCTCAACTTTTGATTGTAAAAGTGGATTTTGAAAAATAAGACTCGATGAGAAATCTCAAAAACTAATGGCATTTAGTTGTCCTGAAGACAATTCCAATAGAATGTTACTTCATTTGAATTAAAACAATCTCTTGGTATCTTTCAAATGTATACGAACAATATCTTTAAGAAAATTTAAAATATTTGTTGTGTTTATATAGATGATATTTTAATTTTCAATAATGAATTAAACAAACATTATTTAGATATTATTAATATTCTACAAGAATGCAAAAAAGAAAGCATTGTACTTCTAAAATTAAATCAATAATTGCTTCATAAGAAAGTAAGTATTTAGGGTTAGAAATTGAAGATGAAAAATATAATCTTAAATTCCATATACTAAATAACATTCAAGGATTTTCTACCCAAATTAAGAGATAAAAATCCATTAGAAAGATTCTTAAGATGTTTAACATATGCTAAAGTATGCGTCAAGAAACTTGAAGAAATGCGAAAACCTTTATAAGAAAAATTGAAAAAAAAAGATCATGTTTAAAGGTGGACAGAATAAGATAATTTGTAGATGGATAAGGTAAAATCACAGGTAAAAACTTTATCAACTTTATACATCCAAGTCCAGATAATAAAATGATAATTAAAACAGATACTTCACATGAATACTAGGGTCTTTCTATGGCCAATAGTAGATGACAAAGAGGAATATATTTGTAGATATATATCAAGATCTTTGTATGGTCTAGAATTAAGTTATCACAATAATGAAAAAGATTACTTAGCTTTCATAAAAATATTTAAAAATTTGCAATATAAGTAATAAGTTCTAGATTCTTGTCATAACCAATAACAATAATTTTGGTTATTTTTAAAGACTAATATTGTAGGTGATTATAAATAAAAAAATACTAGTTAAATGGCAACAATGGTTTAACCACTACAATTATGATGTCGACCATTTTCAAGGAAACAAAATAGTTTAGTAGATACAATTAGAAGAGAATTAGTACCTTTAACTATTTATTTTCTTGCAAGAATGGAACATCCTAACATCAAGATCAAGATAAAGCAAAAGTATATAAGAATCCTTTAAGAACAACTCGAGGTTTTATACCTAGAGAAGTCTCTTTTGGATATGAATTAAACATGAAGAACTTAATAGTTTAAAACTAATATTAGTGTCTAAAAACACTAAAGAGGAATCCACTTTAGGTATTCATTTTAAGGAAGGTAAAACTTCTAAAGAAGGAATTCAAAATGAGAAGGAAGAACCTAACAGTTCAGAAGAAAATAATACCTCTAAAAAGAAAAAGAAAAAAGCTCAATTGGGCTGAAGAAATAGAAAAACTACCAAAAAAGGCTTATATAGTCTATAAGCGATAAAAGAAACAAAAAAAAACTTATATGATCTATAGTGGTCCAAAATCATGAATTTAAATAAACTATCCTAAAGCAAGCAAAGCCATTATTGGATTTAGTAGAATAACTCACAGAGTTTTCACTAATAGAATAGAAGTTGAAGGAAGTTATGCAAAATATAGGATACCAAAGTTATTAGCCCCATGATGAGTGCTCAAAAAGCACTAAAATTACCATGATTTTATGCTCATTAATTGATTAAAAATATATATATTTATATGTTTTATCATATATTTATATAAATTTGTCTTTTTCGGAATCACGTGTATTTTTATTGTTTTTCAGGTATTTTGGCTTAAAAACGCAATTTAAAGACTCAAAGAGGAATACTTGAAGCAATACATCACAAATATATTAATAAATAAGTGGGAAAAGGTCAACAAACATGGAAAAATTGGACAAAATGGGTCGAAAAGGTCAAAAATGTCAAAAAGATGGAAATTGCCCTCACGCTTCAGCCGCACGCTGCGCGCTTCGCTACCCACCGCATCGCGCGCCTGGCCGCTTCAACCCACGCGCCCAACGTTGCTTGCCCCATTTTCCACGGGTACCGCCCCACACGACGTCACGTTGACGTCATTAATGACCTCAAGATTTCCATTACACGCTTTTTTCATTTTTTAACATTTTTTTAACATTTGTTTACTCATTTTTTCTCTCCATCCTCACCTATAAATACTCTTCCTTCACTTCAAAAAAACACCTCAAAACACACTTCTCTTCTTTCTTTCTCTCAATTTCTTAGTTTTTAGTTTTTTTAGTTTTTCTTATGTTTTAGCTAGTTTCTCTTAGTTTTAGAGTTCTTCCGTTGGGAAGAACTAGTCATGTTTTTTGTAATTTATTAGCTTTTTGATTCAATAAATGGAAGTGCTAATTCCGGCTGAGGTTTTCTAGCGACGGAATAAGGCCGAAGTTCCTGTAAGGATTTTATTTTCTTTACGCTTATTTTTATGCTTTATTCTTACATGTTATATTTAATTTGTCTGCGATTAAATTTAACTGCATCAATGCTTATAATTATGGTGTAATAATAACGTTGTTATGCTTATAAATATTAAATAGTGAAAATTTCTAAAATGAATTGATTTTATTTTTATTCAAGATTTTATATTAAGGATGTTAGAGAGAAATATATTATTTTTCATTACAAACTTAAATCAAAATTAGATTTTACTGTTTAGTTATCCTGCCTAATTTAGAGTAGTGCTTTTTTATTTGCTTGCATAATCGCCTAAGATTTAGAGTGAAACTCTATTTCAAAAGTTTTTATAAGAATTATTACGTAAAATGTATTGATAACATGTTTTCAATAGTAGTTTTAAAACTTGAAAGTTAGTACTTGGATAATTAAATTCTTACGTTTAATTTGACACCTCAATAAAGTTTTAAATCGTTTAATCCCTAACACCAAAGGTGGCATTTAAATGGCTCATTTTCAATCTCTTTAGAAAAAGTTTAATTAATTTAATTAACCAAATTAGTTATCAACCCCACCCATAGGTGTTAATTGATTTGTTTAGTTAACAAAGAATATCTAACCCCACCAAAGGGATTTATAAAAAAAGTAGAATCAATAAAATATCAATTTATATCTTTAATAACCTAGATAATACGAGCAAGCATAATTAATTTAGTTATTATATCCATAAATACCCACTAATATAAATGATAAAATTTGCATGAATATTTATTGAATCAGATTTATATTTATTTTTAGATAAATATTAATTGAATTTGTATCTATGTTTATTTATTAGATTATATTTAATTAATCAGACATATGTTTATTTTATGTTATTAGATTAGAACACAAAACCAAACTATCATGACAGGATGTTTAGGATTTAATTTCGCTTTTTAAAAGTTTGAATAATAAATTAAAAACCACAAACATTCCTTCTTAGATCGACTCGAGTATACTTATCATTTTCTTACTAAATGATTACAGACTCATGAGAGTTTTATAAATATAAAACCAAAGTATTGGTAGGATCAGCGATAGTTTTCGCTCATCAAAGTATTTGCATGATCACGATTACTCATCAAGTTTTCGCTGTCGCTGGACGACTCAACATGAGATAAAGATTAAGTTTTCGCGCCATTACGGGAAGGAATAGCGTTTTTAATTTATTTATCAAAATTTGAAAAATATTTTTGTGCTGTAAATAATTGTGATTTCTTTTTGTTTTTGTAAAAAAATAAAAAAAAATAAAACATTTAATCAAATTTAAAATTTCATAAGAAATAATAAAAAAATTAAAAAATATATAAAAAATTAAAAAATTAAAAAATTAAAAAAATTAAAAAAAATTAAAAAAAAAATTAAAAAAATTAAAAAAATTAAAAAAATTAAAAAAATTAAAAAAATTAAAAAAATTAAAAATAAATAAAAAATTTAAAAAAAATAAAAAATTTAAAAAAAATTTAAAAAATTAAAAAACAAATTGTAGCATGAATAGTACAATAATTAAGAAATTTGAAATTTGAAGTAAAAAGTTTTTACCGTTCATGAATAGTAAAAAAAATTAACAAAAAAAGGAAAATTTTTAAATAAAAATTGTACCGTGAATAATAAAATAATTTAGAAATTTAAAATTTGAATTAAAAAAAAAGTTTTACCGTTCATGAATAGAAAAAAAAATTAAAAAAAACATTTCAAAACTTTTAAGTTAAAAAATAAAACAAATAAATAAATAAATAAATAAAGACAAAATAAAAATAAAAAAAAGCCAAAATTTTAATTTTTTTTTCTTATTTATTTTAAATCATAATTTTATTTTATTTTTTATTTTCTTTTACCTTTTTCAATTTTATTTTATTTTATTTTTCTTTCTTTAGCTATTTTTTTTTCTTCTTGATTTTTATTTAACTTACTTAACTTAGTTTTTTTTACTAACTTAATTAACTTAGATTGTTTTTAACATTAACTTAGGTTTTTACTTAAATTTTCATTAACTTAATTAACTTTTTTTTACTTCACTTAACTTAATTAACTTTTTTTCACTTAACTTAATTAACTTAGATTTTTTTTACTTCACTTAGCTTAATTAACTTTTTTTTACTAACTTAATTAACTTAGATTTTTTAATTCACTTAACTTAATTAACTTAGATTTTTTAATTCACTTAACTTAATTAACCTTTTCTTTAAACTTAATTAACTTAGATTTTAATTAACTTAAATTTTTATTTAACTTAACTTGATAAAAGTAAAGATCTAAGTGAGTGAGACTAGTTCTTGGAAGCTCAGTGCAATTAGTCTTTCCTAGAACGTTGTTTGTCTAGTGAGGATGGTTTTTAGCGAGCCTTTGCACCACCATTCTTTCCTGGGAGCACTATTGGTTAATATCGATTATGTTATTTTTTTTTTTCTTAAAACAAAAAAAAACAAAAATTTATGAACTATCTCCAAAATTTTAAAGTTTTAATTACAATCTAAGGAGTTAGTATTTTGTTTGATCTAGGTACAATTGTGTTTTAATGACTTAATTATTTGATTTGTACCTAGACGTGGGTTATCTAAAAATCACAAAGTATGCCTCTAGTTTTAAGTACAAAAAGAAATTTGAAAATCAATAGGGCATGATCGAAAAAGTATAGGTAGACAACCTTGTCTTAAGGTTTGATTGACTCAATGATGAGTGGGACATTGAGTTTACTTAAAATGCAATCCCTAAGTTACGCCTTGCTAAGACGTTAACCAAGTTACTGACGAGGCAATCCATCATTTTAGGTAATTTTCTTTTATTTCTTTTATTTACTTAATTATTTCATTTTAATTACATGTGAATAATTTTTAAATTGTTAAAACTAAAAATATTTGTTGAGATGTTAAGTTCACAGCGATCCGTCTTCAGATACACTTTAATGATGAATATGATGGATGCACCTCCATTTTCCATTACTACTTACACTTTCAAGAAATAGGTAATCTTTTCTTCTTTTTCTTTTTATCTTTAATTTACGCTTGTTACATCGAGGACAATGTAAGTTCTAGGTCGGGTGGTGAAAAGTTACCATGTTTAATTAAAAAAAAGTTTTAACAATTTAAAAATAAAATAAAAAAATTTAAAAATAAAAATATTCTTTTTCATTTTTCAGGTGTTTGGTTTTATTTCTATTTTCAGGTGATTTAGTAATTTTTTGAATAAAAACTTTTTCACAAAAATTTATCATTTCTTTAAATCAAATTTAAGTAAATAGTTAAGTCTTTTGTACTGTTAGATTAATTTTTGAAAACATATCATGAAATATTTTGTAATTATTTTTTGATAATTAGTTAGTTTTTGTCATAACTAGTATTTCTTGATAAGATGTAGAAATTATATTAAACCCAAAATCGTTTATGAATTTTTTAGGAGACTACCTTTGTTAGATATAATTTGAGCCTAATTTCCTTTATTCAGAAAGGAAATATATATTTTTTCTACTCCAAACACATTTCTTATTTCTTCAAATTTTTAGATGATCTCTATGTAGTATTAGCATTGAATGTATTAATTTTTTCTATCTTAATAGAGTATCGTATATTTTTTATTATTATTTTTGCTTAGATTAAATGATTTGAGTAGAAATTGATAAGATATGCTTATATCTCGTTCATGCATGATCAAGTACAAAAAAAAGACATATCCGGGTTACCTAAACCAAGATCAAACAGAAAAGCCACAAAATTAACCACTCAACAAAATAAAAAAAAATGTACAACTCATACATGGGTTGACTCTCTAAAATACATATATTGAGAAATATCTTTAAAAAAAATAGAGAGATAAAGAATATATAGTATAATCTACATACTATAACCCACATTGCCTACAAAATTGTGAGAAAAGGTTAATTACAAAAGAAAGATATAGGAAATAATTCCCTAAAAAGTCATTGCACTCTCTTCATTTGTAAAAGTCATATATCTTGAAATTCTTTCTTAATGAGTTTGATTTATGCATGAAAACAATTTTTATATATGATATCTTTATAATTTATACATTTGATTCTCTTTCATGAGATCAATGTTAAAATAACACTTTGAGCCTTTATTCTTTATACATACAACATATTAGTTCATTTCTATACATCAACTCTTTCACATATAAAATAGTATTTAGTGTTTGAACCCATACATTCGTTGTTTTGAGATATTGACTTGCGAGGAATAGAGTCAGAAATGGTTTAATTCTGATTCATGACACTGAAATTGGGTAAAATTAAATTGATACATTTTTGATAAGAAATATGAAAATGATTTTCGACTAATTATTATAATAAAATCATGATTGTTTAAAGAGATTAAAATAACTTATGCTTGAGATTTTATTTATGATCTTAAAAGAGATTAAAAAAGTATGAGACATTTTTGTGATATGTTGTTTTCTTTTATTTTTAAATTAATTTTTGATTTTGTTCTAATTTTAGTTTTTGATTTGATTTTTTTGATTTTTACATTTAGTTCAATGCTCATGGGTATCATTATCAAAACCTCACGAGACTCAAACTCGTCTAATTGGGGCAACTTGTGGGGTTTAAAAGCTTGTTGCATAGGGCTAAATGCAACCGTGTCAATCCACGGAAGTGATTTAGGATAGTTTAATTTTTAGTTTTTATCGCTTCTCTTGCTATGGACTAGCAAGAAGTTCTGGTTGGTTGTGATGAGTGCTCAAAAGCACTAAAATTACCATGATTTTATACTCATTAATTGATTAAAAATATATATATTTATATGTTTTATCATATATTTATATAAATTTGTCTTTTTCGAATCACGGGTATTTTTATTGTTTTTCAGGGTATTTTGGCTTTAAAACGCAATTTAAAGACTCAAAGAGGAATACTTGAAGTAATTCATCACAAATATATTAATAAATAAGGGGAAAAGGTCAAAAAACATGGAAAATTGGACAAAATGGGTCGAAAAGGTCAAAAATGTCAAAAAGACGTAAATCGCGCCCGTTAAGCCCAGCGCCCAGGCTACCCGCGCGCTGGTACCACGCTACGAGTAGCCGGGCTGTTAAAGGATATTCGCGCGCGGCGCGCCCCGGCCAAGCCTTCTTCACAGCACCCAACGCGTTTTTTCCCCATTTTTCACGCAGTACTTACGACGCCAATACGTCATTAATGACCTCAAGATTTCCATTACACGTTTTTTTCATTTTTTAACATTTGTTTACTCATTTTTTCTCTCCATCCTCACCTATAAATACCCCCCTTCCCTTCACTTCAAAAAACACCTCAAAACACACTTCTCTCTTCTTTCTTTCTCTCAATTTCTTAGTTTTTAGTTTTTTTTAGTTTTTCTTATGTTTTAGCTAGTTTCTCTTAGTTTTAGAGTTCTTCCGTTTTTTGGGAAGAACTAGTCATGTTTTTTTGTAATTTATTAGCTTTTTGATTCAATAAATGGAAGTGCTAATTCCGCTTGGAGGTTTTCTAGCGACGGGAATAGCGTCGAAGTTCTGTAAGGATTTTATTTTCTTTACAGTTATTTTTATGCTTTATTCTTACATGTTATATTTAATTTGTCTGTGATTAAATTTAACTGTACTAGCTGTTTATAATTATGGTGTAATAATAACGTTGTTATGCTTGCGAAATATTAAATAGTGAAAATTTCTAAAATGAATTGATTTTATTTTTATTCAAGATTTTATATTAAGGATGTTAGAGAGAAATATATTATTTTTCATTACAAACTTAAATCTGAAAATTAGATTTTACGGTTTAGTTATCCGGTCTAATTTAGAGTAGTGCTCTTTATTTGTTGGTACAATCGCTCTAAGATTTAGAAATTGAAACTCTATTTCAAAAGTTTTTATAAGAATTATTACGTGAAAATGTATTGATAACATGTTTTCAATAGTAGTTTTAAAACTTGAAAGTTAGTATTCTGATAATTAAATTCTTATGTTTAATTTGGACACCTTGAATAAAGTTTAAATCGTCTAACTCACCAAAGGTGGCATTTAAATGGTTCATTTTCAATCTCTTAGAAAAAGGAATTAATTTAATTAACCAAATTAGTTATCAACCCCACCCATAAAGGTGTTAATTGATTTGTTTAGTTAACAAAGAATATCTAACCTCACCAAAGGTGGTATTTATATAAAAAGTAAGAATCAATAAAATATCAATTTATATCTTTAATAACCTAGATAATACGAAAGGCAAGCATAATTAATTTAGTTATTATATCCATAAATACTCCACTAATATAAATGATAAAATTTGCATGAATATTTATTGAATCTGTATTTATATTTATTTTTAGATAAATATTAATTGAATTTGTATCTATGTTTATTTATTAGATTATATTTAATTAATCTGTATATATGTTTATTTTATGTTATTAGATTAGGAACACAAAAACCAAACTATCGTGACAGGATGTTTAGGATTTAATTTCGTTTTTAAAAGTTTGAATAATAAATTAAAAACCACATACATTCCTTGCTTAGATCGACTCAGTATACTTATCATTTTCTACGAAATGATTCGTGCACTTGCGAGAGTTTTATAAATATAAAACCAAAGTATTGGCAGGATCGGCGATGCCAGTTTTCGTTCATCAAAGTATTTGGCGATCACGATTCTGCTCATCACCCCAGAAGATATAATTAAAAATTAATTTACATAATTATAACAACAACTATCACCCCCAAGCAAGTTGAAGACCCTAGGAAAGACAGTACGATCACTAGTACTATTCATAGAAATACCTCTCATAGAAATAATAAATAATAAAGATAGTACGATTACCAATACTATTCAAGAAAACATCCCTCAAAATTACATTGGTCATCAAAGACAAAAAGACCAATACATGAATTTAAGTAAACCACATTTGATCAATTTCTATAACTTAGCTAGAAAATATACTTAGTATTATAGAAAACGAATCCTTTGCAGGTAGTATATTTAATATTGGTAAAAGAGTTAATCTAATTTTTGTTTATAAAGCTTTCCATTCAAGTTTAATTGAAATCTATATAGAAGAATTAATTTAAAAGAATTAAATTAATTCCCAAAAAATTTCAACAAGACTATCAAAAACTTTAAGAAGAAGATCAAATTAGGTGACAACCTTATCTATCTCGTATTTTTTAGTTCACTTATGGATTATAATGAGGAAGGTTGTGTTAGTCCCTATCATTTTATCAAATTAGAGATTTACAACACTAATAGGGAAGTTTCAAAACTAATGACATTTTCAGAAAATGAACTCAATACAGATAAACTCTGTATTTTAAGATAATATAAGCTAAGTTAAATTTATCAACTTATAAAAATCAATAATTCTTTTAAAATCAAGATAAATTACTCGACTTGTAAAGGTATAATCACTTTTCATAGGAATATGGCTCTTACTAAATGAAATGGTTAGAAAATCAATAAGTTTGAAAAAAAAATTAATAGTAATAATCTGAAAATTTATCAAAAACAAGAAAAGTGTTTTTTAGGCCAAGAAAACTACTAAAGATCACAAATGCATTTACTGGATTAAAGATTGAGAAGATGAAGATGCATCATCATCTACGTTATCAAAATGACTTTCAGTAGAAAACGACAAAAATGAATAAAGATGTAGAACCTACATCTTCAATCGATAGATCAAGCCAAAGAAATGAAAGGCTTAAATTCAAAATTCAAAATCCAAAAGCATAAAGTTAAGGAAATAATTAAATTAGGGGTAAAAAAGTAATTTTTTAATATTATAAATAGGGATTCTTTTTCCTATAAAAGAAACCCTTATTTTATTAGTTTGACACATATTCAACATTAACAAACTCTATACTCAAAAAAATATTCATCTAGTAATTATAAAAACTATAAGTACCTAAGAATCTCTTGAAGGCTCTTAGTTAACATTTAGAATTATAATAGTTATTAATATTATGAATAAAATAAAGTGTAATCACTTTATTATTCTCTAATAAGTCCAATTTGGACAACATACCATGTACGAATGTAAGAGCTTCGCAACTACCATGCAAGTGTTAAGGCTTGAACAAGTTGAGGTATATTAGGTCTACTAAAATAAGACGGACAATGGAAGGTAAGACCATGGTAGTTCTAAATCAATTAAGGATCTCATTAAATATTTTTTTATAATGTTTATAAAACTAAAAAATAAGAAAATAAAGACAAAGAAACTAGCAATAAGATGGACAATGGAAGGTAAGACCATGGTAGTTCTAAATCAATTAAAGATCTGATTAAATATTTGTTTATAATGTTTATAAAACTAAAAAATAAGAAAATAAAGACAAAGAAACTAGCCACAAGTCTATCTGAAAATAAACATAAAGAAATTATGAAGTTAAAACAATGTTTTAATAAAAAAAATTTAAAAGTTTATCTTTAAATAATAATCTTTAAGAAGTAATAATTAGTTTTGTAAAACTGCTAGCCACAATTTGGTATCAAAGCCATAAAAAATAAAATATTTCATTTGATGAAAAGTTAACACCATTAATCATTCGAAGATATTAGTGATATTAATTTTAAAGACCAAGGGTATTATAGCTCTTTTTATAAACTTTACAAATATATGTAAAGATATGTTAAATTACAGGATCACCAATAATAATTTTCCAATGATGAGTCATCATTTGTAAATAATTTTTTTTATCTAAAGTGACGTTTCAACTAAAAAAGAAGAATTTGTTGATTAGAAGTACTTAAGGGGCGATTTGATTTGATTTTCATATATGTAGAGTTATCACTCAAGTATTTCCTCAAAATGTACCCATATGAGAATTGTATTGAAGCGTGTGATATGTCATTACATTTTATATTTATGGCTCAAATTTTCAATTCACATCTTTGAAAAAAAACACAAAAAAAAAAAAGAAAAAGTATTACCTTTAACAAAAATATATTTTAGAATTGATTTAATAAGTGTGATAGTACAAGCATAATACCTTTATAAAAAGGATCACATAAATTCATTTTGTAAAATAATAAACTTGTGTTATCACGGTTTTTATAAAGATAATGGACTTCTATTATCGTTTTTAAACTTTTGATACCCCGCCTAATATATACGTAATTAAAATACACTTTTATTTAAAATACAAACTTGAATTACCATTTTTATTTTTTTATGTTTATTTAACATATATTTTAAATTTTATTTTTAATATATATATATATATATATATATTAAATAAAAAAAATTAAATCAATAATCATATTATAAAATAAATATTTATATATATGATTTTTTTAGTTCGATTACCGTTGCTATCATAAATATTTATAAGATACTATCATATAATCTAGACATGTTAGAAATACCATTATCTAATTTTTATATAACCAAGTTATTTAATCAATTTTATTTTTAATATATTTTTTTACATTATAAAAAATATACATGAGCATGTAATTTTAAATATGTGATTTTTTTAAGTTATAAAATATATATGTACACTACATAAAAGAGAGTTAAAAATGAAACTTCATCTATAAAGAGACTTATGCCATGTATTTTATATCAAAATGGTACTAAAATGTATATAAATATCTAATGAAAATATAAAACAAATATCATGATAAGAAAATTCCTTCATTATCCTTTTTTTTATGTATGATTCATCTAATAATCTGATGATAAGATTTATCCATTTTTTATAACATAAACTCTAGTTTTTTTAGGGTGATCAATTCTTCAAGTAACTTTATTTGTGTCATTAGGATACTATGGTCACATAACTTTTACAAAGGAAACATAAGTCACTTGATTTTTTAAATTGGGACATTTTTATCACATAGGTTTAAAGTTACGTGATAAAAATGTCCTAATTTGAAAAATCGAGTGACTTATGTGACCCTTGTAAAAATAATATAATCAAAATGTCCAAATGACCCAAACAAAGTAACTTCTACAATAATGTTTTTTTTTCTTTTTATATGATCGCTTAATGCATATTTGCAAAATTATAGTTGTAGAATTGGAGATAAAATGAACATATAAAAATAACCTACTTTGTGAACAAAGTAACATATGTAAATAAAAGGCTAAATAGCTGCGAAGGTCATCAAAGTTTGGACTCCTTGGCACAAAGATTCTTAAACTAAAATCTTAATATTTTGATCTTAACTTATTAAATGTTACATTTAAGTTTTTTTTTTATTGGATCACAAAACATAAAAAGTTTGAAAATTAAGTGTGACTAACACACACGTTAATCACAAAATAATCCCAAAGTTACAATTTAAGACTTATCTATTAAAATATGATAGTTTGGAATCAAAGTGTTGATAATCATGTTTATTTTTGCTTATCATGCTCACTCTTACACTAGATTTAATTTTGTAGGTTGTTATAGATATTTTGTGATACCAGCCCACATGTGCATTAATAAGCTAGTTTTTATTATTTGTTAGAGCTGCTAGCTATATATAGCAGCAACCGTGTCTTTGTAACATAGTGAATTCAATACATCAATTTATTCTCATTCTTTTTTGATTTTATGGTATTAGAGCAAGTTAACAGTGGAAGCCAAACGTAATCACAATGGATCCACTTATCGAGATGCTTCATTTTTGTCTCCACCTCATTTTCAGATTAATTAGAAGGCTAAAGTGAATACCTTAAATCTTATCAATCAAATTGTAGTGAATCAATGTTAGACCAATTATGTGCCTCAGTTTTATGATTCCTTAGCTCAAGGATTATCATCAAAGTCTATTACTTTATATGAAACTCGAGGATGATAATTATTTGATTTGGCGTGAGCAAATACCTAACTATATTATAGCTTTTTAACTTGATAGTTTTGTCAATGTAATTGCAAAAAAACCTCAAAAATTTATACCTAATGGAATGTTAAATCCTAACTTCAAAAATTGGACTAGGTTAAATTCAATGTTAAAAGGATGGACATATAGTGCATATGAACAATCTATTACTCTTGAGCATTCATTTTATTCATCTTCTCAAGTTGTTATAATGGACTTTCACAACTTCAATGTCTTTGTAATGATGGACTCTTTATATCCGATTATGTAATGAGAACTAAAAAATTGTATATCAACTTGTAGCTATATATGATCTAGTTTCCAAGAGAGATTTGACAAATTTTTTTCTTGGAAGTCTTGGATCTAACCACAACTGCATTCCTTTTGTGATCTCACTTACCATGCATGAGACTAAGACTTCAATCTCAATTTTTCATAGCATAATTGATTCCTATAATAGAATGTTGATCAAGCAAGGTAGGTTTGAATTGAATCAAGTCTATCAAGCTAATAATTCTAATTTTCATAAGAATTCTTCTAAGAACATATACAACTCCAAAGGTAATAGAGGTCAAAAAAAACAACAACAATTACAAAGGTGATAGATCCATGTAGAATTTGCAACAACTCTTGCAACAAACTTAACATCAAGAAAATACTGGAGACAAGAATGACAGTTCTTACAAAGCTTCCAAGAAGCCTTACTCAAAGAGGTCTGATAAATATGTTTGTTAGATGTGTGACAAACTTGTCCATGTATCCAATGCTTGTTTTTTTCTGCAAGATCTTCTCACTAAGAAGAGTTTTTTGGGAAGTCAAGAAGTTACGAGGTTTCCCAAGCCTTTTACTATTCATGATTCCTTAGGTTGTGATGGAAATGATGTTGATAGTGCCTTGTTGCTTAATTTATGTGCCAACCATCACTTAACTGTAGATAGTGTACAAGTACCACATTCATCACCTTACTCTAGCAAAGATGGTGTTATGACAACTAATGGTCATCACCTTGCCATTTATTATGTAGGAAAAGTTATTTGGCATATTAGTGATATTAGTATATGTTGTCATTGAATCATTTGTTGACACATCTAATGCCTCAACAAATTTATTGTCTGTTCAAAAGTTCTCATGATAATAGTGTTTTTTGTTGAATTCCATCCTAATGCCTTCTATGTGAAGGATCATATTTCGAAGAAAGTCATGCTTTAGGGAATAAGTAAAGGTGGATTCTAAAAGGTAAATGAAGTATTTTTTTTGCTCTTCAATAACTGGTACTATCTCTTCTCATTCTAATATTGATTATTTCCAAGTGGCCTGAAATACTTGGCCATATGTCACTTTTTACTATCAATATAGTCCTTAGCACTAATCCTACTATAGTAGTTGATAAGCATAATGAAGCATCTCAATGTTGTATATATTGATAGTTGGGGAAGTCTCAAAAGCTTCTTTTTGCTACTTTATACATTAATTCTTTAAAGCCTTTTGAGCTTATGTTTTTAGATCTATAAACTTCACTTATATTTTCTTTAATTGGTGAAAAATATTTTTTGAATGTAGTTGATTATTATACTCGATTCATATGGATATTTCATCTTAAAACAAAAGATCAAACGTCAATTTGTGACCATGGTTGAAAAAAGCTTTCTAATTTCATTAAGTTAATACAAATAGATGGTGGTGGTGAGTTTAAACTACTTGATACTGCTCTTAAGAACTAGTTAAGTGCATAGGTGCACATGCCCTCACACTAGTGAACAAAATAGGATAGTTGAAGTGCGACATAGACGTATAGTAGAAAGAGGATTCATTATGCTACTTCAAGCACACTAACCACTGGTTTACTGGGTATTTGGCTTCAAACATGATGTCCATTTTGTAAATATGATACCTACTAAGATCTTGAATGGATTAGCAAGGCCTCTGATTACAATGCCATGAAATATTTTGAGTGTAAGTTTTTTCCACTCATACGAGCACATAACAAGACCAAATTGGACCCTATATTAATTGAATGTGTTTTTTGGGGTTTGTAACCAAACACAAGTATTATATTTTCATGGCTCTCCAAAGAAAAATAGTTTATATCAGTTGGTATGTCATCCTTGATGAGTTTGTTTCCCCTTTCTCTTTTCTTATCTCCACTTCATATGGTCATTCTTTTTCTTACTTTCCCTTGAACTACATGGTTGTATAACTTTTACATTAAAATTGCTTCCAACACTATTGTATGTTCCTCCTTATGTTTCACCTGTCTCTATTCTATCTGTTGAAACCACTTAGCACTTGCCTTCACTTGTGTCTTTATCAAACTCATTAGTGTCATCTTAGGTTCCTTTAGTGCCTGAGATTCCCAATTTAGATATGAGTCCCATCTTCACACCTTTATACTTTGAGTTGGTTCCCTTTTGTAATGTATCACCTCATATTAACAATGAACTTAATCTTGTTATTAATCATTCTATGTCAAGGAGTTCCAAGTTTTCTTCTTATACCAACAAACACCTTATGATTACCAAAAGCAAAGATGGTATAGTCAAGTCTAAGGCACTTCATGTCACCACTATTCTTCCAAAATGAAGAACATATAAAAAATATTTTCTCATCCTGGAATGAAAAGACATTATGACCAAGGAGTTCAATTCACTTTTACAAAATGAAACTTGGGAGCTAGTGGCTTTACTTCTTAGTAAGAAAACTATCACTAGTAATAGTAAGTAGGTGTTTTTTTTAAGTTTAAGTCTAATGGTGATCTTGAAATACTTAGGTCTCCTTTAGAGGAAAAGTTACCTCAAAATTAAAGGTATTATTTTTGCATAAACCTTTTCACCAGTCAGTAAACCAACAACACTAAGAGTTGTGTTTAATTTTACTATCTCTAAAAATTGAACCATATGTCAAGTTGATGTAAATAATGTCTTTCTAATTGGGAATTTATTTGAAGATGTCTATATGGAACATTCTTAGGGCTTCGTGACTCAACCTGGCCTTATTTGCAAACTTGAGAAATCTTTGTATAGATTAAGATAGGCCCTTTGTTCCATGCTTCAAAAACTGAGTTCATGTCTTATTGCTTTTGGCTTTCTAGCTTCAAAATCAAACACTTTTATGTTTATATACAAAACTACACAGTCTATGATAATTTTTTCTTATCTATATTAATGACATATTCATCGCATGTATTAATTCAACTCAAATGTTTGATTGATCATCTGAAGTTTAACTTTCTCTTGAAGATATTGGTTCGCTTAATTACTTCATCGGTGTTGAAGTAACATACCATTAAGGCACTATGCATCTTAATCAAACCAAGTGTGTTAATGATCTCCTTGTTAAGGTTGGCCTTAGTGATTCTACATGTGCTGATACACTAATATCATTTGGCAAGACTTTTAATCATTATGATGGTTTATCCTTAGAAGATCCCTCTCAATATTGAAGTGTTATTGGTGCATTATAGTATTTCCCACTCACACGTCCTAAAATTGTGTGAACAAACTTTGCCATTTTTTTGGAAAATCCTACTTATGTTCATTGTTTAGTTGTCAAAAGGATTTTTTGATATTTAAAAATAATTTGCATTATGTTTTCACTTTTTACAAGTCTAATTCACTTGACATCATTTCTTATAGTGATGTTGATTAGGTTTCATGTTCAAATGATCGTATATCTACTAGAGCATATTGTATTTTGTTAGGAAAACCTGGTTTCATGTTACTCAGGATAGAAAACTACTCCTAGGTCTTCTATAGAATCTGAGTATCATGCCATATTCTCTACTGATGTAGAATTGATTTAGATCAAGTCTCTTCTTGGTGAATTTCACACTCATGTTCTATCTTTTCCTATGATTTCGTGTGATAAATTTAATGCTCAAGTACTCACTCACAACCTAGTGTTTCATTCTCGCATAAAGCATATTGAGATTGACTATCATTTCATTAAAGATCAAGTTCTCCAACACTGCTTAGATGTGCAACATGTTTTTTTCTGAAGAACGTTAGACGATCTCTTCACCAAGGCCCTTCCAACTCCAAGGTTCATTTCTCCGCATACCAAACTATTGGTTTTCCCTACCCATCAATTTGAGATGAGCTATTGTGAATCATGTCTACCTTTTCTTATCATGTTCACTCTTACACTAGATTTACTCTTGCAGGTTGCTATAGATGTTTTGTGATACCAACCACCATGCCTTTATAACACAGTGAACTTAATACATCAATTTCTTATTTCTTCTTATGAATTGTATTTTTTTAATTTGGGATATTTATGTGAAACATTTCAAAAATGTATAAACCTTAGTGCTATATGCCTAAACTAAACACAAAATTGATGGATGTTTTCTAAAATAGGTTGTGAGCTTAACCAAACTTCAAAAATGTCTAAAAAAGTGTCAAAATTTAAAAAGAAGGATCCCCATCTGTCGATAGAAACTTTAGTCAACCTTTATCACTTTTGGGTTTATATTATCAATTTTCCCTTATTAGCTCAAAATAGGATTAAGTTTTTTGGCCGCAAATCTTTGGGGTTGAATATACATTTGGGTTTCATGATCTATCAAAATTGATGTACGATGACAAATTGATTTTTCTATAGTGGGTTGTGAAGTTGAAAATATTTGAGTTTTAAAATCAACCACAATTAATCAAATATGAAGATACGAGAAAATGCAACCAAAATTCATACCATGTTATGGTATTTTAAAGAATCTATCTTTGAAATTTGGTCTCTTTTTGAATTTTTTTGAAATACACCAAATTCATCTACCCATCTTTAATATGTCATTTTATGAGTCACCAAAAAGAGTAGAACACATTAGTGAAATTAATTTTTTTCTTTACACTTTTAAATATGGTGGTTGGACGAGTAATTCTACCACCTAGTTCTATAAAACACTTATAATTCAGATTATAATATGAAGTAGTTATAATCCACTATTTTCCCATTTTATGAGAACTAATATTAAGATCAAACTTGAGTTTTAAATGAAATCATAATACTAGAAGCCAACTTTAAAAGCAATAAATTTGCACATTGCATTCGAGGACTTTTAGGCATAGAAATTTCAAAGGTTCTAAGAGTTAAAAAGGAGATAGATATCAAAATATTTGGTCAATTAGAGAAGGTGAATGGGAAATAACTTAGTTTCAGAGTCACTTGGAAACTTCATTTATGTATCGAACATTAATCTTTGAATTGTACAAAAATATATAGTTCAACCCTTGATTTCGATAAACTTTTGGGAGCCTAGCTACGATTATATGTATCATAAATAAGTAAATATCAATAATACTCAATATCTTTCCTAATAATATTTTAGTTCTAAGTTTGGAAATAACATTAATAAATTCCACAACTAAATTATAATTAATTGTAAGGACTTCGTACACTTTCAACTCACCATAATTACTCTTACACAATGTTTCAATTAGTTATTGAACCAAGACACTAATAGTCAAATTGTAAAGTAAAGAGAAACCAAGAACACAAAAATTTAAGTAACTCGACTAAAAAATATTCAAGAATCATTGGGAAGGATGAAATGAAATATCCACTATATGAAATATAACTTACAAGGAATTAAGAACTTATTATAGAGAAAAAAAACTAGTACAACTAGAGAATAGAGCACTCTAACACAATGAGAGAAAGACTAGCACCAAATGACGCAAGAGAAAACAAGAAAAAATGGGAGAGCTATGTTCAAAAAACCCCAATTAGAATATAAATACATCCCAATGTTTAATGATCATTCTACTCTTGAGTCTTTAACCATAAAACAAGCTTCGTCCTATAGGCATTCACAAGTTTGAGCTCGTGGATCCAAATAGTAATAACCCAATGCAATATGCAAAGCCCAACTGACCAAATATAATACAATATATCACATATTTACACATTTAACATAATGTATATATTTATGTAAACTACACACCATTTTAATTTGTGCTTCATATATTTCCTAAATACTCCCGATACCAATTAGTAGAATAAAATTCACAAATTATGATTATATTTATTTGTTGATTAAAATATTCATATAAATTAAATTAACAATTAAAATAAAATAAAATAATAATGCTTTTTAATGATAAAAACATAAATTAAATTCATAAAAATAAAAAAAATAAAGAAAGGAGTCTCTAATATGGATTTAAGAATTTGAAACCTCTCCATAATTCCTCCATTTTTTTTAATGAAATGATGTAGCCGATAGACCTTATAAGTGTACCAAGACATCCTAACTAGGTTGGGCCTCTATGGCACCCTTCTTCATCTATTCTATTAACTAATAGTATTATTAAAATGATAAAAATATAATACAAATCATTATTCAGTAAAACTTATAATTAGACCTACTATTAATATCCAAAAAAATAAAAGCATTAGCAAATTATAGGGGATTCCACCACTATGTCATAGTGTAAATACTAGGTCCATAAAGACTATACAATTAGGTAATCATTACCCTCCTTAAAAATATGGAAATAGTGAAAATTCATATGAGTAATATTTTCTAAACAATCAACCTAATCAAAGTATCATCTTCATGGCACTAATGACAATCTAATGTGAAAAAGATTTACCACATAAGTATAGTCTAACTCTAACCAAAGCCTTTGTCACCCAATGGTGGTATCATACAATACTACGTGAATAGCTGTTGTGGCTCAATCTCAAAAGAAAATGCAACATCAAGTGAAATATAGAAACAACCTTTGAAAAATTATCTTAATATCTGAAATACCCTTGCACAGCCTATTAGACTAGCAGCACCATTGGTGTTGACCTTTATTCACCCCAAAGGTGGTGGTCTCCAAATTACCTCTACAATCTGTGATGCTCATCATGAAATTCCTTACACTCGTAATCTTTAGAGGACTGTAAGATTCTCCATTGTATTTTGCATTGACCCATGTTGTGATAGGTCTGCTTTACAAATAAAATGCCAAACTATGGCAAATATGGAGCTCATAGAAGTGGTCTATCCTCGAAGGGAGCATCATTCCTAACTTTTCACATCACTAGGATGACTGAAATTATACATGTTTTCTATAGGTTATTGAGATGTGACCCAATGTTAAGTGACATTACACATGTCCATAAATCTAAAATAAAAGAATTCGTATGAGGTCATCTGCTAAAGAAGGAGTATAACAGATCCCATAGTGCACTTACAAAATGATAATTCAAAATAAAGTGAGAAATAGTCTCCTCATTTGACCCACACATGGAGCACCTAGAAAGGAAGGAATGTCCCCTACTATTTTCCTGAAAATTAGTAAAAAGCTTGATTTGTATAACTCTCCAAAATAGAATGGATTGGGACGGTGGTATGAAAGGGGCCTAGATTGCCTTTCCCAAACTTTTTTGTTCCCTGATCACACGTATAAAGTCATAGGCCTCACTACTTGTGACTCCTCCTTTAATCGAACGAGTCTAAATTCTACTATCCATATCGTTCCTGGAAACTACTAAGTGGACCTTTTAGGAAATATTAGGGTAAAAGTTCTCAAAAGACTACGACAGGTGCCACCCATCTTCCTGCAAATAATCGCCTACTAACGATTATAATAATGGGACCACAGGGGGCAGTTCAGCCTCTCAAATAAAGAAGTACCTGGCCAATTACCTGTCTATCTCCAAAAGAATTGTGTAATGGCATTGTAAGTCGGGCTAGATTAAAGAGCAAGTATAATAACTTCAAAGAGCTTCTCTTCTATCCCAAATACCAACTACTTAAATAAAGCATAATTCTAAAGTTTTCTGTGATATTTTGTTAGGCAAACTTTCTTAATAAAGTCTCATTTTGTGAGGTCATCTAGAATAGTTTTCAATCATTTATATATCATAAAAGAATGTAGGAACATGATGTAAATAAATGAATTGATCAAACATTTATGTCTTACCAAAGAGAGGGTGTAATCTTTCCATGCATTTATTTTTGCACGAATTTTATCTACTAAGCCTTAAAACCCCTTGAAATAAGGTAACACCCAGGTAGGATAAGGTGGCACCCCTAATACGCATCCCAACAATAACTTGGAAATATCAAATATTACTCTGATATTTTCATTTTGTATTTTTTGTTTTTATTTTGTATTGATCTATTATTTTCTCTAAATGATGTTGATTTTTTTTTTAATTTTAGGTAATTTTTTATATTTATTTTTAGATCCTTATATCTATTTGCATTGTTTTATTATTCCATAACATATAGCATTTGGACGAACGTTGAGCTTAATTGATATTAAATCATACTTCATGTATACACTTTATATAATGTAAAATTATTGAGACTTTTTGATATTTGTGCGAACCTCGAAATTTTAATGATATTTGCATATGACAAATTGTAAGATAGAAATGTCTGGTGAATGCTCATTATTCAAATAATCAAAACTCCAAAAGTCTTTTCTGAATTTTGAGAGGAGAAGATTAGTGGTTGTGATAGTCACTTACTAGAGGAGTGAACTCCTGACTTAAGAGTACCCTGTCTGTTTTATAATTGAATAAGGACCGATCGAGCAAGAGTTATGAAATTATTTAACCGATGAAAGTATTTTTATTATAATTTGATGCATAAATTAATTATTTAATTCCCACAATTAATTACCGTTAATAAATGTTCTTACAATTAATACAACATCTTTATCTTTCAAATTTAACATCTAATATGTATATTAGGGGTGTCTAAAAACCGAATTGAACCGAACCAAACCGTAAAACCGGACCAGACCGGACCAAATCGAACGGTTTTACTAATCAAACGATCCGGTTCGGTTTGTATTAATTTTAAACCGTTTAAACCGGACCGGACCGGTTTAATAATATATTAAAAATTTCATATTATTCTTCATTAAATTATAAAAAAATCGAACCAAACCGGGAACTAAACCGGATCGAACGGTTTTATAAATCAAACGGTCCGGTCCGATTTTTATTTTTTAAAATTGTTTCAAACGGTCCGATCCGGTCTAATAATATGAACGGTTCAGTCCGGTTAAATTTTTAAAAAAAAAAAACCGAATCGGACCGGACAGGACCATTGAGATCGCTAATGTATATTACGGATATTACTCTAACTAATGCTAAATTCCATATTCAACTAGACAAGCTCTGCTGGGACATATTAGTCACTGCATCAAAAGTGAGTGCCTTTTTTTTAGGTTGACCGTCTTTAAAAATCATTAGTTTGGTCACTGAGATTCTTTATTATTGAAATTACTTTGGTTTTTGAAATTTGCATTTAAATCTTCAAGATAGATCAATATATTATAGTACTTTTTTCATGTATGGAAGGTTCATTGATTAAGTCTTGATATAATAAAAATAATAATAATAATAAAAATTGCTTCTTTGTTACTGTCCACATGCAAAAGCATAAAAAAGTAAGGGTTTTACCAATAAAGTATGTATATCAATTTGAACTTTGCTTCAAAAAGAAGCTAGGCAGCGTTTATGGATTTTATAAATGGAAAAACCCAAAGGTAGGGTTTATTGGATAAGTACAACTTGCAAGGTTGTTTATGCCACTCAAACTTTATTATCCATATTTGTATTCGAACTTTAAACATCATTTAACTTACTCAAGTGGACCGATTTTATGTCATTAAGTCACACTTTGTCGTCATAATGGTTGCATTTTAAGCGCACATTTTTTTTTCTTATGTGGGTAAATATTAGTAAGTGCTAGTGAAGTAAGTTTTAATCGTTATCATCAATGATATTACAAAATAATGGTACATTCATTTATGTAATAGAATTTCTTGGTATTCATTATTTTCTTATGGAAAGAATTGAAAATGGCTAAAAATAAAACAAACACTGCAAAAACCAATATATTAACATTTCTTCTGTTCCCAAAATTTACAAAGCCCTAGATGGGGGAGGTTAATCAATGTGAATAGAAGGAATACATGCATTATGAAGAAAAAATCTCAAAAATCACCCAAACCATGTCATAACACTAATAACCTAGAAATAATAAAATAAAAAATAAGAAGTGTGTGAAGAAAGAAAAAGACAATAATAATTTCAAGGACATCTAACATTTCTACCAGGACCTCCATAGTAAAAATAAGTACCCCAAACATTGTTTCTTCCTTGTCTAATGTCATAACAATTAGAATGATCAGCCAATAAATGGAGATTATTTAGAGGAAGCAAGTTATTATCCCAATCCACAACTTGCAAATTTCTGAAATAAGAAGCTTTTCCAAATCCTTCTCCAGCAAAATGGCCACTACCCATTTGTGTAGATGTGTGAAATCCTGAAGATCTGCTATTTACAATTTCTCCTCCAAATTGAATCATACTTGCATGACTTCTTAGATGACTGAACAGGAATGATGGCCAATACCCAACTAGTAATCCATTCCCAAATTCCAGCCACCAGTGTCCATGCTTTGGATCCTATAAACGAAATGATTTTACTTTTACTTTTTGCCATAATATCATTAACCTTTTATTAAACATCAACACAATATGTAATTATAGTTCATTGTTTCGTTATCTAATTTTAACCATGTGCAGTAAAAGCAAAAAGAATCAGAGTCATTCATAAGAAAGATATTTTGAAAGTGGGGATAAAGAACAAACAAAGAATTGTTCTTTTAGCTCGTTAAGCTTTCACATCAAAGAATAAAATAAAGTACCTTGATTTATATCTTAAAATAAAGGATAAAGATCAAGACATCGTAGTAGAGATATAATTAAATTGAAATAAGATTAATCTCATCTTATCAACATAATTTTGTGATCGACTGTGATGGTATTGAGATGTGAAAATTTTGGATATCTCATTTGTTCAAAATGAACAAAAATAAGACAATTAAAAATGCAAAAATAATAATAAAAAATGACTATTTTATAATATGAGAGTTTAATAGAAAGAAAAAGAAAAAGTGATGTGAAGTACACATTAAGTTTAAAGAATATATGAGATGGGCAAATGGTCATTTTACAAGCATACAAAAAGCATGAAATCTAAACATACTTGGGTAAAAATCAAATCTAGATTTTGGGGAATATATTAATCACTAGTTATGGACATATATATTAGATTCGTATATCATAATCTAGAAAGTGTTGATTTATTGAAGGGCTATAACTGACCTTCCAGACCATTAAGCCAATATCAAATTGTCTACCTCTGTAGGAGGACCTTGGAGATATTGCTGCTCCAATAGCAATCCTATTGTTTGTTTGAACAAACCCAGAACACAGTAAGTTGTAGCATCCAGTAGCTTGGTATGCATCTGTCTGAAAAATTGGAAATTAAAAACCATTTTTCTAATTAGCATTTAGAAGAAAGAGAATATTTAATTTCAAGAAAATAAAATAAATAAATAACTTACAGTCCAATAAGTAAAAAATCTTGGATTATTATCTCCATATAACTCTGGACTGACCTGAACAAAAAAATAAATTTATTTTTCATTTGGGACCATCATCATAAAGCTGAAGTGAATATAAAGATTAAAAAGGAATTGGGCTGGACCAACTGTTATAAATAAAACACTTTGATTTGTTTTGACCATGCTGATAAATAAATGAAAATTATTATATATGTTTTAAGAATCTGCTTTATTAAAAAGAGAATGGGAAATTTACATGCCTGCCAACCAGCTTCAATGGTGTTTAAATCATTTCCAAATGAACCAGAAATGACCCAAATTTGTGATAAGCTGAACTCATATAAATCAGCCACCCTTGGTGCCCAAACATTTATGTTGGCCTTTGCTCCATAATATTCATCTCCATTTACAAACACTACTGCATGCTGTCAAAGTTATATATATAAACCACAAATTAATAATCAATAGTTATGTCATATGTAGTAGGGGTTGTCTATTCGAGTTACAGAACACAAACACAATAAGATACAATACGAATAATTTGTATGATTAAAACTAGCTATTAATTATTATGCTTACTGAGTTTTCATACAATTAACACACATAATACAAACAAATACTACACGATTTGACATGCGTGATATGTCTCTTTGTATCTCTTCTTTTATTATTTTTTTTCCAACTCCTATTAGTTTTGTCCCAATGTCTCCCACTTTTCAACACTCCACCTAAACTTGGTAGTAGCATTTATAGTGACTTAAACAGCTAAATCAACTTAAAATTTTCAATGTAAGTTTTGGGTTGTTTTTCAACTTATATTAATAAAATTCCAACCTCATGACCAGTGCCTGTTGAGTCTCTTCTAACTCTTCTTCTTGGTTTTCTCCCATATCTTCCAATAGAACTTGCTCTCAAAATGTCTTTCTCTGTGGTTCTTCTAATTGGAACAGTCCCTTCTGGGCATGATTCACCTGACTCTGTCCATAGCTGAATACTCTCTTCAACCTTATCGCTATTTTCATGCAGTCCTTTTGGCCTATCTGGTGGATCCTGCAAAAATCTGACCTTTTTAGTTCTAGTATAAACTTTGTCAAAGTAATAAAATTTCAAACAACTAATAAATTAAATGATTTCATGAGTTGGATTCTAATTCATACAAGGACCAAGAAATAAAAAAGTGCTGCAAAATTACCAATGGTTTCGTTCCTTTAAGCTCAGGATGATCAAAAGCTGGCTGATGTTGAGAAAGCACACAGTCTATCAAATCACCATCAGGACTCTGTAGCCATTAAAAAAGACCATGGTAATTAAGTGTCGGATATATCTATTTTTTTAATTTTCACCAATATAAAATGTCGAGTAAGTACACTCCTATTCATATCGCAATAACATCACATTTCATAGCAATTAAATTACTAAATTATTTTATAAAATAAAAATTAATTGGATTTTCGAAGAAACATTTACACTTATTTTGAATTTAATTTACATGCTACGCACATATGCAATACTTATAATAACTTCTCCTAAATTAACCACAAACAAAGAACACCTTAAAATGAAATGAAAAGGAAGATGGAAGGAGGGAGAAAGCAAAGAAATTAAAATTAATGCCTGAATGGTCTTCACTGAAGGTTTATTGATCTTCTTTAAATAAGCTCTGACCCTTTTCAAATTTTGCAGTTCTTGAACTGGTTTTAAAGTTTGGTTGGCAGGGAATTGATGGTGGGAATCAGAAGAAATGGAAAGAGAAAATGCAGGGCTGAAAAGAGAAAGAAGAAGAAGCATGGAGACGAAAGAGAAGGCGAAGAAGTGGTGGTTTTGAGAAGAATGTTTTTGGGTAGTTGTTGTTTGTTTTGGTTCAACAACAATTTGTGTTTGTATGTATTGGTGTTGTCTTGTTGTGTTCTGTTGAATAATTGCAGAGTAAACTTCATTCTTTTCTTTTGTCTGAACATCTGAATCCCCTTTCATATCCTTAACAAAACAAAACTGAAAAAAATGATCGTCCAAATTTAACCCAAGTTTTCTTATTTCGAACATATAAACAATGCTTCTTTGCTTCTATGTCTCTCTCTCTCTCTCTCTCTCTCTCTCTGTGTGTGTGTGAAATTCTAGTCTTTGTTTTGTGTTCTGAGAAGTTCTGACACCAAGGAAACTCAGGCACGCGCTTATTAAAATAGACCCGTTAAATCCAAGCAAAAATATAAAAATAAAATAAATAAGTAAATAAAAATCTGTTAAGTGGGGTTTGTAGTACTTAGAAACTTGACTACTTGTGATATGTGAAGTCTCACTCTTTGGGGTCAAAGTTATTTTTTATTACAAGATAGAGAAGAGGTAGATGTTAGTTACATGATTTGTTTTTAGAATTTTTTTTTTCATTTTTAGGAATTATCTTAAATAATAATATTTTTAAAATTTTTGTTATAATGAATTTAATTTCTCAATTTTTTTATAAATAATTTAAAACTTATTACATACATCAATTCACATGTTATAAAAAAATTAATTATATTATTTTAATATAATATTACTTAACATTTATAAATCATTTAGAATAAATTAACAAAAAAAAGATTTTTTTTTATTAAAAAAACACAACTAATGTATATTTATTTTAATCTTATAATTATATAATTTTTTACATGAGTTTCATCAGTTTTATAATTTAAAATTTTAAAAAGTTTAATTTTTTAAAAATAAAATAAAAATTATATATTTTATTAATAAAAATATATAAAAAAAATCAACAATTTTTGGTTCTCTCATTCTTTCTTTCTCATTCTTTCTATTTTTTTTCTTTCTCATCTTTTTCATTATTATTTTATTAATAAAAGGTAAAAAAAATAAAATTAGAAGAGAGAGAAAAAAATGAGTGAGAGGGAAGGGAAGGGAAGAAGAAAGAGATTATCATTATTTTATTAATAAAAAATAAAATTAAAATAGATAAAAAAAAAGAGTAAAAAGGAGTTAATGAAAGAGAAAGAGAGAGAAGAGAGAGGCAGATAGAAAAAGAGTGAGTGGTAGTGAATGATAGGAAGAGGAATAAAAAAATGAGTAGAGCTGGAGGTAAAGAGAAACGGAGAGGGGAGAGGATGGTAATTTTACTTTTAAAAAAATTTAATTTAATTAATTATAATTTTAAATTATTCGATAAATAAAACTTATTTAAAAAATTATAAAATTAAAATATATAATTATACAATTACAATACCGGAATGACTTAATATCAACACACAACTGTACGAAATAGGCGTTATTTGATTGATTCTATTTATGTCTTTTCAGGTTTTAAGATCCGAAGGAACAAAATTTTCTTTCTTTCTTTCTTTCTTTCTTTCTTTCTTTTTTTAAAAAATGTGATATGTGGGGAATTGATACAAGTTTCATTAGTTTTTTGAAGGTGTTGTTAAAAAAAAATTATTTTTTTACCAAAATTAATGACAATAAATATTTAAAAAATTAGTTTTTCACAACTACTTCTATTTTTTTATAGATAATCTCAATGTTGTCTTTCTAATATTTAATTTTTTTATTTATTTATTATTTTAAATCATAAATTATTCATTTAAAAAAATTATATTTTTTTTAATTTCAGTAAAGAAAATAACTTTTTACAAAATATTTATTTTATTTTTGAAAATTTATTCTAAATCTTTCTGATAGACTTTAATGATATTTTTAAAAAATATAACAAATTTGTACCATTACATGTAATAATTAACACATTAATATATACTTTTATAAAATATGGTGGATTTATGATACATTTTAGTGTTTTTTTTTTTCTTCTTTAATATATACTTTTATAAAATATGGTGGATTTATGATACATTTTATTGTTTTTTTTTTCTTCTTTTTGAACTTAATTTTCTTCTCTTCTCTTACCAAACTTGCTTTCTTTTTCCCTAAAAGTTGCACATCAGTTCATTTCTAGGTAATACCAAATTATATCTCTACTTAAACATTTCATTTCGGTGTTTTTCTTTCAGGTATTATGTATTCCTCATTTTCAATAACATTATGTCAGATATGTGTCATACATTCGTCTCTAGCTATGTGTTTTTGTTGGCATGAATAATGAAATTTTAATAAAGATAACGCAACACAACACAACACAACACAGCACAATGATGTTGTTACCACTTACCACTAGAGAAGTGGGGAATACCATAAAGAACGACTTAATTAAGATTCAAAAACATCTAATGGAATGATCAAATTGGCCATCATGATGATGACTTTCGAATTTGGGAAATTCCTTTTGACCATTTGCGTCAAACTTCTTAGTAATCAAATGCTAAATGCAATGATTTTTGGGTAGACTAGATCGATTTTTAGGTTATAATTTCTACTCCATGTGCATCTTATGCTGCAAATTAAGAATATTTTTTATCCTTTGTGTCAATTTCTGCTTAATACTTTGTGTATAGAATACTAGAAGATAATAATGGAGAATATAATAAATTTTATATGATTTATATGATTTCATGTAAAAAATTGGTCAACTAAATGGAAGCAAAAATAAAGAGATCTGATTCGATCAATCAGATTAGACATAAAAAAATAACATTTGTTTAGTTAGTTCTTTGATGCTATTTGTAAGGAATTATTTTTGAAGAAATTAGTAAAACTATTTCTAAACACTAAACATTGAACACTGAGATCTCAAGTTGTGTTAAAAAACATATAATTTGCGCATAAAAAGAGAGGAAATGTATAAGATACAATGGATGTACATTTTATAAATTAATTTGTAATTTTTCACAAAAAAGTGAAAAAATAATAAGGGTGAAACTATAGTTTTCTACCAAATAGATTTGAATTGTCAAATCAACTTATTTAATATCGAGTTTGGGTTTGAGTTTATAAAATTTGACTTGATTTACTATAAAATTGAATTCGTGTTTATAATAATTGAATTGGGTTAAAAAGAGATTAATTCAATCATGATTTGTATGATATGAATGGCTAAAATACATTCAAAACATTAGTGGTTCTATTGATTAAGCATGCCTCCTAATGTCCTTGATAATATTGTAATTGTTAAGTGATATTTATATAGATAACAATGATCAAGCAAAATTATATTCACCTTCTAATTCTTTTATCATTAGCATCCATAGGTGAATAAAGAAAGAAAGACCAGAGTTATATCTTCTTGCACACTTTTTCTTGGGATGGTGGTAGGAATAATATCAAAGATATCCTCAAGTTTTGAGATATATTCAAAAATATCTCTAAAGTTTCAAAAAATTTAAAATTATCCCATAAACATAACGAAAGTTAAATTTAACGAAAATAAATAGTAATATTTCATAAATAAAAATGAAATAAATGATAGAGAACCAAGAAATAATAGGAAATGAAGAAATAGTATAATTAGAAATAGAAGACATTTTCAGGATGTTTTTTTTACAAAAAATGGTAATAAGTAAAAAAAAATTAAAAATTTAAAAAGTAAAATTAAATCTTAAAAAAGATATGGATTTAAAGATACATCATTTTCATCTTTAAGGAAATTATTCCTAAGAAAAGACATAATTTATTATGGAATAAGTAATAAAGAAATGAGTATTAATATCACATATACAAAACGAAACTATATTGAATGAACTATTCAAAATTTCCCAAAGTATAAAAAAAATTAGATACATTCATTTAGCCAAGGTATAATTGAAAACTTTGAGACTTTTAATAGAGAAAATTGATTCAGTTTAAGAATTAAACACAAAATATATACAAGGTATAATTGAAAAGCAAAAAGAATTATTAAAAGAAATAAAAAAAATATGGTTATAATAAATTGCAACAAAATATACATATAGAATTTACAAAACTAAGAAAAGATGTATATTACATACATAGAAACAATGATATCATAAGTCATAAATACGATCCCTTAGAAGAATTAAAAATAGAATCATTTAGAAGATCAGATGACGTGATGCTTAGAAATGAGAGAACAAAAAATAAAGAAAAATCTAATGAAAAACGCATAATTTCAATTTAATGGAATAGAAAAAGAATTAGAACAATTTATGAATATCAAAAATAGAGATATAGAAAAATTAATTAGTTTGTTAACACTACCTAATGAAGAATTAGAATAACATTATAATGAAAAACTTTTTACAAATAAAGAGAAAAATGATATGAAAATAATTAACGAGACTGATTCTGGACCAAAAATCATGACCCCAAAAAGTCATATAAAACCAATTTTATTACCAATTATTTACCAAGAAGAAACATCTGACCCACATAAAGAAGAAAGAAATAGGCAATGTCAAGAGAACCTGACACAACCAGTAGAAGAAGATAGCCACTCAAAATGGAAGAAGGCTTGCATTGGAGAACTAGAAGTAGTTTCCACCAGAATTCAAGCTCCATGAAAATTATAGATTTGATCTCTTAGATCTAGATTATATAAGAAATAGGAAAAAGTCTTAGATGAATGGGCTTGTGGTATGAGTGTGCTCATACAAACCTTTCCAACTACACAAACAAACCCTTTAATCTGTAGGGTATTAATAACTTATAAAATGACAGTAAATATTAAAGTTTGGTTTTCAAATTTAATAGACTAACAATATTTATTAATACAAGGAAATGCTCCCATACGAAGAGAATATTAGATATAGTAGTAAATGAAATGTATAAGAAATTTATTGGAGAAGAACTATCACTGAATCCAGTGAAAATGAAATCAATGAAGCAAAATGGTGTTTAACAAATATGATAATTTGTATCATATGTTATATAGATTCTTATATTTGTGAATATGAAATGTATTACCATAAATTACCACCTTCTATGCAAACAACTTATAAGGAAATATTTTTTCAAAAAATACTTAGAACATTACATAAGACTTTAAGAGAAAGCTGGAATTAGAAAAATAGGGAAACAATACTAGACACCCTAGAAGGAAGAATAAGAAGCCTTAAAAGATGAATAAACATTAAATGCCAAGAAAGAAAGGAATGTAAACAAATAAAAGAAAATCATAAAATCTGTTGTGATACAAGATATTTTTGGATACTAGGAAATTATTAATGTAACATAAAATCCTACAAATAGAAATTTAAAAAAATATGAAAAATACAAAAAATTTAAAAGATACAAATTCAAAAAAATAAGAATTTAAAAAATATAAAAAAAGATTTAATAGGAAAACCTACAGGAAAATATATTTTAGAAGAAAAAGGTATAAACCTTTTGAAAATAAGAATTATTGTCCTATAAGGAAAAAGAAATGCATATATTGGATCTATAATATTAAAGAAGGACATTATGTTAATGAATGTCTTAGTAGGTTTCAACACAAGAAATAATTTAAACTGGATTCCTACAGAAAGAAAAATCTTAGAAAAACTTTTAAGATGAAATTAAAACCAATTGAGAAATCACAAATACATTATACTTAAAGTATGTATCGTTTAGAGGAAATTGGGAAGGAAATAACGGATTCAAAATATGAACACTCAAAATATGAGTATTTTTCATTAGAAGATAAATGATTTATATAGTATCGCAAATCCAAATAGTATCTATATTAAGGTAGAACTTCAATTTAAAGGCTATGCTAGTTATCATATACATGTATATATAGATACAAGAGCTAATAAGTGTATAACAAGTAAATATGTGTTTCCAGAAAAACATTGAAAATAGGCATCAAAAGATTTAAGTATAAAAATTACTAATAATATTATAATTAATCTTAATAAGATTTTAAAAAAACACAGATTTAAGGATAAAAGGAGAAAAATTTCATATTCCTATCATATATCAATAAGAAACATGAGTTGATTTATTAATAGGTAATAATTTTATAAACTTATATCAACCTCTTACACAATATTTAGACAAAATAAGTCTAACAATATTAGATGGTGATATTATTTATGTATCAAAGGTAATAAAAGCTTTAACTGTATTAAACCTAACTTTTATGCAACAACATAAAAAGAAAAAACGTGGTGAGATTGACATAAAACAAAAAAAACTTTATTTAGAAAATATTTTATTAGATATAGAAGAGAAACAAAACTCTTTTATTAATGAAACACACTAAGATAAAAGCCTAGCAAGTATCCTTCAAAATTATATAAATAACATCTTTAAAAAATTACAAAATATTTTTTTTGTTTATATAAATAATATTTTGATTTTTAATAATGAATCAAATAAACATTGTTTTGATATTATTAATATTATACAAGAACGTAGGAAATAAGACATTGTACATCTGAAAGGAAAGTAGTACTTAACAAAAAATTAAGTATTTAGGGTTATAAATTGAAGATGAAAAACATAATCTACATTCCCATATATTAAATCATATTCAAGATTTTCCTAATGAATTAAAAGATAAAAACTAATTACAAAGATTTCTAAGATGTTTAACATATACTGAAACATATATCAAGAAATTTATAGAAATACAAAATTGAAAAAAAAGATAATATTTAAAAATAGATTGAATAAGATCTAAATCGTAAACCCTAAAATCAAAATTCTAAATACTAAATACTAAAAACTAAAATCTAAGTCTTAAACTAAAAAAATACATTATTGTCGCCATGTATGTAATAAGTAATATCACCCGACATAATATTATTCATATATATATATATATATGTATGAATTTGAGCAAGATGTTATTTTCATAATAATAAATAATTTATTTTTAAAAATATTTTTTAAAATAAAAACTTTGTATGAGAATAATAATTATTGCCAAAAATATACATACATTACCGACACTTTATATTGAAGTAAACTTCTTTATCCACGTTAATGCTAACTTTTTTCATGAAATCAATGCCTTATTCAATTCTAATTCAAGATGGTAGAAGAAAAGGCTAATATTAATCATAAGAAATAAAATGTTTCTTTTAAGTATCGTGGGGTACCAACCCCCATCTTGAAGATGTTAATTAGGCATCTTAATTTTCCTTTTCTTTTTTCTGTTTTCTGCCACATAGATGCCCAGAGTTGTGTTAATGCTCTAGCCTGCAGCTCTACGTAAATGAGCTTTTTATATAGTATATTTCTTCTTCTTTTTTCCCTTTTTAAATTTTTTGTTGGTGTTGTGGCAATTAATCCTGTATAATGATAACAAATAATTCAATTAATCAGTATATATAAAGAAATTCGATTTTATAAGTAGAATTTGAATCAAATTAAATTAATAAATTTTATAATTGGATCGGATTCAGATTTAAAAGTATACTATCCGTGATTGATATATTTTATAATCCATTGTATTCGATCTGGATCGAATTACTATTAAATTATAAATAAATTCATATTTTATTTAATAATATCATATTTAAATATTATACATACCATAAGTATATTAAATTATTATTTTAACTTAAAAAATAAATATAAATGTTTATAATAATTTAATAATTGTATAGAAATAATTTTTATTCTTTTTATTTTTTTAGGTGTGACTATAAAATAATAATATTTGTTATAAATATATCAATTCAAAATTTAAATTTATGTGTGTGTCGTGTTTTATATATAACAATAATTCATAAATAAATTTTAATCTGACCTTATTTGATCCAAAAAAATCTGATCTGTTCGGATTCAAATTATTTCAGATAGATTATATCATTAGATCGAATTCGATTAAATATCTTTAAATTCATTTAGATCATATCGAATTCAAATTGATCAAAAATAAACAGTTTCGATTTGCTATTCACCCATAATTAATTTTATACAGCGGTTCTCTATTTTCAAAATATAATCTCACATTTTATGTACAATAACATCAAATTTTTTAAAAAAAGATATTTTTTTAAAATAAAATAATTAAACAAATGGATGAAATATTTATTTTTAATCATTTTTTCTATCTCTAATAATTTGATAGTAAGAAATAATTCAAATACCTATAAAGTGTGCACTTAAGCAACCTTACCATGTAAAAAGTATGTCCATGTATTTTTTGACATTTGGTGTACTTGAAAGAAAAATTCTTTGTTTATCAATTCCATATACATTTTACTTCAATGATAGTATTTTGTTTTTAACAAAGATAGAGATTTCATCTAAATTATAACAAATACATTAGATTGACTAAAAACAAAAATAAAAATAAAAATTAAATTATCAATTTATTGTAAATCTTTTTAAAAGTATTTTTCAAGCCTCCATTAGGTATACTTCTTTATATGAATGAAATAATAGATATTCTTTGGCATTTGATCTATGATGACTTCATATTAATTATTTGAATATTTAAAATCTTTCCAAAATATATCATATTTATACTTAAATTTAAAAAAATAAACATATCGATGTTGAAACAATGATGCTTAAAGAAATCATAAATTGACAAAAATGCTAAATTGCAAACAATATAGTTTAATTGCTTACAATTTTTTCGAAAAAAAATATATAAATAGACAATGCGGTTCTTATCTAACTAACTAAACAGTGCATTTATAGAATTAACATAGTATATTTTACTCGTAAATAGATTTTTATAATACGAAATTATTCTGTAAAACTTTTACTTATTACTTTTATACAATCAAAATTTTAATTTATTATAAATATAATTTTAACAAAAGTTAACTTATTAGTGTTTGTAAAACCCAAAATACCCTCCTCCCTCACTCCGACCCCCACAAGGAAAACTAGGCCGATAAGTATAAAGATGCAGTGAAGAAGCCATACATAGCTTCCGTTTTTGGCTTCTTCTCTGATATCACACAAACTATTTAGACTTCCACAAAGATCAGAATTGCCAAGAAGCTGTCTTTATACATTTTATTAGCGAATAAAAGAGGAAGATCACTTGAAAGATGATTGTTTGAGCTTCGAATTTTGTAAACCATTTAGAACTTTCCCTCAAAATCTATTCCCAGAGAGACCAAGATAGTTCAATAATGTCAGTTTCCTGATTTCACTTGGTATTTGACCAAAAATTTCATCATTTGCTACATTGAACTCGTTAAGTTTCTTCCAAGATTCTATTCCCCTTGGAAGTTTACCAGACAACTCATTACTGTGAAGATCCAAAACACCAAGCTATCCAAGATTCACTATACTCACTAACCTAGACCCGCTGATCAGTTTATTTTCACTACCTATAAGAAATGGATTTATTGATGATGAATAAACGAATGTTTACAACCTATTTATACAAAAGAAAAGCAAATTTGTAATAATTAAAAATAAACACAATTATGGAGAGAGCGTGTTAAATGAATGATATCATGCATGTTGTTGGTGGTACTTGTTGGTGTGTTGGTTGTCTATTTGGATCTCATGTTCTTTAACATTCCCCTCCGAGTTAGAATATATGTTAATTATTACAGCTTGTTAAATGGCTTGAGCTGAGAAAAACTTCGAGGATTTGGTAAATATATCTATTTGGTTCTTTCTAATGTAGAGATATGATAAGTTTTGATCATTCGACTTGAATCTTTTCTCTTACTAGATGGCAATCGATCTACATATGTTTGGTTCGTTCATGAAACTCTTGGATTTGATGCAATGTGAAGAGGCTTGATTGTCGCGATATAACTTGGTTGGTTGAGAGTGTTTGATACCCGAAATCATCCAAAATATATAAGTAACAGTTACTTGTGACATCTTATTGCCCGTAGAAGCGGTATTTTGCTCTGCGCTTGATCATTGAGGCGTATTTTGTTTCTTAGTCTTCAGAAATTAACGAGTTTCGAAAACATCTGATATCCTGTGGTTGATCGTCGTGTATAAATGCATTTTGCCCGGTCTGCAAATCCGCAAAAAAGCATTTAGTTGTAATGAACTAGTTCTTTGAGAAAAAGAGACCTTGCCCTGGTGTGTTCTTGACATATGGTAGCACTCGTTGGCTGCTTCCAAATGTGGTTGTCGTGGTTTATCCATATATTGGTGAGAATGTGCACGGCGTACACTAAGTCGGGCCTTGTGATGGTCAGTATATTAATCTCCCGACAAGTCTTCGATAGGATGTGGGATTCTTGATGAATTCTCCTTGACCTTCTTTGAGGATAAATTTTGTTCCATAGGTGAATTGGCGGTTGGCACAGATAACCCGTATCCTCCCGATATTTCAAGTACGTACTTGCGTTGTGTGAAACGATTCCCTTCTGGAGCGTGAAACTTCTATGCCCAAAAATACTTTAATTCACGAGATCTTTAAGCTTGAATTGTCTGTGAGATGATTCTTAGTTTCTTCAATGTCTTGTATATTGTTTCTGTTATGATTATATCATCTACGTAGACAGAGAAGAGTTGAAAGGAATTACCACGGGTTGGACGAACGGTGGTGATCATCTTGGATTGGTTAAAACCGGCTAGCTTAAGTGTTGTTGATAGCTTGATGAACCATTGTCGTGAGGCTTGTTTAAGTCCGTACAAAGATTTATGTAAAAACTTACGTACTCGTGTTTCCCCACCGTCGAATCCGAGGTGGAAGGGACGTAGACATCTTCATGAAGATCACCGTAGAGAAAAGCATTGTTGACATCAAGTTGTCGAAGATGCCAATTTTGAATGTGACGACGAGGAGAAGCCGAAACGGTGACAAGTTTGGCCTCTTGGGTGCAAAAGTTTCTTGGTAGTCAAAACGCCAATCTATTGTATCCTTTGGCCTTAATCGAGCCTTGTATCGTTCCGTAGCGACCATCGGATTATACTTGATTTTGTAGACCCATTTCTGACCAGTTGGTTTCTTGTTTGGAGGAAGGCTGTTGAAGCGTCCAAGTGCCATTAGTTTCAAGGAGCATCAGTTCTTGTTTCATGGCAAGCCGCCATTTTGGATCATTGAAAGCTTCGACAAGTGGTTGGTTCCACGAGAATGGAAATAGAAGTAGCAAAGGCACGATGTGCGGGTGATAATTGGTCGTAAGTAAGTCACATGAGATAAAGAATGAGAAGTACCTTTGTCTTTGGACGATCTTTGAGTGAAGACGAAGGAAGGGCCATGAGAAGGTAAGGAAGCTACACATGATATTTTGAAGGTAGCTAGGAACATTAATTGGATCGACGAAGCCTATGTGTATTGGTGTTGGAGAAGTTGTGTGTGGTGGAGAAGTTGATGATGATGTTTAGAAGATGAATCTTGAAGATGAAGAGTGTACGAGTTGATTGTTGGAAGGACGGTGATGTATGATCAAGTGATATATTTGGATTGGTTGATTGGCCGAATGTTGGGTATGTCATCGTAGATAGTATCTTCGATGGAGGAAATAGGGTTGGAGTGTTGACGGCGGAAGTGAAATAAGGAAATACATGTTCGTGAAAGATAACATCTCGAGACACTAAAAGTCTTGCTTGTTTCCCGGATTGTAGACACGATAACCTTTGATCCCAGGATGGATACCAGATGAATATGCATTTATGTGATCTATCGAACTTGGTGAGTCGATCGATGTGCGGTTCTGAAAAACAAAGGGAACCAAAAACACGAAGATGTTCGTACACAGGAGTTTTGTGAAAAAGGACTTGAATGGTGTTTTACCCTTGAGAGCGGATGTTGGAGTACGATTTATGAGGTATGTGGTTGTAAGAATGGCATCTCCCAAATTGTATAGGAAGATTGGCTTGGAAGAGCAATGAACGAGCGACATTGAGAAGATGACGATGTTTGCGTTCGGCATGACACCATTTTGTTGAGGGTAGAGACCTGACTAGTTTGATGAAGGATTCCACTTGGTAGAAAACACACAGGAGTCGTAGAAAATTCTGGTCCATTGTCACTTCTGAATGATTTTAACTCTGGATGAAAATTGTGTTTCAACAAGATTGATGAAGGTGGTAAGAAATGTGCGTGTATCAGTTTAGCATGTAAGAGATAGACCATTGTGCATGTGAGTAGTCATCAATGATAGTGAGAAAATAACGTGCTCCGTTAAGTCTTTGGAATGTGATAACCACCCCAGAATATCGACATGAATCATTTCAAATGGTGCTTTTGTATTGATGGAACTTAAAGGAAATGGATTACGTGTTTGTTTAGCTAATGGACAAATGAAAGCAATCACTAATGGAACAAAAGGTGTGTTGATGGAAAAGAGAAATTACATATTTGTTATTAGATAAATGACGAAGTCGTTGATGCCATAGATGAGAGTTGTTAGGCAGTGTTTGAAACGGAGAAAGCATCCGAAGCCTTTTGAGAAATAGTCGGGTAGTAGAGTCCACCTTTCTCGGTTCCACGTCCAGTCGTCTTCCACTGAGCATTTGTCTGAGACAAAGCACGTACATTAGTGAAGGTGACATGAAATAATGAGGTTTGAGTTAGTTTAGCTCTGAAACTAAGTTTAATTTGAATGAGGGAACACCACAGACATTATGGAGTATGAAATTATTTGAGAAATGTCTGGTGCCAATATGTGTGACACGGGCGAGAGAATGATCGAGGTAAATGTACGTATCGATTAGTATTTGGAATCTTTGGAGCCTCGTAAGGTTTTGGGAGCAGACCATGTGAACCGATCAGTTGCCACTTGTATCAAAATCCAACGGGTTTCACGAATGGAAAAGCAGTTACGTAATGTGTTACCTGAAGAAGTAGTCACTTGACTTGCCGTACTACACGATTTGGATTGATTGAGAAGTGTAAGGAACTCTTGATATTGGGAAGATGTTAGGTTGTGGAATGGTGTCTTTGTGTATCAACGACTTTCTTGAAAGTCGGTATGATGAGCTTTGGAAGGGAAGCGTAACTTGTATTTCTCTTATCTTGAATTGCTCGCTTTCTTGACACGTGTTGATGTAAATGTCCATTCAAACCACAAAAATTACATTTGAGGCGCTTTGACAGGTTTTCAAAATTGTGTCATTGAGACCCGCAAAAATCACATTTGAGGTGACTTGACAATTCTGAGAATTATGGCCTATATTATTGCATCGATTACTTGAGATGTGGATTCCTTGGTGGGTAATTTTGTGAGGATATTGTGGACGACTATCTACGCAGCAAGTCTGACGACTTCGGCATCCTTCCCGTACTTTGCGTGGAGGCGACTCTTTGCTTTTCATCTTGAACAATAAGTGAATATACCTTATTCTTTGTAGGTAATGGATTCCGTAAGCGAAGATTTGTCCGCGTCTTGATGTGTAAACATTGTTAAGCCAGCGAGAAATTTTATGGTTATTTGCTTTTGTTGATATTCTTGTAGTTCCGCTTAGGCATTCCTCCTGATGTGGAAGAGGACGTAGTGCATCCACGACTATCCCGTAAGCTTTTCAATTTTTGTATAGTATTCTCGATGCTTACACTTAACGTATCTGTCGTGGATCTCTTGCTCGATGTGGAATAGGTGCCGCAGCTGTTGGTGTCGCGGCGTTCCTTTAATTCTTCCATGCTTTCGTATGCGGTATCCTTTATACATGACACTACGCAATTTTGGGTGATATAGTGTTGAGGATCCATCCTTTGACGAGAATGTTCTGTGAGTCCATTGTTTGATTCTGTTTCAAGGTTTGTTGATGGCGCTTTTGCAGTTGTGCCGGTCGAATGAATCCTTCTTTGTTTTTGGTTATTAGGGCCGTGAGCGTTGCATGACTCGAAATGTGATAGTTTTCTTGGTTTAAGGATTAGTACGAGAATCATTACCTGGTTGGTTACGAGTGAATGTAAATATAATGAATGGCTAGAATTAAATACCATTTTGGTAAAGTAGGGTTGGTATTGGTAGTTAAAGACATTATTTGTTGAATAAATTGAAAGTACGGGATAAGTTTAAGTGTGTTTTGAAACAATAATGACTATTTATGAAATAAATAATGGTGAAATATCTTTATCTTTATAGAAAATGAGTTAAGGATTACGAGGCAGGAAATTCGGTAGAAGAAGCAGGTCGGAAAGTGGAGTAAAGCGGTTGGAATGGGCAGCTTGGCTTCTAGCGGTGGAACATTGGGCCCAGATGAAGGCCGAGGCAGTGAGCAGCCAGCGTCGTTTGCTTCGCAGCGTGAAACGGCGATGTCGTTAGGTCGTCTTCTTGACGGTGGCCAGCGTGTGTCTCGGTGAGGATGCGTGGAACGTCGGTGAGTTTAAACAAAGCGTGGCGTGTGAGCGTGAATAGGTATTTTGGCTTGATTTTAATTGCAGTTGCTGGATGAATACGAATAATATGATGGGATGAAATTTAAATTATTTTGTGGATCAATTTGGTTTTGAAAAAAAAGCAGTTGAAGAAAAATGGGAAAAATTTACATGGTTTGAATTTTATGGGAATTGTTCACAGGCTCGATCTGTGTAAGAAATGGATTTATTGATGATGAATAAGCGAATGTTCTATTTTATTTATCTGAAAAGAAAAAGCAATTTGTAATAATTAAAAATAAGCAGCGATTATGGAGAAACGTGTTCGTATGCAGTTTTATCATGCTATTATGTTGTTGGTGGAACATTTCTTTGGTGTGTTGGTTGTCAACAGTTGGATCTCCTGTTCTTTAACACTACCAAAAAACTCAACTAGATTTTCAGCCCATCCAATCTCTTCGGGTATTAGACCAGATAAATTGTTCTTCAATATTATAAGATCTGAGAGATTTTCGTTGCCGGCAATGGTCTTATCTACTGACCCAGATAAGGAATTATCGATAAGCTCAAGCAAGTACACGTGTGGAAGCCCCCAAATAACAGCAGAAACTTCCCCAAATAACTATTTGTGACCTAAACGAACTCGAACCAAACTATCACAATCTCCAAGACTCACCAGTATTTCTCTAGTGAGCGAGTTCCTCCAACTCACCCTTTTCACACAAAGTCGCCAGAATAACGTCGGAGAACTTGTTGTTTGAAATGTCAAGCCATCTCAATAGTGAATTTTTATCAATATTTTTGGGTAACTCACTAGTTAGTTCGTTTCTGAACAGTCTAAGCTCGTACAAATTTATTGACGCGTCAAGCAGTCTTAAAGTCATAGGGTTCGGCATTCCCAGTGGAAACTAACCGGATAACGAGTTATTATACAGCTAAACTTGAACTACACTAGACAATGCACTGAGCGAACTAAGAATCAGACCGTTCAAGTTGTTAATTGCCAAGTCTAAATCTTTAAGGTTTGTAAGCCGATCCAATGAATAAAGAATCTCAACTTTTCTTGCAAATCAAACATCTTCGTATATACTTCTTTAGCCGTGAATGATAGTGTACTAAAATAAGAAGTTGTCTTCTTCTCAACTTCCCATACCAAATCTATTTGAAATATTGTAAATTTAAATAAAACAAATACTACAAAAAATTTTCACTCTTAAAACACATTATCCCATATTGTTTTATTACATCTATTAAGAAATGTTGATATAAAGAAAGTTATACAATTGAGATTGAGTAACAAGTTACACCCATTTTTTGTGAAAGTTGAAAGATATTAGGCAATTTTGAAACCATAAATAGACTTAGGCAATTGTGAAACCATAAATAGTCATTGTCTAATTGATTGCCCGCAATGAGTCGAGTGTACATGATGTCACTTTTTTTTTGAAAAAAAAATTTATTATTAAAATTATTTTTTCCAATAGTCAAATTTTTTGTTCTTATCCAAAATGAGTCAACCAAAACACAATCATTATTTTTTGACTATTTCGTTCCATTATTGTGAACATTTTCGATATTATTGTATGAACTTTTCCGCTATTATTATGTAAATGTTTTCTTTGTGAACGTTACATGCACGTTCAATATTTTCTCAAATATAAAAAGAGGGTCATAGCTTTCAGTTAGACATAACTTAGAATTGCTCTTTACAACAAAACCAAAGAAAATTCAAAATTGTGTTTTTACTTTTTCTAGCAATGTAAATACTTTAAAGGTGTAGCATTCTGGACTTTATCAGTACAGTTAAGCTCTAAGATAGAAAAAATATTCTAGACTGTTTTATCCGGGGAACGACGAGTATGTGTTTGCTTATACAAATTTAAACAGAGTCGCAAAATGTCTAAAAAAGAGGGACGTAGTTCGTGACTCAACCTAAGTATTACTTTTTAATATATCGGTAATATTATTCATAACTTATTTTTACATACCTATAACCAACAATTTAAAGACGTATTTATATCTACCATGTCTACTAAAATGTTAATTGCTGATCTCAACAAATTGTTTCATTTTGAGGGACTACACTTTAAAAGATGGAGACAAAAGATACTATTTTTCTTAACCATGAAAAAGGTCACTTTTGTTTTTTTACTGAAAAACAACACTGTCTAATCTCCTACTTAAGCTACAATTAAAGACTTAGACACCTGGATGGAAAATGATTTTCTATGTAAAAAACTTATTCTTAATGGTTTATGTGATGATTTGTATGACTATTATAATTCTAAGTGTCAGATGAGGAAATTTGGGATACACTTCAAAAGAAGTATGACACTGAGGAAGCTAGAACAAAGAAGTATGCTATCAATAGATATAAGAAGTACCAAATGACTAATGACAAATCTATGGAAGCTCAATCATATGAACTGTAGAAGATAGCACATGAAATAACTTTTGAAGGTATGACTTTAGATGAACAATTTAAAGTTGCTATTATTATAAATAAATTATTGGTATGGAAAGATTTTAAGAATGCACTTAGACATAAAACTAAGGAATTTTTTTTTAGAAAGTCTCATAACCCGTCTACGAATAGAAGAAGAAGCTCGAAAACAAGATAAAAAAGATGAAGTACTTGTTGTTTTAAATAATAGTGCCAATAAGAAATCCTTCTATGTAATTCTAAAACCTAAAGGAAGAAACATGAAAATTTAGAATCGCAATAATAACCAAAATTGTAAAAACCAAAATAGAGATAGAAATCCTCCATGTAATGGACCTCAACCTCCTTCAAGAAATAACACATTCATGTGTTATAGTTGTAACAAGCCGATCCACTTGGCTAGGAATTTCTTGAACAAGAATCATTCTGCCCTGCAAGCAAACCTTACCGAAGATCAACTTATTGCTATGATATCTAAAATCAACTTTATTGGTGGATCTGAGGGGTGGTGGGTCAACATTGGTGCTTCTTGTCATGTTTGCTATGATTGTGACATGTTCAAGTCCTACTCTGTGTCTAAGGATAAGAAAGTTCTATTGGGTGACTCCCACTCTACTAAAGTTGCTGGTATTGGTGAGGTGGAATTAAAGACTGGTGAGGTGGAATTGAAGTTTACCTATGAAAAGACTATCACCTTGAAGGATGTCCTGCATACTCCAAAAATGAGAAAGAAATTAATTTCGGGCTATCTTCTTAACAAAGTTGGGTTTACTGAAACTATAAGGGATGATTTATATACAATAACTAAGAATAATGTTTTTGTTGGGAAATGGTATGTCATTGAAGGCATGCTTAAATTGAATGTTGAAATTAATAAAGCTTCTTCTTTTGCTTGTATGTTAAGTTCTTTTAATATTTAGCATACTAGACTTTGTCATGTTAATAAATGCATAATCAAGAACATGAGTACCTTAGAATTAATTCCTAAATTATCTTTGAATGATTTTGAAAAATGTGACTTTTGCAGTCAAGCTAAAATAACCAAAACTTCACATAAATAAGTAGTTAGAGAATCTGAACCTTTATACTTAATACATTCTAACATATGTGAACTTGATGATATTTTAACAAGAAATGGAAAACACTATTTTATAACCTTTATTGATGACTATTCAAACTATACTTATGTATATCTAATGAAAAATAAAAGTGAAGCGTTTGATATGTTTAAAATATTTATGACTGAAATTGAAAATCAACTTAACAAAAAATAAAAATATTTTGAAGTGATAGAGACATTGATTATGATTCAAATATTTTCAATGTTTTTATAAAACTCATGGAATCATTCATGAAAAAATTACATCTTATTCTCCTGAAATGAATGGAAAAGCTAAAAGAAAAAATAAAATTTTTACTTAATAAGTTGTTGCAATTTTATTAAATTCTAGTGCTGCTTTCCATTAGTGGGGAAAATTTTATTAATAGTTTGTTATGTGCTAAATAGAGTACCTAAATCTACTAGTAAAATTTCACCATATGAAATTTAAAAAAATAAGAAACCTAACTTAACATATTTTAAAACTTGGGGTTGTTTAGCCTATGTTTGGATCTCTAATCCTAAAAGAAATAAACTTGATGTAGAGTATATGAATGTGTGTTCATAGGATATGCTACGAATAGTAAATCTTATAAATTCTATGACAAATGATAATGTAGTTATAAAATCAAATGATGCTGACTTCTATGAACATAAGTTTCCTTTTAAATTGAAGAAGAATAGTGGGGCCTTATCTTTTAGTATTATACTCATAACTAGAACTAGTGAACAAAATGAGAAATTAGGCATGAAAATTAAGAGAAGTAAATGAGCTCGAACCTCTAAGGATTTTGGGTTTGATTTTTATGCTTATATCTTAGAGGAAGATTCCCAAACTCTTCAAGAAGCCTTATCTTCTTTAAATGCCAACTTAAGGGAAGAAGCCATAAATGAAGAAATAGACTCTTTTGAGTATAATAGAACTTGGCATTTAGTTGAGTTACCTCTTGGTTGCAAAACCATAGGATGTAAATGGATATTAAAGAAAAAAAAATTAAAACTCGATGGTACTATTGAAAAATACAAAGCTCATCTTGTAGCCAAAGGGTATAGGCAAAGAGAAAATGTAGATTTTTTTGATACTTTTTCACCAGTCACATGAATAAATTACATACGTGTACTTTTCTCTCTTGTTGCTATCCATGATTTAGTAGTGTACCAAATAAAGTTATAAAGTAGATAAATATCTTTATGGTCTAAAACAAGTACCTAAGCAATAACATGAAAAATTTGATAATCTAGTTATCTCACATGGATTCAAAATGAATGAAAGTGACAAATGCATTTATTTTAAATAAAAAAATGACATTTGGACTATTATATGTTTATATGTGGATGACATACTTATTTTTAGGTCAAATATTTATGTTGTGAATAATGTGAAATTTTTGTTGTGTGCTAACTTTGATATGAAAGACCATAAAGTGTAATCCTTGGAATAAAGATTACTAGGTTTAAAAAGAGACTTTCTCTAGATCAATCTCATTACATTGAGAAGATATTAAAGAAATATAATTACTTTAACTGCAAATATGTATGTACTCCTTATGATTCTAGTGTAAAGTTGTTCAAGAACACCAAAGATGGTGTTAGACAAACTAAGTATGCAAGCATCATTGGTAACTTATGTTATGCTACTAACTGCAATAGTCCAGATATAGCTTATGTTATGGGATTACTATATAGGTTTAACAGTAAACCTAGTATAGAGCATTGGAATGCAATTGAAAGGATAATGAGATACCTTAAGAGAACTATGAACCTTGGATTGCATTATAAGAAATTTCCCATTGTTCTAGAAGGATACATTGATGCTAATTAGAAGACCTTATCAGAATACTTCAAAGCAACTAACAAGTATATATTTAGCATTGTTGGTGCAACTGTTTCTTGGAAGTCTAAGAAACAAACAATTTTGCCTCAATCTACGATGGAGTCTGAAATGATAGTACTAGGTACTACTAGTGAAGAAGCAGGCTAGTTAAGAGGTCTATTAGCTAAGATCCTTTTATAGAAAAGACCAATATCAACTATCCTGATCCGCTACGATAGTACTATAGCTATTGCAAAGATTTAAAACCATTATTATAATGGAAAGAGATAACAGATACGTCGTAAGCATAGTATTGTTAGAGAATTTCTCTCTACAGGAGATGTAAGAGTAGATCATGTATTCATTGATGAAAGTTTGGTTGATCCTTTGACAAAAGAATTAACAAAGGAAAAGGTTTTCAAGACCTCAAAAGGAATATGACTGATGCCCTTAGAATGAAGAGTCACTCATGATGGTAACCCAACTTATAGACTGGAGATCCCAAGAAATATGTTCAATGGGTAATAACAAGTTATGAAGTAATATGAGATAAATTATGCTATTATGAAGTCTCATTCTATATTGTTAGAAGCATGAAGTCCTGGAATGACAGAAAGATGAGTTAATTATTAATTCTTAATGAGTTTCATACTCTATGTAGAGTGGAGTACATAACTACAAGAGTACTCTTGATAGTCTCACCTATGTAAATGTGGAAGTGTGGCCACTTTCTATGAAATTTTTAGGCAAAATTTATTAGAGTATTCACTATACTATGATACACGTGCATAGTAATAAAGCACAAACTTTTTGAACTACACCTTGGAAAGGTTGTGTGTGTAATGTTGTTAAAGATAGAGTTCAAAACTACGAGTTACTCTACTAAATTCTAAAGCATCAATACTATGCAAAGGTTCAAGTCGATAGACACCTTTTGCTGATGCATAATCTTATATTTTTTTATTGATCGGTTCCTCGATGAAAACTATTTTTATATAAAATTCAAGTGAGAGATTGTTGAAAATAGTATGAATTTAAATAAAAAATGATGAGAAAAAGTGCAAAATTTTTCTCTCTTAAAAAACTTTGTCCCACATTACTTTTCTACATCTCTTAAGAGGTGTTGATACAGAGAAGGGTTTATAATTGGGATGGGCCCCAAGGGGCACCCACTCTTGTGAAAGGGGAGAGGACCTAGGCAATTGTGGAGCCACAAGTGTGCGTCCATTGTCGCCGTTGTCTGTTCGACTGACCGACCGTGCCGAGTCAAGTCAAGTACGAGGGCGTGTGTATATGTGTGTGAGGTGAGGTAGCACTTTATTTTTTGAAAAAAAAATCATTATTAAAATTATTTTTTCCAATAGTTAGAAATTATTTTTTTATCAAAAATGAGTCACCTAAAACCTAACCGTTATTTGTTTGACCGTTCTATTCCATTATTGTTAACGTTACATACACGTTCATCCTTTTTGCATATATAAAAAGAGGGCCATAACTCTAAGTTAGACATAACTCAGAAAATGCTCTTCACACCAAAACCAAAAAAAGAACATTCAAAATTATTTTTTCAATTTTTTGAATAGCGTAAATATTTTAGAGATGTAACATTTTGGATTTCGTGAGTGCAGTGAAGCTCTGAGATAGAAAAATAATTTTGAACTGTTTTATTCTAAAAACAATAAAACTGTGTTTGTTTGCATAAATTTAAACAGAGTTACAAAATGTATTAATAAAGTGACATATTTTGCAACTCTTGTAGTACTTTTAGTATTTTAGTATCTTGTTTTTACGTATTTACAACGAACAGATTTTGTTCACGATCAATTCGCTTATATCTATGTTATAAGATTCTATAAACCCAGGTTAAAACCAAGGGCTGCATCATTAATAAATGTAAATTTCTTTTAGGGACAGTAATCGTGTGTTTTGTTACTAATGTTTGTATTATATTATCTTATTGTACTTACGTGTTAACTTACTCATTAAAAATTTACATAATATCTTTCAAATCTACCGTCGATTAAAAAGAAAAATCTAAGTCTTCTTCTCCTTAATTAGAATTATACACCTAGTAATAATTAAATTCTCTAGGACTGTGGGGCTAAAAAATTATTGGATAACACAAAGGTATGGACCCTTGTTGGTTCTCTTTCTTTATAGGGCTATGAACAAATGGTGCATGCCACATCCAGATACTCCTTCCCTTTCTTTAATTATTCTTTAATTCTCTTCTTTTCACAAAGACCCACTTTTACTCTCCCAACCACCTCTGCTTCAATTAAAAGAAAACTGTTGAGGAATATAGGTCCACACTCCACAAGAAGCTACCATCTTCATTTACAAACAATATTGGACCTTATTTTTCAGTGGAAAAACACACACACACACACCCTTTATAAAAGGTTTTGAAGGTAAGAAAAGAACAGATTCCAAATCTACAACCCAAGAAAAATTCTAAAATTTAAGAATCATACGTTATCTGAAATTGAACTTAAAGGTTAGATGTAGCATAGTTTCCTAATAAAAAATTTATAACTATTAATGTAATAAAAGACTGTCATAATTCATAATTTAATATCATGGGCATTTAATTATATAAAATTATTGGCTTGATTTTTGCAAAAGGCTGCCACTGCCATGCTCTCTCAAGGGAGCCAGCTTGCAATAATCTATAACACGGTAAAATAAAGAGAATGGATGACTAGTGGGACATAATATACTTATATAATCACAACCCCGTTAGGGTATTTTTGCAAGAAAAGTTTATAGTGTGAAAATATCATCATTTTATTTTTTTTAAAATAATTACATTATATATATATATATAATTTGAATTCAAATCTCATACATTTTATATATTCAAATAAACATCTTATTGTTGTTGATGCACATCTTATTTGTAATATTTGTTAGTTTAAATTTAAAGGCATTGTTTAGTTTTAATTTTTTAAAAGCTACAACATTATTAATTTAAACTTATAGTTTATATATGATACAATTATTTTCATAATTTTATTTCTATTTAGAAGAAAAAAAACATAAGATATTTCTCTCACAATGTAGGGAAGATACGTTTTCCCGAAAAAAAAAAGAAGTTTCCATATAAAATATATTTTTCTATATAAAGATATATGTTATTTTATATTTTAAGAAAATCAATATATGTTTTTTCTTTCTTTTTCCTAACTGAAGTTATTTTAAGAAAATCAATATATGTTTTCCCGGAAAATAAAAGTTTCCATGTAAAATTATTGGTATTTTTGCAAGAAAAGTTTATAGTGTGAAAATACCATAATTTCATGTGATGCGACTAAACATAAGTTTAATTGCTTTTGTTATTTAAAATCTGTGTTTTGTCCTCCAATTTCTTTTAAAAATAAAAGATTAAATTGAAAAGTAGCACCTTTAAAAACCTCGTGACTAAATCACAGGTTAAAAAAAAAATGTTACAACAATTAATATGATATATAATATAATGGAGCTTATTTTTTCTATCAATATTATATGTTACATCAACAACTGCAAAAAAACAAAAAATTCATTTTAAATAATAAGCGCAAATAGCATGTAATATTATTCTTCAGGGAATATACGATTGGTAGAAATAGAGTCAAATAAAATACGTATTCTTCCTTCTTTGTTTGTTTAAACTTTTAAAGTCAGGAATCGTATTTTATTAGGAAAAGAAATATATATTCTTCATCATATAAGAATAATTTTTAATACATTTTCTTAAATTAATATGATTGTAATATATTTTTTTAGAAAAACACTTTTAATTATCAATAAGAATATCCATATTGCTAGTTGTAAAAAATATTTTGGAAAAGCTAAATAAAATTAATTCAATAATATTTTTTTTATTCTATGACAATTACCTAACAAAGGAATATGGTAACTCCTATTTTCACGAGCTATTATTCCTAACCAACTCATGGGCATGTAAGAGTTTGTGTTATTTAAATTACTTGAACATTTATAATATTTAAGGTTAAGTTTTAAATACGAATATATGAATAATATAATTATTTTTCAACCATTGCATCATTTTGGTGCAAAAGGTGTATTATGTTTTTTTTCGTATGTAACCCACTACATTAAATATTATATTAAAAAAAATATTTTTTTATAAAATAAAATAATTCTTTTATTTGTCTTTTTAATTCATTTTTTTAAAATTATTATATTAAGACAATTAATTAATTAGTTATATATTACTTTTTGTGAATTAATAATAATAAATTTAAAAATTATATTTTTAAGAAAAAATTAAAATCCACTCACTAAAATATTATATTTAATTAAAAAATACATTTAAAAGTATATATTTTAATGCCCATTAATAGTTTTTTGAATTACTATATTTATTCAACAAATATCCAATTAATATATTTTAAAGTGTAATTAAAAGATATGACATAGATGCAATAAGTTTATTAGCTCCGAATGTAAAAAATAGATGTGTTTTAATTTAAAAGAGAGAATAAAGTTTTTTTGCAAATATATGAATTCAATAGGAGATAGCCTACATGAGTTTATTCGGTGAAAAAGTAAGAATTATGAAGAAAAACAAATCTCAAGAACAACAATAAGTAAAAAAAGGATAAAATCTCAAAATAATGTAGATATTTTTGGTTAAAAATATATAATTAATAAGAAATATAAATTAAAATAATATTTTTTATTTTTTATTTAAAAAATAATACATGAATAATACCACATTACATTTAACATAATAATATTTATCACATTATATTTAATGTAATATTTGGGGACTCTTTGAACAAATTTTCCACCAAAAGTTATAATACAATAATGTTAGGTTGGTGTGGCTGTAGGAGGTTAGCATTAAATGCCTTTAGTCGTAAGTCTCCATCTCAGATTTATCAGTGTACATGAATGGTCACCTCACCAGATGGGGCATGAGGGGGATTAATAGAAGCATCCGTACGTTGAGAAGAAGAACGAACATTAATTCCTTTTATGCTAATTACGAATGTAGATTAAGAAAAGATAAAGGTTTGATAACATTGCATGAACAAGTATATGAATTGATTTTCAAAGATAAGCTAAATGGGTTCTCTATTATACACTGGGATGACAATATATAGTTGGTAAATTAAATTTGAATCTTGAAGAGGAAACAAAAAAAAGTTAACTTGGTGAAAGGATATATAGAACAGAAAATTGACAGTTCATGACTAGTGCAATGACATTAGAATATTGTGGTACAAGCATGCTCTAGCTAACACTAGCAAAAGAAAATGTTTTTTTTTTTGTTTGTTTTTGAAGCAATGCATGTCTGTATTATTATTATTATTATTATTATTTTTTAGTAAAAGCTAATCCAACACTAATTTATTTGTTTGGAATTAGTTTGTGATGCGGGTGATATAACTTCCTATGATTATGGACTTAGATTCGTGTAATGTTTATTTTATTTAGTAAAATGAAAGTTGAATGTTGTCCCTTAAAAAAAAATTAGGTTTGTAATTATTGTATATTAATATATTATTATGTTTCATTCTTGTTAATCCATTCAATATGTTGTTTATTTTTCTTAATTTAAGTGTTTTTTAGGGTAAAAAAGCTTTTAGGTCCATTGATCAATCGGTAATATATGGTAAAAGAACAGTTTAAGTTGTTCCTATTAACTTCAACGCTAAAATTTGATACTTAAACAAGCAATATGATCATACTTAGAGAAAAATGAGCCTATAGACCAATCCCAATGTGACACAATTGCTTTTGTATTTCATAAAAGCCTTCCTGATTTACTAAAGGCAAATCTTGAAGTTCAATGGAAATAAATCTATCAATTTATATATAATTGATGAAAAGTAAAAGTCTTCTCATCTTTACTTGTGTATCGTTTTTAAGTGAACCTATTCCATAAGACAAATACTAGTATTAATTCTTCAGAAAAACATTATTTATATATATATATATATATATATTCCGTTTGTTTTCTTTTCCCACCATATTACTTCAATTTGATGAAAAAGTTATTTTAGGTAATTTCACTTGTTACGCATTGTGATCTATAGGTTAAAGGACATAATAAGTGTACAAATAAAATTTAGATGACATAACTCTAATCTTATTAATATTGAATCTAAATAAGTAAATAAATTATTTATATTATACTCACAATAAAAGATACTACAATATTTTTTAAAAACCACTCATAATTTAAAGAGAAATACAAACGCTAAAAAAAAAGCTCACAACTTACACTCAAATTAAGAATATAAATACTTATTTGTTTTTCAAGAGATGCATAAGCCAAATACAAGGTAGTTTATTTATAGACCTCGTCATGCAATATTCACCACACAAATATAAAATTAATAAATAATTCTATTCACACATTATTACTACATTCTACACACTTATCCTAAAATCTTCTTTCTATATCTTTCTAGAATTTTCTCTTAATAAAACTTTCTTCAACACTCCTCTTCAACACCAGCTCTCACTATTTTTACTTTGCCGAGCTGACAGGGAAACAATTCAAACTTGTCAATGCTCAAGCCTTTTGTGAACAAGTCCGTAACTTGATCATTTGTCTTCATTTGCCTCATCTCAATTTCTTCTGAATAACATTTTCTTTGATAAAATGATAGTGCACTTTAACATGCTTAGTTCTTGCATGAAAGACTGGATTATTTGCCAAATAATTGGTCGAATGATTGTTACAGTATAACGAAACTGCATAATCTATTAGTTGATATAGATTATTCATTAACTGTATCAACCATGTACTCTCTAAAGCTACCATTTTTGTTGCTCAATACTCAACTTCTATGGTTGATAATGATACTATCAATTGTCTCTTACTACACCAAGAAATTGTTCCAAGACTAAGCTTAAACACATACCTAGTTTTTTGTCTCCTGGTGTCATGATCTCCTGCATAGTCAGCATTATAGTAACTAACTAACTTGTCATCTCCACCTTTCTTGTACAAAAAACCATAGTCAATTGTATTATTCACATATCTTAATATTCATTGAACTGCTTCTAAATGAGGTTTCTTTGGATTTTATATGTACCGACTCATCACACTAATTACATAAGAAATGTCAGGTCGATTTAAGGTTAAGTAGATTAGACTACCTACCAATTTTTGATATATTGTCGCATCTTCCAAATATTTTTCTTCATGTGCACACATTTTGACATTTGGTTCTATCGGAGTCAAAATCGGCTTGCATTATTCTAAACCTCTTCAACAAATCTTTGGAATATTTTTGCTGACAAAGAAATATTTTTTCTTGTGTGCAATCAACCTCTAGACCAAGGAAGTGTTGGAGTTAAGATTATGGAGTTGATTCTTCCATTTCACTAGGCCCACTTTTTTCATTTGGTTGTTGATATACGTAAGTTTGCCAACGATTTAAGTTACTCTTTATTTGAAATTATCATCATTTAGATCTCCTGATTCATTTGAACTTGGTTGGAGTTTAACAATATGCTCCCTCATCTTTTGTTATAGCTTGTCTCCAAATTCTCTCAAGTCTGGAAACGCCTCCTTCTTTAATGACTACCAAGAAATGCTTCATCGAACATCACATCTCATGAAGTGTAGCATCATCCACTTTTTGGATCATAGCATTTTTACCCCTTTTTCTGGTTGTTGTATCCCACAAAGATACATCTAATAGTTTTCTTGTCAAACTTGCTCCATAAAAGATCAGGATCAAATATATAACATACATAACCAAAATGCTCAAAAGTAACTAACTATAGGTTTCATGTTCCATAGTTTCTCAAAGGGTGAAACAAATCCTAACCTGGTTGAGGAAGTTTGTTGATCACAAAGGCTGTAGTCCTCATTGCTTAAGCCCAAAACCTTCCAGGTACATTTTTTTCATGTAACATACTTCAACAATTTTTTGCAAGATGTTGGTTCTTTCTCTCAATTACACCATTTTGTTATGGTGTGTTGGCACAAGTGTACTGATGACGTATTCAACATTCCCTTAGGTATTGAGAGAACTCGTTTGAGCTATATTCTATGTTGTTGTTTGTGAGCAAGCAACAGATCTTCTTTTCTACTTCTCCTTTAGTTGACTCTCTGAACTCTTTAAAATTTGATAATGTGTTAGATTTTTCTTTTATAAAGAAAACCCACACATACCTTGAGAATTCATCAATGAATATTACCATGTACTGTATACTGCCGATTGATGATTGCTTAATGGGCTTGAAAACATCAGAGTGAACTAACTCTAATGGTTTTTTTGTTTAAACTTTGATTCATTGTATGTCAATTGGTAAGCTTTACCATACTAGCATTCTACATAGAATGTGTTTGTTCACACACCTAGTTGAGGAAACCCTTTAAGCATAGACTTCTGTACCATTACACTTAGCTTTGAATAGCTAACGTGACCTAACCGTATGTGCCATAGATCTTCTATCTCATTTTTTCTTGTCCTGTCTACATATGCAGATTATGTTGACATCACGTAGACTGATTCCAATCGTTGCCCCTCCATATTTAGTGTTTCTGAGATTTTGAGATCACGATACACCTTCACGTCTCAGGGACCGAATAAGACATATTGGCATGATGATGTCAATTAATCCACAAATAGCAAGTTTTTCTTCATTCCTAGGAAATGATAAACATCTTTAAGTGACACTTGGTTAGAATTATATCTAGGCATAACTATCGTCTTATCGATGTGAGCTATCGGTAACCTTGAGTTGTCAGATGTTACCACTACATGACCTCCCTTATACTCAGACAGGCTTTGCAACTTCTATTTATCATCCGTTATGATTTGAGCAGGCCGAATCTATGATCCAATCATTCTTGTAGTCAATCTTTTCTAGTGTTGTTAATGTGAAAGCTAATTCTTCTTCCTCTATAGCCGAAAATGCTTTGGCATCCCAACCATCTTTGCTATTCTCCTTAGAACTGAAATTCGTAGTATCAATTTCATCAGGGTTTTTCTTTGTCCAATAATTTTTCACCATGTGACCCATCTTCCCACAGTTGTAACACTCACTACCAAATTTTCTACTATTATCGTGATTCTTCAAAGCTTCTCTTGAACGAAAGCCTTCATTTCCTTGAGAAATTTTCCTTTTATCACCATTCTTTTTATATCTACTACCATTGTACTACTTGAAAGTGTCTTTGCTTTTGCTGGTGTAGAGTGCTTTTTCCTTACCCTTTAGTGAGACTCCTTCCATTTGCTTAGCCATAGCTTCTTGACCTACTAACAAATTCTCAAACTCAATAAGAGATGGTTGTGTCAGCCATCCTTGTATAATAATAAAAACCCTTGATATTCAAGTCTCAAACCATAGATAATTATTCTCTTTATCCTGGTTTCCCTAATAGGAGCTTTCGGATCTAACTTTGAAATTTTGTGGCATATCAACTTACCTTGTGAAAGTATTGGGCAATCGTCATGTCGTGTTGTGCCATGATAGCAGCTCGTTCTCGAGAAGTTGCAGTCTTGTATCATTCTTCTTAGAAAAGAGTGGAACAAAAGTGTCTCCCATGCTTCCTTCGTTGTTTTGGCATCCCGAATGTGCTCCAACATTTCTTCTTCAACTATGGCCTTTAAAGCAAACATTGCTTTTCCTGCTTTAATTTTCCACTTTCACAAGATGTCATTTGCATCTTCCGCTACTAGTTGTGTAACTTCGCCACCACCAACAAACTCCCATAGGTCTTGACCATGTAGGTAAGACTCCATACATGTTGCCCACGTGTTGTAGTTTTTGTTGTTGAGCTTCTTGATTCCTCCAAATACTTGAAGGTCACCCATCGTTCTAGCAAGACGTAAACTATACCAAACAAGCTTGACTAAAAAACTTGCAGAGTACCAAAGTCCTTACTACTCAAGATGGCTCTACTAAGAACGATCCCTGACCGTCCCACTCTGATACCAATTGTTAAGTAAAATTTAGAGTACACAACTCTAAACTTACTAATATTGGACCCAAACAAGTAAACAAATTACTTGTATTATACCCACAATAAAAGACACTATAACACTTTTTAAAGACCATTCATAATTTGAAAAGAAATACAAACACTTTATAAGAAAGCTCATAACTCACACTCAAACTAAAAATACAAAGACTTATTTGTTTTCTAAGGGATGCATAACCCAAATGTAAGGTAGGTTATTTATAGTTTTTACCCTACAATCTTCACCATACATATATAAAATTAGGAAATAATTATTACTACATTTTACTCACTTTTCCTAAAATCTATCTTTCTAGAATTTTCTTTTAAAAAAAACTTTCTTCAATATTTGAGAAGCTTCTATTGTATTGGTCTTTTATTTTCTTGTGCTTTGTAAAATGGGCTGGGTTGATATTCAACGGTTTGCATATTTCTTTGAATTTGAAATTAAGAGTATATCTTTGTTAATATCTAAAAGAATTAATGAAATCAAAGTTCATTTGAATGGATGCTTCATCGGTGATCTTAAGAAGAGTATATATCTGTTTTTATCTATGAAGAATAATATTAAAAAGAAGAGTATCACATTCTTCAAACATTCTTCAAAAATGCTATAACTTAAGCAAACAAAAAGACAACCCTAAAATTGACTCTTAAGTTGTAAATGCTTTATTACTTGCCATATATTGCAGTTATTCCCAGAAAAATCAGAACAATATCTCAATTCATCACCATTAATCTTGAAAGCAAAGAACCTAAAAGTACTTGTACTACTTCCAATTTTGTCAATTACTTAGGAACTAAGTTTTAGTTGTGTTGAACAAGATTGCTTAGATAGAACACTATGTCATCAATAATAAGGGACAACAGAAGAGCTGGAGAGGGCTTTTGCAACGGGATTGTTCGTCGAATGGTAAACCTTCCTCGGAATCTTATAGGAGGATTCTCAAGAGTTACTGGATCAGGAAGAAGAAATCAAAATCAAAATCTACCATCAATCTTTCAACTACCACATGATGATGATTATCATTCACAACAACCTCTTGTTCCAGAAGAATGGACTTTTCTAACTAACTTTGAAGAACAATTTGGTTCTACTCATCCATTTTTCTATGTTTGTCATTTCTTAGAGGCCTTGAAAATAGCAGAGAAAGAAAACAAGTTCTTGTTCTTGTATCTTCATTCACCAGAACATCCCTTCACTCCCTCTTTCTGTAGAGAGACTCTTTGTTCAGATTTGGTAGTTCAATATCTTGATGCTAACTTTGTTAGTTGGGGAGGTATTCCAAATACTGAGGAGGGTTTTCAATTGACTGCAATATTAAGGCCTGCTAGTTATCCATTTTGTGCTGTTATAGCTCCTGCACCTGGTGATACCATAGCAGTTTTGCAACAGGTTTTTTATTGCTTGTATTATTTATTGAGCTTTATTTAATTCCTTTTTATTTTCCTTTTATATCTCCTTTTGCCAGCTTAAGGTGGAGAAGTAGAAGCAAGATTTCAATACATGAAATTGAATGATCTAGAGTACACACACACTAATGAAATAATGATCATATAGAACTTTAGTAATTGACATTTTGATGGAAACAAAAACTCATTTCCACCACTTGAAAGAAAGCTATTTCCATCCACTGTTCAATGGAATTAATGACATAGAAATGTTAGATTTCCTGTTTTCACTTATATTATTTTTATTAATTCTTACGATTTTTCTTCATTTTAAAGATTATATATGTGTGTTATTTTTTTTTTTACTTTTACTCTCATTTTGACGCATCAAAATTTTATTTTCAATTTTACCCTCATTTTGATTCCATTATTCAATCCAATTCAATCATGTTTGGTTGGAATGGAGTGAAACTTTGAATATTCACTTTTACTCTCATTTTTACACATCAAAATTTTATTTTCAATTTTATCCTATTTTGATTCCATTATTCAATCCAATTCAATCATTGTCGGTAGGAAATGATCGAAAAAAACTCTTTCCATCCACCTCCTAATGAAAACTAAATTCCTATTTTCTTTTTTGATGTAATTAGATTGAAGGACCAATTTCTCCAGCAGAGCTAGTGGAGATTCTGCAGAGAACAGTAGAGGAGCAAGGATTGGCTTTTGGTAGTGAAAGGGCAAAACAGGCGCAAAAGATTAAAGCAGACCGTCAGTTAAGAGAAGAACAAGATGCAGCTTATCTTGCAGCTCTAGAGTTAGACAAGGTTTGTGTTTGCTTTTAAACAAAAATCCAATAATTTATAAGCGGCATTGCAAATAGTTAAGAGTGCAGCGCATAATATTTATGGTACCTTAACTTTTACTAATTTTACAATTTGATTTTTCGTTGTATCAGTTAAAGTTAAAATATTAAAATTATTATTTTATTTCTTAACTTTTTAAATTTAACATAATTAGTCCTCTTGGACTAAATTTGTAAAAATTAAAAAGTTAAGGGCCAAATTTTAGGTAAGAAAAAGTAAAGAGTATATGTGCTGTTTTTTTTTAACTAATTAACTAACAATTTCTTGCATATTTTAGGAAAAGGAAAGACTCAAGAATTTGTCTCTTAAAGAAAGGGTTCATAAGACGGTAACAGAAATTCCAAATAAAACAAACTCTAATGAAAAGCTTAGAAGTAATTCCATAAACAAAAAATATGGCAAAATGAAAGAGTCTTCCATTATAAGAGAAAGTAGTCAAGTCAAGGAACTTGCAAATAGAGGAAATAAGGATCCTCAGATAACTCAGGTACAACTTTGCGATCAGAATTGTTTTTACAAATTTGTGATAATTATCTTTATGTGGATATATTGTTTGCTTAAAAGTATTAATATTAATTATATAATTATTGTTTTCACTTCAGATACTAATAAGGTTTCCAAATGGGGAAAGAAGGGAGCATAGGTTTTCATGCACAGACAAGGTTCAAGCAATTTACAGATTTATTGATTCATTAGACATGCCAGGTATTGGAAGGTATAGATTGGTATCAAGCTTCCCAAGAAAAGTGTATGCATTTGACCAAATGGGACACACACTACAGGAGGCTGGTTTACATCCTAGATCTAGTGTTTTTGTTGAACCTCTGTTATGAGATTTAGCTCATATCTTAGCTTCACCAGAATCACTTCGCATGCACTAATATGCAAGTAGCATATATTTACTATTAAAATAACTAAAATTAATATGTATAATCATTTCATGATGAGTGGTATAAGATTTTCTTTTAGAAAAATCATTGGACATGCAAGTGACGAAGGATACTAGCAAATGATGGATGAGATCATGGGATTAAAGTTTTTTTTAATAATTTGAAATGTAAACGAATAGATATTATTAATAAATCACTATATAAACTACATATGTCAACAATAAGTATGGTGCAAATAAGAGGTGTGTATGTGATTGGATTTTATGTTTGTCGAATATTTTTATCTTTTCATACAGTAACATTTTCGAAAAAATTTCATTCCAATTTATTGCTAGGTATATGAATGAGTCTCACGTTAGAAAATTATAAAGGTCAAATTAGGTGTATAGTTGGAATAGATTAATCCTCCTAATAGTCTTAACATTTGGGTTGGTACCCCACACCTAACAAATAGTATTAAAGTTAGGCTCGATTTGCATTGCATAGGCTCATAAAAGGTTGCTTCTCAATGTGAAAGTGGACCAATATAGGTTGCGTATGTGGCCCAAATCTGAACAAATGGTAAGCTTTATGTTGAATCGTGATAGAAATTGTGTGATATTGTTCTTGACTTTTTAAACGCTCAAAATGTGATTAAGTTAGCATGAGTTCTTTGACCCTTTCTTGTCACGTTGATGTATTCAATCAAGTATGGATGTAGGATTAAAGAGGACGTGACTAATGGCTAGTCCTTTGTAAGGGGTTCGAGTCTAAAAGAGATAATGTTTTCTCGTTCAAGAAGGGGATTGTCAAAGCTAAATCATATGACTCCTTGTTTCTTATGGTTATGTCCATTCACAAAATTTATGTTATTTTCTATATTGATGACATGATAATCACTGGTTCTGATGCTAGTAAAATGAACGAGTTTATTAAACTAATGCATGCTAGATTTTTTCTAAAAGACATGGGAGTTCTTCATTATTTTTTGGGCATTAAGATGTCTTTCCTAATCAACATCTATTGCTCAAATAGTCAAAGTACATAAAGGCTATATTGGACAAAACTTAGGTGACTAATGCTAAACTTGCTATTACACCTATGGTGTCCAGTTTAAAACTTGGAGCTAATGAAGGTAATGGCTTTGTCAATCGTGCATTGTATAGAGGCATCATGAGTGCACTTCAATATGTCACTACCATAAGGCATGATATTGCTTTTATGGTAAACAAGGTGTCTCGATACATTAGTCAACCCAAAGAGGCTGAATGAGGTGTTGTGAAAAGAATCTTGAGGTATTTGCATGGTACCATTAATCATGGATTGGAATTTCAACCTTCCAAAGGTCTGCACATTAATGAATTCTTTGACTTTGATTGAGACTCTTGTCTAGAGACCAAATGTTTAACGTCTAGCTTATACATTTTTCTTGGTACCAATCCAATTATATGGTCTACAAGAAAACAAACCATAGTACCCAAATCAAGTGCTGAGGCTAAATATAGATGTCTTGCAAGTGTAAAAACTGAAATTATATAACTGTAATCTCAACTAAGTGAGCTGCTTATTCCCATCTCTTCATTACTAATCTTGTGGTATGAAAGCATTAGTGTTGTGACTTTAACAGCTAATCATGTTTTGCATTCCAAAACAAAACACATTGAATTGGATTGCTACTTTATTAGAGATAAGTTCTTCAAAGGCAACTAAGTGTCTGGTATGTACCTTACTGTGATCAAACAACTAATATCCTAATCAAACCCTATCACTAGAGCCTTTTCAGTTTCTTAGAAGCAAACTCAGTGGCACTAAAGTGCTACTAAGTTTGAAGAGGTGCAAAGGCTATATTGGAAATGAATTTAATAAAAAAATTGATGAGAATAAGTGCTAAATTTTACTCTCTTATAATTTTGTCCAATTTTTCTAGTTCACATATCTTAGGAGATGTTTAAATAAAGAAATATTTAAAATTAGGATTGGGCTCTAAGGGGTACCCACTTTTGTGGAATGGGAGAGGATCTTGGCAATTGTGATTCCATACACATGCGCACGTACTGTTGCTGTCGCCTTCTGTCCGACCAGCCTTGCCATGTCGTGTCGAGTCCGAGTGTGTGTGTGTAAGGTGAGGTGGCACTTTATTTTTTGGAAAATTTTTCATTATTAAAACTATTCTTTCCAACAGACATGACCGTTATTTTATTACTGTTATTTTGTGACTATTATTTTGTAACCGTTATTTTCACAATTGTGTGAACATTACACATACTTTTCAACTATAAATAGAGGAAAATAGATCTTTGTTTCAATACACAACAAAAGACTCAAAAACTACTCTTCATAGTAATCCCAAAAAAAAAATTCAAAATTGTTTTTTCAGTTTTTCGAGCAACATTAATATTTTAGAGGTATAACATTCTAGACTTGATTAGTGTAGTAAAGCTTAGAGACAGAAAAAATATTCTGGGCTATTTTATCCTGGAGACGACGATGTTGTGTTTGCTAGCATAAATTTTGGCAGAGCCATTAAACATCTTAAAGAGAGAAACCTAATCTGCAACTCAACCTAAGCAGTATATTTCAGTATATTAATAACATTATTCTTATATTGTTTAACATAATTTTTCCAACAATTTTAAGATGTTTTCTATTTGTCATGTCTACTAAAATGTTAACTGTTGAGCTAAACAAACTCTAGTCTATAGGACTTAGTCTTTAGTCCTTTATTGATGGATATTTAAAAGCACTCAAATTTGTAGTTATTTACAACCAATACCATCGACTCCCTCTTCTTTGCCACTATAAAGAACAAACCATCATCATATCCACTTAAACCATCTAATCTTACTTCCACTAATTTCTATAATCTTAGCAATAATAATCATTGGAATCCTTGTTCTCATTATCTTCCTCTATCGCAAGCTCTCCTATAATCGTACGACACCGTTTGATCAATCTTTGGCCCTTAAGCTCATGGATTATTAGGGCTCAATTCAAGCTGATACTAGTGCATGAATTAATGCCCAATCGAAGCCTCCAAGATGCACTTCTTGATCGGAAATGTATTGAGATGATGGAATGGAAGAGAAGGTTTAGCATTACCCTTGACATTGCGAAAGTTCTTGAGTATCTTCACTATTTTTGTAATCCTATTGTGATTCATGGGGATATTAAGCCCAATGATGTGTTGTTGGATTCTGATTTCAATGCTAAGATTGGATATTTTGGCCTTGGATGGAAAAAAATAGAGGGCCCAAAATAGATTGGTCATGTTGTATTGAATTTGAAGAAGAGATGGAGAAGATAGAGGGAAACCATAACAAGAAAAAGAAGAGAAATGAGAGTATTGAAATTGGAGGGGAAAATGCTTTGACCATGGAAGAAATAGAGAGTGCAAGTTTAAGTATAAGTGTAATGACTGGTGAATTTGGAGATGGATGTGTAGGTATTGATCAATCACAAGAGAGCAATATAGAAAGGGCTTTGGATTTCGAGGCTTCACCTGAGAATGTGGGGGCTTTATATATGTCATCAAAGATGGTAGTTGATAATCTAAGGAAATTTGGGATGCACTTCAAAAGAAGTATGACACTGAGGAAATTGGAACAAAAAGTATACTCTTAATAGTTACATGAAGTACCAAATGACTGATGTCATATCAGTGGAAGCTCAATCACATGAATTGAAGAATATGGCACATGAAATAACTTATGAAGATATGGCTTTAGATGAAAAATTTCAAGTTGCTGTTATTATAGATAAATTACCTAGTGTATAAAAATATTTCGAAGTTATAGAGGCACTGAATATGATTTTAATATTTTCATTGTTTTTTATAAACTTATGGAATCATATATGAAAAAAAACACTTATTCTCCTTAAATGAATAGAAAAGCTGAAACAAAAAATAGAACTTTTATTGAATCACAGTTCCTAAATCTACTAGTAAAATTTCACCATATGAAATTTTGAAAAATAAGAAACTTAACTTAACTTATTTTAAAACATGGGGTTGTTTAGCCTATGTTAAGATCCCTGATTCTAAAAGAAATAAAATTTCTAGTAGAGAAAATGAATATGTGTTCATAGGATATGTTGTAAATAGCAAAGCTTATAAATTCTATGACTTAAATGATCATGTAGTTATAGAATCAAATGATACTAACTTCTATGGACATAGATTTCCTTTTAAATTGAAGAATAATGGGACTGGTCTTCTAGTAGTTTACTCATAACTATAATTAGTGAACAAAATGAAGAATCAGAAACTGAAATTAGGAAAAGTAAACAAGCTCAAACCTCTAAGGATTTTGGATTGATTTTTATGCTTCTACCATAAAGGAAGATCATTAAACTCTTCAAAAGGATTTATATTTTTTAGATGCCAACTTATAAGAAGAAGCCATAAATGATAAGATGGAAACTCTTGAGTATGATAGAACTTGGCATTTAGTTGACTTAACCCCTGGTTGCAAAACCATAGGATGTAATTGAAATTTAAAATAAAATCGATTTAAGCTAATTCCTTACTATGTTTTACTCATCTAGCTAATAGAATTTGATTCCCTTTGTTTGTTAGCAAATTCCAAAAAATATCTAAAATCCTCTTTCGACAGTCAATTGGAAATATTATTGTTCATTAATTTACAAAAGAGCATGCAATTTAATAAAGTAAGAAAACATTAAGATTAATAATTTTAATACTACACAGATTCATACAAGTCTTTCGATTTCTATATTTATTTATGTTGAAATATTCTAGATATATCCTATAATTCCCTATTTCGATAGTAAATCACAAGACTAAAATCATCTAATTAATGGCCAGCTAATTAGAAATAATAAACTCAGAACAAATTAGACAAATATGAAGATAAATATTTCAAATTATCATAGAAAATCAAGCATAGTTTATAATTAAATTACATCTTTTTTCTAGAATAATAAAAATTAGTTCATGCTAAAAATTAAATTTAACATAAACAAATTCACCATAATTTTATGAGAGGAATTGAAAGGTAAATTAATCGAAAAAAGAATATGCTTTCGCATTTCCTTCTCTTGTATTTCTTTTCCTTTTTTATACATGGAGATTGTGTTTTCTCTTCTTTATTTGTTTCTTTCTTTCTTTTTTTGTTTTGCTCCCTCACAGCGTTTTGTTTTGTTTTTGTTTCTTCTGCTTATTTATTCTCACCTTTATATATCTAAAATCCATCTCTTTTCTTTTATATATATATATTTAGAGAAAACGTAATTTAAATAAATCTTTATTTAAATTTGAGAGTACTTAGATAATATGCTTCTAAAATTTTGAAACTTTATTTTCTTCAAATTTGTAATAAAATTTAAATAATAATAATGAAGTTTAAAATCAATAAAAATTAAACTAAAATTAATGTTGAAAAGTAATAAATTATGTCAAATTATGCAAGTTATCAAACACCCCCAAACTTAGAACTTTGTTTGTCCTCAAACAAAAAGAAAATAAAATAAAAGATAACTATATACAATATCAACTAGACCCCATAGAGAACTACAATTATATATATATATATATTTAGAGAAATCTTAATTTAAATAAATCTTAATTTAAATTTGAGAGTATTTAGATTATATGCTTCTAAAATTTTGGACCTTCATTTTCTTCAAATGTGCAATAAAATTTAAATAATAATAATGAAGTCTAAAATAAATAAAAATTAAATAAAATTAGACTAAAGTTAAAGTTGAGAAGTGATAAATTATGTCAAATTATGCAAGTCATCAAACACCCCCAAACTTAGAACTTTGTTTTTCCTCAAACAAAAATAAAATAAAATAAAAGACAACTATATATAATATCAACTAGACCCTATAGAGAATTACCATCACTCACCAAGCCATGATCTTAATTTAGATTTCATCACTTATAACTTACTCTTTTTACAACAAAGATAACAGGAAAATCAATAAAAAAATCAACATTTCGTCAAGCAAGAGTTAAGTATTTACTTCAACCAAAAACTAGGTCCTTGAGTGTGTTTGTGAAATAGTCAATTTGACTCCAAACCACCAGCAAATTCAGATAAAAGTAGAACAATTGAAATCAGAAGAATTCTCTTAAAACCTAACTATATAAGTCCAATTTTAGAAATCCTTTCCACTAATGTAATCAAATACCAAAATCAGAGATCAAAAGATCTTTAATGAAGGTTGTAATGACAGGCCACAAGGTGAGGGCTAAGAAAGAAATGGATATGAAAAATCAAACCAAATTGGGAAAATATTTGGTAGAGTGAAACAATAAAAAGAATATCCACAGGATTCACACCATAGCTCTTTCTTGACAATATGCTCATACTGATGATAAGATACTTATAGTAATTACTAGGGGTGTCCATGGTCTGTTCTAGTTTTGCCTAAAATTTTTTTAACCAAATCGGACCGTTCATATAGTTGAAACCGGACCGGACCAGACCATTTGGCTATCTAAAATGTTATAACCGAACAGTTTTGGTCCGATTTGGTCGGGTTTGGTTAACGGTTTTGAACAATTAATAATACATAAATATGATTCAGTTTAATATGATATAATTTAATAGGATACAATCAAATGTGATGCTCATTTATCATCATACATAGATAGATATTATTGTTAAATACATAAATACATAAATCACTAAATAAATACATAAGATGTTATCAAAATCTAAAATAAAAAAAAGATTAGACATGAAGAAATGAATTCCAAATATCTCATTTACACAGAATTCTTAAACATATACAAACATCCAAATTCACAATAAACAACAATATATCATTAGATAATAATATTTAAAACTTACCCATTATTAATCATTAAAGATCATTGTAGTGTCTTACTAAACTCTACAATCAAACAAAATCAACATCTTCATAAATATCTAGGTCATCATTGTATTCTGGTAAGAGGACATAGTCATTATTAATGGAAGAACGGAACCAATTTTGACTACATACTAATGTCTTTACCATTTTAGGATTCAAAGAACTCCAAAATGGATCAAGAATGCGCCCTCCTGTGCTAAAAGCTGATTCCAATGCAATAGTTGAAACTTGAATTGCTAACACATCACGTGCAATGAGAGAGATGATATGAAACCTAAAATAATTTGCCCTCCGTCATTTTAATATATCAAACTTATCCAACATGACATTTTCACATGGGGTGTTCAAATATTTCTCAACCTCGGTTTTCAACTCCAAACAATTTTTCTCCTCTAAACGTTTAAGAAATTTCAACTTTCTTGCTTCCTCAGATGAAGGAATCCTTCCTATTACATCTTGTGATCGAGTCACATTAGATTGAAAATCTTTCCATGCACTAACATATAGTAAGCTTTGAACAGATCCATAAAAGTATTTTTGACATTGTCTCTCAATTTTTGAACAATTTCTAAATCATAAATCTCTTCAAATAAGAATTCCAAATACTTTAATTTGTGCCTTGGATCAAGTACAAATGCAACATACAACATCTTATTATTCTTATCTACATTTCCCCAATACTTCTCAAATTTTGTTTTCATGCTAGTAGCCATATTTTTCAACAACAAGTCATCGGAACCACACCATGTAAGTATTTGAGATTGAATGTTATGCAGTTCTGTAAAATATAAATTTGATGTGGTACATAAAGATGCACTGAATGCTAAAGTAGAGTCATAAAAAGTCTTCAAAAACTTGACAAAAACACCAGCATTCTTCCAATCATCTAATGTTGGTGGCCCAACATTCGATCGCTCCTCATGAAAATAAGAAATAAAGTTTGTTCCTTCCTCTTCTTCAAGACGATCAAATGCTTTTTGAAAATCTAAAGAAGATTTTAACATTAGATATGTGGAGTTCCATCTTGTAGGCACGTTTAGCACGACACTTCCATTGGACTCAATATTTTCCTTAATAGAATACATTTTAAATTTTTGTAATCTCAAAGGAGAGGATCTAACATATCTCACAGCGCAACAAATACTCATAATAGTACTATGAAGATCTTTAAGTCCTTCTCTTACAATCAAATTCAAAATGTGAGCACAACATCGCACATGAAAGAACTCTACTCATAACAAGTCCATCATTCCAATTTTTTAGCTTCCTTTTCAAGTATGACACAACAGTATCATTTGAGGAAGCATTATCAAGTGTTATGGTGAATACCTTACATATACCTTAATCACGCAAACTCTATTCTATCACTCTCCCAATTGTATCATCTTTATGATTCTCAACTTGACAAAATTTTATAATTCTCTTTTGTAATTTCCAATCTTTATCAATATAATGAGTGGTTAGAAAATTATAATTAATATTTTGAATTGAAGTCAAACAATCACTAGTAAGAAAAACTCTTTGCTTTTCACTTATGAAAAAGCTCCTCAAACGTTTTTTCTTATCTAAATAAAGTTGAAACACATCTATAGAAATTGTTTGACGAGATGGCACATGAAACTTAGGACAAATTTTAGATATAAAATCGTTAAATCCCTCACCCTCAACAAACCTAAAAGACAATTCATCAATAATAATCATTTTTGCCAAAGCAACTCTAGCACGTTTTGCATCAAATGATATAGCAACTAATTTATGAGTTGTCGTATGATCCTCTCCTTTTTGTGTTTGAAAACTTAACATCTTTTTTCCTTTATCTACTTCTTTAGGAATCTTCTTACATAAATTTTTGAAGTGATATATCATTGAAGTAGTTCCAATCCTTGTGGGATGAGCAACATAACGTTTTTACAATAATGACATGTAGCTCTAGGATTTTCCACATCATAGGGTAAAATATATGAAAAATGATTCCATATTTCTGACCTAAAATTTTTTGGTTTCTTCATATCATATTTGTTATCAGGGTGAACATTACTTACTTCTATTCCCCTTTTTGAAGATGAGTCATATAAATTCTGTGGTGGATTTTCCATTTCATTCGGATGAATTTCAGGTTCAATGTCTTCACTCATAGACATAGTAAAGTTTGTAAATTGACTTGGTCCAATAAACTCATGTAAATCATCACCTATATATAGATTATAGATTAGTACATATTCTTAATATATTTAAATATTACTTTTTGTACTTAATCAAAAATCATTTCAAAACTAAAATAATATCAGTCACCAAAGTGTACAAAGTTGGTAATTTTGTACAATTGAATGCTAATAAAAAATTTATTTTTTATTATTTATTAACTTTTTTATTAGTTACATTTAAAATATAATTATCTGCATAAATATTTAGTTTATGGCTGCATATATGATATCATGCATTAATGATTTAATAATACAGTTTGGTATTCAGAAACTTTATGCAATCTATAACAATATTAATTTAAACATTGTTTATGTACATTTTAAAAATTAAGAACTAATATGATTTAATAAGAACCTATAAAATTTATATTATGTTTGGATTCCTAAAGACTAGCCCATGAAATTGCTAAGTGGTCTCTTTTGGAATGTAGAAAAGAAGTTTTATTGTACAAGATTTTCCCCCAAGTATGTGTAATATAATCAACTTAGAAGCTTGTAATTATAGTTAGTATTATAAAATAAACTAATTACTAAAAAAGATTGATAAAACATGTATATCTACAACAAAAATTCATAGTGTAAATGTGTACTGCATATATGCAGTGACGTGTCACTATTAGACTGGATATTAAATTACAAAATTGAAATGTTGAAATAATTGTATACCTAATGTAATATATGAAGTTTCATGAGAAAAAGCTTTTGTCATATTGACACGTAATAAATTGAAAAATAAATAAGTGAATCTAAAATCTACTCCCACTATCTTTACCCACCTGCCGAGTTAAAAAAAGAAAAGAAAAAAATAGAGCTTCAAAACAGAGAAAAAATTGCAGCAATCAAAAGTTGGAAACATGGAATAAAAATATTTAAAAAGTAAACAATTGTGAGAAGCATATAAACTTGGATCTTATTTGTTTGTGATGGAGAGAGACAAAGAGAGAGAGAGAGAGAGCATACCCTACTCCCCGTGGCTTGACAGATTAATTAAAGATCGAGGAGAAGAAATATGCTACTAGCCACTCAATTACAAATCAAGCAGAACTAATGATCCCAAAATTTGAAAGATAAAAATATTATTAATTCATCAATATGAATACACATTAATCTAAAATTCATGATCTCATAATTCAAGTATTTTAAAACTAGAAAAGACCTAAACTAAACTATTATAACTAAAAATATTTAATGGTAAAAATCAATTTATTTGATTACATTAATAAATCATGTTAATAAATTATAAATAAAAAGTTATATTAACAAATCATGTTAATAAAAAAACACATTTTATTGTAAAAATCAATGTATTCTGTGAATATACTAAGACAATTTTTTTAAACACTTTTAAAATGTAGGAGAATAGTCATATAAATAAATAAATATATTAACATGATTTATTAAACACTTTTAATGATTTATTAATGTAGGAGAATAGCCCACAATGGTTATTGTTCACTCAGAACCAGCCCTGAGAACACTCTCCAAACCATCAACAAAACATGAATTTGAGCTGCAAGTTTAATTAACTTTCTAGATCAAACAAATATTGATAACAATTTGATGTGAATTGGAATCGGATCCAATAGGCGAAAAATAACTCTACCTTCTAACAGAAGATCATAGTAGGTATAAGAAAGGTGGAATGCATCTTGATGATTATAATTAGCTTAAAATGAAAAATGAGCTATGTAGATGAACAAATTGATGACATAGATTTTTTATTCTCGGGGGTAGAAAATGATGCCTTTGTTACCTCTATTCTTACTAGACCTGTAGCTCTTGAAATTCATATTGATCAAACATTAATAAAATGAACTATATATATTTAATCTATAAAGAGAACTTAATCAAAATAATTACGCTTTAAAAGAGGTAATTAGTTTCCACCATTTAAAAAAAAACTGAACTCTGTGAGAAAACATTGTTCAGACTTTAGACTTCAGACTAACAAAAAAATGACATACCATTCAGATTTCAGAGTTCAGACTTGCCATTCAGTTTATTCAGGAAAAAACTACTACCAGTAATAGTAGACCACATACCTATTTCGTGATTTTCGTCCATGGTTGTCATGACACGACGCGACGTAAGGAGAGGTGGTTAGTTGCTGGTAGAAGCGACGCAAGGAGAGGTATCTAGTTGCTAGTGGAAGCAACATGTGGAACAATGGCTAGCTGCTGATGGAAGCAATGCGAGGAACGGTGGCTAGCTGTTGGTGGAAGCAACACGAGGAACAATGGCTAGCTGCTGGTGGAAGTGACGATGGCAAGACCAAGAGCCTAGACAGTGAACGCAAATCATAGAGGAAATAAGGAATTGTGATTTCTAGGGTTAGGCTTAACAGCTTAATGCCTTAACTTGAAAACAAAAAAAATATATATACCCCGGTTTATAATATTTTATATAAAAAAATTATTTATTTAATAAAACCGGTCTGGTCTGATCCGACCGGTTTAAAATATTTTGTGACCAGACTGGACCATTTTAAAATCAATTTTACTTAATTCAGACCGGACCGGATCGTTGCATTTACAAAACTGCTCGGTTTGGATAGCGCTAGTCCTTACTAATTTCAACCACTTTAACCCTTTTTAGATTCTTGCCTTTCACTCTCTTTCTTTTTTCATTCTTTGATCAAATAGAGCAAACATAATATGAATTATTTAATTTGAGCTAACTTTCTCTTTAAATTCATATTTCCACCAAAGTATTTTCTCAAAATTTAAGGTAAATTCATGGATTTTTAAGCTTAGAATGAGAATTCTTTATATAGTTAAAAGAACAAATAAAAGTTTATGTAAAGTAATGCTTAAGGGAGTTGACTATAGGAATACACCATACAATGATGGCGTGATAATTAGGACGGTTGGAAAATCTTTTTGGTTGTGAAAAAAATTGCCTAAATAATTTCTCTAATATTTGGTATCAACTAGGATTTCGTCTCAAGGATCCATAAACAGATTCTACAACAAAGAAAGATTGAACTTTCTTGACCCAATTAATTCAACTCCTTCTCTTCATAGGAAAAATAGAGTAGAGAAAAAATTACTATGTGCTCAATTATTTTTAAGGACAAAGATTTAAATCAAAGTACCCACAAATCTCTAACTAACATAATAGCATATTTTGAATTTTTTTTCTCAAAACCATCCTCAATCACAAATTTTAGAGTTATAGCAAATTCAATCATACTCAAATACGTGATTGATAAAAGAATCCAACAACTCAAGATCATAGGATTTGACACCCCCAATCTTAAGCTAAACAATGTCCTCATTGTAATTCAAAAGTGAGACTATAGAATAAATGAAATGAACTTCCCTAGTTTTATTGTCAATCCACATTAGTTTGTAATTTTCATCTTTTTATTCCTGCATAATAAACTAGTATCAAAATCTAAATTATTCAAATAGTAATAAAAAATAAAATAAAATATAAGAAATAATAAAAGAAAGTTTTATGGGATGCCTTCCATAAGCACTTGTTTTATAATCTACAATTATACTTTTCATTCTTTATCAATTAGGATTTCGAAGAGGAATAAATGCACAATTCCTCTTCACTTTTTCTCCATAATAGTGCTTCAATCTTTGACCTTTAACTTTGAATATATTCCATGCCTTGTCCTTTAAGTCTATTGTTCCAAAAGTGGAAACTTTGTCAATTGTATAAAGACATGTTCATCTTGATCTTAACTTACCTAGGAAGAGTTTTAGTCGTGAATTGAAAAGGAAAACCTGTTGTCTTGGAGCAAACTTATACCTAAGAATATGTTTGTCATGCCACTTCTTTGTTCGATCTTTGTAGATTTTTTCATTTCCATATGCATCATTCTGGAACTCATCCATTTCATTCAATTGAAGAAGTCACTTTTCCCCTGCTGCCTTCAAATCAAAATTAAACTTCTTTACAACCTAATAGGCTTTATGCTCCAACTAAACAGGGAGATGACATGCTTTTCTAACTAAAAAGTCATCTATGAAAATTTCCATTATATCTTCCACCATATCAGAAAAAGATAGCCATCATGCAATGTTGAAATGTTATTGGGGCATTGCATAATCCAAAGGGCATCCTTCTAAAAGAAAATGTTCCATAGGAGTATGTGAATGTAATTTTCTTTTGATCTTCGGGGGATATGACAACCTGATTATATCCCGAATAACCATCTAATAAGCAATAATAATGATATCTTGCCAATCGATCTAACATTTGATCATTGAATGGAAGTGGAAAATGATCCTTCCTTGTTACTTTATTCAACTTCCAATAATCTATACATACACACCAACCCGTAACTGTTCTTGTAATAATAAGCTCATTGTTGTCAATTTTCACCACTATCATTCAACCCTTTTTTGGTACAACATGCACTGGACTTACACATGAACTATTTGAAATAGAACAAATAATTACAACATTGAAAAGCTTCAAAATTTCAACTCTTATAACTTCCTTCATTGCTAGATTTAATCTTCTTTGTGGCTCAATTGATAGTTTGTAAGGTTGCTCCATTATAATCTTGTGCATGCAAATGGATAGACTTATACCTTTTATGTTAGAGATAGTTCATCCCAAAGTTGTTCTATGCAGTAACTTTTTCTCTTCTTTGGGTGTAAGTGATGCCACAACAATAATTGGAAAGGTTTAACTATCACCCAAGAATGCATAACAAATATTATCAGGCAATTACTTCAACTCTGTAGTTGTAGTTTGTTGCACTTTTTTTTGTAGAGATTAAAAAATCCGTCTTTGCTACCATTAGCTCCAACCTCTCCACTTCTATGCTAAATGATGTAACCTGTTGCAATACTTCCAAGGAAAATTCACATTGGAGAAATTATTTACTAACAAAAGGTAAATCAAGTTCATAAGCAGCAGAGTTATTGAAATCATAAGCATGAGATGAAGTGGTGATACATCGTTCTAGGTGATCGACTGACATATCCTCTTGAAAGGATTTTACTACACATTGCTCAATGACATCTACCCGAAAGAAAGTGCTTGGATATTTTTGGAAATCTCATAGCTTCGTAGATATTGAACGTAACCTTTTCCTTGTTCACTCTCAATATTAACTCACCCTTTTGAACATCCATTAAAGCTCTTTCCGTAGTCAATAATGGTCGGCCAAGAATTAGTGGGACATCTTGGTCTTCATTCATATCTAAGACGACAAAATCAGTAGGAAAAATAAATTTATCCACCTTTACCAATACATCTTCTATGATTCCATGTGGATATTTGATGGACCGATCTACTAGTTGCAAAGAAATTGTTGTTTATTTCATCTCTCCAATTCCCAATTTTCCATAAATAGATTATGGCATAAGATTAATGCTCGCTCCAAGATCACATAAAAATTTATCAAAAATGAATTTCCAATAGTGCAAGGCAAAGTGAAACTCTCTGGATCTTTTAATTTTTGAGTTAATTTCTTTTGAGGAATGGCATTACATTCTTCAGAAAACTTCTCTGTTTTGAACTCCTCCAACCTTCTCTTCTTAGAAATTATGTCCTTCAAGAATTTTTCATAATTTGGCATTTTTTCCAAGGCATCTGCAAAAGGAATATTTATGTGAATTTTCTTAAAGATATCAAAAAACTTAGAAAATTTCTTATCTAATTTGTTTTGAAAGCGTTGAGGATAAGGAAGTAGAGTAGAGAGAATATGAGGATTGTCAGGAAATGAAATTGTGGAGACATGTCATTCTTTCTTAGTGTATCATCAACATTCTCCTCTTTTTCTACTTTATCATTGCTTTAGCCATTGTTTGGAGCTGTTGGGGTGGACTCGGTTTCTTATGATGGTTACCTTTCAATTTCTCTTCCACTCCAGTGTAATGGACTTGCATTAACTTCTGTATTGCTAGGAAAAGTCCCTCTTTGTTGAGCATTGATGGTCATGGCTAGTTGCTCTATTTTCACTTCAAGACTTTTTAGAGTGGCTTCCCTATTACTAAAATGAGTCTTAATGTTGTCCATCAATGAATCACTCTTTTTAAAACTTGCTTTGGTCTCCTCAAAAAAGGAAACCATGGCATCCTCAATTGACATCTTCTTTTCACTTGGTTGACTATCAAACCCTGGAGAAGTTGCAGCACATTCTTTATGTTTCCATAAGAAAAATTCTCATGATTTCAAAACCCTGGATGGTAGTAATTTGGCATAGTATTACCACGATAGTTGTAGTTCTGATTGTTGATGTATTGAACCTATTCTTGACTTGCTTCATTCCTTGGAACTATCATACTTGAAGTTGCAACATATTCTACACTTTGTGGTATTCTTTGGGTTGTCAAGGTTGAAACCTGATGAGATAGTGAAGCTACTTATGCTGAAAGGCTAGCAAACGGCTCCAATTCATGAATCCTAGAAACTTTTTTAGCCATAGATCTTTCAATTGGTTATTGATAGTTGTTTGAGGCCATTTCTTCCAAAATAGAGATAGCACCTTCAACTATCTTTGACATCAAAGTTCCACCAGAAGAAGCATCAACTATGGTTCTAGTTTGCCCATTTAACCCATTATAGAACATCTAAACTTGCAACCAATCCGGAAATCCATGTTGAGGGCAATGTTGAATCATATCTTTATATCTTTCCTATAGTTCATAGAGTGTCTCAAAATAATTTTGGCTAAATTGACCAATCTCACTTCTGAGTTGGGCTGTTTTTGCAGGTGGAAAGAATTTAGCAAGAAACTTTTCTACCATGTCCTGCGAACTAGTGATTCTTCCTAGTTGTAGAGATTCTAGCCAACCTTTGGCTTTGTCCATCAATGAAAAAGGAAACAATCTCAATTTAATGGTGTCTTTGGTATCATGAACCATTCATCTTTACAGTGTCATAAGTGGCAATATGCTAAATTAGGCTTGTTGTACCATGCTAAGCAACGTAGGTTTGAGCTCAAACTTATTGGCATTAATGGTTTGGCGTCTTACACTTGAGTAATTATCATTCACAATTGGCCTTACATAATCCTTTAAGGTGTGTCGTTGTGAGTTTTGTTTTCCTTCAGCCATGGCTAGTAATTTCTTCATTCTTCATGTTCTAAAGGTTCTTTCAATCTGCAAATCAAAAAGAATAATGTTTAGAGTTCTAGCACGGCATATCCAACGTCAAAAAAACACTTAGAGACAAATAAAAAATAAAAATGAAATAAAATATAATTCTAAATTAAAACCAAGATTACTTTGTATCGATATGGAAAAAAATAAGAAAAAATCAATCCTCGGCAACGGCACCAAAAACTTGATTACTGCAAAACTGCAAGTGCACAATATCGTAGTTTTATAATAAAGTGATAAGAAAGTATCATCCTCCTGGATTGGTAACTTACTTTGGAAAAATATCAAAATTATACTAATCTCAATTTTATCTAAATAAGTCACTACGGTTGTTGTAATTGAAATTGTAAATCAAATCGATTTAACTAAAATATGCAAAAGAAAATAAAGATGTTTGAAAATCAAATTAATGGGAATAAAACTTCTAGGAAATTGATTTCACCTAATCTCTCACTATGATTTACTCATCTAGTTAATAAAATTTAATTCTCTTTGTTTGTTAGCAATCTCTAAAAGACATCCAAAAGCCGCTTTTGACAGTCAATTGGAAATATTTTTGTTCATTAATTTACACAAGAGTATGCAGTTTAATAACACAAGAAAGTATAAGACTAATGATTTTAATACTACATAAGTTCATAGAAGTCTTTCGATCTCCATATTTACTTATGCCAAAATATTCCAGATCTATCCTATAATTCCTTCTTTCAATAGTAAATCACAAGACTAAAATTATTTAATTAATGTCCAGTTAATTATAATTAATAAACTTGGAATAAATCACACAACACATAAAGAGAAATAATTCAAATTAGCATAGAAAATCAAGCATTTTTAGAATTAAATTAATTATTTTTCCTAGAATAAAGAAAAATTAGTTCATGCTAAAAATTAAATTTAACATAAACAAATTCACCATGATTTTTCTGAGAAGAATTGAATGAAAATTGAAAGTGCAAATCTGTTCCGACGTTAAACTTTCTAGTAGAGCATATGAATGTGTGTTCATAGGATATGTTGTAAATAACAAAGCTTATAAATTCTATGACTTAAATGATCTTGTAGTTATAAAATCAAATGAAGCTGACTTCTATAAACATAGGTTTTCTTTTAAATTGAAGAATTGTGGGGGCTCATCTTCTAGTAGTTTACTCATAACTAGAACTAGTGAAAAATATAAGGAATTAGAAACTGAAATTAGAATAAGTAAACAAGCTCGATCCTTTAAGGATTTTGGGTCAGATTTTTATGCTTCTACCTTAGAGGAAGATCCTCAAACTCTTGGACAGGATTTATCTTCTTTAGTTGCCAACGTATAGGAAGAAGCCATAAATGATGAAATGGGCATTCTTGAGTATAATAGAACTTAGCATTTAATTAACTTACCACCTGGTTGCAAAACCATAGGATGTAAATGGATATTAAAGAAGAAATTAAAACCCAATGGTACTATTGAAAAGTACAAAGCTTGTATTGTAGTCAAAGGGTATAGGTAAAGAGAAAATGTAGAATTCTTTTATACTTTTTCACCAGTTACACGATAACTTCCATACGTCTGCTTTTCTCTCTTACTGGTATCCATGATTTAGTAGTGCACCAAATGGATGTTAAAACTACTTTCTTAAATGGTGACTTAGAAGAAGAGATTTATATGGACCAACCTGAGATTTTTTTGTCCCAAGTTAAGAAAATAAAGTTTGTAAACTGGATAAATCCATTTATGCTCTAAAACAAGCACCTAAGCAATGACATGAAAAATTTGATAATCTAGTTATCTCACATAGATTCAAAATGAATGAAAGTGACAAATGCATTTATTATAAATCAGAAAATGACATTTGCACTATATGTTTATATATGGATGACATGTTTATTTTTGGGTCAAATATTCATGTTAATGTGAAAACTTTGTTGTGTGCTAACTTTGAGATAAAAGATCTTGGAGAAGAAAGTGTAATCTTTATTATAAAGATTACTAGGTCTGAAAAGAGACTTTCTCTAGATCAATCTCATTACATTGAGAAGATATTTAAGAAATATAATTACCTTAACTACAAACCTACATGTACTCATTATTTTTGTGTAAAGTTGTTTAAGAACACTAGAGAAGGTGTTATAAAAACTGAGTATGCAAGCATCATTGGTAGCTTACGTTATGCTACTGATTGCACTAGGCCAGATATAGCTTATATTATAGGACTACTATGTAGGTTTACCAATAAACCTAATATAGAGCATTGGAATTCAATTGATAGGGTTATGAGATGCCTTAAGAGAATTATGAACCTTGGACTACATTATAAAAAGTTTCCCACTATTTTGGAAGGATACATCGATACTGATTGGAACACTTTATTAGAAGACTCCAAAGAAACTTGCGGCTATATATTTAACATTACTAGTGGAGCTAATTCATGGAATTCTAAGAAATAGACAATATTGACTCAATCTATGATGGAGTCTGAAATGATAGCACTAGGTACTACTAGTGAAGAAGTAGACTGGTTAAGAAATCTATTAGTTGAGATCCCTTTATGGGAAATATTGATACCAGCTATCCTGATCCACTATAATACTACCATAACTATTGTAAAGAGATAACAGATACATTGTAAGCACAATATTGTTTGAGAATTTCTGTCTACAGGAGTTGTAAGAGTGGATCATGTACGTACTAATGAAAATATGGCTCATCCTTTGACAAAAGGATTAACGAGAGAGAAGGTTTTCAAAACCTCAAAAGGAATGAGATTGATGTCCTTATAATTAATATTCACTCATATACTAGAGATCCCAAAAAATATGTTCAATGGGTAATATCAAGTCATGAAGTGATATGAGATGAATCATGCTATTATGAAGTCCCATTCTGTATTGTTAAAAGCATAAAGTCCTGAAGCGACAAAAAAGATGAGTTAATTATTAATTATTAATGTAATCTATACTTTATGTGGAATGGAATACATAGCTACATGAGTACTCTTGATAGACTCACCTATGTGACTGTGGAAGTGTGGTCGCTTCCTATGATAATTTTAGGCAAAGTTTAGTAGAGCATTCATTATATTGGGATATACATGCATGGTTGTAAAGCATGGGTTTTTCGAACTATACCTTGGAAAGGTTATGTGTGTAATGTTGTAGAGATAGAGTTGAAAACTACGAGTTACTCTAGTATATTCTAAAGCATCAATACTATGTAAAGGTTCAAGTTGATAGACACTTTTTGCTGATGTGCATTATTATACTTTTAATTGATCGGTTGCTCAATGAAAACTATTGACTACAACAAAATGTGGTATTTAAGTCGATATGAAAGTCGGTTTTTGGATAAAATCGACGTATAATCAATTTAATTTCGATTCAGTGAAAAAATGAAACTACATGTAACGTCAGTTCTACGTGTCAACCGACGCTATCCACGTAATTAATTTTTTTTTATCAATTATTATTTTATTTGAATTGTTTAAAATTGAATTTGGATATATATATTTATAGTATAATGTTTTCTTCTTTTATTTAATCAATTGGTTTTTAAAATTATATAATTTATAGAATTTTGTGTATTTGTTTGGATACATATTTAATTTTATGTACATGATTTTCATACGTAGTTATCGAATTTGGATAGCATGAAAAATACGACAATATAGAAAAGTTTATATATGAGCGAAAATATAAAAGGTCTATATATAGTTAATTAAAATCTTAAAAAATAATTGACAAAAAAATAAAAAAATTTATTGTTTAATTTCAATGTTAAAAACTGTTAAAATAAAAAAATGAACTTTGATACGTACTTAATTTTATGCACATGTTTTACATACGTAGTTATCGAATTTGGATAGTATGAAAAACACAATATACAGAAAAAATTTCAAAAAAATATAAAAAGTCTGTAGGTAATTAAATTCTTACAAAATAATTGAAAAAAAATAAAAATAATTGTATTGTTTAATTTCAATTTTAAAAACGGTTAAAATAAAAAAATGTACTTCGATACGTACTTAATTTTATCTACATGTTTTTCATACATAGTTATCGAATAGTTATCGAATTTGGATAGCATGAAAAACACAATATATAGAAAAGTTTTGAAAAAAATATAAAAAGTCTATAGGTAATTAAATTCTTAAAAAATAATTGACGAAAAAAATAAAAAAAATTTCATTGTTTAATTTAAATTTTAAAAACTATTAAAATAAAAAATGCACTACATGGATACATAATTAATTTTATGTACATGCATTATTTACGTAGTTATCGAATTTAGATAGCATGAAAAACACAATACTGAAAAGTTTTTAAAAAACTATAAATTAAAAGTATATAGTTAATTAAAATCTTAAAAAATAATTGACCAAAAAAATAAAAAATTGTATTGTTTAATTATTTTCAATTTTAAAAACATTTCATTAAAATCAAAAAAATACATGTGGCCACCTCCTCAACTCTCTCATTTTTCGGCCACCTCATTTTTGTGTGCAACTATCCCTCAAAAAACCTCAAAAACCGAGCTTACTTCTTTCACACACTCTCATTTTTCGACCACCTCTGACCACCATTTCTAATGTCGTGTATGGGTTATCTTCCTCTCCATACTCAAATTTTTTATACTTATTTTCTCACTTACGCACTTATTATTAAGTTTGCTTTATTTTTTGTATAAATTTTTGATTTATGTATGTTTTGTATTATGCTTGTTATTATATGTTTGGCTGATTTTCTGTGAAAATAATACCTAGATGTTGTGGGTTTGAGGGACTATAATATTTACCGTATGTGGATAAATTTATTTACATATAAATAATTAAATTTTATTAAGTAAAAGTAATACAATTTTAAAATGATTAAAATGATAAATTTTTGTATTATGTATGTTTTGGTATAATAATACTTGAAATATATTGATTGGATACATAATTAATTAATATGCTTAATTAATGTCATTAATAAAAAATGGACAAACTTTGAATGTCAAAATGTAGAATTGAGAAGAACTATATTTCTGGAGTTGAAAGTTTCATGGAATTTTCTTGTAGAAATAGTAATAATGAAATTAGTATGATTCGATTTCCATGTGTTAAATGTAAAAATGAGGGATTACATGGTGCCCATTGAATTTGAAAGTTATTTATGTCTTTGGATTCAATAACTTTACTGTTCCATGTGAAAAAACTTGGACAATTATATAAGGTCCATCCCATCTTGATCTCAATTTTCCTAGAAAAAATCTCAAATGAGAGTTAAATAAAAGAACTTTCAATCCATAAAGAAAAGACTTAGGAATTAGTCTCCTATCATGATAGCGTTTAGTATGCTTTTTGTATAATTTTGCATTTTCATAGACCTCGTCCCTAATCTCTTCCAACTCATTTAGATGGAGCAACCATTTTTCTCCTGTTGTATTTAAATCCATGTTTATCTCTTTAATTTCCCAGTAAGTCTTGTGTTTGAGTTCAACAGGAAGGTGGCACGCTTTTCCAAAGATTAACTGGTAAGGGCTCATCCCAATAGGTGTTTGTAAGCTGTGCGGTATTCCCATAAGGCATCATTCAACTTAAATGCCCACTCCTTTCTTGAAGGACGCATATTGTGTTCTAGTATTCCCCTGATTTTCCTATTACTTATTTCCACTAAATTGGAAGTTTAAGGATGATATTTAGTAGCTACTCTACGTGTGATGTTGTATTTTTTCAATACTCCATCAAAGATTTTGTTACAAAAATGGCTACCTCCATCACTTATTATAGCTCTAGGTGTTCCAAACCTTATAAATATTGAATCCTTCAAGAATTTTACAGCAGTATTAGCATCATTGGTTTTAGTGGGGATAGCTTCCACCCACTTGGATACATAATCCATAGTAACCAAAATATATTGAAGACCATTGGATGGGGGAAAAGGACCCATAAAGTCAATCTACCATACATCAAAGAGTTCAACAACTAAATTAGATGTTAAAGGAATTTCATCTCTTTTGAGTATGTTTCCTATTCTTTGACATCTATCACATTGTGCACAAAACATATGAGCATCTTTAAAAAGAATGGGCCAAAAGAATCCAAACTGTAATACCTTACAAGTAGTATTTTTGCCACAAAAATGGCCCCTATAATGAAATTCATGACAAAAAGTCAGAATGTTCTTATGTTCTTCTTTAGGCACACATCTCCGGATGACTTGATCTTGACATATCTTGTATAAATAAGGGTCATCCTAGAAATAATCCTTCATAGTTTTAAAGAACCTTTTCTTGTCCTAATATGAAGTGTTAGGTCGCACAACACCAGTGGCAAGATAGTTGACAATATCAGCATACCATGGGTTTGAACCTATTGAAAATCATTGTTCATCAAGAAAGGTTTCAAATACATCTTCATTACTCTCATCTTTAAGATAATTGAAGTCAGAAATTAACCTAGACAAATGTTTAGCTACTAAGTTTTCACTGCTTTTCTTATCCTTGATTTCTAGGTCAAATTCTTGTAAGATAAATACCCACATGTTTAATCTTGGCTTGGAATTCGGTTTACTTAATAGGTATCTTAAAGCAGCATGATTCGAATGCACAATCACTTTAGATCCTACTAAATAAGACTTGAATTTGTCTAAAGAAAACACTATATCCAAGAATTCTTTTTCAATGGTGGTATAATTCATTTGGGTGTCATTGAGTGTTTTGCTAGTATAGTAGATGACATGCAAATACTTATCCACTCTCTATCCCAAGACTGCTCTAATAGCATAAATCAGAAGCATCACACATTATTTCAAAGGGTAAAGACCATTTTGGTGCCATAATAACAAGGGTAGATGTTAGTTTCTCTTTCAAGGTATTAAAGGCAATAAGGTAGTCATCGTTGAAATTAAAATAAACATATTTTGATAACATGTTACATAAGGGATGAATTATTTTAGAGAGATATTTAATAAATCATGTGTAAAATCCTACATGTTGTAAGAAGCTTCTAATCCCTTTAACAGATGTAGGAGGAGGTAGTTTGGAAATCAGTTCAAATTTTGCCTTATAAAATTCAATACCTTTGTTTGATATGATATGTCCTAACACTATCCTTTGTTGAACCATAAAATGAATTTTTTCCAACTAAGGGTTAGATTGCATTCAATGCATCAAATGAGTTTCCAAAGACAAAGAAATCATCCATGGAAATCTCAATGAATATTTCCACCATGTTTGAAAAGATAGACATCATACATCTCTTGAACGTGGTGGGGGCATTGCATAACCCAAATGGCATTCTTTGAAAAGCAAATGTCCTAAAAGGACATGTAAATGTGATCTTTTCCTGATCTTTTGGTGCTATGGGTACTTTATAATATCTGGACCATCCATCTAGAAAATAGTAAAATTTGTGCCCAACTAATCTTTCCAACATTTGATCAATGAATAGAAGAGGAAAGTGATCCTTTTTAGTAAATAAATTCAGTTTCCTGAAATCTATACATCTCCTCCATCCAGTGATTATTCTAGTAGGAACTAATTCACTCTTGTCATTTGTAATAATTGTTATCACAGATTTCTTAAGTACCACATACACTGGACTAACTCACTTACTATTGACAATATGGTAGATAATTCCTTCTTCTAACAATTTAGGAATTTCTTTCTTAACTACCTCTTGTATGTTTGGGTTTAGTCTTCTTTGGCCCTCTCATACAGGTTTAGTACCATCTTCCAAGTTGATCTTATGCATACACATCGTAGGACTAATGCCTCTTATATCCCCAATACTCCAACCTATGGATTTCTTAAACTTCTTAAGCACTTTTATAAGTTCATTTTCTTGGGTTTTGGTCAAGGTTGAATAAATTATAGCTGGATAAGTTTCTCCTTCACCCAGAAACACATATTTTAGGTGCTTAGGTAAGTCTTGGAGTTTATGTTCAGATGGATTGACCTCTTTACTAGATGGCAAACTCGATAGATTTTAAAATGCACTATATTTTTTCATTAGTTCACCACTATCTAGTTGCTCAATGTACCCCTAGTTTCCTCATCTAATCTTATTTGACCCCTTCAAGTGTAAGAACAATTTCAAGCTTGTATTTTATTTTGGTTTGGGAAAAGGTGCTTTGGACAAGATTATCCAAAGGGTCAACATCGAATATTTCATTAATGGTAGAAATAGAAGGAAAATGTGAAGAATTAAATACTTTAAAATGAGTAGTCTCTCCTAAGACTGTCATTGTCAAATTTCCATCTTGGACATCAATAATAGTCTTGGTAGTTTCCATAAATGGTCTACCAAGTAGTTTTGTGTGCTCTCTATCCAAGGCTAGATTTTATTGCATATCAAGAACCATAAAATCAATAGGTATTATTAGTTTGTCTACCTGTACCAACACATCCTCAACTATTCCCTTTGGATACTTAAGAGATATATTTGCAAGTTGAAAGGACATAGTTATGGGTTTTAAATTTCCTAAATATTGCTATAAGAATATAGAGTAGGGCATTAATTTTATACTAAAACCTAAATCAAGCATTTCTTTAGCAACCTTCATATCCCTCATAGTTATGTTTATGATAAAACTTCTATGGTCATTCAACTTAAGGGAAAGTTGGTGCTGAAGTATAGCACTAGAAATTTCTGATACTACTATTCGCTTATTAAGTTCATACCTGATTTTCTTAGTGTTTAACTCTTTGAAAAACTTAGCATAGGATGGAACATTCATGATCACTTCTAATAATGGTAAATTGATATTTACTTTAGAAAGCATATTAAAAAGATCTCATAATTGCTTATCATGTATGGATTCTTTAAGTCGGTGTGGAAAAGGTACTTGTAGCTAGTGTGGTTCTATTGTCTTTTGAATTTTAAGGATGTCCGAGGACTTCCCAATGAGTTTTTTTTCAAAATCTTGTCAAGTTTATAACTTGTCTCTCCTTTTTGCGAGACTAGAATTTCACCTTCTTTGTTACCTGAACTATAAGGTTGATCTTTAGAGATTTCAAGTAAACTAGTATTGACTACCTTACCACTTCAAAGGGTTCTCACATCCTTTGCTTGTTCGGGTTGACTGGGCAAGTTCCTAGTTCTTGCCTTTTCATTTTTCAACTAGTTTCCCAACTTTAGATTCCACTACTAAAAAATGTGGCATTTAAGTCGATATGTAAAGTTGGTTTTTGGAGAAAACTGAATTATAATGAATTTAAAGTTAGTTTGATGAAGATTCGATGCTACGTATAGAGTCAATTGACATGCTGAACCGACGCTACATCCACATGTAGCGTCGGTTCAACAAGTCAACCGACACTATACACATGGATTTTTCCTTTTCTCTTCTTTCTTCCCCCCATCAAACACAACTTTTAATTTGCAACACTATAAACAACACCCAAAAACCCAAAGTTGAGCTTCACCTCCTCCATTCTTTCTCATTTTCCGGCCACCTACGACCACCAATTCCAACATCGTTTAATGGGTTTTCTTCCTCTCCAAATTATCTTCCAAATCCTCTATTTTTTCGAGCGAAATTCTCAAATTTTTTATACCCATATTCTCACTTACAAAACACCTTTTTTCTTCATTTCTTTCATTTTGTCACTTCATCTCTTGTAAGTATTTCTATTAATCCTATGCACTTATTATTCACTTTGTATTATTTTTTTGTATATTATGTGTATAAACTTTTGTATATGTAGGTTATTATTTTTATTATGTAGTTTTTGTATAAGTATTATGAAATGGGAAAACCTTAACAGATGTAGTATTATTCACTTCATCTCTTGTAAGTTTTTGTATAACAGATGTAGTTATTTAAAAGAAGCCTTAATAATCACAAAATTGTTATATAAATTTATATGTCATTGAATACAGGTTCTTATGTAGAGTAAAAAATGAGTAAAATATGTAAAAAAAACTTTAAATTCGATTCAACCCGTGAACCAACTTTAAATTTTAAGTCTTTCCATTTAAAGTCAGTTCAATGAACCGAATTTAAAGCCCTTTTTTACAGTAGTGTTCAATCCTTTTTAGTTAAGTCTCCATGGTGTTCAAACTTTGATTATTCATCAATTGGTTTTCATAATTAACTTGAATAAAAGCATTCAAGCTATCCTCTAAGGTTGGCTTAAATGATTGGTTTAGTGGGTAAGGGTGGTTTTTATTTAGCCTTAGTGTTTGACATTGGGTGTAGGCTTGGTACTTGTTTTGTGTCCAATGATGGTTATGGTCATTATAGTTGTTTGGATGATACCTTTTAAAGGATTTGACTTCCTTTATGGCATCCACACTAGAATCACAATTATATAAACAATTATGAGCATCATGCCCAATTAAAAAACACACTTCACACACCTCTTGACTTGGCATTTGGTAGGTAGTGAGAAGTTGCACTTGCTTAGTCAATTCAGCAAGTTGCAAGGTCATCTCATTATCAGAGCCAACTTCATTGACTCTTGCTCTCCTTTTAGTACTTCTTTTTTGTGAATTAGAACTCAACAAATCATAGAGATTATAGGTTTCCTCTATGGTCTTTTCTCTCATAGCTCCTACAGTAGCATTATCAACCATGTATTGGCTCTGCAGTATCAATCCATCATAAAAGAATTAGTCCTATAGTGGTAATGGAAAGTTATGATGAGGACATTGAATGGAAAGGAGTTTGAATCTTTTCCAAGTTTCATGAAAGGGCTCTTCATCCATTTGAGAGAATGTTGATATCTTCGTCCTTAAATTAACAATCTTTTGATAGGGATAAAACCTACCCATAAACTTTTCATAAACTACCTCCCAAGTTGTTAGAGAGTCTGACTATAGAGTAATGAACCATGACCAAGCTTTATTCTTAAGGGTGTAAGAAAAACACCTCATCCTAAGTTGGTCTTCATCAATTCTCTACAGTGGAAAGGTTTGGACAATAGCATAGAATTCTCTAATGAAATGCAAAGGGTCTTCATTAGGGATACCATAAAAGGAAGGAAATAAAGAATAAAGAATCATTTTCAATTCATAGTTCCTTGCACCCTCTTGCAATTGTATGCCATAAGTTACATTGCCAATGATTGGTGTTGCATAGCCCTTCATCATTTTCTGTCTATCTCCAGCATCTCCCATGGCTACTTTGGTTGAAATTGATCCTCCTTCTCTAGCTCCTATATTGAAAAGTAGTAGCACTCTCTAAGAAAGATTTCTTACTTGAAAAAATGTATAGGTTTAAAGAAGGAAAAAGACACAGGGAACCTATATATATATATATATTGTAATGCTAAATTTAAAGAATGGACACAATTTTTGAAACAAGTGAATTTCTATTATTTGATTTGAACTTTATTACACACATTCTTAAAACAAAACAAACTAAAAGAAAAGAAAATACAATAATGGGTGACCTCCCACTTAGGACTAAAATTTATTGTCTTTTAGTAAGACGTTACTTGGATATTTTAGAATGAAAAATTCAATGTCTCTTCTTCATTGAAATTATTTTATCCAATTTAACCATTCAATTAGTCTTTTTTTTTTGTAAATGCTCAGTGAACTATCCCACAGAGTCCAATCGTTGATTGGTTTTGGATTGGTTATTTATGAAGAATTGAATAAAAGAATTCAAGTTGTCCTCTAGAGTTGGTTTATTGGGAAGGCTTCTTGGAATGGACTGGTGGAATTGTTGGTCTGTTTGATTTGAGCTATGGGTGAAATGAGGGTTGTTTTGCCTTTAGGAGAAGTTGGGATTATTTGTCCACCTAGGATTGTAGGTATTTGAGTTGGGGTTGAATCTTGGTCTCTATTGATATGCTCCCAAAACATTAATTTATTTAGGTCCAGCTGGTGCTTCTCCTTGATATGGACAGGCTTCAATACCATGTCCTATATTTCTACAAAAACAAAAATGTTCATTGTTGATGTTAGTTTTCATAGTGAGAAGGGCAACTTGCTTGGTTAATTGAAAAAGTTGTCTTTGAACTTCATTGCTGAAATTGATTTCATGAACTTTAGTTTTTCTTACTCGTGAGGTTTTCTGTTGGGAATTCGCACCCAACATCTCAAAGAGATTGTACTTCTCTAAAGCTATCTTTTATCCCATAACTCCTCCGATATCGTTGTTGACAATGAATTGGAATTGCTATGTAAGTCTATCGTAGAAGAATTAGTTCTACAACTGCAAGGGAAAGTTGTGATGGGGTCATTTAGTAAGGAATAATTTGAACTTATCCCAGGTTTCAGGGAATGATTCCCCTTCCATGTGAGAGAAAGTGCAATTGTTTCTCTCAATTATGATGTTTTTTTGTGGGAATAGAATTTTCCTATGAATTTGTTATAAATGTCCCCCCAAGTCATCAGAGAACTTAGAGGGAGTGACATCAACCAAAATTTGGCCTTGTCCTTCAAGATGTAGGTGAAACACCTCATTCTAAGATGATCCTCGTTTATAATACTAAGGGAGAAATTTTGGATTGTGGCATAGAAGTCCCTAATGAAGGAAAAAGAATCTTTATTAGGTAGTCCATAGAATGAAGGAAGCATGGAGAAATGAATGTTTTTCAATTCATAATTCCGAGTAGCCTCACCTAGCTGGATAGAAGCAATTATCGTTTCAATTAATGGTCGTGCAAACTCATTCATGATGGTTTCCATAACAAGTGGGCTTTTTCCCATTTCTATTTGCTCCGGTAGAGGATTAAGGCTTGGTTCTATGTTTGGTTCAAAAATAGGCTGATAGTTAGAATCCAGTCTTGTGGACAACTATTTAAATTTATGAATATTATCTATATATGGTGTAACAGAATTTCCTAAGGATCTCCTACCATGCATAGACTATTTAAATGGTAAATTTAAAACACCTGTAAATTAAAAAGAATAATAAAATTACTATACAAAAAATTATAGAAAATATACATAATATTTAATACAAAAATGCTAAACAAACAAGTTAAGTTAATCTCTACGTTAAATAATATAATTAATATTAACCAAGAATTTTCTAGGAAATAATAGTGGAGTAAAGTCTCCTTAAAAACCATCCTTCTAGACAGAGCAACGTTTTAAGGAAAGACTAGTGACTCAAAGGTTTAATTTATTATTCAAACTTTTTAAAACGAAATTAAATGCTACTATCCTGTCACGATATTTTGGTTTTTATGTTTCCTAATCTAATAAATAAATAAACATAGATATAGGTTCAATAAACAATTATGCAAATTTTTATCATTCATAATAGTGGAGTATATATGAATATAGTAATTAAGTTAATTATACTTACTCATATTATTTAGGTTATTAAAGATATAAATTAATATTTGTTGATTTTCTCTTTTTGGTATGAAATTGTCCTTAAGCGGGATTCAAATTCTTTTGTTTAATATAATTAACTATTAATTAATTAAGTATTAAATTTCAATTTTATTTCTGATAAAATAGTAAACCATCTTATCATAGCTTTAGGTGTAGTTAGTTAATTAGACTTTATTCAAGATGTCTAAATTAAACCTAAGAATTTAAGTATCTCATTACTAACTTTCAAGTTTTAAAACCATTACTTAAAATATGTTGTCAATATTTTTTTCGAATAATAGTTCTTATAAAAACTTTTGAAATAGAGCTTCACTCTAACTACCACGCGATTGTACCAACAAATAAAAAAGCACTACTCTAAATCAGGCTAGATAATTAAAGCTTAAAATCTAATTTTCATATTGAAGTTTGTAATGAAATATATTTCTCTCTAAAATCCTCAATATAAAATTTTGAATAAAAACAAAATCAATTTATGTTATAGAAATATTTTACCTATTTAATATTTTGCAAGCATAACTACGTTATTGATGAGCAGAATCGGGATTGTCAAAAACTTTGATGAGCGAAAACCGGCATCGCCGATCCTGCCAATACTTTGGTTTTATGTTTATAAAACTCTCGCAAGTGCACGAATCATTTCATAGAAAATGATAAGTATACTCCCAAGGTCGATCTAAGGAAGGAATGTATGTGGTTTTTAATTTATTATTCAAACTTTTAAAAACGAAATTAAATCCTAAACATCCTGTCACGATATTTTGGGGTTTTTGTGTTTTTAATCTAATTACAGAAAATTAAACATAGATTCAATAAACATTCATGCAAATTTTATCTTTTATAAATAGTGGAGTATTTATGGATATAATAACTAAGTTAATTATGCTTGCTCATAGTATTTAGGTTATTAAAGATATGAATTGATATTTATTGATTCTCCCTTTTTGTATGAATACCACCTTTGGTGGGGTTAGATATTCTTTGTTAACTAAACAAATCAATTAACACCTATGGGTGGGGTTGATAACTAATTTGGTTAATTAAATTAATTCCTTTTTCTAAGACATTGAAAATGAACCATTTAAATTCCACCTTTGGTGGGTTAGACAATTTAAACTTTATTCAAGGTGTCCAAATTAAACCTAAGAATTTAATTATCCGAGTACTAACTTTCAAGTTTTAAAACTACTACTGAAAACATGTTGTCAATACATTTTCAGATAATAATTCTTATAAAAACTTTTGAAATAGAGCTTCACTCTAACTACCGGGCGATTGTACCAACAAATAAAAGAGCACTACTCTAAATCAGACCGGATAACTAAACCTTAAAATCTAATTTTCAGATTTAAGTTTGTAATGAAAAATAATATATTTCTCTCTAACATTCTTAATATAAAATCTTGACTAAAAATAAAATCAATTCATTTTAGAGATTTTTACCTATTTAATATTTCGCAAGCATAACAACGTTATTATTATATTTTTACAAACAGCTAGCACAGTTAAATTTAATCATAGACAAATTAAATATAACATGTAAGAATAAAGCATAAAAAATAACTACAAAGAAAATAAAATCCTTACAGTACTTCGATGCCATTCCCGTTGCTAGAAAACCTCCAAACGGAATTTGCACTCCCATTTATTGAATCAAAAAGCTAATAAATTACAAAAACATAACTAGTTCTTCCCAAAAAGGGAAGAACTCTAAAACTAAGAGAAACTAACTAAAACATAAGAAAAACTAAAAAAAACCTAAAAACTAAGAAATTGAGAGAAAGAAAGAAGAGAGAAGTGTGTTTTGAGGTATTTTTTGAAGTGAAAGGAAGGGGGGTATTTATAGGTGAGGATGGAGAGAAAAAATGAGTAAAAAAATGTTAAAAAATGTAAAAACGCGTAATGGAAATGCTGAGGTCATTAATGACGTTAGCATGACGTCATGGGGGAAGCTGCACGTGAAAATGGGGCGAAAAGGCATTGGGGGCGCGGAGGCTGGCTGAGCCGCGTGCGGCTACGCGCGTGTGAACAGTGCGCGCGCTGGGGCGCGCGTAAGTCTTGGGCGCGTGTTGGGCGTTAGACTACGCGATCAGGCGGGCGCGATTTCCATCTTTTTGACATTTTTGACATTTTCGACCCATTTTGTCCAATTTTTCCATGTTTGTTAACCTTTTCCCACTTATTTATTAATATATTTGTGATGTATTGCTTCAAGTATTCCTCTTTGAGTCTTTAAATTGCGTTTTTAAGCCAAAATACCTGAAAAACAATAAAAATACCCGTGATTCCGAAAAAGACAAATTTATATAAATATATGATAAAACATATAAATATATATATTTTTAATCAATTAATGTACATAAAATCATGGTTATTTTAGTGCTTTTTGAGCACTTATCAGTTATTATTATATCATATTTACAAATAGCCAATCATGTTAAATTCAATCACAGACAAATTAAATATAACATATAAGAATAAAACATAAAAATGACTGTAAATAATTCATTTTAACATTATACCTAAAAAGAATCGTGACAGAATTCGATTCTAATTCTATTGTTGGAAAACCTCTGAACGGATTTGTATTTCCATTTATTAAATCAAAAACTAGAAATCTATAAAATAATAGCTAGTTATTCTCAAAAAGAGAAGAACTTTAAAACTAAAAAAGAAAACTTACTAGAGAGAGAAAGAGTTGAGAAAATTGTGTGTTTTTACAATGGGGGGAGGATCCTTTTATAGGTGAGGAAAGGGCTAAAAAAGTGGAAAAATATCTCAAAAATTGGTCTTGGATGCATTTGGACAAAAATAGCACGCATATAGGGGCATTGGCGTGGCATGAGCGTGCGTAGGGACAGGCGTTGACACCACAAGGGCACGCACAGGGACATGCATCGACACTACATGGGTGCGTATAGGGACATGCCCTGACACAACATGGGTGCACATGCAGATCAGGCCCTGACACGGCATGGGTGCGTTGGATTTGGGCAATTTTGTCCTTTTCTCCATTTTTTGAGTTTTTCTCATTTCTTTTCAACATATTTGTGATGTATTGCATCTAGTATTTTCTTCGAGTATTTAAATTATTTTTGAACAAAAATTCCTAAAAATAATAAAAATACATGTGATTCTGAAAAACAAAATTTATATAAAATATATGATAAAGTCATACAAATATAAATCTATTTAATCAATTAAAATACATTAAATCATGATAATTTTAGTCCTTTTTAAGCACTCATCAATAATCTCAAAAGCATTTAAAAGAGGTGCTAAACCCACAAATTCTCCATCTATATCAGATTGGAAGATTTTGATTTTCTTTCTTATAATGAGTTCTTCATTGTCCTTGAACATGAGAAATGCATCTTTAACTCCAGATTTTTGTGTGAGAAAGTATAACCAAGAAAATCTTGGGTATTCATCAATACAACTCACATACCACTTGTATCCATTGGAGGACAACATAGGGGCTGGACCTTAAACATCACTATACATTATTTGAAGTCATTCACTAGCTTTTATTTCAATGGACACAAAAGGAAGTCTATGTGTTTTACTCAATTGACAAGCAAAACAAACAAAAGGAAAATCATTCAAGGAAAAAACACAGTTTTATTTTGTAGTAAAACATGTATAATTTTATAGGAGGGATAGCCCAACCTCATATGCCATTGAAGAAAATCAACATTTTTTTACAAGATGAAGTGTCTAAAGTTTATTTAATACGCTAGTATCTATAGGAGCACACATGTTGGTTAGACTAGAAAAAGCACTACATGTAGCAAAAGCTTGTGTAGATATGGAAGAAAGTTTTAATCCATGTGAACCTTTATGAACTTCCGACACTAGAAAAATATCAAAAGCAAAGAGTCCTTGTTTAAGAGTTCCTCAAAGAAAAAATTTCTTGGTCTTCAAGTTCTTGAAAAAATAGATAGATAGGTGAAACTCAAAGAATGCATCATTATCATGTGAAAAATTTGGATACACTCAAGAGAGTTTTTGAAATAAAATGAACATGTAGCATATCCTTTAGCAATAATTTTATATTATTAAGAGTAGTGTATAAACTGTATTTCTACAAGTATGTAAAATAACCATACGTGCACCATTACCAATGTGTAAATGCGCCATGCCTTTCTAACTTGATTTGGTTGCCAAATGGTTGGGATTTGCAATTATATGATAAGTAGCCCCTGAGTCTACATACTAAGCCATATCATTAATAGTTTCTGGTGTTGCCATAAGAGTATGACTTGTAGTTAAGGTTGAGATTGAGTAGATTGAGAATGAGAAGTATTTTCTCCGATGTTAAATTGATTGTAAAAACTAGAAGGCATATAGTTTTACTCATATCTGTACCAACAACATGCTATCAAGTGACCTAATTTACCACAAAGTTGACATTGATGCGTTAGACTATCAAAATTTCTTCCACGACCTAGTCCTTTTGTAGAATTGTTTTGACCTCTTGGTGTATCATTCTCATTATAGCTTGAATTGTTTCTTTTTTTTTATCAAATTTGCATCATATGAATTAAAATTCTAATTTTTCTTGTAATTATCTAAATTTTGTTTCTTGAAGGCATCTTGCTTCAGTGAAAGATTAACATAAGGTAGTAAAGTTTCTACATGTACAATAGTAATTTCTAAGCTCTTTTCTCTACTAAGTAGAAAGGCCTAATGTTCTTTCATAGTAACAGGATCTGACTTGCTAGCAATTGTCGCATGCACAAGATCATAGTTAGAGTCTAAGTCATGCAAGATGCAAACAAGGTATTATATTGCAAAAAGTTCTCTAACAATTTCCTTGATCATAGCAACAAATTCAGTAATCATAAGAGAACCTTCCTTGATGTTGCTTAATTTAGACTTATATTGAATTGTTTTGGCATGAGAATCATTTGTGAAATAAAGTTTAAGAGCAGACAAACTTTATACAAAAGTATCATAGTTGAAGATTTCTTTAACTAATTAACTATTTGCCAAGAACCTATCATTTGATTATGCCAAGTATAGTAATTACATTCTGGATCCATTCTTCCTTCTACAAGAAATTTTCTAGGATATAACATCTTACCATGAACAAAATCATCTAAATCATAACTATGTAAAATGCAAAGAGTTTGTTTCTTCCATATCATATGATTTATTCTATCAAGTTTCATAGTAGAGATTTGATTCTGAAAGGTTTATAGAACTTGTTCACCTGAATTACCGAGGCTACATAGCTAGACGAATGATCTGCCGCATGACTCTGATCATCTATTTCTTGTTCAATAATTATAAACCTATGTTCTGATATCATGAATATCTTCAACAAAACTAGAAGAAGAAACCAAAGAAAAAGCAAGGAAGAAGGTGCACAAGAAGAAAGAAACTAGAGAGAGAAAGCTCCAATAAAAGTTTCATTGTATATTACATTGTAACATGCTTATGATTTTAGTAGTACAGAAAAGTAAAGGCAATTGAATACGCAGTGTAAGTTTTTACAAAATGTCTATAACTAACTTTTACTTTACAAACCCTAAAAATATAACTAACTCAATAGCTAGTTAGTTAAGTTAGGAATGGATTGATGATCCTCAACATAATTTTCTTAAACATATTTTTCCAAAAAGATTTATATTTTTTCTACATTATCCAAAATATTCTCTCATTGATGATATTTATTGATAAAAAAATTTATTAACTAGCTAATTAAATTCATAAAAAAAATTTGAATTTTTTAGACATTCAACATTCACAGAAAGGGGAAGAAAAGGGGATAGGAATAAAGTTTTTTAGGTGTAGCTATACTAAAGTAAGTAGTCGGCCTAACCTTCAGTTCCCGTAACCAAGTTTTTCTTTATCACTCCTTATGTCCTTTTTCTTACTTAATCCATACTTTTTGACTTTTTCTGAAGTATCTGGCAAAGGGTGCCCTATACTTCTACTTCTAACTAAAGGCGAACAACCGAAATTGCAAGAAAATAGAGAGCCCCCGCCCTTTTAAGTTGTTACGAGCCAGAAAAAACATTGGGGATTTGAGTCATGAAAGTGACACTTGCTTAATTATTAAAATACTAGATATATAATTATATATAAACAAAGAAAATCATTGTTTTTCAATTCTACATTCCTTGGAAGAGGAAGAAAGAAACAGAGTAAAAGGCCTCCTCTTTCCGTCCACTCTGATGTGAAAGTTAGCATCTTGTATGTAGATATACGTAGGGGCTTATAGTTTAATTGGTTGAAATGTACCGCTCATAATGATTATATTGTAGTTTCGAGCCCTACTAAGCCTACCACCCCTTTATCTTCACCCGATACAACATAGTCGAAGTCCCCACCACTCTGTAGATCTCAATCTAGTGACGACACCTAAAACCACACTACTGCCACGGCCCTTAGGGTATGCCTCCTACGCTCATGTAGCATGCCCCCTTTGCTTCAAGCAATACGACTTTCGTAATATGCGAAGTACCTGAGCGATAGCACTCTTTGATCACTATATTCTTATGATAGTGAAGGCGTGGTTCATCCTCTAAGAGAGAGTAGATGAGAAGGTTTAGGTAAAAGGTCTTTATGAGACGACCCAAGCAAAGATTGTCACTTGAAGGCTTAAGAAGCAGCCTATAAAATGGAAATCCGTGGAGACAGTAGACTCGCCAGTCAGGCACACCGTGAGGTTGACTACGATAGACCGTATGTTACAATTCTTGTTTTCATGTTTCAATTTCTGGGAGTGAATGTAGGAAGTGCAGACGGTGGATCATGTGTGAACATTCAACCAACGGCCTCTTAGGGATCGACAATAACTAAGCATTATGGTCATCACAATTAAAACTACGTATGCCTGGCGTACAACCTATGGGGTAGACCATGGCTCCAACTAGGGTGGTTCATGACTGGGCTAATAAAAAAGGTATTAAATAGGGAAACACAGGATGGAAGGTGGGCTTTGTTTCATAGAAAATGAACTTCTTATAATGAAAAGCAACTACTGAGGTTAATACCATATAAATATCTTCCGCTTTATCACTATCCAATTGAGAATTTTGATGGGGACTATCAAAAAAGACTATTAGACTTCTAGCCAAATCACGTTCATGGAAATGTAATACCTCAGCACGGTAGATCCGTGCACGAAATTCAAGGAAGGTACGCAAAAAAAATCGATAACCTTCGTAAGTTGATGCTAGATTGATTATGAAGGTTTCATAACGAGCATGTTGGATACACCCCATGAAATCCTTAATAAAATCCTGATAATTAGTAAGGTTTTCCAAAGACAGATTTTCTAAGTAAGACATCCTCAATAGGTCTGTGGCCTTTTTGACATTCAATGAAGTGACATAAATAGACCTAATTCCACTAGTAGATTGTAATTCTTCTTAATGAAAGTCAATACATGCTTGTTAATCTCAAAAGCATGCGCATGTAAGGCATTCATTATTATGCACAATTTCTTGTAATCTATTTCAAAGACAATATGGAAATGGTCCAAGTCACGGGAAGATAATGGGCAATAGTGTTGAAGATAAAAATCACATATAGGAAAGCTTAAGTAATCGCCTTTCAAATCGGATAAAGATGAAGGGTTTTCATTTGTGGAGTGCCAATCCAGAGGCTTACATACCATTGGTAGATTGAGTTTGATCGGAAGGAGACTAATATCAAAATTACATATAGCCTAATAATTTAAGGGCAAAAAATACCTACCATTCTTCTTCTTAGAAACATATAATTCAGTAAATTTCAATTCTTTTGATCAAACTTCTATTCACTAAGAAGTAAACCAAATACACACCGAACACATATTCACAAACTTTCTTCGATTTAGCACCCTGCTTCTTATCAGTTGACCCTTGCATATTATCATAAGCCTGCTCCTTCTTATCAGTTGCCTCCTCCTTATTATCAATATTTATATTAGACATAAAAGGTTTCAATGATATATTTTGGTCTTTAACCATTTTCGCTTATAATTTAACGTAGACATCAAGATGGTCTATCAGAATGGATACGTGAACAACATGGTATTCCTAAATACAGTGGAAGAGAGAAGCAAGAACATAAATAATTAGAGCCTTCAAATTATACTGACCAAAGTAATTAAGAGAAGATAATTCTTCGAAAGAAAGGTTACAACTCTTAAGATATTCTTTTGCAGTTATGTTATCTTTAGATACCAATATCTTGATTAAGTCAGGCGCTATCTAATATATACTTTTAAGATCATCAAATTGAGTAGTAACATTTTCAATGGACATCTATAGTTGGATTAATTCATCTTCTGTAATTGCTAATCCTTCTTTTTTATGATCATTCAATATATGAAGAAAAAATATCTTGATATTTAGATACATTTGATGGTATACGCATGGAATTAAGATTCTGATCTTCTATAATTTGAATATAAAATTGATTCCAAAACATATCCAGAGGACTCACCTTAGTTGAATTCGATCTATAACTAAACAAATAAGAACCCAAAAACACAATAATCTACTATTTCTCTTGATTGAAAATAAATTAATCATTTTATTTTTGTTTATATGATAGCATTTCCTTGATAACCAGACTAACCATTTCAAGTTGCACAATAGAGATCAAGTGAAAGTTTTGACGAAGTTCCCTAGTCATAGATTTTGAGGCCACATCATCATCCACAACTGGTTAAGAAGCGTTCTTAGTTTGAGCATTAGAAGGAACCCGCGTAGAAGTGGGATTCCCACATCTAGGTTAGCCTGGTCTTTAGGAATAGCACTAAGTTTCAGATCCGATTTTGGGTCGATAGGTAAATCACATGCTCAACCCGACTCCCCTTGAATCAGGTTGAGCTTTTGGCCCCAAGTCTCCCCCAGCCCATCTACAGGCCCATATTTTGAACACAGTAATACTTCTTTAGTAGCTTTCTTCAGCAGGTGGACCAAGTCTTCTTTCTCATCAACAGTTTTGCCCTTAATGTAAAGATTCTATAAGACTGAATTAATAGCTTCATCAAATACATACCAATTGTCTTTAGTTTCATTTAAGGAGTGGTTGGTTGTCTCATTAATGAAGACCCCTTTCTCATGAACTCGGACGGATTAAGGTACTTTAAGCGGCTGAGTTGGGAAGAGAATTTGACGATGACCATCAGAGGAAGTATCCTTTTCCCGACTGGAAAGATTAGTGTTACCATGACCTCAGTCGTGCCCTCTTGCTGCTTCCTGAGGAGATACTGAAGTAGAACACAATGGAGATGGCGAGAACTTACAACAAGTTGCAACCTCAATCTAGGGATGAAAAGAAGAGGGTTGATCATGAACATCGACTGGACTAGGTGTTCTATTTCTGATAGAAGCCTTAATTCTCTCAATATATACCACTTTCTCTCTACGGAGAAGCTCAAGATTTAAAATCAACTGTTTTGCCCCTGATGCAATACAGTTATTGATGAAGTTTTTACTGATTCCAATCTCGTATTGCATGCCAGCAAGTATTCTAGAAATAATTATTTGGTTTCATGTAGCTACTATAGCTCCTCTCGCCTTTCTATCCTATCTTGTGTTGCTAGGAAATGGCTCTAAGCCTTTTTCGAGGCTTTTACCCGCACTAGCACTAGTATATGGTGATATCAAACTTGAAATCCCGAACATAAGCAAGCTTACCTTATTAATATAGAAAGGGTAAAAGGGCTAAAACCAAAGCTAAGGTGCCGAGTGAGACTAGGAGAATAAGGTATATAATATGTGCCTTCATTCCGGCTATAGTCCATTAGCAAGCAAGAAGGGGAACTGTTCCTTCCATTCAGTAAGGGAATACAAGCATTACGAGAGGTTTTATAAAAGAAAAGGAATGTGAATATGACTCTTCCCAACTCAAGTCAAGCAAAGCGTAATGAGGAAGGAGGGGAAGAACTACTAGAGAAAGACTAAGTGAAGTACTTCTCGGGACTTCTCTTTTCTTCTTTCAAATTCTTCACCTCTTCTTACTTATCACCAAATTTCCAAGCATAGTCTGTAGTAGGGAGGGCCATTCTTACAAGAGTTGGAGTATTAACATAACAAACCATTAGAATGCGTTCTCACAGGAAGTAGCATACTCATGTTACCTACTTTTGTTCCTTTCATCTCAAAGGTCAATTCAATAATAGTTCAAATCCTTCTAATTGTCTAGTGCATTAAGATAGCATGTCTTACTTCTAGGCAGTAGTTAATGAAGTGTTAAAGTAGAGAAATTTAGCATTTGTAGTCCGCCAGCCAAGCAAAACTCTAACTAAGCTAATAGCTCTAATTGTTGGATATCTAAAAAATATGCTATGTTGCCTTCCTAGGTAGCTAGATTAGTCACAATAGTCCTTATTAGTAAACTATAGCCTCGTTGTTAATTGACTCCTTACTTCAATTAAAGGTCACCCCCCTCTAAAGCCCTTCGCTTCCACTCATTTTAGCATTTCTAATCAGACTTGGGTGAATTGGAAACGACATAGATCAAAGGGTCGTTCATTAGCCCTACTAGTAAATCACAAGGAAAAAAGGGATTGATTTTGACCTTATTTTTAGTTGTAAGGCTAGCTTTTGACTTATAGGGTGCTTAGGCTTAGCTCATCAAACAAGTGCGCCAAAAGTGGGAGGTGGTATCGTATTATCTTATAATAGGAGCACACCTCATAGTTTCACTCTTGCTTTTGCTTTACCTTCTATTATATTAGTCAAGTACGTGTTCTCATCTAAGAGAAAAGGTAGCCCTTTTGGATACTCTTTCTCTTAGATGAGAGTATTAAGCTTCAAAAACTAGAGTCATGCTCTTTAAACGTCAAATGAAATAGGCTTAAGTCATCAATTCCAATCCGATAATGCTTTTCTTTTTTTCGGTCGCGAGCAGAGCAAATGAACATAAATCCAACCTAATCTCATGAATATCCTTCGCCCGTTATCTCCTCATCTTCCTATTATAAGCCACAGCTCACTTCGACGTTTCCAATTTCCCATAGAATCTCTGGGCCATTAGAGTTTTGTTTTTTTATATTCTTTGTCTTAAGATAGGTTTGATTTTCTTCACCTATGAGAATTTCTACTAATTCTTATTTTATTCATCAAGGCTCATCCCAATCTCCACTGAGATTAATGCCTTAGCCCAATCCTATCATCTATATAATAGGGTTCATCATTTATTGACGGTGAAAGAAAAAGATTGAAATGGAAGAAATGAATCGTTTTCTTAGGCTTTTTATTTTCTTGTTGAAACCATTATTTTCATCTCTACGCCTAATCTTTCGTTGGCAATTTTCTTGTTGTTTATGGGAACTACCATGAGTTTGTATTTTAATAATCATTTGATTTTCAAGGAATGAATTGATCTTTATGGTGTCAGATATTTCTAGTTTCAGTTTCAAAGTCATGCTCAATGGCATCAGATGCGAGTTGGACGAGTACCCTGAAATCTTGCATATGAATCTTGATTCTCATGAGGAGGCATCTACGTCTAGCCCAAATAAGTTCGTAATCCCCTCCCCTACTATGAGTCAAAGTGAATTGTTGGGGGATTTGCCAAATCCTGGATTGGAGGCATCTCAAGAAGATCAAGAGGCGCTTCCACAGGCACCCGATGTACAAGCTACACTCTCTCATGAGGCACATCATGACTATCTCGCTCCCGATCAAGAGGAGTGCCTAGAAAGAGTAGCACTTTCAAGTTAAATCTAAAGCAAAGATCAAGGTCCATATGATAAAATATTGTAATAGGACGAGCGTTGCCAAACTCTTTTCCAAAATAGATTTGAAGAATTTTAACTATTTTGCTTTGGTAGAGCACCTGACCGACAACGATGTGGACGTTGACTATAAATCAAAAGAGGAATTATGCAAACTTTTAAAAAGGGTCCATAATATCTGTATAATACAAGTTCTGGTTAATGACCTTATAAGGTCATTGAATGACAAAAAGAAAGATTAGATTATATTTGTTGATAAAAAAATTTATTAACTAGCTAATTAAATTCATAAAATATTTTTAAATTTTTTTACAATATCTTATTAAAAATTAAAATTTTACCATTTGTATACTTAAAATAATTAAAAATTAATTACCACATTCAAATTCTTTTTTGAATATGTATTCATAATAATTGAATAATTTATTAAAAAATAAATTAATTATAATTTAGTCCAATCCATTTAATCCATAACATTACTTTCTTGAGCTATAGTCTTAATTTTTTATATTTTTATAAATTAATTCAAATTTTTAATTTTATTATTAATTCAATTATAAATGTTAAACTTTAAAATATTATATTATTTTTATCATTACATTTTTGATTATATGTTACTAAATTTAATTAAATTGAACCCTAAACTATTTATAATTTTTTTAAAAAAAGTAACCACTTTAATAGGTGTGATTTGGGATAAATAAATAAATTTCATTAATTGTACGTATTTTAATTTTATTTTCTTAATTGATAAGCACATGTACATATATTTTTAATTTTACATGCGTTATTTATTTTTTAATTTTTATTCTTTATATTTTTATAATAAAACAAAATTTAAACATTTTTATTTTTATTATTTTAATATTATTGATTATTTAATATTAGATATAAATTATTGAAATTTACCTTAAATTTAAAGATTTCTTTTTATTTTAAAAGTAATACAAAAATATCAATAAATAACAATTATATTAAACTCCCATTAAAATTTAACATTATTTTTTACATTTTTTTTAAAAGGTTGTGAGTATTTGTAAAGAAAATGTAAGAATCAATCACGTTTTTTCATGAAACCACATGAATTCATGAAATTTGTAATTCAGTAAGTGGTGTCGTTGAAGCCATATCAAGGTTCTATGAAAGTACCGGGGACTTTTCAGAGGTGTGGTTGAGTCCTACTACTAGGTGAGTATTTACTATGGTCTATATATAAGACAAAATGTTGTTGAGTCTACCATTACATGTCGATCTTGTGTGTGTTTCATTGATTCAAGACTTCTTAATAAGATTTATACTTGGATATGAGATTTCGAGTCGACTTGTTGCTTTGTTCTAACATTGTTTTAGGCCAATCATGTATAATATTAATTGAATATTGAAAGCTAATAACAGTTGAGAAATATTAAATGTAAGTAAATTTATACTTACTTTATTTATTATATGGCATATGTCAATTCTTTTTAAAAAAAAGCATAAATAATTTTTGAATTTTTAAAACTATTTTGATACATTATCATAATTAATATAAGTACAAATATTTATATTAATTTATGTATCATGCATGAGACTTTTGAATTTTGCTAAGTTGGAAGTAGGTTGATTTCATACTCCGAACAAGTAAATGCATGTTATTGATTCCCTTTTCTCATATTTGTTCATTACACTTGATAACAAAATTAAGTTTCATTCTTCTTATTTTCAATTACATATTCTAATCTTAATAACCACCGGTTAATTTAAAAACAAAATAGCAAAATTACTTGTTGAATGTACATATTTTTCTGTAATTTATATCCTTATAAAGAGACTTCGATTAGGTATTTTCACGGTTGAATTACAAATATTTGGAAATTTTTACACGTGTGGTTCACGTGTTGTTAATAATTAATTTTTAAACAAATGTTTTTTTTTTCTTATTGAAATACCCTCATAATCTAAAATGACAATTACATGACATTTTCCATCCAAAGGTACCCCAATTTTGAGGAAAATACATTATTAATATAAAATCAATAGATATAATATTAATTTAATAGAAAAATAAAATTTTAAATAAACAATTAAAAGTAAACAAAAGCTTATATTACTAAAGGAAATGTGTTACAGCTGGTATAAAATCATGTACCTAATTTTATTTTATTTTTTAATTGTTTTAAATATCAAATATAATAATATTAAATATAATTCTTAAACTAATTCATTGATCTTTTTGCTCTTAAAAATGGTGGTAAATCTCATTTTTTTCTCCTATTCTAAACAAATTGTATAGTTATTACTTTAATAATAATTTTAAAGAAAACTAGGCCAAATTAGTTAAAAAACAATTAAGGAATGAAAATGTAAAATTATAAAGTAAATGAATCAAATTATTAGAGAAAAATTAAAGAGAACTAAAGTTAATCTAAAATAATATTTTGAAAATTAAGTAAATAACATGTATAAAACTTATATCGATAATAATATCTCAATAATATTGATTAATATTAAATTGAATGAAAATCAACATTAAATATATCTAAATTATTAAAGTTTAATTTAAAAATTTCTATCTATCAAGCACTAATATTTGTGTTGAAAGTTTTTAATGAAAATATATTAACTAAATATAAAAAATAATATTTTATAATTATAAATATTAAAAGATTTACAAATAGAGTGATTTATATTAATTTGTATAAAAAGTTACGCATTATATTAAGTAAATAAATATGAAAATTTGATTTTTAAAGGATTATTTGTATATAATAATAATAATAATAATAATAATAATAATAATAATAATAATAATAATAATAATAATGTATAAAATAACAATACCAAAACTTGAACTTATAGTTTTTAATATGAAAATTTTTACCTACAACTTGATTATAAAATTATGATTAAGTTTTTTTTTAAGTTAATAAACTTATAAAATTATATTTTTAAGGCACCATTTAAAAAAAATTGAATTTTAAATGTAATGCATATCAAGATAGACTTCAAATTATGTTTTTAAATGTAACGCTTTATATTTACCACTTGACTATGAAATTATGACTAAGTCTTTATTTAATTCATATACGAATTAAATTACACATAAACGGTTAATTAGGTTTTATGCCCACGACATATGGGTAACGATAAAATATACCCCATATTGAGCATATTTTTATCATTATACATATGTTGTGAGCATATTATAAATTCAAATATGCATATTATTGGGTATATTTTTATTGTTACTTGTATGTTATAGGTATAATTGTAACTAAGTAAATGTTTTGGACATATTTGAAAGTAACCCATACGTTGTAGGCATAAATTATAATTAATTATACACTTAAAAAAATTTATTCGTATACTATCTAAATAAGTTTTATTTTTATTATATTTATTGAGGTCCTTTTATTTTTTTCTTTCTTACATATCCCTCTTTAATAAATAAAATACGTATAATGATAAAACAAAGACTTAAAGTTACAATTAATCACTTAACTATAAAGTTATGACTATGTTTCTTTTTTCTAACAAATGCATGAATTAAATTACACTTAAATAAGTTTTTTTTGGTCATGTTGTCATGATCCTTTTTTTAATTTAAATTTATACTAAAAAATTTAAAAATTGTATTTTCAAAGCATCATTTCTACGTAATGATAATATCAAGACTCTTAAATTTATATCATGAATTTAAAAAATTAGATTTTTAAATGTAATGGCTTAACCTCTTTGTCCTCGTGGTCCCTTTTTTTAAGTTAATAAATTTTTAAAAAATATATGTTTTTAAAGTACCTTTTGTACACAATGATAATATTAAGACTCATAAATTTATATTATGAATTTAAAAATTTTGATTTTTAAATGTAATGGTCCGAATTCATCTTCATCTTCTTCCCTTTTTTTAAGAAATGAAAGTTAATAAATTTAAAAATTGGATTTTTCATGCAACATTTCTATACAATGATTATATTTAAACTTTTAAATTTACCTATATATTATAAGTTAATTGCAACTAAGTAAACATTTTTGGCATATTTGAAACTAACTCTATAGGTCGTGGACATAAAACGTAATTAATCCTACACCTAAATAATTTTTTTATTCATTGACTACTTAAATAAGTTTTATTTTTATTATCTTTGTTGACATCCTTTTATTTTTTTTCACATATATCTCTTTAGTGAATAAAATGCATATAATAATAATATCAAATACTTAAAATTTTGATTTATATAGGAAAATGTATACTTATTACATCAATATAAAATTATGTCTATGTTTTTTTAACTTATACATGAATTAAATTACATTTAATTGAATTCTTTTTTCATCTTCCTTGGTATTTTCGATCTTTTTTTAAAAAAGTTAAATTTATATTGTAAATTTTGCAAATTAGATTTTAAAGTACCATTTTTACATTGATAATATCAAGACTCTTATTTATATTATGAATTTAAAAACTTAATTTTTAAATATAATTTTGTTTCCGCTTCGTTGTCATTGTCCTCTTTTAAAAAAGTTAATAAATTAAAAAAATTAAATTTTTAAAGCACCATTTATGCACATTGATAATATCAAGACCCTTAAATTTATACTATGAATTTAAAAAATTAAATTTTTAAATATAATGCATATAATAACAATAACAATACTTAAATTTACGCTTTATATAGTACATTCTACACTTATCATATCACTATAAAGTTATGATTATATTTTTTATCTAACTCATGTATGAATTAATTACACTTAAATTTATTTTTGTAATATTATTATTTGGGTTAATAGATTTTTTTAATAGATTAATGGTTTAATTTTTGATAAATTCATACATAGAAACAATTGCACAAAAATAAATTATTTTGCTAACATAAATAAGCAACCAGAACCTAAATAAGGGGTGAAATCGCCAATATATGAAATATTTTCACGAGCTCTATTTTAACTCTGTTAAGTAGACCTTACAATGTGAATTAAGCAAATAACACATTAAAAGAACGAAACAGCATGCTTAATTCCACATATAACAAAGACAATTAGCAGATAAGAAAGAAAAACTACAGTAAACACATTAGTGACTGTGTGCCTCACAAACTCCTATCCATGCTACGTACATACAAGAAAAACATCACACGGCATGTGAAATAAGAAAAACATCACACGTCATGTGAAACAAGAAAACATACTTAAAAAGCTATAAATGATTTCCAATCACTTTAAGACCTTATATGTAACATATATTCGATAAAGTATGATTTTACTCTTATAATATGCGATCATACAAAATACAACAAAGAAATTAAAAAATTCCAACACCCGATACACAATTAGTGTAAGGAGATACAAACTCCTTAGAGATTCACACCAAATTTACATATAGATAATAAGAAGAAGTAATAAAAATTAATCATGAAATAGGTAGATTAATTTAATATAGTAACATCAATAATAAAAAAGCTATAGCATGACACAAGGAAAGGAAAGGATGCATTCAACAATATAAATAAAATAAGTTTTCTAGTTTGAATCTAAATCTAGTGTGTTGGTATATACATAATAGAAACTCAGATTATACTAATATGATAATTGATCGTGCATAATAATAGATATAATGAGATAAACTCACATAGAATTCCTGCCTATGTGGTAATATCCTTGGGTTGCTTATGACAACCACTTGACAAAAACAAAATCCACTAAGGAATAAAACAGATACAACCCTAACAGAAATAAAACCATAAATATTTTTATTTGTCAAAACTTCTATCTGAGTTGTCTATTGTCTCCTTCGCTTGTTGCCTTAATAATGACTTGATCTGACACACGAACCAGACTCTCCTATAAAGTAACAACCACTCAATATGGTATGATCAATAATTATAAATTAGTAAAGTTTATAAGAATGTGAACAAACAATCGATGAAACTACCCTTAGCCACAAACTACCAACTACCAACGTTGAAAACACATTCAACCATGTATCACAAACCACCAATAAAGGAAACACATTTAACCATTTATCAAAAATCACCATTGATTTAGGAGCACCATCAAAACAATCCAACCCAATCTCACATTGTTATTCTCCCCACACCAATAAAATAGTCATAAGCACTAATAGCTCAAGAACATTATTTTACTCTCACTAGAAAATACCATCTCGAGTACTCACCACTCAAAAGAATGATTTTGTTCACACAATGATAAATTACTATTACCAAAAAAACACCCAAGATAAGAGTGACCTGAAAATAGAAAACGAGATGTCAATTTAACAGAACTTTGCTACAATGTTTTTGGATATCAAACACAAAAAAGAGTATTTATAGAAAAACCCAAGCTCACAACCACCTTTGCTGAGGTCTCATCGAGGGTCCTTACCCACCACCTCACTAGGGGTCCCACGAGAGGTCCGGCTATAGCCTTGTCTAGGTGCCAAAAAATTTAAATTTTTGTTTCAAAAATTACGAAGTAATTTTTCTTAAATACCCAAGCAAGTAACGAAAAAATATGAGTGAAAATATTGGCTCACGAGCTTGCGCTCAACCTAGCATGTGCATTATGAAAACCAACCCTATGATGTGTGTAAACATGCTTACATACAAAATATACCTAACTAAGTATATATGTGTAGGTTTGTATTATTGATCGTCGGTAACCAGCCTTACACCGAGAAAGATAGATATATTAAGTAAAATAAATAGGTTTTGTGTTTTGCATATAGGAAGCTAACATAGACACCAAAGACTTCAGGACTTACAATGTTTTTAAAAAGTTAAATACTTACATACATGTGCACACTTTATACATATAATGCAAAAAACATTATACTATAAGAAAATTCTAATGATATTTTTCCTAAGCAATTTATAAGGTTATTTTAAATTTTATATTTGTATTTAAAGCACCATTTATGTACCGTAATAATATCAAGACTCTTAAATTTATATTATGAATTTACAAGATTAGATTTTTAAATGTAATGCTTATAATGTCAATACAAAGACTTAAACTTGTGCTTTTGAATGTGGCATTATACACTTACTAATTGACTATAAAATTATGAGTAAATATTTATCTAACTCATGTACAAATTAAATTACACCTAAGTAATTTGTTTATTTGTTGACTACCTAATATTTTTTATATTTTTGTTAATTTCCTTTCATTTTTTTTCTTTCTCATCTATAAAGGTATGATATGTTTTAGGTTTACCCAAGCAACAAAGCCGTGAGGGACCATTGAGCTCGTAGTTATGGTATAAAGTGTACAATATCCTATTATAGAGTGGAGCCTCCCTACATCAAATGGTATCAGAGCTATGACTCAACTGAGCCATGTTAGCCTACGTCCTTACACGTATGAAAGGCTCCCTAAAGGGGGTTATATGATGTAGTCAAATTCAATGCACATATCCCACATTGTTTGAGAATCTAAGTAATGAGGTATTCATAATGGGTGTGCTCTATCTAATGATATGAAACATTTTGGGTTTACTCCAGAAGCATAGTTGTGAAAGCCTGCTAAATTACTGAATCATGATCGTGTGCTCACTGAACTCACAGTTATGGTATGAAGTGGATAATATCAGACCGTGGAGTGGGACCTTTTTGCATCACTATCTTTAATGAATAAAATATGTATGATGACAATATCAATACTTAAACTTACTCCTTATATATGACATTCTAACTTATCATGTGACTATAAAGTTATTACTATATTTTTTTGTCTAACTCATGCATAAATTAAATTACACTTAAATAAGCTTTTTTAATCATCGTCGTGATGATCCATTTTTTAAGTTAAATTTATCTATAAATTTTAAAAATTAGATTTTTAAAGCATATAAACATTCTTAAATTTATACTATGAATTAAAAATTAAAATTTTAAACATAATGGTCCACTTTTTTGTAGTCGTAGTCCCTCTTTTCAAGTTTATAAATTTAAAAATCAGATTTTTAAAGCACCTTTTTATACACAATAATAATATTAAGACTCTTAAATTTAAAGTATGAATTCAAAAAATTAAATTTTTAAATGTAATGATTCGAATTCATTGTCATCCTCATCGTCATTGTCGTCCCTTTTAAAAAAAATGAAAGTTATTAAATTTAAAAATTAGATTTTTAAAACACCATTTGTATGTAATGATAAAGACTTATAAATTTATACTATGAATTTAAAAAATTATTTTTTTAAATATAATGCATATAATGACAATTATAAAATATAAACTTACACTTTATATAGTTCACTATAAACTTATCATATCACTATGAAACTATGACTGGGGTTTTTTGTCTAACTCATGTATGAATTAATTACACTTAAATTTATTTTTGTAATATTATTATTTAGGTCAATAATTTTTTTTATAGATTAATGGTTTAATTTTACATGGTGGAGGATGAGGAATGGTAAGAGTGTGATGATGTATATGGACATGTGGTTGCCTGGTTTGTGCCTAAAATTTTATCTCTAAGGATTCTAAGAGATGAGGCTTATATTGCTGATTTAATGTCTAGGAAAGGAACAAGGTGGAGGGTGAGGAATGGTAAGAGTGTGATGATGTATATGGACATGTGGTTGCCTGGTTTATGCCTAAAATTTTATCTCTAAAGATTCTAAGAGATGAGGCTTATATTGCTGATTTAATTGGGGATAATAATAAATGGAATGATAGGTTGGTTAGAGGATGTTTTGATGAAAGAGAGGCTGAGCCAATCTTGGGTATCCCACAACCCAGAAGTGGCTATGTGGATAAGCTTGTATAGGACATATGTGCTGATGGCTGCCTTAATGTAAAGAGTAGGCATTAGCTGGCTGAGGAATGCATGTTAATGGCTTTAAAGGGAAATCTTGATGTTGGGACTAGCTGTGAGGCTCAAGGTGTATGGTGTTCTCGAGTTTGGACATTCTGTGTGCCTAACAAGGTAAGAATTTTTTTGTGGATGGCATGTAAGAACATACTTCCTATAATGGCTAACCTATGCGTGGGGATGGTTGTAGGAAATGTGTGGTGCCCTTTTGTGTAATGACTGCTAAGAGTATATTGTGCACAGTTTATGGTGGTGTGATGTGGCTAAGGAAGTAAGGAAAAATTCTATATTCTTTGATAGTTTGAAGCAGTGCATGTCAGGGAGATTTGGGTGGTTTCCAACAACATGTGGGCTTTGTGCACAAGTGAAGAGAGGTGCCATTTTAGCTACATGTGCTGGTTTGTTTGGCATAACAAAAATGAGATACTATATGGGAAGAGAGGAAGGGATATGGTGGAGATTTTGGAACGGTCTAATATACTAGCTAAAGACTTTAAGGTGGCTAATTGGAAGCAGGTTCAAGGAAGAGTGACTGGTGGGCAGGCAGTGCATTGGAAAATGCCAAATGTGGGGTGTCTCAAGGCCAACTCTGATGCAGTTGTGAGAGGAGACAAAATGGGATTGTGTATGGTGTTTAGGGATGACTGTGGGAAAGTTTTTTTAACTATAGTTAAGGAAAGAAGCAGTGGCTGCTTATCTATGTCGGCAGTTGAGTTGCAGGCCATTCTTTTGGTTGAGGAGAGTGGGTAGAGCATGGATTGTGTAGGGGTGATGGTGGAAAATGATTCCATGGTGGTAGCCTATTCGATTGGTAAGGTTGGTGCTTGTCTTGCTATTAAAGGTGTGCTAGTTGAGGATATTAGGAAGTTGGTTCGGATAGTGATTCTTGTGTGATTTTTACGAAATAGGAGGTGAAATTTTATAAAATAAGTACTTGATTAATCGAAAGAGGGGTGAATAGATTATTTTTAATTTTTATTAATTTGTAATTTGATAATCTAAACGAAACAATTAGTCATGAAATCGTGTGTAAGAATGTAGTGCGGAAATAAAAGAATAACATCCGATATCTTTATGTGGAAACAATTTAGGTCACAACTATGACCTAAAAAGAAAACCACCGATCCACCAGACCACCTAATTTTCACTATGAAAATTAAATGTTTAAATACAAACTCGGTCTTATGCCACCCATTCTAAGATACTACCTCAATGTACTTTAATTACAAGCTTTTGCTTTGTTTTCACAATTTCTGAAATTAGTGTGAGCAATATACAGATCATCATTCCAATGAGCTTCCCGCCAATAAGACACGAATGAGTTGCAAAAAGGGTTAGCACAAAAACACAAGTACACATGTGTGTTCTAGAACGGATTTAATAATGAATAATTCTAATTAAATGATTCAAAATAAATATCACTTAAATCAAATCAACTAGAAAATTTTAGAAAAAAAAATTAATTACAAGTTTACTAAAAATAACTTCTTTAAGATTTACCAATTAAATCAAATAATTATAATTATTCATAATTATTTGATTTAAATATTTAAATAATTAATGAAGAAAAATCTATATAAAATTATACCTATCAAACATATATATATATATATATATATATATATATATATATATATATATATATTAAATTTCAATTATATATATATATATATAATAAATGTTAACTATATTATGTTAAGCATGAGGGGTGTTATTAATAGAGGCAATCATACTTTAAATCAAGAACACATGCTTAAAAAACATACATATTATATTGATAATTAGGTGGCTTAGTCGACCATATTGATGCTTACAAATAAATTACAAAAGCTTCAAACAATAAAATAAACAAACTGAAAAATTTAATAAAGAAACTTACTTATAAATAATTAAACTAAACAAAGTTTATGAATTAAAACAGAATCAAAGAGTAGAGAGTATTCAAGGCTTAGAGAGAAAACTCAAAAATTTTGGACCCCTTCCCTTCTATCTCGTTCCTCTTAAATAACCGAGTGATTGCACTGTGGAGATGCTTGTGACTATTCAGTGAATAGTACTTGGTCTGCTACTTGATACTATAGGAATTTTGACTACTGTTGTAAATAGTACTTGCCTCATTATTTCGAACAGATAATAGTACAGTACATGGTCGGGCACTGTTTTAAGTTTTGTCATTTTCTGATTTTAACAATTAGTTATCCTCAAAAAATATTAATGGGCCTTTTAAAGGGCCTCAAATTATATATGGACACGCATGCCCAATTTAAATAATAATGGACATGCATGCCCAATGATAAATAGTGATGGACGCGTAGGTCCAATGATAAATCTATTGGTGGACATGCAGGCCCAATAATACAAACAAAAATGGACATGTAGGCCCAATAATACAAACTAAGATGGACACGCAAGCCCAGAAATAGTAGGCCTAATAATGCTAGGTTGATTTGGGAGCCCAAAAATTTATATCTTGGGTTGAGGTCTCTAAATCAATTAGGTCCTCTTATGTTCCCTGTGATGGAGTTACTGTTTTATCAGGTGATTGTGTTTCATCCGAATAAGCTACCTCTTCTTTTGGTGTTTGGGATGTTTGCCCAGATGATAATTGTTTCATGATGTCCAAGAGTTCTTCTTGGGTTTTGGCTTGAGCAATCAGAGCATCTATATGTGCTTTCTATGCTAATAATAGTGAAGATGCTTGTGTGTTTTGCAACACACAGAAAATGGTGCAAGTATACACGGTCACAAGTAATAAAGATTTGTAAGTAGAGTATCGTTCCCACGAGGATTTGTTACTATAGTTTGTTGAATACTAAAATTGTATCTCTCTGATTTTATCCAAAACAATCGTTGATATGGAAAAAGGTAACAAAACAAATAAGAGAACTCTAGGATTGCAATTTTTCACCAAACTAATCCGCTCCAATCATATTATTTTCTTTGGATTTATATTTTTTAGTACATTTAATTTGTCAACCGAAAACTTCTTTTTTTATTCATACATCTCTTCCGAGCTCCGTATAAACACACCTCGTTAAATTAATTCACTATATCTCTATGAGAATTAAATTCACCAAGATTCATTAAGTTCTAAGTTTTCAAATGGCCCATAGCATACAATTATGGTATATTCTATCCTTCATCATACATGTCATTCTATTCACGAGCAATATACCGCAAAAATGCCTTTCTCAAGTTTATTTTTATGCCACAAATCGTTTTGATAAAATTCGTAAATAATCAAAAAGCATTAAGCACAAAATAGAACAAACAAATCAAACATCTTATAAATCTATCAAAAATAGTTAAAATCCAAGCTTCATAAATTTAGATCAAATGCAACCCTAGAAAAATTAAATTACTTCATTAATTAAAAATTAAAATTACATGATTAGGAAAAATTAGAAGAACAAGAAGGAAAATTAAAACATCACATAGAACAAATATTTGGCACACGCAGAACACAACAAAAGCCAAAAAATGGCTTCTGCGTGTTCTGCAGTCCAAAACCGAACACCACAAAAATTCTAAACTAAAAAAAACTTTTCAACTCTATCATAATATCAACTATTTATAGCTAAAAAAATACATCAAAAATATTTAAAATTAATACACGCGGGGGACAATGAAGTATGGTGAAAATAATAAATTACACGCGTGGGGGACAAAAATTGTATCGAAAATGGAATCGAAAAAGTGAGTGGAGAATGCTGCGCGTTTCTATTTTTTTTCTTCCACGCTGCCACGTGTCAGCGTCTGATTCGTTGAAAAAAATTAGTGGGACACGTGGCATCATATCATTCGTTGAAGGGAATGGGCGCACACAGAACTTGTCGCACGGAATTGGGGCGCGCGAAACGTGAGGCAATGGCTGGAACATGGACTTGATCCTGTGCATTTGCATTCATTGTAAATAGCCACGTGTCGGAACATGATTTGCTTAAATATTAGTTGGACACGCAGTGGCGTATTCTTATTGTGCAGAAAAGCGAGGATGCACACTGCGCTACGATGAGCGTAAAACCGGCATCGCCCGATCCTGCTAATACTTTGGTTTTAATATTTGTAAAACTCTCGCAAGCCGCGAATCATTTAAGTAGAAAATGATAAGTATACTCGAGTCGATCTAAGGAAAGAATGTATGTGGTTTTTAATTTATTATTCAAACTTTTAAAAAACGAAATTAAATCCTAAACATCCTGTCACGATATTTTGGGTTTTTTGTGTTTTTAATCTAATTCTGAGAAAATTAAACATAGATTCAATAAACATTCGTATGCAAATTTTATCTTTTATAAATAGTGGAGTATTTATGGATATAATAACTAAGTTAATTATGCTTGCTCGTATTATTTAGGTTATTAAAGATATGAATTGATATTTATTGATTCTCCCTTTTTTGTATGAATACCACCTTTGGTGGGGTTAGATATTCTTTGTTAACTAAACAAATCAATTAACACCTATGGGTGGGGTTGATAACTAATTTGGTTAATTAAATTAATTCCTTTTTCTAAGAGATTGAAAATGAACCATTTAAATGCCACCTTTGGTGAGTTAGGAAACGATTTAAACTTTATTCAAGGTGTCCAAATTAAACCTAAGAATTTAGTTATCCGAGAGTACTAACTTTCAAGTTTTAAAACCACTACCGAAAACATGTCGTCAATACATTTTCGAGATAATAATTCTTATAAAAACTTTTTGAAATAGGCTTCACTCTAACTCTGGGCGATTGTACCATCAAATAAAAGAAAGCACTACTCTAAATCGAATAGGATAACTAAACCTTAAAATCTAATTTTTCGGGTTTAAGTTTGTAATGAAAAAAATAATATATTTCTCTACAACATTCTTAATATAAAATCATGAATAAAAATAAAATCAATTCATTTTAGATATTTTTACCTATTTAATATTTCTAAGCATAACAACGTCATTATTACATCATGTTTACTAAGCAAAGACCAACCTGATTAAATTTAACCACGGACAAATTAAATATAACATGTAAGAATAAAGCATAAAAATAAGCGTAAAGAAAATAAAATCCTTACGAGAACTTCGACGCTATTCGATTCTTTGGAAAAACTCCAAGCGAATTTGCACTCCCATTTATTGAATCAAAAAGCTAAAATATTACAAAAATATAACTAGTTCTTCCTAAAAGGGAAGTACTCTAAAACTAAGAAAAACTAGGTAAAACATAAGAAAAACTAGCTAAAACATAAGAAAAACTAAAAAAAAACTAAAAACTAAGAAATGGAGAGAAAGAAAGAAGAGAGAAGTGTGGTTTTGAGGTGTGCTTTGAAGTGAATGGAAGAGGGGTATTTATAGGTGAGGATGGAGAGAAAAAATGAGTAAAAAATGTTTAAAAAAATATAAAAAAAAAAAAAAACGAGTAGTGGACATGCGGCGTGAGCGGTAGCCAGCTTGATGCTGCGCGCATGAACGATAACCTCGCGCAGCGCTCTTGCGCGTAAACGATACCCGTAGCGATGCTTCTTGGCGTGAACAATACCACGCGCGAGTTTAGCTGGGGCGGAGTCTTCAGGCGCGGGCCGGTGCAGGCGTTTTTCTCTCCTTTTTGACATTTTTGGACCGTTTCGACCTATTTTGTCCGGGCTTTTTCCATATTTGTTGACCTTTCCCCATTTATTTATTGATATTTTTGTGATGTATTGCTTCAAGTATTCCTCTTTGAGTCTTTAAATTATGCTTTTTAAGCCAAAATACGAAAAACAATAAAAATACGCGTGATTCCGAAAAAGACAAATTTATATAAATATATGATAAAACATATAAATATATATATTTTTAATCAATTAATGTGCATAAAATCATGGTTATTTTAGTGCTTTTTGAGCACTCATCACTTCCATAACCCGCGTCACACACGAACGGTTCAGTGGGCGACAGCTTGGTTCCACGCGCTTCAATCTGGACCGTTCAAGAGATCCAACGGTCAGCGATGCGCCTCGGGGAAATCTGCGCAGCCGACATGTGGGTCCCACTCTGACGCCGGTCTGCGCGGCAGGTGGGCCCTACTGGCATGCCGAGCCGCGCGAAGGAATCTACGCACACGCGATTTGGTCGGGCTTGATCTGCACGCGCACCTCTTAGACGTTTATTTTCTTATCGGACGGTCCGTGTTGCGCGCTTGAATAATAGCGCGTGGCTTCTTCTCACTTGCGTAGAATTTAAAACTTCCATTAATTGTATTTTGACCCACAATTTTAATCCAAATTACATTTTGCACTTTCTTAAATTACAGTAAACCCTTTGCTAATTTTAAATTAAATTTTTAAACTTTTAATAATTATAATTAAGCCCAAATTTAATTTAAATTATATTTTTGATGTTTATAAATTGTAATTAAGAAACTATATTATCTGAAATTATATTTGTGTACAGAAATATGAAATTAAGTACATTTTCGATACAAATTATTTAATTATATTAAAAATGTATTTTTAGCACATAAAAGGAAAATATTAATTTATTTAACAAAAATTAACTAAATATTAAAAGAACATAGCAATTATCATTACTAAAATTGATGAAAATAACTATATAAAATACAGTTATCAATGCTTGTATTTCCTCCACCGGGTAATCTATGTAACCTTTTTGGGTTAGCCATTTTTCAATAGCTGGTAATAAGAGTGTTTTTGGGATCATAAAATATGACCACCATTTGATTTGGAATGATCATTTGATAGTCATCACCCCTGTGATTCTGGATATAAGACCCATTGACATACCCAAGGGAGATAAAATTTTGTACAGAATATGCATAAAGGAGGGAATCTTGCTTCCTTTATTGATGGTTTATAATGTGACTGGAAAGAGTCATAACTCTCTTTCACAGGAGATATAAGAATTGATGAAAGGTTTCCGAATAGCTCCTACCATTGTAAAAACCAAGATGGAAACCAGTTTGGATAAATATTTTTATTGACAAATAAAAATAACCAAGAATGTTGGTTATCTTTATTCTGAATAAAGAATGCATTAAACCATGCCTGGTGATAATCCCAGTAGTTGTACGAAGTACAATGGGGAATGGAATGAGTTGTACTGACTGGGAAAGTCAGTTGTTTATAGAGAGATATGGTTTTATGAAGTTTTACAGTTGAAAACTGTACCTCTGTTGTTTTTGGGTATTGGAAATGTTTGAATTCCACATTACCTATAATTTCCAAAATACTCTGATAGTATTGAGGAGTTTTTGATGATAAAGATGGCTTATAAAATATTCCTTTTCCAAAATGGCTTTGGATGGCCAGGTAAGGATTTTGGTTAAAAAATTCTTTTTCTATGATGGTTACCACCTGAGTTGACTGTTTCTTAAAATACTCAGATGATGATTTTATTTTGGGAAATGAATCTCGTGTTCCTTTGGAAGGAAAATAGGTTGAGGGCATAATGCCTCTTTTTGGAATAGAAATTGTTCGAGATGTTTTTTGAGAAAATATTTTTGATTTGGAGGGTATGATCTCCAAATTTGATGAGGTAGTTGGTCCCCCAATTTCTGGGATGCAACGAAATGCTGTTCTGATTTTTTCAGAATCCATGTTTCGCAACCATTATTGGATGCGATTATTTAATTCAAAATCCTTAGGGGTTGATTGAGGTGATGATTTTTCCAATGTTTGGTTGGAGGATGTTGATTGGTTATAAGTAACCTGAGACCAGGTCATGATGGGTTTAGCCGATGAGAGGTTGGTAATGGTGAGGTTTGGAGGTTCACTCTTCTCCTTTCCTTTCTTTTTCTTGCTCATCTTTATACCTATTTTGGAGAAATTCTCTGGTTAGAAAATCTGGTAATGAATTATTCTCTCCTCTGATAAATTCAATATCAAAATCAAAAATTATTAATAATGCTTGCCATCTGGAAAAAAATTGTTTTAATGCAATGTTTTTAACATCTTTTAATAAAATTTCTTTAGAATATTTGCAATCAATTCTTAGTAAAAAAAATTGATTTAATAAATCTGATTGAAACTTAGAAATACAAAGTACTATGGATAGTACTTCCTTTTTGATAGTGGAATAATTCCTTTGACAATCATTCCAATGGCCAGAGGCAAATTGAACAATTTGCTCGTTGTTATTCTGGACTTGTTTTAAAATCCAACCATAGCCAATGTCACTAGCATCAGTTTCTACTATCTTAGGGAGTATAGGATCCGCAAGATGTAAACATGGAATGTTTTGAACTTGTGCTTTTATTTTTTGCATGATTTTTGTGTGTTCTTCTGTCCATGGCTCAGGGAGTTTCTTAATCCTATTATGTAGAGGTTTTGCTAATCTATTAATATTCGGGCAGAAATTTAATACGTAGTTTAAGCTACCTAAAAATCTATGTAGCTGAGTTTTGTCAATAATCCTATCCGAAAACTTGGTTGTAAACTGGAGGGATCTATTGATTGGTATTACTATTCCATTAGATACATTGTGTCCAAGAAACCTAATATTTGTTTGGAATATAGTCATTTTCTTGGCTGATAGAGCCAACCCACTTCTCTTAATAATATGGAAGAAGGTTTTGAGATATCTGATGTGTTGTCTGGCATCTTTGGAAAATATGAGTACATCATTGATGTACACAATACAAAATTCTAAGTAAGGATTGAAAATGTCATTCATAATCCTTTGAAACTCAGAAGGTGCATTTTTGAGCCCAAATGGCATAACGTTCCACTCAAACTAGCCAAATGGCACAGTGAATGCAGTTTTGTACCTATGTTGCGGCTTGATTTGGATTTTCCAAAAGCCTGATTTCATATCAAACTTTGAAAATATGGATGATGAATATAATTTTTGAAGCAAGTCTTTTTTATTGGGGATAGGATACCTAATCCATTTTAAGGCTTGGTTCAAAGGTTTATAGTTGATGACTAGCCGAGGAATTCCTCTTTCAATCTCGACAGATTTATTGACATAGAAGGCCACACAGCTCCACGACGATCTGGATTTTGAGATTAAATTCTTAGATAAGAGATCTTTGATCTCTTTTCTATAGAACTGTTCAAGGTCAACATTCATCTGAATAGGTCTTGCTTTTTTAGGGATATCCTTTTCATTAAAGGATGATTCATATGGTAGATCTACCATATGTTGTTTTCTTTCCCAGAAAGCACTGGGTAATTCAGAGCAAACTTCTTTTTCAAAAGAGGTCTGTAATTTAGAGATTTTGTCTTTGATCTCTATAATTTGTAATTCTTTCTCAACATTATGAGATTGAATTTTAGTTTTGAGATAGAGAAGGTCTTTTTCTCTATGATTTATTAGAACAGGAATCTCCTTTTGGGAGATTGAATGAATCCCAATATGATTAAGATCCCTGGTTTTGGGTTCTTCTATGAAAGGGAAGATGAAGGCCTCTGTACCAATTTTGAAAGAAATTCTGTCATGTTGAACAGAATATGGGGTAATGATATCCTTAAATGGAGTGCCTAATATGACTGAATAGCCTATATCAGATACCAAGACAAAATGAGTTTTGATTAGGTATACCTCTTTTAGGATTGATACTTCAGTTTTACCAATAATACTAATTCAAGATTTATTGGTCGATTTAGGTCGTTCTTCAGTTGGTTTGTGAAAACTCATGGGAACAATTGATGGGGAAATGCAATTGAGATCGGCTCCTGCGTCAAACAGAGCAATGGTCTCAAGTTTTGAATCATCATGGAATACTAAGGTTAATTTAATTTTATATTTCCTGGTGGTAATTTTTCTCAAGTTCTGGATATCTTGATTATTTTGAGTAAGATCATCGTTAGAGTCACTTACATAGGTTGATATTTTATCTCCATTATTAAGTAGTTGAAACTTAATATCATATTCTTTTAATTTTTCTTTAAGCTGGTGGAGTTCTAGTTTAATTGCTTTGATTTCTAGTTTCAAGTCTTGGATTTGACTTTCAGGTGTTATAGTTTTGTTCTTTCTTTCCAGGACAACAGTGAGGTTATAATAGCCTGTGCTGGTATTTGGAAGTTCAAAATTCCTTTTTTTTGTTTTTTCCCAAGTGGCAGTTAGGTGATCTACGTACAATTTGGTTATTGATGGATCATTTAATTTAAGGATTTTAGCTTGAAGTTATTCATCCTCTTCCTTAGTTAGTACATTAATATTTTTATGAGAGGAATCTAAGTTGCTGGTTGCAAATTCATCATCGTGGGGATTTGATTCTTCATCTATCCATTTTCCAAATTCAGATGAATCGGATGAGTCTACCATCAAGGCAACTATTTTGGCAAATGTGTCTTCTTCAAGTTCTAGTTCGTGAAGTTTTTTAGACATTTTCCATAAATTGGCAGTGTGACCTTTCTTGCCACATTTATAACATTTAAACTCTTTAAAGTTTTTAAAGGGTTTTTTATGATGTTTTGAATCCCTATTGAAATCTTTTTTATAAGGTTTTTTATTAAAATTCATTCTCTTTTCAAAGAATGGTTTTCTTGATTTTGAAAACTTATTATAAGTTTTATGTGGTTCTTTATAAGGTTTTGATTTGCTTTTACTGCAAGTTCCCTCGCATTTTTTATCAATAGAGAAGTTGCCATCAAACTGTTTGCAGAATGATCCAATTTCTCTTTTTGAAACTTTAAGTTCCAATTTCATTTGCTTTTGGATTTTCAAATCTTGACAAATATGAAGACCCTAGTTTTGAGCAAAACTAATCAGTTGACCGTAGGTCAGTTGATCATATGGGATGATGTGATTCCCATAGGTTTCGTGGATTTTGTTTCTTGTTCTTTCTCCTAAGAGGGGAGGAAGACCTGCTAGGAATTTCTCCTTCCAGAATGGTTGAATAGAGTCATTTCTTAACATAACTGTAGACAGGAATGTAGTTTATAATTTTGAAAATCACTCATCTTCCTACATTTTATGTTGGAAAGAAGTTCAACGTTTTTATCATTTAAGTGGGATGAATCTCCCATGAAATGGTGTGATATGGTAAAGAGTAATGTGGAGACTGCATCTTGTATAGGAGCTCCTTGGTGAGAAAGTATGGGTGTGCCGCAATCATCAGTCAATATCGCATTGCAGATATCAGACTATTGTTGTTTTGAAAGATGGTGATCCCACCATCCTTTTAGTTGGCTTGAGAAGCCAACTATTAATAGTTGAAAAACTATTTTATCAGTTGTACCTACTTGGGTTTTATAAGCATTTGACGCCATAGTCATTTGCTGTAAGTTATTTAATATCTCATGATCAGTCATTCCATTAATGTTCCAAACATAGATAGAAGATGCGTTATATTTGGATTGGATAAGTTGACTAGGTTGGGTTTCTATGGTGTGAGGATAACTTACTGGGCCAGGTTCTTGCCAAGCTAATTTTTGAAGGTGAGGAGTTGGTTCTGGAATGGATTCCTAGGAACTATCCTCAGATGATATTTTAGATCCTAGTTTGCTAAGAATACTAAGATCCTGTAATGGGTTCTGGGTTTTTATGTCATTGGTGACTTAGGAACAAATAATCCTATGTGTGTTGAAAATTGTTCTTCTAATTAGGACATAAGGGTGTTATTCCAATTTTGAAGTTTTTCAAATTTTGATACTATTTCTTCCTGGGCTGGCTTAGAGACCTGGAATGGTTTAAAGATAGGGTTCTTAATTATCCTATCTGTTGTTTGATAAGAGGTAGAGGGAATTTCTATTTTTAGATTTTTCTCTATCCTAATGAGTTGTTTACCTAAAGTATTTAGGCTGATGTTGGTATAGTTATTCTAGGTAACTATGTTTTTGAGGTTGACTGCCTGGTTCTCTTGAGGGTTCTTAAGAGGGAAGGCTTCTACCTGACTATCCTGGTAAGGGATGGTAATGGGTCTTAACGGAGGATGTTCTGCCTCTACTGGACCATCTGGAGTTTCCCATAGGGGTAACTTCTTCTTTGTTTTGATCATGTTAACTTCGTTAACTAGATCATCCGTTTCTTCTAAAAACTTATCGAAGTCATCCACTGTGATTTCGCTAGGTTTTATTTCTGAAAAGGTTTTAATCTGTGGAGTTAAGGCTCCCAAATTTGTAGGAAATGACTCTACTGTTTCATCTTCTAAGAGCATATCGAAGTCAGCTTCTGTGACTTCTGAGACACTAATTGAAGGAAATGATTTATAACGTGGGACTATAACTATAGTCTCTATGGCTATTGGTTCTACAGAAATGTTGACTGGTTTAGGGTCAATGTGAACTATAGGTTTAACTATTTGTTCTGGTTTTGGATCCTGAATAGTAACTGGTAGGTTACCTATTAAGACCATTGATGGTTTGACTACGTCAATAGGTTCTACTATTTTATTTGACCTAAGGTCAAATGGTGATAATTTGCTATCCTGGGTAAGGGTAACAGTGTGATCTGGTAATGTTTCTACAGGTTTAGGGTTTATCCTATCTGTATGTTTTGATTGATGTATGAATGGGGAGTCCAATCCTTTGGTTGCCTTATAGATTTCTAACCATTCGAAAATTTTTATGTTTTTATTGTGTTCTTTAATATAACGTTCATGCTTCCTAAAGCAGCTAACCCTAGAATGTTCTGAATGATTTTTAAAGAACCAATATTGAATTCTTTTATTTTGTGGTAGGTTTAGATCCGTTCTAAGGATTTTTTCTTCCCAAGATTCTTATTTTTCTACCGTTAATACATTTAACTCATTTATCCTAGGTTCCTGGCTAGGTGCTAAGGATTGAGTTGGTGATCCGGGAAAAATAGGTGATAACTGAGGTGATTCATCCATCTCAGATTCAATCTTGTAAACTGGTCTGGGTACCTGTGTACTACAGTCTACTCCTTTGAGTTTTGTTTTCCTAATTAAATCAGAGGTTGATGACCTAGGGTTTGATTTGAATGGTAAATCCATTGATGAAAAGTCTGAGGCACTCGAAGAGCATCTCATTGATGAAGATCTATTGAATCCTATTTCAATATTTCCATTTTTGTATTTTATGATTTCAGAAAGTTCTGTGTGTTGTTCAGCTACTTCCTGTGGATGGTTTTCAGATATTGGTTGGCAAATTCCTTTTAATAACCACCTATCTGGGTATACTATACTATCCCACCTAATTGGTCTAGGTATTGTGATATTGGATCTAGACAGATCTGTCTGTAATAGTAAAGTTTCTCCTTTGGTGGAGTTATGAATGTTTTTTATGTCCCAAGTGGACGTCATAATCTTATAATGAACTCTAAACAATAAGGCTACCGTACTTGTTCCAGGTAACACATTAGTATTATGAGTTTGGATTTGGAGAGTTAATGTTTTTAATATTTGGGGATCTGTAATAGATGCTACTATGTTTGGGAAACAGTTAAAGGATATAGGTCCTAAACCTAAGCCTATTTCTACCGTTCCTAATAGAGACTCCTTGAAGTTTTTTAATCTAGCATCTCTTAAGACTGTTAGTATTGATGAACTCAACCCTAATCGGGTTAAAGGTCTTAATACGATCTAGACTAGGCCTATATGCACATATTTGAATTTTTTATCAAAATGTTTTTGTAATGATTCCTTTGAAAGAAGTTGGATTGATTCAAAAGGTAATGAAAGTTGAAGATATATTTCCTCAGTTTTAATGATATAATCTGTTTTGAAAAGATTCATTAGTTTTGTTTGATAAATCTGGTTTATACTGATCGTTGGAACTTTCCAACGATCAATTGATTTTTCAAAATTTTCAATAGTAACTTCGTTACTATTGGTAATATAAGACTTCTTTTTAGAACATGATGAAATTTGGTTTAATAAAGGTGATGATGCTGAAAAGTTCTTATGAGATATGTTTAAGTTAAAAGGAAATGCTAATTTATGCTGTAAACAATATGGAAAACTAATTATCAATATAACATGTAATGCATGGTAAATAAGATTCTTAACAAATAAATTGCAGTCTATTAATAACAAACAAGATACAAAGTTTTAATTTTTGAAATATGAGTCATGGAATTATTTTAAATAAATTATACATAAAATACTTAACATTTAAGTTCTTGTTCTATCTCTTATAAGAATACTTATAACTTATAACACTTACCTAATAGATTTGCTCGTTTGCTAAAACTACTGGTATTTATAAGGTATTATTGCCCTGGACGCCATTATCTCGGCTTAAGTGTGACTTACAATCCTTCACCCAGATCGAAGCATTTCTACAGCAACCTTACCTTTTCTACTAGAGTGAACAATTAAGTTATATGTATTAGTACATATGTATTATTACAAGCTAGTATAGAAAGGAGAGAGTGATGTTTTGAAAACACAGATAACAATATGTATGTTTGTTTGTTAGACATATAACTTAATATGTATGTTTGATTTAAAGTATGATATATATATATATATCATCAAGTTTTCCTCTCGTGTAATTTGTGCCAGTTCATCTAATTTCAAAGGAAAACTCTTTTCTTCTTTATGTTATATATATATATATATATATATATATATATATATATATTACCTTCCGTTAGAGACATAATAATTATGTTTTGCTACTTTCGACAGCTCTTTAATATATATATATATATATATATATATATATATATATATATATATATATATATATATATATATATATATAATGCTGGATGTTGGAGACATAATAATTATTTGCTACTCTTGGCAGCTCTTCCTTCCTTCTTCTTTTTTCTTTCTTTCTTTTCGGCAACTCTGCCTTCTTGTTTTTTTTCTTTCTTCTTTATCTCTCTCTTTCTTTCTGTCTTTACTTTCTTTTAGCTAGGATAATTTTTTATTTTTTTTCGACAAGTTTGCCTTTCTCCCTATTTTTTTAAATTATTTATTAAAATATATCTTAAAAATATTAAATTAACAATTACATAAATTATTTTAAGTTTAAATAAATATTTTAGCACCAAAAATAATTTTAAATTTATGAACATGTGCTATTAAATGCATGAATGCAATTGTATGTGTTGTAGGTATAAAAGATATACCTGAATTATGATTATCTGAAACTTGAGCATTTGTTCGATTTTTCTTGATAGACTTGATAGCAGGCTTAAAAATTAGTTTACAAATAAATATTTTGTCCACAAAAATAACCAACACTCATAGTTCTAACAAACTCCCCCTTTGGTATTTTCGTGTGGAAAAACCTTTCACTCACTACATGACACTTATAAAAATAAGATAAAAATACAATGATATCCCAGACTCCATAATGAAACTATTCTATGGTCCAATGAATCCATATTCGCTCCAACTTGAAAAACTTGTAAGTACATGAATGAAGTGTAAAGAATAGTCATGTAGTATGCATTCATATCAATCAAGCTTAATTAAATATGGAATGTTCTCCTCCTATATGCATAACAAAATAAAAACAAAGAAGTAAAACACATTATTTTTCCCCCTTTTCGACGTAGGAGAAGGACAAAGCAATGAAGCTAAACTCCTCCTAAAGATATAACAATGTAAAAATAGAGTAATACATAAGTGCAATGTGTTTTAAACTCTCCCTAAGTTCTATGAATATTTAACTTAGAAACCGATTAAAAAGATAAAAAGATGTAAATGAAAAAAAATCTGAATTTTCACAAATAGCCACATAAGCTATTAAACTCATTTAATCACAAACAAACACACAACCAATTGAGAACTCATCATTTTCTTTAACTTAAATGTTGATTATTTATTATATAAAGAAGTAAAGTAGAAGAGGTATACAAGCATATTTCATATATATAATAACATATTGACATTTACTTAAAAGCAGTGTATATGCTTAAACTCTACAAATATATCAATTAATTCATTTATGACTAATCAAGAAAGATTCAAAAGAAAAAAATATCACATATCATATAAAATTTTTAATCTTACAAAATAAAATTTATCTACCAAAAAAGGACTTAATTTTTTTATTTTATAAATGAGACAAATGATATTAATTATTATTTTTTTAACCTCTATTGGCCTTTTCTTTTAGTACATTCCAAGTACAAGTTTTATAAGCACTTATTTTTTGTACAATTTTCCCTTCTTTTTTTTAAAAATAAAATTTGAAATTCAATTTGAGAGAGAAATTCCCAAATCACTCCTAAGATACTCAAATCTTTGAGTGTCTATGGTTTTGGTGAAGGTATCAACTAGTTGTCCTCTCAGTAGGTACAAACTCAAGTGTCACTACTTTTTCTTCAACTAATTCTCGAATAAAGTGATGCCTAATGTCAATATGCTTAGTTCTAGAATGTTGAATTGAGTTCTTAGAAATATATATAGCATTAGAGTTATCACAATATAAGCGCATCATACCTTGTGGTTGACCATAGTCCATGAGCATATTCTTCATCGAAATCATCTATGTGCAAGAGCTTCCTACAACAATGTATTCTGCCTCAACTGAAGAGAGAGATAGATTTCTACTTTTTTACTATGCCAAGATACTAAGTTGTTCCCAATGTAGAAGCAACCACCTGATGTGCTCTTCTTATCATCCTGGTTGCCTACCCAGTCGGCATCTGTATAACCACTTACTTCACAAGTAGTGTCAGTAGTAAAATATAGATCATAATTACTTGTTCCTGAGATATAGCTGATGATCCTCTTTACATTCTCTAAGTGTGATTCCTTAGGATCAACTTGATAACGGACACATACACCAACACTAAAACATATGTCAGGCCTACTTGCAGTGAGGTAAAGTAAACTACCTATCATACTCCAATAAAGGGTTTAATCAACACTTTTACCTTGAGTGTCCTTTGTAATTTTTGTGTTGGCACCTAAAGGAGTCCTTAATGGCCTGCTAGTTTCAAGACCAAACCTTTTAACAAGCTTACATGCATACTTAGTTTGAGAAATAAATATATTATCATGAGATTGTTTGATTTGCAAACCAAGAAAGAAAGTCATTTAACCTACCATAGACATTTCAAATTCATTTGTCATAACATGCACAAAATCATCCAATAGTGTACTAGATGTGGATACAAAAACTATGTCATTCACATAAATTTGAGCAATAAAAATCTCATCACTACTCCTTTTAATAAATAGAGTCTTATCAATTCCCCTTCGAATAAATCTCTTATTCAAGAGAAAGTTGGTAAGTCTCTCATACTATGCTCGAGGAGCTTGTTTCAAACCATAAAGAGCTTTGTTAAGTTTGTAAACATGATTTGGAAATTTTGGATCAACAAATCCTTTTGGTTATTCCACGTATACCTCCTCATTTAGAAATCCATTCAAAAAGGTAGACTTAACATCCATTTGATATAATTTGAATTTCATGTGATAAGCAATGGTAAGTAAAATCCTAATTGACTCTAGTCTAGCTATAGGTGCAAATGTTTCATCAAAGTTAACTCCTTCTACTTGCGTGTAGCCTTGAGCTACCAACCTAGCCTTATTTCTTACAACAATGTCATACTCATCAAATTTATTTTTGAACACCTATTTTGTTCCAATAACATTTTTTTAGACTTAGGTACTAATATCCACACATGATTTATTTCAAATTGAGCTAACTCATCCTGCATATCATTTATCCAAAATTCATCCTTAAGGGCTTCATTCACATTTTTTGGTTCAAATTGAGAAATATAGCATAAATGGGTTACCTCACTTATTTGTCTTCTTCTTGTTACCATGCTTGCATTAGGATCTCCAATTATATTCTTAATAGGATGATTCTTTGAAGTTCGAGTTAGATTTATCATTAATGAGGTTGATGCTTCTTCCTTCTTTTCTTCTTTTTCCTCTAACTCCTCTTCTTTTGTTCCAATTATGTCACTGGTCATTGTTAATTGAGGTGTTGTGAAATTTTCTTCATTACCAATTTTTTCACTTGTAATCTGCTTATATGCATCATCTATAATGACATTAATGGATTCCATAACAACATTAGTTCTATAGTTGGAAACTCTGTAGGCTATACTGTTTATGGAATAACTAAGAAATATACCTTCATCACTTCTTGAATCAAACTTGCCCAACTATTCTCGATCCCTAAGTATGTAGCATTTACTTCCGAAAACATGCATGAATTTCAGATTGGATTTTTTACCTCTCCATATCTCATAATGAGTTTGGTTTGTACCTGGGAAAAGATATACATAATTTATAATGTGACATGTGATGTTTATAGCTTCAACCTAAAACCTTTTGGAGGCTCCCTTGGCATGCAGCATTACTCTTGCCATCTCTTGAAGTATCCTATTTTTCCTTTCAACTACTCCATTTTTTTGAGGTGTGATGGGAGTAGAGAATTCATGAAAGATACAATGTTCTTTGCAGAAGTCAGCATACTTGGTATTTTCAAACTCTTTTCCATGATCTGTTCTCAGTCTCTTGATGGTTACTATTTTTTTCTCACCTACTTCAACCTGCACTCTTGTACAATATGAGATGAAGAACTCAAAAGCATTTGACTTATCTTTAAGAAACTCCACCCAAGTAGAGAGAGAAAATTCACCTACTATAACTATGATATATTTCTTACCTCTAATACTTTCTGTTCTCATAGGACCCATAAGATCAATATGTATCAATTCCAATACTCAATTTATATTGATACTCTTGATCTTCTTATGAGTGATCCTTGTTTGTTTACCCAATTGACATGGTCCACATACAAATGTTTCAATTTTTGGGAGAACATGTAAACCACGCACAGTCTCAATTTTACTTAATCTGACCAGATCTTTAAAATTCATATGACCTAGCTTTTCATGCCACAAGGTAGTTGAGTCATTTCTAGCTAGGTTACATGTTACTGTGGGTGATGTATCAATATAATAACAATTGTCAAGTGATCTGAGTCTCTTAATCATACATTAACCATTTTGATCTGTTATAATACAGTGATTGTTTATAAATTGCACATTAAAATCATTGTCAAATATTTAACTTATGCTAATAAGGTTTGCCTTGAGTCCTTCCACATATAAAACTTCATCAAGTTTAGGGATACCTTCTATTTGAATAGAGCCTTTTCCAACAATTTTAGATGTTTTACCATCACCAAAGGTAACTATCCCTTCATTGTATTCCTCAAAGGTTTTAAACAAAGAACGATTCACAATCATGTGTCTAGAGCATCCACTATCAAAATACAAAGCGGTATTTGATTTATCTTTAAAAGATATATAGGCCACAAATCAATGCAACTCAGATTTCTTAAAACATGATGTTTTAATTTTGGACATTTGAGTTACTGATTTCTTAGGTTCCTCTTTTTGTGTAGTCGTTCTAGTAAAAACTTTACGTTTTGAAATTTTTTGAGGTGTCCTAGAAACATTTGTATTCCTAATAGAATCATAAGCATAAAGAAATCTACACTTAGGTCTAATGTGTCATTTCCTACCACAATGATGACAGGTGTGAACAAATTGAATTTACTTAGAGTGATAAGGTGTAGAAATTACCTTCCCTACTTGAGCAACGTTGGGTTTTACAAATTGAGTTTTGGATGATAAAGGTGTTTACCATTCATCTATGTATCCAAGACTTCCCTTATCTCCATGTGGCTTTCCATAGTCTAGGACTTCGGTTAATTTTTCAGCTCCAATGGTCAAATTCATCATCGTCTCTTTAGCAATACTTAGTTCTTGCCTAAGCTTTTTGTTTTCCTCAGTGGTTTCTACAAGTCTCAAATTTAAGACATTAATATGTTCCGACAATTCCTTTTTATCTTTGTCTAGGCTAGAGAAATTTATTTTCTGAACATTAATGATATCATTAAGTTTAGTTACTTCCACAAGTAATTTATCTCTCTTCCTTAGCACTTAGACAATCCATGAATAGTTCCTCATAATTTGATACATTAAACTTAGACAGTAAGAGAGAAGAGTTTATTTCTTCATTTTCTTCATCCAAGCTAAAGTAAAAGTCATTATGGTGTGAATTGGAAGTTACGATGAAGGCACAATAATTAGTGTCATCATCCTCTCAATTACTAGCATTGTCTTACTTACTTTCTGTGTCGCTCGGTGTAGCATTTAAGGCTTTTCCAACTTTCTTTTTATTGTTAGCACATTCTGTAGAAATATGACCAAAGCCACCACAAGTAAAACATTGAGGACTAGTGGGCTTACTTTTCTTACCATCAAGGCTAAGAGGCTTGGTTTCCCTTGACTTTCGATCCTTCAAATGACTGGATTGTCCCTTGTTAGATTGATTACTCAATTGACCCTTCTTCTTCATGAACTTCTTAAATTTTTGTGCTAACAAGACTAGTGACTCATCATTCATATCCTCATCACTATCAGAGATGTCCTTTTTGGAGCTTTTGAATGCCACATCTTTGTTTTTCTTAGGTGGATCAAGAGTAAGCTCATAGGTTTGGATTGACCCGACAAGTTCATCAATGTTTATTGTGTCCACATTCTTGCTTTCTTCTATCACTGTAACTTTCATCTTGTAGTTTTCTGTTAAGGAACTTAGGAGTTTACGTACTTGTATAGGTTATGGAATTTTCTCACCAAGATTAGAACAAGCATTAGTAATATCAAAAAATTGAGCATAGAATTGACCAAAAGTTTCAATGTTGCTCATTTTTGATGAAATCAAACTGAGATGTTAGCAATCTCAATTTTATTTGTTTCACTTGGGAAGTTCCCTCATGAACAAGAGCAATTGCATTCCATGCATCTTTAGCAGTCTCATAGTCGGAGATGCGATGAAACTCATCCATCGACACAATAACAAAAATTGAGCTTAAACTTTTTTGGTTTGCCCCGCTAAGGGTTCGTTCTTTAGCGGTCTACTCTCTTATTGGCTCTATGATTATGGCATAATCTTTCATTATCGAAGGTGGTTCCCAACCATCAAGAATAGCATCCCAGACTTTTTCATCATGTTTGACAAAGACTTGTATGCGAGCCTTCCAGTAAGGGTCATTAAACTCATCAAAGAGTAAGGGTCTAACAGATGACCCACCTTCTTTCATTTGGTCCATAAGTAGGAGTGTGTACCTAAGGATCAATCTCACTAAGTGTATCTAGTGTCAACTTTGATACCAATTGAAAGTTTATAAAATAAGGACATGATTAACCTAGAGGGGGTGAATATGTTATTTTTAATTTTTATCGATTTATAATTTGATAACCTAAACAAAACGGTCAATCATGCAATCACGTGTAAGAATGTAGTGCGAAAAAAAAGAATAACATATGATATTTTTAGGTAGAAGCAACCTAGGCCACAACTATGACTTAAGAAGAAAACCACTGAACCACCTAATTTCCACTATGAAATCAAATGTTCAAGTACAAACTCAGTTTTATGTTACCCTTCTTAGGATACTGCCTCAATGTACTTTACTTACAAGCCCTTGCTCTATTTTCACAGTTTATGAAATTAGCGTGAACAATTTCTAATGAGCTTCCCACCAATCGGATATGTTCACGAATCAATTGCAAAAAAAGGTTAGCACAAAAACACAAGTGCACGACTCAATGTACTTTACTTACAAGCCTTTGCTCTATTTTCACAGTTTATGAAATTAGCGTGAACAATTTCTAATGAGCTTCCAACCAATCGGATATGTTCACGAATCAACTGCAAAAAAAGGTTAGCACAAAAACACAAGTGCACGTGTGTGTTCTAAAACGAATTTAATAATGAATAATTCTAACTAGATGATTCAAAATAAATATCACTTAAATCAAATCAACTAAAAAATTCTAGGATAAAAAGATTAAACACAAGTTTACTAAAAATGTAATTATAATTATTCATTTAATTATTTAATTATTTAATTATTTAATTATTTAATTTAAATAATTAATAAAGAAAAATCTATATAAAATTATACTTATCAAACATATATATATATATATATATATATATATATTAAATTTCAATTCCTCTCCTGCAATTTGTGCCAGTTTATCTAAGTTCAAAGTAAAACTCTTTTCTTCTTTTCTTTCTGCAAGCTTCTCTTCTTTTTCAATTTTTTGTTCGAGCGATTGCTTCTCTTCACATATATATTTTTTTAAGTTATGTTATATATATATATTATGCTGGCCGTCGGAGACATAATAATTATTTGCTGCTCTTAGCAGCTCTTTCTTCCTTCTTTTTTCTTTCTTTCTTTCTTTACGGCAGCTTTGCCTTCTTCTTTCTCTCTTTCTTTCTTTCTTTTAGCTAGGATGATTTTTTATTTTTTATTTTTTTCGACAAGTTTGCCTTTCTATTTTTTTTAAATCATTTATTAAAACATATCTTAAAAATATTAAATTAACAATTACATAAATTATTTCAAATTTAAATAAATATTTAAAAATAAAAAATAATTTCATATTTATGAACATGTGTTATTAAATACATGAATACAATCATATATATCGTAGTTATAAAATATATACTTGGAATACGACTATCTAAAATTTGAACATTTGTTTGTCTTTCTTGATAGACTTGATATCATACATAAAAACTAATTTACAGATAAATATTTTATCCACAAAAATAACCAATACTCAATGTAAATTTGGTAGCAAATAGTGTTGCTTCTTTTGCCATAAATGGGGGTGTGAAAACATACTTGAAAAAATAATGATCTTTTTGTGTTTGGGATAGCATAATGTTCGATTTGGTAGGTTGTAATTATCTTTGTTCTTGATTGAGGTTGGTTTTATCAAAAAAAAAAAAATTAAAGATACCTAGTTTTTATGAAACTAAATTACACGATTTTTTTAGTGTTAATCAAAACCACCACGTTATTGACATAAATGTCGCGAACATAAGCCATCCAAAATTGATTACCCTTTTCTTTTAGTTTTATTAAAAAAAAATTAGCCTAGTTGATGCTTTCTTTTTTTCTTTTTTTGCTAAGCTTGATATAACTGAGAATAAAAGAAAAACAAAAGGAAACCAAAATACATATTCCTACATACTATAACCTTTCCTATGTTGCTGCAATAAAGGGCATAACAAAAAGGGAAGATGAGACTTCATGAAACTACCATCTTATGAGTTCTTTTAGCCCAAATTGCCACAATATTAAACTCACGAGGAATCTAATTCACCTCATATGAAAAGAAAAAAAAAATTGTAAAGAAGATATCTCTTAAAGAAGCAGTAACATTAAGCTGATAAAATCTGATTGAATCCTTTTAGAGCCATTATGATATTGCAGTTATCATTTTCAATGGTAATGCGATGGAAACCACTAGTAAGAGCAATCTGAAAAGCCATAAGAATTGAAACCATTTCGGTTTTTTTCACCGATGCAGTTCTGCTTGTTAGAATTAATACACGGATAAATAATTTAAAAATAAAATTATTTTATTAAAAATTAAATGTATATATATATATATATATACTATAAATACAAAATTTAAATAATATATAATTTAAATAAGAAATAATAATAATAATCGAACCATGTGTATCACACATTATCTTTAAGATAATTTTTTCGCTCACTGTGTGTGTTTGAGAACGATGAAAACCAAAGTACAACGATTAAATAATAATAAATTTATATTATAGTTTATTATTCTATAAACTTTAAAGTGTTTGAACTCTATCGAAAGAATACAACTCTAGATAGAAAATATACAACAAAAAACAATAATAATAAATAAATAAATTTTTTTCTTTTATCTTTTCCTCTTCCCGTCTCTTTTTCTTTCTTTCCCTTTTCCTTTTCCTCCATTTCTTTTCTCTTTCTTCTTTTCCTTTTCTTCTTCTTCTCACCACCCTTTCCTTCTCTTTTCTTTCTCTTTTCATTCTCAAATCTTCTTCTCTATCTTTTCTTCTCTATTTATAGAAAAATTATACAGAAACGGAAGCTAAGAATTGATATAGAGAAACAGCTAGAGAAGAGGAAGAGCAACAAAAGAAATTAATTCAGAAATGGAAGTAGAAAGGGTAGAGAGCAGAATGAAAATTTTCAAAAATGGACAATTTAATTCATAAATGAATTTTCCATTTCTAATTTAAGACAGATGCGTTTAACAATTTAATTCAAAATATTTCAACAATTCACCACATGAATAAAATTGATATAGATTATAAATCAAATTTTGACACGGAAATAGAGTTCAACGGATCGAAACCTGCATAGGATAGATAGGTGTTACCCTTTGAACCTTCCCCTTCGAAAGTATATTTACCTTACTGACTGACCTATAGATGCGATGTCTTTGAATTGTTATTCCATTTATGTAAACGATGACATACTTCACACAAGAGTCTCTCCTGACATAATTAAGTTCTCATTATTATGTTCGTTTTGGCCATCAACATATTGTTGGTGTGTGCTATAACAGTGGCAGACACAAATGCTCAATGGAGTAAAACATGGAGCAGACAATAATATTAGTGGAGCCATAAAACCTGGATGTGCAGGTTTTATGGTTATTGTTTAATTTTCGTTTTCCTTATATATATATTGTAAACTCTTGTAAAAACAGAACAGAAATAATAATGAAATATACTGATAATAATCAGAGAAACACAATATTTTGACACATATGCCTAATTCTGTGAGTGAATCTAAAGAATTGAGCCCTATACAATTCTCTTTCGAAATGGCCCCACTCCCCCCTCACATAGGTGATCTCTTATCTTTAAAAGTAATCCACAAAGAGTAACCCACATACTCTACTAGGTATCTTTTTTATAAGAATCATTAAAATTCTTAACTTACCATGTATCTTACGAGTATCACTATTTTCATCATAGGAATGGACTTAAGGGTAAACATCTACAGTGATCTCACTAAGTCTTTACAATTAGGTTGTCCCTTTGAACCTAGATCTTAGGATTTCTAATCAAATAGGTTGGGTTTCCATTGCAAATCTTTATTCATTCATGGGCTTCAATCTCATTCTTCTCAATGACTTATCAATTAACTCTCAATTTAATCCTTTAGTTAAGGGATCAACTATGTTATCCTTTGACTTTATATAGTCAATAGAGATAACCCCAGTTGAGAGTAGTTTTCTAATGGTATTATGTTTATGACGTATATGTCGAGACTTACCATTATACATATTGCTCTATGCCTTACCAATAGCAGATTGACTAACACAATGAATGCATATTGCAGGTACAAGCTTCACTCACTTGGATCTAGCAATGCATGTCTATTTAGAGGACTTCTATGAAACAACTGCACCACCCAGTATGAATACATATCCACTGGTAAACTTTGAGTCTTTCAAATTAGATATCCAATTAGCATCACTGTATCCTTCTAATACAGTTGGATATCTTGTGTAGTGTAGTCCATAACTACGTGTATATCTTAAGTATCTAAGTAGTCTTGTAATACCTTTCTAGTGATCAGATCTTGGATTACTAGTATATATACTTAGTTTGCTTACAGCATAAGCTATGTCTAGTCTCGTATAACTCATCAAGTACATAAGACTTCTTATCACTCTAGAATATTCTAGTTGAGACACACTCTCACTTTTATTCTTAGATAGGTGTAGATTTACATCTACTGGTGTTCTCATAATTCCAGAATCACCCTTGTTGAATTTCTTAATTATTTTGTTAACATAATGACATTGACATAGAATGAGACCGCTTGATATCCTTGATATCTTAATTCCCAGAATTACATCAGCATGTCCCATGTATTTTATATCGAACCTTGAATTCAACATAGACCAAGTAGATTTGATCATTTGATCATTACTAGCCACAATTAGTATGTCATCAACATAAAGACACAAGATAACATAACCATCTTCTTTGTCCTTGACATATACACATTTTCACATTCGTTGATTTTAAATCCATTTGTCCTTATGACATTATCAAACTTCTCATGCCATTCTTTTGGTGCTTGTTTCAAGCTATATAAAGACTTCACCAATTTACAAACCTTTCCTTCTTTCCTTAGGCATGAAAAACCATTGGATTGGTCCATGTAGATTTCTTCATCTAACTCTCCATTTATAAAGGCTATCTTTACATTCATTTGATGTATTTCAAGATTTTGTAGAGCTATGATAGTAATTATCATCCTTATAGACGTTATTCTTGTCACAGGAGAATAAGTATCAAAGTAATCAAGGCCATGTCGTTGGTTGTATCCCTTAATTACAAGCTTGGCCTTGTACTTATCAATTGATCCATCTAATTTATGTTTTCTTATGAAAATCCACTTAGACCCTAGGTTTTACTAATTAGAGGTAAATGAATTAGTTCCTAAGTACGATTATGCATAATGGACTCAATTTCACTATTAATGGCTTCTTGCTATTGAGGACCTTCAAAAGAATTCACAGCCTTCATAGGTTTGAGGTTCACTTTTTAGCAAATAGGTTAACAAATATGAACCATAAGGTGTTTATGTCCTAGCTCTCTTGCTACGTCTAAGTTCAACCTCAACCTCTTGTTCAGGTTCTTTGTTTTGACTATCTTCATTAATAGGCTCATATGTTCATTTAGAGAAACTTGATTCTCTTTGAGATTTACCTAAAAATACATGTTCAAAGAATGACGCATTCTTTGATTCCATCATTGTGTTCTTGTGTATAGTTGGGATCTTTGACTCATGCTCAAGAAACCGATAAGCACTACTATTATGTGCATAACCAATGAAGATGCAATTTATTACTTTTGTACCTATCTTTACCTTCTTAGGTATAAGTACAACCACTTTTGCAAGACATCCCCACATTCGTAAATATTTATAGAAAGGTATACCCTTTCTTTAGATAATTCATATGGTGTCTTATGTGTCTTTTTCCAGGGTACCTTATTTAAAAGGTAGTTAGTTGACAAAATAGCTTCCCTCCACAAGTTTTATGAAAACCCATAACTTAATAGCATTGCATTCATCATTCTTTTCAAGGTATGATTTTTACATTCAGTGACTCCATTTTGATGAGGTGAATAAGGCATTGTGGTTTCATGAATAACTCTATGTTGTGCACAAAATTCACCAAATGGTGCCTCGTATTCACCACCACGATCACTATGTAGTACCTTCATTTTCTTGTTGAGTTGATTCTCAACTTCTGTTTTATAAATAATAAATTTCTCTATAGCTTCATCTTTGCTTTTAAGTAAATACATGTAACAATATTTCGTGCTATCATTAAAAAAATTAATAAAATACTTATTGCCACCCCTTGTTTGAAGAAATTTCAATTCACATAGATCACTATGGATTAAGTCAAGGGGTTCAGTGTTCTTTTCAATCGAATAAAACGATGACCTAGTCATTTTTGCCTCAACACAAGTCTCACACTTATGCTTTGAATCTATTTTGAAATGCAAGTATATGTTTCATAATTAACATGACCTAATCTACTATGCCACAAGTTGGAAGAATCTAGTAAATAAGTAGAAGAATTAATATTCTTAGATTCTATAGTCATTATATTGAGCTTAAATTGCCCCTCAGATACATATCCCTTTCCCACAAACATCCCATTTTTGGTCACAATGACCTTATCAGATTCAAACATCATTCGAAAGCCATGCTTGTTTAACAATGGCATACTTTCCCATAAACAGCTTATTTCCATCTTTCACTACTTCAAAAATAATGAATAGCCCCTTATCGAAGCATATCTGCCTTGTTGAACCATTGGAAATCCACCACTCCTTTGGGTTTGATCCCACCAAGTTTACCGTAGAAATGGATGCCCACAAGTCAATGATGGAGATATTATGAGTGATTCCATCAACTATGTTTGCCTCACAGTTTCTATTTCTTTTTGAAAATCTACAATCTGAAACTTTATGCCATGTCCTCCAATAGTTAAAGAAAATCCCTCTGAAGCTTGACCTCTTAAAATTTGCTTCACTAGGTACCAATTTAGACCTTTTACCCAGCTTTCCCTTACCCTTATTCTTATTATGTTTGGAACTTTGATCATGTTTCATCACATTAGCCTTGGGTACTGATGGGATATAACATCTTTTAGAAGAAGCATTGTTGTCTTATTTCACTTTAAATCTTATCAGCAAGTCTTTGAAAGACACTTCCCTTCGCTTGTACTATAGGTAGGCCTTGAACTCTATCCGTGAAGGGGGAAAATTTTCAATAATAGCTGCAACTTGGAAGGTTTCACTAAGTGTCATCTCTTCATCATACATCTCTGTTATGATATCTTGGATTTCACATGCTTCATTGCATACCAATTTAGAGTCTACCATCTTATAATCAAGAAAGCGACCAACCAAAAATTCCTTGGCACTAACATTTTCAGTTTCATACTTTCGATCCAATGATTCCTATAAGCCTTTGGTCGTCTTTTCCTTATTGTACTCATTGTATAAGGAATCGGTTAGACTATTCAAAACATAGTTTCGACATAGATAATCAGAATGCTTCCATGCTTCAATAGTACTAGTAGACTGAAAATCTTGTTCACGTTGATCGGGAGCTTCTTTAGTCAAGAACCTTTCCAAATTCAAGGTGGTGAGATAGAATATCATCTTACTCTTTCATCTCTTAAAGTTCAAGCCATTAAACTTCTCCGGTTTCTCTACCACAGCATGGTTCAATAGAATAGAAATCAGTAATATTGGGGTTACCTTATGAGCCACAGAAGACCTCATCATTTGGTTCACAATAGAACCACCCATAATAGAGTCAGTAGCATTTACAGTTGAGTTTTCAGTTTTGGACACTAGATTTCTCATTTCAGATTGCATAATCTTTTCTTTTTATTTTCTATTCAATACACAAATAGCAATTTAAGTTTTAAAAATTACCAAATAAAGTTTATAGATTAAAAAAATTATATATATATATAAAGCAATATATATATAGTAAAATAAAATGTAAATATATTAAGATTAATAACACAAAATAAATAAAGAAAACAAAATACTTAATATAGAATATCAGTATTAAAAAAATATTATAATTATATAAAATAATTAATAATAACAACAATACTGAAAGTGATTAAATCAAGTAAAATAAAGTGCAAGTAATTTAATATAAGAGAAAAATTAATAAAAATTAATATTAAATATATAATGAAAGGAATTAATAAAGATGAAAAAATTGAACGGTAATTATAGTATAATATATATAGCAGAACATATATATATCATAACAAATAAATATAACTTATTATAAATAATTTGTTTATCTCAAAATAAAAAACAATTTGTATTTGTTTGTCCAAAAATTAAGGGGAAAAATTATTTTAAGATTGTTAGAATTAATACACGTACAAAACATTTAATAATAAAATTATTTTATTAAAAATTAGAAGTATATAAATATAAATATATATTTATAAATTATAAATACAAATTTAAATAATATATAATTTAAATAAGAAAAATAATAATAATGAAGGTTTGTGTATCACACAGTGTTTTTAAGATAATGTTTTCACTCACCGTGAGTATTTCAGAACGATGAAAACTTATCTCGTAGGATAAAATAATTAAATAATAATAAACTTATACCATAATTTATTATTCTACAAACTTTAAAATTTCTAAACTTTATCGAAAGAACCTAACTCTAGATAAAAAATATACAACCAAAAAAAAAAATAATAAATAAAATATTTTTTTCTTTTACCTTTTCCTTTTCCTTTTCCTTTCTCTCTCTTTCTTTTTCTTTTTTATTTTTTCTTTCCCTTTCCCTTTCCCTTTCCCTTTCCCTTTTCCTATTTTTCTTTTCTCTTTCTTCGTTTTCTTTTCTTCTTCTTCTTCTTCTTGCCCCCCTTCTCCTTCTCTTTTCTCTGTATTTTTTTTCGTTCTCAGATCTTTCTATCCATCTTTTCTTCTCTATTTATAGAAAATTATATAAAAATGAAAGTTGATAATTGATGCAAAGAAACGACCAGAGAAGGGGAAAAGCAATGGAAGAAATTAATTCAAAAACGGAAGTAGAAAAGGTAGGGAACAAAACGAAAATTTTTAAAAACGGACAATTTAATTCATAAACGGAAGCATAAGGGCTGAGCATAATGTAACTCATTGGTGGTTTTGACTATGCTTTTGCTTTACTAGAATGTTCATGAAAAAATAAATTAATAATAAAATTATATTATTAAAATTAGAAATACACAAATAGAAATATATGTATAAATTATAAATATAAAATTTAAATAGAATAAATGATTGAGGCATGTATATCACATAATGTTCTTAAGATAATTTTTCAACACACCGTGGGTGTTAGAAAATTATAAAAATTTATCTCCTACGATACAACGATCAAATAATAATAAACATACACCATAGTTTATTATTTTATAAATTTTTAAGTGTCTTAATTCTACGAGAAGAACTTAAAATATAAAACTTTTTCTTCTTTGTTTTTCTATCACTTCTCTGTCTCTCTCTGTTCTCTATTTCTTTTTCTTTTTCCTTTCTATTTCCTTCTCTTTTCTTTCTTTTCTTTCTCTCTATCCCTTTTCTCTGTTTTTTTCTTTAATATATATGATAAAGAGAATCCAAATACAAAAGTTATAATAAAGAGAAGAGAAACCAAAAAGGTTATAAGAAAGAGGAGAGAAAACGGAAATGAAATAAATAAAAAAACTAAAATCAATTAAAATATTAAATATCTATTTTAATAATTTTAACAATTTTAAATTTTATTAAATAATCAATAATACATGTTAGGAAAAACTTGATACAATGAACCAAATATTCAATAAATATATATTTATTTAAGTACATAATGAAATGAAATTCACTAGATATATTTGAATTGTATGATAAGTTTGAATTAGTGATTCATTCATATAAGTATGTATTGAGTGATTGATGTTAGATCACAATTCAATCTAGAAACATTCAAAAAATTATATGAATTCATAATTTAAATGCAGCGGAAACAAAAATGGATTGAAAATATACCTCCTATCATTGATCAAATTTCAACAATTATACGGGAATTCCAATGGATTTTCAATTTGATGCTCTCATTTGTTTCTCACACTTATTCTCTGTTTATTGATGGTGTATCTGAGTTGTTGCAGTTAATAGTGAAAGGACCCGATGCTTTATTAAGGTTCTTCCATCAAGAACCTCGTTCAATTTCGAAACCGACGTACGGTTCCGACGAAACCGAACCATTGCCACGGTTCACTTTACGTTACACCACTTTGATTTACATTATCCCACTTGGTGCAAATGTTAAGTGAAATTCTCATGAGTAACAAAACACATGAATCATAGCGATAGGTTCTCTAAGAGCGAGTATTATCTTCCATGTATTACAATGTATTTAGTTTCTCAAGTATTATACTTTATGTGGTAACGAAACTTAATGAATAAATCATATATTTATTCTTGGTCCAATAAAATATATATTTTCTCAAATAAATTAAGGTGCACATGAATATGAGAAAATATCACAATATACAAGAGTTTCATTAATAAATTACATATATACATTTACAAAGTGGAACCAATTCTCATTTTCTCTACATGATCCTTGAATTTCATTGGTGGCATGCCTTTAGTCAAAGGATCAGCAATCATCAACTCAGTGCTTACGTGCTCAATGACCACTTTCTTTTCCTTAACACATTCTCTTATGGCCAAGTATTTAATGTTGATGTGCTTACTATGACTACCACTTTTGTTGTTCTTAGCCATAAATACAGCAATTGAGTTGTCACAGTACAATCTTAATGGCCTAGAAATAGAGTCAACTCCTCTAAGTCCAGAAATGAAACTCTTCAACCATACACCATGCGATGTGGCCTCAAAACATGATACGAACTCAGCCTCCATAGTGGAAGTAGCAGTCAAGGACTATTTCGCACTCCTCCAAGACACAACTCCACCGACAAGCATGAAAATGTAACCAGATGTTGATTTTCGTGAATCAACACAGCTAGCAAAGTCCGCATCAGAGTAGCCAATTACTTCTAGTTCATCGGTTTGTCTATACATGAGTATATAATCCTTGGTTCCTTGTAGATACCTCATCACTTTCTTTGAAGCTTTCCAATGGTCAACACCGGAGTTACTCTGATATCTCCCTTGCATAAAAAAAAATGCAATGTCAGGTCTGGTACAGACCTGAGCATACATCAGGCTTCCAATAGCTGAAGCATATGGAATGATTTTCATCTATTCTCTTTCAAAATCATTCTTTGGGCATTGGTCCAAATTGATCTTATCACCCTTCACAATGGGAGAACCACTTGGTGAACAATCTTTCATCCGAAATATCTCTAAAACTTTATTGATATAGGTTTCCTAAGATAAACCCAAGATGCCTCGAATTCTATCTCTATGGATCTTAATGCCAATGACATAAGATGCCTCACCTATATCCTTCATATCAAAATTTTTAGAGAGGAATTATTTTACCTCGTGTAGCAAACCCTTATCATTGGCTGGAAGCAAAATATCATCCACATATAGCACCAAAAAACAAATATTACTCCCACTAACCTTTTGGTATATACATTGATCCATGACGTTCTCTTCAAAACCAAATGAAGTGATGACGTTATGGAATTTCAAATACCATTGACGGGAAGCTTGTTTTAATCCATATATGGATTTATTAAGCTTACAAACCAAATGCTCACCATCACTAGAGAAGAATCTTTCAGGTTGTTTCATATAAACCTCTTCCTCTAGATTACCATTAAGGAAAGCCGTTTTCACATCCATTTGATGCAAATCCAAATCAAAATGGGAAACCAATGCCATGACCACACGAAGTGAATCTTTCTTAGATACAGGAGAAAATTTCTCCGTGTAGTCGATTCCTTCCCTTTGAGTGAATCCTTTGGCAACGAGTCTTGCCTTATGTCTCGTAATGTTGTCTTGTGAGTCTTTATTTGTTTTGAAGACCCATTTACATCCAATGGCTTTCACACCATCAGGAAACTTGACGAGATCCCAGACTCAGTTAAATGCCATAGAATCCATCTCTTATTTCATGGAATTATACCATAAGTTCGAAACCTCAGAACTCATGGCCTGTGAAAACGTCTCAGGATCATTTTTGGCTCCAATATTATAGTCACATTTTTGTAGATACATAACATAATCATTAGGAATCGTTGATTTCCTTACTCTAGTAGATCTTCTTAATGTTGCATCAACATTCTCCTGAGGAGCAGGATCATGTTGTTCAACTGGTTGTTCAACAGTTGTAGGCATTGATGAGTGCTCAAAAAGCACTAAAATTACCATGATTTTATGCACATTAATTGATTAAAAATATATATATTTATATGTTTTATCATATATTTATATAAATTTGTCTTTTTCGGAATCACGAGTATTTTTATTGTTTTTCAGGTATTTTCGCTTAAAAACGTCACTTAAAGACTCAAAAAGGAATACTGGAAGCAATACATCACAAATATATTAATAAATAAACGGGGAGAGGTCAAAAAATATGGAAAAATTAGACCAAATGGGTCGAAAATGTCAAAAATGCAAAAAAAAAAAGAATATCGCGCCCGGAGCAGCCCACCCCGCGCGCGCCAGCGCCCAGTCGCGCACGCAGCATGGTCCACATCTGCGCGCAGATGCGTGCACCTTCCTCCAGATCCGGGCGCGCCGCAGCGCGCTGTCACTATTCACACGCGCACGCGCGCGCTGCTGCTGCCTTCCACGTGCGCCTGTGCGCGCCCCAACTGCCCTTCGCGCGCGCCAATGCCATTTCACCCCATTTTTCATGTGCAGCCGCCCCCATGATGTCATGCTGACGCCATCAATGAGCTCACCATTTGCACTACGCATTTTCACCATTTTTTAACATTTTTTCACCCACTTTTTCTCTCCATCCTCACCTATAAATACCCCTTTCTCTTCACTTCATACCACACCTCAAAACACATTCTCTTCTCTCTTTCTTTCTCTCATTTCTTAGTTTTTTTATTTTTTTTCTTAGTTTTCTTAGTTTTTAGCTTTTCTTAGTTAGTTTTGCTTAGTTTTAGAGTTCTTCCCTTTTTGGGAAGAATTAGTTATGATTTTGTAATTTATTAGCTTTTTGATTCAATAAATGGGAGTGCAAATTCCGTTTGGAGGTTTTCTAGCAACGGGAATGGCATCAATCTTGTAAGGATTTTATTTTCTTTGCGGTTATTTTTTATGCTTTATTCTTACATGTTATATTTAATTTATGCGTGATTAAATTTAGCGCTATTCGTAAACATGATATAATAATAACGTTGTTATATTTGCGAAATATTAAATAGGTGAAAATCTCTAAAATGAATTGATTTTATTTTTATTCAAGATTTTATATTAAGAATGTTAGAGAGAAATATATTATTTTTCATTACAAACTTAAATCTGAAAATTAGATTTTAAGGTTTAGTTATCCGGTCTAATTTAGAGTAGTTCTCTTTTATTTGTTGGTACAATCGCCCGGTAGTTAGAGTGAAGCTTTATTTCAAAAGTTTTTATAAGAATTATTATCTGAAAATGTATTGACAACATGTTTTCAGTAGTAGTTTTAAAACTTGAAAGTTAGTACTCGGATAATTAAATTTTTAGGTTTAATTTGAACACCTTGAATAAACTTTAAATGCAACCAAAGGTGGCATTTAAATGGTTCATTTTCAATCTCTTAGAAAAAGGAATTAATTTAATTAACCAAATTAGTTATCAACCCCCACCCATAGGTGTTAATTGATTTGTTTAGTTAACAAAGAATATCTAACCCCACCAAAGGTGATATTCATACAAAAAAGGAAGAATCAATAAATATCAATTCATATCTTTAATAACCTAGATAATATGAGCAAGTATAATTAACTTAGTTATTATATCCATAAATACTCCACCATTATAAAAGATAAAATTTGCACAAATGTTTATTGAATCTATGTTTATTTTTATGTTATTAGATTAAAAACACAAAACCCCAAAATATCATGACAGGATGTTTAGGATTTAATTTCGTTTTTAAAAGTTTGAATAATAAATTAAAAACCACATACATTCCTTCCTTAGATCGACCTTGGGAGTATGCTTATCATTTTCTACGAAATGATTCGTGCACTTGCGAGAGTTTTATAAATATAAAACCAAAGTATTGGCAGGATCGGCGATGCTGGTTTTCGCTCATCAGAGTTTTTGACAATCCCGATTCTGCTCATCAGGCATCTGTTGAACTTCAACATCTACTGGATCAGGATCAACAGCTTGCGGTACTTCCAAGACTGGTTCTTCAACACGCGTTTGTACTCGAGGCGTGTTGTTAACAATAATGACCAGTCCATTACTTGAAGTGGCACATTGAGCATTTGAATGATCTTTCTCAAAACCAATGCCTTGGGATCGATCGTTTCTACTAATCAAGTAATTCTCAAGAAATTTTGCATTTCTTGATTCCACAAACCTAGTGTTGTGAGATAGACAGTAAAATCTATAACCCTTAGACCATTCGACATATCCAATGAAATACCCACTAATGGTCCTTAGGTCCAGCTTCTTCTCTTGTGGATTATAAATCCTCACTTCAGACGGGCATCCCCAAATGCGCATATGTTGCAAACTAGGTTTCCAACCTTTCCATAATTCAAATGGCGTCTTTGAGACAGCCTTGGTTGGAACTCGGTTTAATATATACACAACAGTCTTTAAAGCTTCAATCCAAAAGGATTTAGGAAGATTGGAGTTGCTAAGCATACTCCACACCATATCCAATAGTGTTCGGTTTCTCCTTTCTGCTACACCATTCTGGTCTGGTGAACTAGGCATAGTGTATTGGGCAACTATCCCATGTTCTTGAAGAAACTTAGCAAACGGACCAGGCGCTTGTCCATTCTCAATGTATCTACCATAATATTCACCACCTCTATCTGATCTCACGATCTTTATTTGCTTTCCACATTGTTTCTATACTTCAACCTTAAATCCTTTTAAGGAGTCTAATGCTTCACTCTTATTATGAAGCATATAGAGATACATATATCAAGAAAAATCATCAATAAAGGTGATAAAATATTTCTGACCTTGAATGTCCATGTCTGGACAACATATATCTGTATGTATGATTTCTAATATGTTTGAACTCCTATTGGCACCTTTCTTTGACTTGTTAATCTACTTTCCCTTAATGCAGTCCACACATGTCTTAAAATCAGTAAAATCTAGAGTACTAAGTACCCCATCTTTCACTAATCTTTTAATTCTTTCTATGGAGATATATCCTAATCTCACATGCCATAACGTAGAAGAGTCATCGTCAATAATACACCTTTTAGTGCTAGCTTGAACATGCATAGTGTTATGAGTGGCATTATTTTGTAAATTAATACAGTAAAGACAATCAGAAAAAATATCATTCCCAATATCATCAGATTTATTAAATAAACTGAAAGATGTTTCTGAAAAGTGAAAGGAATAACCAAAAGTTATAAGTCTTGAAATTGAAATCAAGTTTCTAGAGAAACTTGGAACATAAAAGGTCTTTCTAATTCTAAAATAAAACCACTACTTAAAATCAAATTGCATGTCCATACAGCATCCACATGTGAGCCCATCTTGTTACCGGATAAGATGTATTGCTCACTTCCTGAGGTGGAATTATCCCTTTTCCTTTATACTTATACTAAGATTTTCCTTTCCGGTAAATTGCAGCCAACATTGCACTTTCACCAAATTCCATAACAAGCCTCCCTTCCTCTTGAACACACATGGTCATTAGTTCATTGATTGACCATTTATCCTTATGTGTATTGTACGAGATTTTGAATGGCCCGTACTGATGTGGGAGAGTGTTAAGGATATAGTGCACCAGGAAGGATTCTGACATCTCAACCTCGAGATGCTTAAGTTGAGCCGCAATGTCTCTCATTTGCATAATGTGCTCGCGCACACCTTTCACACTGGTGAGTCTTAAAGAAGAGAACTTCATAATAAGGGTGCTTGCTAAAGCCTTATCTGAAGTGACGAATTGATCATCAATGGCCTTTAGCAAGTCCTGAACATTGGTATGCTGATCAACATAACCACGAATACTAGCATAGATTTTAGTCTTAATGAACATTATGCTAAGGCGATTAGATCGTTCCCATTGTTCATAAAGCATGATATTCTCTGGAGTACTGGTTTGAGTAATTTTAGGTGGTTCGTTTTTCCTAATAGCATAATCAATATCCATCCATCCTAGTTGAAGGAGAATTCTTTCCTTCCATATTTTATAATTATCCCCTTTCAGATCGGAAATATCACAACGGATATCAAAGAAATTTACAGGTTGAGAAGCTGCAATTAAAGATTATATGCTTATTAAAATTTGAGACCTAAACTATTGTCATTCTTTACCAATGTAAATCATGAAAAATATGAATCTAGTGACATAAAACTTACCTGTGGGCTAAAGTTTTAATTCAATTAGATTCATCCTTTCTTTAACGATAAAACTATCAAATTATGTTCTTTTTCCTAATCCTTGTGGGTAAATTAGAAAATATAATTTGATATTATATCCTAATTAATCACACAAAAATATAATAAAAATTCATGTGGGATAAGATTTATTATATCACATATGATTAATTACAATTAATATTTATTTTCTAAATATGATCCTAAATAAACTTTATTATAGTTTTAATTAATTAAAGATGTTGTGGTTAGTCCCTAATTAATTAAACTATATAAATCACTTAAATATTAATTAAATCTTTATGCTCAATTATTGCATAAAATTATAAGCAATATTAATTTAATTTCAAATGTGCAAATATTATTTACCTTAAATTGCACATATGACAATAAATTATACAAACAAAAATAAATAATATAAGCACTAATTAAATCCATAAGAACCATTAACAATTAATTTCATTATGCATAAATTATTTAACTAAATTTTATATGTATAAGTAATTACAAAATTTATACATATAAATATCAAAAACAAATAATTTAAGCATAATGTATTTAAATAAAATTTTAATGTACCCAAAAATTATTTAAATAAATATAACATGTATAATAAATATTATACATATGATAAACATAAATTGAAATTATATTCATAATTTAATTTTTAATTTTATTAAAATCAAATTTCAAATACATATTTAAAATTAAGTCAGATATTAGTTAAAATGCAACAATCGTTGAAGCCCAGTCAAATGTCTTACTTATGCCAACCAGTGAAGTCTGGGTTCAATTCCCAACCAAAGCATTTTTTTGTTTAAAAAATCAAACTCCGAATATATATAAATATAAATATGATATATAATAAATGAAATAAATGTTGCAGCCCACTGGACGAGACAGGTAATGTCTCACGCAGGATCCGGTTTCGAGTCCCAGGCGGGATTTCTGGAGGTTTTTTAAAAAAAAACTCCATCTTTAACCTCCAACTAGGTCAATCCGACGTGGTTTGACCTTAACGGATATCCGATCGTATCTTTCTATTCCGGAACGGAATCTAGCGTTCTTTTTTATCAAAATTCTCAAAATTCGATTTTCGAGTGATTCATGGTCTCAATTTGAAGTAAAAACATCATTTTAAATAAAAAGTTAATTAATAAAGCAAATAAATACACACGGTAAATTGGATTTATTTTCTTCATTGTTTTTCAAGTTTAAATTCACAGAATCACTCTAAAATGAATATGGAAACAATTTATAATTTCCATATGCATCAAAAACAAGCAAAATAAAAAACCCAAAATTTCAGTTCCTCGTAAAATAGAGCAAAACTGAGATGTTTTCAAAAATGACTATGATACCAAATATTAGATCACAATTCAATCCAGAAACGTTCAGAAAATCATATGAACTCATAATTTAAATGCAGCGGAAACAAAAATGGATTGAAAACATACCTCCTACCATTGATCAAATTTCAGCAATTACACGGGAATTCCAATGGATTTTCAATTTGATACTCTCACTGGTTTCTCACACTTATTCTCTACATATTGATGGTGTATCTGAATTGTTGCAGTTAATAGTGAGAGAATCCGATGCTTTATTAAGGTTCTTTCATCAATAACCTCGTTCTGTTTCGGAACCGGCGTACGGTTCGAAACCGAACCATTGTCATGTTTCACTTTACGTTACACCACTTTGATTTACAATTGAGTGATTAATTCATGTAATATTTAATTATATATTGTCTTATAAGAGATATATTCTGTGCAAAATATGATTTTAACTTATGATTATATGAATTGATTTGAAACTCAAATATCTGGGATCGATTGTTTATTCATTGGATATATTTTGGTTGTTTTTTAGTGGCCGATTTGGGTTGTTTGTGAAAGAATCGGAATCCTAAAATTTGGGCATTTATAAAAAATATTTCTTCTTTTAGCCAAGATTAAAGCCATGAACTGCTCATAATTGCTGATATATTTTTGGTTGCAAGTTTTGGTTATTTGTTTACAAATCCGAAAAGCTATTTTATAAAATTGCTTAAGCCAAGAAAATATCATAGATCTCTTATTCGTATTTTTCTGAATCTTTTGTTACTGTACGAATGTAGAAGGACTAATCGATTTTGGGTAGGGAGACCCATTTCCCGGTGTTTTAACCCGTCTTGAGGACAGGAACAATATACGTGGTTAAAGCGGGCCATAGGGAGAGTGGAACAAAAAAAAACAAAAGGATAGAAATAGGGAGAACTATGAAGTACTATATTAATGTTATGTTTGGTTGGATGAAATCTAATGGAATGGAATCAGAATCATTTTTGTGTTTGGTTGGTCAGAAAATATGGGAATGAAATGAAATCGATTTTTAAAAGAAAAAGAATCAGAATTTATTTTCCCCTTTAAGGAATCATGATTCCATTCCTATCTTAATTTTTTTTCCAATTTTATCCAAACCTAAATATAACCTAAATCCCAAAATCTAAAACCCTAAATCATAAACCTCAAATCTCTAAACCCAAAACCCTAAGACCCTAAACACTAAACCTTAAATCTCAAAACCCAAAACCCTAAATTCCAAATCCTAAAACCCTAAATCCTAAATCCTAAATCTCAAATCTCTAAACCAAAAACCCTAAGACTCTAAACACTAAACCTTAAATCTCAAAACCCAAAACCCTAAATTCAAAATCCTAAAACCCTAAATCCTAAATACTAAATCCCAAAACCCTAAATCCTATATACTAAATCCCAAAATTCTATACCTCATTTAGAAAAATAATAATTTTAATCCTAAACTTTAACCCATAAACATAACCCAAAACTTAAAATCCTAAAACCATAAATCATAGTTAGAAAAATAATAATTTTAATCATAAACCTTAACCCACAAATATAACCTTAAACTATAAACCATATTTAGAAAAATAATAATTTTAATTATAAATTTTAACTCACAAATATAACCTTAAATCCCAAATCCCAAAACCATAAACCCTAAACCCCAAATCTCAAATCCTAAAACCCTAAACCCTATTTAGAAAAATAAAAATTTTAACCTTAAACCTTAAACCACACATATAACCCACAACCCTAAAGGAGAAAGAATCTTAAATTCCAAACTTCAAAACCTTAAACCTTATTTATAAAAATAATAATTTTAATAATATATTTTCTTTTTAAATAATAATTATTTAGAAAAATAATGATTTCAATAATGTATTTTATCTCACAAAAAAAATAATTAAATGATATTATTTAAAATTTACTAAATATAAGGATATTAAGGTAATATACAGTGTTTTTCATTCCATTCCAATTGTAAACCAAACACTATAATATTAATTCTTTTTTTGATTCCAGTGGTTAAACCAAACAAAATTATTTATTTTTCATTCCATTCTATTTTGATTCCGATTTTAATTTTATTTTGTGAACCAGACGTCACTTAACTGTATATGTTATTTATACATTTTAATTTTATAATTTTTAAATAAATTTTATAATTTAAAAATATAATTAATTAATTTAATTTTTTTAAATATTATGATTTTTACAAAAGAAAATTATATATATATATATATAACAAAACATATTAAACAAAAATCCTCGGTATTTCTTTCTCTCTTTACATCCCATTTTTATCTCTCTTTCTCTATTCTTTAATATAGACTCTAGCATGAAATTGAAGAAATAAAGAAAAACATAATCTTAATTTAGATACATCTCATGGTTGTTATTTCTTCATTGGTATGGATGACTCTAATATGTATAAATTAAGAAGAGTTTATTAAAATCACAATCATAATTCTTTGCTTACATGTAAATAGCACAATCAAATATAAGATATTTTTTAATTAAATATGATAAAATTTATGAGTATGATCATTGTATCCGATTAATATATATATATATATATATATTAATTAAAGAAAGTATTTATTGATTTAGATATTTATTTTTTATTTGATTTGGAATAAATATATATTATCGTGCAGATGAGGGATGGGGATAATGATTGGAGTAAAATTTTAAATTACTACGTTTCTTTTCCTCTCTAAGGCATTACTCTCTGATTTTTCATTAAACCCTCCACCATCACACATTATTTGAAGAAAAATTGTTAGTGGAATAATTTTGAAAAATTATAATATTTTTAAAATTTATAATAATAAAAATAATATTTAACAAATTTAATTAAATGATACTTAATATTAAATAGATTTAAAAATTTAATTTAAATTATATCTAAGTAGATTTCAATATGAAATAACGTGTCACGTTTATTTTAATAATAAAAATATAAAAAAATAATAAAAAATATATTATTTTTATAATTATAAATTTTAAAAATATTATTTTATTAGATTTTTAATAATATTTTATTAAAATTTGGTTATTTCCTTGTTAATAAATACTTTCACAATTATGTACGATAATATCTTTAATTTTATATTTAATCGAATTTAATGTATACAACAGAATGATGATAAAATATAGTACTTTTTACATAAAAAAATATAAAAAGAAAAAAAATGATTTTATCATAAGGATGGTCTATAATTAGAGGCCCCATTACTGCAAAATCTGTCAGCCAAGTATCCCACCCCCACTCTATTAACTTATATTATTAGAAAAATATTTGCCTCACACAGCAAAGATAAATAATATTGATAAACTTTTATTACAATTTTTGGCCTCCTCGTTCTATACTTACTCTCTCTCAAAAAACACACTTATATATATATATATATATATATATATAAACAATTCTTATTTGTTTATAATTACTCTAAATATAAACCTTTATTTAAGATAGGTTCATTAGTTATTAGATATTCTTAAATTTTGATAAACACCTAAGAATTTGATGTGTTATAGATGTAGGCTATTGTATCTATTAGACATATATGACTTGTTTGTAACATTATTATACAATAAAATCAATAAATATGAAACTTCATCTGACATATATTTAGAAATTAATAGACAAAATTAAATGATAACTCAAATATATAGTATAAATTTTGAAATTCCTAACAAGTGACATGATCAACCATAATAAAAAATTCTTGAGTTGATTGAATTGCTTTCAATTAATTGTTGTAAGAATAATTCAAAGTGTTATTTATTATGAACTCGTGTTAATATTAAGTAATTGTAATATGTAATGTGACCTTGTGCTATTTATTTTTAAATAATTCTATATTTTATTAATTGATTATATTATGGTGCTATATATATTATGCAATCCAAAAATGTCTTGATGTAAAAGGAATTTTTTTTATTTTCAGAGTGTGATTATACACTTAAAATTCCTTTAAATAATAAAAGCAGATGCATATTATGTTGTGAGGCTATAATGACCAAATAGATTTATAGTTTAATTTTTCAAGACATAATTTTAAGCACATAATCTATGATTGTTGAAAATTTTATTGGTAATAATTATGCAATCAAATGCTTCTACTATGATATAATGAGTTATTTGTACTCATAATTATGTGTCATGTCTCTTTCAGATAAGCATGTTAATGTGCTCATTTATATATGAATACACTCACTTCATGTTGGCTCATATACATATTTAGAATGCACATTCCAAGAGAATGATAATATTTATTGATGTATTAAGTGAGTGGAAGCTCGATGATTTGTATTTTTGACCATGTTATTGTACATGTAATGGTCATTTATTTTGTCATATTCTATGTTAAGCGTTCACGATTGGTTATGATATGACATTATACTTTGAGACGTTTAAAACCTAGATTTTACAAGGCTTGAAAATAGAGAAAAAGCATTCTAGGTGACGCACTGGCCTTGATGATTTAGGCATGTTTATTTTATTTACATGTAGTTTACTATGTCCTACTTATTAAATATTTTCTATGTCATTTGGTAGAGATATCTTATTTGTATGATAACATTTTCTCGATGTTTTACGTGATAGGGTATTTTTACACCTATATTTTTGGACTAGGTTATCGTTACTTTGAATGCTTGTTTAAATTTGACATTTGTATAATCTAGTTTGTTTAAGATGTCATCCAAGTGGGAGAATTTTTTTGAACTAATATATGGACTGATATAAGTGTTCTCTAACAAACTAGATTAGTAATGCAATGTCTAAACGTTATGGAGCATGTTATAAATTTATTGGTGAACCAACATCGTAGATATTAGTTGAATTTAGCGACACTTATAATGGAGGCATAATATTAGCATGTTGTGAGATAAATTATTGTGAAAAATGATTGTAGAATTATTCAAAAGTTATGAGTTGCTAGCAATATTTTGGAAAACCCTGATAATATATTATGACTACTCTAAAATAACTTTCCCTCAATGGATTAATTATATGCGTATATACATTGAACATATTATTAGATTCACTCATTACATATTAGCTAGCTATTGTTTCAAAAGCATGTTTCCCACTTGAGTTTTGTTTTCTGAAACTCATGCTTGTATTGGATTAGTAGGACTTATAAGTATATCTATGGTGAATGATCTAGTATTGTGTTATCATATATTACATGTTTCATAGTCACACATATTGTGATGAAAAGGTGACAATTGAGAGACCACGTGTTTCAGTATCAAGTATGCATATTGTTGATACATAGACACCTCTCATGTCCATGCATAAGTGAATAATTGTCGCCATGCTTTAAATCTCTAATGTTAGGTTATGTGTAGTATACGTACCCTTTTGGTGCATATTGCACATAACAATTTGGCTCAAAAATCTTGAGATGCATCATTTGATATGATTATGTTATTGAGTTTTCAATGCATGATTATGCTATCCAAGTAGGAGTATTATTGGAATTATTTTATATGGAATAGCTTAATCATTGATAACTTTATTTAAATTATATTAAATAATTAATAAAATTATATTGAAACAAAATTGGTATAATGAGCCAAGTATTAACTAAACTATTGGAATTCTAGATTATCTTGTAAATATCTTAAAGAAAAATCAGTTATAAATAGCTAGGATACTTAGTTTTTATTCCTTTTTTCTATTTGTAAGTTTGTATTATATATACAAAGTTTGTGAATACAATTTTAATATATCAGATAATACATTCAGTTTAATCTACATGGTATCGAAGTAGGATTTCTCCAATTATGTTACCAATGATTGATATCAAGAATAATATCAGAGTACCCATTTCATATGATAAAGAAACATTAACCATGAGTTCCAGACAATTTGATAATTCATCCATCCAACTTATAGTCAAGAAACTCAATGAAAAGAATTGCCATAAGTAGGCATAATCAATCAAATTAGTAATAGACGGGAAGGGGAAAATAGGTTACCTTACAGGCAATATAAAGAAACCAGCTCTAACTAGTCCCATGAATCTCCAAAAATGAAAATCATAGAATTCCATGGTTACGACTTAGCTAGAACACTCAATGAAACCTTCATTTGGGAAAGCTCACTTATTTCTATCGACAACAAAGGATTTTTGGGATGTCTACTACAAAACCTACTCAAATTTAGAAAATTTCTCTTAAATTTTTGAGATAAAAACCCAACTATGGTAGATGAAGCAGGGAACTCAAGATATAGCTAAATATTACATAAGCATGGTAGCAATTTGGCAAGAAATTAACATGAGCTCATAAGAAGAATGGGATTGCATGGGTAATAGTGTCAAGTATAATAAAAAGATGGAGAGTGAAAGAGTATTTGAGTTCCTTGTCAAAATCAACCCAGAAATTGACAACGTGATAGGTAGGATTCTTGATCAGCGATTGTAATTGTCAATATGTGAAGTTTTTTTAGAAGTGCACCGTGAAGAGAAGAATAGAGGAGTAATGTTGAAAGCGGTCTCTACGTCGACAGGAGCTGATGGATCAACCTTATCAAATTGTGGCTTCTATGGGCTTGATGTTGGGACTAGTTTGTGAAATTAATAGGATGCATGGGACTATCTTTCTATAGAATTGTGGGTCTATTTTTTTCCAAGGAAATCCATAGTAACATGGTTGGACTAAGAATAATGAACTTATGACCCATGGGCCATAAAATGGTACTGGCTAGAGTTAACAAAAAAGGTCTGTACTGTGAACATTGTTAGAAAAATAGACACAAAAAAGATACTTTTGGAAATTACGGTAAAATTTTGGATTAGAAACCAAGATAGAATAATATAAATTGTGGCTATCAAGCTTTTATTGATCAAATTGAGAGAATTCAAAAGGATAAACCCACTTCGAGTGGAACCTTCAACATTGAGAAAATGGAACAACTCTATAAAATGTTCTCAACTTTTCAAACATCATGTCAATCATCCATATTTGTTCCTTTTGGCTCACTAGCATATAAAGTTAATTTTTTAAAAGCCCTAAATATCACTTATGGGATTAAATCTCCTTGAATTATTGACTTAGGTGCTTTAGATCATATGACTAATACCTATCATATTTTTTTCTTCATATTTACCTTATGTTGAAAATCTCAAAGTACAAATTGCAGATGGAATTCTCTCATATATTGTGGGAAAAGGAAGTATCAAAATTTTTGATTCTATAACTCTTGAATCTGTTCTCCATGTTCCAAAATTATCATGCAATTTATTGTCTATTAGTCAGTTAACAAAAAAAATTGTTATGCTAAACTTTTCCCTCAATCACGTGTATTTTAGGACCTATCATTAGGAAAGGCAATTGTGAGTGCTAAATAATGTGAGAGACTCTACTACTTTGAGAAAATCAATGTGAGTGAATAGTATCAAATTATCAATTGTGGTGTTGTGTCCGCTCAAGTTAGTGATTTTTTGTTATGGCACTTTAGAATGGGTCATTCCAATTTCAATATTTGAAACATTTATTTCCTTTTATTGTTTTCAAAAAAAATTTACTTGATTTTCAATATGAAGTTTGTGAACTTGAAAAACACCAACATACTTTATTCGTGAAACTCAAATATAAACTACCTAAACCATTTACTATAATTCATCGATTTATAGGAAACTTCTCCTACCTAAATTATACCTATAAAAAATGGTTTGTAACCTTTATTGATGATCTTAGTTGAGTTTGTTGGCTTTACCTATTAAAAGAAAAAACTGATGTTCGAACTATATTTATCATTCTGTACTCCATGATTCAAACACAATTCCAAAAAAAAATTCAAATTTTACATACTGATATTGATACAGAATATTTCAATACCACTTTGGGGAATTACCTTCGACATTATGGAAAAAATAACCAAAGTTCTTGTGTTGACACTCCTTAACAAAATGGAGTTGGCAAACAAAAAAATAAACACCTTCTAAAAGTTGCAAGTGCTCTAATGTTTACCTCAAATGTAAAAACCATTTTTTTGAGGAGATATAATTTTGACATCTGCCTATCTCATAAATAGAATGCCTACCCAAGTACTTTCCTTTAAAACTCCTCTACAAAAACTAAAAAAATCTTTTCTTTACTTCTTGTATTATTTTCAAACTATCTTTCAAAATGTTTGGTTGTACTGCTTTTGTGCATGCTCACACTCATAATCACAGTAAAATTGATCCAAGAGTTCTTAGGAGTGTTTTTATTGGATATAATTCTACTTGAAAAGGTTAAAAATGCTATGATTTTATCTGCTAGAATGGTCGTCACTAGTCTTGATGTCACAATCTTTGAAACCACACCTTATTTACAAATGCTTCCTCTTCAAGGGCATAACATAAGTGAAACCCAATATTTTAACTTTGTTCTTTCCTTTACTGAGATTGTTAAGCTATTATTCTAAATAATAACCTTGAAACTATCATACCATATCATTCTAATGTGCCACTTACAGAAGACAACTTGAACTTAGGACATATATTGGAACATAACGAGACAAAGAGATACTTGTTTATTCAAGGAGATCAAACTCAAAGTGGAAAGAGAATCTCACATTTGAAACACTAAGATAATCTAACTCAATGATAGCTCCAAGTATCTTTCAGTCCACTTCTGACACAAGTAATTATGATCTTCATATTGATGATTTATCTATCACTCGGTCTTGTACTCTTCATCCTATTTCAAATTTTTTGTCACAAAATAGTTTATCTCTTAGATTCCATACTTTTACTTCTTATCTTGACAGGGAAAAAGTTCCAAAAAATATTCAATAGGCTTGGGAGATTCACAAGTGAAAAGAAGTAGTAATGAAAGAACTATAGGCTTTAAAGAGTGGAACTTGGGATGTGGTGAGCGTAACACAAGGGAGAAAACGTGTCGTTTGTAAATGGTCTTTACAATAAAGTATAAAGCCAATGGGATAGTTGAATGGAACAAGGTATACCTGGTTACTAAAGGGTTCACTTAAGAGACGTTTGCACCAATGGCATAATTAAATACAGTTTGGGTTTTATTGTCATTGGCAGCAAACTTAGACTAAAATCTTCAACAACTTGATATAAAGAATGAATTTCTTAATGGTGAGTTGGATGAAGAAATTTTCATGACAATATCACTAGGTTTCTTTAAACAAGGAGAGGAAAATATGACATGTAAACATAAGAAGTCGTTCTATGGTCTCAAATACTCATCTAGAGCGTGGTTTGAAAGGTCTGTAAAATTAATGAAGAGTCAAAAATATCAATAAGGACGATCATATCACACTAAATTTTTTCAACATTTTGGAGAAGGGTTGAAGACAATTTTGATTGTATATGTTGATGAAATAATAATAACTGGAGATAATTTAGCCGACATTACAAGATTGAAAACAACACTAGCAACTAATTTAAAGTAAGAGACTTGTGACAAATGTGTTACTTTCTATGTATGAAAATTTCTATATCAAAAAGGGATATCAGTGTTTCTCAACAAAAATATGTTCTTGATCTTTTGACTGAAACATGCATGCTTGGGAGTAAACCTCAGTTGAAACATGAAAGAAAGCAAAAGATAATGGGAAACTAGTTGAGAAAGATAGACATCAAAATCTAGTTGAAAAATTAATATTTGTCACATATTAGACCTGACATTGCATTTGTAGTTATTTGGATAAGCTAACATATGCATTTATCAAATAAAATTCATCTAGAGACTGTATACAGAATCCTTAGATATCTTAAAGGCTTTCCAAGAAAATGGTTATTTTTTCAAAAAAAAGTGAAAGTAGAGAGATAAAAGTTTTTACAGATACAGATTGGGCAGATTTGATAGAAGATGTATTACTAGATATTGTACATTTATCTAGAGAAATCTAGTGACTTAGAGAAGTAAGAAACATAATATAGTAACGAGAAGGAGCATCGAAGCTAAATATTGTGCAGTTGCATAAAGAATATGTGAAGGATTATGGCTAAAGAAGCACTTGGAAGAACCAAATATCAAAACAGAATTTCTGTTCAAAGTTTACTATGATAACAAAGTTGTAATAAGCATTTATCTTAATCTAGTTCAACATGATCGGACTAAACATATAGAAGTGGATAGACATTTTATTAAGAAAAAAGTTGAAAATAGGATTGTTTGTATGACCTATATTTCTTCAAAAGAGCTAACAATAGATATATTCACAAAAGGGCTTCCTCCATAAAGTTTTGATGATTTCATTTGCAAGTTGGACATGATCAATATTTATGATCCAACTTGAAGGAAAGTGTTAAAATCTTGAATTATCTTGTGAATATCTTAAAGCAAAAAAATCAGTTATAAACAACTGGGATTAACATATTATATGTTTAATTCAAATTTCTTGATTATTAAGGATATTTGGTTTTTATTCTTTTTCTGTTTGTCAGTTTTGTATTAAATATACAGAGTATGTGAATACAATTTTTAATATATTAGAGAATACATTCATTTTAATCTAAATAAACATATATTTATTTAGGTCCATAATGAGATTGGCTAAATATATTTGAATTGTTTGATAGGCCATGGACTCACCACATTCATAAGCCTAAACAGGCCATTAGGTTTAGGATTTTTATGTTTGGGTTTTATTACAACTAGAGCATTAAGAGCTAAAAGTTAAAACAATAAGATGAATGACATATTTTTAAGCATGACCATTCTCATAACCTCTACAAACCAAATCTACAAATATACAATTAGAGTGTTAACGAAGATCGATCACTTCTATAAACAAGTATATATATTACATTTTATCACATGTTTTATTATTGAAACAAGTTATTATTCTATTATTTATTATTTAATATTTTAACATATTTAAGACTAATTCATTAGTTGAACTTGTTTTCTATGTATGTTCAGTAAATTGTTGACGTAGTTTTGCAGATAAGTCAACCAAAGAAAGACATTTCCCTTCAAAAGTTCACTTATTTCTAGCAGACCACATACAATACGAGGTAAGTGCAATTGCTAAAGTTAATCCATATTTTGAAAATCTGTGTTGAATGAGGTTCAAAGGTAGATCCAAAAAAAGCCGCAAATACTGAGGAAAATGCAAATTTCCTAAGTTTCCCATCCTAAAGCTTGGTTACCATTTATTTCCAAACAACAAGCATAAAATCACATTGTTGGAAACAATGAGAGATAGTCTCAAGTTGACATTTACACAGAGGACATACCAGTTTGATAAAATGATTCAACTTACTTCTTGTAGGAAGAAAATTTGTCATCACTTACCAGAAGAAAATTTTTGAACCTCAATTGTACCATAACAGCTTCCAGTTTGTAGAATTGGTAGAAAGACAATTGTCTTTAATTATGATAAGCCTTTTTCATTAAAAATGGATTGTGACAATTTCCCATCCAACTCCAATAATTGTCGCTTGGATTTGTTAGATTAATTTTTAAAATCTCAGCAATATTAGAAGTTTCAAGTAAAGAATGAAGAAGTCTCAAATCCCATTCTCCAAATTCCTTCTTCAGATCAGCCACACAAAGAGAAAAATCTTGATGTCCTCCTAGTCTTAACTTAGGAATAAAACCCTCCATATTAGGAAGCCAAGGGTCTAACCAAACCTAGAGTCCAATGATTTTACAAGCTTATTTTCGTAATAGCTATCTAGATCTGCATATACCTTGCCAAATATAAGAGTCTCCTTTCTTTTTCCTTTTAAATTCCAAAACGGAGTTCCTTTGTAATATTTGTTTACAAGAAGTTGTCCAAAACTTTTCTTGATGAGTTAATACGAACCACCCCAATTTTTTAATAAGAGCCTTATTTATGTCCTCAAATTTTAGAAAACCCAAATCTCTTATCTCTTTTGGTAAACATATTTCTTCCCATTTTATAAGAGGCATACCCTTTATTGAATCCAATTTACTCCACCAAAAATTCTTGGTGATAGTATCATTTTTCATACAAACCTTCTTTGGAAAAACAAAAGTACTCATTAGCTACGTGAAAATTTGTTATAAATTAACACTTGTGGAAGCGAAGATCGGATCCAATTTTGGTTACACAAATATATAATAATAGGTAACAGCAAAATAATAAGTAGTGACAAAAAATAAATGATACACAATGATTTTAGTGGTTCAACTTTTCAATATGAAAAGTCTACTCCATTAACGCTGGCACACCGAGAAAAATTCACTAATAATCAAATGGAGATACAAACATCAATAATCTTAGAGCTTCACAAAATATACCAAGAAAAAACCCAAATACACCCACAAAATAACTCTAAATTACTGATAATATATAACAAGATAAATTAATAAACTTGTTATTTAATCAAATATTATCATACAAATAAACTTAATGCATATTACCTCTTTTCACAATTGATAGCTTTAGCTTTTTTCAATTGTTCTCAAAAAATTATGATCAGATCAAGAATCAATATTTAGAAGTACAAAACAGAAGCTGCAGAGAAATGAATGGGCTGGAATTAATATTCCAAATCAAATTGGAAACTCACCAAATGTGAAGAACTTGCGGCAGATTTCTCTTCTTCTCTATCAATTGTTTTCTGTGCTATTCTTTGTTTATGTTCTTTTAGTCGGCTACGGAGGCAACACACCCACAGTAACGCAGGAAAGGGAAACTGATATATATATATATATATATATATATATATATATATATATATATATATATATATATATATATATATATATATATATATATATCAACTAGGGTGCACGGGAGATAAAAATTTGGGCTTATGGGTCTAAAGTTTTGGGCCAACAAAACTAACAAATCTCCACCTTGGTTTAAAACGAAAAACAAGTTCTTTAAATATAAAATTCTTCAGATTACTAAATAACCATTGTCGAAAACCCTGAAGGGTGATCATCTTCTACAAATATCAATCAAGTCCAAGCAATGCTTGAACTTTTTAAATGAAATTGGTTTGGTTAACATATGTTAACATATTAGTTGGATTCTCTATAGTGGTTATCTTATTGACAACAATAGCACCCTGAGAGACAATGTCACGAACGAAGTGATATCTGACATCAATATGTTTGGTTCTTTCATAATACATAGTTTTCTTAGTCAAGTGTATCGCACTCTAACTGTCACAAAATACAACAGAAGTATCTTGTTGTAAACTCAAATCACAAACCAAACCACTAAGTCAAATGACTTCTTTCACTACTTCTGATTCTGCCATATATTCTGCCTCTATCATAGATAAAGCAACTGTAGACTGTAAAGTAGCCTTCCAACTAATGGCACGATGAGAAAGAGTGAAGACATAACATGTCAGAGATGTTCTTCTATCCAAATCACCAGCATAATCATAGTCCATATAACCAATAACATTGCAACTGGTATTAGAACTTCCATCATATACCAAACCAAGATTAGATGTACCTCTCAAATACCGAATTATCCATTTCACTGCTTGCCAATGACCTTTACCAAGATTACCCATATATCTGTTGACAACACTAACTGTATGTGAAATATCTGCTCTTCTTCTTCTGACTGTGGTGACAAATCCAAAGAAAGCCTGAAATGTGCAAATAACGGCGTACTCACAGGTTTAGACTCTTTCATACCAAAGCGTTCAAGAACTTTTTCGACATAAATTTTCTGAGTCAAATAAAGTTTGCCCGTTTGTCTATTCCTGTAAATTTCCATGCCCAAAATTTTCTTCGCAGCACCCAAATCTTTCATCTCAAACTCACCATTAAGTTGAGACTCTAATTTCTGAATCTCAGACTTATTCTTAGAAGCAATAAGCATGTCATTAATATAAAACAATAAATAGACAAATGAACCATCATGGAATCTTTTATGATAAACACAATTATCATAATCACTCCTAGAGTAACCATGATCAATCATAAAAGAATCAAACCGCTTATACCACTACCTAGGGGATTACTTCAACCTATATAAAGACTTTTTCAATAAACAAACATGATCTTCCTTACCTGGAATAACAGACCCCTCTGGTTGATGCATATATATTTGTTCCTCAAGCTCACCATGTAAGAAGGCTATCTTGACATCAAGCTGTTCTAATTCCATGTCAAACAATGTAACCATAGCAAGAAACACACGAATAGAGCTATGTTTCACAACAGGTGAAAATACTTTGTTGAAGTCAATACCTTTCTTCTGACAATAGCCTTTTGCCATAACATGTTCCTTAAACCTAGATGCTTCAACCTCAAGTATACCTTCCTTTTTCTTGAAGACCCATTTATTTCCAACAATCTTCTGGCCCTTAGGCGGTTTCACCATTTCCCAAGTATGATTCTTATGAATTGATTCAATCTCTTCATTCATAAAAACCAGCCATTGAACAGACTCATCACAAGTGAAAACTTCATGATAACTAGAAGGTTCATGCACCTCAATAGACTCTACCACAGACAATGCAAAAGAAACTAAGTCTGCATCTATGTACCTCTAAGGGCGTCGAATCTCTCTTTTTCCTTTACCCTTAGCAATACTATATGGTTTCTCATGTTGCTCTTTTGCTACATCATGAGCAAAATCATCTATCTCATCCATAGATGGCTGATCTGAAATGCCCTCTTGCACTTGACTAGGATCTCTACTCTCAAGCTCTACCTGCTCACTAACACCGTGGACTTTATCTGCAATAATAGACTCCTTTTTATTTTCCAACATGGAAAACTCATCAAATTTAACATCTCTACTAATCAAAAATTTAGGTTACTTAGGTTCAACACACCATAATCTATAACCCTTCACCCTAGAAGGATACCCCAAAAATATGCATTTTAATGCCCTAGGCTCAAGTTTACCATCATTAACATGAGCATAAGCAGGACAACCAAAAGACTTTCAAATTAGAATAATTAGTAGGAGTACCAAAGAATACCTCAAATGGAGTCTTCAACTCAATTGTAGTTGATGGAGATCGATTCACCAAATAGTAGGCATGGTTACAAGCTTCAACCCAAAAGGATTTATCCAAGTCAGCTTGAAAGAGCTCGTTGTATGCTCTAAAAGAGTCCTATTCATACGTTCTGCTACTCCATTTTTTGTGGTGTATGACGCATAGTGCGGTGTCTCACTATACCATTTCTTTCACAGAACTCATTAAACTGACTGTCACAAAATTCCAAACCATTATCAGTTCTCAAATGCTTGATTTTCTTGCTTGTTTGATTTTCTATACAAGCTTTGAATTTCACAAATTTTGAGAACGCATCATTCTTATTCTTCAGAAAATACACCCAACACATGACGGGAGAAGTCATCAATAAAAGTCAACATATACCAGACACAACACGAGAAGGACCCCAAAGATATGAATGAATATAATCAACATTACCTTTCGTTTTATGGATGGCTGTACTGAACTTGACCCTACGATGCTTTCCATACACACAATGCTCAAAGAAATCAAGCTTCCCAGTTTTTTAACCACAAAGTAAATTTTGTTTGCTCAAAATAGACATCCTTACCTCACTCATATGCCCAAGTTGCATATGCCATAATCGAGTAGTGTCTGAATCTTGATCTTATAAGGACGAAACTTAAATACTGTCAATAACAACAAGAGCACCCTTACTAACTTTTAAAACTCCACCTTCAGCTACATACTTATAGCCTTATGAATCAAGAGTACCCAAAGATATCAAATTCTTTTTTAAATCTGGAACATGGCGAACATCTTTCAAAGTCCTAACAATACCATCGTGCATCTTAATTCGGACAATACCAATACCAACAACCTTGTAGGACATATTGTTTCCCATTAAGACAACACCCCCATCAATAGACTGATAAGAAGAAAACCAATCTCTACTAGGGCACATATGGTAAATGCAACCCGAATCAAGAATCCAAACATCTCCAAGAGAACCAATAGATACTGATAGAACATTTTCACCATCGGAACCAGAACTATCTACAATACCAGTAACATCATTAGTAACAGAAGACATTGTGGTAGATTTTCTTTTACCTTTGAGTTTCAGACAATTTACTTTCCAGTGCCCTTCCTGACGATAATAATTGCATTTATCTTTTCTTTTTCTAGATTTGGATCTAGACTTACCTCTATTATTTCTTGTGCCTTTTTCTTGATTTCTACCTCTGACAAATAAACCACTACTATTATCATTATTTCTAGTAGACACTTTTTTCTTCAACTCTCTAGAATTCAAAGCTGCTTTAACATCTTCCAAAGAAATAGTGTCTCACCCATATAGCATGGTATCACCAAAATGTTCAAATGAATGAGGTAAATAACATAATAGAACTAAGGCCTAATTCTCATCATCAATCTTAACACCACCATTTTTTAGATCAGGAATAATTTTAGTAAATTCATCAAGATGATCGTGTAAAGGTGTACCTTCTGACATTTTGAATGTATACAAACGCTGCTTCAAATATAACCAACTTGTCAAAGACTTGGTCATATACAAATTCTCCAATTTAAGCTATAACCTAGCAGGAGATTCCTCATCACCAACTTCACGTAATACCTTATCAGACAAGGATGACTGAATAGAACTGAGGGCATTTTCCATCAATGCATCTTTTTCTTCATCAGTCAATTTTCTGGCAATTTATCCTTGCCTTTAAGTGTTTTAACGAGCCTTTCTTTAATTAATACAACCCGCATCTTCATACGCCAAAGACTAAAATCATTTCTACCATTGAATTTCTCAATTTTATATTTTACCGGCATGATAGAAAACTAAATATTAAACAAACAGAAGCACAACCTAGAAAATATGAAACCAATCAGATAACCAGAAACTCAAAATAAATCCAAAAGAGCAAACTTGATGAGTTCCAATAAATAGCAGAATAACCCAATGCTATGATATAAATTAGCACTTGTGGAAACGAAAATCGGGTCCAATTTTGGTTGCATAAATATATAATAATGGGTAAGAACAAAATAATAAACAGTGAGAAAAAATAAATGGTACACAATGATTTAAGTGGTTCAACTTTTCAATATGAAAAGTCTACTCCATTGACGCCGATACACCGAGAAAAATCCACTAATAATCAAATGGAGATACAAACACTAATAATTTGAGAACTTCACAAAATATACCAAGAAAAAAACCCAAATACACCCACAAAATAACCCCTCTAAATTACTGATAATATATAGCAAGATAAATTAACATACTTGTTATTTAATCAAATATTACCGTATAAATAAATAGCTTTAGCTTCTGTTGCTATTATTCTCAGAAAATTATGATCAGATCAAGAAACAATATTTAGAAGTACAAAATAGAAGCTGCAGAGAAATGAATGGGCTGGAATTAATATTCCAAACCAAATTGGAAACTCACCAAATAAAATAAAACTAGAGTTTCAGTAGGAGCAAGATGTGAAGAACTTGCGGCAGATTTCTCTTCTTCTCTGTCAATTGTTTTCTGTGCTATTCTTTGTTTTTGTGCACGGGAGATAATAATTTGGGCTTATGGGCCTAATTTTTTAGGCCAACAAAGCTAACAAAATTGATAGGAGTAATGATTGAATCAAAGTGGATTTACCTACATTAGACAAAAAATTGCTTTGCCACCCCTCAGTCTTTTAGTCAAAGCATCCAAAATATGCTGAAAATTATCAGAACTTTTTCTTTTGAGGAGCAAAGGTTTACCAAGATATTTGATATTACCTATACTGTTTTTGATACCACAATGCTCCTATAAAGAAACTTAAGTGTCTCAGATATATTCTTTGAAAAAGAAAAAATAAGCAAGATTTTCATGATTTGTAGAATGACTTGACCAAAGAGTGCATTTATGTAATACAACCATCAAATTATGTAGCTCTTCTTGTTTAGCACGACAAGAGAGAAGCAAATGATTGATTGTTGCTGAATTTTTTGAAATCTTGATACCATGGAAACCATTCAGGGATTCACCTCTCATCAACAATCTTGAAAGCACCTCAGCTCCAATGACAAACGAATAAGGAGACAATGGATAACTTTGTCTCAATCCTCTTGAAGGTATAATCTTTACATAAGTAACTAAGGTTAAACGTGCTGATATTAAGCTACAAAAATGATTCCCAAATCCTAACAGCTTTATGGCTTTGAGAATGAGTTCCCACCTCATTTTGTCATATAATTTGCAGCCTTTTCGTTATATATATTCCAAAGAGTGTTTCTGATCTCTAGAAAACTAGGAGGTCTTGAAATTTCCTCTTGTTCCTCTAAAGAAATACTCATGGAATAAATTTTTTAGATCCTCAGGGAAATGTTCCTTTGTAACCTATATAAAAATATTTTCAAAGTATTGAACCAAATAATTTCCAATTTGAGTACGATCTCATAGCCATTGATTATGATCATCTTGTAAGGATAGAATTAGATTTCTTTTTCTTATATTTAAAGTAGATATATAAAAATATTTAGTATTTGCACCACCTTATTTAATCCGTAGCTCTCTTGATTTCTATCTCTAAATAAGACTCAATCTTATATGATGTTCTTGATGTTATTTTTGTTGAATATTGAACAAATTAGTGGCATAATTTAGGGAAATTAGTGGCCTAATTTGTGGCATGATTTAAGGAAATTGGTGGCCTAATTTAAGGCTTAAATTATGGCACAATTTAGGGAAAGGGAGCCTTTCTTCATCTATAAATAGGGAAGAGTTCATGTATTGAAGAACAAGGCAAAAATTAGAAAAAATCAGAGAGTATAAGCAAACTCAAAGAGAGAAAATACTTACGAGTTTGGTGAAACACTTGAGAGATATTATTAGTGAGGAAATCTGTATCTGTATTCTGTATATTTCTTACTCAGTTCAAATAATATCTGCTGACTCCCGTGGACCTAGGAGAATTGCCGAACCACGTAAATTCTGTGTTCATTTTATTGCTTTGATATATTCATATATCGCTATTTATTGATTCTGCCCACAACAAATTGGTATCAGAGCCAAATATAGCAGTATTATATATCAAATCGAAGCTCTCGACCATACGAACGCAACGGTGAAAGAATCACTCAAATCGGAAGTCATAATCACCGCCAGAAGCTGCCGGAGCCCTGCTGCCAACAAATGAGTCAACTCGCCGAGTTGGACCGAGTCAACTCAGTTACTAGTGATATTTGGACATAGTTGGTCTATTTTTCATCCGTTTTCAACTGAGTTGGATCTATTCCTAGCTAATTGGACCATTCCGGATTCAACTACGGACTCCTTTTTTCAAATAAGGTATAAAATTTGGAAAAACAATGTTTTAAGTTGTAAGTGCAAAATTTCTGTTATCAGTTTATACTTATGGCTGATAAAGGAGAGATCGAAAAAGGTGAACAAGTTGACCATAGAATTTATGGCAAACCAAGTTCTACTCGAAGAACTATGTTGTCCAACGCAAAGTTTGAGGTGGAGAAATTCGACGGCACTAATAACTTTGGCATGTGGCAATGTGAAGTATTAGATCTATTGTTCTGAGAAGGATCTAATATAGCCTTAGAGACCATGCCAGGAGATTATTCAAATGAAGATTGGAATTATGTCAACCGACAAGCTTGTGGCACAATTCGATTGTGCTTAGGAAAAGATCAGTACTTTTCATGAAAGAGAATGTAGGCCGTAGTTCTGCAGGAAGAAACTAGAGGAAAAATACATGAAAAGTATTAAGAGCAGAGACTCTTCTTGAAGAAGAAACTTTTAGTTTCCAAGACAAAGAAAGGTACCCCTATGATTGAGCAACTTAGATAATTTCAATAAAAATTTTGGCCGATCCGCAAAATTTATATGTTGAAATTATCGATGAAGATAAAGCTTTGTTGTTGTTGAATTCATTACACGAGAGCTATGAGCATTTAACCCTGACAACCCTATTATATGGAAAGGATGAGGTTAAGTTCGTAGATGTTTCAAATGCTTTGGTAAATAATGAGTCTGGGAAGAAGGATCAACGTGATCAAAGAGACTCGATATCGGAAGCGTTGACGGTAACCGGAGGTGGGACTAACAACAAAAAATCTGGCGGATCAAATAATAGGGAAATCTAGATCAAAGTCTAGAGAGAGTCATCAGAAGACGTCCTGCCCAAAGGACGAGTGTGCGTATTGTCACCGAGAAAGGGCACTTGGAAGAAAGATTGTCCAAACAAGGACAAGTCAAATGCAAATGTTGCCTGAGAAGACCGATGAAGATGAAGAATCGGCCTTTTCGGTTTCATCATCAAAACCTACTCGAGATAAGTGGATCCTTGATTCTGGATGTTCTTATCATATGTGTCCCAAACGGACATTGGTTTTCGAGTTTTGAGGCTCGATGGAGGAGTTGTGATTATAGGGCGGCGACAATGCTGTCGAACAAAGGGATCGGAACAATACGACTAAAGATGCACAATGGTACAATCAGACGACTTACAAATGTAAGGTATATTCTGACCTAAAGAAAAACCTTATTTCTTTAGGTGTTCTAGATTCCCGATGGTTACAAGGTAACATTGGAAAATGGAGTCTTGAAATTTGTACGAGAGTACATTTTGTAGCAATGAATGGTACTCGGAAGGCAAACTTGTATTTCCTAGATGGGTGTACGATTACGGGGAAGAAGCGGGTCTCAAGTAGTTCGAAGAAAAGGCAAATGATTCTTAGGCCTGGCACGTAAACATGCGCTTAGGGCATGTCGGTGAAAAGGCTTTGCAAGGCTTAATGAAGCAAGGTCTTTTGAAAGGTGCCAAGACTGGAAAGTTTGATTTCTGCGAGCATTATGTAATGGGAAAACAAACAAGAGTCAAGTTCGGCACTGCCATTCATCGTACTAAGGGATCTCTTGATTATATTCACACGGATGTTTAGGGACCTTCCAAGAATGCTTCACTTGGAGGTAAACGTTGGTTTGTGACTTTTATTGATGATTTCTCTAGATATGTCTCGATATACACTATGAGTCACAAAGTGAAGTTCTGGATATCTTTCTTAAATGCAAGAAAATGATCAAGACTCAGACAGGAAGGAAGATTAAAAAACTCAGATCTGATAATGGTGGCGAGTATAAATCAGATCTTTTCTTTAAAGTTTGTCAAGATGAAGGGATAATTAGACATTTTTCAGTTCCTCGTACACCACAGCAGAATGGAGTTGAAGAACGAATGAATCGTACTTTGGTTGAGAAAGTTCGATGCATGCTAGCTCACTCCAAATTGAGCAAGGCATTTTGGGTGAGGCTTTTCATATGCAAATATAGTCAACGAGACTTCTGCGACGCATTAGATGGAAAAACTCCTAAAGAGGTATGAGTACGGACAACCTACGATTATGATTCATTGCAAATATTTGGATGTCACTGCATATTTTCATGTTAGTGAATCCAAGCGGATCCCAGTGAGCGAAAGTTGTTTTCTTGGGCTTTAAGGAAGGAGTTAAAGGATTTCGACTTTGGTGTGGTGAATCGAAGATCATCTTAAGCCGAGATGTTACATTCGACGAATCTGTTATCTTTGAGACAAACAAATTCAGAGAAAGATAATGAAAGTCCAAATACTCTTTCTAAGGTGATGCTTGAGACTCCGGAAGATCCGAGAAAAGATTGCACCCAATTACCGATCGTGGTGAAGATGAAATTGATGATCGAGAAGAGATCTCGGTTGAGGTGGAGGTTCTCTCACCATCACCACTAATTAATCGAAATAGAATCTATTGCCACTTTACTCGGCCGAGAAGGGAGATTAGGAAACCTACCCGGATACACGAGACATGGTAGCATTTGCACTTCCGGTAATTGATGATGATTTACGTCCCATGCACTTGCTGCACGGAAGCCGTGCAAAAGTTGATAGTATGAAGTGGAAAATGGAAATGGATGAAGAGATGAAGTCTCTACATCGAGAATCAGATTGGGAGTTGGTTCAACTTCCCAAAGGAAAGAAAACTATTGGTTGCAAATGGGTCTATGCGAGAAGGAAGGTCTTTCCCGGTAAAGACAACATCGGATACAAAGCCGGACCGGTAGCAAAAGGTTATGCTCGAGAAAAGAAGGAATAGTTACAATGAGGTATTCTCACTTGTTGTTAAGCATTCATCTATTCGGATACTATTGGCTTTGGTAGCACAGTTTGATCTCGAGTTATCTCAACTCGATGTCAAAACAACTTTTCTCCATGGTACTTTGAACGAAGAAATCTACATGTCTCAACCGGATGGCTTCAAAATTCCAGGACGAGAGAATTGGGCTTGCAAGTTGAGCAAGTCAATTTACGGTTTGAAGCAATCACCGCGACAATGGTACAAGCACTTTGATAGCTTCATCAGAGAGCAAAAGTACACACGTAGTCAGTTTGATCATTGTGTATACTTTTGGAAACTCCAAGACGGTACCTTCATTTATTTGCTCTTATATGTTGATGATATGTTGATTGCATCTAAGAGCAAGGTGGAGATCGAAAGATTGAAGGCTTTGTTGAGTTCAGAATTTGAAATGAAAGATCTTGGAGAAGCTAAGAAAATTCTTGGGATGGAAATCACAAGAGATAGAGTTCGCAATCTGATCTATCGACACGGACTCGGTATTTGAAGAAAGTACCACAAGGTTTGACATTGATGAAAAAACCAAACCAGAAGTACACCGCTTGCTCCTCTTTCGATTAAGTGCATTAATGTCACTTAGCACCACCCGATGAGAAGAAGCAAATGGAACGTGTTCCATATGCAAGTCCGTTGGTGCCTCGATGTATGCAAATGGTTTGCACGCACACGATATTTCCCACGCTGTTAGTATGGTGAGTCGGTACATGCATAATAATACGGGTAAAGGACAACTGGGAAAGTGAAGTGGATTCTATGGTACATCTGTAGTACTGTGGATATTGGTTTGAAGTTTGAGAGAGACAAGATTGAAGGTAAACACCTATTTGGATATGTGGATTCTAACCATTTGGAGATCTGGATAGCGTCGATCTACAATTTGGTTATGTGTTCACAATGGCGGGGAGGACCAGTTTGTTGGAGATCAACATTGTAGTCAACTGTAGCTTGTCTACTACGGAGGCAGAGTATATGGGGCATGAAGCATTCAAAGAAGCCATATGGCTTCTCGGGTTGACTAAGGATTTGGGTATTGTTCGAGGAAGAACGTGGAGGTTTCTGCCATGACTAGAGTGCCATTTGTTTGGAAAAGAACCAAGTTCATCATGGTCGCACCAAGCACGTCGATGTTCGATTTCATTTTTTTGGGAAATCGTCGATGAAGGAATGTTATACTCGAGAAAGTCGGAGCTATGAGATAACCCTGCAGACATGCTTACAAAGGTGGTTACGGGGATCAAGTTTCAACCTTTGTGAACTTGATCAACATCACTCGAGCTTAGGGCGCCTAGGGCGCATTTGGAGGCAGCGTTATGAACTTTTTCACCAAGGTGGAGATTATTGAATATTGGCTCTAAAAGTAACAAATTAGTGGCATAATTTAGGGAAATTAGTGGCCTAATTTGTGGCATGATTTGTGGCATGATTTAAGGAAATTAGTGGCATAATTTAAGGAAATTGGTGGCCTAATTTAAGGCTTAAATTATGGCACAATTTAGGAAAAGGGAGCCTTTCTTCATCTATAAATAGGGAAGAGTTCATGCATTGAAGAACAAGGCAAAAATCAGAGAGAGTATAAGCAAACTCAAAGAGAGAAAATACTTGCGAGTTTGGTGAAACACTTGAGAGATATTATTAGTGAGAAAATCTGTATCTGTATTCTGTATATTTCCTACTCAGTTCAAATAATATCTGCTGCCTCCCGTGGACCTAGGCGAATTGCCGAACCACGTAAATTCTGTGTGTTCATTTTATTGCTTTGATATATTCATGTATCGCTATTTATTGCTTCCGCCCACAATAGTTTTGTCAAATGATGTTCTTTTAAACGATCTTCCACATTATCACAATCTTGAAGCAACTTAATTTGTTCCTCTATAAGTTTAATTTGTTTTTCACAAGAACCTTCTTTTCATTAAGCCTCAATAAAACGAAATGGTCTTGTAAACCATGTTTTTTTCCATATTAAGATCAAGTAAAATAAGACAATAATCACTAGCAATGACAGGAAAGTGTGAATTGTAGCCTTAATTTGGATGAGTTATAAATCACCCACCACTACAAATTGTTTTATCAAACCATTGGCTGATTTTCTTGGCTCCCCTCAATTTCTGAACCAAGGGAAATTTGGACCAATAAAATTGATAACTAAGTCACCAACTGTGTCAATAAACATTTTCATTTACGAATATTTTTGAATGGACAGCCCCCTCTTTAATCTTGTTGTGAGATTATATCATTTTAATCACCTATACATATTCATTCACCATAATATGTAGAAATCAAACCAGATAAATAGTACCAAAAGTCTTCCTTCTCATTATAATATGGAAGGCCATACAGAAAACAAAGCAGCCATTTTCCTATAACATTACTAGGGCATACAAGATTTAAGGTTACTACATTGTTATTTGCTTCTAATATATTAATTAGAACATCTCTAGTTGCTATTCTCTTTAACGCATGTTTTCATCAAAGGGAGACTTTCTGTTTGAATGATTAGCCTGATTCTGCACCTTCTACTAATTTAGCTGATTTCATAGATTTAAGAGCAATGGAGGAAACATATTTAATTTGAGAAGACACTCTGGTTGATTCAATTGGAATTGAAAGAGAGGTTGGTAAAGAAGATATTTGGGGTTGAGATGAAGTAGATGACCCTTTTGATATGGCTTGAGCAATTTTCCGGTTCTTGGTTTTCTTTTTCTTATTGGTTTGTGTAAAGCAGTAGTTGCATTTAGAGAAATTATTTCAGAGGTATTTAGCACAAAAGATGAAGAAATGGCCGGTATGGTTGGGACATGACTAGAGGTTGTAAGCAGTTGAGAATAACTTGTTGGGGAGGGTTTTGTTAAGAGAATCACAATTTCAATTCGAACTTAATCAAGTTCTAAATAGCGGAATTAAATCTATTCTCCTTCTTTGTGTGAATCTTTTAGGAAACAAATAAATAGAGCTTAAAATGAAACATGCACAAAATCAACACAAGCAATTTACGTGGAAAAACCTTCTCGGTGTAGGAAGGAAACAACCACAGCACTCCTCTCCAAAACTTCCACTATCAAGAAACAATTGTACAACAGTTCTCTCTAGGTAAAACTAGAGGCAAACAATCAACAACATCATCAAGAATACACTTCTTAGAAACTAACAATTATTTCAAGAAGAATGGAGAAATCTAACCCAATTTGTAGTCACTGTTCACTGCTCATAATTTCTCAAACCGGTGAGCCAAATCCGAATCCCACCGCACAGATTAAAGAGTCTTGAGTCTTGAACCTGCCTGCAAATTTTCAGCTTAATCGGACCACAAACGGCCTTCGATCGGAACACTTGATGAAGACTGGCGGGAGAGGGAAAACTGAAAAACTGAGAGCAGTTTTTCTGCTGCAGCTCTTGCTTTTGCTGCACACGTTTTTCTCTACTTATTTTTCACACAACAAACCCTAAATGTATTTATTAATTAAGACAATGAAATGAAATAATTGCCCTTTCTTACTCCATGGGCTTTTAAGCCACATGGGCTTCCCTTGGGCTCTTCCAAATCAGGAGGAAAACCCAACAAATCTCCCCCTTTTCCGATTAGATGGAGGGATCCGCCATCCCGGCAATTGAACAACAAACTTCAAGTTTTTCACTTGACACTGCTTTTGTCAGCATGTCAGATCCATTATCATCAGTATGGATTTTCTCAATTTCAAGCAACTTATTGTTAAGAGTATCCCTTATCCAATGATACCTCACATCAATATGTTTTGATCTTGAGTGAAATGTTGAGTTCTTTGCTAGGTGAATAGAACTCTGATTATCGCAGAATAGTATATATTTTTGCTGCTTGAAACCAAGTTCTCTCAAGAACTGTTTCATCCACAACAACTCCTTACAAGCTTCTGCTATAGAAAGTGCAACACACTTTTGCAATTTTTTCACAAGAACCGCTAACCACGAGAGAAAGTAATTAGATAACTGAAGTAGACTTACGAGAATCTTCATCTCTTGCCAAATCGAATCGGTGTATCCAACTAACATCGGTTTTCCACTTCCAAAGCTAAGTGTTAACTTGGAAGTACCTCGAAGATATCTCGCCAATCCACTTTCGCATCCGCTCTCTTCCTGGATTCGAAAAGAAAATGACTAACAAGCTTGCATGAGCTATGCCTGGCCTCGTACACACCATTGCATACATTAAGCTTCCCTCTTTCTTTGAGGCATATGGAACCTTTTCCATATCTTCCTTCTCTTTATCTTTTGAAGGGCCTTGACTCGATCTCGACCTTAAAGTGATTAGATAAAGGAGAAGAAACCACTTTAGCTTTATCCATACGAAACCTTTCAAGTACTTTGTTGATATACCGTTCGTGACATGTACAACTTCTTTCTTTTCTTGTCTCGACAAATTCGAATACAAAGAATTTGTTTCTGGCTCCAAGTCATCATGGCAAAGGACTTACTCAATTGCTTCTTCAAATTATCAATTCTTGAAGAATTTACAACAATCAACATGTCATCAACATAGAGCAATAAAATGATAAAGTCATCGTCGAGGAATTTTTGCACAAAAAACACAATGATCAGTAGTCTTCTTGTAACCATGCTCCCCATCTTAACCGACTCAAACTTCTTATACCATTGTCTAGGTGCTTGCCAACCCGTAGAGGCTTTTCCTTAACCGACATACGTAATCCTCTTTTCCTTTAACCTCAAAACCCTCTGGCTGCTCCATATAAATCTCTTCCTCCAACTCACCATGAAGAAAGGCAGTTTTCACATCCATTTGCTCAATTTCTAAATCCAAGCTTGCTGCTAGACCTAGAACAACACGTATGGAAGACATCTTAGCCAACTTGAGAGAAAAATATCATCAAAATCAATACATTTTCTCTGACTGAATCCCTTGACGACCAGTCTAGCTTTGTATCGTGGTTGTGAATTGTGTTCTTCTTACTTCACCCTGTAGACCCACTTGTTCTTCAAAGCTCTCTTACCCTTAGGCAACTTTACTAGCTCAAACGTGTGATTGTCATACAGTGATTGCATCTCATCTTCCATAGCACCAACCCAGTGTGCTCTATTTCCATCTTCCATCGCTTTTGCATAACATTGAGGTTCTCCCTCATCTGTCAATAACACATACTCATCTGTATCATACCGTATGGAAGGATGTCGGTCTCTAGTAGACCTCTTGGGTGGAATTTCTGATTCGACAAGATCGATCAAGAGTCCGGTGATCTGTTTCACTTAATATCTACATTATCTAATCCCTGTTGGTCATCTTGAACATTTTTTTCCATCTGTACTGGTAAAGGAACCGGATCTAGGTCAATCAAATCATCGCTATACTGATGGACTCCTTTTTCTATCTTCTCAACATCTTGTATAGTTTGATCTTCTATAAACACAACATCACGACTTAACTTGCAGTTTCTTCTCAATTTGGATCATAAAATATGTAGCCAAATTCATCGGTTCATAACCAACAAAGATACATTGTCGTGTCTTCACATCGAGCTTAGATCTTTCATCTTTTGGTATATGCCTGAAATGCCTTGCAACCAAAAACGTGAAGATGATCATAGAAACATCTTTGCCAGGTCAAACTTCTGTTTGGTATCAAATTGAAGAGGAACACATAGTGTGAGATTAAGAACATGTACAAGCGTATTCAAAGCCTCACCCCAGAAAGATCTTGGCAACTGAGCCTGCGAAAGAAGACATCTTACTCTTTCAACCAATGTCCTGTTCATTCTCTCTGCCAACCCATTTAACTGAGGAGTCTTGGGAGGTGTCTTTTGATGTCCAATGCCCTGATGCCACAATACTCATCAAAAGGACACGAATACTCTCCCCCAATTATACGTTACGTCTGCAGCAATTTCTTCCCGGTTGTCTTTCCACTAAGGCTTGAAGTGTTTAAACCGCATCTAGTACTTGATCTTTGCTCTTCAAAGTGTACACCCATAACTTTCTTGAACAATCATCTATGAAGATTACAAAATAGCGCCTAAAGTTTTTGTCTTCATAGGACCAATACATCTGAATGTACCAAATCAAGTATGTATTGTTTTCTTGAAGGAGGGAACTCTTTGAAAGAAACTCTATTTTGTTTCCGCTAAACAATGAGTACATCTTCTTAAACAAACATCATTCATTCCGAGAAAGAAGATTCTTTTTAGTTAATACGCCAAGCCTTTCTCACTCGTATGAGCAGTCTCTTATGCCACAATTACGATGTGAGCTCATACGTCACGGCACATTAATAATGCCTTTAAAGAGTCTACTTTGCATAGTATATACAAGCTGGAATGTTTGTTCCCACGAGCAACATCCGTAGCACCTTTAGTAAGTTTCCAATGACCATTACTAAAGGTATTGCAATATCCTTCATCATCAAGTTTACTGCAGAGATCAAGTTCAAACGAATTTCAGGAATATGCTTTACCCCTCTAAGAAGTAGTCTCGTGCCATTATTCATCTCCAAACACACATCTCCAATACCAATGACTTTAACCAAGCCATCATTACCCAACTTCACTGTCCCAAAGTCACCTGCTGTATACGATGTAAAGAAGTCCTCTCGAGACGTAGCATGAATGGAGGCTCCACTATCAATAACCTAACTGACCTCGTGACATGCAACATTGACAACATCTTCATTATAAACAACAAGAAAGTCTTCTGAACTAGTGGTGGCAACTCGATCATTTTGTTTACTAACATCACCCTCTTGTTCTTTATCTTTATTCTTGTTATCCCGCTTCAACTGTCTGCAATATTTCTTGATGTGCCCTTTCATGCCACAGTGATGACACTCAATATTAGAAAACCTAGACTTGCTTCTTCCTTTTTATTTGTTCTTGAAACCTCTGCTTTTACTCCTCCCTCTTCTTTCTGTAACCAAAATCTCACCGCCTTGAGAAGACCCGTGTGATTTTCTTCTCATTTCTTCATTCAAAACACTACTCTTGCTTGATCAGATATTGATTATACCATTTGGAAGTGAGTTACTTAATGACATTCTAAATGTTTCCCAAGAGTCCCAAGAGCGTACCACTATAAACACAACCCTTGAATCTCATCATCAAACTTGATACCCATTCCGCCTAACCGATTGATTATTCCTTGAACGTATTCAAGTGATCTCACAACGTGATTTCATCTTGGTACCTTAAAGCCATCAATTGCTTTATAAGAAACATTTTATTATTTCTGTTTAAAGACATACAACTCTTCAAGTTTATTCCATAGTGACCGTGCATGTATTTCTCCACTTTAATATTATTCAAAACATTATCATCTACCCGTGATTTACCTTATATACCCTTGAGACTTGTCGATGTAACAAAGTCCATTCTTCTTCAGATAACTTTTCTCGCTTCTCAGAGGCAAACACAGGTAAATGAAACTATTTGACATAAAGGAGATCTTCCATTTTTCCTTTCCAAGTGTGATAATTAGAACCATTCAAAGTAATCATTCTACTCAAATTTGCTTCCATTATTCAACACAAGAAATTCCACAATAATAACCACAGCTATAATACCACTTTGTTAGGAGAATCACAATTTCAATTCGAACTTAATCAAGCTCTAAACAGCGGAATTAAACCTATTCTCCTTCTTTGTGTGAATATTTTAGGAAACAAATAAATATAGCTTAAAATGAAACATGCACAAAATCAACACAAGCAATTTACCTGGAAAAACCTTCCCGGTGTAGGAAGGAAACAACCACGGCACTCCTCTCCAAAACTTCCACTATCAAGAAACAATTGTACAAAAGTTCTCTCTAGGTAAAACTAGAGTCAAACAATCAACAACATCATCAAGAATTCACTTCTTGGAAACTAACAATTATTTCAAGAAGAATGGAGAAATCTAACCCAATTCGTAATCACTGTTCACTGCTCATAATTTCTCAAACCGGTGAGCCAAATCCAAATCCCACCGCACAGATTAAAGATTCTTGAGTCGTGAACATGCCTGCAAAATTTCAGCTTAATCGGACCAAAACGGCCTTCGATCGGAACACTTGATGAAGGCGTTTGGAGAGGAAAAGCGAAAACCGAGAGTAGTTTTTTATGCACAATTCTTGCTTTTGCTGCACACGTTTTTCTCTACTTATTTTTCACACAACAAACCCTAAATGTGTTTATTAATTAAGAAAATGAAATGACATAATTGCCTCTTCTTACTCCATGGGCTTTTAAGCCACATGGGCTTCCCTTGGGCTCCTCCAAATCAGGAGGAAAACCCAACAAATCTCCCCCTTTTCCGATTATATGGAGGGATCCACCATCCCGGAAAATCTCCCCCTTTTGCTGCACATGATCTGTCTGGATTAAAAAATAAGTAAAAATATTAAGGACAGTAGTCACCATGTTTCTATATATATATATATTGTCTTCCCTTAAACAAGCTATAACAGGTTAGAATTATCAATTCAATATATGCATACGAACCCGAGGCTCTTTTATGAGTTTGGATTTATTATCATTTGGTCATCATTTGGTTTTAATTTAACAAACAATACTGTTAAAGAATTGGATATCCAGCTAGAGACAACTAACATGTCAATTGGAAACAATTAACAACAAAATGGTGGGGAGCAATAAGCATCAAGAACATGTGTCCACGTAATTATGTCCATTTTTAATCATTCTAATTTTGCTTTAGTTTTGTATAATTACGCGCTTTGCTGGAGTATAACACACCTCGTCGGAGTCACACGTGCCTACACCCACACTCGTTGAAGAGATGACTCAAACGATACGTCGTTTATACCGCTCTATGAAGAAAATGACGTGTCATTATTCGGTTCTATCTTATCGGTTCGGTCTTCCAGCCGGTTCAGTCACTTTCCAGTTCAGTCGTTAGCCAATTCAGTCTTCTAGTCGCCTGATCAATCATTCCAGACGCCGGTTTACCCACTTTCATACTGGTTCCCGAACTAAAATTTCTGGTTTTGGAATCCTTGATACATTTCCTATAAAATACAATCAATTTCAGTTCATTATTTTTTCCATAAACAATCATTATTATCTAAAACACACTAAACCGTATCCCGTTTTTGAATTCTTCACTCAATAATCATTTCTGTAACTACCAATACCAACCTCACTTTACCAAAATGGTATAATGTTCTTAGCCATTCATTATATCTACACCACTCAGACCAACTAGACATGGTTCTAGTGGCTCAATCCTTAAGTCAAGAAAACTATTTGGAGTTATGTGATGGCTCTCACCACCAAAAACAAGGACAGATTTATTGACGGCATAATCACTAAGCCACCAGCAACCTCTGAGGAAGAAACCAAACAATGGACTCGCTGCAACATTCTTGTCAAATGATGGATTCTGAATAGCATATCGCCTAAAATTGCTAAAAGTGTCATGTATAATGATAACGCATATGAGCTATGGGATGAATTGAAGAAATATTTTTCACACACCAATAGCGTGCATCTATTTCAAATCGATCATGAATGCATATAAGAAAGTATGAGCATTGGAGAATACTACACCAAGTTGAAAGCCTATAGGATACTCGAGATGCATAATGTCCCCTTCCACATTGTGGAGGAAACGCCGGAAGGGAACTACAGGAATAACAACAAAAGTAGCAAGCCATAAAGTTCCTCATGGGGCTTAACATAGCTTACACAGTAGCACGAGTAAAAATCTTGCTCATGGAACATTTACATACAGTAAATAAGGTATACTCACTCATTGTTCAAGATGAAAAGCAAAGAACTGTATCCACACAAACCATAGGAAGGATGCCAGAAGCTGCTGCACTTGTCGCCAAGAATAGTCATCCATAATATCGTCCACAATATCCTCATAAGAATTACCCACCACATAACTCACATCTTAAGTGCGATCGATGCAACAATATCGGTCACAATTCTGAAAGCTGTAGAAATCTCCTCAAATGTTATTTATGTGGTCTCAATAGACACAATTCTAAAAACTATCAAAATTGCCTCAAATATGATTTCTGTGGTTTGAATGGACATGACAACAACATGTTTCGGAAGAAAAAGGCAATTCAAGACAAGAGAAATGCAAGTTATGGCTTCCCTTCCAAAGCTCACCATTTTATTTTCAAGCAAGTAGCTCTGACATAAGGAAACAATCCTACAACCTTACATCTACCCCAATATCATAAGTTCCTTACACTTCTCAATCAAGCCAAATCAGGTAGCATGGAAAGTCAAGTGACTACTCCTTCAGGTAACACATCATGTGTAAATGTTTTCTATTCAAAAACCCGTTGGATTTTTTATACAAGGGAAACTGATCATATGGTCTGTTCCCAAAGCCTTATGAACTCCAACATTTCAGTCACTAATTGGCATGTACATTTACATGATCATTCATTTGCCCATGTCACATATATCGACACCGTACATTTCTCTAATAATTTCATACTCCATAATGTCTTATGTGTTCCCTCCTTCAAATTAAACTTGGTTTCTGTAGCCAAACTCACTCAAACTACATTTTGTTATGTCACCTTCACTAATAATGTGTGCTTTGTTCAAGACAAACACTCAGGGAAGACGATTGGGATGGGAACTAAGAAAGCAGGACTTTACTACCTAACTATTTCGAAAATGGTTGGATGTTTCTCCATTTCAAATACCACTCCAACCAACCCTCATCTCTGGCATCAACGACTTGGTCATTTATCTGATAATAGTTTCTGTGTACTTTCTATTTCCATTAATATACTCTTATGTTCTATTAGTGATTGTTCTATTTGTCCATTAGATAAGCATACTCATAATCCATTTCCTTTAAGTTCTATCAATAAAAAAGAACTTTTTGAACTGATTCATATTGATATTTGGGGTGGCTATCACATTCCAACACTTAACGGAGCTCGTTATTTCCTCACTATTGTTGATGACTACTCAAGATGCACATGTGTATATCTCTTAAACACTAAAACTGATACACACACATTTCTCACCACCTTCATTAATCTTGTTGAAACATAATTTGCATCCAGAGTTAAAATCATTCGTAGCGATAATGGACCAGAATTCTCTATGACCCAGTTGTTTTCTACCAAAGGAATCTGACATCATACCAGTTGTGTCTCTACCCCTCAACAAAATGGTGTTGCTGAACGCAAACACCATCACCTTCTTAATGTAGCTCGCACATTGCTATTTCAAGCCAACCTCCCTAAATAATTCTAAGGAGATGCCATTCTTATAGCCACATACCTAATCAATTGTACTCTAACACTTGTTCTCAAGGGTAAAACACTATTTGAAATCTTTTTTCACAAAGTTCCTAGGAATAAACATCTTCGTGTCTTTGGTTCTCTTTTCTTTGCTTCTACACATCATGATCGACCCACCAAGTTTGATGCTAGATCATTTCGATGCATATTCATTGAGTATCCATCTGGGATAAAAGGTTATCGAGTCTACAATCTGAAAACATGCAAATATTTCATGTCTCGTGATGTTATCTTTCATGAACATATGTTTCCTTATTCCACTTCCACTATCAACACTCCAACTCTATTCATTCCATCAAAAAATACTATTTATGATGACATGCTTGACATTTTTCAATCAACCATTCCAAATACATCGCTTACTCATACACCATCTGACCTTCCAGCAATCGACTCACACACCCCTAATCTTCAAGATACATCTCTTGAAACACCATCATCACCTTTCATACCACATATAACTCCTTCAACACCAGTTACAGATAGGCTCTGTTGACCCACTCATGTTCCTAGCTACCTTCACAAATATCATGTAGAAGCTTCCTTGCCTTCTCGGTCCTTCCTTTCGTCTAACTCAACATCGTGCCTTTGCTACTTCTATTTCCATTCTCAAGGAACCAACCACCTTTGCTGAAGCTTTTAACAATCTAAAATGGTAGCTTTCCATGAAACAAGAACTGGATGCTCTCGAAACTAATGGCACTTGGACGCTCCAATAACTTCCTTCATACAAGAAACCAGTTGGTTGTAAATGGATCTACAAAATTAAGTATAATCCTGATGGCTCTGTGGAACAATACAAGGCTCGATTAGTGGTCAAAGGATATAGTCAAATTGAAGGTTTTGACTACCTAGAAACTTTTGCACTAGTAGCCAAGCTTGTCACTATTCGTCTCCTTCTTACCGTTCATGATATTCAAAATTGGCATCTTCACCAACTTGATGTCAAAAATGCCTTTCTCTATGGTGATCTTCACAAAGATGTCTACATGTCTCTTCTACCCGGATTCGGACGAAAGGGGGAAACACGAGTATGCAAACTACATAAATATTTGTATGGACTCAAACAAGCCTCACGACAATGGTTCATCAAGCTATCAACAACACTTAAGCTAGTCGGTTTTAACAATTTCAGGTATGATAACTCATTATTCGTCCGAACCCATGCTAATTCCTTCTCTACTCTTCTTGTCTATGTAGACGATATAATCATGTTAGGAAACAATCTACAAGATATTGAAAAAACTAAGAATCATCTCATGCGACAATTCAAGCTAAAAGATCTTGGTGAAATAAAGTTTTTTTTGGCAAAAAGGTTTCATGATCCAAGAAGGGAATTTTTCTGTCACAACGCAAGTATGCACTTGAAATATTGGAGGATATGGGTTACCTTGGTGCCAAACCTAACAATTCACCTATGGAACAAAATTTATCCCTCAACAAGGTTGAAGGAGAATTCATCAGTGACCGAACATCCTATCGAAGACTTGTTAGGAGATTAATATACTTGACCATCCCATGGCTCGACTTAGTATATGATGTGCACGTTCTCAGTCAATATATGGAAAAACCACGACAACCAAATTTGGAAGAAGCTCAACGAGTGCTACAATATATCAAGAACACACCAGGATAAGGTCTCTTTTTCATATCAACTAGTTCACTACAGTTAAATGATTTCTATGATGTAGATTGGGCTAGATGCACAGACACACGGCGATCAACCATGGGATATTGTATGTTTCTTGGAAAATCACTAATTTTTGGGAAGAATAAGAAGCAAAACACAGTCTCACGATCGAGTGCAGAAGTAGAATATTGTTCTATGGTGGCAGCCTGTTACGAAGTAACTTAGTTATGATACATTTTGGATTATTTGGGTATCAAACACTCCCAACCGGCCAAGTTATATTGCGACAATCAAGTTTCCCTTCACATTGCATCAAATATAGTGTTTCATGAATGAACCAAACACATAGAGATCAATTACCATCTACTGAGAGAAAAGATTCAAGCTGGAATGATCAAGACTTATCATATCTCTACATTGGATCAACTAGTAGATATCTTTACCAAATCCCTAAGTTTTCCACAGTTCTCGAGCATACTTAACAAGTTAGGAATAATTAACATATATTACAACTTGAAGGGGAATGTTAAAAAATTGGAGATCCAACTGGAGACAACCAACACACCAGTTGGAAACAACCAACAACAAAATGGTGGGGAGCAACAAGCATCCAAGAATATGTGTCCACATAATTATATCTATTTTTAATCATTACAATTTTTCTTTAGTTTTTTTATAAATTAGATTGTAAACATTCTTTTATTAAGACAATAAAATAAAATCATTTCTTACAAATACAAATACAACATAAACTTTCAAACCGTAAGCACTCATTGTGTCATTCTAGTCACCTCACTTTCTCGCCTCATAGAGCTCTCTCTCATGGACTCACAAGAGTCACCCTCCTCCTCAGTCCTCACTGGCACCATGCCATGCCACAAGGTCATCCCTTCATCCTCTCAATTCGAGTCCCTCACCCAACCGCGGCCACTGAACACCCAATCGTGCAAGGCTATATAATCGAGGCCACCCAGTTGAGCAAGGTCACCCAGTAACATAAGGCTCGTGGTCAGGTATATTTTTATGGTACTAAATATGAAACTGTTAATTTATATTGTCATTTTAGGAAGTGTCTTAGGAGAAGGTCTCATGATTTTGGTCAAGTGCTTTTATCTAAAGATAAAGATGGTTTGATATGTAATGTCTGAAAATTTTGATCCTAGTTGTTTTAGGGAGTTGTTGGCTTTAGTTGTTATTTTGCATGATATCCTTTTTCATTTGTTGAATATGATGCTTTTAGAGCTTTATTACAATATTTGAACCCTGAGGTTACAAATGTTTCTAGAAATACCATTAAATGTGATGTTATGTAGATGTACGATAAAGAGAAAAGTAGGATTAAAACAATGTTATCGGGAGCTCCTAGTAGGATTAACTTAAAATTCTATTTTTAGATCTTCGTTAGTACTAATGGATACATTAGTCTAACTTGTCTTTTTATAGAGATAAATATTTGCCTTTACAAAATTGGTAATTTAACTTTTCCTTCATGCCTTATCCATGTACTGGTTTAACATTATTAGAGAAAAGTTTCTTTCAATGTGTAGTGAATGGCACATTGAAAATAAGCTATTTTCTCTTACTTTAGATAATGCCTCTACAAATGATGGGTTTTTGGACTTGATGGTAACACAACTAAACATGAAAGAAGCTCTTGTTGGTTATCGTAGTTGTTATAAATTAGCACTCATGGAAGTAAAGTTCGGGTCCAATTTTGGTTGCACAAATATATAATAATGAGTAATAGCAAAATAATAAGTAGTGAGAAAATAGATGCCACAAAATGATTTAAGTGGTTCAATATTTCAATGTGAAAAGTCTACTCCACTAACGAAGGCACACTAAGAAAAATCCACTAATAATAAAATGAAGATATAAACACCAATATTCAAAGAGCTTCACAAAATATATCAAAATCGAAAATATACCCAGATACTTTCTGCACAAAATTAGATATCAAACCCAATAGATAAATTACAAAATTTTGATAATATTACCGAACAAGGGAGAACAAGATGGTGGAGGCCACAACTGGTGCAAATGGAATCACAATAGGAGCAATAGAACCACCCGATTGGAGGAGAAACTAGAACAAGCCAGAAACGATGCACGATTGCTGAAAAAAAATGGAGGTTGGGCTTGGCATCATTGATGGTGGACGAGTATTGTGTTGGCGATGATACAAGAAGCAACAAAGAGTGAAAATGCTCACAGAGTTTGAAGGACTGGCCGAGAATGGTGCTGGAACTATCTAACCAACTATCGATGCTAGAAGTGGCTGGTCGAGTCACACAACTTCTCTCCATTTTCAACACCCATTCTATTCTTCATTATTCTTGGCTTCTGAAACAAAAAACAACAGAAGTGACTTCTCTTTTAGGCTACAACATAGAGAAGGCAAAGAGTAATATATATATCTGTGTGTGTGTGTGTATGTGTGACAAATGAATATAGGGTTTATTTAGATTTGGGTTTTGGGCTTAATATTTTTTGGGCCATTATTTTAGCAAATCTCCACCTTGGCTCAAAACAGAAACATGTTCTTCATATGAAATTCCTCGGATTACCAAATAACCGATGTCCAAAGCCCCGAAGGGTGATCATCTATACAAACACCAAACAAGTCCAAACATGCTTGAACTTATTAAATGGAACTGGTTTGGTTACCATATCAGTTGGATTCTCTATAATGACTATCTTATTGACAAAAATAGCACACTGAGATACAATTTCATGAACGAAGTGATATCTGACATCAATATGTTTGGTTCTTTCATGATACATAGTATTCTTAGTTAAGTGTATTGCACTCTGAGTATCACAAAATACAACAGAAGTATCTTGTTGTAAACCCAAATCACAAACCAAACCTCTAAGTCAAATGACTTATTTCACTGCTTATGTTGCCATATATTCTGCCTATGTCATAGAAAAAGAAATTGTAGACTATAAAGTAGCCTTCCAACTAATGACACAATGAGAAAGAGTGAAGACATAACATATCAAAGATCTTCTTCTATCCAATTCACCAGCATAATCAAAGTCCACATAAAAAATAACACTGCAACTGGTATTAGAACTTCCATCATATACCAAACAAAAATTAGATGTACCTCTCAAATACCAAAGTATCCATTTCATTGCTTCCAATGACCCTTACCAGGATTACCCATATATCTACTCACAATACTAACTACATGTGAAATGTCTAGACGAGTAGAAATCATAGCATACATCAAACTACCAATAACACTAGCATATGGAACCTGAGACATGCACTGCTCTTCTTCTTCTAATTGTGGTGTCAAATCGAAAGAAAGCCTAAAATACGCAACTAACGGTGTATTCACAGGTTTAGGCTCTTTCATACCAAAGTGTTCAAGAACCTTTTCAATATAACTTTTCTAAGTCAAATAAAGCTTGCTTGCTTGTCTATCCCTATAAATTTCCATGCCCAAATATTTTTTCATTGCACCCAAATCTTTCATCTCAAACTCACCACTAAGTTGAGACTTTAACTTATGAACATCAAACTTATTCTTAGAAGCAATAAACATGTCACCAACATAAAGAAACAAATAGATAGATGAACCATCATGGAATCTTTTATGATAAACACAATTATCATAATCACTCCTAGAGTAACCATGATCAATCATAAAATAATCAAACCGCTTATACCACTACTGATGAGCAGAACCGACATCGCCAATCCTGCCAATACTTTGGTTTTATATTTATAAAACTCTCACAAGTGCACGATATTTGGGTTTATGGTGTTTTTTAATCTAATAACATAAAAATGAACATTGATACAGATTCAATAAACATCTATGCAAATTTTATCTTTTATAATAGTGGAGTATTTATGGATATAATAACTAAGTAATTATGCTTCCTCATATTATTTAGGTTATTAAAGATATAAATTGATATTTATTGATTCTCTCTCTTTTATATGAATACCACTTTTGGTGGGGTTAGATATTCTTTGTTAACTAAACAAATCAATTAACACCTATGGGTTGGGTTGATAACTAATTTGGTTAATTAAATTAATTCCTTTTTCTAAGAGATTGAAAATGAACCATTTAAATGCCACCTTTGGTGGGGTTAGATAGTTTAAACTTTATTCAAGATGTCCAAATTAAACCTAAGAATTTAATTATCTGAGTACTAACTTTCAAGTTTTAAAACCACTACTGAAAACATGTTGTCAATACATTTTTAGATAATAATTCTTATAAAAACTTTTGAAATAGAGTTTCACTCTAACTACCGGGTGATTGTACCAACAAGTAAAAAAGCACTACTCTAAATCAGACCGGATAACTAAACCTTAAAATCTAATTTTTAGATTCAGATTTAAGTTTGTAATGAAAAATAATATATTTCTCTCTAACATTCTTAATATAAAATCTTGAATAAAAATAAAATCAATTCATTTTAGAGATTTTTACCTATTTAATATTTCGAAAGCATAACAACGTTACTTAAATCATGTTTACAAACAGCCAACAAAGTTAAATTTAATCACAGACAAATTAAATATAACATATAAGAATAAAACATAAAAAATAATTGCAAAGAAGATAAAATCCTTACAGTACTTTGATGCTAACTCTGTTGCTGGAAAACCTCCAAACGGAATTTGCACTTCCATTTATAGAATAAAAAAGAAAATAAATTACAAAAACAAAATTAGTTATTCTCAAAAAGAAAAAAACTCTAAAACTAAGAAAAACTAACTAAGAAAAAACTAAAAACTAAGAAAAACTAAAAACTAAGAAATTGAGAGAAAGAAAGAGAAGAGAAGATGTCTTTTTAGGTGTGGTTTGAAGTGAAGAGAATATGGGTATTTATAAGTGAGGAGAGGAAGAAAAGATGGGTGAAAAAATGATTAAAAATGGTGGAAACGCAGAGTAGTGAATGATGACATCATTGTTGACATCATGCTGACGTGGTGCGCACGAATTGGGGCAGATGGACGCTGGAGCGCATAGAATGGGTGTTGATGGGCGTAGGCATGCACGGATTGGGCATTGTGCTGGCTCGGCGCGGTTGGGCAGCTGCCTGCGCGATTTCCACCTTTTTGACATTTTTGACCTTTTTGACCCATTTTGTCCAATCTTTCCATCTTTTTTACTTTTCCTCATTAATTTATGAATATATTTGTGATGTATTACCTCCGGTATTTTTCTTTGAGTCTTTAAGTTACTTTTTGAAGCAAAAATACCTAAAAAACAATAAAAATACCTATGATTCCGAAAAGATAGATTTATATAAATATATGATAAAATCATATAAATATATATGTTTTTAATCAATTAACGTACATAAAATCATGATAATTTTAATACTTTTTGAGCACTCATCAACTACCTAGGGGATTACTTCAACCCATATAAAGACTTTTTCAATAAATAAATATGATCTTCCTTACCTGGAACAAAAAACCCCTCTGGTTGATGCATATATATTTGTTGCTCAAGCTCACCATGTAAGAAGGCTGTCAAGACATCAAACTATTCTAATTCTATGTCAAACAATGCAACCATAGCAAGCAACACACGAATAGAGCTATATTTCAGAACATGTGAAAATACTTCATTGAAGTCAATACCCTTTTTTCTGACAATAACTCTTTGCAACAACACGTGCTTTGAACCTAGCTGCTTTAACCTCAGGTATACCTTCCTTTTTCTTGAAGACCCAATTGTTTCCAACAATCTTCTGGCCTTTAGGCTGTTTCATCAATTCCAAAGTATGATTCTTATAAAGTGATTCAATCTCTTCATTCATAGAAACTAGCCACTGAACAAACTCATCATAAATGACAGCTTCATGATAACTAGAAGGTTTATGCACCTCAATAGACTCTACCACAGACAATGCAAAAGAAACTAAGTTTGCATCTGCATAGTTTTGAGGGTGTCGAATCTCTCTTATTCCTTTACCCTTAGCAATATTATATGGTTACTCATGTTGCTCTTTTGTTACATCATGAGTAGAATCATCTATCTCATCCACATATGGCATTTGAAGTGCTCTCTTTCACTTGACTAGGAGCTCTACTCTTAAGCTCCACTTGTTCACTAACATTATGGTCTTTATCTATAATAATAGATTCTTTTTTTCTTTTCCAACATGGAAAACTCATAAAACTTAACATCTCTACTAATCAATATATTTAGATGACTAGGGTTCAACACACCATAATCTATAACCCTTCACCTTAGAAGGATACCTCAAAAATATGCATTTCAATGCCCTAGGCTCAAGTTTACCATCATTAACATGATTATAAGCAGGATAACCAAAAAATTTCAAATCAAAATAATTAGCAGGAGTACCAAAAAATACCTCAAATGGAGTCTTCAACTCAATTGTAGTTGATGAAGACCGATTCACCAAATAAGAGGCATGGTTACAAGCTTCAGACCAAAAATATTTATCCAAGTCAACTTGGAAGAGCATACAACCAACTCTTTCTAAGAGAGTCTTATTCATACGTTCTGCTATTCTATTTTACTATGGTGTATGACGCACAATACGGTGTCTCACCATGCCATTTCTTTCACATAACTCATTAACTGACTTTCACAAAATTCCAAATCATTATTAGTCCTCAAATGCTTGATTTTCTTGTCTGTTTGATTTTCTATACAAGGCTTGAATTTTACAAATTTTGAGAATGCATCATTCTTGTTATTCAAAAAATACATCAAAACATGACAAGAGAAGTCATCAATAAAAGTCAACATATATCGGGCACCATACTAAGATACAACATGAGAAGGATTCTAAAGATCTAAATGAATATAATCAATAGTGCCTTTCGTTTTATGGATGGTTATACTGAACTTGACATTGCGATGCTTTCTATAGACATAGTGTTGCTAGAAATCAAGCTTCCTAGTTTTCTCACCACCAAGCAAATCTCGCTTGCTCAAAATAAATACCTTGCCTCACTCATATGCCCAAGCTGCATATGCCATAATCGAGTTGTATCTGAATCTTGATCTGACGAGGACGAAATTGAAACACTACCAATAATAGTGCTACCTTAAAGCACATAGAGGCTACGTGACAATTTCCCTTTAATAATAAATAGAGCACCTTTACTAACTCTTAAAACTCTATTGTTGTGTGTTTTGCAACACACATAAATCGTGCAAGTATACACGGTCACAAGTAATAAAGATTTGTAAGTAAAGTATCGTTCACACGAGGATTTGTTACTATAGTTTGTTGAGTACTAAAATTTTATCTCTCTAATTTTATCCAAAACAATCATTGATTAAGAAAAAGGTAACAAGAAAATAAGAGAAATCTAGGATTGCAATTTTTCACCAAACTAATCCACTCAAATCATATTATTTTCTTTTAATTTATATTTTTTAGTACATTTAATTTGTCAACCGAAAACTTCTTTTTTATTCATACATCTCTTCCGAGCTCCGTATAAACACACCTCGTTAAATTAATTCACTATATCTCTATGAGAATTAAATTTAATAACATTCATTAAGTTCTAAGTTCTCAAATGGTCGCACATACAATTAGGGTATATTCCTATCCTTCATCATACATGTCATTCTATTTACGAGCAATATACACAAAAATGTCTTTCTCAAGTTTATTTTTATGCCACAAATCGTTTTGATAAAATTCGTAAATAATCAAAAAGCATTAAGCACAAAATAGAACGAACAAATCGAACGTCTTATAAATCTATCAAAAATAATTAAAATCAAAGCTTCATATATTTGAATCAAATGCAACCCTAGAAAAATTAAATTACTTCATTAAATTAAAATAAAAATTACAACAGATGCAGAAAAATTAGAAGAACAAGAAGCAAAATTAAAACATCATGAAACAAAAATATTTGGCACACGCAGAACACAACAAAAGCCAAAAAATGGCTTCTGTGTGTTCTGTAGTCCAAAACCGAACAACACAAAAATTCTAAACCAAAAAAAAATAACTTCTAAACTCTATCATAATATCACCTATTTATAGCTAAAAAAATACATCAAAAATATTAAAATATCATACACGTGTAACAATTTGTATCGAAAATAAAACCCCGACATTCCCTTTAAAATCCGCGGTCATGCGAAAATCAAAAACTTATTTTAATTCACGCGAGACAAGGAGCCGTTTCTGCATTTTTTTATTCATTGTGCGTGCCACATGTCAGCGTTTGATTTGCTGAATAGATTGGTGTGACACGTGGTAGCAAATAACAGGGAAGCAAGGACGGGCTCACGGAGAATTGCCGCACCGAATTGCGGCGCGAGACGTGGGGGACAGCGGCTGGAACGGGTGCGAGATTCGGCACTTTTGCATTCCCCGAAACGTACCACACGTCCGCTCTTGATTGGTGCAAGGGGAACGTTGAACACGTGGCATACTTTAAATGGTTGGAGGGAACGATTGCACGTGGTTCAGCCGCACGAGATTACAACCTTTGGCAGACGCGTAGCAGACACGTGGGACCCACCCTGCACGCCGGCCTGTGTGGCAGGTGGGCCCCATTCGGGCACCGAGCCGCATGAAAGTGAAGAGTCTGCACGCATTCGCTTTGGTCGGGCTTGAACTACACGCACCAATCTTGACCGTTTATGCTTTGATTGGAGGGACCACGTTGTACGCGTGGATGTTGACGCGTGGAACTTCTTTCCTGCGAAGACAAATAACTTCTATTAATTATCTTTTCGCCCACAAATTTGATCCAAATTACATTTTGAACTTTCTTAAATTACAATCAAGTCCTTTGCTAATTTTAAATTAAATTTTTAAACTTTTAATAATTATAATTAAGCCCAAATTCAATTTAAATTATATTTTTGATTTTTATAAATTGTAATTAAGAACTATAATATCTGAAATTATATTTGTGGACAGAAATATGAAATTAAGTACATTTTCAATACAAATTATTTAATTTTATTAAAAATGTATTTTTAGCACATAAAAGGAAAATATTAATTTATTTAACAAAAATTAACTAAATATTAAAAGAACATAGCAATTATCATTACTAAAATCGATGAAAATAACTGTATAAAATACAGTTATCATCTACCTTCAACTAAATACTTGTAACCTTATGAATCAAGAGTACCTAAAGATATCAAGTTATTTTGCAAATCTGGAACTTGGCAAACATCTTTCAAAGTCTTAACAATACTATCGTGCATCTTCATTCAGACAGTACCAATATCAACAACCTTGCAAGATATATTGTTCACCATCAAGACAACACTTCCATCAATAGACTAATAAGAAGCAAACCAATCTTTACTGGGGCACATATGGTAAGTGCAACCTATATCAAGAATCTAAACATCTCTAGGAGAACCAATAGATACTGATAGAACATTTTCACCATCAGAACTAGAACTATTTGCAACACCATCAACATCATTAGTAACAGAAGACGTTGTAGTAGATTTTCCTTTACCTTTAAGTTTCAAACAATTTACTTTCCAGTGCCCTTCCTGATGATAGTAGTTGCATTTATCCTTTTATTTTCTAGATTTGGATCTAGACTTGCCTCTATTGTTTCTTGAGCCTTTTTCTTAATTTATACCTCTGAAAAATAAACCACATTTATTATCATTGTTGCTACTAGACACCTTTTTCTTCAACTCTCTAGAATTCAAAGCTATTTTGACATCCTCCAAAGAAATAGTGTCTCGCCCATATAACATGGTATGAAAAAAATGTTCAAATGAATGAGGTAAAGAACATAATAGAACTAAGACCTGATCCTCATCATCAATCTTAATACCACCATTTTTTATATCACGAATAATTTTAGTAAATTCATCAAGATGATCGGGTAAAGATGTACCTTTTGACATTCTGAATGTATACAAAATATACCCAGATACTTTCTGCATAAAATCAGTAATCAAGCCTAGCAAATATAATTACAATTTTTTTCTAATATTACTGAACAAGGGAGAACAAGATGGTGGAGGCCACGACTAGTTCATATGGAATCGCCACAGGAGCAATAGAACCATGCGATTGGAGGAGAAATTAGAACAGGCCAGAAACGACGCACAGTTGCTGAACGAAAATGGAGGCTGGACTTGGCATCATTGATGGTGGATAAGTATTGTGTTGGCGATGATGCAAGAAGCAACCAAGAGTGAAGCTACTCACATAATTGGAAGGACTAGCCGAGAATGGTGTTGGAACTGTCTAGCCAACAATCGATGCTAGAAGTGGTCGGCCAGGTATTAAAGGATGGTAATCATGTAATCCATAAAATTAGGAAGAGTATTAAGTATACGAGAGGATGGTAAGTTATGAAGCATAAATTTTTTGAATGTGTTCAACTTATGCCATTGGATTGTAAGAAAGGGTTGAGACAAGATGTTCCTACTAGATGGAACTCCATTTACCATATGCTAGAAACTGTTTAGTTATATTGTTGTGCTTTTGTTCACTTGTCCTTGACGGACACTAATTACCAAAGTTGTCCCTCAACCAATGAATGGATTAAGGTTGACTTTTTTTGTAAATTCTTGAAGCCTTTTTATGAAGTCACAACCATATTTTCTGGCTCCAAATATCATACTGCAAACCTGTACTTTTCAAAGGTTTGCATTGTTTATGTGACATTGAAGAATGGTATTGAAAGTGAATATAATTATATTAGAAATATGGAAAGTCAAATGTTGACCAAGTTTGAAAAATACTGGTATGAATTTAGCCTAATATTTGTTTTTGTTGGGGTTTTAAATCCACGTTTCAAACTTTAGTTTGTAGATTTTTTTTGCAAGAAACTTCAGTTTGTATATTAATTGGTCTTGTCAGTTTAACCCTTTCATAAATAAATCGTGTATGGTTTTAATAACTGATCCAATTAATAAGTGAGTCGTGTTTGAATTTAATCTTGTCTTGTCGGATTGAATTCAGATCCGTCCAAACACAAGTCACTTTACCTCTCGAACTTCCCTACAACAGGTGCTTCAATTTTGTACTTTTCCTGCACCCAATCTCCATATAAAAGGAATTTTGAGCCATTGTTCAGAAAAAATAATGCTGGCTTCGTTTCTCTGCATTCAATTATAAGATGATCCATCAAACCACAATAACACCAATAAGAAGACAATCTTTCATATCTAAGTTGAATCCACTCCGTTTCATTAACTTCCATCTCATTGTGTAAAAAACCAACCACAAGAGGTTTGTTTAAATCAATTTCAACCTGGATTCTCATGAATTTATAAAAACCAATATTATATTTTTCATCATCATAATCTACTTGATAAATCCTTCCAATTCATTTTCCTATACGTCGACCATTTTCAGCAGATAGATATTAATCAAGAACATGTATTTGTATCTAAAATAAGGCAGAATTGAAATCAATGGGTGCCAGGTTCATATTTGGAAAACATTCTCATGAGACCAATAAGTGACATTTGAGCAAAAAAAAGACAAATAAGTGACCTGCAATATTCCAAGTTCCCTTCAACCAAACTTCCTCCTTATCTACTTTTGATTGAAACTTAAAAACAAATAAGTTAAAACATTCTTTGGAAACCACTAGAGATCCCCTAGTTTTCCAAGCACGGTCAGAAGTTTCTTTAACATAATCACGTTTAAACTCCTTAATTATCAAACCAAATCTTTCCAACCAGAGATTTTTCCACGTTTTGAATAGCCTTGGGAGGATCGTGTTGAAGAGTACTAATGCAAACTTCTTCCTTTTGAATGTATGTCATATGCCAATTTTCTTTACACTATATTTGTTTTTGTTGCAAGGATGGATTCGTGATTCTAGCTTTGAGATTATAGGCAAAGGGAAATTTTGTAATTATCAAATGATGCAGGAAAGTAGAAAGGCTTAAAATTCCAACCACTGGAATTAAAAACTGTGGCTTGAAATGAAAGTTATGAGATGTACATGTTGCATAATTAGTATTTATAGGCCCACCAGAAGTCTTCATGATTAAAATATTCATGAATCTATGTCCGAAAACACTTGTCATAAATGGGAGCAGAGCAGAAAGATGATAAACATTCCATCTATGAAACAAAGATCATGAGAGAAAGGAAATGTGAAACTGAACAAGATTTCTGTAAAATATCCACTCTCAAAAAAATCAATTGAGAGATGTAGAACCTTTCCATAGATATAGTAGATTACAAGAGGGAAGAATTTGTTTTAAGCTGTAACTAATACTTCAATAAACTCTTAACATAAAGATAACACTTCAACAAATACTGCTTTCATCCCCCCGCAAGCTGAAGGGTCGAGGCACGATGCAAAGTCTTGACTTCAAGGCGTCGAACCTGGAGCTTGACAAATGCTTGGTGAGCAAATCAGCTAGCTGATCTTCTGTTGGAACATAGCAGAGTTACAGCTTCTTTTTAAGCACTAAGTCACGAACAAAGTGAATGTCAATTTCAATATGTTTAGACCGAGCATGAAACACAGGATTGGCTGCCATATAGCTGGAGCTAATATTGTCAAACCAGAGGACAGGCACTTCTTGTTGAGGAATGCACAGCTCTTGTAAAAGGGATAAAGTCCATACAATCTCTGCTGCTGCTATGGCAAGACCTCGGTATTCGGATTCAGCACTACTTTTAGAGATAACTTTCTATTTAGTTGCAGACCAAGAGACTAAATTATCGCCAAGAAACAAACAATATCCACTGGAGCTTCGTCGATCATCAGGAGTGGAAGCATAGTCAGCATCTGCATAAGTTTGAACTTGAAGATGAGTAGAAGGATTGAGGCATAAGCCTTGCTGCATTGTACCTCTTAGATATCTCAGAATACGTTTGACAGAAAGCCAATGTGCAGTTGTGGAATTGTGCATAAATTGACAAGCTTTGTTAACTGCAAAATCTATTTCCGGTTTAATCAAAGTGACATATTGTAATGCTCCAACTATGCTTCTATATTTGGTTTGATCCTTAATAGGCTCTCCATCATATTGAGACAAAGCTTTGCCAGTAGCACCCGGAGTTGTGGCTGGTTTACAGTCATGCATTTCTGTTCTCTCAAGCAAGTCATCTATATACTTGGTTTGAGATAAATGAATCAATTGATCATCATAAATTACCTCAATGCCAAGAAAATAAGACAATTGACCAAGATGCCTCATGGAAAAAGCATAGTTGAGCTGTTATATAAGGCCTTCAATCTGTGTATGAGAACTACCAGTGACAAGAATATCATCCACATATACTAAAACAATAAGGGTGTTAGTTCTACCAAATTTCACAAACATGGAACTATCTCATCTAGAACATAAGAAGCCCCATTCTTGCAAGGCATGGCTTAGTTTGGTAAACCAGGCTTGTGGTGCCAATTTCAAGCTGTATAAAGCTTTTCTAAGTTTACATAACTTGTGAGGAAACTGCTGATGAGAGAACCCTGGTGGCCGAGACATGTATACATCCTCTTCAAGCTCTCCATTTAAGAATGCATTATGTACATCCAATTTTCTTACTTTCCAACCATAAGTAAGAGCAAGAGTGAGAATTATTTTTACCGTGTTTGGCTTCACAACAAGACTGAAAGTTTCAAAGAAATCCAACCCCTGAGTTTGATTATAGCCCTTTGCCACCAATCGTGCTTTATGCCTTTCCAAAGACCCATCTGCCTTATATTTAAGCTTGAAAATCCATTTACACCCAATGACATTGACAGAAGAAGGAGGATCAACCAGCTCCCATGTATTGTTTCTTTGTAAAGCCTCTATTTCATTTTGCATCGCAGATACCCAGTTTGGATCCTTCATTGCTTTCCGAATAGTTGTTGGTTCCTTCTGTCTTGTGGCTAGAAATAATTGTTTCTTTTTAACTATTCCATTCTGAGACCTGGTCACCATCCTCCTAGTTGCTTCTATAGGCTCTTGAGGAAGATTATGTTCATATTGTTGATGAGAAGAGGAGGAAAGAGACCCTGTAGAAAGATCATGAGAGATGGCGTGTTCAGATAGGTCATCGGTTGAGTGCTCAGAAGAGTGTGGTAGAATTGGAATGAGTGGAATAGAGCTGGATGCAGGGATGGGTTATCTCAAAGGAGGAGTAATAAGAGCAGGTGGCAGATCATTTGATGGTAGATTACAATCTGATGAAACAGGAACAACTGGAGTAGTTGGTGAGGCAAAAGGGAAGTTGTTTTCATCAAAGATTACATGGTGTGTAATAGACTCTGCCTGATTGGTAGTCTAAACACAAGTATCCCTTATGAACAGTTGAATATCCCATAAAAACAAATTCAATAGACCTATATTGCAGCTTATGTTTATTGAATGGGCGTATAAATGGGAAGCATAAGCAGCCAAAAATTCTTAGCAAATTGTAATCTGGAATTTTATTGAAGAGGACAGAGTATGGAGAGGAGAAATCCAAAACTTTAGTAGGCATTCTATTGATTAAATGTACAACAGTTTGAAATGCATATAACCAATATTTTAAAGGTAAAGAAGCCCGAGCCAAGAGAGCTAACCCTGTTTCTACTACATGGCAATGCTTTCTTTCAACTCTCCCATCTTGAGAAGAAGTGTAGGGGCATGAGAACCGATGAGCAATACCCTTGGTCTGAAGATATCGAGCAAACACCTTGAATTCCCCTCCATTATCTGACTGAAGTGTTTTTATTTTGCTGTGAAATTGATTTTCAACCATAGTTTGAAACTGAATAAAGACTTTTAAAGTTTGATCCTTAGTCTACAGAGGAAAAAACCATGTGAAATGAGTATGATCATCAACAAAAAGAATGAAATATCTGGAGCCAGAAGTGGACAATATAGGGGCTGGCCCCCAAATATCAGTATGAATAAGATCTAAAGGAGAGGATGCCCGAGAATGAGAAATAGGAATGGGCAATCAATGACTCTTAGCATATTGACAAAAGGAACAAATCAGGTCTTTATTCATTGAGCAAGAAAGATTACAGTTATTCAAAACTTTTTGTACAACAATAGATGAGGCATGTCCAAGATGATCATGCCAAACTTTGCTGCTATCAGTTGAGAGATTGAAAGCTGATACACTGTTATTGTGCAAAGAAAAAGAGTTATTATGCCTTGAGTCTTGTGAGTTGATAACTGGAAGCTTATACAAGCCATTCTCATTTTTGCCCCGAGCTAGAGCTTTCTTCGAACCTTGGTCCTTCACAACAAAATGGCTATGATAAAATTCAATCATTGAATTATTATCAGCACAAAGTTTAGCCACACTGATGAGATTGTTGGAGAGTGAAGGAACATGATAGACTTTGTTTAGGAAAAGAACTGAAGAATCTGAAAGAAGAGAGGTAGTACCAATACGAGAGATGGGGATTTGCTTACCATTACCAATGGTAACCCTTTCGGAGCCAGTGTAAGGAGTGATGTTGGAGAGACGAGCTGTATTCTGAGTCATGTGATGGGTTTCTCCAGAGTCTAGGTACCATGAGTTATTAGCAACTGTGTTAGGAGTGGCTAGCATTACTGACATAGAGCTCTGAGCTTGATTGTTGTCAGTGGAGGATTGAACCTGAAAAGTTATGTCAAACCTTTGATAACAATTTTGAACAGTGTGTCCAAATTTACCACAAAGTTGACATTGAGGTTTTGTTTGATTGTTGTTGACTCTTCCACCCTGGCCTCCACGATTGTGGCCCCTTCCTCTGTAGGCATAATTCAAGTTTGCTCCCTGTCCAGTGCCATAGGTAGGCGGCTTCTGATTGTTCTTGTTATAGCTCCTTCCACCTGTATATTTATTGTTTTGAGCAAAATTAGCAAACATGACTCGAGTCTCATCAATAGAATTGCTCCAAACGATGCTCAAAGGTGAGAAGAAGACTATGAACATCTTCAAGAGTGAGTTGATTATCTCTGGTACTGATTGAAGTGACTATATCATTATAGTTAGATCCTAAACCAGCTAACAAATTCATAATTTGATCTTGATATATTACAGGCTCTCCTATTGCTGCAAGATTATCACAAAGAATTTTGATTTTCATAATAAACTCAATCATTGAAATTGAAGTTTTCTTAGTTTTTTGCAAATGTAGTCGCAGCTGTATAAGACGAGCTCGCGAGGAAGATGAGAAGATCTTCTCAAGAGATTTCCAAGCCGATCTTGACGTGGTATGGCCTACAATCTGAGCCATTACCTCAGGAGTGAGCGTAGAGTAGATCCAACTTAGGATCAATCTATCCTAATGACGTTAATTTACAAACTATGGATTGATAACACCAGTAGTAGGAATAGTTTTCTCTGGACAAACTTATAAACCTTCGATGAAGTTCTCAAATCCATTCGTATATATCACGTTATCTATCTGCGATATCTAAATGACATAATTTGATCTGTCAAACTTAACAGGAAGCGTATGATTGAAAAACTGCAAAACTTGAAGCAGGAGCAAAGGAGGAAGATTGAGTCACTCCAATGGAATCCGAGAATGAAGACGAAGTAGTCGATCTAGTAGCTGTGGTAGACATCAAGAGATCAGATAAGAAAGATTCTTGATCAAAATCTTTAAACCATGATCGTTCTCAGCGAAGGGAAAGTTAGGGCTTTGATAGAGAAGAAGCTTAACAGAAAGATTGATTACCAGGGAAGTAACAAGAAAGTGGAAAAAAAATTTTCTCTTATACCAAGAAAGGAAATGTGAAACTGAATAAGATTTCTGTAAAATATCAACTCTCAAAAAAATCAATTGAGAGATGTAGAACCTTTACATATATATAGCAGATTACAAGAGGGGAGAGTTTGTTTTAAGCTGTAACTAATACTTCACAAAACTCTTAACAGAAAGATAACACTTTAGCAAATACTACTTTCAATGAGCAATTAAATATGGCTGTTGTTAACTTTCAAGAGCTCATCATGGTGTAGGCTATAGTAGTTGAAATCTTTAGCGCAAATCCAAAGAGAAAGACTATGCATGTATCTCTTACTGGATATGAAACGCGTGTTTAGAAAATAGCTATCTAAGTGTCATCCTTATGAAATAGCATAGCGAACTATGTATAGTTGGAAAAGATATGATAATATTTGCATTTAAAGAAAGCATGAGCATATCTAACAAGATGAAATGATGACATAATTTAAAATTTGAAAGATTAGTGTTTGGGCATATGGAAGGACCTATTGCTTGATCTTTGTAGAGCTCAAGCCTAGAGATGTCGGCCCTAGCCATAGGATGTTCGATCTCAAGTTTTAAATGTATTTTTCTTTACTCTTATACCCCTATGACACGTTGTGAAGTATACGCCCATGTAATCATGGGACTCAAATTTTGAGATCGAACTTTAGTTTCTAATCCCATATTTTCTAAGAATAATCTCGAATTCTGAGAGAGACTTAAGAGACAACACACATGTTCCACTTACTAGTTACCTCCAAAATCACGATCACTTGTTCTTTATCACCATGGTAAGGACCCCTACTAAAGGTACACTAAGACTAGCAAATGAGGAAGCAGCGGCAGCACTGTACAACACCTCACCAACCTACGGCGAGGCCAAAATGGAGACTAACTCTCATTGAGAGCTGGCTCATCAACTTCTCGAATTAAGAAGAGAAATCGAGGAGACTAAGTGGGAAAATAGGTCATTGCGCTCTCAATCAGGTGGGGGAACCTCCGATGATCGAGACACCAATCCTATTTTTAGGAATAGACTAGTGTGCATCATGCCTGAGCTTAACCAGGGTGAACAAGAAGTTGAGTAAGACCCCCTTTCTAGTTCGGCGAGACCTAACAACAAGCAGTGGTTGCATGAGAGAAAAAGATAGGAAGTTCCATTTTAGGCGTTGGAAGAAGCTAACAAAAAGCAAGACTAGGCCTTAAAACTGGCCAGTGAAAGGCATGAAAAAGGCAAAACCCCTTATGATGTGAATAAGGACTGTAAGCAACTGTGTGTCTCCCTATTTTTTGATGAAATAGAGCACGATGAGCGACCATCCAATTTCATTGCTTCCAAGTTCCTATACTATAAAAAGACCAAAGATCTGGTAACTCACGTGCAAAATTTTAAGATGGCTATGACCTTTATGATCCTCACTCAGGGCAAGAGAGATGAAATGATGTGTAAGTTATTTATTGCCACCCTATGTGATGGTGCACATAAGTCATTCAATAACTTGGCACCCCATACCATAACCTCCTTCTCATAGTTTGCCAAGTTATTTATCACCAATTATACCTGCAACAAGCCATTAAGGATAGAGCTGCACCACCTCTTCTCAATCACCCAAGAAAGTGGTGAGTCTACTAAAGAATATATGAGAAGGTTTGGAAAAGAAATGCTAAAGATATCATATTGCACTAGCTCTATTGTGATAAAGGCCTCTTAAGGGATTCAGATTTGTTTGTAGAATTGACCAATACGGTCCCACAAACTTTGGAGGAAGCTTATGGAGAAGTAAGAAAATTTGTCAATCTAGAAAGAGAGATAGGTATAGTTAAGAGAAGCAAGGAAACTGTGGAGGTTATGCTAGAAAAAAAGAAAAAAAAGGATGATCCCAAACAAGGAAAACCAAGACAACAGGATTAATAAAAACAAGCGTTTCACATGAAACCACAGAGGGAGTAGCCAATGGTCCGATAACAGAAGGCCTTAGGAGAGGTTACTATCTCCCTTCAAGGGCCCACCCTTAAGAGTAAGTATGCCTCATGTAGTGTTGATAATGGAGGAGGAACTGAATTTCAGATGGCCTTTAAAAATGAGGGCTTTCCTTAGGGACACATCCAAGTAGTATGCCTTTCACAAGGATGTAGGTCATGAGATGAGAGACTTCAGACATTTGAAAAAATAAATAGAGGATCTATTAGCCAAAGGATATTTAAAAGACCTCGTATGAAGCAACAGTAGAGGAGGAGGGTGATAGCCCGCACGTGAAACTTCGAACCTATCTGCTTCTTTAGGTAGCGAGATAGACCCCTACAACAAGCCCAATATAAAAACTATCCATACCATATATGGAGGGCCCATCCTCAATAGGACTACCAATAACTCACGTAAAAGGTATGCTAAAGACTTATACAACTCCATGTATGTTTATAATTTGGAAAAAGAGAGGTCTTCTGTTGAAATCACTTTCATTGAAATGGATGAGGTCTCGTCTCCCCACAAGAACTCATTGGTAATCACATTAAGAATAGGATCCTGTGATGTTTGTTAGATCATGATTGATACTGAGAGCTCAATCGACCTTCTTTTTCTGTTGACAACAAGGGCCTTAGACATAAAAGAATGTGATATTGCAAGAAGAGAGCTACCCCTGGTGGGATTCAACAGTGGCACCACCTACGCAATTGGAATGGTGGTGCTACCTATAATGCCTAAGGGATCTATTGTGATAACCAATTTCATTGTAATTGATGTCCTAGCTCACACAACGCCATCCTAGGAAGGCCATGGATACATAAGTTGAAGGCAGATCTATCCACCTTCAACCAAGTCATCAAATTCCAGACCGAGAAGGGAATAAATGAGATAAGGGGAGACCAGGAAATGAAAAGAAGTTGTTATAATGCCATTATGAAAGAGGTCACTCCCAATTATCAACCACAATATGAGCCTCTTCAAAAAAAGGCCTAGAGATAGATGTCTAGTATAGTTTGTCAATTCAAAATATGCAAGATCTACCAATTGGAGACAAGGAAGACCTTACACTTCTGATGTACCTTATTTTACTATCTTCGTGTACCATCCATGTATACATGTATTAGGTGATTTATTGCAAGTAATCTCTCTCTCCTAATATTACATACTTGTCCTCAAAAAGGGTAGATCGTTCTCCCTCAAAGTGTTGATCACCTCAAGCTCAAAAAAGGTAAAGCGCTCACCCTCAGAGAGTTGATCACCTCAAGCTCAGACTAGGTAAAGAACTCTCATTCAAAGAGATGATCACCTCAAGCTCAGACCAGGTAAAGCGTTCTCCCTCAAAGAAAGTTGATCACCTCGAGCTCAGAAAGATAGAGCGCTCTTCCTTACAGAGTTGAACACCTCAAGCTCAAAAAATTTAGAGCGCTCTCCCTCAAAGAGTTGATCACCTCGAGCTTAGACCAAGTAGAGCACTCTCTCTCAAAGAGAGTTTATCACCTCATCCTTAGAAAAGGTAGAATGCTCTCCCTCAAATATTTTATCACCGCAAGCTTAGAAAAGGTAAAGCACCCTCCCTTAAAGAGACTTGATCACCTTGAGCTTAGAAAAGGTAGAGAGCTCTCCCTCAGAGAGTTGGTCATCTCAAGCTCAGACCAGGTAGAGAGTTCTCCCTTAAAGAGAGTTGATCACCTTGTCCATAGAAAAGGTAGAACGCTTTCCCTCAAATAGAATTGATCACCTCAAGCTTAGACAAGGTAGAGCGCTTAATTAGTGCTTAAAAAGCACAAAAAATTCCATTATTTAATGTACTTTAATTGATTAAATAGATTTATATTTATATGATTTTATCATATTTTTATATAAATTTGTCTTTTCGGAATCACGAGTATTTTTATTATTTTTCAAGTATTTTCATTTAAAAATAACTTAAAGACTCGAAGAAAAATACTAGAGGCAATACATCACAAATATGTTGAGAAAAAATGAGGAATATTAAAAAAATGAAAAATAGGACAAAATGGTCAAAAATGTCGAGTCCCGCTTGTAGCCAACATACGCCCAGCATAAGCATGTGCCAAGTCTTGTGCACGCCAGCACAAGTCTGCGTCTATCCTGTGCACCCTGAACATATGTCACGCCAAGTCCCGTGCACGTTAGCTCCCTTTTTTCTATAAATCTTGCCTCTATATGCGTGCTAGCCAGTCCAAACGGGTCCAAGATAAACTTTTGAGATATTTTTCCACTTTTTTAGCTTTTTCCTTACTTGTAAAAGGACTCTCCCCCCCATTTTAAAATTCCTAAAAATCCCTCAAATCCCTAAAAATAACTTCTCTTTCTCTCTCTAGAAAGCTTTCTTAGTGTTTTTTAGTTTTAAAGTTCTTCTCTTTTTTACAAGAACTAGTTATGCTTTTATAGATTTCTAGTTTTTGATTCAATAAATAGAAATGCAAATTCATTTGGAGGTATAATTTTAAAATGAATTCTTTATAGTTATTTTTATATGTTATGTTAAATTTGTTTGTGATTAAATTTAACATGGCTGGTTGTTTGTAAATATGTTATAATAATAACGTTGTTATGCTTGTGAAATATTAAATAGGTAAAACATTTTTATAAAATCAACTGGTTTTGTTTTTATTCAAAATTTTATATAAAGGATATTAGAGAAAAATATATTATTTTTTATTATAAACTTAAATCTAAAAATTAGATTCTACGGTTTAATAATCCGGTCTAATTTAGAGTAATACTATTTTATTTTTTGGTACAATCACCCAGTAGTTAGAGCTAAACTCTATTTCAAAATATTTTTACAAGAACTATTATTCGAAAATGTATTGACAACATATTTTCAGTAATGGTTTTATAACTTTAAAGTTAGTACTCAAATAATTAAATTCTTAGGTTTAATTTGGACACATTTAATAAAGTCTAATTAACTAACTCCGCCTAAACTCTGATTAGACGGTTTGTAATTTTCTTATAAATAAAGCTAAAATTTTATACTTAATTAATGAATAGGCCCGCCTATGGATATTCGTTAATTAGTATTAAACAAAAATATTTGGGCCCCACCTAAGGACACTTTCATACCAAAAAGTAAAAAAATCAATAAATATCAATTTATATCTTTAATAACCTAAATAATATTAGCAAACATAATTAACTTAATTATTATATCCATAAATAGCACATTGCTATGAATGATAAAAAAATTCATAATTGTATATTGAATACATATCTATGTTTATATTTTTATGTTGTTAGATTAGGAAACACAAAAATCAAAATATCGTGACAAGTTGTTTAGGATTTAATTTTGTTTTTAAAAGTTTGAATAATAAATTAAAACCCACATATATTTCTTCTTTAGATCGACCTTGAGAGTATACTTGTCATTTTCTATAAAATTATTTGTCCACTTATGAGAGTTTTACAAATATAAAACAAAACTATCAGTAAGATTGATATTGCTAACCTGTTGCCAGTCTTGTTCATTAACGCTCTCCATATAATAGATTTGATCACCTCGTCGTCAGAAAAGATAGAACACTCTCCCTTAGAGATTTGATCACCTCAAGCTCAGAAAAGGTAGAGAGCTCTCTCTAAAAAAGAGTTGATCACCTCGAGCTCAGACCAGGTAGAGTGCTCTCCCTTAAAGAGAGTTGATCACCTCGTCCTCAAAAAAGGTAGAACGCTATCCTTTAGAGAGTTTATCACCTCAAGCTTAGAAAATGTAGAGCACTCTCCCTTAGAGAGTCGATCACCTACAGCTCAGACTAGGTAGAGCATTCTTCCTCAAAAAGAGTTATTCATCTTGTCCTCAAAAAAGGTAGAGCACTCTCTCTCAAAGAGAGTTGATCACCTCGAGCTCAGACTTGTGAATGCTTTCCCTAAAAGAAAGTTGATCACCTTGTTTTCACAAAAGGTATAAGGCTCTCCCTCAGAGAGTTTATCACCTCACGCTCAAAAAAGGTAGAGAGCTCTCTCTCAAATAGTTGATCACCTCGAGATCACCAAGTAGAGCGCTCTCCTTCAAAGAGAATAGATCACCTCGTCTTCAGAAAAGGTAGAATTCTCTACCAGAGAGAGTTGATCACCTTAAGCTTAGAAAAGGTAGAGCCCTCTCCCTTAAAGAGAGTTGATCACCTCGAGTTCAAACCATGTAGAGCACTCTCCCTCAAAGAGAGTTGATCACCTTGTCCTCAAAAAGGTATAAGGCTCTCCCTTAGGGAGTTTATCACCTCAAGCTCAAAAAAGGTAGAGAGCTCTCTCTCAAATAATTGATCACCTCGAGCTCAGACCAGGTAGAGCACTCTCATTCAATGAGAGTTGATCGCTTCAAGGTGAGAAAAGGTAGAGCCCTCTCCTTTAAAAAGAGTTTATCACCTTGAGCTCAGACTAGGTAGAGCACTCTTCCTCAAAGAGAATTGATCACTTCATCCTTAGAAAAGGTAGAACGCCCTCCCTCAAAAATTTGATCACCTCAAGCTCTAAAAAGGTAGAGCGCTTTCCCTCAAAGAGAGTTGATCACCTCAAGCTTAAACTAGGTAGAGCGCTCTCCCTCATTGAGAATTGATCACCTCAAGCTGAAACCAGGTAGAGCGTTCTCCTTCAAAGAGAGTTGATCACCTCAAGCTCAAAAAAGGTAGGGCTCTACACCATGTGGACCATTGTGTCCAACACCTCCTGTATATGGATGTTGAGAAGGAGCTTGAAATCATACATAAGGACGTCAATCCTATTCTTGTTGTAAATAGGTTCCTTTTTTAGATTCATTGTGTCATTTCACTTGATGAGCCTCTTACTCTTCCAGCTTAGTTGAAGAACTGAGTTAAAAGAGTAAGGGGACTGATGTTTGGGTATAATAAAGGACCTACTGCCTGAGCTTTGTAGAGCCTTAGCCTTAAGATGTCAACCCTAGCCTTGATACGTCAGCCCGAGCCATGAGATGTCAGCTCGAGCCATGGGGTGGTCGACCTTAAGCTTTAAATGTATTTTGCTTTATCCTTATACCCCTCTGGCACGTTATGATGTGTACACCCTATGTAACCAACACTTATACATGTAAAGATATATACACATAGAATCCTTAAGAGATCCACATATTCCATCAATTGCAATAACTTTTATCTAGTTTCTCTCTCTGCAAATCGAATCAATATCAACAATAAGGAAATTGAAATTAAAAGGAATATTGATTATGTTTAGAAACCCATAAAATCGATGAAGCAAAACAAAGGTAATGAATTAGGGATAGAGTGAGAAAAATAGGTAAAGAGAAAAACAAGTCGATATTTAAAGTCAGTTCTTGGATATAACTGACTTATAATGAATTTGAAGTTAGTTCGGTGAAAAACCAACTTAAAATTAGCATCGGTTGACGTGTTGAACTAACACGACACATGTGGATAGCATCGGTTGACACATAGAACTGACGCTATGTAGTACGTGTAGCATTGGTTCAACACGTCAATCGACGCTACACATGTGGATTTTTCCTTTTCTCTTCTTTCTTCCCTATCAAACACAACATTTTTAATTTGTAACGCTGTAAACAACAACCAAAACCAAGCTTCACTTCCTTCACTCTTTCTCAATTTTCGGCCGCCTATGACCACCAATTCCAGCATTGTTTAGTGGGTTTCCTTCCTCTTTAAATTATCTTCTAGATCCCCCATTTTTTTAGCAAAGTGCCATTTTTTTCTTCATTTTCTTCATTTTTTCACTTCATATACTCTTGTAAGTATTTTTATTAATACTACGCACTTATTATTCACTTTGCGTTATTTTTTGTATATTATGTATGTTACTATTTTTATTATGTAGGTTTTGTATAAGTATTTTGTAATAAAATAAATGTATATATATATATATTTATGACTGTGATTTAATATTGGTGTTTAATTTATTTATTTATGTTAATATGAAATGGGAAAGACATGATACACATTAAAAATATATGTGATTTGAAGTAGTGTAGTTATTTAAAAGAACTCTTAATCATCCCAAAATTTTTATATAAATTATGTTTTATATATCTTAAATTTTAAATCAACTCAAATGATGTGCCATATTATTATTAGTAATTACAATCAATTTCATATAATTATATTTATGTGTATATATTTGTCATGTTTATTTTTTTATGTATTTATTTTTATATGATATTTTGGTATATATTCTAATAATTAGGGAATTTATATATAATACTACCTGAAATATATTTATTGGATACATATTTAATATGCTTAATGTCATTAATAGAAAATAGACAAATCTTGGATGACAAAATGTAGAATTGAGCAGGACTACATTTCTAGAGTTGAAAGTTTCTTAGAATTTTCTTGTAGAAATAGTAATAAATAAATTATTATGATTCGATATCCATGTGTTAAATGTAAAAATTAGCGATTTCATGATGTTAATGAGGTTAAGTATTACCTTATCCATAGTGGTATTATTTTGAGTTATAAAAGTTGGTATTATCATAGAGAAAATATTGATAATACTCATGTGGAAGAGATAAATAAGAATGTGAGTGGATTATATATATCTTATCATAATGTACAGACAAAAAATATTTTTCATGGTGTTGAAGATGAACTATATGAGGATGATCCCGAAACTTTTAAAAAACTTCTAGAAGATGATGAAAAACCATTGTATACATAATGCAAGAAATACACTAAAATGTTGGGATTGGTTCATTTGTATAATGTGAAGGCAAAACATGGTTTTTTTGACAAGGGATTCACAGAATTATTAAATCTACTAATATATATGTTTGTTTAGGGTATTGAATTGCCATCTTTAATGTATGAAGTGAAGACATATCTTAGTCGATTTAGCATGGAATATCATAAGATCCATGCTTGTCCAAATGATTGCATTATTTATAGGAAAGAATATGAGACATTAGATTATTGTCTGATGTGTAAAGAATCGAGATGGAAGCATGCTACAAATGAGACAACACCTAAGAAAGGCGTGCCCACAAAGGTTCTTTGGTACTTTCCTCTGATTCCTCACTTTCAAAGGTTGTTCAAAAGTAAAGAGGCATCAAAGATGTTGACTTGGCATTCAGATAATCAATTTGATGATGGGGTACTACGTCATCCTTATGATTCTCCAATTTGGAAAGTAGTAGATAATTTATCCCCTCAATTTGCATCTAATCCGTTCAATCTTCGTCTTGCCATTGCTGCTGATGGGATTAATCCACACAGATCCCATAGTAGTAGATATAGTCGTTGGCCAGTAATTATGGTAACATACAACCTTCATCCCTGGTTCTGTATGAAAATAAAATTCATGAGGACTGAAACAACCCGATGTTGATATTGATGTATATTTGTAGCCTCTGATAGATTATTCAAAGACATTATGAAATGATGGTGTAAATGTTTAAGATGCATAAAGAAGAACACTTTAACTTGAGGGGGGGTCCTTTATGGAAAATTAATGATTTTCCTAGCTATGGGAACTTATCAAGACATGTAACAAAAGGTTATATGGGATTCCCTATATGTAGTGATGGCACTTCTGCAACTTATCTTGTTCACAGACGAAAGATGTCTTATAGAAGACATAGAATATTTTTGCCATCTAGACACAAGTTTAGATACCAAAATAAATTGTTCGATGGTGAAGAAGACCATGATCCTACACCCTGACCTTTATGAGGTGTTAAGATATTAGGGAAATTGAATGGTATGACATTCAAATGATATAAAAAGATGAAAAAAAGAATACTCAATAAGGTAGGAAAATGAAATAGGTTAACTAATAAAAGAGGTGAAAATGAAAATGTTACTGAATCAATAGATCATGGTTGTTGGAATAAAAAAATCAATATTTTGGGAATTACCTTATTGGAAAGACCTACACATTCATCATATCTTAGATGTCATGCATATTGAGAAAAATGTATGTGAGATCTTGATTGTTACATTACATAATATACCTGGAAAAATGAATAATGAAATTAAAGCAAGATTGGATTTAAAGAAACTAGGTATACGACCTGAATTGGTACCAAGGGTTGAAAATGATAAGAATCGAACATACTTTCCACCAGCATCATATACAATATCAACAAAAGAGAAGGATGTGTTTTGTAAATGTTTGACGGGTGTGAAATTTCCTAATGGTTACTCATCCAACTTAAAAATTTTGTGTCTATCACTGATAAGAAACTTTATGGATTGAAATCACATGACTGTTATATCTTAATGCAACAATTATTACTAGTTTCTATTAGATAAATTCTTCCAAAACATATTCAATTATCAACAATTCATCTTTGTTCATTCTTTAATACAATATCCAAGAAATCTATATTATTTGGCAAGTTAAACTTTTTACAAAAAGATGTTGTAGAGACTTTGTGTCTACTTGAAAAATATTTTCCTTCTTCTTTCTTTGATATAATGATTCACTTGTGTGTTCATTTAGTTCGAGAGGTTCAATTTTGTGGTCCTACTTACTTAAGGTGAATGTATCCTTTTAAGAGATACATGCAAGTCCTCAAAGGATATGTAAATAATAGAAATCAACCTGAAGGATGTATGGTGGAACGTTACATTACTGAAGAGGCCATTGAGTTTTGTTTTGAATACTTTAGTGGTTGCATTGAAATTGGGAATCCTATGCACAAGTTGTTCTTAGAACATCACATGATCTAAGTAGGTAACTCTATGCTTGGTGAAAGTAAGAAACTATTTATTGATCGCACTCGATGGGAAAAAGCACATCGAATCATTTTGGTAAATAATAATGAGGCATAACTGTAGATAGAGTAAGTGATGACAGGTTCAACCTTTCCATTTAAAATGAAATTATTTTTTATATAACTATAAATGATATCTACTTGATATATCTTTAATAATATTACAGAATACATTTAAACTTATTGAAGATTGATCCTCGTTATAAAAAAAGAAGGAGAAAAATGGTTGTATGATGAATATAAACGAGACCTTATTAATTGGTTTCATAACCATGTAAGTGTCACTTACAAGAATTCATTAGTACTTCTATGCAATATTTTAAAACTTTGCTTTAAACACATTTCATGTCTTTGTATGCATAGATTTGATTTGAACTCAACAAACCCAATCATAAAATAACAGAAATTTTAGAATGTCTTGCATGTGGTCCAAAATTTGATGTCAAATCATTTTCTAGTTTCACAATTAATGGATTGAGGTTTACGACTCAAGCAGGGGACAAAGTTCGAGTAAATCAGAATAATGGTGTGAAAATGGTTGCAAAAACTATGCAATTTTCCAATTCAAAAGATGGTGATCTTGTACTTTCTGATAAAACATATTATGGTATAATTCAAGAAATTTGGGAACTCGATTATGAGATCTTCCATGAAACAATATTCTTGTGTGATTGGGTAGAAGATGTTATCAATGTTGGTTATAAAATAGATAATTTTGGATTTACCCTTATAAATTTATCTAAGATAAGTCACATTGATGATCCTTTCACGTTAGCACTTCATGTAAAACAAGTATTTTACATAAGCGATCAAATTGACACGGTATGTTGTGTTAATGGCTCTACAAAAAGAGTTCTACCATTATGATGCTTTAGAAGATGATGACCTTATGCTTGATACATTATCTAATATTAGTCATTTGTCAAACAAATTGCCTAATGCATGTGATGATCTAGTTGATGATGATGATTCTTTCCCATGGACTCGATGCGATTGTGAAGGAATATATGTATACGATCAACAACCTAGTTAAACATAATGTATGTTATATATTATTCTAATAACTCTTGGATGTTTATATGTATCGACTTAAAATTTTCAATTAATTTATATTTTATCATTGTTTGTAAATATTTCATGGATCCTAGGGTATCAGATCTTGTAGATCCAAATGATCTATTGGGGCATTTGAAAAGAAGAGGTTTGGAAAATATACATGATGCTTCACTTAACTCAGATGATAGAGTACTCGTTCTATTTAATGATACTGGTAATCCAATAGAGGAAAATAGCCAACAATTGAAATCCTCTATTGGTATACTTGTGAAGTCAAGTATACCAATCAATATAAATGATTGTACTCAGGTTGACGAAGATGAAAAGGTCAAAATATGGAAAACCATTTTTGTAAGTCTCTTTTATTTTATAACTAATTACATATATTATACATTTTTATATTGTATCTCATCTTTTGTAGTGTGTTTTTACAGAATCATTATAAAGTCCCTAACACTTTAAAGAGAAAGTGTTATAAGATTGCAAATAAGGCGTGGAAGCAATACAAAACATCCAAATTGGCCATAAATTATGTGTTTCCATATTTGGAACCACTTGATGAAGTAGAAGTATACAATATTCCTAAAGGACACCCTTGGATTACACCTCAAGTTTGAAAAGACTTTGTGCATTATAGACGTATGGATGAATTTCAAATTATTAAGGAAGAACATTAGAATATATAAATGCATAATATTCTTCCTAACCATACTGGGAGGTTTTCAAATCCTCAAGTTAGATATAAAATGGTATTATTAATTTGTGTTAATTTATAAATATTTTTATATTTATTTTCCTCAAATTTAAGTTGATGTCATGGTTAATAAATTTATTTAATTTATGTAGAAAGCTGAATTGTGTAGACTGATTACCCGATCTGAATTGTACATAGAAAAAAGACCCCCAAAACGAAGAAGTCAAAACCAATGACTAAGTGAAGAGAAGAACAACTAAATAAGTTGGTTAGTAATTTAACTTGAAACAAAGTCTTTATGATTTTTGCTAATTGATGTAATAATGTATGATATGTTTGTTTGCTTTATTATTTGTAGAAAGCTGTTCAAGAACAAATAGCAAGGAAAAAGTATAGTTTAGTGGCCAATCATCGCGCACTAAGTCATTCAAGAAGAATCCATGGAAAAAGTATAGTTTTGATTATGCTTTAAAATTCAACAGAAATCTTGGTGTTTTGATGACTATTGTTGTGTGGGCATCTAGCATAAATGATGGATGGACTATGCCACTTCCTATATAAATTTCTGGTGCAGACATCAGTCAAACATATATATTGATCGATTTCATATTGCATCTATTTGAATATCAAATGATCGATTTAATTATAATTCAAGTGTGGACAATGTGAGTCATCAATCAGTAAATAACTTTCATTTATTATGTAGAACATATATAATTATATTTATATTATCTAATTATTTATATATATATTTCTTTTATATAGGGCATGTTATTATCGACTTCAACATAATGACACATCACATTTAGCAATGTTCTTTGATTCTTCATTTGTCAATTGATATCAATAGAAGGATGTTAGCCTCAAAGCTAAACAATTATATGATATGGCATTAATGATTAACAAAAATCAGAAGTTGATAATCCCTTGGCCACTAAAGTTTGAACAAGACCAAGATCATTAGATGTTGGTAATCCTTGATCTGTATGGAAATCATGTTTGGTACTGTGACTCAGCTTCCATAGAATTGAGTAAAGATAAAAAAAAGTAGTTGTTTAAATGTAAGAGTTATAGCTAGCTATTTTTCTTCTATTATTCTTTGTAATATTTAATACAAAAATAACTGTTTTAAACTTTGATAGGGCATGGAAGTTGTGGGAAAAGAGTAGGGGCATTGCCCTTAAAAAATCTCATAAGCTTATATGGGACAAAGTTATGGTATGTACAAGTGAATATTAATAATTTTATTAATTTTACTATTGAATAATAAATATGTTCGAATATGAAAAATCATGTACACTTGTTTTTTGTAGGTTCCACAACAAAATGATGAAGTCATGTGTGGTTACTATGTCATAAAGTTTATAAGCAAAATCATCACAAATATCAACATTCCAATTAAAGATGTGCTAATCGTTTTTACCAATATACATTTTTAACATATATGAGCTATTTTTTGTGAATTCATGAAATTACATTCTTATTTTGAATTTAAATACATGTAGTTCTTTGGTTGGAACAAGATGGGCTATGACCTGCAAATTTTTGATGATTTACGAGAGGAATGGGCAGAACACATGATTCAAATTATATCATCATAAGAAGAATCAAGAGAAGATTCTAATGATCTTAAATAGCATATGACAACATCATGGTAATTTTTATAATGCTTTAATTTCTCTATTACTGTGTCTGAAGTTTGGTCAGCTTGTTTCATGGATATTTATCTGTGCCCATGTATTTAGGGGAATAAATTGTTATATGGACCTATTTTTTGTCCAAAATTCATCCCATATCTCTTACCTAGTTCCTTGGTATGACAACATCATGTTAGTCACTAGCCAACCAAGTGCAGGAAAACTACCAAGAATCATCATATCTTCAAGAGTAATTGTTGGTTCACCCCAAGGAAATACAAAAGTATTAGTATATGGGCACCAAAACCCAACCAAACCAAGTAACAAATAAGAGTTACACTTGAATTCATATTTAGAGCTCATTATAGCATTAAAAATACTAACTTCATTCCAGATTAATACAGTACTAATATGATTTTGAAGGGATGTGATTATTATTATATTACACTTCGATGTCAATGTGGTAATCTCTTTTACTAATCTTTTAACATATATAAGTTATTTTTTTAATTCATGATGTTACCTTCTTATTTTGAATTTAAATACATACAATTCTTTGGTTGGAACAAGTTGGGCTATGGGGTTTATTATTATATCACTCTAGTGTCGATGTGGTAATCTCTTTTACTAATATTTTAACACATATAAGTTATTTTTTGTGAATTCATGATATTACATTCTTATTTTGAATTTAAATACATATAATTCTTTGGTTAGAATAAGGCGGGATATGGAAGCTATTATTATATCACTCTGGTGTCGATGTGGTAATCTCTTTTAATAATCTTTTAACATATATAAGTTATTTTTGGTGAATTCATTATATTACATTCTTAATTTGAATTTAACTACATATATTTGGTTAGAGCAATTCAGATATGGACATAACACATGGTTCAAATTATAACATCATAAGAAGAATCAGGAGAAGAATATGATGATCTTGAATAACATACGACAACAACATGGTAATTATAATGTTTTAATTTCTCTATTCTTATGTCTCTGAAGTTTGAGATGTTTGTTTGATGGATGTTCATGTGCTTATATATTTAGGGGAATGAATTGTTATATGGATCAGCTGTTTTTTGCCCAAACTCCATCTCATCTCTCTTGCCTAGTTTCTTGGTTACTATGTGATGAGTGCTCAAAAAGCACTAAAATAACCATGATTTTATGTACATTAATTGATTAAAAATATATATATTTATATGTTTTATCATATATTTATATAAATTTTTCTTTTTCGGAATCACGGGTATTTTTATTATTTTTCAGGTATTTTGGCTTAAAAACGCAATTTAAAGACTCAAAGAGGAATACTTGAAGCAATACATCACAATTATATTACTAAATAAATGGGGCAAGGTTAACAAATATGGAAAAATTGGACAAAATGGGTCGAAAAGGTCAAAAATGTCAAAAAGGATAAAATCATGCCCGGAGCGACCCGTCCGCGCCAAGAAGCGCGAGCTGCACTGGTAATCGTTCATCCGCGCAGAGCTGCAAGACGCTGGTATCTTGTTCATCCGCGCATGCGCCAGTACCCAACAGACTCGCGCGACGCCATTTCGCCCCATTTTTCACGTGCATTTGCCCATGATGTCATCGACGTCATTAATGACCTCAGCATTTACATTCCGCGTTTTTGTATTTTTTAACATTTTTTTACTCATTGTTTCTCTCCATCCTCACCTATAAATACCCCCCTTCCCTTCACTTCAAAAACACACCTCAAAACACACTTCTCTCTTCTTTCTTTCTCTCTATTTCTTGGTTTTTATTTTTTTTTTATTTTTTTCTTATGTTTTAGCTAGTTTTTGTTATGTTTTAGTTAGTTTTGCTTAGTTTTAGAGTTCTTCCCTTTTTGGGAAGAACTAGTTATGTTTTGTAATTTATTAGCTTTTTGATTCAATAAATGGGAGTGCAAATTGTTTGGAGGTTTTCTAGCAGGGAATGGCATCAATCTTGTAAGCATTTTATTTTCTTTGCAGTTGTTTTTTATGCTTTATTCTTACATGTTATATTTAATTTGTCTGTGATTAAATTTAACTGGGCTAGCTAATTGTAAACATGATATAATAATAACGTTGTTATGCTTATGAAATATTAAATAGGTGAAAATCTCTAAAATGAATTGATTTTATTTTTATTCAAGATTTTATATTAAGAATGTTAGAGAGAAATATATTATTTTTCATTACAAACTTAAATCTGAAAAATAAATTATAAGGTTGATTATCGTCGATTTAGAGTAGTGTTCTTTAATTTGTTGGTACAATCGCTAGGTAATTAGAGTGAAGCTCTATTTCAAAAGTTTTTATAAGAATTATTATCTGAAAATGTATTGACAACATGTTTTCAATAGTAGTTTTAAAACTTGAAAGTTAGTACTCGGATAACTAAATTCTTAGGTTTAATTTGGACACCTTGAATAAAGTTTAAACTGTCTAACCCCACCAAAGGTGGCATTTAAATGGTTCATTTTCAATTTCTTAGAAAAAGGAATTAATTTAATTAACCAAATTAGTTATCAACCCCACCCATAGGTGTTAATTGATTTGTTTAGTTAACAAAGAATATCTAACCCCACCAAAGGTGGTATTCATACAAAAAAGGGAGAATCAATAAATATCAATTCATATCTTTAATAACCTAGATAATATGAGGAAGCATAATTAACTTAGTTATTATATCCATAAATACTCTACTATTTATAAAAGATAAAATTTGCATGAATGTTTATTGAATCTATGTTTAATTTTCTGTAATTAGATTAAAAACACAAAAACCCCAAAATATCGTGACAGGATGTTTAGGATATATATATATATATATATATATATATATATATATATTATTTTGTAATAAATATAATTCTCAAGTAATTAATTATATTTAATTTTTCAATTATTTGTATTATTTAAACTTTGTTAAACAAATTTTGGTTTTTTCTGCTATTATATGATCGAATATAGGTTCTTAGTAGAGTACAAAATGAGTAAAATATGTAAAACAAATAAAAGAATTTAAAGTTGATTCACGGGTTGAACCGACTTTAAATTTTAAGTCTTTCCATTTAAATTCGGTTTTTAACAGACTTTAAAGCCCAGTTTCGTAGTACTGTACATAGGCTCAATATTAAGATGGGGACATTTCGAGCAAGTGCAATAGCAGAGTATAAAGATTTTGATGATTATACATAGGATGTGTTGGACGTGTTGGCTCACGGTTTTGAAACCATGAAATGGTAATTTAAAAAGATTTATCCTAACATAATCTTTTATACTACCATCTTTCCATATTTAGAGGAAAAGGCCTCTCATCATGGTGTGATCACTTCTGATTGGAAGGAGTAAGGCCAAACTGGATCTGGTAGTGATGGTCCTAAGATGACTGCGAAGGAAGCTGACATAAAAGATGATGCTTCTTAGTGCAAGAATAGATATGGGGATTAGTAGACCATCTCTTTGTGTTCATTTGATTTTAGTTCCTACCAAAGTGCATGTACTTGGTGGTTTTACTTTCTAGCAGTAGACTTAATTTTTGTATAAACCTTTTGGATACACACATACACATACATACATACATACATACATACATACATACATACATACATACATACATACATACATATATATGCTTTATTGCTTCATCATATTTGTACCTTTTAGTTTAATACTTTACATTTATATTTCAATTGTGACTCTTTGGCAAGGTACATCAGTGATCATGTCTATTTCAAAAGAAGGGGTACTCCTTGAGCATGTCCCTTGCTAGGAGCTATAATCTACCATGTTGGTATGCAATGGTGTGTAATTGTTAGGAATAGATCTAGAGTGATCCATATAACTATGAGTCCATATGTGTGCCCTACCTTAATTAGGCGCATACAATACGTCTTGCCAAATGTGATGTGTTTGGCCATTAGTGTCTAGTCTGATCACACTTCCCTTCTCTTGCCATATATGCTATTTCCGATCATATGTTCCATGTCCAACCATATGTGTCATATTGGGTCATATATGTTGTGTCTGGCCATGTGCGACTTGGTGGGTTTATGTTGGTCTATATTGTCATGTGTCTATTAGCTAGTCAAGTCACTTTTAGCTTGATTGTGTACCCAATGGGCTTGTGCTTGGAATTTTTTTTCTTTCGTATGATTTATTTTCATTTTGTCTAAGTAAGGGTGGTTTTTTTGTACTAGGATGTTCTTGGTATACTAGCCCCTCTACTTGCTATGTTTGAGTTTATGAAGTTATACAAGCATTTGGTCATGAGACTTAGAAATATTTTGTTATCCTTGGTGGATTATTCCATCCTGTCATTAGCTTCAATGCACTCTATTAGTGTCCGACAGTTTTTATCAAAGGCTAAGGTTGATGACTCAAGATCCCCAACATGAGAACATTTAAGTTAACATGGATGGGGTGTAGAAATTGTAGCAACTCCAGAACCAAGGCCGTAGTTGTTTACCTTTCAAATGTTAGTTAGTACCTATAGAGATAGGGTGTAAAAGTTGTAGCAACTCTAGAACATAGGGTGGAGTTCCTACCTATTAAAAGATTAGTCATGGCCCTTAAAGTTGGGGTGCAAAACTTGTAGCAACTCCTGAACTTGGGGAATAATTGCTACCTATCCATAGGTCATTTAGGGTTGATAATAAGGGTATATCATAATATGATATAGAAAGCCCATTAAGATGCTATTTGAATTGATTTTTGTATGGATTGTATAGCTTATACTTTAAGCATAGGTGCCAACTTTTATAGATAGTGGACTCTAGTCTTAAGGATGTGAAGTGCACTTTGTTGGGTTACTATGATAACTCATTTATCATAAAAGTGAACCCGAGTATGTCAGTGTGTGAACTTTTATAGTCCACAAATCATAGCTCTTTTGTCGTTTGGACTTCCATGTCCTTGTTGAATTCTCTAGTGTTGTCAAATTATTTTTAGCCATTAAATATTGAAGTTTCCTCTTTATTTGATGAATTCAAATTACAAATTTAAATGAAATCTATGTCCATGACTTTAAAATGCAATAATAAAAATAAAGTAAAAGTAGAACAAGGCTAGTGGGGTGCATTTTGTTTTTGTCCCTTAGGATTTTATTTTTGTCCCATTCAAACTCCCAAGGCATAGTATTCCCTGGCCATTTTTTGTTCTCCTATGATTATTCTCATTCCACTATTTATGGGGAACTTTAGGGCAAGATGGTAAGTGAAGGCTATAACTTGGGCTATGTGTAAGAATGGTCGTTCCAAAATCCCATTGTATAGTGATGGGAATTTACTATGACGAAGTGCACACTCAATGTTTTCATATTAATGCCCTACCCCATTATGAATGATAGAAATATAAATCCTTCAATGGTCATTGAAGATTTGAAGAATCCCAATAATGGGGTGGTCACTAGGCTTAGTAGATGAGTGAGCTTTATAGCTTTCCATGCTTCATAGAATAGGATGTCAGTTGAGCTATTGTGTCGATCAAAATTCTATACAGGTTTATATTTGCCACTAGGAGGGTGACTACCAATGCATCAGTGTAAGGATAAAGTAGCATGTGGGCTTCCTTTTTCAAAAAAGTTATTTCTAAGCTCTTTAGCTTAGGATCTTAATTTAGGCCTTGCATAGAAACAATGTAGAGGGCATCTTGGTATGCCTCCCTGATATATGCCTTATAGGCATTATTAGAGTCCCCTTCTTTAGGACCACTTATGATGACTCAAACCTTTTGCATTTCCTATATAGAGCTTGTTCTCGCTCTTATAGATTAAAGGCTCCCTATTATTTTGGTATTCTATTTTGGATAGACTATCTTAATCATCCCACTTGATAAGGTGCTTAATTCCATCCTTCAAATCTCGACACCACTCAGTTGAATGCCCTAAGTCCTTGTGGAACCAACAATATTGATTTTTGTTACGTGCGGCATTCTTAAGTTTCTTCAGCCATCGTATTATGCATTGGTTTTCAACTTGCATAAGGAGTATTCCCCTTGGCATTGTCAAGGGTGCATATGTATGAAAATTAGGCCAGTGTAGCCTGGGTCCTATCCCCTATCCTTCTTGTCTCTACGGTCTTGATGAGGCCTTTATTCCTAGAGGTTTTGAGCTCATCCTTGACCTTAGGTGGTGGTTTAGTGCTTTCATTAGTTGAGAAGTAATTGACTTTCCCGTTGTTGGCCATTTCCTCATAGTTCGGATATGTATTTACCAACTAAGCAACCTTTGTGTATGTGGTTAGCAAAGCTTTTTCCATGTCCTTCCAGAGAGATCCTTGGCAAAGAGCTTGTTGTAAAGCACTCATAACCACCACTGGATCAAAACACTTTTTCACTTAGATTTTTTTCGCTATTGAACCTATTGTAAAAATCTTTTATGTCTTCATCTTTCCCTTTATGTAGAGTTATCAAATGTGCTATTATTTTTCTTCTTCTCCTTTTTGCCTAAAAATGGGTAAGGAAATTCTTTCCAAATTCAGTGAATGTACCGATTATGCTGGTGATGATCACACAACAAGACTGGCATCGGGTTAGCAATACCGATCTTGCAAATACTTTGGTTTTATATTTATAAAACTCTAGTGAGTGCACGAATAATTTTATAAAAAATGACAAGTATACTCTCAAGATCGATCTAAGGAATGTATGTAGTTTTTAATTTATTATTCAAACTTTTAAAAACGAAATTAAATCTTAAACATGTTGTCACAATATTTTGATTTTTGTTTCCTAATCTAATGACATAAAAAATAAACATATATATGGATTCAATAAACAATAATGCCAATTTTTATCATTCATAACAGTTGAATATTTATAGATATAATAATTAAGTTAATTTTGCTTACTCATATTATTTAGGTTATTAAAGATATAAATTGCTATTTGTTGATTTTTTCTTTTTGGTACGAAAGTGTCCTTAGGCGGAGCCCAAATTATTTTGTTTAATATTAATTAATTAATATCCTTAGGCGAGACCTATTAATTAATTAAGTATTAAATTTTAGCTTTATTTCTAAGAAAATAATAAATCATTTAATCACAGCTTTAGGTGGAGTCATTTAATTAAACTATATTCAAGTTATCGAAATTAAACCTAAGAATTTAATTATCTGAATAATAACTTTCAAGTTTTAAAACCATTACTGAAAATATGTTATCAATACATTTTCGAATAATATTTCTTACAAAAAATAATTTGAAATAGAGATTTATTTTGATTACCAGGTGATTGTACCAACAAATAAAATATCACTACTCTAAATCAGATCAGATAATTAAACCATATAATCTAATTTTTAGATTTAAGTTTGTAATGAAAAATAATATATTTCTCTCTAACATCCTTAGTATAAAATCTTGAATAAAAACAAAATCAATTTATTTTATAGAAATGTTTTACCTATTTAATATTTCGCAAGCATAACAACATTATTATTATATCATATTTACATATAACCAACCATGTTAAATTTAGTTACAAACAAATTAAACATAAGATATAAAACATAAAACATAAAAAATAACTATAGAGAATTCATTTTAAAATTATATCCCAACAGAATCCTTACAGAACTTTGATGCTAATTCTGTTGCTGGAAAACCTCTAAACGGATTTGCATTTGTGTTTATTGAATCAAAAACTAAAAATCTATAAAATCATAACAAATTCTTCTCAAAAAGAAAAGAACTTTAAAATTAAAAAAACTAAGAACTAGAAAGAAAAAGCTAGTGAGAGAGAGAAGTTTGTGATTTTTGGGATTTTAAGGGATGATTTTTACAATGGGAGAGAGGGTCCTTTAATAGATGAGGAAAAGGCCAAAAAAGTGGGAAAATATCTCAAAAATTGATTTTGGACGCATTTGTACAGGTTGACGCGTGCGGGATTTGTGGTAGATGGGCATTGGCGCTCGCAGGACACAAAAGATGAACATGTGGGGTAGGCTTGACTTGGCATGAAGCGCGCATGACTCAAAGGATGGGAGCAGCTCGATGCAGATTTAGGCATTTTTTTTACCTTTTTGACCATTTTGACCCATATTTTCCATTTTCTTAACTTTTCCTCATTTCTTTCTCAACATATTTGTGATGTATTACCTCCAGTATTTTTCTTCGAGTCTTTAAATTATTTTTGAAAAAAATACCTAAAAAAAATAAAAAATACTTGTAATTTTAAAAAGACAAATTTATAAAAAAATATGATAAAATCATACAAATATAAATCTATTTAATCAATTAAAGTACATTAAATCATGATAATTTTAATGTTTTTAAGCACTCATCAGCTGGGCTTGAGGTTTGATACCAAGCTTAGGCTTTATTGGTTAGGGTGAGGTGGAAGGCTTGACACCTGACTGCATCACTATAAGCATAAAGGTCCATTCAAAAATTCTCAAGGTGCTCCAATTGGTCCTTGTTACTATCATAGGAACTCTCACTGAGCATTTGAAATTTATCAAAGAGTGGGATGGACTTGACTTCTAGTGTGAATAGAGATTCATTAGAAATCACATTGTCTTGGAGTCTACACATATTCAACATTTATTGTACCTCTTGTAATTTGACAATTCACTGGTCAATGGTGGGATGTAAGATTCTAGGTATGTCCTTTGGTTGATTGTTCCTGTGGTGGCCATGGACCACTAAAGTTGCATTGTCTACATGACTTTCCTGGATAGAGTAGTCCTACATGTGGGCTTTAAGGCACTCATGCAAGTTGGGACAACTAGGTCCTAAGCGATCCAAGATGGAAAAACAAAGGGATGGAGTTCGAGCCTCTATGAGTAGGCAATTCTAGACTTTATGAACCAAAGCTCTCTTTTCAATCCATGGGATTAAGCCTCGTCAAGGTAGGTTACATCTTTGATCTGAACCTATATGGATATGGGCTAGATCTAATGCATTGTGGGCATTGGAATATGTCGTAGGGACATATTTTGGTTTTGAGGCTTATACCCCTAGAGATGTTGATGGTATAAAATTTAGCTAGTTTTCTTTACTATTTATAGTGTCTCTAACAACGACACCCAAAACTTGGTATACAAATTTTGTGTATTTATAAATTACTGGTAAATGTATGAATCACTTGTAAAAATGATAAATATACTTCTATGGTTGGTCTAAAGAGAAATCACGTGATTTTTAAATAATTTAATGAATTCTTGAAAATGAAAATAATAACCTAAACATTTGGTCACGATTGTGTGATATTTTGGTTTAAAGATCTAAACTAATAATATAAAAATAAAGATAGATCTAATAAACATTCATCATGTAGTGGATAATTTATTGAATAGGTTAATTAATTAATTATGTTTGCTCAATATTAATTAGGATAGTAAGGATAAGAACTAAGATCATTAATTCTCTCTTTTTAATAAGAAAATATCCTAAGGTAAGATCATATTCTTTTGTTAATAACAAATTAATTAATATCTTAATTAAGATCAAGATTACCAATTGATTAATTATTAAATTTTAATTTATTTCTAAAGACTTAACAAACCATGTAATTACTACCTAAGGTTGGGTATGTAATTAGACTTTCATTCAAGGTGTTAAAGTTAGGTTTATGATTTAAGTATCTAGAAATTAACTCTTAGATTCTAAATATATTATGAAAAATATGTCATAATATATTTTTCAATAAAAAATATTATAAAATTTCTTGAAATAAAGCATGATTCAATATAAAATTTAGATAGTAAATATCTAATATCGATAAGTATTACTCTAAATCAAATTCAGATAATTAAATCTTAAATCTAATTCTTATGTAATGTTTGGAACATATGTAATGTTTTACATATGTTATTCTTTTTAAACGTCAATATTGTAATAGAGTGCTTTCGAATATATTCTTTGAATGTTTGATCAATCAAATCATTTTGAAACTAAAATACCCAAAAAGATAGATTTGTTCTAAAAGATAGTAAAACTAAGCAAATAAATTTTTTTTAATCATTTAACATGTATAAAATCACAATATATTTAATATTTTTAAACATTCATAAGACGTTCCGAGATAGTATGGAGCACATTCTCTATTGTGTTTAGGCAAACTACTATTCATGCTCTTTTTTTGCACTTTGCTGAGGCCCACTATAGCCATGGTGGTACATGGTTGGAAACTTATATAAATGGCTACACAACTTGTTGGACATGAGGTGGGACAAGGCCCACTATAGCCATGGTGGTACATGGCTGGAAACTTATATAAATGGCTACACAACTTGTTGGACATGAGGTGGGACCTTATTGTCCCTTTCAGAAGCTTGATTGTTTGAGTCAAGAGATTGATTCATCTTGAAAGGACAAAAAGTGTGGCCTTTAGAGATTGTGCATAATGAACTTTTTTCTAGAATAGTTTTCTTATGAACTTTTTAGGGTCTTTTATTCAAAGACTACCTAGTTTATAATATAAGATGACACTATAAAATCATTTTCTCTCTACTTAACAACTAATAAAGCACAGTCGTTTCCACAACTGACATTAGATGTTGATAGTGAGTTTTGTCAACACCTAATGATTGGATACACCTCTACTTTTTGTGCATATGAGAACAAAGAACACACCATTAAGAACTTGGACTACTACAAAATGTTTCAACCTTTGGCCATCCAATGCTCAAGAAAGTGCGAGTAGTGAGAAGAAGGAGAACATTGTTATCTCTCCTTATAATGCAGAGATATATTTAGGAAGAGAGTATAGCTCTTAGTGTCTGTAGTTATAAAAAGTTATGTCTAATGGTGAGCAATGATGAATATATATAGGAAAAAATATACAAATTGATTATGCTTATCCATAATAATGGACTTATTCTAATGTTAGAGTTTTATCTACTTAATTATCTCGTTGTCGGATAATTTAGAGATCAAATATCATTGTTTATTCTATTGGATATTTATCTAATATGATGTTTATCTACTTACTCAACATTGATTGAGTTTGGCAAGTGAGAATTTCAAATTGATTATTTTTTATAAGTTTGGATAATAACACAAACATATAGGTTAATCACATGTTTGTCATGTTACACCACTTTAATAATGATTAAACAAGAATAACTTTACTTATTTTCATTTTATAAAATTTTGACTTTATAGTTTTTTTCAATTAAAAAAAACCAAATAAACAAACTATATAACTATAGTGGAAACATATCTCCTTTCATTTTAAAAGAACCTACACAAGCAAAAGTACCATGATGTTTTCAATAAATAAACACTTTATTTTTTTATTTTTACTATCTGCTAATTAGGACGTAAACTTCTCAAATTATATTTTATTTATAAGTTTTAGTTTTGTGAAAAATTCAAAATATTAATAAAAACCAAAGTAAGAATACAACACCTATAATGTGTGTCACCCACCTAATAATAATAAAGAAAATGCATCATTTCAAAGAATCTTTAAATTATTTTTAAGTAAAAAAAAAATAATAAATTTTAGATGGCTGTATTTTTAAAAAGATATAATGCACATTCTTATAGACGTGTTAATTAGTGAATATAAAGACTCTTAAAGTAAGTAAAGTTTAGTCGGTGAGTCTAACTCATATAAAAGTTTGCCGTTATAAAAAGGTTTATTAATTTTACTTGATGGGATAAATACTTGCATAATTTCTTGGTTGATGGCAATGATTTGAAAAATGAAATGAGAAATATGGAACATTGACGAGGATCCGTATTTTTATAATACGAGATAGGTCGGTGATTACGTTTTTTTACACAGTTTCTTAAAACTATGTTAACTATTTTAATAAATATATAAATTTATTTATATTTTTAAATTATTTTAATATAATTAATCATGTAGAAATTCAAACTAATCTTAAATATTTTATAATATATATTATATTTTATATTTAAATTATGTTTTTATTGTTTTAAAACATATCAATATGTTTTTTAAGAAAAATTAATTAAGTTGTTTACTTAATTTTGAAGAGGTGAAATGTCATAAATTTTTTTTAAATTAAATCATTTATATCGTTTAATCTCTTAGATTAAAAACAATGTTATTTAGTCTCTTAGATATGTAAAAAATACAAATTAAAAACATATTATACCATACGAGTATTTAAAATAATATAAATAAAATTTAATATAAATAATTTTAAGAAAAATAAATTATAAAAAAATCCAAACAAAAAGTTATTTATATATATCTTAATTTTTAATAAAAATTAACAATTAATAAAATATTAAATTAAATAGTGGTGATTAACAAATATTAAAACACAAATATTTTGAGAAATTTTTTATATTAATTGTAACTTTATCATTATTAAATATTTGTATTTTAATCGCGTTTAATCATTTTATAGAAAATAATAACATTTTAATGAAAAAATCAATAAATTAATATGATTTCTTTGTATGATCAATAAGTCACATTGTTTGTATTATTAAGATATTTTGATCACGTATCTTTTATAAGAAATATATAAATCACTCAATTTTTAAAATTAAGATATTTTAATCACATAAGTTTACCAAAATCTTTATTTTTTATAATAAAAATAGAACACGTTAATAACTTTAATTATGTGACAAAGATGTATTAATTTTAAAAATTAAATTACATACACAATTTTTGTAAAAATTAAGTGATTAAAGTATTCAAGTAACACATTTTTAATAACCTTGGGTAATTTTCCCAATGTTTTTAATTGGTCATTTTCATAAACCTTAGGAATTAAATGATTCAAAATTTCATTTTTTACATTTAACTTTTGATTTTGAATTTTTACTTTTTCTAATAAAAATAAATAAATTATTATAAAAATTTAACAATAAAATTTAAAATGTTATTTAGATTTTTGTTTCTTTGCAAAAATTGTAAATAGGAATAAAATAAATTTTAAATTGCGGATATGAAACCGGAGAGTCACGGTCCCATTCCATTGATACCTTATTTATAAATTTTATTTTTTAAAAAAATTAATAAAAATAATATATTTAAAATTTATAATCATAAAAATAATAAATATTTTATTCAAATCATATATTATTATTATTAAAAAAATATGATAAATCAAACACTAAGAAACATGAGGTATATATATCACTTAGGATCCTAAGTGAGTATTTTATTACAAAAAGAATTTTACATCACTCACCATCTGTTACAGCCTAAAAAAAATAAAAAAAAATAAATCAGTTGTATCGAGAAGCCCCGTATTTGCATTACTTTCTAAAAAAGTTAGAAACCCCTGGGACTGCTCAGCGCCTAGACACTTAGAAACCCATCAGTGTCGACCATTTGTGGAACCAAACTAGACTGAGTGTCAAGCCTTTCACTATGACTACTCGTTGTCGGCCATTCGTGAACATCCCAAAGCCAAAACAGATAAACACCTATCCCTAAACTGCTTGTTCGAAAAACACCCACCACATGCGCAGAATATTGATTCCACTTTCTAGTTGCGAGTCCACTCTGGTTTGTTGCAATCCAACTAATAAGGAATCAAATCATACATGACTTAAAATAGTTATTATTCTATGATTTACTGTATCAAATAGTTATTTATTAGATATATATTATTATAATTTGATATATTAAATAATTGTTAACTAGATACATATCATTATAATTTGTTATTACAAAAACGAGTATTAAAATCGGTTCACGTGATGAATTGATTTTAATTTTTTTTTTATAAAATTTATTCATTTTTTATTATATTTAAATTAAAACCTGTGTTCGATCACTAAATAATATAAAAAAAATCAGTTTAATAAATAGTTTAAATAATACAAATAATTGAAAAATAAAATATTAATTAATAGCAGAAAAATTATCATAGTGTTGTTTTATGTTATTCAAGATCATTATATTCTTCTCTTGATGTTATAATACAAACCTACATATATAATACAAAAATTTATACACATAAATAATAACACATAATAACAGAAAAAATATGAATAATAAATGCGTAGAATTAATAGAAATACTTACAAGAGTAAATGAAGTGATAAAATGAAGAAAATGAAGAAAAATAGTGTTTTGTAAGTGAGAAATGGGTATAAAACATTTGAGTATCTTGCTAAAAAAATAGGGGATCTAAAAGATTAGTTAGAGAGAAAAAAAAAACCCACTAACCGGCGTTGGAATTGGTAGTCATAGGTGGTCGAAAAATGAGAAAGAATGGAGGAGGTTTTGGATTTTTTGAGAGTTATGCAGCGTTTAGAATAATTTCTATCTGGGGAAGAAAAAAAGAAAAGAATTTATCCACGTGTGTAGCGTCGGTTGACGTGGTGAACCGACGCTATGCTACGTGGATAGCGTCGATTCACCACGTCAACCGATGCTACGTCCACGTGTAGCATCGATTCGACACGTCAACCGACTCTACACACGTGGAACTGATGCTATCCGCATAGCATCGATTCATCACGTCAACCGATGCTACGTCCATGTGTAGCATCGGTTTGACACATCAACCGATGCTACGTCCTACGTGGATAGCGTCGGTTCTACACCGAACCAACTTTAAATTCATTATAAGTCAATTTTTTTCAAAAACCGACTTTACGTATCGACTTAAATACCCATTTTTGTAGTAGTGAAGTAAATATTATTTATATATGCATTCTTATAAGTTAGCATCATAGATAGTACTACAAATTAGGGAATTAGTTGTATAAAATGGATAATTATTTGTCAATCAAATTAAGAAAAATATTTCTTCACATTCTAAGAATTCTTTATAGTATCAGAGCATACACTCTTAGGAACCTAAAAAAATTAAAAACATAGGACATTTTCAAAGGCTATCATCCTCTCTTTCTCCATCATTTAGATTAACCAGGAGCTATCCTAGTTGCATAACCTTTCATGGAAGATAACTACACGACATGGGAGTAGTCGATGATTATGGTGCTCACTATCAAAACCAATAAGGGTTTTATTGGTTGAACCCTAATCAAGCCAACTCACAACGTTTCTGAGCAACTATAGTGGGAACAATGCAACACCCTTGTGAAAACCTAGTTACTAGGAGCTATGTTGAAGGAGATTGCAAGCAGTGTAATCCACTATAAGGATGTGCAGGGTATCTGGTTAGAATTGAAAGAAATATTTTCTCATATCAATACAGTTGCACTTTTTTAAATTGAAAGCACCATCCATGGCTGTGAACACGGCACAACAACAATCAACTTCTTCTTTATAAAGCTTAAACGCTTAAGGGATGAGAAAGATACATTATGTGCTTTCCCTCTTTGTAGTTTTGAGGCTGCTTCTAAGGTCAAAGACTACATCGAGAAGCAAAAAACCATGAAGTTTTTGATGGGGCTGCATGAAAGCTATGCACAAACCAAGAGTAACATTATCAGTATGGATTCTTTTCCAACTCTTAACAAGGCTTATGCTATGATTCTTCAACAAGAGAAACAAGCAGATGTATCCACCGTGAAAAACACACAAGTCTCAAAGGCTTCGGCATTTGTTGTGAGGAAGGCTTCTTGTGAAGTTCAATTCCCGGAGGAAATACCAAGTGGTGTGAAAAATGAAAAATGGACAACCACAATACCAAAATCTATAGGGCACACCTCAAGTGTACCTATTGTGGTCTTAAAGGCCATACATACGACTACTACCCAAGAGAAAGAAAAAATTTGCAAGAGAAGAAGGGAGACTAATAAAGGCAATAAATACCTTACTGGTCTTCCTTTACCACAGAGTGAATGCAAGTAGATGATGAGAGTTTTGAGAAAGATTAAGGCCGCAGCTAGCAAGACCAATGATGGCCATCAATTGTTAGAGATGTTAAATACTACACAACCATCCTCAACAAATCTTATTGGTAACGTTCCTAATTTTGAAGAGATGTCAGATAAAACATTTTCTCTCATATAACACAATAAATATATGATTTGGACATTATACAATGGAGCTAATAACCATATTATATGTGATCCTATCCATCTTACATCATCTTGACATGTCCATAATCGTATGTTCAAATTACCTGATGGTTCCATGTTGCAAGTCACCCATATTAAGATTGCAGTTTTTTCCTCACATTTTATGCTTCTTAATTTCCTCTGCATCCTATTATTCTACTTAAACCTTATATCTATTACCAAGCTTGCATTGGATTCCTTTTATGTCACTATATTCATCAAACAAGTTTGTTTTATACATGACCTTTAACTAGGGAGGATGCTTGGGATGGGAGCTAAAAGTGAGGGACTATACTACCTCAATATGCCCAAGAAAGGAACGTGCAATGTGGTGAAGACCAAAACTCAAGACTTGTGGCATCAGCGACTCGGCCATCCCTCTAATAAGGTGGTTTTTTTGTTCTCTTTTTTAAAAAATAAAACTTTTGATCTTAGTCATTGTTCTGTTTGTCCTCTAGCTAACCAAACTAGACAACATTTTTCCTTAATTTTTTCGACTTGTACTTCTTGTTTTGATTTAATTCATGTGGACATATGGGGTGGCTATCATGTCCCATCTCTTTTTGGAGCTCAGTATTTCTTAACAATTATTGATGATTATTCTAGGAGTACTTGGGTTTTCCTAATGCATCATAAGTCTGATGCAATCAATTTACTCATTTATTTTATTACTTTATTCGACACACGGTTTGGGAAAAGAGTCAAGGTTGTTAGGAGTGATAATGGTCCTGAGTTTAAGTGTGTCAAATTCTATTCTTCTAAGGGTATTTTACACCAAACGAGTTTCATTAGTATGCCTTAAAAAAATGGCATCGGTGAGCGTAAACACAGACACTTGTTAAATATTGCTCATGCACTTTTCTTTTGGTCACACTTTCCTAAACCTTTTTCGGGGGATTCCATATTGACGGATGCTTACTTAATCAATACGACACCAACACCACTCTTACAAGGGAAAACACCCTTTGAGAAGTTTCATAAACCATCGACCTATTCCCAGCTATGTGTCTTTGGTTATAGGTTTTTTTTTTTGCACCTATCCACTGTAACCTAATAAATTTTACCCTTATTATACTAAATGTATCTTTATGCGTTATCTTTATGGTCAAAAGGGTTACAAGGTTTATATCTTAAAAGATAAGAAAACATTAGTATCTTGGGATGTGATCTTTTTTAAAATTAAATTTCCTTATTAGGTTAGGACTACCACATCTTTGAGTCATGATAACACTCAGTCATTAAGTCACTTATTTCCTTCCTCATTTACTTCATCCCAAACAAATAATCATCTCTCACCAAAAAATTTCAAATTTGAGTTTGATTCCAATCTTAACTCTCCAAATCTTCCAGGATTATAATCACATTCCAATCCTAACTCTACCATCTAAAACTCATCTTCCAATCATCTCAAACTCTTCCATTTCCCTAAAAGTTGCTATACAACCATGATGGCCAACAAGAACCACCATAACACCGACCATATTGCAAGGCTTTCATATTGAAGAGGCCTTTCCTTTTTTCCCTATAATATCATCCTCCACAAGTGAAGTTTAGCCTTCATGTACTCCTTATTCCATTGCTCATATCTTATCCTATGACAGACTTTCTCTCACACACAAAGCTTTTATTGTCAATCTTAGCATAGAAAAGGCACCACAATCTTTTTATCAGGCCATACTTGAACCAAAGTAGAGAGCAACCATGAATCAAGAAATTCTAGCCTTACAAGAAAATAAGACATGGAGTTTGGTACCTCTTCCTCCCAACAAGAAACTAGTTGGATGCGTAAATGGGTCTTTAAGATCAAACATAATCATGATGGCACCATGGAATGTTACAAGGCTTTTTTAGTTGCCAAAGGTTATAGTCAAGTTTCCATAATTAATTATCAAGAAACCTTTGCTCTTGTAGCCAAGCCCACCATAGTTTGTATCCTTTTCTATTTAACAGATTTGTAGGGTTGGCATCTCTACCAATTGGATATCAATAATGCCTTTCTCAATGATGACTTATATGAGGAGATTTTGATGAAGCTACCTCCTGGTTTCAGACGAAAGGGGGAGCATAGAGTTTGTCAACTTCACAAATCACTATATGGATTGAAACAAGCATCTCAAAAATGGTTTTTGAAGCTTTCTATTGCTGTTAAAGATGGTGGGTTTAGTCAATCCTAGTTAGATACAATATACACTTTTCATTCCAAATTACCAAGGAATATTTACAGCCATGTTAGTATGTGTTGATCATATAATAGTAACTAGGAATCACTTGGAGGACATCTTGAAAACGAAGCAATTTATTTCAAGTAAGTTGAAGCTCAAAGACATAGGGCAGTTAAAATATTTTATTGGAATTGAGGTAGCACGATCCAATTAAGGAATTTTTTTGAGTCAACATAATTATGCACTTGAATTTCTTAAGGATGCTAGTTTTCTAGGAGCTAAACCATCGTAGTTTCCCATTGATTCGAGCTTGGTGTCAGAGTAAGGTGAAAAAATATTGTTAAAAGATGCATCTCAATATCAATGATTGGTTGAAGACTCATTTATCTTGAAATCACTAGACCAAACCTTATGTATATAGTGCACATTTTGAGTCAATCCATAGACAAGCCTCGCCAACCTTATTTGGATGCAGCTCACAAGGTGTTGAGATATTTGAAACAGACCCCAAGTTAAGGGATACTATTTCTTTCCATCAAATAATTATATATAAAAGCTTAGTTTGATACAGATTGGACGTATTGCAAGGACACTCGAAGATCTACTACCGGGTATTGTATTTTCTTAGGCAATGCACCAATTTCAAGGAAGACTAAGAAGAAAATAATTGTATCTTGTTCTAGTGCAGAGGTAGAGTACATGTATACAGAAACAACATGTTACGAAATTACATGGATTAGAAATTTATTGAAGGACTTGAATGTTAATTACACACGTGCAGTCAGATTAACCGTGATAGTTAGATCGTAATCCATGTAGCATCAAATCCAATTTTTCATGAGCAAACCAAACACATTGAAATCGATTGTCATGTTGTCCGGGAAAAGATGCAAAGAGGATTGGTCTAGACCATCCATGTTAAAACACAAGAGCAACCAACCGACTTATTCACCGAGCCACTGAGTTCTAAATAGTTCACTGTTCTTTTGAGTAAGATAGGTGTAATCAACATACACTCTATCTTAAGAGGAAGTGTTGAGGAATCAAATCCTACATGATCTAGAATAGTTATTGTTAAGTGATTTGATGTATCAAGTTATTATTAGCTAGATATATATTACTATGATTTTTTGTATCAAGTAGTTATTAGCTAGATATATATTACTATGATTTGTTGTATCAAGAAGTAGTTATTATTTAGATATGTATTAGTAAAATTTAGCAGCATAGATAGTCCTACAAATTATGGAATTAGCTATATAAAATGTGGTAATCATTCATCAATCAAATTAATAAAAATACTTCTTCACATTCTAAGAATTCTTTACTTCGCAATATGACACCATTTTGAAAATGATCAAACCACAATTACCATTTCTTCAATCATTAAGGTGTCCTCCAATTCTGTTTCTGGAGATCCAAGGTATGTGCTATTATAGTTGCACTTTCTTTGCTTATTGCATTTCTTTTGAATAGAGTTGCTTAGGTGAAAACAAAAATTTGTTCTTGTTCTTTGTACCATTATGACTCAAATTTTTCATGCATGCTGTTTGGATTTTCATCTATATAATGCTCTGGTTGTTAATTATTTTTAGTATCTTTCTGTATCTCTGATTGGTAATTGAGGTGTGGTGTTTTGATTAATTTATTGTTTAAAAAAGTGAATTTTTATAAAATAAATTATGCAAATTTGTGTCTTATCCCACATTGCTATTTTACATCATTTAGGAGATGTATAAATATAAAATGCTTGGCTATTAGGTTTGGGCCCTGATGAGCGAAAACCGGCATCGCCAATTCTCGCAAATACTTTGGTTTTAATATTTGTAAAACTCTCGCAAGTGCACGAATCATTTCGTAGAAAATGATAAGTATACTCCCAAGGTCGATCTAAGGAAGGAATGTATGTGGTTCTTAATTTATTATTCAAACTTTTAAAAACGAAATTAAATCCTAAACATCCTGTCACGATATTTTGGTTTTTGTGTTCCTAATCTAATAACATTAAAATAAACATATATACAGATTAATTAAATAAAAAATAAACATAGATACAAATTCAATAAATATTTATCTACAAATAAATATAATTACAGATTCAATAAATATTCATGCAAATTTTATCATTTAAATTAGTGGAGTATTTATGGATATAATAACTAAGTTAATTATGCTTGCTCATATTATCTAGGCTATTAAAGATATAAATTGATATTTTATTGATTCTCTCTTTTTTTATATGAATACCACCTTTGGTGGGGTTAGATACTCTTTGTTAACTAAACAAATCAATTAACACCTATGGGTGGGGTTGATAACTAATTTGGTTAATTAAATTAATTCCTTTTTCTAAGAGATTGAAAATGAACCATTTAAATGCCACCTTTGGTGGGGTTAGACAGTTTAAACTTTATCCAAGGTGTCCAAATTAAACCTAAGAATTTAGTTATCCGAGTACTAACTTTCAAGTTTTAAAACCACTACCGAAAACATGTCGTCAATACATTTTCAGATAATAATTCTTATAAAAACTTTTGAAATAGAGCTTCACTCTAACTACCGGGCGATTGTACCAACAAATAAAAGAGCACTACTCTAAATTAGACCGGATAACTAAACCTTAAAATCTAATCTTCAGATTTAAGTTTGTAATGAAAAATAATATATTTCTCTCTAACATCCTTAATATAAAATCTTGAATAAAAATAAAATCAATTCATTTTAGAAATTTTCACCTATTTAATATTTCGCAAGCATAACAACATTATTATTATATCATGATTATAAACAGCTAGCACAGTTAAATTTAATCACAGACAAATTAAATATAACATGTAAGAATAAAGCACAAAAATAACTGTAAAGAAAATAAAATCCTTACAGCACTTCGACGCTATTCCCGTTGCTAGAAAACCTCCAAGCGGAATTTGCACTTCCATTTATTGAATCAAAAATCTAAATTATTACAAAAACATTACAAGTTCCTCTCAAAAAGAGAAGAACTCTAAACCTAAGACAATTGAACTAAAAACTAAGAGAAAAACTAAGAAAAGCTTAGAAACTAAGAAAGAAACTAAGAAAAACTTAAAAACTAAGAAATGAGAGAAAGAAAGAAGAGAGAAGTGAGGTTTTGAGGTGTGTTTTGAAGTGAATGGAAGGGGGGTATTTATAGGTGAGGATGGAGAGAAAAAATGATTAAAAAAATGTTAAAAAAAATATTAAAAAAAATAAAAAACGTGTTTTGGACCTGCTGAGGTCATCAATGACGTCATGCTGACGTCACAGGGGCTGCTGCACGTGAAAAATGGGATGAAAACGCGTTGGGCGTATGTTGGGCCTTCTTCAGGCGCCGTTACAAGGCGGGTGAAGCCGCTGCATGCGCGCGCGTGAACAGTGCCGCGCGCGCATGTGAGCAGCATGTGCGCGCGTACGTGTGACTCTATGTATTGGCCGTGTATTTGGTGGGGGCCGCGGCGCGGCGATTTTCCGATCTTTTGACATTTTTGACCTTTTCGACCCATTTAGTCCAATTTTTCCATGTTTGTTGACCTTTTTCCACTTATTTATTAATTTATTTGTGATGTATTGCTTCAAGTATTCTTCTTTGAGTCTTTACATTGCGTTTTTAGGCCAAAATTCCCGAAAAACAATAAAAATACCCGTGATTCGAAAAAGACAAATTTATATAAATATATGATAAAACATATAAATATATATATTTTTAATCAATTAAAGTGCATAAAATCATGGTTGTTTTAGTGCTTTTTGAGCACTCATCACAACCCCAACCAGCTTCTTGCTAGTCCCTTAGCAAGAGAAGCGATAAAAACTAAAAATTAAACTATCCTAAATCACTTCCGTGGATTGACACGGTTGCATTTAGCCTATGCAACAAGCCTTTAAACCCCTAGGTTGCCCTAGTGGACGAGTTTGAGTCTCGTGAGGGTTTTCGAATGATACCCACAAACATTGTACTAAATGTAAAAACAAAAGAAACAATAAAAACAAACAACTTAAAAATTAAATTTACAACAAAATCACAAATTATCAACATCTCACAAAAATGTCTCATACTTTTTAATCTCCTTTAAGATCATAATTAAAATCTCAAGCATAAGTTATTTTAATCTCTTTAAACAATCATGATTTATTATAATAATTAGTCGAAAATCATTTTCATATTTCATATCAAAAATGTATCAATTTAATTTTACCCAATTTCGGTGTCATGAATCGAATTCCGTCGACTCTATTCCTCACAAGTCAATACTCTCAAAACACCGAATCCTATGGGTTCAAACACTCATACTAATTTGTATGCGAAAGAGTTGATGTATAGAAATGAACTAATATGTTCGCATATGTATAAAGAATAAAGGCTCAAAGTGTTATTTTAACATTGATCTCATGAAAGGAATCAAATGTATAAATTATAAAGATATCATATATAAAAATTATTTTCATGCATAAATCAAACTCATTAAGAAAGAATTTCAAGATATATGCCTTTTACAAATGAAGAAATTGCAATGACTTTTTGGGAATTACTTCTTATATCTTTCTTTTGTAATTAGCCTTTACTCACAACTTTGTAGGCAATGCGGGTTATAGTATGTAGATGATACTATTTTTATCTCTCTTATTTTTTTTTCGTAGATATTTTTCAATATGTGTATTTCTTAGAGAGTCAACCCATGTACAGATTGTACATATTTTGGATTTTGGTGAGTGGTTAATTTTGTGCCTTTTCTGTTTGATCTTGGTTTAGGTAACCCCGTATATGTCTTTTTGTTTTTGTAGTAGTCATGCATAAATGAGATATAAGCATATACTATCAATTTCTACTCAAATCATTTAATCTAAGCAAAAATAATAATCAAAAATATATGATACTCTATTAAGATGAAAAAAATTCATACATTCAATGCTTATACCTATGTAGATCATCTAAAAATTTGAAGAAATAAGAAATGTGTTTGGAGTAGAAAAAATATATATTTCACTCTGAATAAAGGAAATTAGGCTCAAATTATATCTCACAAAGGTAGTCTCCACTAGAAAAAACTCATAAACACCGATTTTGGGTTTAATATAATTTCAACATCTTATCAAGAAATACTAATTATGACAAAAACTAACTAATTATCAAAAATAATTACAAAATATTTCATGATATGTTTTCAAAAATTAATCTAACAGTACAAAAGACTTAACTATTTACTTAAATTTGATTTAAAGAAATGATAAACTTTTGTGAAACTTTTTTTTTTTTTTTTATATTATTATTTTTAATTAAGTATGGTAACTTTTCACCACCCCCAACCTAGAACTTACATTGTCCTCAATGTAACAACTGTAAATTAAAGATAAAGAGAGAAGAGAAGAAAGATTACCTATTTCCTGAGAATGTGCAAGTAGTAATGGAAAATGCAGGTGCATCCATCATATTCATCATTATAGTGTATACGACATCGTCATTTGTAAACTTCTAACATCTCAACAAATATTTTTAGTTTTAACAATTTAAAAATTATTCACATGTAATTAAAATGAAATAAACAATAAAATTAAGTAAATAAAACAAATAACAAACAAAAATTTTTTTTTTTTATTTTTTTTTTTTTATTTTTTTTTTTATTTTTTTGTTTTATTTTTATTTATTTTTTTGTTTTATTGTTTTTTTTTACCTAAAATGATGGGTTGCCTCCCATCCAGCGCTTAGTTTAACGTCTTAGCAAGACGTATCTTTTTGGTGCTAAGGGTTACTCAGCCAAATGCAATCCATTTCTGCAATGTTGTTTGGTTCTTCTAAATAAGGCTTGACACGATGGCCATTGACTTTGAACGTTTTTGTGTCTTGGAGTCCAATAGTTCCACTACTCCATGTTCAAATACTTGAACTATTTTGAACGGTCCATCCCATCTTGATCTCGGCTTTTCCTGGAAACAATCTCAAACGAGTTAAATAAAAGAACTTTCCTTCCAGGGTGAAGTGTCTTAGGAACTAGCCTCTTGTCATGATAGCGCTTAGTACGCTCCTTGTATAATTTGGCATTCTCATAGGCTTCATTCCTAATTTCTTCCAACTCATGAAGCCGGAGTAATCGTTTTTCACCCGCTTTATCTAAATCCATGTTTAACTCTTTAATTGCCCAATAAGCTTTGTGTTCAAGTTCAATCGGAAGGTGGCACGCTTTCCCAAAAATTAACCGTGGGCTCATCCCAATAGGTGTTTTGTAAGCGGTGCGGTATGCCCATAAGGCATCATTTAGCTTAAATGCCCAATCCTTCCTTGACGGACGACAAGGCGTTCCAAAGATTCCCCTTAATTTGCCTATTACTCACTTCCACTAAACCTAAGTTCGAGGATGATATGGAGTAGCTTATTTACGTGTGATGTTGTACTTGTTTAGTACTCCATCAAAGAGTTTGTTACAAAAATGGCTACCTCCATCACTTATTATAGCTCTAGGCGTTCCGAACCTACCGAATATGAAATCTTTCAAGAATTTCACAACAACATTAGCATCATTGGTTTTGGTGGGGATAGCTTCTACCCACTTGGACACATAATCCACAAAGAACCAAAATGTATTGAAAACCATTAGATGGGGAAAAGGACCCATGAAGTCAATCCCCATACATCAAAGAGTTCAACAACTAAATTAGATGTCAAAGGCATTTCATCTCTTTTGCTTATGTTTCCTGTTCTTTGACATCTATCACATTGTGCACAAAACATACGAGCATCTTTAAAAAGAGTGGGCCAAAAGAATCCAGATCGTAATATCTTACGGCCGTCTTTTCACCTCCAAAATGACCCCCACAATGAAGTTCATGACAAAAAGTCGAATGCTCTTATGTTCTTCTTCTCGTACACATCTCCTGATGACTTGATCTTGACCAATCTTGTATAAATAAGGGTCATCCTTAAATAGTCCTTAATAGTTTTAAAAACCTTTTCTTGTCCCGATATGAAGTTGTTAGGTCGCAAAACACCAAAGTGGCAAGATAGTTTACAATATCAAAGATACCACGGGTTCGGACCTATGAAAAATAACTGCTCATCGTGAAAGGTTTCAACTATATCGTCATTACTCTCATCTTTAAGAGAATTGAAGTCGAAATCAACCTAGACAAATGGTCACTACTAAGTTTTCACCGCTTTTCTTATCCTTGATTTCTAGGTCAAATTCTTGTAAGAGTAAGACCCACCGATTAATCTTGGCTTGGCATTTGGTTTACTTAATAGGTATCTTAAAGCAAAGATGATCGTAATGTACAATCACTTTAGATCCTACTAAATAAGACCGAAATTTGTCTAAAGAGAATACTATAGCCAAGAATTCCTTTTCAAATGGTGGTGTAATTCATTTGGGCATCATTGAGTGTTTTGCTAGCATAAGAGATGACATGTAAACGCTTATCCACTCTTTGTCCCAGGACTGCTCCTATTGCATAATCAAGCATCACACATTATCTCAAAAGGTAAAGACCAGTTTGGTGCCATTATAACAGGGGTAGATGTTAGTTTCTCTTTCAAGGTATTAAAGGAAATAAGGCAAATATCATTGTTGAAGTCAAATTCAGCATCTTTGGATAGTAAGTTACATAAAGGACGACTTATTTTAGAGAAATCTTTAATAAATCGCCGTAAAATCCTGCATGTCCCAAGAAGCTTCTTATCCCCTTTGCTGCATGCAGGGGAGGTAGTTTGGATATCAATTCAACTTTTGCCTTATCAACTTCAATACCCTTTGTTTGAAATTATATGTCCTAAAACTATCCCTTGTTGAACCATAAAATGACTTTTCTCCCAACTAAGGGTTAGATTGCATTCAATGCATCTTTCTAAAACCAAAGTCAATTTATGTAAGCAATCATCAAACGAGTTCCCAAAGACAGAGAAATCGTCCATGAAAATTTCAATGAATTTCTCCACCATGTCCGAGAAAATAGATATCATGCATCTCTCGGAAAGTGGCGGGCATTGCATAACCCAAATGGCATTCTCATGAAAAGCAAATGTCCCAAAAGGACATGTAAACGTGGGTCTTTTCTCGATCTTCCAGCATGGGTACTTGATAATATCCAGACATACCATCCAAAAACAAGAAAATTCGTGCCCACTAATCTTTTCCAACATTTGATCAATGAATGGAAGAGGAAAGTGATCCTTTTTCGTATATAAATTTAGTTTCCTAAAATCTATACACATTCTCCATCCAAAGGATTATTCTAGTGGGCACTAATTCACTTTTATCATTTTTAACAACTGTTATCCCGCATTTCTTTGGTACCACACGTACCGGACTAACCCACTTACTATCCGCAATAGATAGATAATCCCTTCTTCTAATAATTTAAGGATTTCTTTTAACTACCTCTCGTATGTTCGGGTTTAGTCTTCTTTGGGCCTCTCGCACAGGGTTTAGCACCATCCTCCAAGTTGATCTCAGGTATACACATTGTCGACTAATGCCTCTTATATCCCCTATACTCCAACCTATAGATTTCTTAACCGTTTAAGCACTTTGATGAGTTCTTTTTCTTGTGATTTGGTCAAGGTTGAAGAAATTATCACCGGATATGTTTCTCCTTCTCCCAAAAACACATATTTTAAGTGCTCGTGTAAGTCTTTGAGTTCAAGTTCGTGGGTTGGCCTCTTTAATGTATTTGAAGGATTTGGGTAGATTTAAAAGTGCACTAGATTTTGTCATCACTTCATTATTGTCTAGTTGTTCAAGGTACCCTTAATTTCTTCATCTAAATCTTCTTCAACCTTTTCAAGTGTAAGAACGGTTTCAAGCTTGTCTTCTATTCCTGGTTTGGAAAAAGGTGTTTTGGACAAGATTATCCAAAGGATCAACTTCGAATATTTCATCGATGGCGTAGAAATAGAAGCGGAAAGGTGAAGAATCAAAAACTTTGAAATGAACAGTCTCTCTAAGACCGTCATTGTCAAATTTCCATCTCGACATCAATAATAGTTTTAGTAGTTGCCATAAACGGTCTACCAAGCAATATTGTACGCTTCTCTGTCCAATGGGATTTTTCTTGCATATCCGGAACCACAAAGTCAACAGGGTATTATCAGCTTGTCTACTGTACCAAAACATCCTCAACTATTCTCTGGATATTTAAGAGATCTATCCGCAAGTTGCGTGGACATAGTCATGGGTTTTAAATCCCAGATCGAGTCAGAGAGAATAGTAGTAGTGGCATCAAATTTATACTAGCACCTAAATCAAGCATTGCTTTAGCAACCTTCCTATCCCCCATAGTTATGTTTATAATAAAACTTCCAGGTCTTTCAACTTAGTGGGTAGTTCAGGCTTTGAAGTCAGCCATTAGAAATTGATACTACTACTGCTCATTCCGCTCATACCTCCTTTCTTAGTGCTCAACTCTTTGAAAAACTTGGCATACGAGGGCACATTCATGATCACTTCTAATAATGGTAAATTGATATTTACTTTAGAGAAGATATTAAAAAGATCATTGAATTGCTTATCTTGTTTGGATTCTTTCAAACGGTGGGGGAAAAGGTACTTGCATCCGGTGTGGTTCTCGTTTGTCTTTTGAATTTCGGGAGTGTCGACGACCCCCAATGAGTTTTTCGTAAAGCTTGTGAAGCTTTAACACTTGTTTCTCCTTTTTGTGAGATTAGAATGTCGCCTTAACTTTGTTAAATGAACTACAAGGTAGTTTAGAGATTTCAGTGTACACCGGTATTGACTACCTTACCACTTCTAAGGTTCTAACATCTTTTGCTTGTTGTTGACTGGCAAACTTTCACGGTTCTTTCTTTTGCATTTGTTCAGCCAGTTGCCCAACTTTAGATTCAATTCTTTTAACCGAAGTTCCTCCACGGTGTTCAACCTTTGATTAGTCATCGTTGGTTGTCACGACTAACTTGAATAAAAGCATTCAAGCTATCTTAAGGTTGGTTTAAAAGATTGGCTTGGTGGGTATGGTTGTCAGGTTGGGTGATCATAGGTGTTTGGATGATACTTTTGAAAATATTGGACTTCCTCTATGGCATCGACACTAGAATCACAAGTATTTGAATAATTACAGTACCATGCCCAATTGAACAACACTCCACATACCTCTTGATTTGAAATTTGGTGAGACGTTAGGAATTTCACTTGTTTAGTCAATTCAAGAAGTTGCAAGGTTATCTCATTATCAAAGCCGACTTTGACCTTTGCTTTCCTTCTACCACCTCTTTGTTGGGAATTAGAACCCACATACCATTAGAGATTATAGGTTTCTCTGCGGTCTTTTCTCCTACAAAGACCTCCAAAGAAGATTATCAACCATGTATTGACTATGTAGTTGTCAATCCATCGTAAAAGAATTGGTTTTGTAGTCATAGTGGAAAGCTATGATTTTGACATTGAATGAAAAGGAGTTTGAATCGTTCCCAAGCTTCATGAAAGGGGCTCTTCATTCATTTGAGAAAATGTTCTATCTTTGTTCTTAGATCAATCTTTTCAATGGGAATAGAACCTACCCATAAAAATTTCATAGACGCCTCCCAAGTTTTAAGAGAACCCGATTGTAGAGTAAATGAACCATGACCAAGCTTTATCTTTGAGAGTGTAAGGAAAACACCTCATCCTAAGTTGATCTTCACTAATTGCATGTAGTGGAAAGGTTTGGACAATAGCATAGAATTCTCGAATGAAATGCAAAGGATCTTCATTGGGATACCGTAAAAGGAAGGCAACAAAGAATAATGAATCTTTTCAATTCATAATTCCTCAGACCTTCTTGCAATTGACGCTTGGAAGTTACATTGCCAATGATTGGCATTGTATAGTCTTTCATCTTTTTCCGCCTATCTTCAGCATCTCCCATGTTTATTTGTAGTTGGAAATGATCCTCCTCCTATTGTGAATCAACATTTTGCTCTTAAAAACAATAGTAGATATCTCTAAAAAAAAATGCAAGAACCTAAATTTTTTTTTTTTTTTTTTTTTTTTTTTAAATTTAATTTAAACGAAGGGACACAATTTCAAACAAACGAATCTATTTTATTTGAAATATTTTTTTTTTTTTTTTTTTTTTTTTACACGCAAGAGCTAAAACAAAGGAAAATACAATAATGGGTGACTCATGTAGACTAAAATTTATCGTCTTCTAGTAAGACGTTGCTCGAGATTTGAATGAAAAACTCAATGTCTCCTCTTCATTGAATTCATCTAAGTTTCAATTTTGCCTTTCGCAAATGTTCAACTAAGCTGTTTCAACTTGAACTTCCACCTTTTTGATAGAAGCTTCCACAGAGTCCAACCGTTGATTGGTTTTTGATTGATTGTCCCTACAAACTTGAATAAAAGAATTCAAGTTGTCCTCCAGGGTTGGTTTATTTGGAATGCTTCGTGGAATAGGTGGTGGAAATCTGTCGCCCGCCTACCTGGTTTGAGCTTTGAGGAAAGGAGGGTTGTTTTGCCTCCAAGAGAAATTTGGATGACTTCTCCATCCAGGATTATAGGTATTTGAATCGGGGATCAAACCTTGGTCTCGTTGATATGCCTCCCAACACATTAACCTTTCTGTGTCCGGGTTGTATCTCCTGATATGGACAGAAGCATCCTTGTCCCACGTATTACCGCATAAACCATATTGTTCATTATTCGTTGGTTTGTGGTAGCGAGAAGTGGCAACTTTGCTTAGTCACTTGAACAAGTTGTTGTTGAACTTCACATCGAGTCAATCTACGAACACCCGACCTTTTCTCACTTGGAGCTTTTCTCTCATTGAATTAGCACCCAACATCTCAAAGAGATTATACGTTTCGATGCGCTTTTTCTCCTATTGCTCCTCCCCGCAGCGTTGTCGACAATGAACCGACATTGTCAGTGTAAGTCCATCGTAAAAGAATTGGTTCTCGCAACCGTAGGGAAAGCTATGATGAGGACATCGAGCGAGAAACATTTTGAACCTATCCCAAGCTTCACGGAATGGTTCTCCTTCCATCCGAGAGAAAGTAGCAATCTTTCCTCTCACCGATGTTTTTTGACGTGGGAATAGAATTTTCCCATGAATTTATTATAAATTTGACTCATGTATCGAGAGAACCTGGGAAGTGACATCAACCAAGCTTTGGCCTTATCCTTTAAGGTGTAGGGAAAACATCTCATTCTAAGCCGATCCTCGTTTAGAATACCGAGGGGAATGCCTGACCGTAGCATAGAAATCTCTCATAAAGGAAAGAGAATCTTCATTAGGTAGCCCATGTATGAAGGAAGCATAGAAAAATGAATATTTTTAAGGTCATAATTCCAGCATTTCTCATAATCGGATATAGCGGCGATGCTGCTACAATCACCTGCCTTGCAAACTCTTCATCGTGGTTTCCGATACGTTGGTTTTCTTCCATTTCTTTTGGTTCAAGTAAAGGATTAAGGCTTGATTCTATGTTTGGCTCAAAATCAGGTTGATGAGAATCCAAAGGTTGCTGAGCACTGTTTAAATTTACGAATATTATTTACATATGGTGTAAGGGGTTTCCTAAGGATCTCCTACCACGCATGACTATTTTTAAACGTAAATTTAAAACTCTGTCACAACAAAAATAAAAAGTTAAAATTAGAGAAATTTTCCATGGCATTTAATACAAAACACGGACAAATTTTTTTTTTTTTTTTTTTTTTTTTAAATTAATTTTTTTTTTATTTTTAAATAACATAATCAAGATAACCAAGTGTTAGTGAAAGAATTTGGTGCTCTTAAAACCACTTCCCAAATGTAACAACGCTCCTGCGAAAGATGATTTGAAGACGCGCCTGTTAACTTCCTGTATTTAACCTCAGATTTTTACTTTTCATGCCTTTAGTTTTTTTTTTTTTTTTAGGTTTTTTTTTTTTTTTTTTTTTTTTAAATTTTTTTTTTTTATTATTATTTTTTTTTTTACTATTCACGAACGGTAGAAAACTTTTACTTCAAATTTCAATTTCTAAATTATTTTATTTTTTTTTTTACTAATTTTTTTTTTTTTTTTTTTTACTTTTTTTTTTTTACTATTCATAAAGCGGTAAAACTTTTACTTCAAATTTCAAATTTGTAAACTATTTTTTTTTTACTATTTAAAAAAAAAATTTTTTTTTTTTTTTTTTTTTTTTTTTTTTTTTTTATTTTTTTTATTTTTTTTTATTTTTTATTTATTTTTTTTATGAAATTTGAAATTTGATTAAAAATTTTTATTTTTATTTATTTTTTATTTTATTTTATTTTATTTTATTTTTATTTTTATTTTTATTTTATTTTATTTTTTTATTTTTTTTTTTAAAAAAAAATCACAATTATTTACAACACAAAAAATATTTTTAAAATTTTGATAAATAAATTAAAAACGCTACTCCTTCAACTACGGCTAAAATGGCTTGAAAAAAAACGATCGCTAATTTCGCAAATACTTTGGTTTTAATATTTGTAAAACTCTCGCAGTTACTAATCATTCGTAGAAAATGATAAGTATACTCCTGCCGATCTAAGGAAGGAATGTATGTGGTTTTAATTTATTATTCAAACTTTTAAAACTTAAATTAAATCCTAAACATCCCGTCACGATATTTTGGTTTTGTGTTCCTAATCTAATAACATTAAAATAAACATATATACTGATTAATTAAATAAAAAATAAACATAGATCTAAATTCAATAAATATTTATCTACAAATAAATATAATTCTGATTCAATAAATATTCATGCAAATTTTATCATTTAAATTAAGGAGTATTTATGGATATAATAACTAAGTTAATTACGTCTTTTCATATTATCTAGCTATTAAAGATATAAATTGATATTTTATTGATTCTCTTTTTTTTATATTTAATACCAATTTTGAGTTAGATCTTCTTTGTTAACTAAACAAATCAATTAACACCTAGGGTGGGGTTGATAACTAATTTGGTTAATTAAATTAATTCTTTTCTAAGAGATTGAAAATGAACTATTTAAACGCCAATTTTCATGAGTTAGGATTTTTAAACTTTATCCAAGGTGTAAATTAAACCTAAGAATTTAGTTATCCTAGTACTTAACTGAGTTTTAAAACCACTACCGAAAACGTGTCGTCAATACATTTTCGGATAATAATTTTATAAAAACTTTTGAAATGAACAGCTTCACTCTAACTACCGGCGATTGTATCAACAAATAAAAGAAAGCACTACTCTAAATTAGACCTGATAACTAAACCTTAAAATCTAATCTTGATTTAAGTTTGTAATGAAAAATAATATATTTCTCTAACATCCTTAATATAAAATCTTGAATAAAAATAAAATCAATTCATTTTAGAAATTTTCACCTATTTAATATTTCGCAAAGATAACAACATTATTATTATATCATGATTATAAATACTAGTACGATTAAATTTAATCACAGACAAATTAAATATAACATGTAAGAATAAAGCACAAAAATAATCAGAAGAAAATAAAATCCTTACAAGATTGACGCTTATTCCCGCTAGAAAAACCTCCAAGCCGAATTTCCACTTCCATTTATCAATCAAAAATCTAAATTATTACAAAACATTACAAGTTCCTCTCAAAAAGAGTAAGAACTCTAAACCTAAGACAATTGAACTAAAAACTAAGAGAAAAACTAAGAAAAGCTTAGAAACCAAGAAAGAAACTAAGAAAAACTTAAAAACTAAGAAACGAGAAAGAAAGGTTAGAGAAGTGAGGTTTTGGCGTGTGGTTTTGAAGTGAATGGAAGGGGGTATTTATAGGTGAGGATGGAGAGAAAAAATGATTAAAAAAATGTTAAAAAAAATATTAAAAAATAAAAACGTGTTTTGGACTGGCTGAGTCATCAATGACGCCGGCATGACGCCATGGCACACGCGGAAAATGGGTCAAAACGCGTCAGCCGCGCGCTATTGGCGCTACAAGCCGTATATGCAATTTGCGCATTACGCGCGGAATACATATATCGCTCAAGCCGCGCGCGCAGAAGCATCACACAATGTATGGACACATGAATGCTGGCATTATGTACGTGTATGTAACATTGGGCTGGGCCGGGTATTTGAAACGATTTTCAGATCTTTTGGACATTTTTGACCTTTTCGACCCATTTAGTCCAATTTTTCCATGTTTGTTGACCTTTTTCCACTTATTTATTAATTTATTTGTGATGTATTGCTTCAAGTATTCTTCTAGTCTCATTGGCTTTTTAGGCCAAAATTCCTGAAAAACAATAAAAATACCCGTGATTCCGAAAAAGACAAATTTATATAAATATATGATAAAACATATAAATATATATATTTTTAATCAATTAAAGTGCATAAAATCATGGTTATTTTAGTGCTTTTTGAGCACTCATCAGGCCCCAAAGGGAACCCACTTTTGTAGAAGGGGAGAGGACCTAGGCAAATGTGATACCACACACACGTGCGCACCGCCGTCATCCGTTCGACCAACCGGCCGTGCCATGTCATGTCATGCCGAGTCTGGGTGCGTGTGCTTATGCGTGAGATGAGGTGGCATTTTATTTTTTGAGAAATTTATTTTTATTAAAATAATTTTCCACTCATAAAATGAAATGTTCATATTTTTCTTTACTCAGAAAATAGCCGCTATTTTTCTTTACTTAGAAAATGGCCGTTATTCTTCTTTACTTAGAAACATGGCCATTACTTTTCCTTTTATAAAATGGTTGTTACTCTTTCCACCCAAACATGATCGTTATTATCATAATGGTCACATCTTTTCTCAAACCAATAAAAAGAGGGCCTCAACTCTTAATTTCAACACAACAATCAGAAATATCCCCTACTAGAAAAACTCTCAGAAAGAAAAGAAGAAGATACTAAATTGTTTTGAGTTTTCTGAGAAACATAAACTTTAGAGGTGTAGCAATTCTAGTCTTCATCAGTGCAGTGAAGTTCCGAGACAGAAAATAATGATTTTTGGTTGTTTTATCCTCAGGACTACATGGGTGTATTTACTTGCACAAGTTTGGAGAGAGCCATGAAATGTCGTAAAAAGAGCGATCTAGTCCGCAACTCAACCCAAGAAGTTCATTTCAAGTTATCGATAAGATTGTTCTAACATTGTTTTCACGTACTTGTTCCAACAATTTTAAGACGAATTTCTATCTACCATGTCTACTGAAATGTTAACTGCTGACCTCAACAAATTGATCCATTTTGAGGGATTACACTTTAAAAGATGGAGACAAAAAATGTTATTTTTCTTAACCATGAAAAATGTCGCTTCTACTCTTACTACTGAAAAACCAACACTATCTAATGCTCCTACTGAAGCTATAGCAAAGGATTAAGACACTTGGATGGAATATGATTTTCTATGCAAAAACTTTATTCTTAATGGATTAACTAATGACTTGTATGATTATTATAATTATGATAAGTCTGCTAAGGAAATTTGGGATGCATTTCGTAAGAAGTACAACACTAAAGAAGTTGGAACTAAGAAGTATGATGCCAGTAGATACATGAAATAGCAAATGATTGGTACCAAATATATGGAAGCTCAATCACATGAATTGTAGAAGATAGCACACGGAATTACTTTTGAAGGTATGGCTTTAGATGAACAATTTGAAGTAGCTGTTATTATAGATAAATTAACCCCTACTTGGAAAGATTTTAAAAATGCACTTAGACATAAAACTAAGAAAATTTCCTTAGAAAGTCTTATAACTCGTCAAAGAATAGAAGAAGAAGCCTGAAAACAAGATTAAAGAGATGAAGTATTCGTTGTCTCAAACAATAGTACCAATAAGAAACCCTCCTCTACAATTTTGAAATCTAAAGGAAGAAATATGAAAACTTAGAATCGTAATAACAACAACCACCAAAATAGAAACAAAAACTATACTCCCCAAAATGGACCTCAACCCCCCTAAGAAATAACACATTCATATGTTATAGTTGTAACAGCCCTGGCCACTTGGCCAGGAACTGCCGGAACAAGAATCGTTCTGTCCCGTAGGCGAACCTTATCGAAGATCAACTTATTGCTATGATGTCTGAAATCAATTTTGTCGGTGAATCTAAAGGGTCGTGGGTAGACATTGATGCTTCTCGCCATGTTTGCTATGATCGAGACATGTTCAAGTCTTATTCTGAGTCTGAGGATAAGAAAGTACTACTGGGTGAATCCCACTCCACTAAAGTTGCTGGTACTGTTGATGTGGAATTGAAGTTTACCTCTAGAAAGACTGTCATCTTGAAGAATGTCCTGCATACTCTAGAGATGAGAAAGAACTTAGTTTCAGGATATCTTCTTAACAAAGCTAGGTTTACTCAAACTATAGGGGCTTATTTATATACAATAACTAAAAATAATATTTTTGTTGAGAAAGGGTACCCTATTGATGGCATGTTTAAATTGAACGTTGAAATTAATAAAGCTTTTTCTTCTCCTTATATGTTGAGTTCTTTTAATATTTGGCATGCTAGACTTTGTCATGTTAATAAACGCATAATCAAGAACATTAGTACATTATAACTAATTCTTAAACTATCTTTGAATGATTTTGAAAAATGTGACTTTTGTAGTCAAGCTAAAATAACCAAAACTTTACATAAGTCAATAGTTAGAGAATCCGATCCTTTAGATTTAATACATTCTAGCATATGTGAACTTGATGGAAATTTAACAAGAAATGAAAAATACTATTTTATAACTTTTATTGATGACTGTTCAGATTACACTTATATATATATCTAATGAAAAATAAAAGTGAAGTGTTTGACATGTTTAAAATATTTAGAACTGAAATTGAAAATCAACTTAATAGAAAAATAAAAGGGTTTCTAAGTGATAGAGGCACTGAATATGATTCCAATATTTTCAATAATTTTTATAAAATTCATGGAATCATTCATGAAAAAACAACACCTTATTCTCCCTAAGTGAATGGCAAAGCTGAAAGAAAAAAATAGAACTTTTACTGAATCATTTGTTGCAATTTTATTAAAATCTGGTGATGCTTCCCATTGGTGGGGTGAAATTTTATTAATTATTTGTTATGTGCTAAATAGAGTGCCTAAATCTACTAGTAAAATTTCACCATATAAATTTTTGAAAAATAAGAAACCTAACTTAACTTATTTTAAAACTTGAGGTTGCTTAGCCTATGTTAGGATCCCTGATCCTAAAAGAAATAAACTTGCTAGTAGAGTATATAAATATGTATTCATTGGATATGTTGTAAAATAGTAAAGCTTATAAATTCTATGAATTAAATGATCATATAGTTATAGAATCAAATGATGTTGACTTCTATGAACATAGGTTTCTCTTTAAATTGAAAAAAAGTGGGGGCTCGTCTTCTAGTAGTTTACCCATAACTAGAAATAGTAAAAACAATGAGGAATTAAACACTAAAATTAGGATAAGTAAACGAGTTAAAACTTTTAAGGATTTTGGGTTTGATTTTTATGCTTATACCTTAAAGGAAGATCCCCAAACTCTTAAAGAAGAATTATCTTCTTTAGATACCAACTTATGGGAAGAAGCCATGAATGATGAAATGGACTCTCTTGAGTATAATATAACTTCGCATTTAGTTGACTTACCTCCTGGTTTCAAAACCTTATGGTATTATTGAAAAGTACAAAGCTCGTCTTGTAGTCAAAGGGTATAGGCAAAGGGAAAATGTAGATTTCTTTGATACCTTTTAATAGCAGTCACACGAATAACTTCCATATATGTACTTTTCTCTCTTGCTGCTATCCATGATTTAGTAGTGCACAAAATGGATGCCAAAACTATTTTCTTAAATGGTGACTTAAAAGAAGAAATTTATATGGACCAACTTGAAGTTTTTGTTGTCCCAGGTTAAGAAAATAAAGTTTATAAACTAGATAAATCCTTTTATGGTTTAAAACAAGCACCTAGGCAATGGCATGAAAAAGTTGATAATCTAGTTATCTCACATGGATTCAAAATAAATAAAAGTGGCAAATGCATTTATTATAAATCAGAAAATGAAATTTGCACTATTATATGTTTATATATGGATGAAATGCTTGTTTTTGGGTCAAATATTCATGTTGTGAATAATGTGAAAACTTTGTTATGTGCTAACTTTGATACGAAAGATCTCGAAAAAGTGAGTGTAATCCTTGGTATAAAGATTACTAGGTCTAAAAAGGGACTTTCCCTATATCAATCTCATTACATTGAGAAGATCTTAAAGAAATATAATTACTTTAACTGCAAACCTGCATGTACTCCTTATGATACTAGTGTAATGTTGTTCAAGAACACCAGAGATGATGTTAGACAAACTGAGTATGCGAGCATCATTGGTAGTTTACATTATGCTACTAATTGCACTACACCAAACATAGCTTATGTTATGGGACTACTATATAGGTTTACCAGTAGACATAGAATAGAGCATTGGATTCTATTGAAAGGGTCATGAGATACCTTAAGAGAACTATAAACCTTGGATTACATTATAAAAAGTTTCCTGGTGTTCTAGAAGGATACAACGATACTGATTGGAACAATTTATCAGAAGACCCCAAAGCAACTAGCGACTATATATTTAGCATAGTTGGTGGAGCTGTCTCTTGGAAGTCTAAGAAAAAATCAATATTGCCTTAATCTATGATGGTGTCTAAAATGATAGCACTAGCTACTGCAAGTGAAGAAGCAGGTTGATTAAGAAGTCTATTAGCTGAGATTCCTTTATGGGAAAGACCGATACTATCGAACCTGATCCACTACTATGGTACTGTGGCTATTGCTAAGATTCATAACTATTATTACAATGGCAAGAGATGATAAATACGTCATAAGTACAATACTGTTTGAGAAATTCTTTCTACATAAGCTGTAAGAGTGGATCATGTACGTTCTGATGACAATTTGGTAGATCCTTTGACGAAAGGATTACCAAGAGAGAAGGTTTTCAAAACCTCAAAAGGAATAGGACTGATGTCATTTGAATGAAGAGTCACTCGTGATGGTAACCCAACTTATAAACTGGAGATCCCAAGAAATAAGTTCAATGGGTAATAACAAGTCATGAAGTGATATGAGATGAATCATGCTATTTTGAAGTCTCATTCCATATTGTTAGAAGCATGAAGTCCTGAAGTGATAGAAAAGGATGAGTAAATTATCAAATTCTTAATGATTTCTATACTTTATATAGAGTGGAGTACATAGCTACAAGAGTGCTCTTGATAGACTTACATATGTGAATGGAAGTGTGGCCACTTCCTATGAAAAATTTTGGGCAAACTTTAATAGAGCATTCACTATACTGAGATACACGTGCATGACCGTAAAACACGGGCTTTTCAAACTACACATTGGAAAGGTTATGTGTGTAATGTTGTTATAGATAGAGTTCAAAACTATGAGTTACTCTTATATATTCTAAAGCATCAACACTATGCAAAGGTTCAAGTCGATAGACACCTTTTGCTTATGCACAATCTTATACTTTTAATTGATTAGTTTCTCGATGAAAACTATTTTTATATAAAATTCGAAAGAGGGATTATTGTTTATTCAGAAAATGATCGTTATTCTTCTTTACTCAAAAAAATGGTCGTTACTTTTTCTTTTCATAAAATGTTTGTTACTATTTCCACCAAGACATGACCATTATTATCATAATGGTTACACCTTTTCTCAAACCTATAAATAGAGGGCCTCAGCTCTCAATTTCAACAAAATAATCAGAAATATCTCCTACTAGAAAAAGCTCTCAGAAAGAAAAGAAGAAGATACTAAATTGTTTTGAGTTTTCTGAGCAACATAAAATTTAAAGGTGTAGCAATTCCGGTCTTCATCAGTGCAATAAAGTTCTAAGGTAAAAAATAAAGATTTTGGATTATTTTATCCTGGGGACAAGGAGGTTATGTTTCCCTGTACAAGTTTAGGCAGAGCCACGAAACATCTTAAAGAGAGTGACCTAGTCTGCGACTCAACCCAAACAATTCATTTCAGGTTATCAGTAACATTTTTTTTCACATAATTGTTCCAAAATTTATTTTATTCACTAAGGTTGTATTGCATATAATCTATATTTTTCAAGCAACTTACTTGGATGATTATCTAGGTAATGATAACGTGATGTGAATGTAAATCTATCAATGAAATTTACTTATTTATTGATGTAGAATAGGAGGGAGAAATAATAAATGAATTAGGAGAAGAGGGGAGAAACACACATATAATTTCAGAGAAACTATTATTTCAATTTAACACATAATGATTTGATTTGAAATTACATTGATATATCCTATTTAAAGGTAAACAATATAAGAAATCTAAACAATTATTACCTCTTTATAATAATTATTTAAAAATAAAAAAAATAATATCTTAAGGGATCGTAATTTCAATCTAGATAAATCTTAATTTAACTAATTAATATCTATTTATTTACATCATTTATATAATTATAATTTTGAGATCTCAATAAGGCCTAATTTTGAAAAGAGTGACCCATGCTTCCTTCGGTGTTTTGGCATCCCGAATATGCTGTAACATTTCTTCTTCAACTGTGGTCTTTAAAGCAAAAATCACTTTGCTTGCTTTAATTTTCCACTTTTGCAAGATGTCATTTGCATCTTCCACTGTTGGTTGTTTAACTTCGTCACCAATGACAACCTCCCACAAATCTTGACCTTGTAAGTAAGACTCTATACATATTGCCCATATGTTATAGTTTTTGTTGTTGAGTTTCTTGATTCCTCCAACTACTCGAAGATCACCCATCGTGTCGGCAAGACTTTGACTATACCAAACAAGCTTAACTAAGAAACTTGCAGACTACCAAACTACTCACAACTCAAGATAGCTCTATTAAGAGCAATCATTCACTATCCCGCTTTGATATCAATTAGTGAGTAAAATTTAGAATACACAACTCTAAATTTACTAATATTCGATCCAAACAAGTAAACAAACTTCTTGTATTATAAACAATAAAAGACACTATAACACCTTTCAAAGGCAATTCACAAATTCAAGATAGATACAAACACTCAAAGAGAAAGCTCTCAACTCAAACTAAGAATACAAATACTTATTTGTTTTTGATGTGACGATTAATGCAAGGTAGATTATTTATAGTCCTTACCATGCAATATATACCATACAAATATAAAACTAAGAAATAATTCTAGCCACACCAATATTATCACATTCTACACACTTCTCTTTTCTACATCCTTCAAGATTTTCTCTTTAAAAAACATTTCTTCAACCACTCTATTTATTGGGTTGGTGTTGATTTTCAACAACTTTCTTCAACCACTCCATTCATTGAGTTGGTGTTGATTTTCAATAAACCTTGTGTATGTAGTGCACATCTTGAGTCAATTCATGGACAATCCTCACCAACCTCATTTGGACGCAACTCACAAGGTGTTCAGATATTTGAAATAGACCCCAAGTCAAGGAATACTATTGCCTTCCACCAGACAATTATAAATAAAATCTTATTGTGATGTAGATTGGGCACGTTTCAAGGACACTTGAAGATCAACTACTGAGTACTGTATTTTCTTAGGCAATGCACCAATTTCATGCAAAACTAAGAAGCAATAACTATATCTCGTTCCAATGCAAAGGTGGAGTATAGGTCTATGACAAGAACATGTTGCGAAATTACATGGATTAGAAATCCATTGAAGGACTTGAATGTTAATTACACACGTGTAGTCAGATTATTTTGTGACAATCAGATCGTAATCCATGTAGCATCAAATCCAATTTTTCATGAGCAAACCAAACACATTGAAATCGATTGTCATGTTTTCTGAGAAAAGATGTAAAGAGGATTGGTCTAGACCATCCATGTCAAAACACAAGAGCAACCAACCGACTTGTTCACCGAGCCACTGAGTTCTAAATAGTTCATTGTTCTTTTGAGTAAGATAGGCGTAATCAACATACACTCTATCTTAAGAGGAAGTGTTGAGGAATCAAATCCTACATGATCTAAAATAGTTATTGTTAAGTGATTTGATGTATCAAGTTATTATTAGCTAGTTATATAATACTATGATTTGTTGTATCAAGTAATTATTAACTAGATATATATTACTATGATTTGTTGTTTCAAGAAGTAGTTATTATTTAGATATGTATTACTATAAGTTAGTAGCATAGATAGTCCTACAAATTAAGGAATTAGTTATATAAAATGTGGTAATCATTCATCAATTAAATTAAGAAAAATAATTTTTTACATTCTAAGAATTCTTTACTTCGCAATACGACACCATTTTGAATACGATAAAACTAGAATTACCATTTCTTTATTCATTAAGGTGTCCTCTAATTCTATTTTCGGAGATCCAAGGTATGTGCTTGTAGAAAAAACAAGAAATAACTCTACACAAAAGAGCTCTTTAGTTTGTATTATTTTCTTCATATTTTCATCACAATTGTATATCTATTTATAAGGAAATTTTACTCCTTCAATTACTCTTTGAATTAAGCATTCCTTGATTTACTCCTTGAATTAAGGATTCCTTGTTTTACTCCTTGAATTAAGCTCCTTGTTTTATTCCTTGAATCAAGGTCCTTGTTTTATTCCTTAAATTAAGGTCCTTGTTTTAGTCCTTGAATTAAGGTCCTTGTTTTATTCCTTGAATTAAGAACTAATATCCAATACCTCCCCCTCAAGCTGGATCCAAATGGTTTATGGATTCAAGTTTGGAAAAAATTTGTTGAAACTGATGAAAAGTAAAGGACTTGGTGAAGATGTCAGCTAGTTGGTCGAAGCTTCTTGTATAATGTGTCTGAATCACCTGTGATTGAACTTTTTCGTGAATGTAATGACAATCAACTTCAATGTGTTTCTTCCTCTCGTGAAACACTAGGTTTGATGCTATATTCATGGCTGCCTGATTGTCACAAAATAAGGACATAGTAAGAGTTGTAGGAACACCTAAATCACACAGAAGACCTTTAAGCCATATCAACTCACACGCAGTTGAAGCCATTGCACGATACTCACCTTTGGCACTTGAACTGGCGATGACAGTTTGCTCCTTACTCTTCCATGACCAAGTTTCCACCGACAAATGTACAGTAGCTAGTGGTGGACTTGCGATCGATTGCATTCCCTGCCCAATCAACATCACAATACCCCATGATTTGTGTGTTGTCATTCTTCTTTATGATGATACCATGACCCACTGATCCTTTTAAGTAGCGTAAGATCCTTTTAAAAAGGTTCAAATGCTCAAGTGTCAGGGAGTGCATGAATTGGCTCACAATACTTACAGAATATATGATGTTAGGTCTGGTGATTGTTAGGTAGATCAACTTACCAACCAGTCGCTGGTAATAACTTATATCCGTGAGTGGTGTGCCTTTCAAGCTAGGTTTGAGCTTTCTATCAAGAAGGGTAATGGTTGGTTTAGCATCACTCATGTTAGCTTCTTTGAGCAAATCTAGGACATATTTCCTTTGCTTAAGAAAGATTCCCTTGTGCGAGGTTGCCATTTCTATACCAAGAAAGTACTTCAATATCCCAAGGTATTTAATTACAAACCTTTGTCTGAGGGATTGTTTGAGGTTGAAAATCTCGTCAGCATTATAACCTGTAATTATTAGATCATTTACATAAATCAGCACAACCAATTTTCCCATAGCTCTTGTGCGAACAAATAGTGAAGAATCAGCATTGCTGCTTTTGAAACCAACACTAGTGAGAATTAAGCTTAGCTTGGCATACCAAGCTCGTGGGGAATGTTTCAAACCATAAATGGATTTGTGCAATTTGCACACTAAATCCAGTTCATTGCTTTGAGGATGCCCAGGTGGCAATTTCATATAGACTTCTTCTTTGAGATCACCATGCAAGAATGCATTATTCACATCCATTTGGTACATGGACCACCCCTTGTTTACAACCACAGATAGTAGCACTCTTACTGTATTCATTTTTGCAACAGGTGCAAATGTTTCTTTGTAATCCACCTCGAATGTTTGAGTGAATCCCCGAGCCACCAATCTTGCTTTATACCTCTCAATTGATCCATCTGACTTGAATTTGAGCTTATAAATCCATTTGCAACCTACAACTGTCTTGTCTTTTGGAAGTTTGGTGATGCTCCATGTGCTGTGTTGATCTAGGGCTTTAAGTTCTTCTTGCACAGCTTCCTTCCACACCTCTTGGATATTGGCCTCATGAAAGTTTTGAGGCTCACTGTAACTCGATATAGTGCTGAGGAATGCGGCATGGGCTGGTGTCACTCTCTTATATTACATATAGTTTGAGATGGGATGTATGGGTTTATAGGTGACAAAGTCTTGAAGTCTTGTGGGAGGTTGCCTAACACGCATTGGATTACGTCGTGGAGCAAGAGAAGTTATCTCACACTCGTTCACATCTTGTACCATTTTGTGAGGATCATCTTGATTATCACCATCTTCATGCAGTGTACCATTAAGAAGAGACCCTTCATTGTTACTTTTAGTGAGAGATGCATCAATGTTGACATGGCTGGGATCTTGTTGTTGTGGAGCCTCAAGTTCAATTCTTGGTAATGGAAACACATCCAAGATATCATCCCCTTGACTTGTGATTTCATGTGACTTGCTAAAAAGGGTTAGTTTCATAAAATAGAACATCTTTAGACACAATTAATCTCCTAAGTTAGGGATCATAACACTTATATCCCTTTTGTGTAGATGAATAACCAAGAAAAATACATTTAACAGCTCTAGGATCCAATCTATCTCGATGATGAGATTGAATATGTACAAAATAGATACAGCCAAAGACTCTAAGGTAAGCAGCTGCCATAACCCCTTGGGACCAGAATCTCTTTGGTACATTCATTTGTAGCATTAATGCTCTAGTTTTTTCAAGTAAGTCCCAGTTTTTGCGTTCAGCTACACCATTTGGTTGAGGTGTGCCAACACAACTTGTTTGATGCATAATGCCATGAATGCTCAAATATTGTTTCATGATATGGGACATGTATTCGGTGCCATTGTCAAACCTTAAGGTTTGAATTTTAGAGGAGAAATGATTTTTAACAAGGTTATGAAAGTCCTTAAATACTTCCAATACTTCCATAACTTCATTCTTAGACTTTAAAAGATATAACCATGTGACTCGAGAAAAATCATCAACAAAAATCACAAAATACTTATAACCATCAAAAGATTCATTAGTTGGTCCCCATACATCTAAATGAACTAGTTCAAAACACTTACTAGCCCTAGATAAGGAAGAATTAAAAGGAAATCTAGTGGCCTTAGACAAGTGGCAAGTTTCACATGAAATTGCATCATTTCCTAAATTTGGAAATAAAGTTGACAAAATTGGTAGAGAAGGGTGAGCTAAACGTGAATGCCACAATTGATTATCTTGGATAGGGTTAAACTTGGCTTGAAACCCTCTAGGATTGCTCTTGGATATGTAATAGAGACCATCTAAGTAAAACCCTTCACTAATCGTCTTTTTGGTGACACAATCCTAAAAAATGACATTGTGAGGAGAAAAAATGGCTAAGCAATTCAAGGTATTTTTGATTTTTCCTACAGACAGAAGTTGGAAGGGAAATGAAGGTACATATAAAACCGCCGACTCGATTTCATCTGACATTAATTTTATTTTTTCCTTTCTTAAAACCTTTACATTCTCAGCATTTGCAATTGAAACTTGAGAAGGATTTGCTAATTTTTCAAACTTTTGAGACTTTGACACATGGTTTGTCATATGATCTATGGCACCTGAATCTACAACCCAAAAATCATGCAACATATTTATTTTAAGAGCAGTTTTAAAGGCTTTTATGATACCTTGCATGTCCTTTTGTGGTATGAGTTTTGTATCTGCCAAGAAACCCGCAAACTTACCAAGCAATGCTATCAATTTTCCTTCTTCTATGCTATCCACACAGTCAATTCTAGCTCCTCCTGTCTTGCTTTGAAGATACAACATAAACTCATTCATGAGTTTAGTTGGATTCGCTGTGAAGTTCTTGAATGGATCAGACCCATTAAAGGTAGAGGCAAAAGCATGATTTACACGGTGTGGAGTACGATTCACTTTCTGTAAACCCTTATCCTTTATAAAATTAGGTTTTAATTCTGGATGTAGAATCCAACATGTGTCCTTAATATGGCTCGTATAGTTGCAGTGTTGACACTTCAAATTTGGATGCTTCCCTTTTGTACTTCCTCTCGTTGGTTAGATAGGCTCTTGCCTCAGGTGCACTAGCCATTGTACCCTTGTTCATGACTTTCCTCCTTACTTCTTCACGTTGAATTGTCGCACATACATTGGTGAAGGAAGGAAGTTAAGTAGTCATGAGTATGGGGCATCGTATATCTTCATATATTGAATCGAGACTGGATAGAAATTGAAATATCTTATCTTCTTCCACTCTTTTTCGTAGTAGAGCTACATCGGTTGTATGAGGATGATATATTTCCAACTCATTCCACATGCTTTTCATACTTCCTAAGAGTTGTACAAAAGGCTTACCATCTTGTTGCAAATTTGAGATGTCCTTCTTTAATTGAAAAACTCGTGTAGCATTGTTTTGACTGCCATACATTTCCTTGACCGTCTCCCATAGTTGGTATGCAGATTCAGAGTAACTGAATATTTTAGCTAATTTATGTTCCATGGAATTTAGGAGCCATGATATAACCAGCTGATCCTTACTAAGCCAGGATTCATAGGTTTGTGAGAAAATATCAGGTACTTCGATGCTTCCATTTATGAACCCCAACTTAGACCTTCCACCTAGAGCCAGAGACACTGCTCTTGACCAAGGTAAGTAATTAAACTCATTCAACAAGATTGAGTTTAATCTTTGATTTGGGTTGATATCCACCTCATGCATATTCATGAAGGAAAGCACCGATGAACTTTCAGCTTCTGATCCTAGCGACTTGTCTTCCACCATTTCAAAGATTGAAGATGCTAAGATAATAATAAAGTAGAAGCAAGTTAATTTTCCTACTTTGATACCATGTAGAAAAAACAAGAAATAACTCTACACAAAAGAGCTCTTTAGTTTGTATTATTTTCTTCATATTTTCATTACAATTGTATAGCTATTTATAAGGAAATTTTACTACTTCAATTACTCTTTGAATTAAGGATTCCTTAATTTACTCCTTGAATTAAGGATTCCTTATTTTACTTCTTGAATTAAGGATTCCTTGTTTTACTCATTCAATTAAGGTCTTTGTTTTATTTCTTGAATTAAGAACTAATATCCAATATAGGTTGGTGAGGAAACATCAAGCTCCTTGAATTAAGGTCTTTGTGTTATTCCTTGAATTAAGGTCCTTATTTTATTCCTTAAATTAAGAACTAATATCCAATAGTTATATTATAGTTGCACTCTCTTTGCTTACTGCATTTCTTTTTTCTTTCTTTTGAACAGAGTTGCTTTGGGAAAAACAAAAAAAAATTTCTTGTTGCTTGTACCATTATGACTCAAATTTTTCATGCTCGCTGTTTGGATTTTCATCTATATAATGCTCTGCTTGTTAATTGTTTTTAGTAACTTTCTGAATCTCTGATTAGTAATTGAGTTGTGGTGTTTTGATTAATTTATTCTATTCCCTAAGGTTGTGTTGCATATAATCTATATTTGTCAAGCAACTTGATGATTATCTAAGTAATGCTACTTGACAATTGGATAACGTGATGTGAATGTAAATCTGTCAATGAAATTTCCTTCTTTATTGATGTAGAATAGGAGGGAGAAATAATAAATGAATTAGGAGAAGATGGGAGAAACATACATAATTTTAGATAAACTATTATTGCAATTTAACACATTATGATTTGATTTGAAATTACATTGATATATCCTATTTAAAGATAAACAATATACGAAATTTAAATAATTATTACCTTTTTATAATAATTATTTAAAAATAAATAAATAATATCTTAACAGATAATAATTTCAACGTAGATAAATCTTAATATAAATAACTAATATATATTTATTTACATCATTTATATAATTATAATTTTGAGATATCAATAAGGGCTAATGGCTCAAATAAGAGCATTCAAAAAAGTACATCAGACAGCACTAAAACTAGCTGCCTATTTTTCTTATCTAGCGTTTCATTTGTTTGTTGTACACCTATAATGTTCCTTGTGTTTCTCGTGCTTGCTTGTTTCTATTTGATCTATGGTAGTATACAGTTAGTTGCACAAGTATTCTAGATTGAGAAATTGTGAGCGTAGTGTCACAACCCTAGATTTCAAATAGCAATCGTACGGCACTTACCACGGTCACTTGCACTAAACCTACCTTTCAACTCAAATAATACAATCTAAAGAGGCTAGAAAGAGGCTTAGAGATTTAGAGAATTTAAGAACAAAGCAAGAAATAAAGAGAGTTTGTAAAGAATGCCTTGTATTGCTCTTTAGAGAGGTTATCTTACAATTTTCTAAAGATCTCAAGGATGATTACAAATGAAGACCAATAGGTCTATTTATAATGTGGCACCAAGCTTAAGACTATGCCACAATTTTCAAAATCTTTCTATGTCTAGAATGTACAAGATTGTTTTAGTTTTATCTACAACATGTCACAAGGTTCTAGGACCTTCTAGCCAACTCTAGAGTCTTCTAGGAGTGTCTAGTTCCTTCATGCAAGTTCTAGGATGTTTTGTAAGCTTCTAGAGACTTCTACATCCTTGTACATCCTTCTACATCCTTTATGAACCATCCAGCACGTTCTAGAATATTTCAGCCCCTTTTAGCACCTTCCAGCACATGCTAGTGTACTCTAGAATATTCTAGAGTCTTCAAAGCTTGAGTTGAGTCTATCCAACTCTAGCTCCTTCTAGACATCTCTAGACTACTTTAGAACTTTCGCATGTAGAAAAGTCTAGATCCTTTAGGCAAGCACCATTTCTTTGGATTTTAAGGGACAATTTGAGTGGGATGTAACACTATCCTCTACTCAAGTTCGCAACGCCCTCGTCATGCCTTCAAGCTTGAAATTTTCTATGTAATCTTTGTATTGCCACAAAGAGTCTTCAGGTTCCCAGCTTGCCTCTATGTCCTGGACATTCTTCCACTTGACCTAGTATTCCAGATAACTTGGTACACCCCTATACTGGATTAGGCGGTCTGCCAAGATAGAGTCCACTCCTCTATCAAAGGAGGTTACTACAGCGGTGGGCACCCTCTTTGATTCTCCCCGACTCGTATCTTCCTCGTCTCCATGATAAGACTTCAACATGCTTACATGAAAAACTGGATAGATTTTAAGCTTCAAAGGGAGTTATAGTTTGTAGGACACCTTATCGACTCGCTTGAGGACTGGAAATGGTTCTTCATACTTCTATACAAACCCTTTGTGAACCTTCCGTAAGGACTTGAACTGTTGGGGCAATAATTTGACAAGGACCAAATCTCCTTCCTGAAATTCAACCATCCTCCTTTTCTTGTCAGCCCACTTCTTCACCTTTTTAGATACCTTGTTTAAATAGGCTCGGGCTAACTCAACTTGCTCATGCCACACCTTGGAAAATTTGAAGGCAATAGGACTTTTTCCTTCATAGCTTATGGCTAAAGCACGAGGAGTCATAGGTTGATGTCCCATGATGATCTTGAAAGGACTCTTCATGGTAGACTCGCTTCTCTACAAGTTATAAGAAAATTGGGCTACATCTAGCAACTTAGCCCAATCATGTTGGTCGAAACTAACAAAGTGCCTGAGGTAGAGCTCTAGCAATGCATTGGCACATTCTGTTTGTACATCGCTCTATGGATGATAGCTTGTGAGAAGTTCAAGTCTGATCCCAATAACTTGAATAATACCGTCCAAAACTTCCCAGTAAATTTAGGGTCTCGATCACTCACGATGTTGGATGGAATTCCCCAATGCTTCACAACGTGCTTAAGGAATAACCGTGTCATCTCATTGGCAGTGCAAACTGTTGAGGCAGGTATGAATGTTGCATACTTTTTGAAGCAATCAATGACTACAATGATGCTACCAAAGCCATATGATTTTGGCAAGCAAGTGATGAAGTCCATTGAGAAACTTTCCCATGGTCTCTCTGGGATAGGCAACAACTCTAACAAACCTCCGGGTGCATACTGCTCTGTCTTGTCCTATTGTCATACAAGACAAGTCCTCACATAGGCTTCAACATCATCCCGTAGTTGAGGCCAGTAGTAAATAGACTTGATTAAGGCAAAGGTGCGTCTTATTCCTAGGTGTCCAACCCATAGTGAATCGTGGCACTCCTTAATAAGTTCCTTCTTTAAGTTCCCCCACTTCGACACAAAGATGTGATTCTACTTGGCGTAGAGTAGTTTGTCACTTAACCAAAATTGCCTTGTCTTTCCTTCCTTAATAAGGGCAAGGATGTTTTGAGCTAGGGCATCATGCTCCAACCCTTCTTTGATCCTTTCCAGTAAGGGACTGCTTGGCCTACTCAAGATTGCTAACTCCGCCTTTTGACTTAGCATATCAACCACCACATTGGCCTTATCGAGATTGTACTCTAGCTTGTAGTCAAACTCTGCCAAAAATTCTTGCCATCGAGCTTGCTTGGGACTCAAATTCTTTTGAGTTTGGAAGTAGCTAGTCGCTACATTGTTTGTCATGATAATAAAGTGAGAACCCAACAAGTATTGTCACCACACCCTTAAGCAATGGATGATAGATGTCATCTCCTTTTCTTGTATCGTGTAACAATGTTCGGTATCATTAAGCTTATGACTCTCATAAGCTATTGGATGCCCTTCCTGTATCAATACTCCACCAATCGCAAAGTTTGAAGCATCTGTGTGTAGCTCGTACATCTTGGAGTGGTATGGTAGGCAAAGCACCAGTTCTCTACTAATGGCCTTCTTCAAGTCTTCGAATGAGGCTTGGCATTCACTTGTCCATTTCCAAGACTTGTTCTTCTTGAGCAAGTTAGTCAGTGGGGCTGCTCTTGTTGAGTATGACTTGTTAAACCTCCTTTAATAGTTCATAAGTCCAAGAAAAGACCTAAACTCAGGGACCTTGGTAGTAGGTCCCCATTCTTGGATGACTTTCACCTTGGTTCCATCCATCATAAGCTTTTCATCCTTTATCATATGCCCCAAGAACATCACCTCATCTTGGGAAAAGGAAAATTTTTCCTTCTTGACATATAGTTCATTTTCCCTTAAGACCTTGAGCACCTTCCTCAAGTGCTCAAGATGTTCTTCCAAAGTCTGATTATATATCACAATGTCATCAAGATATACTACCATGAACCGATCGAGGTAGGGATGGAAAATCTTGTTCATTAGAGTACAAAAGGTGGTAGGTGCATTCGTGAGACCAAATGGCATGACAAGGAGCTCATAGGCACCGTACCTAGTCATACAGGTGGTCTTAGGTTCATCCTCTTTGGCTATGCGTACCTGGTAGTATCCCGACCGCAAGTCCAATTTTGAAAAGTATCTTACATTCCCTAAGCAATGAGTAGGATAGGATACTTGTTCTTTACCGTGATCTTATTTAGAGCCTGATAATCAATGCACATGCATAGCGAGCCATCCTTCTTCTTCTGAAAGAGCATTGGGGCACCAAATGGGGCTTTGGAGAGCCTTATGAAGCTAACATCCAGAAATTCATCAAGTTGCTTCCATAGTTCTGCCAAATTTGAGTTTGTCATTCAATAAGGGCTCATTATCGGTGGCCTTATGCCAGGTTCCAACTCAATTTTGTGGTCCACCTCTCTCCTTGGAGGTAACCGTTTGGGCAATGCCGCAGGCATCACATCATGGAACTTATCTAAGACAACTTACACTTTCGTTGGCAAGCTTGGCTTTGGTGATGCCTCCTCATCGTTGTACTCCTTTAAGATGTCCAAGTAACTTTCTTCTACCCTCTTCAATCCCTTCTTGAATTGAAGTGCTGAAAGAGCTTGGGTAGTAGGTCTAATGGTCCTCTCCATCGGTACCACAAAATCCTTTCATCCATCCATGATGCACATAGAGTTTGAGCATGGCACAAGGAAAGCTCTAACCTGGTCTAAGAACTCCATGTTGAATACTACCAAGAAGTCATCCATAGGTGCCACTAATAAGTCCATTTGGCTAGTCCAAGCACCAAAACTGACCTTAACTCCACGAGCAACTCCTTGTAGAGGTAGTGCTGCCGAGTTAACCGCTATGAGAGATCATCCTCCGTTAACAACCTTAAGGCCGAGTCTCTTTGCTTCCTCTAGTGAAACAAATTTATGAGATGCACCTATGTCAACCAAATCCTTGGCGACCTTCCCATTGATGGTTGCATCTACGAGCATCAAGCCCTTAGAGGTATTTTGGGTGCTCTGCAATGTACCAAGTAGCCCCAAAGAACCCATCTTTGCACCTTCATCAATCTCACCTCCATCTTGGTCATGCGTGGAGGCAACTAAGGCACTTAATGCCTTTATTTTTGGACATTCACGTGCACAATGCGGTCCGTCGCATATGAAGCTCGTCACATGGGGCTTTGAGGCACCACCATCCTCCCTTTCCTTCCCCTTATCTCATGATTTGAACGATGAGCCTTCTTTATGATTTTTATGGCCCTAACTTTTGGCATGGCCTCCCCCACTCTTTCCTCCACCAAAATTTCTATATATGGCCTTTGAGATCTCTTTGTTTGTGAAGTAGTCAAATAGGCTCTCTACAACCGCAATGGCCAAAGAGAAGTCTTGGACACCACGTCGCTTGAGTTCAAGGTTGGCCCATGATTGGAGACCATCCATGAATAAAAATAATGCATCCTTGTCTGATGTGTCAGGGACTTCTAGCAGCAAGGTTGTGAATTGGATTTTGAACTCCCTTTTGAAATCATCAAAGGTTTCAATTTTGCATACCCCTCGTTGCACATCAACATGCCTCCGTCTCCACCATAGCACCCCAGTGTCAAACAATTACATGGTAGCAGTTCAGATCTTGCTGGCATGGTTCATTATGCCAGTAACCTCAAAATATTGTTCCAGCCCTCATAGGAAGTTCTCAACTTCCCTAGAATTCCTAACACCATTGAAGGTCTTTGGCTTGGGAACATCCATCTTCTTGGCCTCAATGATGGTGGTTGTGCTAGTTCTTGAGACCATAGCCCGCTTACAAAGAGCTAGGTCACCACCCATATCCTTGACTCTAAGAAACACATTAGTAATTTGTCTTTGGATAAGATCCCATACCTTGGAAATTTTGACCTTAAACCCATCAATCTCTTGCCTTAACCCACTATCTAGCCCATTAAGGGACATCTTGACTGCTGCATGGATCTTCGCATCCTTGGCCTCCAAGCCACTACAACGTTCCTTCAAGTTGTCCATCCGGTCGAACAGCTCCCCTAAGCTATCCTATGCACTCCCAACACGTGCTTCTAAGCTAGAAATGATTTCTATTAACTTGCCTCGAGACTCCTTTGGTGCTTTCTGAACTTCCTCACGCCCATGTTCCATTAATGGAACATCCACACTTGGTGTAGCTGAGGCACTGTTCTTCATTATGCCAAGGAAAGTAATGTTTCAACTGAAAGCTCTGATACCAACTGTCACAACCATAGATTTCAAATAGCAATCATGTGGCACTTAGCACGGTCCATTGCACTAAGCCTGCCTTTCACCCCGAACAAAACACTCTAAAGAGAATAGAAAGAGGCTTAAAGATTTAGAGAATTCAAGAGCAAAGCAAGAACTAAAGAGAGTTTGTAAAGAATGCCTTGTATTGCTCTTTAGAGAGGTTATCTTACAATTTTCCAAGGATCCCAAGAATGATTACAAATGAAGACCAATAGGTCTATTTATAATGTGGCACAAGCTTAAGACTATGCCATAACTTTCAAAATCTTTCTATGTCTAGAATGTACAAGATTGTTTTAGTTTTATCTACAACATGCCACAAGATTCTAGGACCTTCTAGCCAACTCTAGAGTCTTTTAGGAGTGTCTAGTTCCTTCATGCAAGTTCTAGGATATTTCGTAAACTTCTAGAGATTTCTACATGCTTCATGAACCATCTAGCACATTCTAGAATACTCCAGCCCCTTTTAGCACCTTCCAGCACATGCTAGTGTACTTTGGAATATTCTAGAGTTTTCAAGGCTTGAGTTGAGTCCATCCAACTCTAACTCCTTTTAGACATCTCTAAAACTTTCCCCTATAGAAAAATCTAGATCCTTTAGGCAAGCACCATTTCTTTGGATTTTAAAGGACAATTTGAGCGAGACGTAACAGTAGGCAACTATAATGAAGTTAATGGACTTAAGGAACCGTAGAGAAATGTATATCAAACTCCTGATAATGCCTTACAATTCATATGTGTATTACATCATAGTTTTTGAAATTGAAAACCCGATTAAAGTGTATGGAAACAGTAACACACATCTAATCTAATAGACCTGTTCTCCAACTATTAGAATGTTTGATCCAAATTTCAATTTTTGTTTGCAACTGTTATACATGTCTGTGTTAGGCTCATTTTGTTTAGGGTTGTTTGAAGATAATGCTCGATTTTCTTTTTTTAAATAATAAAGAGAGAATAAAAAAAGATAAATAATAGATGAATTAGGAGAAAATGGGAGAAACAGATAGATAATTGATCACACATCAGGTATTGCTTTGCAAGAAGCATAACTCACCCTTTTATCAAACCTATTAGAAATGAAATAAGATTAATATAAATACACAACTACACCAACCTTGATAGCTGGTCACATGAAGAAAATTTAGTATAATTGTGAGTATTATTTGGTTTGATATAAGAATAACAATGTGAGCTCGTTATATAGGCAGTTTGTCTGTCATACGAAACTATAATTATATGTATGGTTGTGTCATTCTTTTAAATTATTGATGGTTTCTCATTATTTTTAAATCACTACTTGGAATCAAAGTGTTCATCTAAAAACAATAGTCTATGATTGATAAATAAATTATTATGAAAGGTCAAAATTTTAAAAATGGATTTGAATCATTGGAAATGAAGGAAGTCAATGTATTTTCATTAATTATAATGGTTATAGTTGGTTTGTAAACTTGTTTCCAAGCTCAAAGAAATCAAAATAAACTTTGAAAAATTCTAGCCCATTTGAAGTCCAGCTCATGGAAGCTTCTAAGATGATCTGGATTGATAAGGATACACCTTATGGTTAGTGGAAAGAAAAAAAATCAATGGGTTAGGTAAGGAGATAGGTGTATGGTTTAGATTGTTTTGGTAGGTTTATATTGTATGGTTTAGATTTATTTGTTGTTTCTATAAATACCTCTCATTAGCAATGTAATAATCAAGCTAAATAAATCAGAAATGAAAATTCAATAATTTCTGAGTGTTTCTGAAAAATTGTTCTTGAGTATTCTTGAGTTTTGAGAGTTTTGATTCATAATTTTCCAACAATATTTGATGGTCCAATGCATAAGGTGAATAAGACACAACACACAGGATATATAAAAGGAAAATAAAGGATGTATTTTTAGCCAAAAGTTGGTAGAGTTAGTACACAAAATAATTTATTCTATACATTTTGGGATGTGGAATTGCTTATAGGTTTTCATCATTGAGAGATAAAACCTGATCAAATGTGTTAGTTACTATCCTTATTTTATGAACGAATTTCGTCTTTGCGTTGTTTAAAAATTGAATGAATTTACTGTCAGAATGTGTGCTAGCTAGCTAGGTCATTGAACAGATAAAATCTAGGAAACCATCAAGTAATAATCTCACACACTCCTCAGTGCAGATCACAACCACCAGTAGTCCTATAGGACTAGTAGCCCTCCACAACCAGCAGTCCTCCACAACTGACAGTCCTCCTTCAACAACCTTAGTGTACCAGTAGTTCTCCACAACCAGCAATCATCTACCATGCAGGCAATCTCCATGCTACATTAATTTGCTTGTTAATTCATTGACTGTCAATCAGGTACTGATTTGGACTTTTCAACTGTGGATCTTAATTCTTATCTTACATGAAACTATTATTGCCAAGTTTAAGTGAACGAGTGTTTGTTATTGTAAACCCGAATATACTTCACCTAATATTAATGTATGATTGTTCCTAACATGATAATGTATTTTTTGTAAAGTTGTTTGAAGCATATGGTGTTAAAATTGAATTTTTCTACTTATTTCAAAGGCTTCCTTGAGGAGCAGAAACTATAAATCATAATTTCATCTATTATTCGAAAGCTATAAAAATATTTAGGAATTAACTATTTTTCTGTGATTTCGAGGCATACTTTTAGTTTTGCTTGTAATTTACTTTTCATTTATTATTCAAAAACACTTGAAGTGAAAATAGTTAGTATGAATGGCTTAAATATAAGGAAAATATAATTAGGCAATCCCCTTAGTTGAATCTCTATTAAACCTTCAAATAAAATTTAAAATAATATTTTAATTTTATAAATTTGAATAATATTTTATATTTCCAACAATCAATTGATATACTAATATATTTTCAAGAATATCCCCACTAATGTTTTAATATTATTTTAAATATATCCTTTTTAATTTTTTTTTACATATTTAGATTTTATATGGCTTTTGTTAAAAGAAAAAATTAATATATTATTATCAAGCGATGTGTTAGACTTTTTGTATTAGCACATGATCGATTCGAATTCATCATATCGCATTAATTATTAAACTTGATGCAAACTAGACATATGTATGGTTAATAATCAAAAGTTCTTTCCTTAAGTAATGAGTAATGATTCCATAAAATTGTATACTTGTATTAGTATTAATATTTCTCATATTTTATTGAGGTTAATTGGACTTTTTGTATTGTATAATTAAAGTTATTATTAAATTTCATAATTAATTTTCCTTAAAATATATGCTAATCTTCAAATATGCGTTGGAATTTTGTTTTTACTAGTATTCATCTTATATGATCCAAAACCTACACTTAACATGCTTATATATCAAAACTACAGTACAAACAATATTTGGATCTTTGTGTGAAATATGAGAACTTATAAATGTCAAAGCATAGGTTTTTGATTATATATCAAAAACTACGTGTCAAACCAATATTCTAACATATACCGTGAAATATTAGCATGCATGATTTCATTAACTTATGCTACTATTAATAAGGACAAAATTAATATACATCATCTATATATTAAAAAAGCTTACCTGCAATTATATCGAAGTAATCACATATATCATATTAAGGAAAACAACAATTTCAAGTCCCTTAAATATGAGAATTGCTACAACTATACCATCAATAACAAATACATATAGATATTTTCACATTTTATACTTATTGTTAATTATGATGAATATAGTTTAAATATTCTTACATTTTTAAATCAAATGGATTAAATTCTAACATATTAGATACGTATATAATGTTTGTGTTAAAATGGTATAACTTATAGAATCATCTTAAAATAATTATCTTTTATATTTTTCAAATTTTTTCTTCAATAGTATCTCTTATGATGAATCAATCATTCTTATATATCTCAATCTCAAGCTCATTTTCATTATCAAAATGCATCCTTCTAAGTAAAATTATTCATGATCTTTCTTTGATCACTTTGTTCTTAATTGATTCTATGAAGATATATATCAATAAACATTCATCAATGATTTCATGTAATGTCTTCATTGCCTTTTCAACCAACACTTGATTTTTAACCAATAGACATGTAATCATTCAAATCTTTCATTTATATGATCCATTAAATCATTAAATTAATCTATATTTTTTTCCATAAATTGAATATGATATGTTAACATTTTTCTTGCTATCTACTCCACATATTACTTTTGAATTTTTCAATCCTTTTCACAGTTTTGTACCAGTTAGTGACAGATTTTTCAATGCATTATGTCATTATTTGAAACGATATCAAATTGGATAATAACTTCCAAAGACCTTAAAAAATTCATAATTGCTTCTAAATAGATGTTAATGTAAGCATCAAAAATTTCTTTACTTTTCCACGTGCTTCAGAGCAAAATATATGTATTATTGGAAAATCCAAGTGATCTACAAGATAAATGAATTTTTATACTAATGATTGAAAATTGTTCACTAATTCAATCAAAGTCCTTAGTATGCTTGGCTAGATCAAAAAATTGTTAACTAATTCAATCAAAGGCCTTAGTATGCTTGGCTAGATCAAAAATAACATGTATTACTATAGCTAAAATATAACAAAATCACATATTTCATACATAGGTATCACTTGGTATTATTGACAATATACCATAATAATAATCTTATGTTTATATATATATCATGAGATTATTAAATCATACTGTCTCTTTTTTCCAAATCATTTTTAGCAACATAATATAATGAAATAGCATAGCTTGAATGTGAAAAATTATAGATTTAAGAAATATCAAGCAAGCTTGAAAAACTACAATACAAAATAGTTTATGTTAAAGGAACATACTCTCTCTCTTTTTCGTTCTTTATTTGCAAACCAATTTTGGCAACATAAAATGACCAAAAATATGTACTTCATTGTAACATGTTCACGATCATTTGCAAATAACTTTTAGAATAAACATGCCAGCACCATAAATAAAAATTTAAACATATATTGAAGTAAGCAAGATTCTACGTACCACATATTTATTAAGATAAGGTGAAGATGCTAAACCAAGATTTATTTCTTACTTCAGCTTCAATTAAAAAACAAAGAAATTGGTCTACTTATTAAACTTGTGAAGGAGAAGTGAGCTTATTTCTTACTACAATTAAGAAAACAAGTTCATAGGAATACCTGATATCAGCTTTCCTATCTCCTACTTTTACAAAGCTTTCGTGCATTTATAGGTACATTAATTAGTCACGTCCTCTCAGCCACACGTTTAATTTCTCCACCGCAAAATATATACCCAATTACTTGCTTCAATATTTGCCCATATTGAATAGCTGTGATATATATGTTGGTTTGTAAACTTGTTTATAAGCCCAAAGAAATCAAAAACAAACTTTGAAATATTATAGCCCATTTAAAGTCCAGCTCGTGAAAGCTTCTATGGTGATGATCTGGATTGATAAAGATACAGCTCATGATTGGTGGGAAGAAGAAAATCAATGGGTTAGGTAAGAAAATAAGTGTATGGTTTAGATTGTTTTGGTAGGTTTATATTGTATGCCTTAGATTTATTAATTGTTTCTATAAATACCTCTCAGTAACAATGTAATAATTAAGTTAGTTACAGAAGTGAAAATAGAGAGAAAGTACTCTCTTGAGCTTTGTATCTTGAAAAAAAAATCAAAATAGAGTTACAGAGGTGCTATTTATACAGAGGCAAAGTAACAAACTCAACAGAATTTGTAATCTATTACAAAGGCTAACTACTTCTAATATGCTCCCTCAAACCAATCCTGGTTTATTCTCCTTCTCCTCTGCTGCAATAACAATCAGCTTTCCTTTTAATCTATTGAAAAACTGAGCTGAAAGGGGTTTTGTAAACACATCAGCAACTTGATCAATGCTTCGAACATGGTTAACTTCAAGCTCTTTAGCAATGACCTTCTCCCTTACAAAATACAAATCCAACTCCATATGTTTGGTTCGGGAATGAAGAACCGGATTAGCAGAGAGAGATATGGTACTCATGTTGTCACACCATAGAGTAGGTGGATATCTGAAATGGACCTTTAATTCAGAAAGTAGAGATTGCAGCCAAAGGATTTCTGAGGTGGCATTAGCTAGACTTCTGTATTCTGCTTCGGTAGATGATCTAGAGACAACATGTTGCTTCTTTGAAGACCAAGAGATCACATTTCTTCCAAGGTAAATACAATACCCGGTTGTAGACCTTCTATCATACAAGTCATTTCCCCAATCTGCATCACAAAAACCAGTGAGACTTAACACCTTTGAGCCCTACATCAAAATCCCTTCGTCTGTAATCCCCTTAAGGTACCTCAAAATTCTTTTAACTGCCTTCTAGTGTTGATCAAGTGGGCTTTTCATGAACTGATAGACTTTATTGACACTAAAAGCAATCTCTAGACGAGTGATGGTAATGTACTATAAGGCCCATACTATACTCATGTATTCAGTGGCATTTTCTATTGGATCTCTTTCATCTGAAGTAAGTTTCAAGCTGCTAATCAGAGGTGTGGACAGAGGTCTGGCATTATCCATCTTGGCTTTCTGAAGCAGGTCTTCTATGTACCTTCTCTGAGATAGTTGAAGTCCCCCATTTACAACTTTGACTTCAATTCCTAGGAAATAAGAAAGTTGGCCAAGGTCTTTCAAGGAAAAGGAACTGTTTAGGACATCAACCAATTTCTCAATCTCTACTTCATTGCTTCCTGTAATTATAATATCATCAACATATATCAAGATTAACAAAGTTGACGATTTTGAGGTTTTCATAAAGAGAGAGTTATTTGCCTTGGAACAATCAAACCCCATTTTTACTAGTGATTCTTTTAGCTTGTCATACTAGGCTCTTGGGGCCTGTTTCAAACCATACAAGGACTTGTGAAGTCTGCATACCATATGTCCATCCTCTTTAGTTTCAAACCGAGCTGGCTGCTCCATATACACTTCTTCCTTCAACTCCCCATTCAAAAAAGCATTATTGACATCTAGCTGTCTTAGACACCATCCAAAAGAAAGAGCCAGAGTGATGACAGCTCTAATTGTAGTTGGTTTAACAATAGGAGAGAAGGTCTCATTGAAGTCAAAACCTGCTCTTTGTAGGAACCCTTTAGCAACCAATCTGGCCTTGTACTTCGAAATTGTCCCATCAGAATTCCTTTTAACCTTGAACACCCATTTGTTTCCAACAACTTTTCTATATGTAGGAGGGTTCACAAGAGACCATGTTTTGTTCTCAACCAAAGCATTGTACTCTTTTTCCATTGCACGTTTCCAGTTTTTATCAGCAAGTGCTTCTGCAAAATTGTTAGGTTCCTGTATAACAGAATCAGAAATCATGGCTTTTGGTTTATAAATGCCATTCTTAGAATGAGTCACCATAGGATGGATCTGTTCATTTGTTTCAGTACCTGTAACATCATTGACAATATGAGGATGAACTGATGGCTGGATAAGGCAATTTGAAGACTCACTTTGGGAATTTTGAAAAGAAGAAGTTTGTTGTCTGGCAGATGAAGGATCTGCAGTAGTTGTGTCTTCTGATCTATGATCAGAGAGACTTGAATTTGTGTGTATTGCAGATTGATGATCGACAATAGAAGGCTTGGGCAAGTCAAGTAAGGGAAAATGGGCTAGTGTAGAATCAGGAACTTGCATAATAGGCTTGTTGGTCTTTTCACTGTAAGGAAAAACATATTCATTAAAAATAACATGCCTAGAAATATAGATATTTCCCTCCTCATCAAGACACTTGTACCCTTTGTGTTTGGTACTATAGCCTAGAAAGGTATAGGGTAGAGATCTAAAATCAAATTTGTGAGAATTGTAAGGTCTTATGTGTGGAAAACATTGACAGCCAAAGACCTTAAGGAGAGAGCAATCGGGTTTAGTTTTGTGGAGTACCTCAATTGGAGTTTTCTGCTGAAGAACTGTAGTTGGTAATATGTTGATGAGATACATGGCAGAAGAGAAAGCATCTGGCCAAAAAGAGAGAGGTAAAGAGGACTGAGCAAGGAGAGTTAAGCCTAGCTCTGTAATATGTCTATGTTTCCTCTCTACAATGCCATTTTGTTCTGAGGTATGAGGACAAGAAACTCTATGTACTATGCCATGTTTGTTAAAACATGAGGAGAATGCACGAAATTCACCACCCCAATCTGACTGGAAGGTTTTGATTGTGGTGTCTAAAGTGTTTTCAGCTTGAGTTTTGAAATGAATAAAGGTCTCTAAGGCTTCTGATTTTCTCTTAAGAAAATATATCCAAGTAAAACGAGAATAGGCATCAACAAATGTTATATAGTATCTGAAACCAATGGTAGATAGAATAGGCGAAGGTCCCCAAATATCAGATTCAACAAGTTGTAAAGGTCTAGTATACTTAGTTTCAAATTTTTGAAAGGGAAGTTTGTGGCTCTTGCCCATTTGACACGAAACACAGAAGAAAGGAATGTCTTTATTGATTTGAAAATGAACTTTACAATTATTTAGAATCTTAGTAAGAATACTTAAGGAGGGATGGCCTAATCTTTTGTGCTAGAGATCAACAAACAGGTTGTTATTCTTTATGGTGACATCTTGACTGGTTGAAGGATTGGTTTCTGAGACCAAGGCTTTGGATGGTTGACCAAATGCATTCTTTCTTTCATCTCTCAGATCAAACCTATACAACCCCTTATGCAGAACTCCTCGAAGCAGGGTGGTTTTTGTTACCTGATCTTTCATAAAGTAGGAAGAGAAGTTAAACTCAAAAATAACATTGTTATCTTTAGTAAACTGAGAAACACTAAGAAGATTTTTTGTTATCTTAGGGACATGTAGAATGTGTTTAAGAGTGAGAGATTTTGAGGGTTTTGAACAAGAAATATAAGAATTGCCAATGTGTTTTATAGATAGGCCTGTACCATTACCCATGTAAACCTTTTGAGTACCATTGTAATATGATCCATAGGCCATGTTCTTGAAATCATTGGTGATGTGGTTTGTGGCTCTTGAGTCGGGATACCAGTAGCTGTCACCCTGATTGTCTCCACATGTCAACATGGCTTCTAGTGGGGCATTCTCTATGGGTAGTTCTTCATGTGCCTGAGCCAAGTTGGTACTATTCTAACCAAGATTTCTTGTTTGAATAGAATTGGAGGTATTGCTAGCTCCACTACCATAAAAGTTTTGATCAAATCTATAGTAACACTTCAGAACAGTATGCCCAACTTTTCCACATAGTTGACATTGAGGCCTGTTGTTGTAACTTCTTCCTCTTCCTCTGCCACGGCTTCCATAGCTGTTTCTACCACCTCCCTGATTCTGATGACCATTCCAGTTAGACCCTCTTCTTGAAAAGTTAGAATAGTTTGCAGCCATCTCTACAAAGTTCTTTTGTAAGATTCTTCCCTCATGAGAAAGAAGGAGGTTGTTGACATGGTGCAAAGTGTAGGGAACTTCTTTGGAGCAGATGATAGCGATGATAGATTCATACTCATCACCAAGACCATTCAAGATAGCAAGAACCTGGTCTGTGTCAGACATCCCATGATCAGCAGCAGCTAACATATCAAAGAAGCCCTTCATTTTCATCAAATAATCTCTCATAGGAAGAGGATCTTTCTTGAGAGTTTGTATCTGTCTTTTGTAAAACATCACTTTAGCAGTGGATTGAGAACTAAAAAGTTGCTCAATTGTGGTCCATATCTGTTGGGAAGAAGAACAACCCACCAATTGTGGCAGGTAACTAGGAGTTATGGAGGCAAGAATCCAAGAAATAAGAAAGCGATCTTGTCTGTCATACCTGATGAACTCAGGGTTGGGGTTTCCTTCGAGCAATCTTGGGGGAATTTGATCCGTGCCATATATGTAATCTTCAAGGCCATACCCAAGAATGGCATTCTCTATTTGGAACTTCCAGAGAAGATAGTTTTCTTCTTCGAGTTTAATGGTGATCAATTGGGAAAGAGGACTAGTAATAGACCTCAATTGTTCCTCATGTGTGGCTGGGTTAGCAACTCCTCCCGCTACAGATTCCTCTGGTCCAGTTCTGGTTCTATTGTTCATCTTCGTCATTGAAAAACACCCAGGAAAAACAAAGCGTGAGCAATAAAGCTCTGATACCAAGTTACAGAAGTGAAAATAGAGAGAAAATACTCTCTTGAGCTTTGTATCTTGAAAAAAAATCAAAATAGAGTTACAGAGGTGCTATTTATACAGAGGCAAAGTAACAAACTAAACAGAATTTGTAATCTGTTATAAAGGCTAACTACTTCTAATAAAGTTAAAGAAATCAGAAGCAAAAATTTGAGAGTTTCTGAGTGTTTCTGAGTGTTTCTGAAAAATTGTTCTTGAGTGTTCTTGAGTGTTCTTGATTATTGAGAGTTTTGATCCATAATATTCCAATAATATATATATATATACCCTAAATTTTAATTGCACAAGTAAGCTATTAAATGAAATACTATTTATAGATAGTGCAAATCAAGAGACGGTTGTATAACTCCAATGTGTCAAACAAGTATCATAATAAATGAATACCAAAAGGTACTTTGTCACTTTTATCTTTTGACTCTACTGAAACATTTTCTCTTTAATATCATACGCGGTAGTTTCCTCTAATCTTCAGACAAAATGGGTTCTAATGTATAAAACATTACTTTGGATTTTATGATATAGAGAAACCTATTCCACTCAAAGGAACATTTAAGATAAAGGTGAACTAAACTATATTATATCAAAGAGGGAAAAAGGGGTACTGAATAAGCAGTCAAATAGCATGAAAATTAAATGTATGCATGTACTAGTTGTTTTTCTGAGATTGGGAATATTAAAGCAGAAGGTTACATATAATTGATTATATTTATAACATCAATCTTTTAAAGATTGGAAATAAATCGTACATTATACACTTCTCTTATAACATCGACATTAATAAGAAAATTTTACATTTAAATTGTAATAATAAAATGTCCCATGTTCTTCTACAATCGAGTTTACACAAACTTTTATAGACTTAATTCTACATTTTACACCTTACGTACTTTAAATGTAAAAAACTTAATATTGTCTTTAGCTTTAGCATGTCCATGGGTTAACTAACAGTCTTAACATACCCCCTAACAAAATATAAGGTAACTGATTGTGCAGCCTCTAAAATATAGAGAAAAGTGTCGCTAAAATCAAACAGGTAACTTGACAAGAAACGTGAACAAGAAATCAATTCAAGCTAACAAAATATGAGATAACTGGTTGTGCAGCCTGCAAAATACCAACTAAAACGGCATATTAATAACAAATAAAGTGAACAATCGATCTCATTAAGTTACGCTTTGAACCATTGAAGTAGCTATCTACAACGATAACCTATGGGTTTCCATATTATTCTTTGATTCTTATATACAAGCAAAGCAACCCATAACTATAAAGCACATTGAAAGAAGATTTCGTCCATAAAATCATAACATGCAGTAGGAAATTATGCTTTATTTTTTCGTGCAATAACAAGCAATGACATGCTTTATTCACATTGACACAAAATTAACATCCCAAAATTTCATAAAATCATAACAGCAAGAAACACAAAATCTGTTGGAGATTGCTATAAAACTCCTTAATTTAAGGAATACATTAAGGAGCAAAATATGTAGCAAAATAAGGAACTTAATTCAATGAGCAATTCAAGAAACCATTAATTTAAGGAGTAATTCAAGGAGTGAATTTTCTTATAAATAGAGGTGTAATTGTAATGAATTCAAAAACAACCAAGTGTTCATTCCAATTTAGAGAAAAACTTTTGTGAGAGAAAATTGAGAGTAATTTTCTTGGGTATAATTAGGTTGGTCGAACTTCGTTATCAAATTTGTGTGTTATTTTTTTATTCTTCATTTCTCATAAATTTGGCTTATTGGGAATTTGCATAATTTCCCAACAACTTGTATTAGAGCTTTTGGTGGTAATTTCTGTCAATTTCCTACAGGCACTATTCATATGAATAGTGAAATTTTGTTGACGATATTTGTTTGTTGACGGAGGTGTTCTAATACACGATGGTTTGCAGAAATAGTCAAAAACGATATGGAGGAAGTCAGATTTGAGTGGGAGCAATGGCCGCAGATGAAGGAAGGGTGAAACTTGAGAAATTCGATGGCACAGATTTCGGGTTTAGGAAAATACAGATAGAGGATTATCTGTATCAAAGAAATCTGTATCAACCTTTCTCAGGGAAGAAGCCAGAGGCTACGAAGGAAGAAGATTGGAATCTTCTAGACAGACAAGCCCTCGGAGTTATTCGATTAACGCTATCCCGCAATGTTTCTTTCAACATAGTAAAGGAAAAGACCATGGTGGGTTTTATGGCAGCTCTCTCCAATATGTATGAGAAGTCATCGGCCTCAAACAAAGTGCATTTGATAAGGCGTTTGTCCAACTTATGGATGATAAAAGGTGCATCAGTAGCTCAACATCTCAATGAACTCAACACAGTCACAACCCAGTTGAGTTCAGTTGAAATTGAATTCAATAAAGAAGTACGAGCATTGATACTTTTGTCTTATTTACCAGAAAGTTGGAATGTTGCTGTCATGGCTGTGAGTAGCTCGTCAGGAAGCAATAAGTTGAAATTTGATGATGTTCGTGATATGGTTCTCAGTGAAGAGATCCGACGTAGAGAGTCGGGTGAATCATCAACCTCTTCAACTTTGCATACAGAGTCAAGAGGAAGAAATTCAACTAGAGGGAATAGACATGGAAAAACATACTACTAAGGTAGATCAAAGCACAAGAGGTCCAAATCTAGGAATCCTAATAATTCCCATAGCTCGAAGACTATCGAGTGTTGGAATTGTGGGAGAACCGGGCACTACAAAAATCAGTGCAAAAGTGCACCGAAGGACAAAAAAGTGAAGATAGAGGCAAATGTTACTTCCACCTCAGAAGGAGATGGAGGAGATGATGAATTGATATACTCTTTGGAGAGCAACGAAGAATCTTGGGTGTTAGACTCTGGAGCATCGTTCCATGTTACTTCACAAAAAGAATTCTTCTAGAAATACGTCCCCGGAAACCTTGGAAAGGTATATCTTGGTGATGATCAATCGTGTGCTATTATTGGCAAAGGTGTCGTGAAGATTAAGTTGAACGGGTTTGTTTAGGAATTGAAGGATGTCAGGCATATTCCCAACCTAAGAAAGAACTTAATCTCAATAAGGAAATTGGCTATTAAAGGCTACACTACGATCTTCCATGGTGATGATTGGAAGATTTCAAAAGGTGCAATGACGGTTGCTCGAGGCAAGAAGAGTGACACTCTTTACATTACAACAGGAGCCCATTGTTCAATCGTAGTTGCATCAGGAAATGAAACATCAAATCTGTGGCACCAGAGACTAGGCCACATGAATGAGAAAGGGATGAAGATTATGCACTCAAAGGGAAAACTTCTAGGCCTATAGTCTGCAGAGATAGACATGTGCAAAGATTGCATACTTGGAAAGCAAAAGAGAGTCGGCTTTTAGACAAGTGGCAGAACCCCAAAGAAGGAAAGGCTAGAGCTTATCCACTCTGATGTTTGTGGATCGACAACCGTCTCATCCATTGGTGGGAAACACTACTTCATGACTTTCATCGATGATCACTCTCGGAAGGTATAGGTTTACTTTCTAAAGCATAAGTTTGAAGTATTTAAGGCTTTCAGAAGATGGAAAGCTATGGTGGAAAATGAGACAGGTTTGAAGATCAAAAAGCTTAGAACCAATAATGGTGGTGAATATGAAGACACCATATTCAAAAATTTATGCTATAAGCACAGGATCAAAATGGAAAGAACTGTGCCAGGAACACCTCAACACAATGGTGTAGCTGAGCATATGAACCAAACTATAACAAAAAGAGCCATAAGCATTCATGTACAATCAGGTCTATCGAAGCAGTTCTGGGTGGAAGCAGTCAACACAACAGCTTACTTGATCAACCAAGGCCCATCTGTTCCATTGGAGCATAAAATACCAGAGGAGGTATGGAGCAGAAAAGAGGTAAAACTATCACATCTAAAAGTTTTTGGTTGTGTAGCATTTGTGCATATCAGTGATCCAGGCGGGAATAAGCTTGATCCCAAATCTAAGAAATGCACCTTCATCAGCTATGATGAGGATGAGTTTGGCTACCGCATTTGGGATGATGAAAACAAGAAAGTGATCCGTAGTAGAGATGAGATTTTCAATGAAAGAGTGATGTATAAGGACATGCATAAAATAGACACCAATGACTCAAAGCAGAATGAGTCAGTATTTGTAGATGCAGATGATGTCCCAAATAGTTCCGTGAAGGAACCAATTGTAGCAAGTCCTCAGCTAGAGGAACTCGTTGGATAGAGTAGTGCGCAATAGTCCGACACACCACAACCTCTTACTACAGCTCCTGTATTGAGGTCTTCTCGACCTCGTGTGCCTAATGGGAGATACATGAACTATATATTGTTGATTGATGGAGGAGAGCCTGAATGCTATGATGAAGCTTGTCAGACTCGAGATGCCAACAAGTGGGAGCTTGCCATGAAATTGAAGTTGTGCTCAACTTCAGTTGGTCTGCTAGAGTAACAAGACTTGCTGCATTGATCGAGGTGTGAAGACAGATTGAAATCAGTCTTCAAGTGGGATATTGTTGGAGATTGCTATAAAGCTCCTTAATTTAAGGAGCTTAATTCAAGGAGTAATTTAAGGAACAATTAATTCAAGGAGTAATTTAAGGAACCATTAATTCAAGGAGTGAATTTTCCTATAAATAGATGTGTAATTGTAATGAATTCAAAAACAACCAAGTGTTCATTCCAATTGAGAGAAAAGCTTTTGTGAGAGAAAATTGAGAGTAATTTTCTTGGGTGTAATTGAGTTGTGAGTTGTGAGTATTGTAAACACCTTGTGTAATTTCTCCCCCTTCGGTAAAAAGATCTATAGCAGGTCCGGAGACGTAAGCAAGATTGGCTGAACTCCATTATCAAATTTGTGTGTTATTTTTCTATTCTTACTTTCTCATAAATCTGACTTATTAGGAATTTGTGTAATTTCCAAAAAAAATCAACATCCCAAAATCCCATTTATGAGGTTTTAGGAATAACCCATTATCATATATGTTTAGATAACACATGATAAACAGACGAAATTCCTTCACTCACCATTAGTGTAATTTTGAGCTCCAGAAAAAATGATATGGGAAAGCAGGTGAAGAAAATCGTAAATAAACAAATTAGAGAGCTACTATAACAGGTAATAGAAGGTGTTATGAAAAAGAAAAAGTCAAATTCAAATAACAGGTAACATATAGCACATTCTGTTAGACAAGGATAGCCTTTGCGTCTTTTTATATAGTTCATTGATTCCCTTTGAAAATTAACCAACTAGTTCATACATTCCCATTCTTAGATTGAGAATAATAGTTTACAAGGACCATGAAATTTAGTTAGGCAATGTTTGTCTCTCTCTCTCTTTTTGCAAATTCATTGAGATTGGTCGTCGCATGATGCATTTTATGCAATTCAAAGATGGATTTTTCCCAAATCTTAGAGCTTAGTACGAATTGGAACATCAAAATTATTCTTATAAGTGAGATTGAAACGCTAAAAAGATCTTGTAAAAATCATAGCTTCCATTTATCTCTTATTTTCATGAACTAGGCTTTTTGTAGCCTTTCAAATAAACCTAAAGGATACACAAGAGATTCATATAATGCCTTTAACGGCATTCCATGCTGAACCATCAATCTAGTAAGGTCTTAATGCCCAATTGTATACATAACATCAAAGTATTGATACATAATACAGATATAAAAGCTATTGTTGAACAAATACAAAAAGCCTTTAAATTTTAAATTTCTCTTAAAAGTATAGACTTAACAGAAGAAAACCACGAAAAGGCACAAAATACAAATCAAGAAGGTAACAAAAGGAAACGGTTAGGAGAATCATAATATCAATTCAAACTTAATCAAGCTCTAAACAGCGGAATGAAACATATTCTCCTTCTTTGTGTGAATCTTTTAGAGCTCAAAATGAAACATGCACAAAATCAACACAACCAATTTACGTGAAAAACCTTCCCTGTGTAGGAAAGAAACAACCACGGCACTCATCTCCAAAACTTCCACTATCGAGAAACAATTGTACAAAAGTTCTCTCTAGATAAAACTAGAGACAAACAATCAACAATATCATCAAGAATACAACTTCTTGAAAACTAACAATTATTTCAAGAAAATGGAGAAATCTAACCCAATTTTGTAGTCACTATTAACAAACCATATTTTCCCAAAACGGTGAGCCAAATTCAAATCCCACTATTAAGATTGAAGAATCTTGAGTCATGAACCTTTCTACAAAATTTTAGCTCAATCGGATCACAAACGACTTTCCATCAGAACACTTGATGAAGGCTTGCTTGTGAAAAAAACTAATCTCTTTTTCTGCTAGCTGCTGCCCTTATTGCTACCCTTGCTTCTGCAGCTCTAATTCATTCTCTACCAACCCTAAATGGATTTATTAATGAAGCAATGAAATGAACAAAATTTTCCCTTCTTTCTCCATGGGGCATTAAGCCACATGGGCCTTTTTGGGCTCCTACAAATAAAAGGAAAAACCCAACAAATCTCTCTCTTTCTTGATTAGATGGAGTGATCCACCATTCCGGCAATTGAACAACAAACTTCAAGTTTTTCCCTTAATATTGTTTTTGTCAGCATGTTACATCCATTCCCATCAATATAGATTTTCTCAAGTTCAAGCAACTTATTGTTAAGAGTATTCCTTATCCAATGATACCTCACATCAATATGCTTTGATCTGGAGTGAAATGTCGAGTTCTTCGCTAGGTGAATAGAACTCTGATTATCGCAAAACAACACATATTTTTGCTACTTGAAACAAAATTCTCTCAAGAATTGTTTCATCCACAACAAATGCTTACAAGCTTCTGTTGCAGCAATAAACTCTACATCTGCTGTTGAAAGTGGAACACACTTTTAGAATCTTAACTGCCAAGAACTACTCCATTAGAGAAAGTAATTAGATAACCTGAAGTAGACTTACGAGAATCTTCATCTTTTGCCAAATTTGAATGAGTGTATCCAACTAACACTGGTTTTCCACTTCCAAAGTTAAGTGTTAACTTGGAAGTACCTCGAAGATATCTCATAATCAACTTTACAGTAGGCCAATGCTCTCTTCCTGAATTCGAAAAAAATGACTAACAACTCCAACTCCATAAGATATGTCTAGCCTTGTACACACCATTGCATACATTAAGTTTCCTACAGTTGAGGCATATGGAACCTTTTCCATATCTTTCTTCTCTTTATCTATTGAAGGACCTTGACTCGATCTCAACTTTAAGTGGTTAGATAAAGGAGAAGAAACCACTTTAGCTTTATCTATGTGAAACCTTTCAAGTACCTTTTTAGTGTACCATTCTTGTGACATGTACAACTTCTTTCCTTTCTTGTCTCGACAAATTTGAATACCAAGAATTTTTTTGCTGGCCCCAAGTCCTTCATGGCAAAATACTTACTCAACTACTTCTTCAAATTATCAATCATTGAATAATTTTTGCCAACAATCAACATGCCATCAACATAGAGCAATAAAATGATAAAATCATCATCAGAGAATTTCTGCACAAAGACACAATGATCAGAAGTGGTCTTCTTGTAACCATGCTCCCCCATAACTAACTCAAACTTCTTATACCATTTTCTAGGTACTTGCTTCACCCTGTAGAGACTTTTCTTTAACCGGCATACATAATCCTTTTTCCATTTACCTCAAAACCCTCTGGTTGCTCCATATAAATATCTTCCTCCAACTTACCATAAAAAATGGCAGTTTTTACATCCATTTGCTCAATTTATAAATCCAAGCTTCCTGTTAGACCTAGAACAATATGTATGGAAGACATCTTCACAACAGGAGAGAAAATATCATCAAATCAATACCTTTTCTCTAACGGAATCCCTTGATGACTAGTATAGCTTTGTATCATGGTTGTGAACTGTGTTCTTCTTGCTTCACCCTGTAGACCCACTTTTTCTCTTACCCTTAGGCAACTTTACTAGCTCAAATGTGTGATTGTCATACAGTGACTGCATCTCATCATCCATAACACTATTGCTCAGTAGTCTGGTGATCTGTTTAAGCTTGCATAGTTTGCATCATTTGAACCGTATTTCTCATCTTGAACATTTTGTTCCATCTGCACTGATAAAGGAACCAGATCTAGGTCAATCAAATTATCGCTATACCAATGGACTCCTTTTTCTATCTTATCAACATCTTGTATAGTTTGATCGTCTCTAAACACAACATCACGAATCCTTACCAGTTTCTTCTCAACTGGATCATAAAATCTGTAGCCAAATTCATCCAGACCATAACCAACAAAGATACATTGTTGTGTCTTCACATTGAGCTTAGATCTCTCATCTTTTGGTAAATGAACAAATGCCTTGTAACCAAAAATGCGAAGATGATCACAAGAAACATCTTTGTCAGTCCAAACTCTATTTGGTACATCAAACTGAAGAGGAACACATGGTGTGAGATTAAGAACATGTACAACTGTATTCAAAGCCTCACCCCAGAAAGATCTTGGTAACTGAGCTTTTGAAAGAAGACATCTTACTCTTTCAACCAATGTCTTGTTCATTCTCTAAACCAACCCATTTAACTGAGGAGTCTTGGAAGGTTTCTTTTGATGTTGAATGTCGTGACACCTACAATACTCATCAAAAGGAACAAAATACTCTCCTTCATTATCTGTTCTGATGCACCGCAACTTCTTCCCAGTCTGTCTCTCAACTAAAGCTTGAAGTTGTTTAAACACATCTAATACTTGATCTTTGCTCTTCAAAGTGTACATCTATAACTATCTTGAACAATCATCAATAAAGGTCACAAAATAACTGGCACCACCCAAAGTTCTTGTCTTCATAGGACCACACACATCTGAACGTACCAAATCAAGTATGTATTGTTTTCTTGAAGGAGGTGAACTCTTGAAAGAAACTCTATTTTACTTCCCTGCCAAACAATGAGTACATCTTCTTAAACAAACATCATTCATTCCAGAAAGAAGATTCTTTTAAGTCAATACTGCCAAGCCTTTCTCACTCATATGAGCAAGTCTCTTATGCCACAATTTTGTTGTGAGCTTATATGTCATAGCATTAATAATTCCTTTGAAGAGTCTTGCCTATAGTATATACAAACTAGAATGCTTGTTCCCATGAGCAACAACCATAGCACCCTTAGTAAGTTTCCATGGACCATTACTAGAGGTATTGCAATATCCTTCATCATCAAGTTTACTTGCAGAGATCAAGTTCAAACGAATTTCAAGAATATGTTTTACCCCTATAAGAAGTAGCCTCGTGCCATTATTCATCTCCAAACACACATCTCAAATACCAATTACTTTAACCAAGTCATCATTACCCAACTTCACTGTCCCAAAGTCACCTGTTGTATACGATATAAATAAGTCCTCTTAAGATGTAGAATGAGTAGAGGTTCCACTATCAATAACCCAACTAATCTCATGAGATGCACCATTGATAACATCTTCATTATAAACAACAAGAAAGTCTTCTGAACTAGCGATGGCAACTCGATCATTTTCCTTGCCAACATCACCCTCTTGTTCTTTGTCTTTCTTCTTGTTATCCCACTTCAATTGTCTACAATATTTCTTGATGTGCCCTTTCATGCCACAGTGATGACACAAAACATTAGCAAACCTGTTGAACTTGCTCTTTCCTTTTTCTTTGCTCTTGAAACCTCTACTTTTACTCCTCCCTCTTCTTTTTGTAACCAAAATCTATGACTGCTAAGAAGACCAATGTGATTTTCTTCTCATATCTTCATTCAAAACACTACTCTTACCCATATCCATGTTAATTACACCATTTGGAGCTGAGTTACTTAATGAAATTCTAAATGTTTCTTAAGAGTCTGGCAACGTACCCAATAAACATAACCCCTGAATCTTATCATCAAACTTGATAGCCATTCTAGCTAACTAATTGATTATTCCTTGGAACATATTCAAGTGATCTGTCAACAAAGTTCCATCTCAGTACCTTAAAGCCATCAACTACTTTATGAGAAACATTTTATTATTTCCTATTTTTCGAGTATACAACTCCTCAAGATTATTCCAGAGTGAATGTGCATGTATTTCCCCACTAATATGATTCAAAACATTATCATCTACCCACACACTTTTCGATGTAACAAAGTTCATTCTTTTTCAAACAACTTTTCCAGCTTCTCAGAGGCAAACACCGGTAAATAAAACTATTTGACATAAATGAGATCTTCTATTTTTACTTTCCAAGTGTGATAATTAGAGCCATTCAAAGTAATCATTCTATTCAAATTTGCTTCCATTATTCAATACAAGAAATTCAACAATAATAATCATAGCTCTGATACCACTTTGTTAAGAGAATAACAATATCAATTCGAACTTAATCAAAAATCTAAATAGCGGAATGAAACCTATTCTTCTTTTTGTGTGAATATTTTAGGAAACAAATAAATAGAATTCAAAATAAAACATGTACAAAATCAACACAACCAATTTACGTGGAAAAACCTACCTGGTGTAGGAAGGAAACAACCACGACACTCCTTTCCAAAACTTCCACTATCAAGAAACAATTGTACAAAAATTCTCCCTAGATAAAATTAGAAGCAAACAATCAACAACATTATCAAGAATATAACTTCTTGAAAACTAACAATTATTTCAAGAAAATAGGGAGATCTAACCCAATTTCGTAGTCACTGTTCATGGACCATATTTTCTCATACCGATGAGCCAAATCCAAATCCCACCGTTCAGATTGCAAAGTCTTAAGTCATGAATCTTCCTGAAATTTTTTATCTCAATCGGACCACAAACGACTTTCCATCGGAGCACTTGATGAAGGCTTGCTGAAGAAGGAAAAATTGTTCTCTTTTTCTGTTAGCTGCTACCATTGCTACTACCCTTGCTTTTGCAACTCTGATTCATTCTCTACCAGTCCTAAATGGATTTATTAATGAAGCAATAGAATGGAAAAAATATCCCCTTCTTTCTCCATGGGCCATTAAACCACATGGGTCTTTTTGGGCTCATCTAAATAAGAGGAAAACCCCAATAGAAACCACTTTCAAGATGGCACATTTATTAACTCACCTTCAATGGCTTTCCTAACATAATCAAAATCCTCATCAAAGAACATATCCCAATGCTCTCCCCATTTTCTAAAGAACTCAGTTTCTTCACGATACTTCACTCTAAGAATAAGCTCAAGCACAATTTCAAATATGAAATAAATAATAAATAAAAAGCAAATAGTATGTCAGTAATGGAAAGATTTTAGGAACAATCCATTATTACCGCAAAAAACACATCATGAAAGAGAGGAAAAAACAAAAAATCAAAACCATAATAAAAACACAGCAAAAAAACAAACTAGTATAGCTAAAATAAATACCCTATAATCAAAACTTTGAACAAGAAATGAAAACTAAGAGAGAGGGGGGAAAGCTCAAACCTTTGTTCTCTTTTCTTGCTCAACTCTTTCTCTGGTTTGATAATTATGCAAGTATAATAAACTAATTCGAAGTATTTTGAGAGCTTATTTGCCTCAAATTATATGATAGTTTATTTAATATGAAAAGAACTAGTAGAAAAGAGGGTTATGTGAATGCTAAAGAGCGATGGAAGAGAGCTCAAACCTTTGTTCTCTTTTCTTGCTCAAATTTTTCTCTGGTTTGAGAATTATGCAAGTACAATAAACTAATTCAAAGTGTGAAAAGTATAGAGAGATAAGAGAAAAAAATGATTTAATGTTGTAATTGGTGTGTTTAAGAATGTATATAGAGAACCCTATTTACAGGGTTGTAACAAGTGTAGTACAAGTGAAATAGTACAAGTGTAGTACAAGTGAAATAGTACAAATATAGTACAAGTGAAATAGTACAAGTGTAGTACAAGTGAAATAATAGAAGTGTAGTACAAGTGAAATAGTACAAGTGTAGTACAAGTGAAATAGTACAAGTGTAGTACAAGTGAAATAGTACAAGTGTAGTACAAGTGAAATAGTACAAGTGTAGTATAAGTGAAGTACAATATCAAATATAACTAAACATCCCCCCTCAAACTCAAGGAGGAAGAGAAACATTCAACTTGAGTTTGGAAACTAATTCTTGAAATGTACCTGATAGATGAGATTTGGTAAAGATGTCAGCTCTTTAATCTATAGAGGATAATGATTTGAGAAACCAGTGTCTTGAAGAACATGTTGACGAACAAAATGACAATCAATCTCGATATGTTTTGTTCGTTCATGAAATACATTATTGTGATTTATCTGAAAAGCACTCTGATTATTACAATATAGGATAGTTGCAGTTGACTGGAGAACACCCATATCAGCGAGTAGCAACGGAGCCAAAGAAGTTCTTGAGTGGTGTCAGCAAGAGCATGATATTCAGCTTCAGTGCTGGATCGAGAAGGGAGAGATTTTTTCTTGCTTTGCCAAGATATGAGAGAGTTTCCAAGAAAGAAACAATATCCAGTGGTAGAGCGATGATGAGTAAGGTCACCTGCTCATTTAGCATCAGAGTAGGTAGGAAAAAATATTTTAGACTTGTTAGAGAAGTGAAGACCATGAACATGGTGCCTTTGATGTAGTAGAGAATGCAAAGAACTGCAATATAATAGGTAGACTGTGGAGTAGACATGAATTGACTAACTAGATAAACAACATAGACAATGTCAGGATGAGTGGTTGTGAGATAAACAAGAATGCCAACTAGTTTTCTGTTTAATGTGGCATCTAAGAGAATAGTATCATCTAATCGAGTAAGTTTGATATTGGTTTCTAGAGGTGTTGATGCAATCTTGCAATCAGTAAGGCCAGCCCGATTAAGAATATCGAAATAGTACTTTGCTTGAGAGAGATACTATTGATGAGTGCTCAAAAAGCACTAAAATTACCATGATTTTATGCACATTAATTAATTAAATATATATATATATATATATATATATATATGATTTTATCATATATTTGTATAAATTTGTCTTTTTTGGAATCACGGGTATTTCTATTGTTTTTTAGGTATTTTTGCTTAAAAATGTAACTTAAAGACTCAAAGAGGAATACTAGAAGCAATACATCATAAATACATTAATAAATAAATGAGGAAAGGTCAACAAATATGGAAAAATTGGACAAAATGGGTCAAAAATGTCAAAAAGGAGGAAAAAGCGCACGCCAACCGGCCAGCCCGCGCGTGCGCCTTGCTCCTTTCCACGCGTGCCGCTGCCATCTCGCCCCATTTTTGCGCGTCACTGCCATCTCGTCCCATTTTTGCGCACAGCCACCCCCCACGTCATGCTGACATCATCAAATGACATCATCATCCACCACTCCGCGTTTCCACCATTTTTTAACATTTTTTCACCCACTTTTTTCTCTCCATCCTCACCTATAAATACCCCTTTTCTCTTCACTTCTAAACACACCTCAAAACACATTCTCTTCTCTCTTTCTTTCTCTCTTTTCTTAGTTTTTTTAGTTTTTTTTAGTTTTTCTTAGTTTTTAGCTTTTCTTAGTTAGTTTCTCTTAGTTTTAGAGTTCTTCTCTTTTTCAGAAGAACTAATTATGTTTTTGTAATTTATTAGCTTTTTGATTCAATAAATGGGAGTGCAAATTCCGTTTGGAGGTTTTCCAGCAATGGGAATAGCATTGAAGTTCTGTATGGATTTTATTTTCTTTACAGTTATTTTTTTTTGCTTTATTCTTACATGTTATATTTGATTTGTCTGTGATTAAATTTAACTGTGCTGCCTCTTTGTAAACATGATATAAAAATAACGTTGTTATGCTTGCGAAATATTAAATAGGTTAAAATCTCTAAAATGAATTGATTTTATTTTTATTCAAGATTTTATATTAAGAATGTTAGAGAGAAATATATTATTTTTCATTACAAACTTAAATCTGAAAATTAGATTTTAAGGTTTAGCTATCCGATCTAATTTAGAGTAGTGCTCTTTTATTTGTTGGTACAATCGCCCGGTAGTTAGCGTAAAGCTCTATTTCAAAAGTTTTTATAAGAATTATTATCTGAAAATGTATTGACAACATGTTTTCAATAGTAGTTTTAAAACTTGAAAGTTAGTACTCAGATAATTAAATTCTTAGGTTTAATTTGGACACCTTGAATAAAGTTTAAACTGTCTAACCCCACCAAAGGTGGCATTTAAATGATTCATTTTCAATCTCTTAGAAAAGGGAATTAATTTAATTAACCAAATTAGTTATCAACCCCACCTATAGGTGTTAATTGATTTGTTTAGTTAACAAATAATATCTAACCCCACCAAAGGTGGTATTCATACAAAAAAGGGAGAATCAATAAAATTAATTCATATTTTTAATAACCTAAATAATATGAGCAAGCATAATTAACTTAGTTATTATATCCATAAATACTCCACTATTATAAATGATAAAATTTGCATAAATTTTTATTGAATCTATGTTTATTTTTATGTTCTTAGATTAGAAACACAAAAACCAAAATATCGTGACAAGATGTTTAGGATTTAATTTCATTTTTAAAAGTTTGAATAATAAATTAAAAACCACATATATTCCTTCCTTAAGATCGACCTTGAGAGTATACTTATCATTTTCTACGAAATGATTCGTGCACTTGCGAGAGTTTTATAAATATAAAACCAAAGTATTGGCAAGAATCGGCAATGCCGATTTTCGCTCATCAACTATCCTTGAGAATCAGATGAGATTTCTAGGCCCATGATAATGGAGATAACCAAGGTCTTTCATTTCAAATTGTTGGCTCAGAAACTACTTGAGATCAATAATTTCATTAGAGTCATTCCATGTTATGATCATATCATCTACATAAAGGAGTAGAAGTGTTACACCAGTGGGAGTCTTCCTAATAAAAAGGTTGGAGTCATAAGAACTGAAAGTGAAGCCAAATTCAGTAAGTGTATAGCTGAATTTGGCAAACCAAGCCCGAGGAGCTTGTTTAAGGCCATAGAGAGCACGACGAAATCTGCACACTTGACGAGGTGAATGAGTGTATCCAAGAGGAGTTTCATATAAACTTCCTCAGTTATGTCTCCATTAAGAAAAGCATTTTTGACATCCATTTGAAACATGTTCCAGTTTCGGGCAGTAGTAACATCAATGATACTGCGAACAAAAGTGAGGCAAGTTACAGGTGCAAATTGTTTTTTATAGTCGATGCCATATTCCTGTGTAAACCCCTTTGCAACCAAACGAGCTTTATATCGTTCCACAGACCCATCTGAATGAGTTTTGATTTTGAAAATTCACTTACAACCAATCATACTTTTGCTTTTGTTAATACATATAATTCATCTGTCATAACTTACTGCCAATGAGGGTTAGAACTAGCTTCTCTATAGTTTTGGAGTTCATGATGAGACAAAATAGTATAGAAACATTGGTAATCACGAAGATAAGAGAGAAGACTACTTACAAGAGTAGAACGACTAAGTGATGACTCTGCATAATCAGGTGGTTGGTCTTCAAAGGATGTTGTAATGGTAGGATCAGCAGAAGGAGCAGACACATCAAGAGAAGCCATAGTAGACGACGATGAGGGTAATAGAGAAATGTCAGCAAGAAATAGATCAATAGTTGGGTCATTAAAAGACGAGAGTGAGGTAGGAGATGAGACATGAAATGGGTAAATAGAGGAAAACATTTTATGTTCCTAAAAGATGGCATGACGAGTGATGCACAATCAATGAGAGAGAGAGTCACAACAATGATAACCTTTGTGTTCTATTCCATACCCTAAGAAACAACAAAGACGAGCACGAGGTTCCAATTTATTACGTTCATGAGGGTGAAGAAGAACAAAACAGGAACAACCAAACACTTTGATATTTTCATAAGATGGAGAAGTATTATAGAGATCCTCATAAGAGGATTGATTGTGAATAATAGGCATGGGAACACGATTGATGGTATAAACAGTCATAAGAGTTGCTTCACCCCAAAAGCATTCACGATAAGAACTAGAAATGAGGAGAGTACGAACAGTACTAAGAATAACTCTTCCATTTTGTTGAGATTTGCTGGGACAAGAATATTGAAAACGAGTGTCATTTTGTTGAAGAAAATTTAAAAAAAATTGTTTCTTTATATTCCATAGCATTATCAACTCTAAGTACTTTGATAGTTTGAAAAAATTGGGTTTTAACCATTTGGGAAAAATCATAATAAATTTTGAGTAATTTAGATCTATCTTTCATAAGAAAAATTCATGTGAATCTTAAATAATCATCAATAAAGATGACAAAGTAAACACATCTTCCCATAGTAGGATGTGGGGATAGACCCCAAACATCATAATGAATTAAGTCAAAAGGGGAGATAGAAATAGAATCACTTTTATTAAAACATAAAGCAGGTTGTTTTTCCAATTGGCAAGGAAAACAATTTACATTATCAGAAGTAGAAACAGATCCTAATTTACCAGAAGATGCTAAGGGACGAAGATGTCTTATAGACGTATGGCCTAAACGAGCATGTCATAAGTTGATAAGAGTAGTAGAAGCAGCAACAGAAGTATGGAGATAATTGGGTAGATGACGGTTGATAAGTTCAAATAGTCGTCCAACCTTGCGGCCTATCCCAAGGATCTGTCCTATCTGTGGATCCTACACATGACAACTAGAAGAGGAAAAAGTAATAGTAAGACCAAGTTTACATAATTGACCAATAGAGATAAGATTTAAAGTAAGATTGGGAATATGAAATATGTTAGAAAGTGATATAGAAGATGTGGAAACTTGACCTATAGCATTAACATGCATATGTGATCCATTAGCAGTTTGAATTAAAGGTTTGGAGATGGAAGATTGTGTGGGAGAGAAGGTGTGAGTACCATGAGTCATATAGTTACAACAAGTAGAATCTCAATACCATAAAGATTTACCTAATGTGAGAGACAAGGCAGGAGGAGGAGCATTACTAGATTTTGAGAGGACACGTTTAAGAAGACCTTCAAGTTCTTGAGTGGAGAAGGTAAATTTGTCATGATTATGCTCAAAAACAGCAACAATGATAGATGTGTTATTAGTTTTAGCTGAAGCATGTTGAGAGGGATTCGGGATTCCGAAGGAAATCTTTGTGAAAGTATCCTGGACCCTTCTTGTGACAATATATACATACCTGAATGGGACATGTAAGAAGCTCATGATTGGGGTTATGGTAGTAGGCGCAACCTTGCTATTTGAAGCCTTCTTTGGAACCTCCTTTAGGGCGATAAAAGGGAGTGGCAAGAACAGAATCTGTAGGATGAACTTTGAAAACCCTCATCCGAGTTTCTTCAGAGCGAAGCTCAGTCACAACAATATCTAAGGATAGAAAAAGACTACGATGAAGTAAGGAAGCTCAAACAGGTTCAAACCGATCATGGAGAGCCATGAGAAAAATGAAAAGATGCTGGTGATTACGGTAAGTTACAAACATCTTGGCATTAATTTTGTTCATCCAAGTTGGTTCAGAGAGAGCAAGTTGATCCCAAATAGCATGCATTTCAAAGAGAAATTGGTTAATCATTTGATTAGACCTTTGACATTTGGTATGAAGATCTGTTAGAAGTTGATATTGGTTGGCCAAATCTGTGGTAGTGAAGCGAGTTTCAAGAAATTCCCAGACTTCTTTGATAGTGTCAAAACACCTAAATTCACCATGGATGGAGGGTAAGGTGGTGTTGCGAAACTAGGTAATAATTTGATGATGTTTACTTTCCCAGTCTTCAAGACGGTCAACAAATAAGGAGTTGGTTTTAGTGGTTTCTTATATGGGTATAGAGATATCGCCAATTATGAAACGTTATAGCTTACGTCCTTTCAAGAAATTCTTCATTGCTTATGCCCAGGCTAGATAGTTAGTATTAACGAAGGTGGTAGAGATTGGTTTTGGGACATCATTTCGGTCCATTTTAAAGGAACAGTATGAAGGAGTTTATATAGGTTAAAAATAACATTAAAATAGAAAGAGGGGTCGAAAAAAATCCTGGAACTGGTCTGAACTGGTGGAGAACCAGGTAGGATGGTGTTGAATCGGAGTTGTGAAGAGAGAGAAAAATCTGGTGAACCGAGTTGGATGAACCGGGTTGGATGAGCTGGGTTGGATAAGCCGAGTTGGGTGAGCCAGGATGGGTTTGAGAGTGGTTGGTGCGTGGGTTCTGGGAACAGATTCTTTGGGTGGTGCGTGAAGGCACGTGAAAGGTTATTTTTGGTTAATTTTTATGGCTCTTGAATTTTCTAGATGAGACGAGTCTAATAATGTTATTTTGGCTTTGATTGGATTAGTATAGATGATAGTGGTTTATTGTGATGAAGAGAGATTTTGATAGAAATTCTAGAAGTATATAAGAGGCTCTAATACCATGTGAAGAATATTGAGAGATAAGAGAAAAGAATGATTTAATGTTGTAATTAATATGTTTCAAAATATACATAGAAAATCCTAATTATAGGGTTGTAACAAGTATAGTACAAATAAAATAGTACAAGTATAAGTGTAATACAAGTGAAATAATACAAATATAAATATAGTAAAAATATAATACAAGTGAATTATAAGTAAATTACATTATCAACTTAAGAATGAGTACTTTAAGAGCTTATTTGCCTCAAAATATATGGAAGTCAGTTTTATTTAATATGAAAAGAACTAGTAAAAAAGAGGGTTATGTGAATGCTAAAGAGCGAGAAAACCTACTGAAAAGGAATCGGAGGAAGCCAGAAAACAAAGTATGTTGGAGCGATACTTGAAACAAGAAACTGAGCGAGACTGCTTGAAATGCTGAGACAAAGGTCAATGTAAAGTTATTTGTGAAAATGGAAATCGCTTTTTTTCTATAGTTAAGGTTAATGTTTCGAACAAGCTGGCTAGGGAATGTTAAAGGGTGAGAAAACTTACTGAAATGGATTCGGAGAAAGCCAAAAATCAAAATGCTGTAGGTGTTTCGAACAAGTGGTGTTTCAGAGTTGTTTAGGGTAGATAGTCTTCACTAAGGTTTTTAAGTTTTTCAAAAGGTAATGGGAAGATGGGCATAAAATTCTTTTTATAATAAAATACTCATTTAAAGGTATGTATGATTATATAAATTAAATATAATTATATAGTAAATTATATAATATAATTGAGTAAAATTAATTATAAATGTTTTAATAAAATAATCTTTATTTAAAAATTTTTACTATATTTTAAAATTTAATTTTAGATAAAAATTAAAATAAAGAATATAATTTTATAATTAAAAATTTAAGTAGATTATGTTATGTATTCATATTTTGTATCCACGCTCTTTAATAATATTAAATTTTTACGAAATTATATTACTTTAAAAATTATTTTCTTTAGTACAATGTTATAAAGGGTCCATAGGAAAATGCTTGTCTTTCAATCGACCATTCAAGGCAAATGCCCGTTTAGAAATTGTAGTCAATTGTAATTATCAATTGAGAATTGAGAGAGATGGAGAATTCAAGGTTATCCATGGCAGTAACAGCGTTGTTCTGTTTTATGAATCTGTGCTACGCGATCGAATCTCCCCAATACATTGTTGTTCACTCGGAATTGGATTTTGAGATAAGACTGTATAGAGAATTCAAGTGGATGTCTGCCCCTGTTAAAGACAATTCCTTCCATCAGGCCACCAAATTTGGTTTCCACAGGTATTTGAGTTTTTAGAAAAACATAAAATGTTTTTTTCCCTCCTAATTTTCTTGCAAACGTACGGACTTTTATCATTGAAGAATGAGTTGCAGTAAAGATGAAGAAAGAATGAGAAAACTAGTTAATTTAGATCATGAGTTTTGGGTTTATGCCTTAAGGAACTGAGTGAAATAGTTTAATTTTGCATTAGGTCAATTTTAAGTCATACCCTTTGTCTCCTATTGAGTTTTAATTTCCCAATTTGTTTGCTGTTGGATTCTTGTGAAATGGGATTGAATTTAAATTTTGGCCTCTCAGTTAATATAAGTTGGGATAAGCGACAAATTTCTTAGACTGATCACCGTCTTGATAGTTCTGCCTCCGATTTCTGAGAAATTGAACATTAGGGAAATTGAATTTTCTTCGAGTTTTATGAACATTTAATACTTTTGTGCAAGAGTCCATTGTTGTTGTACTATTTTTGGTGTGGCTTAGGTTGAAAATCACAAAAGAGGATCCTCAACACTATATTTTTACTTCAATAACTGAGAAGATTCTTCTAATATAGTTTTTTTCCCCTCTCTCTCTCTGTACTCTGTACCGATTGAAATAAAATCGTGTTTTTAAAGTATTAGAAACTTTAATGGATAGATAGAGTATCAAGAGAAACGTTTTGACTCATTGGTCACTTTATTATGCAATATCTTATTTCATCAAACTTGCCTAATACTTTTATAGCAATATCCCACACTCTGCTCTCATGACTTGGCTCTAACACGGACCTAGCATGTAAAGCATTGTGACAATACTCAGCTTGAACAGAGTACACACTATTTAGGCTGCTGCTTTGAAGATAATCAGAGGAAAACCATGCACTTTTTTATTAAGTTCATATTTAATAACGATTATAATTTATTATTTATTATTAAATAATTGATTTTGTGATTTTTAATTATTTTGTAAAAATAATCACTATTATGTTTATAACAATTATACTTATAGAAAAAAAATCAAAAATAACATTCAAGTTGTTTTGTTATCATTTTTTATTTTCAAAACCTAAAGAATTAAGAGGAGCTTTGATTATTATTTATAAATTTTATTAATCATTTTCTTTTAATATATGTACATACAAAAGTCAAATAAATTGATTTTCTCTCTAAAAAAATGTTTCGTCAAAATAAAAAAAATCAAAAATCAAAAATCCGATTAAAAAATCTTTTTTTAAAGATTTATAAATCATCTCATATTTCAATAATGATTCTTTAAAAATATGAAAATCAAAATTAGAAATTATTATTAAATATACCCAATTATCAAATTACACTTTGTCTTATGTTGTTATGAGATTGCATTACCATTAAAGTCAATAGCACTTGAATATGGACAAAGTATAGCTCAAATTCATTACTTTTAACGAAATTGTACTTTAAACTTATACTTATTAAGTAGGATAGCACAAGTTCACTATTTTTACAAAAAGGCCACACAAAAAAAGTGGGTAGCACAAGTTCATTATCTTTACAAAATGTACTATTATCATCAATTTTGTAAAAGTAGCGGATTTGTGATGCCCTACCCAATAAGTCATTTTCATCAAAAGCAACTTAGATTATCTTTTTTTGTAGTTGATCAGCTACTGTTTGACCAGATTGGCCTATATAATGCTTAAAAAAAAGACTATTAAATAGAGATGTAAAGTACGCTGTCTCATCTTATCTCATGTTTCATTCAGTATTTTTAATAGGCTCATTGTGTAATATTATCTCATTTTATTTAAATACCATCTCATTTCATTTTATCTTATTTAAATTATAATCTTAATGGATATAACTTTAAACATATATTGTATCGCTTTTCTTATTAAACTTATATTATAAATTATCATTTAACATATTTTCTATTGTTTATGTATTCGTACTTATCTCATTTAAGTCTATTAAAAATAAATGAGATATCTTAATTAATACCGTTTCATTAACATCTCATCTCATTAAAAATTAAGTGAAACAAAATGAGATGAGTTTTGAAAATTAATACATTGTCTCATGAATCTCATTAATATCTAATCTTAATTTACACCAATAATGTATGATTGGCTTTGATATGTTATAGAGGAAATTGTACGGCTAAAACCTACTGAATTATTTCAACTGGTTTCTTTTCAATTATTTGGATGCCACTTTAAGGACTAAGGCTGGTTTTAAATGTTAATGCCACATTTCAACTTTGAGCAGCCACGTTTTGAATTGTGCAACCACTTTGAATGAACCGTACCATTCTTTAGCAATCGTTTTCCAGTCTTATTGAAAGCATAGTATTATTCTTCTTACCAGAAGCAGTCTTATACGTTCCTTTCTAGATCTATCTTCCTACACTTGTTCATAATTTATATTTTTAAGGCATCAGTTTCATATTTTCCTTTGCTAAATAGTTTTGTGAATGCCACATAGGTTGTTCCAGTATATTGAAGGCGCCAACCTAAATTTCTCTCGAATTCCAATGACAACTCCTGTTTTGACGAGCTTTGTAGCAGGAGCTGGCCCTCTTCACTCATCATCATACGTCGTTAGATTCTACTTGCCAGAAAAATTCCAAGCAGATCCACCACTGCCCCTTCCCGAGCTGAACTTAAAACCCTATGCAATGGATAGTCACTGCATTGCCATCAGGAAGTTTGCTGGATTTGCAAGGGATAATAATATTGTGAAAGAGGCGGAAAAGCTTGTCATCAGCTTGAGCAGGTCTCCATGGGTTAACTCCACATCTACTGAAAGTAATTATGCATACTCCATCGCGCAGTACAATTCTACATTTAAAATAATTGGCCGTGTAAATGAAGTTTGGGTGGATGTTGATACATTTGGGTTAGAGGGATGCCAAGCCAAAGCAATAGAGATGTCACAAAATGATTGACATTACCATGTAATCTATCTGATCTCACAAAACATGGACTACATAGTCCTACTCATCATCTATATGTATAATATATGTACATAATTCAAATGCACGCAGTTTGCAGAAACTACCATATGCCAATTGATGTGAACCCAAACATCGAATCTTGTAACCTATGAAAAACATGTGATCGAAAATTGTAAGAATATGAACCAACAAACCCACAATTTGGCTAGAAATCCCAAGAAAATTAAGAAAAGGAGATTTAGTTGAACCTCAACACAATGGCTATAGAAGAGTCACAACCTTTGTATAAAAAACGCCACAGAAGAAACAAATCTTTGATGAATTTGTGATTTGTGTTAGGAACACAAGAACTGACACTTCAAAAATAATTCTCTCGAATATTATTTATATTAAGCTCAACCATAGAAAGATATGAGGTGCATATAGCCTCACATAAAAACTGTAATGACTTATGTCATTGAAAATCCTAATGAGAGAAACACAGAGCAGAATAGAAACCTAATGAGAAATAAAATATAATAAAACCATTGGTTTTGGCTGGCCACAATGGGCTTAATACTTCTGTGTGTGAGCCATCCAATTGACATTAAATAATGCCTTAAACTAATCATCAAATTTGTTCGAGAATTAAAACATAGAGAAATTAGATTTAAGCCCATTAAACTAATTCTTGAACTATATTAACTCAACTCATGTAGGAAAGCAATTAGGTGCATGCCTATTTAATCTCGGCACATATACATATCTCTATCAAGGGAAATTATAATAACATCCCACTCGTATCTTCTTATACATGCCCTTCCTTTTATTTTTCTTAATATAAGTCTTACAAGCCTTTAATTAATTTTTTAAGGTTTACAAAAATCATGATAATTTCTTAGTTAATATTTTATTTCATACGATAAAAGTGATTCTCATAGTAAATTATAGCTAGATTTTTTTTATTCTAGTTTATCATATATTGAACTTAATTCAATATTTTTTGGATTAAATTTATTGTCTAACCAATGACTTAATTCTTATATTTTATTATTTTGATTTACATTTGATTTGATCATATCCAAGTTAGCTTCTAAATTTAAAAAATATTTATTGAATCCTTTTACTAGATCATGTCACTTTTTTGTTTTTAAAAAATAATCAATTAATCTTTGTAGATTTTCATATCTTTTTGTACTAACAATGAAGTTTTCTTTTATAGATTTCTTAAAATGTAACAAAAATGCTTTATAGTATGTAACAAATGATAAATAAATTAATAAACAATCAAGATCATTAGCATCCTTATAGGATGTAATTGTAACTGACTTAATAAATATGGATCCATCTCAATCTTTTTCTTCGTGATGTCTCTTTTTTTCCTTAAGGTAGCGTCTTAACTAGATCTAACCCTATGTTCTTCTTGACTTATGATGATCTATAGTATCTATACATTCCTTTTAAAGTTAGAGTAACAAATAGGAGTTTCTATTTAAGATGGATTTTTATTTATCATAATAGTTTATTATAATTGGAATACTAAAAAATTTAAAGAAGATTTTAGTTACTCATTGAAAGAATCTGACACCCGATATATAACCAAAGCAAGGAGATATTGACTTTTTAAGACTTATTCTGAACTCACAAGCAGTAGAAAATAAATACGTAGTAGAAAGATAACAAAAGAGTAAAAACTAATCACATGGCATGCTGATTGATTAAAACAAAAGAGGTAATAATCAAAAAGTTATAAGCATACTACAAGAGAATATAAAGCATACATCAACAAATAACAAAAACTTTTTAATCAAAATTTAAATCTTAATATGTTAGTACATACACAATATAAACTCAGATTATACTAACGCATCAACAAATTATACATAACACCAGATATAATGAGGTAAACTTATATAAAATCTTTATCTATGCGTTAAAATCTTCAAGTTATTTATGGCAACCACTCGATAGCAAACAATCCACTAAAAAGAATAAACACATACAATTTGACAAAAGTATAAATGGATACACCCCAATCAGTCAAGACCATATTGCCTAACTACCTATTGTTGTTTTCACTTACTACTTCTGCAACTACTTGATCTGAGATGCGAATCCAACTCTCATCTAGAGCCAACATTACACAGGAATATTAAGTTATGACTTAGCCCAATCAGAGAATGCAATGTTGCAAAACCAAATACTAAAATAGTCTTAAGTAATCAAAACTTAAGAATGATATTTCATCCATGTAAAAATGCAGCATGAACAATGAATACACTCAAAGTGATTTGTGAAATATAATTAAAAATCAATAAAAAATTTAACAAAAGTTTGTTATATTTTTCTTTATTAGAGAAGACAAAAAGAATGGAAGTATTTACAAAAAAATCCAACCATCTGGTGACCCTCACCGACCCTCGTCGATCACCCGCTGTGGCTTCGACAAGGGGGTCAATGGGGTCTATCGAGGCACCAAAATGTAATTTTTTGTTTTAAAAATTATCAAGTAATTTTTTACAAATGACCACAAGCACAACGAAAAGACCACAACACTCAACCTAGCATGTATATTTTTATACCAATAAATACCAAAATATTCATATAATAAAAAAATATATGAATAATTATTTTGTATAATATAATTATTTTTATTATAAAGGTTAATAATTAATGCAATTAATAATTATCCATTTAATAAGTATTTCATCAATTCACTTATGAGCAAATCATATTTTTGTTCCACTAATAATTTTCATAACGAGATCATATCATATCTCATATCAATTAAGAAAAGAATAGTTAGCTAATATAAATTATTTTTAAGCAAAAATTGCTTATTAAATTCAATTAAGTTATGTATATGATTCATTTATATTAGTTTCTTAGATAGTAAAAATATTAATTAAATAAGTTTGTATGTTGTTATGTTGTATTTGACTTATTTATTAAATAAAGTTATCTAATTATTATCAATTTGTAATAAATTATTCATATTTATATTGTATTTAGATTCTATTACACATAAACTATTTATTATTATATAATTATTCATCACTAAAGTAATAAATTAATTAACTATTTATTTTTGAAATATTTCTAAATTCACTCTATAACATTTTAGCATCAATTTTTTAATAATAATAAAAGTAATTTAAAATTTTATATTTAAAAACATATTTTTTATTTTATTTTATGAATTAAAAAGATTTAAACAATAATAATTATGATTCTATAACTAATATTATTATATATTATGTAAAAACTTGTATTTCTTCAATCTTTTAAGATATCTCTTATTTTCTTTCTCATTTGATTGCTCCTAGGATTTCTAGATGCTCCATGTAGCATTAAATATATCTCGGTTTCATTTCAATTTTTTTTTAAAAAAACCCATGCTTTCATTTAAATTTTTTTAGATATTATAAAAATTAGTGGTCTTTTCAATTTTTTTTAAATGTATATCTATAGATAATCAATAGTACTTTTATTGTTTCTAAAAATAATAAGAAATATGGTTGGACAAAAATATCCTTTAAAATGGATCAATTGCTAATAATTTTGCATAAATGTTCAATTAAATAGTAATCATTATTCAATTTAGCTTAAAAGGTATCAACAACTAACATTTAGATATTTAAAATGTCGCAAACTCACTATTAAAAATTGGGATACCAAAACAGGAACTTGGCTGGCACCTAAAATGCATTGAACCCTTTTGCTTCCATCGATTATTGTTATAAAAAAAGAGTTTTAGGTTGAATTAGTCATATAACATTATGAGACTAATTAGAAATATAATTATTATGGTATATTTATTTAGACAAATAATTTTGATTTTGATTTTTTAAATAAATTCTTAATTTTTAAAATGTGCACCATAAGTCTTAACTCTTAATTTTTTAAAATATGCCTTATAAGTGGTAATCCCTATTTATTTAAAAGTTACTCATAAATCATTTAGTTATTCTTAAGATACACATAAATTTAATATTCTAATTATTTAAATTTGATTACTATTTAAAAATATAAAAGACATTTGCTACAATAAATATGAGTAAATTGTTTGAAATATAGCATGAATAAACAAGTTAGAAATAAATAATATAAAGTTTTAAATCAAAATTATATTAATACAAATATATATGATTGTAAATACAAAAATTTAAATGGTATAATAATAAAATTGAGTAAATAAATTACCTAAGTTCGTGTACCACTCAATATCCTTAATATAATTTTTCGCTCAGTACGTGTGATTGACAACTACGTAATATCTCTTAAGAAACAATGATTAACTAGCAATAAATATACATCAATATTGACTACTCTGATAAATATTTAAGTGTGAAAGTTTATAAGATATGAATCTTATTAACCTAGAAGTGGGTGAACAAGTTATTTTAATTTTTACTAATTTATAATTTAATAATCTAAAAAAAGTGGTCAGATATGCAACCGTGTGTAAAATAAAGTGCGAAAATAAGAGAATAACACACGATATTTTTAGGTGAAAACAACTAGGTCATAACCATAACCTAAGAAGAAAACCAACGGTCCACCGAACCACCAAACCACCTTACTTTCCACTATGAAAATGAAATGTTCAAGTACAAACACGGTCTTATGCTACTCTCCCTAGGATGCTGTCCCAATATACTTTACTTACGAGCCCTGCTCTATTTTCAAAGTTTTTGATATTAACGTGAGCGGTTTCCAGACCAACGTTCCAATAAGCTTCCTGTCAATCAGATACATTCCCAAATTAACTACAAAATGGTTAGCACAAAAACACATGTGCCCATGTGTGTTCTATAATGAATTTAATAATGAATAATCCTAACTAAATGATTTAAAACATATGTCGCTTAAATCAAATCAACTAGTAAATCCTAGAGCAAAAAGATCAAGCACAAGTTCAATAAAAATAGTTTCTTTAAAGATTAATAATCAAATCAAATAACTATGATATGACAAAAATAATTATTTGATCTAACATTTTAAGAACAAAAATAAAGAAAAAGCTAGAAAAACATATGATCAAAATATCATAAACTAATTAGACTTATTAATCAATCAAACATAACCACCAATATTTGATAAATTAACTAAATAAATAAGCCTAAAGAATTATGATCTTATATTTGTAAAACAAGATAAATAAATTAAAAAGAATATAATAATACTCTTGTGTGGTTGATTGAAACAATGAGCAATGATTTTTATTTATAGAAAAAATTAAAACCCTTAATCTTATGTAATTGATAAATATCTTTTCTATTACAAATAGGATTAGTAATACTCACTAATTAAGAAGACTCATATTTAAATAAGAGATATTTTAAAATAGACTCATTAATCATGAAGATTCCTATTTAAAAAGATTTATTTTAAAGTATATTTTATGCTATCTTTTAGGCTAAAGATTTAAGCTCTAATATATAGTATATCTTATCTAATATTTTAACATATATCTTATTCTATATTTTAGCAAAAATATTTTAACATATATCTTATTCTATATTTTAGCAAAAATATTTTAACAACAAACATAATTTCACATTTATAAATATGTGATATTAAATGCGTGAGTATAATCCTATATTTTATAGTTATAACAAATATACTTGAAGTACTGTTATCTGAAATTCTGACGTTTTTTTAACTTTATTTGATAGACTTGATAGCGATCTTAAAAATAAGTTTACAAGTAAATATTATATCTACGAAAATAACCAACACTTATAATCCTTACAAATTGTTTGAACTCTATATAAATGACACTAGATCTAGATTACTTAATATAATACAAAAGTTTCTATGTGTTTCTTTCCTTTCTTCTTTTCCTTTTAGTAAAGTAGTGTGGATACTCGTATATTTATAGATTTAGAGCTCACCAAAAAAATTGGGCCAAAAGAAACCGAAAGAGAATTAATGAAAGGAATTAAAATAAAAAAAATTGAAACCAAAAGGGAATTACATCCCGACGATTTGAAGATCAATTTCATTTAATATATCATTACCATTTCTCTTATTGAGTGGTTTCAATTTTTTTAAATCAATTTTAATTCAAAAATTTCAATAATATCTCATATGAATGAAAATTGATGAAGTTTTCAAATTAGTTTTGATAGGGAGATAGAGTTCAAAGGTTCAAAACCTGCATAAAATATGTAGGTTTTAGCCTTTAATCCTTCTCTTATGAGTGTATCTTTACCCTACTGACTGACTAGTGTACACAATATCCTTGATTTTTTCTATCATATAAGCGATAATATACTTCACACGGGTGTCTTTCCTAACACAATTCATTTCTTATTATTACATTTATTTTGGCTATGAACATACGCCTAGTTCTATGAGAGTTTCTAAAGAATAGAACCCTACACAATTTTCTTTAGATTAACATGTTCCTTATTGGTATCATAGTTTTTATCATAGCAATGGACTTAAGGTCGTAAGGACCATGAGTGTTGGCTATTTTAGTGGACAAAATATTTTCATGTAAACTTATTTTTATGCTTGCTATCAAGTCTATCAAGCAAAGTCAAACAATTTCAGAATTTCAGATAGTCGTATTTCAGGTATATCTTTTATAACTATCATACATAGGATTGTACTCATGCATTTAATAGCACATATTCATAAATTTGGAATTATTTTTGCTGCTAAATATTTATTTTAACTTGAATTAATTTACTACCACTTAGCATATCCTTTAATGTGTTTCATTATTTTGAATATATATCCTAAATTTTAGGCTAAAATATAGGATAAAATATAAGCTAAAATATAAAATAAATTATATGTTAAAATATTATATAAGATATAGCCTAAATTATAGGCTAAATCTTAGCCTAAAATATACTTTAAAATAAATTTTGTTTTAAATATAAGTCTTAATGATTAATGAGTCTACTTTAAAAGAATTCTTCTTTAAATAGAAGTTTTCATGATAAATGAGTCTACTTTAAAAGAACTCTTCTTTAAATAAGAATCTTCTTAATTAGTGAGTATTACCAATTCTATTTGTAATAGAAAATATATTTATCAAATTAAATAGGAGTCTTCTTAATTATTGAGTATTACTAATTTTATTTGTAATAGAAAAGATATTTATTAATTACATATGATTAGGGATTTAATTTTTCATATAAATAAAACTCATTGCTCATTGTTCCAATTAACTACGTAAGAGCATTATTCTCTTATTCTTAATTTTCCTATCTTGTTTTGCAAATATAAGATCATACTTCTTTAGACTTCTTTATTTAGTTAATCTATCAAATATTGGTGGTAATGTTTAATTGATTATTAAGCCTAATTAGTTTATGATATTTTGATCATATGTTCTTATAGCTTTATCTTTATTTTGGTATTTGAATTATTAGATCAAATAAATTTGTTTTTTATATCATAATTATTTTATTTGATTATTAATCTTTAAATAATCTATTTTTATTGAACATGTGCTTAATTTTTTTTCTCTAGAATTTGCTAGTTGATTTGATTTAAGTTACATAAGTTTTGAATCATCTAGTTAGGATTATTCATTATTAAATCCATTCTATAACACACACAAGCACTTGTGTTTTTTGTGCTAACCTTTTTGTAGTTAATTTGTGAACGTTTCTGATTGATGGTGAGCTTATTGGAATGTTAGTTTGGAAATCTCTCACGCTAATATTGAAAACTGTGAAAATAGAGCAGTGGCTCTTAAGTAAGGTACATTGGAGCAATATCCTAGGGAGGGTAGCATAAGAACGAGTTTGTACTTGAACATTTGGTTTTCATAGTAGAAATTTAGGTGGTCTGGTGGACCGATGGTTTTCCTCATAGGTCATAGTTGTAGCCTAGGTTGTTTCTACTTAAAAATATTGTGTGTTATTCCTTTATTTCTGCATTTTATTCTTACACATGATTATATGCTTGGCCGTTTTATTTAGGTTATAAATTATAAACTGATAAAAATTAAAAATAACCTATTCACTCCTCTAAGTTAATTAGGTCCATAATTTATAAACTTTCAAAGGGTAAACCCTAGAGTGATCTCACTATGTCTTTACAAATTTATTGCCCCTTTGAACCTAGATCTTTAGGATCTCCAATAAACTAGGTTGGATTTTCTTTACAAATCTGTATTCTTTAATGGACTTCAACCCCATTTATTCCTTAATAGACTTCAATTCAATTTTCCTCTATGACTTATCAACTAACTCTCGATTTAACTCTTTGATTAGTGGATCTGAAATGTTATCCTTTGACTTTACTTAGTCAATAGAGATAACCTTAGTTGAGAGTAGTTATCTAATGTTATTTTGTCTATGCCGTATATATCAAGATTTATCATTATAATATTTATAATATATCATTAGTAGAATACATATGAATATATTAAAAGAAGACTCACATTATAAGCAAAGAGGATGATATAAATGGTTTCAAGATGAGCACAAGACAAAATTTATTAATTGGTTGCATGAATATGTAAGTGTTTTTAAGAAGATAAAAAAACTTCAATTGAATTTGTGAATGTGAATATTATTTGATAATTTTATGTTCTACGATGGATAGATTGTTGATCAAATTAAAGATTCAAATAATTCGATAATCAAATATTTGGAATGACTTGCACATGGTCCAAAATATATAGTGAAGAAGCATCCTAATATTTTCATCAATGGGTTCAAATTTACTACTAAAACAAGGAATGATTTGCGAGTAAATCAAAATAATAGAGTGATGTTGGTAGCATAAACTTAATAGTTTGCAAGCATCAAAGATGGTAATCATGTGCTATCTGATAGACACATTATGAAATAATTCAAGAAAGTTAAGAGATTGATTATGAGGTGTTCAAGGAAATTGTGTTCTTATATGAATGGGTAAAAGACCCATCAATGTTGGATATAAAATAGACGAATTGGATTAAACCCTAGTTGACTTATTAAGAATAAGTAACAAAGATTATGGTTTTATCTTGGCCTATCATGCAAAACAAGTTTTTTATGTGCATGATCCAATTGACACAAGATGGTTGGCTGTATTGACACCCTCTCAAATAGAATTTTCTCATAGAAATAGCAACATGGAAGATGATGTACTTGATTTGTTATCCAACCTTGAATATTTTACTACTTATGTTTCAAATTTAAACCTAGACTCTAATAATGAGAATGATGATTCATCAATGTGTCTATGTAAAGAGATTGATGTTATATATATAAAGAAAAACATAGAGTAACTTAGTAGTTGCATATAAAAGGATATACAATATTTTACTTATTAATTATTCTGAAATATCTTCATTTTTATTGTCCATATTAAATTATTGACTGATATTTTTAATTTATTTATTTAGCATCATAAGCAATGAGTTTGATGACAACATGAATGATGCCATCAATCAATCTAACAATGTAAAGATGAAAAAATCCAAAGATATTTGCAAAAAATACGAAGGGAGAGATGATATAATACTCAATTAAATTGATGACCTAGATTATTGCCTAGTTGTTGAGATTGATACTAATAGAGACCATATAAATGTTATATAGGAACAATGTAAGACAAAGATTAGTAAATTAGTGAGAATCACAACATAAATTAGTATTAATGATTGGATAAAATTTCAAAATCTTAGAAATGAAAAATTTGGAAGAGTATTAAGGTAAGACTTTAAAATTACAACAAATATAATAACATTTATTTATGAATAACGTTAGTAGTTACAATTTATTATAACATTTTCAGGTTAGGTATATCCTTCTTAGAATTGGGAAAGACATTGTTTTAGGATAGTAGATTCGATATGGAAGGACTATAAAATAAAGAAACTTAATGTTCCTTATGTGATACCTTATCTGAACTCATTGAATTTAGAAGAAAAAAATTGTATACAAAACCACTAAAAATGTCTTGGATTATAAACAAAGTGAGAATTTTTGAGTATATTTTTAATAGATTTACTTTTTTTTCATAATGTTTGTAATATATTTAATTAATATAATTAGTTTGTATTTGTTAATAAATTTTGTAAGAAAGAAGAGAACAATCCAAACACATATACCTTAAAAAAAATTCCTTAATAGGAATGGGAGAACAAGCATCCCTATAACCAAAGTTAATATGATAAAAATATTTAAATTTTATAACGATATTAAGTATTATTTCAATGTGTCAAATTGATGTATATATATTCAGTATATATTTTAATGTATGAATAGGAGAAAGAATTAGGTTATGAAGTCATTCAAATATACTTATTGATGGCAATTTAGGTGCCTAAGAAAGGATCTAAGAAGGCATTAACAATAAACATCAAACATTTACTTGATTTGATGGTAAATTAAATATTATAATCAATTAAATTTGTATTTATATTTATAAAATTACCTAAATTGTTTATTTCTATTTAGAAAACAAATCAAGAGAAAATAATTAAAAGTGATATTCCAAATAAACCAAAAAATGATGCTTTGCGTTGTACATTTGGGCTAAATCAGCCGAGATTAGTGATGATGCTTCATAACATGTGACTCAAATATAATATCATAATGTTCCTAGGCACAAAAGGCCGAAAATGTGCCAATAAAAGATCATATAAACTTAGTGAGTATGCCTAGTTCTTAAAAGAAAATTTCACATCTCTAATACAAAGAAGATTTTATGAAATATTGAGAAATCAATTATATAAATATGGCACTCAAACTACAAACTACAAACTTATGAATATTAATCTCCCCAATATGGCACTCAATCGCTACTCCTCGTTATACAGATCATCCAACTCATTTAAACTTTAAACCCTTTTATTTTATTTTGTAATTATCATTCATTAAAATTATTTAAAAACTAAAATATTTATTTCAATAAATACCCAAAAATATATGGGTAAGGCGTATGTTTATATATATGTTTTTTTGTTATACTAAAAAACATATATGTAAAACCATTACATGTTGTGTGTGTATGGCTTTTTAATTGCATCCATTCATTTTAGTCATCGTGTTAATCTAAATAGTATGAATATCTATCTCCTCACAGTGGATCTAAGTTCAAATCATCTTAATTAGACCTCTATTTTAATTGTTTAATACTTTTTTTTAAAAATATATATGTAATCTAAAATGACTATGGTATGAAACCTATTATTTTCAACCATCTTAATTAGACAAATCTTATTCAATTTATGAGAAAAAGTAAATACAATCAAATCAAAATGGCTTTTAAATGAAACTTACCATACAAAATATTTTCGATAATGAGTGTATTATCATATATATATTTTTTACATATTCAAAAATATAGTAAACATATATTTTTTAAGAATATTAAAAATAAAACTATTTAAATAACTAAGTCTTATAAAAATTGGTAGATAATAATAAATTATAGAGATAAATATCGCAACAGTTTACTGACTATTTTAGTTAAAGTATTTGGGTGAATTAAATTCTTTTTTGCAACAATTTAGTTCATAAATTTTGAAAAAGTAACAAATTGGTCAACTATTTTAAATTTTTTTAACTGTACTTGAAAAAATTTAACATACAATTACCAAAGCAATTTTAAAATAAAAAATAGAAGAAAATCATAAAAAAGTGAACTAATAGGCCTCTGTTATTTTTTTTTTAAATTAATAGACTAATTTGTCAAAAACAAATAACATACCTAAGTGTTTCATTTATAAAAAATAACATACCTCTACAATCCTCTACCTAATAAATATTAAATATTTTATCATTTACTTAATAATTTAGAACTCATAAATTAAAATATTATTATTTCACTCTTAAATGTGATATCCTTTATAAATATCATTGTATTCTTATATTCTATCAAGTCAACGAAAAGTAGAATGAATTTTTTTTGGCTTTGTCATTCATTCGATCTCTTCTTACCTATTTGCATTTCTAACAAGGGCAAAGCTTTAAGTGATTGTTAAGAGCTAAAAAATAAATAAAAATAAAAAGTGAAGGAAATTTGAAAAGTATAACCAGTTCAATTTGGAAGAAGAAATAATTTTTATTATTATTGTAATAAAAATATATAAAATATGTATTTTAATTTAAATGTTAACTACATATAAGTGTCATTATTATTAAATAAAGTTAATAGTAATAAAATATTTTTATGATAATATAGAAATATAGTTAAAAAGATACACCTCTATTCCTAGATCAAATTTTACTAATATAAAAGTAAAATTTTTATTTTTAAGATTATAAAGTAATAAATTATGGGATAAAATATTTGATTACTTTGATATATAGTGATATTTCATGCAATCAAAACATCAATTCCGAACAAAATCAATAACAAAAAAATCTCAAAACTTGGATTGCAAATCGCCGCTGATTTTTTTCCCCTTTAATTTGTTTCTCATCAATTTAATTGCATTTTGTATAATTAAGGGAAAGCTAAAAATGATTTAAAAAGTATAACGTGTTAATCCCGGCGCGGTATGCTTGTAAAATACCTTTCATTGAACAATCAAATTAAAGAGTGGGTTAGAACTATATATACCCACTTCAATCTCAAACCGTTTCCACTCCCTCACAACTAGCTACTTTTCTCGATCTCACTCTCAAAATCCAAATGGCAGTTCCCAAACGAGGTGTTGTTCGTTTACTTCTCTTCTCCAACTTCTTTTTATATTCAGCCGTAGCCAATAGTTCTCATGGTTCAGTGACATACAATGTAGTCAGTTTTGGAGCCAACAATATTGACTCATCAAAATCCTTCCTTTCTGCATGGGCTAAGGCTTGTGCCTCAGTCATCCCTGTCGTCATTTATGTCCCAGCAGGAAACTTCTTTCTCGGATCAAATGTGGTGTTTAGTGGACGAAATTGTAAGAACAATGCTATAACATTTCAAATTGCAGGCACACTCGTTGCTCCATCAGATTATGGAGTTATTGGAAATGTGGGTAATTGGATACTTTTTCAGTATGTTAACGGAGTTACCATTTCTGGCGGAGTTCTTGACGGCCAAGGTACTAGCCTTTGGGCTTGTAAGGCCTCAGCGGGCAAAAGTTGCCCCAGCGGAACAACAGTAAGTGCTTTTAATTATATATATTAATATAAAACGAAAAGATTAGATAGAGTCTGCTGGACTCCGCAGTAGGAATGACAAAAATAAAAAACCTGGGATACGATTATTCGAATAGATGATTTGGTTTTTATTCTATAAATTTCAGAAAAAGATACAAAGATGAGTATAGTTTTTATTTATATACCACTTGTAATTAAATATAATTAATTTATATATTTAATAAATTAAATTATATTTTTTTTTTTGTATTTTTTTAATAATTGTCTCGAATCGTTATTCGAGGATAAAAAATCGTCTTTAAATTATAACAATTTTCAAACAATTTTGATTACATATTTTATAATTCAATTCGAAAATAGTTATATAAAAACCGTTTATCCCGTAACAATCTACATCTCTATTGTACCGATAATTTTGCTTTTACTTATTACTTTGTCTTTTATATTATAAAAATATATTGATATAATCCCAATATAATCTTGATTTTAAAATATATTTATTATGAATACATGTAATAAATAGCTAGATAAATTCAGAGTAACTACACAAAGTGCTAAATTATTTTCATTTATCTTAAATAATTATACACTAATGAGAACGTGAAGAGTCAGGCATTAATAACTTCTTCTTTTTTGTTGGAATCCTAATATCTATTTATTTATTGCCTTCATCGATCACAACCGTCTTAAGGCATATCTGTTTAGACTTGAGCTAGATCATCCCACATGTATGACATACGCCTACAATTAAGCCCTCAGAACATATGTTCTACTTACTTTTGATGTTTTGTATTAATTTTAATTTTAAATTATTAATTTGGAAATATTGCGTGAAGACACTAGGAATATCTAATTCAAACAACGTTAGGATCAATGGATTGACATCCCTAAATAGCCAGATGTTTCACATTGTCATCAATGGCTGCAACAACGTTAAAATGCAAGGTGTTAATGTAGTTGCCTCTGGGAAAAGCCCAAACACCGACGGCATCCACGTTCAGTTGTCCACCGGTATTACCATCCTCAACTCTAAAATTGGAACTGGTGATGATTGTGTGTCAATTGGACCCGGCACCACTAATTTGTGGATCGAAAATGTTTCGTGTGGACCTGGTCATGGTATCAGGTATATATTTATTTTATATACATTGATTAATTAGTAAAAAATTGATGATGACATACACATACACATACACATACACAGACATATGATCAACGTGATGATAATGCAGCATTGGAAGCCTAGGCAAGGACTTAATTGAAGCAGGAGTAGAAAACGTGACAGTGAAGACAACAACATTCACAAACACACAAAATGGTCTGAGAATAAAGTCATGGGGAAGACCGAGCAGTGGTTTCGCTAAGAACATTATATTCCAACATGCTGTGATGGTGAATGTCCAAAACCCAATTCTGATTGATCAAAATTACTGTCCGGATAAAAAAGGTTGTCCAGGACAAGTATCTGGAATAGAAGTAAGGCAAGTGACATACGAAGACATAAAAGGAACATCAGCAACTAAAGTGGCAGTGAAGTTTGATTGCAGTTCAAGTTATCCATGCTCTAATATAAGATTGGATGACATTAAGTTAACTTATAACAACCAGCCGGCACAAGCTTCTTGTATCAACGTTGCTGCTTCTACTTCTTCTGGTTTAGTTCAGCCTACAGCTTGTTTGTAATTATACATTACTTAATTATCATATTTCACGAATCAAGTTAATGGCAAGAGCCTGTCTCGTTGGAATTGCTAGCTACCTTGGAGCCTAGCCTTGCAATTAATCTGGATTTTTGTATCACTACTACTTATTTACTGCAAATAATAAATAAAATATTTAATTGCATTACATAATCCCTTCACATTTAGATTAATTTCTTACACACCCGATGCATATATATATATATATATGTGTGTATTTTTTATAGGTAAAAAAATATTTTTTAGAGGTTAAAAGTATAACCGTTTGAATAACAAAATTATATAAAAGTATTGTTGGAAAATAAAATTCTATTGAAAGAATGTACAAGCTTTGAATGACCTTTCAATCTGTATCGCCCATAAATTAGTGTCTTTACTTTCATCAAAAGGCCCATTAAGATAGCCAACATCGATCATCACTCAAAAGCCACAAAAAAAAGCTAAACTGGAGAGATGGTGAGAGGCTCTTAGCTTGTGGAAATGAAAAAAAAAAATCAATATATGTCCTCCTTACGATACAAAGCACTCTAGATTTTCCTCAATTCTTTGCCGCAAACAGTTTGGAATATTTTTCTAGAGGTTTCAAAAAAGTTGGGTTGGTTTATTTATATTGTTTTTATTAAACTCATTTAAATTATTTAAATATTTAGGTTATCTTTGATAACCATTTCTATTTGTAATTTGTAATTCTTGAATTTTAGAATTAAATTTTTAATTTTTAAAATATTTTGGGAAAAAAAGTTATTTGATAACTAATTTATAGCTTTAATTTAGAAAAGTAGAAATTAAAAATTGGATATCCTTCGTTTTATAACTAATTCTTAATTTTTAATTTTTAACCTTTTAAGCATAGCTATGCTAGGTTGAACATAACATTTTATAGAAAACTGAAATCACAAATCATAAATTTTTTTAGAAATTAAACTTTTAAAATTTGTAATAATATATGAAATAATTCATAATATTTTGTGAAGTAGTATCATTTATTTTAAAAATAATTTATCAAATTTAAATAATTATTAGTAAAATGAACATAACTTTTTATAAAAATATTCAAAATTACAAATCGTAAAATTTATTAGAAATTAGACTTTTAGAGATTTTTAATGGTATGTGAAGTAATTTATATATGTTTGTGACTTAGTATAGTTTATGTTTTAAAAATAAGTAAAATATATTCCTTTGAATATGAACAATTATTAGTAAAATATGAATAACTTTCTCTCTAAAAAACATGAAATTATAAACAATAAAATTTATTAGAAACTAGACTTCTAAAATATTTTAATGGTTATGAAATGATTTATAAAATTTTGTAAATTAATATAGTTTATATTTTAAAAATGAGTGAAAAGTTTTCTTTTGAATATAAACAATCATTATCAAAATGTGCATAACTTTATACAAAAAACTTGAATTTACAAAACTTAAAATTTCTTAAAAACTGGACTTTTAAAGATTTTTAATAATATATTTTTATGGATTATAATATTTTTTAATTAGTACAATTTATATTTTAAAAATACTTAATAGAATATAAGCAATATTCAATAAAATGAGCATAATTTCTTTAATAAAATTCAAAATTTAAAATAGACTATTTATCTTTCAATGATATATAGATTTAATAATAAATTATTGTAAATTTATACAATTTAAATTTTAAATATGAGTTAATGATTATCTCTTTAACATCAACTATATTGTGTATATTTTTTTAAGTTACTATTTGCCTTAAAATTCTATAAGAATATTCTAATATAAATTAAGTTAATTTTTTATTTTATTCAAAAATCATATATTAATTTTTATATTTATTAATTTGACTAATATTAGTATTTTTGTCAAATTTGTAGAAGTAATTAACAATTATATTCTAAAAACTTTATTTTTTATCTTATTTGTTTGTTTTTTAATTAACATGTCTTTATCAAATAAGCAAGTAAGTTGCTTATTTGAGTTCGTAAGATAAGTGAACTTCGCTTTTTGAGCTCATGATCTCAATGAGATAACTTTAAATGAGTTGTACTAGGTTGAGCATCTCGTTTGAGATCTCTAGGTTTTTCCTACCTCTTATAAGGTCTTCAAACCCTTTTTTTATTTTATTTCTATAAAAATAAAAAAGCTCAAACCTAACAACTTTTGTTCTCTAACTAATTAGTAATTACAATATATATTCTTTGATATCATGCTTAATTGTTCCAAAATTCAAGTCTCACACCTCTCACCTCATTATATAACAAAAGCGCTAATTTTTAGAAATATTATGTTTTTATGGTTATTATTATGACTAAGAAATGCATCAAAATTGTCTATTTTTTACCAATCAAAATCCGTTCAGATCCAAATCATATTTTAAGATTTTCAACTAGAATTAACTTGTGTGAAACCTTCAAATAAGGGAGCATTCTTGTTTTCCTGTTTTGAAGTAATATTGAACTGCTCTTGTGTTAGAGCTTTTTTTTTTCTCAAGCCATCTCTTATTAGTGACTACCTTTTTATTCTTTTTTAAAATTGTGTTTATGGGTCAATTGAAAATTAAGAAGGATGTGATGGGGAATATTCTTTCTTTTGTTTGGGACGAGGGTCCAAGAAGAACTCGAGGAATTAGAGTTGTCATCACCCATACGATGAAGTCAAGCTCTTAGATGTTTCTTTTTATTGGTATTCAGCTTCTTCTTGACGTATTTTCTCAACATTAAACTTTCCTTGAAGAGCCATTGATTTGAAAATAAAGTACCTATAAAAAGAAAGAAGTCAAGAGTCAAAGGTAAAGTAGTGTGAAAGATACTAAAACTAACCTAAAATTGACAAGTTGAAGATAATGGTTAGAAACATTGAAGAGTTGAAAGGAAGAGATAAGAGTAATGCTTTTGAGCGAATCAAGCTACCGAACATGTTAAGATTTAAATTGAAATAAGTTCGAAATTAAGGAAAACTTTGAAATTCTCTGGTAAAATGTGAGTAAAATAAACTCTAGAAGCTATACATAGGACAATAAAAAACTTTCCCAACCATAAAAGATTAACCCTTGACAACTGCCAAAATAGAGGAAATTTTAAAATAATGTGGTTTAGAAGATGAAACGTAGTGTACATTACCTCGATATAATATTAATAATTACTAAAGTTATGAGAATCGTAACGTATTCCCCATATTAGAGCAAAGTATCTTATGTAGGTTAGAAGCATAACCTGTGAATGTTGTCCATCTTTGAGCTCAGACGCGAGACCATTATACTCTTTCATTTTAATGGAGTACTTAAACTAAAAAATTTAGGGGACTTGATATTGAACATTAATCTTATACCTACTAACGTAGGTTGATACACAACAAGATTGGATGTAGCTTAATGACAAGTAGCCACTTGGTGCTCTTTGTGCAACCATTCTTGAAATGACCTTTCTTATGACAAATAGAGCTCATGTATACTTTCTTGGTTCCTAATTTGACCTCAAATAAGACTTTGTGTTCTTATGCTCCCTTCTTTCACTTCTTCCTTCCACATTTAGTGCATCACCATTCCTAAACATTGTTTTATTCCCTGATTTCATCTTTAATTCTTTTGATCTTAGAACTATAACAACCACATCTAGAGTTAAGTTGTATTTTCCATATATAATTGTAACTTGAATGACATCAAAAGATTCAGGCAAAATGGTAAGTAAAATAACCATTTGATTATCATCGCTAATGTCTTCACCAATGCTTGCTAATTCAATAATGACTTTCTTGAAATCATCAAGATATAACTCCAAGGCCTTTAAGGATATATCTTAAACCCAAATAGCTTTTTCTTTGAGAAAGTGTTCCTATAAACCATATGATGTAGTCTCATCATTAACTTGGAAATTATAAACTAGGTAGGTTTAAGATGATATTTGTGAATGTTGTTTTAAGAGTTGTAATCTTCTTCTATGTTATTGTAGTAACTGGATTTTCATTCTTCTCATTCAAAGCAATGTCAACCTTTTGTTGCTTAAGCACAACTTTCATCTTCTAGCACCAAATCCCAAACTCTCCACTATTACCAAATTTTTCGATCTCCAACTTCAGAGGCATCATACTTTTCCTACACCAATATGAGCTTTATGGATCATTCTTGGCCACGCATTGTGTTAGGAAAATTAGGTATATTTTTACTATTTTAAGTAGTTACTATTAACTTATAATTTAAATGAATAGAACTTAAACTAACCTGAAAAAATAATATTATTGGAAATATAATGCTAAAAGAAACTAAAGTAGATATTAAAGCAGAAAAATAAAAACACCATAAATTTAACGAGATTCGGTATAAATATTACTTATGTCCTCGGGCGTCATTGACCACTTTCACTATCTCCAAATGGATGAACTCCAAAATTACAACTAATTGGGAAAAAATGAGCTAATTAATTACTATTACAAAAGAGAGAAAGATTTACAAATTTTGGGATGTTTTAGAAGTGAAAGATGGGGCTTTATTTATAGCACAAAATACAACACTCACCTTCATTCCTAATCAATGTGGGACTTTTCAATTTGCTCACTAAAGAGATATACAACACTTTGATACCAAGTATGTTGAGAAATTGGAAATAACAAACATAACTTTTTCCTTTAATGACAAAACTTCTTTGATTTTATTATTTTATAATTGATACACATACATGGCTTCACAATAGGCTCTCTACAATCATATTACCCTCATTTCTCCTTCTTCGTATCATCAATTCTCACACACCTTAGAGTACATGATGAGCGAAAACCGGCATCGCCGATCTTGCCAATACTTTGGTTTTATATTTATAAAACTCTCGCAAGTGCACGAATCATTTCGTAGAAAATGAATAGTATACTCCCAAGGTCGATCTAAGGAAGGAATGTATGTGGTTTTTAATTTATTATTTAAACTTTTAAAAATAAAATTAAATCCTAAACATCCTGTCACGATATTTTGGGTTTTTGGGTTTTTTAATCTAAGAACATAAAAATAAACATAGATATGGATTCAATAAACATTTATGCAAATTTTATCAGTTAAAATAATGGAGTATTTATGGATATAATAACTAAGTTAATTATGCTTGCTCATATTATTTAGGTTATTAAAGATATAAATTGATATTTATGGATTCTCCCTTTTTTGTATGAATACCACCTTTGGTGGGGTTAGATATTCTTTGTTAAGTAAACAAATCAATTAACACCTATGGGTGGGGTTGATAATTAATTTGGTTAATTAAATTAATTTCTTTTTCTAAGAGATTGAAAATGAACCATTTAAATGCCACCTTTTGTGTGGTTAGACAGTTTAAACTTTATTCAAGGTGTCCAAATTAAACCTAAGCATTTAATTATCCGAGTACTAACTTTCAAGTTTTAAAACCACTAGTGAAAACATGTTGTCAATACATTTTCAAATAATAATTCTTATAAAAACTTTTGAAATAGAGCTTCACTCTAACTACCGGGCGATTGTACCAATAAATAAAAGAGCACTACTCTAAATCAGACCGGATAACTAAACCTTAAAATCTAATTTTCAAATTTAAGTTTGTAATGAAAAATAATATATTTCTCTCTAACATTCTTAATATAAAATCTTGAATAAAAATAAAATCAATTCATTTTAGAGATTTTTACCTATATAATATTTCGCAAGCATAACAACGTTATTATTATATCATGTTTACAAACAACCAGCAAAGTTAAATTTAATCACAAACAAATTAAATATAACATGTAATAATAAAGCATAAAAAATAACTGTAAAGAAAATAAAATCCTTATAGTACTTCGATGCTATTCCCGTTGCTAGAAAACCTCCAAACGGAATTTGCACTCCCATTTATTGAATCAAAAAGAAAATAAATTACAAAAACATAACTAGTTCTTCTCAAAAAGAGAAGAACTCTAAAATTAAGAAAAACTAACTAAGAAAAGCTAAAAACTAAGAAAAACTAGAAAAAACTAAAAAAACTAAGAAATGAGAGAAAGAAAGAGAGAAGAGTATCTGTTTTGAGGTGTGTTTAGAAGTGAAGAGAATGAAGGTATTTATAGGTGAGGATGGGGAGAAAAAGTGGGTGAAAAAATGTTAAAAAATGGTGGAAACGCGGAGTGGTGGATGATGATGTTATTTGATGATGTCAACATGACGTGGGGGCGGCTGCGTGCAAAAATGGGGCAAGATGGCAGCGGCGCACGCGGAAGGCACCAGTGGCACGCATATGCGCGCACGGAAGGTAACAGCTTCGCGCAGAGGCGGGCGGCTGGCGTGCGCATTTTCCTCCTTTTTGAAATTTTTTACCCATTTTGTTCAATTTTTCCATATTTGTTGACCTTTCCTCATTTATTTATTAATATATTTGTGATGTATTGCTTCCAATATACCTAAAAAACAATAAAAATACTCATGATTCCAAAAAGGAAAAATTTATATAAATATATATATTTTTAATCAATTAATGTACATAAAATCATGATAATTTTTATGCTTTTTGAGCACTCATCAGTACACACACCTCGTATACAAAAGGTAGCTAATTGCTAGAACAAAGTACTTGAAAGCATAATGTGTTACTCTAATACAAATCAAATGTTCACTTATGTTAGCTTGTATATCTAAAAGGTAGCTAACTCTTGATGTAAGCATATATTGAAAAAAATTCAAATTTAATAAAAGCAATCTAATTCAAATATCATAAATATGAGTATGAGACAGGAGAGAATAATCAAACAAATTCCATTTATTATACTTGTATCCATAAAGCCACCCGTCACACATATGAAATATGCAACCAAGAGTTAATAACTGAGTTCTCATCTTACAAAAACACCATTATCTTCTTTTTTTGGGTGACGTACAAGACAATAGAAAGTTTTTCTAATTCGTGTCCCTTTATCTCTATGGTAATAAAAGAACTAACTTATGGTATCATTAGTCAAAAACAAGCTTTAAATGTTTACTATCATGTTGCCTTCTTGAAGGGAGTAACAAACACATCAAAGCAATTCACCAAATATTACCAACTCTCAATGTCCTTGTTAGTGTATTGGCTATGTCTATATTCTTGGTGAAACTTATGATAGATATTATCATCTTAATGGATCTTATTCTTGTGACAAAAGAATAAATATCAAAAAAATCAAATTGATGTCATTACATGTAACCTTTAATTACAAGTCTGGCCTTGTCTTTTCAATTGATCCATATGGTCTACGATTTCTCATGAAAATCTGCTTAAACCCTAGTGTTTTACTACTCGAAGGTAAATCAACTAGTACCCAAGTGTATTTTGAAGAATGGACTCAATTTCACAATTAATGGCCTCTTTCCATTGAGGACCTTCAGAAGAGTTCGTATCAATTTCATAGATTTAAGGTTTGATCCATCTAGTCTACATTTTTTTGTGAAAATCTACTTAAACCCTATTGTTTTTTTACCCGGATGTAAATCAACTAGTTTTCAAGTGTGAATTTGAAAAATGGACACAATTTTACTATTAATAGACTCTTCCATTAGGGACATTTAGAAGAATTTATAGCATTTTCATAGGTTTAAGGTTCACTTTTTAGTAAGTTAGAAAATCTAGACCATATTATGTTTCTATCCTAACCCTATTGTTATGTCTAGGTTGAAGCTTAAGCTCAACCTCTTGTTTTGGTTATTGTTCTGGACTATCTTGATTCATAGTCTCATAAATTCGTTTAGATGAACTTGACTCCTTTTGATATTTATATGAAAATAAATTTTCAAAGAATGATGCATTCCTTGATTTAATTATTGAGTTCTTATGTATGACTGAGACCATTCACTCATGCATAAGAAAACGATAAGCACTAATGTTATTTACATATCTAATGAAGATACAATATATCGTTTTTGAACTTATCTTCACATGTTTAGGTATAAGTACAACTGCTTTTGGGGTATTGATGGACAAAAACTTAATAGTCAAATTTTATATTTATAAAAAGATTACAAGTTGACGAATTACTTGTAATAAGGAACAAGTATACTCCCGATATCGTCTCTCAAGGAATTAAAGTGGTAAAAAGTTAAATTAGTTTTTTGAATTAGATTAGAAAAAAATAAATCTTAAACATTCTAACACATTGTTGAATAATTTGTGGAACTGTAAATAAAAAAAATTATATCTAAAGAAAACAAATAAATTAAAGTCATAAATAAAAATAGGTAAATGAAAATCAATAAAATAACTATAGCCGAACTTAGTATATGAGATTTTAGCGAGTATAACCTTTCGTGAACATAACAAATTAAATTATTTAAATATAAGCTAGATTTACTGATTTTTTTTAAATGAAACTCTCTGTAATTATGGTGAGTTTCAATGATAATCAATTCTTCCTTGTCCAAGTTTGAAATTGATTAATTGGTAAACTTTAAGAAATTTATATATACCAGAATTCTCAATTGATTGATAACTTCCCTTTATTTAGCTTGTGATTAAAAATTGATAGCTAAGGTAGATATATTTTTTAATTTTAAGTAAATATTTAGTTCATCTTTAATTTATAATTAAAGTTGTTTTTCAACCGTCTAAATTAATATAAATCAATGAAATTAAAATATACTCTTATTCATTTTGTACAATTAAACACAAATGATACACAAATGATATGTTTAATTCTTAATTCTATAATATTTTCTTTAATCATATATCAAGACTTGGACATTATTAATTTATGATTAAGGATATAAAGATTGTGAATAGGAAATAAATATAAACTTTTATTGATTTAAAACATCGTTCTTCCAATCATTGAAAGTAGAGACTGAAATCCCACGTACAGATTACAAAGAAAAATAAAATATATGACATTATAATCACCAAAGGATCATTGTTTATTGTAAAAATTAGTTACAAATCACAAATTCATGTTCCATTATAAAAATATGTCAATTTTAACTCACCTAATTTTAGTGTTAGGAATCCGAATTCACTTTAACTCTAATCTTCTCAAGTCATACTCTAATTATCACACTGATCATATGAGTTAAAGCACTTAATCAAAGTTATATGCAAATAGGAGTTACGTAAATAAATAAAGTAATAAGTTCGCATATGTTTAAAGAAGAAAATGTCACAATAATACGTAACATTGATTTCATGAAATGACTCAAATGAAAAAATTTATAAAGAAATAACATATTATTCTCATGCATCCAACAAAATTATTAAGTAAAAATTTCAAGTATATACCTTTAGATATTAATGAAAAGCAATGACTTCTAATAGATTTTATTTCCTATTGGGTCATAGTATTTAATTTATACTATAAATATTTCTCCTTTTTATACACTTATATATATATAGAGAGAGAGAGAGAATGAACTCATGTACATTTTATACATATTTTGTATAATTTGACAAGTGGTTAATTTGACTCTTTTTTTGTATTGATTTTAGCAAATTCCATATATATCTCTTTTTTAGAAGTCATGCATGAACAAAATAGACATACGTATACTTTCAATTTCTACTTAAGTCATTTAATTTAAGGAATAAAAAATAAATATATGATACTTTATCAGATGCAAAAATCGTATTATTTAATGCAAAACTTATAAAATTTTTCTAACAATTTGAAATATTAAGAATAATATTTAAAGTAGTGCAAAAATATTCTCTCATAATGGAACGATAATAGGCTCAAAACATTCTTACAATGTGGTCTCTCCTATTTGATTCATAAACACTAATTTTGGGTTTATCTTAATGTTAACATTCAAGCATAAAACACAAACTATGACAAAATCAAACTCCAATAGTATAAAGACTCAATCATTTACTTAAAATTAAATAAAGACATGATAATTTTAAAAGAAAGTTTTAAAATTCAACCTAACTATCCCTAAATCAATAAACTAAAATAAAATAAAATAAATATAAGCACATGTTTAATAAAAAAATCAAAAATTAACTAATTTACTGTAACATTTTCTCCACCCCGAACCTAGAATCTACATTACACTTAATGCAATAAATGCAATTTAAAGAGAAAAAAAGGAAGAGTAAAGTTACCCATTTGCTTTTACTCAATGTAATTACTTAAGTGGTGTGATGTGTCCACCATCTCACACAATTTTATCTAGGGGTGAGTATCGGTTCGAAACCGCAATTTTTAAGTCAATTCGAATCCAATCCGATCCGCTGTACATGTCAATCCGAACAAATCCGAAACCGCTAATTTTAAGTCAATCCTAATCCGATCCGATCCGATCCGAAAATTATTTAATCAAAAAATTATTCAATCTGAATCCGCCAATTTTAAGTCAATCTGAATCCGATCCAATCCAAAAATTATTCAATCTGAATCCGCTTTAAATTCCAATCCGATCGGATAGGGTCAAAATTTTAATTTAAATCTATTAAAAAATTACATAAATAAGCAAATTATGAAATATCAATGTGATCCGAACCGCTATAAATGTCAATCCGAACAAATCCAAATCTGATATAATTTCAACATATAAAATGAAAAATTACATAAAATAAAAAAACTAAAATAAAAATATTTTTCATACGAATTAAAAAGTAGACAACATGATTAAAAATAATTCAACAAAAATAATCAAAAAGAAAAAATTCAACATCAATTACATAATTTAACTTCACTCTCCAAAATTAATAATAACAATAACTCTTTTTAATAATCATTCAAGGTTTAAGTCACCAATACCATCAAGAACATCTGCATGATCAAAATTAAAAAGTTAAAAATATACATAAATAAAGAGCTAATAAATAATAATATATATTTGATAACAAATAAATCTATATGTATTCAAAATATATATTTAAAAGTTTTATGCAATATACCTGATTCTAGAGCCTCAATTTGATCAAGTGATTCTTGGATATTAATGATTGGAGATGAACGAATCCAATTTTGAGTGCAAATCAAAGATTGTACCATTTTAGAAGATAAGGAACTCCTGTATGGACTAATTGTACGACCACCAGTAGAATATGCAGATTCAGATGCTATAGTAGATACTGGTATGGCCAATACATCTCGAGCTATCAAAGACAAAATCTTAAATCTTGAAAAATGAACATTCCACCAACTTAATAGATCAAATTTATCATCATCCATATCAACCAATGCTTCTTGTAAGTATTTTTCCAACTCAGATTTGTTTTCCATAGTATGAACTTCTTTTAAATGCTTTCTCTTACGAGAAGCATAAAGTTGGAATGCATCTGCATCTGCTTCTAAACCAAAACCTTTTGTACCCATTTCTAAAGGTTGAGAAGATTCTTCTGTGTTTATTCTGTGTTTGATGGAAAATAAGTTTTATGATACTCCTCGTACATATCTTCCAAATTTTTTTCACCCTTTTTAAACTCATTGATGCCTCAATATCATCCCCATTACACAATTATAGCAAACTTAGATGTGAAGAACACTTTTTATGCCTAGGATCAAGTAAAACAACCACAAATAACATCATATTCATTTTAGATATTCCTCCCTAATATTTGTCAAACTTTACCTTCATATCACTAGCCATCTTCATCATAATGTAATCTTTACATTTACTCAACATATCCAGTTGATCATGAATAAAGCAAATAAGATCCAAGAAGAAATTAGAAGTCACATACAAAGATCCAGAAAACAATAATGTTGCTTCATAAAAAACTTTCAAAAATTGGACAAAATATCTAGCATTATCCCAATCCATTATAGTCGGAGCTTGTTTAATTTCACCTCGACAAAACTCTTGATAGTATCCCAAATCAGTGATCTCTAACCTTTCAAATTCTTTTTGAAAATAAGTTGCAGAATCCAACATCAAATAAGATGAATTCCACATTGTCGTAACATCTAAACAAACAAGTTTTTGAATATAGAGTTTTTCCATTTCAATAGCACTCTTAAATTTTTAGAGTCTAATTGGTGATCCTCTCACGTATCTTACAATAGCACAAATCCTATTTATTGATATGTTATACTCTTTCAAACCTTGCTCAACAATTAAATTCAGAATATGTGCACCACATCGCATGTGCAAGTGTTTTGATTCTAAAATTGCATTATCCCAACCATTAACACATTTTTTCAAATAAGTAATTACAATATCATTATAACTTGCATGATCAACTATAATACATAATATCCTATCAATTCCCCAATCTAACAAACATGCTTCAATCGCTCTACCAAGTGTATCACCTTTATGATTTGGAACTTGACAAAAGGTCAAGATTCTCTTTTGTAAATTCCAACCATTATCAACAAAATGAGCAGTTAAACACATATAACATAAATTCTGACAAGATGTCCATGTATCAGTGGTAAGACATATTCTTTTACTAGTTCTATTCAACAACTCTTTCAATTTTACTCTTTCAGTAACGTACAAATTCAAGCAATTTCTTGCAATAGTCCACCGAGAAGAGATTTTAAACAAAGGTTGTAGCTCTTCAATAAACTCCTTAAATCTTTCACCTTCTACGATATTAAATGGGAATTCATCTTTTATTATTATCTTTACCAATTTTTCTCTACATCTTTCAACATTAAAATTGTGAGGTACAAGACTTCCTTCCTTATGGAAAGCTAAAGTTTTTTGTTTCTTAAGAACTCTACCGGAAAACTTATCACATCCAATGGCAATGTGTGCAAGCAAATTTGACGTGCCAGATTTGCTTGACACATACTTATATTGTTTCTTACAATATTTGCATATAGCTTTGCGATGTTGCCCTACCCCTTCTATGGTAAAATGAGTCCATGCTTCACTACTAGATCTAAAGGAAACTTTTTTACCTTCTTCTTTAGAATCAATGCAAAGGTCAGGAATTGTAGTACTTACAGAATCTTCTTCTTGAGTTGGTTGTGTTGCACTTTCATCCTTATTTACTTCCTCAATCACATAAAGTGTATCATTATCTTTATCTAAAGTCATCTGTATAGTTGTAGAAAAAAATATTAGACATTTACAATAAATAATTGTAAAAATGTGCACATAGATGTTGGGTGCTGTTGGACATGATTGTTCAATATTAATAGACCTCAATATTTTAAAAGTATCTTAAAAATTTTTTTAACTCAATTAAAACATGAAAAACAACATTTTTTGGAGAAAATTCTAGACAAACCGCCTTTGGCAGTTTGTCATTCCTAGATATCGAAAAGTTACATGGAATCAAAAAAAATATTCATCTAAAATAGACCTCCTAGCACAAAGTTATGACCGTTCAAAGTTTTCTTATAATGTTACCCAATTTTTGTTCTACAATACCATCACATTTCCACTCAGACTCGTAATTTCATCTCATAGCTTTTAAAAATTACTATAAAAAACAATAAATCACACAATATGTTCTAGATAGCTTCTTACTTCACAAATCAATTTGAAACAAAAATAATAATTATCAATAACAAACAAAACAAAGCATTTGAATATTAGATCTGAAATCAAAATTCAGAAAAAGAAAAAAGTTCAAACAAATATAACCTACTATGTAGGATGATGAAGAACAATGAAAAGTGACAGGAACGAGCAGCGAGCAGAATGCAGAATGCAGAATGCATAATGCAGAATGCAGCGAATAGAATGCAGCGAACAGAGTGCAGAATGCAGAATGCAACGAGTAGAGTGTAGAATGCAGCGAGCAGAGTGTAGAATGCAGAATGCAGCGAGCAGAGTGCAGCGAGGAGTGAGCAGCGAACATGGAGCAGTGATCAGCGAGCAGCGAATGGGATAGTAGAGGTGCGAAAGTAGAGCAGCGACAACAGATCGGCGAGCAGAAGAACAGAGAGTAGCAAAACGGCGACAACAGAACAGAGAGCAGCAGAATGGAGACAGCAGAACAGAGAGCAGCAGAACTTGAAACCAGCAATGGAGGTAGAGAGAAAGATGGAAGCAGCTGAAAAAAATATTAGGATGGAAGCAGTTGGAAAAAATATTAGGATGGAGACAAAGAGAAAGATGAAGCTGTAAAAATTATTAGGTTTCTTAAGAGATTGGCTGCTAGGTTTAATTAGGTTTAATAAGTTAGTTTAGATAATTAAGTTTATTAATTATTATATATTTATTTTAAAATAATATATAAACATATCGGATCGGATTGGATTATTAGGATTTCAATATTTTCAATCTGAATCCGAGCGGATTGATAAAATCCAATCCGAATCCAAATCTGATCCGACTTCGGATCGAAACCACTCATTTTTTTTGGATTTGATCGAATTGATCGGATATTTTTCTCACCCCTAATTTTATCCACACAAACATATTAATGTGTACTTCTTATACATCACATCTCAATAAATAGTTATAAATATAACATTATTATATAAAATAAACATGGGATCACAAAAAAAAAGAAATAAACTAAACTAAAATAAATTACAGAAAATGCAAAATAACAAAAAACATAAAAAAAGTACATAAAGATAAAACGTGTGATATTTTTAGTTTAAAAATTCATCCAACAAAAATATAAAATAGCATATTCAAACAAGAATCTATGTGCATATATATTTTTCTTCAATCCAATTGTATCCTGAGAGCACCATGTTGCATTTAGCAGAAATATCATACTACAACTCATATTTTTTTAACAAAAACAATACTAAATAAAAATAATTAACAAAACCAAATAACAAATAAAAGAAATAAAAGAACCAAAAGAAAAAATTACTAGACAAAAATAAATAATTAAAACATGTGTCTTGAGATTTTTAGTTAAAAAAATATCCCAAAAAATAGAAAATAGCATATTCAAATAGGGATCTGTGTGCATATATATTTTTTCTTCAATCCAATTGTATTCTGAGAGCACCATGATGCGTCTAGCATTCTGAGAGCACCATGATGCGTCTAGCAGACAAATCATATTACAGCTCATATTTTTTAACAAAAGAAATACTAAATAGAAATAATGAATAAAAAGTAAATAAAAGAAACAAAAAGAAAAAAAATTACTAAACAAAAATAATAATGAAAAATAAATACATATGATACAAACAATTTATTATATACTCATACAATTTTTTTAAATATTTAAGTTAATTAATAACTAGAATAAAACAGCGAGTTAAAATAAAAATAACCTAAAATATTTTTTATTTTTTATTTAAAGATCTTTAAATTTTATTCAAATTTTGCTCAAAATTTAATATTATTAGTGTTTATTTTTTAAAATATCTAAATTCAATTAATAACTTAGATTTTTTTTTACTTTAAACTTTTATTGAAATTTTTTATTCAAAAATATCTAAATTCAATTAATAATCAAGATATTTTTAATTATAAAAGTTTTCTAAATTTTTTTAATTTAAAAATATCTAAAGTACATTAATGACCAAAATATTTTTTTATTTTAGAATTTTTAAAAATTTATGAATTTTATTTATTAAAAATATCTAAAGTGAATTAAGAACATAGATTTTGTTTTATTTTCAAAAATTCTTGAAATTTGTTTTTAAATATGTGAAGTACATTAATGACCTAGATATTTTTTTATTTTAGAATTTTTAAAAATTTATGAATTTTATTTATTAAAAATATCTAAAATCAATTAAGAACATCAATTCTTTTATTTTAAAAAATTCTTGAAATTTATTTTTAAATATCAAAGTAAATTAATAAATTAGATAATTTTATATTTTAATATTTAAAAAATATATATTTTATTAAAAATATCTAAATTCAATTAATAACCCATAAATTGTTTATTTAAAAATATCTAAATATAATTAATAACCTTGTAAAGTTTTTATTTTAGGATTTTCAAAAAATTTTGAATTTAATTTATTAAAAATATCTAAAATCAATTTTGAAATTTTTTTATTAAAATTCTCTTAAGATATATTTTAATTTTTTGTTTCCAAATTTCAAAATTTTCATATGTATTAAGATTTTTTTATTTTTTAATTTAAAATATCTAAAATCAACTAATAACCTAGATATTTTTAGATTTTGATTTTTAAACTTTTTATATATATGTTAAAGACAATATTAAACGAGACATTAATTTTTTGATTTTTAATTTTTTGAAACAACTCACAAATGACAAAAATAAATCACGAAATGACAAAAATAAAAAAATAACTAATTAGAAAAAAAATAAAAAATTTAAAATGCTTATGAGGTAAAGTTACTAAAAACTTGATAGTAAAATTTTGTTTTTATAAAAAGGTCGCAAGTGTATAAATCAATTATAATATGCGATACATATACTCTCTATATCTTCTCTCAAGGAATTACTGCAGTTTTTAAAAGTTAAATTAATTTTCTAAATTAGTTAAAAAAAATAAACAAATCCTAAATATTCTAACTCATTGTTGGATGATTTTTGGAACACATAAATAAATAAAATTTTATCCAAAGAAATTACATAAATTAAAGGAGTGAATAAAAATAAGTAAATGAAAAGCAATGAAACTAACTATACTCGAACCCTAGTATAAGGGATTTTAGTGAGTATAACATTTCATGGATAAAATAAATTAAATGATTTAAATATAGACTAGATTTACTGATTTAATTTCTTGTTAGATAAAATTCCTTATAATCATGGTGTGTTTTAGTGATAATCAATTAATCAACTCTTCCTTTTACGAAGTGAAATTGATTAATTGGTGAACTTTATGAAATTTATATATACCAAGTTTTAATTGATTGATAACTTCTCTTGATTAATAGTTAAGATAGATATATTATTTAATTATAAATAAAGATTTGACTTATCTTTAATTTATAATTAATTTTTTTATCAGCAGTTTAAATTAATACATATCAATGAAATTAAAATAGACTCTTATTCATTATGTACAATTATTAAGCACGGATTATGTGTCTAATACTTAATTCTAAAATATTTTATTTAATCATAAATTAAGACTTGATCCATCATTAATTTATTATTAAAGATATAAATATTGTAAATAAGAAATAAATCTAAACTTTTATTTATTTAAAATACACATCACAAAGAGAAATAAAATATATATCATTAAAAATTTTCCTTCTTGATAAAAATAATTCTAGAACTCCAAATAGGTTTTCATTTACTTCTTCAAATCCTTGTATCATTTTTACAATTGGAGGGGTTTTCTCTCTATATCTTTACATGGTGGAATGACTTACCTAAAAATGAATGGAATGATGACTTAGTCATTTTTGCCTCAACACAAGTCTAACACTTATGTTTTGAATCTATTTAGAATGTGTGTATGTGTTCTATGTTGTTTAGCCTACACAATATATCATAATTAATATGATCTAGTCTACCATACCACAAGTTAAAAGACTCAAGCAAGTAGGTAGAAGAATTAACTTTATTAATATAATTAGCTTTTACAATCATTACATTGAGCTTGAATAGCCCATCAGATACATAACCTTTCCCTTACAAACATCCCATTTTTTGGTCAAAATGACCTTGTCAAATTCAAACACCATCCGAAAGCTATGCTTGTTTAGTAATAAGTCTGAAATAAGATTCTTATGGATGTATGTCACATAGAGTATATTCTTCAATGTAAGCTCCTTCTCAAAGGTCATCTTCAATTTGACTTACCCTTGCCCTAAAATAACTGATATGGTAGAATTTCCCATGAAGAGAATCTATCCAACCTACACTAATTCAAGAGTAGTGAAGATCTCTTTGTCTAAGGATATATGTCTCGTTTTACCAGTATCAATCCACCATTCTTTTAGGTTAGATCCAACAAGGTTCACTTCAAAATGACTACACATAAGTCAAGATTTGAAACATTTTGAGTATTGTCATCAACCATATGGGCTCACGGGTTTTTGTTTCTCCTTGAAAACTTACAGTTTAGAGGCTTATGTCCTATCCTCTAAAATTTAAAACAAATCCTTTTGAATCATGACTTTGTTGTTTCTCTAGGCCCCAACTTTAACCCTTTTTCCAACTTGTCCTTACCCTTGTACTTATTATGAGTTTTGACCATATTCCACCACATAAGCCTTAAGTGCTGACATGATATATTCTATTTTAAAAGAAGTCTTGTTGTATTCTTGCACCTTAAATTTTATAAGCAAGTTCTTCAAAGACACTTCCCTTTTACTTATGCTCAATGTAGACCTTGGACTCTCTCCATGAAGGGGGAAACTTCTGCAACTTGGAAGGTTTCATTATGTACCGTTCCTTCATCATGCATCTTTACTAAGATATCTTGGAGTTCATGTACTTGACTTCATACTTGTTTAGAATTCATCATCTTATAATTAAGAAAGTGACCAACCAAAAATTTCTTGGCATCATAATTTTCCATTTCAAATTTTCAATCCAATGATTCCCATAAGTCCTTAGCCATGTTTTCCTTATTATACTAATTGTACAAGAAGTCAGTTAGACTATTCAGAACATAATTCTGACACAAATAGTCATAATGCTTTCATGCCTTAATAATATAAATAGATTGAAAATCCTACTCACCCTTAGGTTCTTGAAAACTTCCTCGGTCAAGAATCTTACTAGATTCAGAATGGTAATATAAAATAACATCTTACTCCTTCACCTTTTAAAGTTCAAATCATTAAACTTTTTTAGATTTTCTATCATGACATAGTTCAAAGGAACCAAAACCAATAATATTGGAGAAATCCTATGAGCCATATAAGGCCTCGTCACTTTGTCCTTTGTCCACCTTAGAAGCACTTACAAGCACTTACAGTAGGATCAACAACATATACAATTAATTTGGGACGTAAGAGTTATCATTTTGTTTTCTAAAAAATAGGCAAATAACAACCAAAAATTAAAACCACTAAATAACTTTGAACTTTAAAAAAAATCAAGGAATAAATAAGTAGTAAAAGAAATAAAAGCCTCATCTCATTTGCTAATTAAAACCGAGAGTTAAAAAAATATAAAATACAATTTAGCAAACAATCGTCACAAGCAGTATTATTTTTTAGATATTAAAATGATAATTTTTTTTTAATTAACATTAGCAAAACAAAGATTCTGCAGAAAATATTAAAACAAGGTGGGAAAAAAAAGTATTGCATCAAAAAATTAAAAGTAAATGGAATAAGAAACTAATAAAATAAGCAAATATCAAAACAAATTTTTTTAATTTTATTTTTTATTTATTGGATCTGAAACTCATAAAATGAAAAGGCTTAAACAAATAATGAATTAAAAAAGGACAAAGTAATCTTTGCAAGGTAAAGAGAAGGTAAAATAAACAGAATTGCAACAGACTTTGAGCTGTTTGAAAGATAAACCTGTCAAAATGCAAAACTGCACGAAAACAAATTAATTAGATATCATAATATGAAACATGAAACAAAAAGAATAAAATGCAGAGAAGCAAACTTAGATTACCAGTAATAATTAAAGGAAGTGTAGAAGCAGTACCGGAAGTTTTAAAATATTGAAAATAAATTGCAACTTACTTTACAATATATTATCTAATTATTATAAACACGAAGTTTATTTGTTGTTTTCTACATATATAAATAATAAGTAATTTTTAATTATATTAAATAAATAAAAAATAAGTTTATAATTTTTATAAGTCATTGTCAAAAAGATTAAAAAAATTCTCTATTTATTTAATTGATTAATTAATTTTTTAATCAATAAATATTTACAGTTAAAAATTATATAATATATTAAAATAATAAATATATTTTAAAACATTAACAAATATAATAAATAATATGATTTACTGATTTAGAAAATAAATTAATAATGTAAGATTTTTTTATGATTATTTTTAATTTTTATTTATTTCTTCACTTATTATATATTTTTATTTTTATATCTATAATAAACACAATAATAAATAGATAAATATATTTTACTTTAAAATTTATAAAAATCATTTTAGTAATTAAGAAAAAATAATAAAAATATGTGGATGAAAAGGTTAATGTTACTATTAATTAAGATTATCTTTGATAATACGTCTAATCTCGGTATTATTAGAAATATTTTTTTAAACGTTAAGAGTATTCAAAAATAAAAGGTAAACCTTAGAAATATTCTTGATATTTTTTCTTAAAAATTGTGCCACTAACACTTACTATAATGTCCGTTACTATGAAGATTCAATACATGTTAAGAATAGTAAAACCTATCTTTAAAAAATTATAGATATTAGGGAAAAGGACTAAAACTTCAAGGATATCATTGAAATTTTTCCATAGGAAGCAAATGTAAATAGACAATAAAAGTAAGTTATGGTAAGTAGTTTTAGAAAACCTAGCTTAAGAAACGAAAATGAAAAAACACCGTATTAGGAAATTAAGTGGAGAAAGCGATAAGAACTAAAATAGTTTGTCCGATAAAAGTACGAAGAAAAAATTATCTTAAGATTGTTAGAAATATAGCATGGATAAAAAGTTAAGAATAAATATTATAAAATTTTAAATCAAAATTACATTTATATAAATACATGTAATTGTAATACAAAAATTTAAATAGCATAATATATAAATTAAGAAAAGAAATGATTTTGGCTTGTATACCACATAATAACCTTAAGATAATTTTTTCGCTCATCGTGGATATTTGAGACCTCTAAAAATATTTCTCCCAAGTTACAACAATCAATTAACAACAAATATACACCACTATTGGCTACTTCAAAGAACTTTTGTACTCTAGTACTTTGTGTCTGTGCGTTGGCTTTTCGTGTGTAAAACAAAAAAATTATTTATTTTACGCAATATTTTGTCTTCTTCTGTTTAAGATTAGTTACTAAAAATTAACAATATATACACGCATATAGTTAGAAACACTCTCATTAAAATAATATTTTTCACACACCATAAAATTGGTTATTTAGTATGCATGCTAAGTCGTGAGTAGTAGATTTTAGCTTGGTTTAGGTATGGGTACTTAAGGAAATTTTCTAATAATTTTTGGATCAAAAAATTTGATTTTTGACACCTGATGAGCAGAATCGTGATCGCCAAATACTTTGATGAACGAAAATCGGCATCGCCGATCCTGCCAATACTTTGGTTTTATATTTATAAAACTCTCGCAAGTGCACGAATCATTTCGTAGAAAATGATAAGTATACTCCCAAGGTCGATCTAAGGAAGGAATGTATGTGGTTTTTAATTTATTATTCAAACTTTTAAAAACGAAATTAAATCCTAAACATCCTGTCACGATATTTTGGGGTTTTGTGTTTTTAATCTAATAACAGAAAATTAAACATAGATTCAATAAACATTCATGCAAATTTTATCTTTTATAAATAGTGGAGTATTTATGGATATAATAACTAAGTTAATTATGCTTGCTCGTATTATCTAGGTTATTAAAGATATGAATTGATATTTATTGATTCTCCCTTTTTTGTATGAATACCAACTTTGGTGGGGTTAGATATTCTTTGTTAACTAAACAAATCAATTAACACCTATGGGTGGGGTTGATAACTAATTTGGTTAATTAAATTAATTCCTTTTTCTAAGAGATTGAAAATGAACCATTTAAATGCCACCTTTGGTGAGGTTAAAACTGATTTAAACTTTATTCAAGGTGTCCAAATTAAACCTAAGAATTTAGTTATCCGAGTACTAACTTTCAAGTTTTAAAACTACTACTGAAAACATGTTGTCAATACATGTTCAGATAATAATTCTTATAAAAACTTTTGAAATAGAGCTTTACTCTAACTACCGGGCGATTGTACCAACAAATAAAAGAGCACTACTCTAAATTAGACCGGATAACTAAACCTTAAAATCTAATTTTCAAATTTAAGTTTGTAATGAAAAATAATATATTTCTCTCTAACATTCTTAATATAAAATCTTGAATAAAAATAAAATCAATTCATTTTAGAGATTTTTACCTATTTAATATTTTGCAAGCATAACAACGTTATTATTATATCATGTTTACAAACAACTAGCACAGTTAAATTTAATCACAGACAAATTAAATATAACATGTAAGAATAAAGCATAAAAAATAACTGCAAAGAAAATAAAATCCTTACAGTACTTCGACGCCATTCCCGTTGCTAGAAAAACTCCAAGCGGAATTTGCACTCCCATTTATTGAATCAAAAAGCTAATAAATTACAAAAACATAACTAGTTCTTCCCAAAAAGGGAAGAACTCTAAATCTAAGAGAAATTAACTAAGAAAAACTAAAAACTAAGAAAACATAAGAAAAACTAAAAATCTAAGAAAAGAGAGAAAGAAAGAGAGAAAAGAATGTATTTGGAGGTTTTGAAGGTGTGTTTTGAAGTGAAGGGAATGGGGGTATTTATAGGTGAGGATGGAGAGAAAAAATGAGTAAAAAAATGTTAAAAAAAATATTAAAAAATTAAAAAACGTGTAATGGAAATGCTGAGGTCATCAATGACGTCGGCGATGACGTCGGGCCGCCGCACGTGAAAAATGGGGTGAAACGCGTTGGGCGCGCGGAGGGGCGGCTTGAGCCGCTGTAGCTGAACGATGCCGCCGCAGCGATCGCATGAACAGTAACCCCGCGCAGTTGGGCGGATGAAATGGGTGGCGCTGGTCAAGGGCTGGGTCGTTTTTCTCCTTTTGACATTTTCGACCTTTTTGACCCATTTTGTCCAATTTTTCCATATTTTTTGACCTTTACGCATTTATTTATTAATATATTTGTGATGTATTGCTTTCAGTATTCCTCTTTGAGTCTTTAAGTTGCATTTTTAAGCCAAAATACCTGAAAAACAATAAAAATACCCGTGATTCCGAAAAAGATAAATGTATATATAAATATATGATAAAACATATAAATATATATATTTTTAATCAATTAATTTGCATAAAATCATGGTTATTTTAGTGCTTTCTGAGCACTCATCAACACCTCAACGAAATCCTTGACAAAGGTGTCATCAGACCTCTGATGGATCCCCAACGAGGTGGTTGGCAAGGATGGCCTCGACAACGTGGTATGACTCTTGATATTCCTTCTATACATACCCTTACTAAGTATTGCAATTAGTTCAGAAAGACTACAAAAACTCTGGTAAAATTTTCTATCGTTTTAAATTCCATCGTCATTAATTATCTTGAAGTGTTTCGGTAATTATGATACATCTATGTGAGCATAAAATAGTATGGTTTACTATTTCATGAAATTTGTGAGAACTCTACTATAAGAATGGATTGAGCTCACTTGATTGTGTGCAATAAAAGATTGAGTGTGTGTCCCACTTTGGCTGTGTGCAATAAGTGGTTGATTATGTCGATCAAATTATTGGTTGTGTAGGGTACGTGGTTAATTGTGTATCCCTTGTAGACGATTTTTTGTTTGTGGTGAAAAGTGTTTCCCATGGTGGCTATTGATTGTTTATAATTGAGGGTAGTTGTCAAGGTTGATTGTTTATTGACAAGTGCTTAAAAAGTAATAAAATTACGATGATTTAATGTACTTTAATTGATTAAATAGATTCATATTTGTATGATTTTATCATATTTTTATATAAATTTGTCTTTCTTGAATCACAAATATTTTTATTGTTTTTTAGATATTTTAGTTCAAAAATAACTTAAAGACTCAAACAAAAATACTAGAGGTAATACATCGCAAATATATTAAGAAAATAAATGAGAAAAAGTCAAAAAGATGGAAAAATTGGACAAAACTCCCATCTATTGCAATTATCGTGCTTCGTACATGTGCCAACCTGTCCAAATGCATCCAAAATCAATTTTTGAAATATTTTCCCACCTTTTTTGGCCTTTTCCTTGCCTATAAAAGGACCATCTTCCACATTTTGAAATACACAATTTTCTTAGCTCTTTCTCTTTCTAGAAAGTTTTTCTTTAGTTTTTAGTTTTAAAGTTCTTCTTTCAATGAAAAGAACTAGCTATGTTTTTATAGATTTTTAGTTTTTGATTCACACGCCCGTATGTAACAGGCACACGCCCGCACGCGCACTGCCAACGCACCCAGTTAGCACATGCCCAGTACACGCCCAACACATACCATGTTGATTTCCGCGTGCACTAGTACATGCCCGCATCGTGTCCCACACATGCCAACACATACATACGTGCACCAAACACCCATCTATTGCAATTTTGTGCTCCAAACGCATCCAAAATCAATTTTTGAAATATTTTCCCACCTTTTTTGGCATTTTCCTCACCTATAAAAGGACTATCTTCCTCATTGTGAAACACACAATTTTCTCAACTCTTTCTCTTTTTAGAAAGTTTTCTTTTAGTTTTAAAGTTCTTCTATTTTTGAGAAGAACTAGTTATGATTTTATAGATTTTTAGTTTTTAATTCAATTAGCGGAAATACAAATCCGTATGGAGTTTTTCTAACAACAAAATTAGCCTCAAATTACTATAAAGATTCTTTTAAGGTATAATTTTAATAAATTTTTTACAGTTATTTTTTATGTTTTATTCTTATATGTTATATTTAATTTGTCTGTAATTAAATTTAACATGACTCACTGTTTGTAAATATGACATAATAATAACGTTGTTATGTTTGCGACATATTAAATAGGTAAAATATTTCTATAAAATAAATTGACTTTGTTTTTATTCAAGATTTTATATTAAGAATGTTATAAAGAAATATATTATTTTTCATTACAAACTTAAATATGAAAATTAGATTTTATGGTTTAATTATCTATTCTGATTTAGAGTAGTAATCTTTTATTTACTACTACAATCGATTGATAGTTAGAATAAAGCTCTATTTCTAAATTTTTTTTGTAAGAACTATTATTCAAAAATGTATTGACAACATATTTTCAATCATGGTTTTAAAAATTGAAAGTTAGTACTTGGATAATTAAATTCTTAAGTTTAATTTAGATACCTTCAATAATGTTTAAAATGTCTAACCACACCAAAAGTTGTATTTAAACGGTTCATTTTCAATCTCTTAGATAAAAAGAATTAATTTAATTAATCAAATTAATTATCGACCTCATTCATATATGTTAATTGATTTGTTTAATTAATAAAGAATATATAACCACACTAAAAGTGATATTCGTATAAAAAATGGAGAATCAATAAATATTAATTTATATGTTTAATAACCTAAATAATATGAGTAAGTATAATTAACTTAATTATTATATCCTTGAATACTCAACTTTTATGAATGATAAAAATTTATATTATTGTTTATTAAATTTATATCTATGTTTATTTTTTTTATGTTTTTAGATTAGGAAACAAACAAACCAAAATATCGTGACATGATGTTTATGATTTAATTTAATTTTTAAGATTTTAAATAATAAATTAAAAATCACATATATTCTTTCCTTATATCGACCTTGAGAGTATACTTTTCATTTTCTATAAAATGATTTGTACACTTACGAGAGTTTTACAAATATAAAACAAGTTTCTACAAGATCAACATTACATGCCGATCTTGTATCATCAAGTTTTTAGTGTCGTTGTCGGGGACTTGTGATGAGCGAAAACCGGCATCGCCAATTCTCGCAAATACTTTGGTTTTAATATTTGTAAAACTCTCGCAAGTGCACGAATCATTTCATAGAAAATGATAAGTATACTCCCAAGGTCGATCTAAGGAAGGAATGTATGTGGTTTTTAATTTATTATTCAAACTTTTAAAAACGAAATTAAATCCTAAACATCCTGTCACGATAGTTTGGTTTTTGTGTTCCTAATCTAATAACATAAAATAAACATATATACAGATTAATTAAATATAATAAAAGAAATAAACATAGATACAAATTCAATAAAAAATAAATATAAATACAGATTCAATAAATATTCATGCAAATTTTATCATTTATATTAGTGGAGTATTTATGGATATAATAACTAAATTAATTATGCTTGCTCATATTATTTAGGTTATTAAAGATATAAATTGATATTTTATTGATTCTCTCTTTTTTGTATGAATACCACCTTTGGTGGGGTTAGATATTCTTTGTTAACTAAACAAATCAATTAACACCTATGGGTGGGGTTGATAACTAATTTGGTTAATTAAATTAATTCCTTTTTCTAAGAGATTGAAAATGAACCATTTAAATGCCACCTTTGGTGGGGTTAGACAGTTTAAACTTTATTCAAGGTGTCCAAATTAAACCTAAGAATTTAGTTATCCGTGTACTAACTTTCAAGTTTTAAAACCACTATTGAAAACATGTTGTCAATACATTTCCACATAATAATTCTTATAAAAACTTTTGAAATAGAGCTTCACTCTAACTACCGGGCGATTGTACCAACAAATAAAAGAGCACTACTCTAAATTAGACCGGATAACTAAACCTTAAAGTCTAATCTTCAGATTTAAGTTTGTAATAAAAAATAATATATTTCTCTCTAACATCCTTAATATAAAATCTTGAATAAAAATAAAATCAATTCATTTTAGAAATTTTCACCTATTTAATATTTCGCAAGCATAACAACGTTATTATTATATCATGATTATAAACAGCTAGCACAGTTAAATTTAATCACAGACAAATTAAATATAACATGTAAGAATAAAGCATAAAAATAACTGTAAAGAAAATAAAATCCTTACAGAACTTCGACGCTATTCTGGTTGCTAGAAAACCTCCAAGCGGAATTTGCACTTCCATTTATTGAATCAAAAATCTAAATTATTACAAAAACATTACAAGTTCCTCTCAAAAGAGAAGAACTCTAAACCTAAGAGAATTGAACTAAAAACTAAGAGAAAAACTAAGAAAAGCTTAGAAACTAAGAAAGAAACTAAGAAAAACTCAAAAACTAAGAAATGAGAAAGAAAGAAGAGAGAAGTGTGGTTTTGAGGTGTGCTTTGAAGTGAATGGAAGGGGGTATTTATAGGCGAGGATGGAGAGAAAAAATGAGTAAACAAATGTTAAAAAAATATTAAAAAATTTAAAAAACGTGTAATGGACATCTTGAGGTCATCAATGACGCCAAGATGACGTCAAGGCGCCAGACGTGGAAAATGGGGCAAAACGCGTTGGGCGCTGTACGCGCGCGCTACAGCTGCGTGAACGATCTTGCTGGCTGAAGGAGGATTGAACGCACGCGCGCGGCAATGTATGGCGCCGGCAGCGCTGTCAAGGCTGCGCGCGCTTTTCCGTCTTTTGACATTTTTGACCTTTTCGACCCATTTTGTCCAATTTTTCCATGTTTGTTGACCTTTTCCCACTTATTTATTAATTTATTTGTGATGTATTGCTTCAAGTATTCTTCTTTGTGTCTTTACATTGCGTTTTTAGGCCAAAATTCACGAAAAACAATAAAATACCCGTGATTAGAAAAAGACAAATTTATATAAATATATGATAAAACATATAAATATATATATTTTTAATCAATTAATGTGCATAAAATCATGGTTATTTTAGTGCTTTTTGAGCACTCATCACAACCTCAACTTCTTGCTAGTCCCTTAGCAAGAGAAGCGATAAAAACTAAAAATTAAACTATCCTAAATCACTTCCGTGGATTGACACGGTTGCATTTAGCCTATGCAACAAGCCTTTAAACCCCTAGGTTGCCCTAGTGGACGAGTTTGAGTCTCGTGAGGGTTTTCAGTAATGATACCCACAAACATTGTACTAAATGTAAAAACAAAAGAAACAATAAAAGCAAACAACTTAAAAATTAAATTTACAACAACATCACAAATTATCAACATCTCACAAAAATGTCTCATACTTTTTAATCTCCTTTAAGATCATAATTAAAATCTCAAGCATAAGTTATTTTAATCTCTTTAAACAATCATGATTTATTATAATAATTAGTCGAAAATCATTTTCATATTTCATTTCAAAAATGTATCAATTTAATTTCACCCAATTTCAGTGTCATGAATCAGAATTCGCTTCGACTCTATTCCTCACAAGTCAATACTCTCAAAACATTGAATCCTATGGGTTCAAACACTCATACTAATTTATATGCGAAAGAGTTGATGTATAGAAATGAACTAATATGTTCGCATATGTATAAAGAATAAAGGCTCAAAGTGTTATTTTAACATTGATCTCATGAAAGGAATCAAATGTATAAATTATAAAGATATCATATATAAAAATTATTTTCATGCGTAAATCAAACTCATTAAGAAAGAATTTCAAGATATATGCCTTTTACAAATGAAGAAATTGCAATGACTTTTTAGGGAATTACTTCTTATATCTTTCTTTTGTAATTAGCCTTTACTCACAACTTTGTAGGCAATGCGGGTTATAGTATGTAGATGATACTATTTTTATCTCTCTTTTTTCTTGTAGATATTTTTCAATATGTGTATTTTTAGAGAGTCAACCCGTATGCATGATTGTACATTTTTTTTGGATTTTGGTGAGTGGTTAATTTTGTGGCTTTTCTCGTTTGATCTTGGTTTAGGTAACCCGGATATGTCTTTTTGTTTTTGTAGTAGTCATGCATAAATGAGATATAAGCATATACTATCAATTTCTACTCAAATCATTTAATCTAAGCAAAAATAATAATCAAAAATATATGATACTCTATTAAGATGAAAAAAATTCATACATTCAATGCTAATACCTATAGAGATCATCTAAAAATTTGAAGAAATAAGAAATGTGTTTGGAGTAGAAAAAATATATATTTCACTCTGAATAAAGGAAATTAGGCTCAAATTATATCTCACAAAGGTAGTCTCCACTAAAAAAAACTCATAAACACCGATTTTGGGTTTAATATAATTTCTACATCTTATCAAGAAATACTAATTATGACAAAAACTAACTAATTATCAAAAATAGTTACAAAATATTTCATGATATGTTTTCAAAAAAAAAAATTAATATAACAGTACAAAAGACTTAACTATTTACTTAAATTTGATTTAAAGAAATGATAAACTTTTGTGAGAATTTTTTTTTTTTTTTAATTAAGTATGGTAACTTTTCACCACCCCCAACCTAGAACTTACATTGTCCTCAATGTAACAACTGTAAATTAAAGATAAAGAGAGAAGAGAAGAAAGATTACCTATTTCCTGAGAATGTGCAAGTAGTAATGGAAAATGCAGGTGCATCCATCATATTCATCATTAAAGTGTATACAGACAGATCGCTGTAAACTTCTAACATCTCAACAAATATTTTTAGTTTTAACAATTTAAAAATTATTCACATGTAATTAAAATGAAATAAACAATAAAATTAAGTAAATAAAAAAAATAACAAACAAATTTTTTTATTTTTTATTTTTTTAATTTTTTAATTTTTTTTGTTTTTTTTTGTTTTTGTTTTTTTTTTTTTTTTACCTAAAATGATGGGTTGCCTCCCATCCAGCGCTTAGTTTAACGTCTTAGCAAGACGTATCTTTTTGGTGCTAAGGGTTACTCAGCCAAATGTAATCCATTTCAGCAATGTTGTTTGGTTCTTCTAAATAAGGCTTGACACGATGGCCATTGACTTTGAACGTTTTTTGTGTCTTGGAGTCCAATAGTTCCACTACTCCATGTTCAAATACTTGAACTATTTTGAATGGTCCATCCCATCTTGATCTCGACTTTCACGAAACAATCTCAAACGAGAGGTAAATAAGAGAACTGTCATTGCAGGGTGAAGAGTCTTAGGGACTAGCCTCTTGTCATGATAGCGCTTAGTACGCTCCTTGTATAATTTGGCATTCTCATAGGCTTCATTCCTAATTTCTTCCAACTCATGAAGGCCGAGTAATCGTTTTTCACCGCTTTATCTAAATCCATGTTTAACTCTTTAATTGCCCAATAAGCTTTGTGTTCAAGTTCAAGCGGAAGGTGGCACGCTTTCCCAAAGATTAACCTAAGTGGCTCATCCCAATAGGTGTTTTGTAAGCGGTGTGGTATGCCCATAAGGCATCATTTAGCTTAAATGCCCAATCCTTCCTTGACGGACGCACAGTGCGTTCCAGTATTCCCTTAATTTGCCTATTGCTCACTTCCACTAAACCAAAAGTTTGAGGATGATATGGAGTAGCTACTTTATGTGTGATGTTGTACTTGTTTAGTACTCCATCAAAGAGTTTGTTACAAAAATGGCTACCTCCATCACTTATTATAGCTCTAGGCGTTCCGAACCTACTGAATATGAAATCTTTCAAGAATTTCACAACAACATTAGCATCATTGGTTTTGGTGGGGATAGCTTCTACCCACTTGGACCACATAATCCACAAAGAACCAAAATGTATTGAAAACCATTAGATGGGGGAAAAGGACCCATGAAGTCAATCCCCCATACATCAAAGAGTTCAACAACTAAATTGGATGTCAAAGGCATTTCATCTCTTTTGCTTATGTTTCCTGTTCTTTGACATCTATCACATTGTGCACAAAACATATGAGCATCTTTAAAAAGAGTGGGCCAAAAGAATCCAGACTGTAATATCTTACGGGCTGTCTTTTCACCTCCAAAATGACCCCCACAATGAAGTTCATGACAAAAAGTCAGAATGCTCTTATGTTCTTCTGGTACACATCTCCGGATGACTTGATCTTGACCAATCTTGTATAAATAAGGGTCATCCCAGAAATAGTCCTTAATAGTTTTAAAAAACCTTTTCTTATCCTGATATGAAGTGTTAGGTCGCAAAACACCAGTGGCAAGATAGTTTACAATATCAGCATACCATGGGTTCGGACCTATGAAAAATAACTGTTCATCAGGAAAGGTTTCAACTATATCGTCATTACTCTCATCTTTAAGAGAATTGAAGTCAGAAATCAACCTAGACAAATGGTCAGCTACTAAGTTTTCACTGCCTTTCTTATCCTTGATTTCTAGGTCAAATTCTTGTAAGAGTAAGACCCACCTGATTAATCTTGGCTTGGCATTTGGTTTACTTAATAGGTATCTTAAAGCAGCATGATCAGAATGTAGAATCACTTTAGATCCTACTAAATAAGACCGAAATTTGTCTAAAGAGAATACTATAGCCAAGAATTCCTTTTCAGTGGTGGTGTAATTCATTTGGGCATCATTGAGTGTTTTGCTAGCATAGTAGATGACATGTAAACGCTTATCCACTCTTTGTCTAAGGACTGCTCCTATTGCATAATCAGAAGCGTCACACATTATTTCAAAAGGTAAAGACCAGTTTGGTGCCATTATAACAGGGGTAGATGTTAGTTTCTCTTTCAAGGTATTAAAGGAAATAAGGCAGTCATTGTTGAAGTCAAATTCAGCATCTTTGGATAGTAAGTTACATAAAGGACGACTTATTTTAGAGAAATCTTTAATAAATCGTCTTGTAAAATCCTGCATGTCCCAAGAAGCTTCTTATCCCCTTCACGGATGTAGGGAGGTAGTTTGGATATCAATTCAACTTTTGCCTTATCAACTTCAATACCCTTGTTTGAAATTATATGTCCTAAAACTATCCCTTGTTGAACCATAAAATGACTTTTCTCCCAACTAAGGGTTAGATTGCATTCAATGCATCTTTCTAAAACTAAAGTCAATTTATGTAAGCAATCATCAAATGAAGTTCCGAAAGACATAGGAATGGTCCATGAAAATTTCAATGAATTTCTCCACCATGTCCGAGAAAATAGATATCATGCATCTCTGGAAAGTGGCAGGGGCATTGCATAACCCAAATGGCATTATGCGAAAAGCAAATGTCCCAAAAGGACATGTAAATGTGGTCTTTTCCTTATCTTTAGGTGCTCTGGGTACTTGATAAGATCCAGACAGTCCCATCCAAAAACAAGAAAATTGCGTCTACTAATCTTTCCAACATTTGATCAATGAATGGAAGAGGAAAGTGATCCTTTTTCGTATATAAATTTAGTTTCCTAAAATCTATACACATTCTCCATCTAGTGATTATTCTAGTGGGCACTAATTCACTTTTAGCATTTTTAACAACTGTTATCCCAGATTTCTTTGGTACCACATGCACTGGACTAACCCACTTACTATCCACAATAGGATAGATAATCCCTTCTTCTAATAATTTAAGGATTTCCTTTTTAACTACCTCTTGCATGTTTGGGTTTAGTCTTCTTTGGGCCTCTCGTACAGGTTTAGCACCATCCTCCAAGTTGATCTTGTGCATACACATTGTTGGACTAATGCCTCTTATATCCCCTATACTCCAACCTATAGATTTCTTAAACTGTTTAAGCACTTTGATGAGTTCTTTTTCTTATGATTTGGTCAAGGTTGAAGAAATTATCACTGGATATGTTTCTCCTTCTCCCAAAAACACATATTTTAAGTGCTCAGGTAAGTCTTTGAGTTCAAGTTCAGGTGGATTGGCCTCTTTAACAGATGAAGAACTGGGTAGATTTAAAAGTGTACTAGATTTTGTCATCACTTCATTATTGTCTAGTTGTTCAAGGTACCCCTTAATTTCTTCATCTAAATCTTCTTCAACCTTTTCAAGTGTAAGAACGGTTTCAAGCTTGTCTTCTATTCTGGTTTGGAAAAAGGTGTTTTGGACAAGATTATCCAAAGGATCAACTTCGAATATTTCATCGATGGCAGAAATAGAAGGGAAAGGTGAAGAATCAAAAACTTTGAAATGAACAATCTCTCCTAAGACTGTCATTGTCAACTTTCCATCTTGGACATCAATAATAGTTTTAGTAGTTGCCATAAATGGTCTACCAAGCAATATTGTATGCTCTCTGTCCAATGCCGGATTTTCTTGCATATCCAGAACCACAAAGTCAACAGGTATTATCAGTTTGTCTACCTGTACCAAAACATCCTCAACTATTCCCTCTGGATATTTAAGAGATCTATCTGCAAGTTGCGGGGCCATGGTTGTGGGCTTTAAATCCCCTAGATTGAGCTGTAAGAATATAGAGTAGGGCATCAAATTTATACTAGCACCTAAATCAAGCATTGCTTTAGCAACCTTCCTATCCCCCATAGTTATGTTTATAATAAAACTTCCAGGGTCTTTCAACTTAGGGGGTAGTTTGTCTTGAAATCTGTACGCTAGAAATTTCTCGATACTACTACTGCTCATTCGGTCATACCTCCTTTTCTTAGTGTTCAACTCTTTGAAAAACTTGGCATATGAGGGCACATTCATGATCACTTCTAATAATGGTAAATTGATATTTACTTTAGAGAGCATATTAAAAAGATCATTGAATTGCTTATCTTGTTTGGATTCTTTCAACCGGTGGGGAAAAGGTACTTGCATCTGGTGTGGTTCTGTTGTCTTTTGAATTTTGGGAGTGTCAGATGACCCCCCAATGAGTTTTTCAGAAGGCTTGTTAAGTTTAACACTTGTTTCTCCTTTTTGCGAGATTAGAATATCGCCTTCTTTGTTACATGAACTACAAGGTAGTTTAGAGATTTCAGGTAAACTGGTATTGACTACCTTACCACTTCGAAGAGTTCTAACATCTTTTGCTTGTTCTGGTTGACTGGGCAACTTTCCTGGTTCTTTCTTTTGCATTTGTTCAGCCAGTTGCCCAACTTTAGATTCAATTCTTTTAACCGAAGCCTCCATGGTGTTCAACCTTTGATTAGTCATCAGTTGGTTGTCACGACTAACTTGAATAAAAGCATTCAAGCTATCTTCTAAGGTTGGTTTAAAAGATTGGCTTGGTGGGTAAGGGTGGTTGTAGGTTGGGTGATTATAGGTGTTTGGATGATACTTTTGAAAAGATTGGACTTCCTCTATGGCATCGACACTAGAATCACAAGTATTTGAACAATTATGAGTACCATGCCCAATTGAACAACACACTCCACATACCTCTTGATTTGAAATTTGGTGAGACGTGAGGAATTTCACTTGTTTAGTCAATTCAAAGAAGTTGCAAGGTTATCTCATTATCAAACCCAACTTCATTCACCTTTGCTTTCCTTCTACCACCTATTTGTTGGGAATTAGAACCCAATAGCTCATAGAGATTATAGGTTTCCTCTGCGGTCTTTTCTCCTACAAAGACCTCCAAAGAAGATTATCAACCATGTATTGACTCTGTAGTGTCAATCCATCGTAAAGGAATTGGTTTTGTAGCTGTAGTGGAAAGCTATGATTTTGACATTGAATGAAAAGGAGTTTGAATCGTTCCCAAGCTTCATGAAAAGGGCTCTTCATTCATTTGAGAAAATGTTGCTATCTTTGTTCTTAGATCAATGATCTTTTGATGGGAATAGAACCTACCCATAAAAATTTCATAGATCGCCTCCCAAGTTTTAAGAGAACCTGACTGTAGAGTAATGAACCATGACCAAGCTTTATCTTTGAGAGTGTAAGGAAAACACCTCATCCTAAGTTGATCTTCATTAATTGCATGTAGTGGAAAGGTTTGGACAATAGCATAGAATTCTCGAATGAAATGCAAAGGGTCTTCATTAGGGATACCATAAAAGGAAGGCAACAAAGAATAATGAATCTTTTTCAATTCATAATTCCTTGCAGCCTCTTGCAATTGGATGCCGGAAGTTACATTGCCAATGATTGGCATTGTATAGTCTTTCATCTTTTTCCGCCTATCTTCAGCATCTCCCATGGTTGTTTGTAGTTGAAAATGATCCTCCTCCTATTGTGAATCAACATTTTTCTCTTAAAAACAATAGTAGATATCTCTAAAAAATGCAAGGAACCTAAATTTTTTTTTGTTTTAATTTAAACGAAGGGACACAATTTTTTTGAAACAAACAAATTTATTTCATTTAAATATTTTTTTTATTACACGCAAACTAAAACAAAGGAAAATACAATAATGGGTGACCTCCCATGTAGGACTAAAATTTATCGTCTTCTAGTAAGACGTTGCTTGGAGATTGCAGAATGAAAAACTCAATGTCTCCTCTTCATTGAATTCATTTAAGTTTCAAATTAGTCTTTGCCTTTTTGCAAATGTTCAACTAACTGTTCAACTTGAACTTCCACCTTTTTGATAGAAGCTTCCACAGAGTCCAACCGTTGATTGGTTTTAGATTGATTATCCCTACAAACTTGAATAAAAGAATTCAAGTTGTCCTCCAGGGTTGGTTTATTTGGAATGCTTCTTGGAATAGGTGGGTGGAATTGCTGGGCTGCCTGGTTTGAGCTTTGAGGGAAAGGAGGGTTGTTTTGCCTCCAAGAGAAATTTGGATGACTTCTCCACCCAGGATTATAGGTATTTGAATTGGGATCAAACCTTGGTCTCTGTTGATATGCTCCCAACACATTAACCTGTTCAGGTCCTTGTATCTCCTTGATATGGACGGGCTTGCATACCTTGTCCCACGTATTCTTTGTACAAACCATATTGTTCATTATTGGTGTTGGTTTGTGTAGCGAGAAGCGGCAACTTGCTTAGTCAGTTGAACAAGTTGTTGTTGAACTTCATTACCGGGAGTCGATTTCATGAACACCGCCTTTTCTCACTCGGGAGCTTTTCTGCATTGGGAATTAGCACCCAACATCTCAAAGAGGTTATACATTTACGATGCGATCTTTTCTCCTATCGCTCCTCCTACAGGCGTTGTCGACAATGAACCGACATTGTTGTGTAAGTCCATCGTAAAAGAATTGGTTCTGCAACTGTAGGGAAAGCTATGATGGGGACATTGAGTGAGAAACATTTTGAACCTATCCCAAGCTTCGTGGAATGGTTCTCCTTCCATCCGAGAGAAAGTAGCAATCTTTCCTCTCGGCTACGATGTTTTTTTATGGGAATAGAATTTTCCCATGAATTTATTGTAAATGTGACCCCATGTCATCAGAGAACCTGGGGGAAGTGACATCAACCAAGCTTTGGCCTTATCCTTTAAGGTGTAGGGAAAACATCTCATTCTAAGTTGATCCTCGTTTAGCATACCGAGGGGGAATGTTTGGACCGTAGCATAGAAATCTCTCATAAAGGAAAGAGAATATTCATTAGGTAGCCCATAGAAGGAAGGAAGCATAGAAAAATGAATATTTTTAAGGTCATAATTCCGACGACCTCTCTCCTGGATAGCGGCGATTCTTGCCGTGCCAATCACCGGTCTTGCAAACTCCATCGTGGTTTCCCTAACATGTTGGTTTTCCTCCATTTCTTTTGGTTCTAGTAAAGGATTAAGACTTGGTTCTATGTTTGGCTCAAAATCAGGTTGATGGGTAGGATCTAGTGTTGTTGACACTTGTTTAAATTTATGAATATTATTTACATATGGTGTTAGGGGGTTTCCTAAGGATCTCCTACCACGCATAGACTATTTTTAAACGTAAATTTAAAACTCCTGTCAACAAAAATAAAAAAATTAGAGAAAATTTCCATGGCATTTAATACAAAACACTAGACAAAACTAGTTAAATTTTTTTTTTTTTTTTTAATTTAAATTTTTTTTTTTTAATTTAAATTTTTTTTTTTAAATAACATAATCAAGATAACCAAGCAAAGTGTTAAAGGAAAGAATGGTGGTCTGATAGCTTCCTTAAAAACCATTCTCCTAGCCAGAACAACGTTCCCAAGAAAGACTAGTGGCACAAAGGCTTCAAAGAACTAGTCTCCTAGACACAACTCCCTTAGATTTTTACTTTTCATGCCTTTTAGTTTTTTTTATTTTTTTTTTACGAAAGGTAATTTTTATTTTACTATTCACGCTATCTTAAATTTTTTTTTTTTAATTTTTAATTAATTTTTTTTACTAACGGTAATTTTATTTTAGTATTCACGTTATCTTATTTCTTATTAACTTAAATTTTTTAATTTTTTTTTTTTTAATAAATTTTTTTTTTTTTACTATTCATGAACGGTAATTTTTTTATTCAAATTTTAAATTCCTAAATTATTTTATTATTCACAGTACAATTTTTATTTAAAAATTTTCTTCTTTTTTTTTATTATTTTTTTTATTTTTTACTATTCATTAACGGTAAAAACTTTTTACTTCAAATTTCAAATTTCTAAATTATTTTACTATTTATGCTATAATTAATTTTTTTTATTTTTTTATTTTTTTTTATTCTTTTATTCTTTTATTTATTTTTTATTTTTATTTCTTATGAAATTTGAAATTTGATTAAAATTTTTTTATTTTTTTATTTTTTTAAAAAAAAATCACAATCATTTACAACACAAAAATATTTTTAAAATTTTGATAAATAAATTAAAAACGCTTATTATCACTTGCAAGAATCCGCCAAAAACTTGATGAAATAAACCGATCGCCAATTCTCGCAAATACTTTGGTTTTAATATTTGTAAAACTCTCAAGAATGCATCTAATCATTTCATAGAAAATGATAAGTATACTCCTGTCGATCTAAGGAAGGAATGTATGTGGTTTTTAATTTATTATTCAAACTTTTAAAAGCGAAATTAAATCCTAAACATCATGTCACGATAGTTTGGTTTTTGTGTTCCTAATCTAATAACATAAAATAAACATATATACTGATTAATTAAATATAATAAAAGAAATAAACATAGATACAAATTCAATAAAAAATAAATATAAATCTGATTTAATAAATATTCATGCAAATTTTATCATTTATATTAGTGGAGTATTTATGGATATAATAACTAAATTAATTATGCTTTCATATTATTTAGGTTATTAAAGATATAAATTGATATTTTATTGATTCTCTTTTTTGTATGAATACCACCTTTGGTGGGGTTAGATACTCTTTGTTAACTAAACAAATCAATTAACACCTATGGGTGGGGTTGATAACTAATTTGGTTAATTAAATTAATTCCTTTTTCTAAGAGATTGAAAATGAACCATTTAAATGCCACCTTTGGTGGGGTTAGACGATTTAAACTTTATTCAAGGTGTCCAAATTAAACCTAAGAATTTAGTTATCCGGTGTACTAACTTTCAAGTTTTAAAACCACTATTGAAAACATGTTGTCAATACATTTCCACATAATAATTCTTATAAAAACTTTTGAAATAGAGCTTCACTCTAACTAAGGGGATTGTACCAACATATGAAAGAGCACTACTCTAAATTAGACCGGATAACTAAACCTTAAAGTCTAATCTTCAGATTTAAGTTTGTAATAAAAAATAATATATTTCTCTCTAACATCCTTAATATAAAATCTTGAATAAAAATAAAATCAATTCATTTTAGAAATTTTCACCTATTTAATATTTCGCAAGCATAACAACGTTATTATTATATCATGATTATAAGCAGCTAAAGTTAAATTTAATCACAGACAAATTAAATATAACATGTAAGAATAAAGCATAAAAATAATCAGAAAGAAAATAAAATCCTTACAGAACTTCGACGCTATTTAGTTGCTAGAAAACCTCCAAGCGGAATTTGCACTTCCATTTATTGAATCAAAAATCTAAATTATTACAAAAACATTACAAGTTCCTCTCAAAAAGAGAAGAACTCTAAACCTAAGAGAATTGAACTAAAAACTAAGAGAAAAACTAAGAAAAGCTTAGAAACTAAGAAAGAAACTAAGAAAAACTCAAAAACTAAGAAATGAGAGAAAGAAAGAAGAGAGAAGTGTGGTTTTGAGGTGTGCTTTGAAGTGAATGGAAGGGGGGTATTTATAGGCGAGGATGGAGAGAAAAAATGAGTAAACAAATGTTAAAAAAAATATTAAAAAATTTAAAAAACGTGTAATGGACATGCTGAGGTCATCAATGACGTCAGCATGACGTCATGGTACTGCACGTGGAAAATGGGCAAAACGCAGCGTTGGCGGTAGCGTATAGCGCTTCTGGCGTGAACGATGCCGCGCTGCTACTGTGGCGCGACAATAAGAATGTGGCAAGGCTGCATGGTGCGATTTTCCGTCTTTTGACATTTTTGACCTTTTCGACCCATTTTGTCCAATTTTTCCATGTTTGTTGACCTTTTCCCACTTATTTATTAATTTATTTGTGATGTATTGCTTCAAGTATTCTTCTTTGAGTCTTTACATTGCGTTTTAGGCCAAAATTCCTGAAAAACAATAAAAATACCCGTGATTCCGAAAAAGACAAATTTATATAAATATATGATAAAACATATAAATATATATATTTTTAATCAATTAATTTGCATAAAATCATGGTTATTTTAGTGCTTTTTGAGCACTCATCAACTTGATGTTGTGCTCATCAAGTTTTTGGAGCCGTTGTTGGGAAATGAATAACGTTTTTAAATCATTTTTCAAAATTTTGAAAACTTTTTTGCCGTAAATAATTGTGATTTTTTTATTTATTTTGAGTAAAAAAACAAAAAAAAAATTCAAAAACAAATTAATAAAAGAGATTTTACAAAAAAAAACTTTTTAACTTTTATTTTTCTTTTAAATTTTAATTTATTTTTTGTTAAAAGATATTTAAAAAATTTAGAACACAAAATAAAAGTTATTAATTTTTAATTTTCATTTTTAATTAAAAGTTGTTATATTAATTTTTGAAATCATATCATGAAGTATATGATAATTAGTTAGTTTTTGTCATGACTAGTATTTCTTGATAAGGTGTGGAAATTATATTAAACCTAAAATCGATATTTAGAAATCAAATAGTGGAGACTATACTTATGAGATATAATTTGAGCCTAATTTTCTTTATTCTGAGTGAAATATATATTTTTTACTCCAAACACATTTCTTATTTCTTCAAATTGTTAGATGATCTCTTTAGGACATAGCATTAAATGTATGGATTTTTACATTTTAATGAAATATATATTTATTTTTTATTTGCTTAAATTAAATGCTTTAAGTAGAAATTGATAGTATATGTCTTTCTTCTTTCATGCATAACTTCTATTAAAAAAAGATATATCTAGGGTTACCTATACAAATACAAATAGAAAAGTTAAATATTAACCACTCACCTTATCATAGAAAAAATGTACAATCTCTACATGGGGTTTACTCTCAAAAAAATGGATTCTTTTATAAAAAAAATATATGAGAAAGAAAGAAAAAAAAAATAGAAAGAATGAGAGGAAAACAAATAGTACAATCTATATATTATGACCAAAAAGCCTAAATAGTTGTGAGAAATGATTTAATACAAAAGAAAATATATGAAGTAATTCCCTAAGAAGTCATTGTATTTTCCTACATTTTCTAAAAGGCATATTACTTGATATTTTTATTTGATGAATTGGATTGATGCATGAAAATAATGTATAATATTTTATAAATCTTTACATTTGATTCATTTCATGAGATCAACGTTAAAATAACACTTTGAGTTTTTCTTCTTTATACATATGGGAACATATTAGTTTATTTCTATACATAAACTCTATATCATATAAAGTAGTATGAGCATTTGAACCCATAGGATTCATTGTTTTTCATAGTATTGACTTGTGAGGAGTCACTAATACAAAAATAGTCATTTAAGTCGAGATTTAAAATCGATTTTTGGTAAAAATTGACTTATAATGAATTTAAAGTCGGTTCATTGAAAAACCGACTTAAAATGAATTTAAAACATGTAGATTGTAGCATCGGTTAACATGTAGAACTGACACTTATACGCTACCTCTTACGTGTCAACCGACGCTACATTCGTGAATATTTTTCCTTTTCCCTTCTTTCTTCTCCAGACAGAAACTATCCTAAGTGTTGCATAACTCTGAAAAACCCAAAACCTCTCCACTCTTTCTCATTTTTAGACCACCTACGAACACCAATTTCAGTGCCATTTAGTGGGTTTTCTTCCTCTCCAACTTATCTTCTAGATCCCCTATTTTTTGAGCAAAATGCTCAAATTTTATATACTCATTTTCGCACTTACAAAACACCATTTTTTTCTTCATTTACTTCATTTTGTCACTTCATTTACTCTTGTAAGTATTTCTATTAATCCTACGCACTTATTGTCATATTTATTTATTTATTTTGTATATTATTTGTTATTATTTATGTGTATAAATTTTTATATTATATATGTAGGTTTTGTATTATATGTATGTTATTATTTTTATTAAGTAGGTTTTGTATAAATTTATTTATAAATTTTCGTAATGAAATAAATTTATATATATTATGACTGTGATTTAAGGTTGGTTTTTAATTTATTTATTTTTATTAATATGAAATGGAAAAGACATGATTCAAAAATACGATGCTTATTAAAAATTTAGGTTTGAAGTAGTATAATTATTTAAAAAATATTAATAATCACAAAATTGTTATATAAATTTATTTTATATATCTTAAATTTAAAATCAACTCAAATGATGTGGCATATTATTATTAGTAATTACAATCAATCCCATATAACTATATTTATGTGTATATGTTTGGTTTTTATGTATTTATTTTCATACGATGTTTTGATAGATATTCTAATAATTAGAGAATTTATATATAATAATATCTGAAATATATTAGTTTGACACATATTTAATATGATTAATGTCATTAATAAAAAATGGACAAATCTTGGATGTCAAAGTGTAGAATTGAGCAGGACTACATTTCTGGAGTTGAAAGTTTCTTGGAATTTTCTTATAGAAATAGTAATAATGAAATTAGTATAATTCGATGTCCATATGTTAAATGTAAAAATGGGCAATTTCATACTGTTGATGAGGTTAAGTATTACCTTATCCATAGTGGTATTCTTTTGAGTTATAAATGTTGGTATTATCATGCCAAAAATATTGATAATACTCATGGGGAAGAGATAAATAAGAATGTGAGTGGATTATATACATCTTATCATAATGTATAGATAGAAAATATGTTTCATGGTGGTGAAGATGAATTACATAAGGATGATCCTGAAACCTTTAAAAAACTTCTCGAAGATGTCGAAAAACTATTGTATCCAAAATGCAACAAATACACTAAAATGTCAGGATTGGTTCATTTGTACAATGTGATGGTAAAAAATGGTTTTCCTGAAAAGGGATTCACATAATTACTAAATGTACTAATATATATGTTTCCTAAGGGTATTGAATTTCCATCTTCAATGTATGAAGTAAAGAAATCTCTTTGTCCATTTGGCATGGAATATCATAAGATTCATGCTTGTCCAAATGATTACATTCTTTATAGAAAAGAATATGATACATTAGATGATTGTCTAATGTGTAAAGAATCGAGATGGAAGCATGCTACAAATGAGACAACATCTAAAAAAGGCGTGCCCGCAAAGGTTCTTTGGTACTTTCCTCTGATTCCTTGCTTTCAAAAGTTGTTCAAAAGTAAGGAGACATCAAATATGTTGACTTGTCATTCAGATAATCGATATGATGATGGGGTGCTACGTCATGCTTATGATTCTCCAAATTGGAAAGTAGTAGATAATTTATCCCCCCAATTTACATCCGATTTGCACAATCTTCGTCTTTCCATTGGTGCTAATGGAATTAATCCACACAGTTCCCTTAGTAGTAGATATAGTTATTGGCGAGTAATTATGGTAACATACAACCTTCCTCCCTGGTTGTGTATGAAAAGAAAATTCATGATGTTAACATTATTGATCTTAAGACCAAAACAACCTGGTGTTGATATTGATGTATACTTGTAGGCTTTGATAGATGATTTAAAGATATTGTGGAATGATGGTGTAAATATTTATGATGCACATAAATAAGAATACTTTAAGTTGAGGGGGCCCTTTTATGGACAATTAATGATTTTTCTGCCTATGGGAACGTATTAGGATATACAACTAAAGGTTATATGGGATGCCTTATATGTAGTGATGACACTTTTACAACTTATCTTGTTCACAAATAAAAGATGTCTTATAAAAGACATAGAAGATTTTTGCCATATGGACACAATCTTAGATACTAAAAGAAATTGTTCGATGGTGAAGAAGATCATGATCCTGCACCCCAACCTTTACGAGGTGTTGAGATATTAAGGCAATTGAATGGTATGAAATTTAAACGATATGGAAAGATGAAAAAAAGAATACTCACTAATGGAGGGAAACGAAAGAGATCAACTAATAAAACTGATGAAAATGAAAATGTTACTAAATCAGTAGATCATGGTTGTTGGAATAAAAAATAAATATTTTGGGAATTACCTTATTGGAAAGACCTACACATTCATCACATCTTAGATGTCATGCACATGGAGAAAAATGTATGTGAAAGCTTGATTGGTACATTACTTAATATATATAGAAAAATGAAGGATGTAATTATAGTAAAACTGGATTTAAAGAAACTAGGCATACGACCTGAAATGGTACCGAGGGTGGAAAATGATAAGAATCGAACATACTTGCCACCAACATCATATACAATGTCAACAAAAGAGAAGGATGTGTTTTGTAAATGTTTGGTGGGTGTGAAAGTTTCTGATGTTTACTCATCCAACTTAAGAAATTTTATGTCTATCACCAATAAGAAACTTTATGGATTGAAATGACATGTCATATTTTAATGCAATAGTTATTACCAGTTTCTATTAGAACAATTCTTCCATAACATGTTTGATTATCACTAATTCGTATTTTTCATTCTTGAATACAATATGTAAGAAATCTATATCAATTGGTGAGTTAAACTCTTTACAGAAAGATATTGTAGAGAATTTGTGTCTAATTGAAAAATATTTTCCTCCCTCTTTCTTCGATATAATGATTCACTTGGGTGTTCAATTAGTTAGAGAGATTCAATTGTGTGGTCCTAATTACTTAAGGTGGATGTATCCTTTTGAGAGATACATGCAAGTCCTTAAAGGATATGTAAATAATAGAAATCGACCTGAAGGATTCATGGTGGAACATTACATTACTAAAAATGCCATTGAGTTTTATTCTGAATACTTTAATGGTTGCACTGAAATAGGGAATCCTACGCACAAGTTGTTCTTAGAACATCACATGATCCAAGTAGGTAACCCTATGCTTGGTGGAAGTAAGAAATTGTTTATTGATCTCAATCGATGGGAAAAAGCACACTGAACCATTTTGGTAAATAATAAGGAGGCACAACCACACATAGAGTAAGTGATGACATGTTCAACCTTTTCATTTAAAATAAAATTATTTTCTATTTAACTATTTATGATACCTAATTGATATATCTTTAATAACATTACAGAATGCATATACACTTACTAAAGATCGATCCTCGTTATAAAAAAAAAGGGAGGAGAAAAATGGTTGTATGATGAACATAAGCGAGAGCTTATTAATTGGTTTCGAAACCATGTAAGTGTCACATACAAGAATTCATTAGTACTTCTATGAAATGTTTTAAAACTTTGTTTTAAACACATTTCATGTTTTGTATGCATAGATTCGAGTTGAACTCAACAAACTCAATCATAAAATAACAGAAAGTTTAGAATGGCTTACACATGGTCCAAAATTAGATGTCAAATCATATTCTAGTTTCACAATTAATGGATTGAGGTTTATGAATCAAGCAAGGGACAAAGTCCGAGTAAATCAGAATAGTGGTGTGAAGATGGTTACACAAACTATGCAATTTTCCAATTCAAAAGATGGTAATCATGTACTTTCTAATAGAACATATTATGGTATAATTCAAGAAATTTGGGAACTCGATTATGAAGTCTTCCATGAAACAATATTCTTATGTGATTGGGTTGAAAATGTTATCAATGTTGGATATAAAATAGACGATTTTGGATTTACCCTTGTAAATTTATCCAATATAAGTCATACTAATAATCCTTTCACATTAGCACTTCATGCAAAAAAAGTATTTTATGTGATCGATCAAATTGACACAAGATGGTCTGTTGTGTTAACGCCTCCACAAAAAGAGTTCTACCATTATGATGCTTTAGAAGATGATGACATGCTTGATACATTATCCAATATTAGTAATTTCTCAAATAAATTTCCTAATGTATGTGATGATCTAGTTGATGTCGATGATTCTTCGTCATGGACTTGAAGTTATTATGAAGGAATATATATATACGATCAACAATATAATTAAACATAATATATGTTCTATATTGTCACTATTAACTCTTGCATGTTTATATGTTTAGAATTAAAATTGTCAATTAATTTCTATTTCATCATTGTTTGCAGATATTTCATAGATCCAAGGTATGAGAGATTGTAGATCTAAATGATCCATTGTGGCATTTGAAAAGAAGGTATTTGGTGAATATACTTGATGCTCCACTTAACCTAGATGATAGAGTATCCGTTTTATTTGATGCTACTGGTAATCCATTAGGGGAAAATGGCCAACAATTGAAATCCTCTGTTGGTAGACTAGTGAAGTCAAGTATACCAATCAATATAAGTGATTGGACTAAGGTTGACGAAACTAGAAAGTTCAAAATATGGAAAACTCTTTGTGTAAGTCTCTTTTATTTTATAACTAATTACATATATTATATCTTTTTTGTATTATATTTCATCTTTTCTAATGTGTTTTTATAGAATCATTATAAAGTTCCTGACACTTGGATGCGCAAGTGTTATAAGATTGCAAATAAGGCATGGAAGGAATACAAAACTTCCAGATTGGCCAAAAATTATATGTTTTCATATTTGGAACCACTTGAAGCACAACTATACAAAATCCCTGAAGAACACCCCTAGAATGAACCCCAAGTTTGGAAAGACTTCGTGGATTATAGGCATACAGATGAATTTCAAATTATTAAGGAAGAACATCAGAATATACAAATGCATAATGTTCTTCCTAACCGTATTGCGAAGTCTTCAAATCCTGAAGTTAGACATAGAATGGTATTATTAAGTTATTAATTTATAAATATTTTTATATTTATTTTTCTCAAATTTAAGTTGATGTCCTGGTTAATAAATTTATTAAATTTATGTAGGAAGCTGAATTGAGTATATCGGTTACCCATTCTAAATTGTATATAGAAATAAAGACCCCCCAAAATGAAGAAGTCAAGACCAATGACTAAATAAGGAAAAGAACAACTAAATAAGTTGGTTAGTAATTTAACTTGATAGAAAGTCCATATGATTATTGCTAATTGAAGTATAATGTATGAATATGTTTGTTTGCTTTATTATTTGTAGAGAGTTGTTCAAGAACAAATAGCCAGGGGTGAAATAATCGAACAACTAGGGAAATATGCTATATATCATGCATTCGAATGCTAGCATCTTGGTCATTTTAGGGTAGGAAGCTAATATGATGGTTAGATGGAGTATTTTAACATTCCAAAATAAAAACCTTAGATAGTTAGTAAGGAGAAGTACTGTAAAATTGAAGAATAACTTAGCTTCTTTAAGGCCTTAATGTTAAGTGAGATTGCCACTTTAAAAGAATATCAATCACAACACATGTTAGGTATGACAACATACTACAATCAGGGCATACCATATTGGCTAGACATGCGACCATCCATGCCAATCATACAACCATCCATACCAATCATTCCACCATCCATGCAAGGCATGCTATTGTCTCTTTTAGAGAACATAAAATCGTGCAAGTATACACGGTCACAAGTAATAAAGATTTGTAAGTAAAGTATCGTTCCTACGGAGATTTGTTACTATAGTTTGTTGAGTACTAAAATTGTATCTCTCTAATTTTATCCAAAATAATCGTTGATGGTAACAAATTAAGAAAAAGGTTTAAAAATAAAATAAAAGAAATCTAGGATTGCAATTTTTCACTAAACTAATCCACTCAAATCGTATTATTTTCTTTTGATTTATATTTTTTAGTACATTTAATTTGTCAACCGAAAACTTCTAATTTTATTCATACATCTCTTCCGAGCTCTGTATAAACACACCTCGTTAAACTAATTCACTATATCTCTATGAGAATTAAATTTAATAAGATTCATTAAGTTCTAAGTTCTCAAATGGCCACACATACAATTAGGGTATATTTCTATCCTTCATCATACATGTCATTCTATTTACGAGCAATACACACAAATGCCTCTTCCAGGTTTATTTATGTGCCACGGATAGTTTTGATAAGATTCGTAAATAATCAAAAAGCATTAAGCACAAAATAGAATGAACAAATCGAACGTCTTATAAATCTTTCAAAAATAGTTAAAATCAAATGCAACCTTAGAAAAATTAAATTACTTCATAAATTTAAAATAAAAATTACAACAGTTCCAAGGAAAATAAGATGAAGAACACAGGAAATTAAAACATCACTTAAAACAAATATTTGGCACACGTGGAACACAACAGAAGCCAAAATGGCTTCTGCATGTTCCACAGTCCAACCCCTAAATTGAACCACTAAACCCAACAAAAAAAACTCCCTAAACTCTGTCAACTTATCTCCTATTTATAGCTAAAAAATACATCCAAAATAATACATTTTTTAAACACGCGAAAATAAACACGCGTGAAGAATTAATAGAAACAGGTGGCAGCATTTCATTGGGTGAGCAAACCGGCTGCACGCAGGAATGGCGCACGGGAAAATGGCAAGCCGAACGTGGGAGACAACGGCTGCAACGCGGCCGGGCTCCTACACTTTTGGGTGCATTGTAACATACCACATGTTGGAATATGATTTGCTGAAATATTAAGTGGGACACGTGGAAGATTCTGGTTCGTGGAATAACCGGGAGCACGTGAATCAACCGTATGGGAATATGGCGAGCAAATATGGGTGACAGGGTCTGCACGGCGTCAAACGGCTGGGTCCCACGCTGCACGCCGGCCTGGCGGCAGGTGGGACCCACTTGGAGCACCGAGCCGCGTGATAGATAGAATCCTACATCCACTCGCTCTGGTCGGGTGAGTTTGAAACGCGCGCATCTGGCCGTTTCTTCTCTGATCTGATGGTCCACGTTGGGCGAGTGTGATATTGTGCGTGGACTTCGTCTCTCCTGCACGAAAATTAAACGTCAATTAATTGTATTTTGACCCATAAATTTAATTCAAATTACATTTTGAACTTTCTTAAATTACAGTTAAGCCCTTTGCTAATTTTAAATTAAATTTTTAAACTTTTAATAATTATAATTAAGCCCAAATTCAATTTAAATTATATTTTCGATTTTTATAAATTGTAATTAAGAACTATATTATTTGAAATTATATTTGTGGACATAAATATGAAATTAAGTACATTTTCGATACAAATTATTTAATTTTATTAAAAATGTATTTCTTAACACATAAAAGGTAAATATTAATTTATTTAACTAAAATTAAACAAAAATGTAAAGAACATAGCAATTATCATTAATAAAATCGATGAAAATAACTCTATAAAATACAGTTATCACATACTGCCCATGCAATCTCATGGCGCCCAACCTATATCTTGTATGGGATATAGTCATCCTATTGGTCCTCTCTTTATGCCAAGAATGCAGATGTAATTAGGTAATGGTTCATTTTCTCTAATGCAATATGTGCATTCTTACCATCCATCACATCACGATAAATGCTTTGATGATAATGTACTTCCAATAGCTACCCTACATGAGAGTCCTCCTCTATTTGATGAATCATTTCTGGTCAGATTTAAAGTTTATGTAGATTGTCTATTATTTTTATTTTTTATTATATATTTTATTTACTATATGTAACGCTTAAATTTTTTACAGAATATGAAATTTTTGTTGAAACATCATTCATTAACAGACTTTGTTGCTATTGGAATGGTACAACAATTGAGTGATGATCGAATAATTCATAATCAATATTTGCCAAATTATTGGCAAATAGTAATTAATCAATCATTGCTTCATGATTTTCCACTACTTGTGCCTTTTGATGCTACCATAGTCCAAGAAGTGGTTGGAAAATATGTGACTTGGTCATCGAGTCAAGTTGTGATAAATTTTGACATGGTACTATTTTTTTAATTAAAATAACACTTTTTTACTACTATTATATTATTATTATTTTATTGTTACTAACATATATAATACTTATTCTTTAGTCTATTATACCAGAATTAGTAAGTACGACACATTGAAGATATACAGAGCAAGTATCTCGTGGTAAATCTATGTCTAGTGGCCAATTATCACGTACTAAGTCATTCAAGAAGAAGCCATGGAAACAGTATAGTTATGATTATGCTATAAATTTTAGCAAAAATCTTGGCACTTTGATGACTATCGTTGCAAGGGCATCTAACATAAATGATGGATGGATTGTGTCACTTCCTATGGAAATTTTTGGTGTATACATTGGCCAAACCTATATATCGATCGAATGCATATTGCAACTTGAATATCAATGATCAATTTAAGTATAATTCAAGTATGGATAAGGTGACTCCTCAATCGGTAAATAACTTTCATTCATGTAGAACATATATAATTATATTTATATTAGCTAATTATTTATATATATTTCTTTTATATATGACATGTTATTATCGATCTCAAGCTAATCACTCATCACATTTAATAATGTTCTATGATTCTTCATTTATCAATCAATATCAAGAGAAGGATGTTAACATTAGAGCTAAACAATTATGTGACAGAGCATTAACACTTAACACAAATCAAAAGTTGATAATCCCTTGGCCACTAAGGTTTGAACACGGCCAAGATCATTGGATGTTGGTAATCCTTGATCTATATGGAAATCATGTTTGGTATTGTGACTCAACTTCCATAGAATTGAGTAAAGATACAAAAGCAATTGTAGAAATGTAAGAGTTATAACTAACTATTTTTCTTTTATTGTTCTTTGTAATATTTAATAAAAAACTAATCGTTATAAACTTTGATAGGGTATGGAAGCTGTGAAACAAGAGTAGGGGCATTGCCCTAAAAAATCTCATAAGCTTTTATGGGACAAAGTTATGGTATGTACAAGCGAATATTAAAAATTTAATTAATTTTACTATTGAATAATAAAGATGTTCGAATATGTAAACTAATGTACACTTTTTTTTGTAGGTTCCACAACAAAATGATGGAGTCATGTGTGGTTACTATGTCCTAAAGTTTATGAGAAAAATCATCACAAATATCAAAATTCCAATTAAAGATGTGTATTTCTATTTTACCAATATACCTTTTTAACATATATGAGTTATTTTTTGTGAATTCATGAAATTACATTCTTATTTTGAATTTTAATACATGTAGTTCTTTGGTTGGAACAAGTCGGGCTATGACCCGCAAATATTTGATGATTTACGAGAGGAATGGGCAGAATACATAGTTAAAATTATATCATCACAAGAAAAATTAGGAGAAGATTCTGATGATCTTGAATAGTATATGACAACATCATGGTAATTTTTATAATGCTTTAATTTCTCTATTCCTGTGTTTGAAGTCTGGGCAACTTGTTTGATGGGTGTTTATGTGCTCATGTATTTAGGGGAATGAATTGTTAAATGGACCCGTCTTTTGTCCAAACTTCATCTCATCTCTCTTGCCTAGTTCCTTTGTATGACAACATCATGATAGTCATTGGCCAGCCAAGTACAAGAAAACCACCAAGAATCATCATTCTGATGTAATATCTTGAATTCACAAAAAATAACTTATACATGTTAAAAGATTAGTAAAAAAGATTACCACATCGATACTAGAGTGATATAATAATAACCTTATCCCATCGAAATCATATTATTACTGTATTATTTTTTTGTCTATAAATATGAAGCTATCTAGAATTAAGTTGTATTTTTAATGCTATAATAAGTTCTAAATTTGAAGTCAAGTGTAACTTCGATTTGTTACTTGGGTTGGTTAGGCAAAAAAAAAATTGTTGCATAAGTTTATATGCACCAAAACTCAACCAACCCAAGTAACAAATCAGAGTTACACTTGACTTCATATTTAGAGCTCATTATAACATTAAAAATACCAACTTGATTCCAGATAGCTTCATATTTATACATAAAAGATTAATACAATGCTAATATGATTTCGAAAGGATAAGATTATTATTATATCACTCTAATGTTGATGTGGTAATCTCTTTTATTAATCTTTTAACATATATAAATTATATTTTGTGAATTCATGATATACATTCTTATTTTGAATTTAATTAATATAGTTCTTTGGTTGGAACAATTGGGGCTATGATATGCAAATTTTTATGATTTACGAGAAGAATGGATAGAACACTTTGTTCAAATTATAATATCAGGAGAAGAATATGATGATCTTGAATAACATAGGACAACATCATGATAATTTTTATAACGCTTTAATTTCTCCATTCCTATGTCTTTGAAGTTTGGAGTACTTGTTTGATAGATGTTTATGTACTCACGTATTTAAGGGAATGAATTGTTATATGGACTAGTTGTTGTTTACTCAGTTTTTTGGTCACTATGCTCGTGATTCTAACCCAACCAAGCTTCTTCTCCTTGAAATAAAGTGGAAATATCACAAATTTTATGACAAAAAAGACGACATCATTTTATTTGTAATTTAAGTTAAATACATATGTATTGTATATAAATTATTTTTTGTAATAAATTTAATTCTCAAGTAATTAATTAATATTTAATTTTTCAATTATTTTTATTATTTAAACTATTTGTTAAAGATTTTGGTTTTTCTGCTATTATGTAGTGATCAAATAGAGGTTTTAATTTGAGTATAATAGAAAATGAGTAAATTTTGTAAAAAAAAATTTTAAAATTTAAAGTCGATTCAACGCATGAACCGATTTTACATTTAAAGTCGATTCAGGCATTGAACCAAATTTACATTTAAAGTCGGTTCACGCGTTAAACCAACTTTAAACTTAAAGTCAGTTCACATGTTGAACCGACTTTACTTTTAAAGTCAGTTCAACGCGTGATCTGACTTTAAAAGTCATTTTTGGCGTAGTGAATAGAGTCAAAGTGAATTCAGATTCCTCACACTAAGTTTGGGTGAAATTAAATTCACACATTTTTGATATGAAATATGAAAATGATTTTCAACTAATTATTATAATAAATCATGAATGTTTAGGAAGTTGAAATAATATATGCTTAAGATTTTAATTATGAAATTTAAAAGAGATTATAAGCATGATATATTTTTGCATTATATTTCTTTATTTTATTTTACTATTTTTACTTTATTTTAGTCCTTTTAATTTATTTAAAATTTTAGTTAACTTCTTATTTTATTTGTTTTCATTATTTTTTTAATGTTTGTGGATATCATTACTGAAAACCCTCACGAGACTTAAACTCATCCACTAAGGCAACCTAGGGGTGTAATGGCTTGTTGCATATGATAAATGCAACCGTGACAATCTACGAAAGTGATTTAGGATGGTTTAATTTTTAGTTTTTATCATTTCTCTTGCTAATGGACTAGCAAGAAGTTGGTTGGGAGTTATGATGAGTGCTTAAAAATCAATAAAATTACCATGATTTAATGTACTTTAATTGATTAAATAGATTCATATTTTTATATAATTTTTTATTTTCAAAATCACATGTATTTATTATTTTTTAGCTATTTTAGTTCAAAAATAACTTAAAGACTCGAATAGAAATACTGGAGGCAATACATCACAAATATATTGAGATAAGAAATGAGAAAAAGTCAAAAAGATGGAAAAATTGGACAAAATGGGTCAAAAATGTCACTAAGGTCGAAATCCCACACGTAACCGCCTATCTGCGCTGAGTTCCACACGCACCTGTGCATGCACATGCCCAAACGCGTGTAGCTAGCACACGTCCGAGTATGCCCAGTATATGCTGCATCGATTTCCACGCACGTTAGCACACGCCCGCACCGTGTCCCACACATGCCACAACATGCCTACGCATGCCAAAGGCCCATTTGTTGCAATTTTTATGGCTCACACGTGAGCCAGCCTGTCAAAACGCTTCTAAAATCAATTTTTGAAATATTTTTCCATCTTTTTTGGCATTTTTCTCACCTATAAAGGACCATCTTCCCCTATTATAAAAGACACAATTTTCTCATCTCTTTCTCTCTCTAGAATTTTTTTTTTAGTTTTTAGTTTTAAATTTATTCTCTTTTGGAGAAAAACTAGCTATGCTTTTATAGATTTTTAGTTTTTGATTCAATTAGTGAAAATACAAATCCGTTTGAAAGTTTTCCTGCAACAAAATTAGGATCAAATTACTGTAAGGATTCTTTTAAGGTATAATTTTAATAGATTCTTTAAAGTTATGTTTTATGTTTTATTATTATATGTTATATTTAATTTACCTATAATTAAATTTAACATGGCTGGCTATTTGTAAATATGATATAATAATAACATTATTATGCTTGTAACATATTAAATAGATAAAACATCTCCATAAAATAAATTGATTTTTTTTTATTTAAGATTTTATATTTAGAATGTTATAGAGAAATATATTATTTTTTAAGGTTTAACTATCCGGTCTGATTTAGAGTAGTTCTGTTTTATTTGTTGGTACAATCTCCCGATAGTTAGAGTGAAATTGTATTTCAAAAGTGTTTTATAAGAACTATTATTAAAAAATACATTGACAACATATTTTGAGTCGTGGTTTTAAAAATTGAAAGTTAGTACTCGGATAATTAAATTCTTATGTTCAATTTGACCACCTTGAATAAAGTTTAAAATGTCTAACCCACTAAAGGTAGCATTTAAATGATTCATTTTCAATCTCTTAGAAAAAAAGAATTAATTTAATTAATCAAATTAATTATCGACCCCACTCATATGTGTTAATTGATTTGCTTATCTAACAAAGAATATCTAACCCCACAAAAGGTGGTATTTATATAAAAAAGAAAGAATCAATAAATATCAATTTATATATTTAATAACCTAAATAATATGAAGAAGTATAATTAACTTAATTATTATATTCTTAAATACTCAACTATTATGAATGATAAAAATTTACATTAATATTTATTGAATCTATATCTATGTTTTTTTATGTTTTTAGATTAGGAAACAAACAAATCAAAAATATCATAACAAGATGTTTATGATTTAATTTTGTTTTTATGATTTTGAATAATAAATTAAAAACCATATATATTCCTTCCTTAGATCGACCTTGGGAATATACTTGTCATTTTCTATAAAATGATTCGTGCACTTGCGAGATTTTTACAAATATAAACAAAAGTATCTACAAGATCGACATTGCATGTTGATCTTGTCTCATCAAGTTTTTGGTGTCGTTGCCGAGGACTTGATGTTGTGCTCATCATTTATTCACTTTACATATTTCTAATCTACGATTTCTCATCATACCACATTAGGTGGTGTTAGTTTTGGAAGAAAAGTCAGGTTCGTGTGTCTGACTAGGTTGTTGAGGTTGTAGTAAGAAAAGGTAGCAATAGGCAATTCGGACAAAAGTCCTGACTAATAGAAGTATTAGTGTTCATAAGAAACCTAAAGATGTTACCATATAGATAGATGTTCTAAGTGGGTTTTCCTCGTTACTTGATTGTGTTTAAATGATCTGCTATGTTATGAGTACAATTTGAGTCTTGACTTTGTATGTTGCCACATATAGGATTAGGACTCTGATTGGAAAATTGTTGAAGTTTGTTTTGCATGCTTTACTTCATATTTGTATTGCATGTGATTATATTTTTCTATCTAAGTATATAAACTACTTGCCTGAGTTTATTTCTGCTCTATTATCTTTGTTTTTTCATTGCTTATGGAGACGTGTCCTTTAGAAGTCAGTATCTTCTTATCTTGGTAATGTACCCGATCTCGAAATCTTTCAATTGGTCTCAATTTACGTAAAACCTTTTTAGCTTAACCACTATGTTGTTGATCCTTTCTCCTTTCTCTATATTTAATTCTGTTAATCTCTTATGATAGATAATATGAGGGGCTCGGTCAGTGGACTATCTCATTTCAATGGCTTACGTTATTTTTACTGGGGATCTCAAATGTGTTCTTACTTGAGATGTATTGATGAGTTCTTAAAAAGTAGTAAATATACTATGTTTTAATGTTATTTAATTAATAAAATGGATTTGTATTTGCTTTATTCTATTATATTTTAGACAAATCTATTTGTTCATATTAATGGATATATTGTAGTGTTTTGTAGGTATTTTAATATATAAATATTAAATTAAAGATAAATACTTGAAACATGTTTATCACACTTTTTGGAGCTTAAATTAAAATCATTTATTTGATATTATCCAAAATGAAGAAAAAAGATAATGGGAAATAAAGAAAAATAATAATTGTATGCCATGACACAAGGAGGTTTGAACTAGTCAAAAATATATTTGCGATCCGATCGCGCTACATCGAAACCATAAGTTTTTCTCACATTCTTTCCTATATATAGGATGCCCTGTATACCAAGAAAATAAGCTTCCAAGTTTTATTTTTAGCAATTTTCTCCCCCCTTTTTCTGTAGATTTTTATATTTTTAGCTTTTAGAATTTATTTAGTTTTTTCCTCAATTTAATTTGAGGAAGAGCATGTTTATATTTTAGTAATTTTCAGCTTTCGATTCAATAAATCATGGATTGCAATTACTATCGGAGTTTTTCTAATCTTAGAATCAACTCTTTAAAGTTTTGTAAGATATTGTTAATGTATTAACTATATTCCTTTTGTAGTCCATATATAAGTGTTGCTTCTGTGATCAATTATACCATGATTGACTGATAATGAATATGATATAATAATAATGTTGTTATGCTTGCAAAATATTGAATAGGTAAAACATTTTCTTAAAATAAATTGATTTTATTTTTATTCAAGATATTTATAAAAAATATCATTTGAAGGATTACATTACTCTTAATAACAAACTTAATATAAGAGTTAAAATTAAGATTTAATTACATGAACTTAATTTGGAGTAATAATCTTTTATTTTAGATTTAATTATTTGGATATTTAGAGTGAATCTCTAGTTCAAAGGTTTTTTACAAAGAATTATTATTTGAAAATAAATTGACAACATATTTTCTTAAATAGTTTTAAAACCTAAAAGTTATTTTTTAGATAGTTAAATTCTTAAATTTAATTTGGGCACATAAAATAAAGTTTAATTAACTGAATTTGCCTAAAGTTGTGATTAAATGATTTTCTATTTTCTTAGAAATAAAACTGAAATTTAATACTTAATTAATTAATAGGCCCTGGCTAAGGATCAATTAATTAATATTAAACAAAAGAATTTGGGTCATACCTAATGACATTTTCATACCAAAAAAGAAAATCAATAAATATCAATTTATAATTTTAATAACCTAAATAATATGAACAAACATATTTATTGAGTTATTATATCCATTATTCTCCACTGTTTATGAATATATTAAATTGTATGAATATTTTTTGAATCCATGTCTATCTTTATCTTTATGCATTGGATTAGTTTTTTCAAAAACCAAATCATTGTGATAGAATGTTTAGGTTTAGTTTTGTTTTGTTTTTGAAATTTGAATAATATTTAAAAACCACACAATACTACTTCCTTAAATTGACCTTGAGAGTATACTTATCTCTTTTATTAATGATTTATACACTTGCAAGAATGAATAAAATTTAAAATGGATAAGTAATTACGAAATCGGTATTATCCCCGATTTCATTCATCATCTACAAACAATAATGGTTAGTCTATAATTGAGAATGGTTAGATGTGCCCTATGCATGTTACATATTCTTATCAGTTCTATCAATACTGAAGACTCAACTTTGATATCTAAGTTCACTACTTCAAAGAAAGCTTGGGACCACTTGAAAAAGAAATAAGATGAGTGTCATTCTCAAATTGTTGTGTCTATTCCATAAATGGAAATGTTTACTACTCTTGATTATTCTGTTTTGATGGCTTCTCACTCTCATTTTGTCCCTTTTGGTTCATCTTATTGGATAAGTTTAGGTGATGATGATAAGTTTTCTCTTCAAGATTCGTATAATCAACCTATGCACGATGATATCAAAATGAAAAAGGTTATGACCAAAATAAACAATTGTTTGAAGGAAAATGATAAGGAGCATTTGGATCTTTCCAATCACTTGTTTAACCTCTTATTGGATATTGAAAATGAAGTAAACAACTTGAAGTCGAAGTTGGATAATCACATTAAGTCACTTCAAATTCTCATTTGTGATAATGAGAAGTATCTCAATCTCATAAATAAGCTTGAAAAGATTATCCTAGATAGAGAATTCGAGGCACTCAAAGTTCAATGCACCTTAGAATCCTCATCATGTAATTCAGATGTTATTTCCAAACTTGTGAAAGATGTTTGCATCTTGGAAGATGAAAAGGCTATTCTTAAGTTCTTTTTTGGAAGATTGTGATACTGAACTGAGCAAGCTTCAAGCTTCTACTATTGCTAATACTACAAAATTCAAACTTATTAAATCCTGCTTGCTTGAAAAACATGAAATTGTTAAGACTCTTCACCTTCAACAGTATAAATTAGCAATAAAAATCAAAGAATTTTGTGAAGTTGATCAAATGTGGTCTATTGGAAACACTTGTTTTGACAAGTTGCTAAAACTAAAGGATACTTATGCTTCTTCCTCCTTTACTATAATCGTTGTTCAAGAACCTTCTCTTACTATTGATATTTATGATGATGAGTGTACTATCAATGTGTTGAGTACATAGAGATTATCCCTCTATCCAATTTATGACAAATTTGGCTTCTTCTTTTCCTCCAACTCTCTAAAATATTCTCCAATCTATGACAGGAATATGTTGAGTTATATAGAATAATTGTTGAATTTTTCTATCACCTTAACCAATGAAATCATGTCATTGCAGAACGAAGCAATTAAGATTTTCAAGGAGTTTAAGTCTTATCTTAGTAATTCTCCTAATGATTAGAATTTAAACTATAACGTGGTCCATATTGCCCTGAAGGCACAAGGTTCTATTTGTTGATATTTTAATAGTGGATGCTCTAAATACATGGTTGAAGATATATCATTTTTCACCAAATTTACTCTCACTAATGATGGAATGATTACTTTTGGTCATGGAAATAAGGCTTTAATTTTTGAGTGATGTTCTTTATGTAAAAGGTATCAAGGCTAATCTTATCAATATTAGCCAAATATATAATAATAAGTGCACAGTCAAGTTCACTCAAAAGCATTGTATTGTGTATGATGATTTAGGCAATACTTTGGTTAGAGGCAGATCAAAAGACAATTGTTACTATATGGATAGTCATTCTAATGTGGTGTGTAATAGATTGAATCTAAATATCGAATAACTATGTCATCAATGGTCGAGTCATGTTAACTACAAGCAGTTGAAGAAAATTTCTAGTCTCAAAATTGTTAAAAGTCTTCCAACTATCTCATCTTTTCTTGAACATGTGTATCATCCTTATTAGTTAGTCAAGTAAAGCAAGAGCCAACATAAAAAGAATCAATATTTGTATACTACAATACCTTTTCAACTTCTTCACATGGATCTGATGGGTCTTATTTAAATTGCGAGCATTAGTAAGAGAAAATACATCTTGGTTGTTGTTGATGATTTCTCAAGATATATTTGGGCTTTGTTTTTAAAAGAAAAATCTAAAGCTTTTGATAAGTTTAAAACCCTATGCATCAAACTATATAATGATAAATTTGAATTCTTTTGTACTATCATGAAAATCAAGAATGACAATGGTAAGAATTTAAGAATTCAAAGTTCAATGCCTTGTGTGATGAAATGTGTATTCAACATGAGTTTTCGGTTTCCAAAACCCCTCAATAGAATAGTATATTTGAAAGAATGAATATAGTTATCAAAGAGATGGCTAAAGTCATGTTGACTAGTAAAACTTGACAAAGCATTTTTGGGATAAAGTTGTTAGCACTGTATGTTATAGGTTTAATCGTTGCTTCTTGAGGCCCGGTACTTGTTAGTCTTCATATAAGCTTATGCATGAAAAAAGACCTAATATTAAGCAAATTCTTGTGTTTAGAAGTACTTGTTATATTCTCAGAGATAGAACAAAAAAGTTTGAGGCAAAGAGTGATCTTGGAATCTTCATAGGATATTCCAATAGTAGTTGTACTTATCAAGATTACAATTTAAGATCTTATACTATCATGGAATCAATCAACATTATGATTGATGAATCTAGTGCCACTTAACTTATAGAGTCTTATGATAGTGGTATTTTTGGTGTTTGGGGTTCTCCAAACAATGCCACGGATAATGTTGAGAATTCTTTTACAATAACTCTAGTTGACCAAAAAATGATAAAAAAGACTCATCTCTTTTAAAGTAGGTAAAGAAGGCTCATTCCATAGACAATATAATTGGTAACGTGGAAGGTGGTGTTAAGATGAGACATCAACTATAGGATACCTTGAATTATATGTGTTTCACTTACACTATCCTTTCCAAACATGTTAAGGAATCCTTGCAAGATGTACATTGGTTCAATTCCATGTAGGAGGAACTTAATCAATTTTTCAAAGGAATGATGTTTAGTACATTGTTCCTAAACCTACAGACAAATTGGTATACATTGGATGGACAAAAATAAAGAAGATGATAATTGCTTGAAATAAGTCTCACCTTTTTGTTCAAGGATATACTTAGATTGAAAGAATATACTTTGATGAAACCTTTGCTTTTGTTGCTTGCCTAGAGTCTGTAAGATTTCTCATTGATCTTGTCAGCTACTTAGAGTTTAAGTCATAATAGATGGATGTAAAAAGCGTTTTTCTGAACGGAGTTATCATATAAGAGGTCTATATGGAACAATGTAAAGGTTTTGAAGACCCTCACTTTCCCAATCATGTTATGAGATTGAAGAAAGTGCTATATGGTTTGAAGAAAGCTCTCTGTACTTGGTATAGTTTTATGAGAGGAGGTGGTGACAAAGCTTTATTTGTTTCAAAAAATCGGGGAGAAGTTATGGTCAGTCAAGTATATATGGATGACATTATTTTTGGGTCTACTAAGGATGGCCTAGCTCAAAAGTTTGTTGTTACTATGCAAAGCGAGTTTGAGATGAGCCTAGTTAGGGAATTGAAGTTCTTCCTTAGATTTCAAGTCAAATAGATTAAAGATGAGATCTCTCTCTCAAGCAAAGTATGCCAAGGAATTGATTAAGAAGTTTGGTTTGGAAAATACCAATCCTACTCAAACTTTCATGATTACTACCCTTAAACTTTATCAAGATCCTTCTGCAAAGAAAGTATGACAGACTTTTGTACTAGAGTATGATTAGGAGTATTATCTACTTGACTGCTAGTCATCTTGAGATCTCTTTCAATGTAGGAGTTTGGGTTAGAGACCAAGCTAACCCAAAGAATTACATCTTACTGCTATCAAATGGATAATCAAATATGTTAGTGGCACATCTAAATTTGGTATTTGGTATCCTCATGACACCACTACAGAGGTGGTTGGGTATTCTGATGTCGACTTAGTAGATGCAATGATGGAAAGAAGAGTACTTATAGGGGATGCTTCTACTTGGATAATTCTTTGATCTCCTGGCATAGGAAAAAGCAGAGTTCTATGTCCCTATCCACTTTGAGTATGAGTATATTACTATTGGGTTATGTTGTTCTCAATTACTTTAAATGAAGGAAATGTTGCTAGACTATAGTATCAAGTTAAGAAACCTTGTTTTACTTTATCACAATACCAGTGCTATTTGCATTTCTAAAAATTTGGTCCAACATTCAAGGATCGAACACATTGATATATGACACCATTTCATAAGAGATTTTGTAGAATTGAAGACTTTGTCTTTGTAGCATATCAACACTAACTTTCAGCTTGGTGATATTTTTATTAAACCTCTAGACTTTCAAAGGCTTGAATCCCTAAGAAAGGCTATTGGTTTTTGCAACTCTCCTTGAGAGATTACTACCTATGTTCTTTAGATTTTTATAAGCCTGAAGAACTCTATGTGAAATTAGTGGTTCATTGGGTTGATCAAATAGTTAGATGTATGGAGTATGCGGTTGACTATGTGTCCCTCATAGACGATTTGTTGTTTGTGGTAAAAAGTGTTTCCCTTGGTGTTTATTAATTGTTTGTGATTGATGGTGGTTCTTAAGGTTGATTGTTTGTTTACTTTACATATTACTATTCTATGATTTTTGACCACACCACATTGGGTAGTGTTGGCTTTGGAGGAAAATCCAGTTTCATGTATCAGATTAGATTGTTGGAGAGGCAGCAAGAAGGTAACAATAGACAGTTTGGACAGAGGTCTCTGTTGATAGAAGTATTTGTGTTTTTATATATGTCAGGGTTGTAATTTTTTTATTGCTTAATGGATTTGTTTGTTGTCGAGTGATTTTCATATGTAACTCGATAATGTTATCACATGGATAAAAGTTCTATGTGAGTTAGCCTTCTTACTTGATCATGTTCGAATAATATACTATGTTGTGAGTACAATTTGAGTCTTGACTTTGTATGTTACCACATATAGGATTACTGATTAGAAATCGCTTAAATCTGTTTTGCATGTTTTACTTCATATTTGTCCCAGCTGTGATTATATTTTTCTATTTGAGTATATAAATTGGTTTTCTAAATTTATTTTTGCTATATTATCTTTGTTGTTTCTACTTTTGTGAGATGAGTCCTCTAAAGTCAGTATCTATTTATTCTAATAGTATGTCAGGTCTTAGACTTTTTCAACTTTCAAGTATTTAATCTGCGTATAATAAACCTAGCTTTAGATTATTGAATTCAATACAAATTTTATATGGTTTCTTTCAATTTTTTTCTTATACTAAAATAATGTGGCTATTCCTCCATTTATAGATGTAAAGCTTACCAACAAAATTGGGCCGAAGAATGAATACGAAGGGTACTAAAAGAGGAATTAAAACAAAACAAAAAAAAAATTTGAAATCGAAAGTACCGATTGAAAGATCAATTTCATTTGAAGTACCATTTACCATTCTCTCATTGAACTTATCAATTTCATTCATAAATTTCAACATAAATTTGTTAATAATAAAAATAATAATTATTTTTATTAAAAACCAACAACCACTTCCATTATTTTTGTCTTAAAACATTTTTGTTATTAATAAATTTATACATGTATTATATATTTAAATAATAATTAAATTTAAATAATTAACATAAATTAAAATTATATGTAACTTATATTTTGCAAAATTAAAAACTAAAGTATATGTTATTGAAAACTACAACATGCAATTATTTTCCTTATATTTGATAGTTAATGGGTCCGTAAGATATGTTTTACTAAAGTATGAGTAACTCTTTTTCTAAATAATAATAATAATAATAATAATAATAAAAATAAATATGAGACTGAGACTCACAAGTCGCAACTCCTAGAAGTACTCCAAAATATTTTGACAAAAAAAATTATTTTTCCTTCTAAAAATATTTCAAGAAAACATTCAAATACTCCCTCATTCTTTATTTTACTTTTGAGAATATAATTAAATTAATACTCTAAAATCTATAACAAAAATAATTTTTATTATTTTAAATTTTAAAGTAATAAATTTTCTAGTATTTTAAGAGGATTAAAGTATCATATTTTAAAATAATTAACAAAAATTGTTTATATTATTATAAAAATGTAATTATATAGTTATTATAAAAATACTATAAAAAATAATTTTAATCATATAATTATAACAAAATATGTTAATAACGTAAGAATATAATTATAAAAAATATATTAATCACGTAACAATAAATTTATGTTTTAAAGCGTAAGATTTTTAAAATCCAACCATTTACATATTTTTGTAAAATCATTAGAACTTAATTTGTTAACGAATCGGGGACCAAAATCGTAAATTCGTAATCCCTCGAACTCCATCAGTTCTCTCTGTGTCCTTTCTCCCTCCCTCTCGCTCGCTTCTTCTTCTTCTTCTTCTTCTTCTTCTTCTTCTTCTGAAACTCTTCGCTTTCAGAACTTCTCGATATCTATTCTGAGGATCTCTCTCTGAATCGTCCCTACGATCTCTATTACGTTTCGGTTTAATATTGTCGTTGTTCCATTTATCCATTCCATCTTCGTATCTTTGGAAACCATAAAGCTTTTCTTAGGGTTTTCACGTAAATCTTCAAACATATTTTATCCCAGGCAAGTCATCCGTATATTTGCATTCTAAGTTTTTAAAGATTTCCAGTTTATTTGCTAATTAATAGTTGTTCGATTTCGAGGAAAATAACCATTAAGTTGAAATTAGTGAAAGAAAATAAAATGAACAGATAATTTACATTTGGAACTGTGATTTTTTGCCTCAATATACTGGGGAATTTGTTGTCTGCTCCAATTGCTTTTATGGCTGCCAAAAGGATGAGGGTTTCAATATGCTTTCATGACGAATTGGGAATTTCTGAGCCGTTAGTTGTATGTTGTTTAATCGTTGGTTATCCTCAGTGGGTGGATTTCATCTGGAAGTGGGTTTGGTTTATAATATGTGTGACTTAATGTTTATCTATCTATTCTATAGCCATTTCTTATTATTTATTTTGAAGATAGAGATATTATAATTCTCTCAGGGCAATCCCATCATACTTTTACGTTTATTCAGTACATCAGTCTAATATTTTCTGACATATGCAGTGGAATCCTTTGAAATTACTAGAAACATAAATGTTAATATTGGAATATTTTGTGTGCATTGGTTTACGGGTGATCATGCTGGTCCTTCTGGATCATGTAGGATATAAGTTGGTTAAATTCATATTTTACTTGTAGACTTAATTTTATTGAAGTGAACGGAAAGAATTGAAGACAACCACTAATTTTCCCTCCTTTGTTGTAGAGTTTAGATTGGAATCTTTGGGGTTTCATACTAGTTTGTGTAGTGTCATTCAGGTCCCATCTTTATAATTTTCATTAGAAGGTCAAGGTTGGTTTGTTTTTTGCTTTATAGTAGTTGAGAAACAAGCAGTAAATTACTAGCTGAAAGTCGTACTGAATTCATGTGGCAACTGGAGAGAGGCATGAATAGATGGATATTATGAACTTCTGTCCGAAAATAGGAAAGTCTACGAGGATTTAGTTGGAAATGGCTTCAATTAATTTAGAAAGAATTAAATTATCCTTTGGTTAGTAGAAATTTGTTGGAAAAGTCTAATTGGTAAAGTTTGATATTTTGAGAGTCCTTATATATTTGGAAGAAGTGGGAATTAGGCTGAATATCACATCTACTCATGCAAAGCTGGATCAGTTATATAGTTGGCTTGACACTGATTATTTAGGCTGTGCTCTCAATTTTGAGAAAATATAAACCATTATCTTGTTTTTTTGGCTATGAATGGATTGATTAAGAGATTCCATCGTGGGTCCAAGATATTGCAAGTATTTTCAAGCATATTGTTACGTCCCGTTCAAAATGTCCCTTAAAATCCAAAGAAATTGTGGTTGTCTAAAGGATCTAGACTCTTTTATATGAGAAAGTTCTAAAGTGGCCTAGAGATGTCTAGAAGGAGCTTGAGTTGGATTGAAGACTCTAAAATATCTAGAGTATACTAGCATGTGTTGGAAGGTGCTAGAAAGGGTTGGGATATTCTAGACTGTGCTGGATAGTTCATGAATGGTGTAGAAGTCTCTAGAAGCTTACGGAATATCCTAGAACTTGCATGAAGGAACTAGACAATCCTAGAAGACTTTAGAGTTGGCTAGAAGGTCCTAGAACCTTGTGACATATTTTTGATAAAGTTAGAGCATTTTTGTACATTCTAGATATAGAAGGATCTAGAAAGTTGTAGCATAGTCTTAAGCTTGGTGCCACACTATAAATAGACCTATTGGTCTTTATTTGTATTCATCTTGGGAAATCTTGGGAAATTGTAAGATAACTTCTCTAAGAGCAATACAAGGCATTCTTTATAAACTCTCTCTAGTTCTTGCTTTGCTCTTGAATCCTCTAAATCTCTAAGTCTCTTTCTAGTCTCTTTGGAGTGTTTCATTCAGGTTGAAAGGCAGGCTTAGTGTAACGGATCGTGCTAAGTGCCGCACGATTGTTACTTGAAATTTAAGGTCGTGACAGTTGGTATCAAAGCTTTGGGTTGAAGCATTACTATCTTTGGTATAATGAAGAACAATGCCCCAGCTACACCAAGTGTGGATGTTCCACCAATGGAACGTGTGCGTGGGGAAGTTCGAAAATAACCAAAGGAGTCTCGAGTCAAGTCGAAAGACATGATTTCTAGCTTGGAAGCACGTGTTGGGAGTGCTCAAGACAGCTTGGGGGAGCTGTTCGACCGAGTGGACAACTTGGAGGAACGTTGCAACGGCTTGTAAGTCAAGGATGTGGAGATCCATGCAGCAGTCAAGATGTCCCTCAACGAGCTAGATGGCGTGTTAAGGTCGAATTTGTCAAGGTACGAGATCTTGTCCAAAGAGAAATTGCTAATGTGTTGCTTAGAGTTGAGGATATGGGTGGTGACCAAGCTCTTTGTAAGCGGGCCATGACCTCGGGAACTAGCACAACCACCATCATTGAGGCCAAGAAGGTGGATGTTCCCAAGCCAAAGACCTTCAATGGTGCTAGGAATGCTAGGGAAGTTGAGAACTTTCTATAGGGGCTTGAATAATATTTTGAGGCTACTAGCATAACGGATCATGCTAGCAAGATCCGAACTGTTGCCATGTACTTGTCTGACACTGCTATGCTATGGTAGAGACAGAGGCATGGTGATGTGCAATGAGGGGTATGCACAATTGAAACCTTTGATGATTTTAAAAGGGAGTTCAAAATCCAATTCTTCCTTGTAAATGCTAAAAAGGAGGCAAGGGGTCGATTGCGATGGTTAAAGCAAACAGGTAGCATAAAGGACTATGTGAAAGAGTTCACAACCTTGCTGCTAGAAGTCACTGACACTTCAGACAAGGACGCTTTATTCTTATTCATGGATGGTCTCCAATAGTGGGCTAACCTTGAACTCAAGCGACGTGGTGTCCAAGACTTATCTTCGGCCATTGCGGTTGCTGAGAGCCTTATTGACTACTCCACAAACAAAGAGAGCTCAAAGGTCATAAAAATAACAAAGAAGGCTCCTCATTCAAACCACGAGATAAGGGGAAGGAAAGGGAGGATCGTGGTGCCTCGAAGCTTCGTGTGACGTGCTTCATATGCGATGGACTGCATTGGGCACGTGAATGTCCAAAAAGAAAGGCATTGAGTGCCTTAGTTGTTTCCATTCATGACCAAGATGGAGGCAAGACAAATGAAGGTGCAAAGATGGGTTCTTTGCGACTACTTGGTGCATTGTAGAGCGCCCCAAAGACCTCCAAGGGCTTGATGTTCGTAGATGCAACCATCAATGGGAAGGTTGCCAAAGCTTTGGTTGACATAGGTGCATCTCATAACTTTGTTTCACTAGAGGAAGCAAAGAGACTAGGCTTTAAGGTTGTCAATGGAGGAGGATCGCTCAAAGAGTTAACTCGGCAGCACTACCTCTGGAAGGAGTTGCTCGTGGAGTTAAGGTCAGTCTTGGTGCTTGGACTGGCCAAGTGGACTTATCAGTGGCACCTATGGATGACTTCTCGGTAGTATTCGACATGGAGTTCTTGGACAAGGTTAGAGCTTTCCTTGTGCCATGCTCAAACTCTATGTGCATCATGGATGGACCAAAGGCTTGTGTGGTATCGACGGAGAGGACCACCAGACCTACTACCCAAGCTCTCTCAGCACTTCAATTCAAGAAGGGATTAAAGAGGGACGAAGAGAGTTACTTGGCCATCTTAAAGGAGTACGTCGATGAGGAGGCGTCACCAAAGCCAAGTTTGCCGACGGAAGTGCAAGTTGTCTTAGATAAGTTCCATGATGTGATGCCTGAGGCATTGCCCAAACGGTTACCTCTAAGGAGGGAGGTGGACCACGAAATTGAGTTGGAACCTGGCACCAGGCCACTAGCAATGAGCCCTTATCGAATGGCAAACTCAGAGTTGGCGGAACTGCGAAAGCAACTTGATGAATTGCTGGATGCTGGCTTCATAAGGCCCTCCAAAGTCCATTTGGTACCCCAGTGCTCTTTCAAAAGAAGGATGGCTCGTTATAGATGTGTATTGACTATCGGGCTCTAAATAAGATAACAGTAAAGAACAAGTATCCTATCCCACTCATTGTTGACTTGTTCGATCAGTTGGGGAACGCAAGATACTTTTCAAAATTGGACTTGCTGTCGGGATACTACCAGGTATGCATAGCCAAAGGGGATGAGCCCAAGACCACATGTGTGACTAGGTATGGTGCCTATGAGTTCCTTGTCATGCCATTTGGTCTCACTAATGCACCTACCACCTTCTGCACTCTAATGAACAAGATTTTCCATCCCTACCTCGATCGGTTCGTGGTAGTATATCTTGACGACATTGTGATATATAGTTGGACTTTGGAAGAACATCTGGAGCACTTGAAGAAGGTGTTCGAGGTCCTGAGGAAAAATGAGCTACATGTTAAGAAGGAGAAATGTTCCTTTGCCCAAGATGAGGTGATGTTTTTTGAGGCATAGGATGAAGGATGTGAAGCTTATGATGGATGGAACCAAGGTGAAAGCCATCCAAGAATGGGAACCTTTTACCAAGGTGCCCGAGTTTAGTCTTTCCTTGGACTTGTGAACTATTACAGGAGGTTTATCAAATCTTACTTAGCAAAAGCAGTCCCATTGATTGACTTGCTAAAAAAGAACAAGTCTTGGGAATGGACAAGCGAATGCCAAGCCTCATTCGAAGACTTGAAGAAGGCCATCAGTAGAGAACCAATGTTTTGCTTACCAGACCCCTCTAAGATGTACGAGCTGCATACAAATGCTTCAGACTTTGCCATTGGTGGAGTGTTGATGTAGGAAGGGCGTCCGATAGCTTATGAGAGCCGCAAGCTTAATGACATCGAACGTCACTACACGGTGCAAGAAAAGGAAATGACAGCTATCATTCATTGCCTAAGGGTGTGGTGACACTACTTATTGGGTTCTCATTTTGTTATCATGACAGACAATGTAGCAACCAGCTACTTCCAGACTCAAAAGAAGTTGAGTCCTAAGCAAGCCCGATAGCAAGACTTCTTGGCGGAGTTTGACTATAGGCTGGAGTACAAGCTCGGTAAGGCCAACGTGGTGGTTGATGCACTAAGTCAAAAGGCGGAGTTAGCAGCCTTGAGTCGACCAAGCAGTCCCTTGCTGGAAAGGATCAAAGAAGGGCTTGAGCATGATGCCTTGGCTCAAAACCTCCTTGCCCTTATTAAGGAAGGAAAGACAAGACAATTTTGGTTGAGTGATGGACTACTCTACGCCAAGCAGAATCGCATCTTTGTGCCGAAGTGGGACAACTTAAGGAAGGAGCTTATCAAGGAGTGCCACGATTCACTATGGGCTGGACACCCAGGAATGAGACACACCCTTGCCTTAATCAAGTCAATTTACTACTGGCCTCAACTACGAGATGATGTTGAAGCCTATGTGAGGACTTGTCTTGTATGCCAACAGGACAAGACAAAGCAGCATGCACCCGAAGGTTTGCTGGAGTAGCTGCCTATCCCAGAGAGTCCATGGGGGAGTGTCTCTATGGACTTCATCACGTGCTTGCCAAAATCAGAAGGCTTTGGTAGCTTAGTTGTAGTCCTTGATCGCTTCAGCAAATATGCAACATTCATACCTGCCTCAGCAGATTGCATTGTGGATGAGACGGCACGGTTGTTTCTCAAGCATGTCGTGAAGCATTGGGGAATTCCATCCAACATTGTGAGTGATCGAGACCCTCAATTTACTGGGAAGTTTTGGATGGAATTGTTCAAGTTATTGGGATCAGACTTGAACTTCTCTACAAGCTTTCATCCATAAAGCGATGGACAAACGGAAAGTGCCAACGCATTGCTGGAGCTCTACCTTAGGCACTTTGTTAGTGCCAACCAACATGATTGGGCTAAGTTGCTGGATGTAGCTCAATTTTCTTATAACCTGTAGAGAAGCGAGTCCATAATGAAGAGTCCCTTCAAGATCATAATGGGACAGCAACCCATGACTCCTCATGCTTTGCCCACAAGCTATGAAGGGAAGAGTCTTGTTGCCTTCAAATTTGCCAAGGCATGGCATGAGCAGGCTGAGTTAGTCCGAGCCTATTTAAATAAGGCTTCTAAAAAGATGAAGAAGTGGGCTGACAAGAAGAGAAGGATGGTAGAATTTCAGGAAGGATATTTGGTCCTTGTCAAACTATTGTCCCAACAGTTCAAGTCCTTGCGGAAGGTTCACAAGGGGTTGGTACGGAAGTATAAAGGGCTATTTTCAGTCCTCAAGCAAGTCGGTAACGTGTCCTACAAGCTACAACTCCCTCCGAAGCTTAAAATCTATCTAGTTTTTCATGTAAGCATGCTGAAACCTTATCATGGAGACAAGGAAGACACAAGTCGAGGAGAATCAAAGAGGGCGCCCAGCGCAGTAGTGACTTCCTTCGGTAGAGGAGTGGACTTTATCTTGGTAGATCGCCTAATTCGGTGAAGGGGAGTATCAAGTTATCGGAAATACTTGGTGAAATAGAAGAATGCCCCGCACAGAGGCAAGCTGGGAACCTGAAGACTCTTTGTGGCAGTTCAAAGATTACATAGAGAGGTTCAAGCTTGAAGGCGCGACGAGGGCTTTGCGAACTTGAGTGGGGGAGGGTGTTACGTCCCGTTCAAAATGTCCCTTAAAATCCAAAGAAATTGTGGTTGCCTAAAGGATCTAGACTCTTCTACATGGGAAAGTTCTAGAGTGGCCTAGAGATGTCTAGAAGAAGCTAGAGTTGGATGGACTCAACTCAAGTCTTGAAGACTTTAGAATGTTCCAGAGTATATTAGCATGTGCTGGAAGGTGTTAGAAAGGGTTGGAATATTGTAGAACGTGCTGGATAGTTCATGAAGGATGTAGAAGTCCCTAGAAGTTTACGGAACATCCTAGAATTTGCATGAAGGAACTAGACTATCCTAGAAGACTCTAGAGTTGGCTAGAAGGTCCTAAAATCTTGTAACATATTGTAGATAAAGCTAAAGCATTTTTGTACATTCTAGATATAGAAGGTCTAGAAAGTTGTGGCATAGTCTTAAGCATGGTGACACGTTATAAATAGACCTATTGGTCTTCATTCGTATTCATCTTGGGAAATCTTGGGAAATTGTAAGATAATTTCTCTAAGAGCAATACAAGGCATTCTTTACAAACTCTCTCTAGTTCTTGCTTTGCTCTTGAATCCTCTAAATCTCTAAGTTTCTTTCTTTGGAGTGTTTCATTTGTGTTGAAAGGCAGGCTTAGTACAACGAACCGTACTAAGTGTCGCACGATCGCTACATGAAATTTAAGGTCGTGACAATATGCTACCTACAATTCATGCATCACATTGTGGATTGAATTTTTGTGCTTGGTATCTGCGTATTGATAATGTCAATGTCGGGAACTTAATAGTCTTAAGATGTAATATTTCAGAAACATTCAAATGGTCTTCTTTTGGAATAAGAAAATATGTTGGTCACTTCTTCATTTCTGTATGCACATGCTTGCAACCATGACCACAAATATTTTTACCTACCTGCTTGTTTGTAAGTGTCTTTCTTGTGAATATGAACTCAACCACACAAATTGAATTTTAAATTTGTCTGATCATTTTAGGTTGCATGCAATTTGTTTGAATGAACTTGCAACTACAATTGAAAGATGACTTCAAGTTTGTCTGGGGAGCGAAGGTATGGCAAGTATATGTTTGCTTGATAGAAGATGATTTTATATGTTTTCTATCTATTCCTGTCAATTTTGCCTTGATTATGATGTTTGTAATTTTCTTTGGTTCAATATGGACATCGTGAGCCTGTTTGGGTAACTTGAGGTAACTATTACTGAATTGAATTACCACTAATTGTGATGATAGAAGAGATACATAATTGCTTTTCTTTTACAAACTCGGTCTTGGTCATATATTTGCAATCTTTGCTATTCACATTCAAGTGTAGCATTCTACCAGCCTTATATGGAACAATATCTGTAAATTATTGTAGTAGACTATCAGTATTCCACTTCATTAAAATGGAAAATTTTCTGGAAAAAAAGATAATGGACTGTTACTGACCATGTTTAGATTAAATTCTTCTAATTTTTTCAGGCAAGTTTTCCCTACTCATTCTTGCCTGTTTGTATGGTTGCATCATAGTTGGTCCATGTTGCTCTATATTGCAGCATTTTCTAGAAACACAAAAAACAAAAGACGCTCTTCCTTTCTACCATATAACTGTAGTATCATATATGTACCCTTATGTATGTGGCTTCCTTCATTATATGCAAACTTGAATGTTTTTGTAAGTTTAGATATTGTAGTACTTCAGCTTCAGTCAAGCATCATCCAATGGTCACAATGTTGTTGCAGGTGGGCATCTGCCAGAAGAAGTGGCATGACAGTTCTAGGGAAGGTGGTTGTCCCAAAACCTATTAACTTACCCAGTCAAAGGTACATATTCATTTTGGGTTTTTATAAAGTTCAATTAATAAGGCAATGGGTCTTTTCTTTGAAGTTTGTTGCTCTACTTTGTTGTTTCAAGGTTAGAAAACCATGGTTTGGACCCAAATGTGGAAATTGTTCCCAAGTAAGCACACTTTTACTCTCTACCTTCCACATTCTTGTGTGTGTTTGCATGTATCCTATCAAACTGTTGTTTCTCTCTACGTGTCTATCACATAGACTGAATGATTATTAGATGCTTGAATTAAAAGCCTTAAACTCTCTACCTCTCGCATTCTTGTGTGTGTTTGCATGTATCCTATCACACTGTGGTTTCTCTCTATGTGTGTCACATAGACTATGAATGCTTATTAGATGCTTGAATTAAAAACATTTAGGGGTAGCCACAGTTGGGGCAGCAAATCGACATCTTCATCCAATGCATGGGGTTCCTCATTGCTCTCTCCTTGTACTGATGGTGGTATAGGCTCACCGAGTCATCTTAGTGGCCGTCCTTCATTTGGAAGTGGCAATTGTCCATCAACTGCAAGCAGTGATAGAGCCCATGAATTTGCTGCTGGTGCATGTGGTCCAAATTCTAGGCCAGCATCAGCTTCTGGGGTGTTGACAACAAATCAGACATCACTGGCATCGTTACGCCCTCGTAGTGCAGAAACAAGACCTGGTAGTTCACAGTTGTCACGATTTTCTGAACCCTCTGAACATTTGGTGGCATGGAGTGCCACTGTCACTGCAGAAAAATTGGTACAGCAAAGCTTATTGCAGCATCTCTGTGTTTTTTTTAAATCATCAGTTTGCATCAGATGCATTTGCAGTTATTTATCATTTTTTCTGTTATTCAATGGGGTTAAAACTCACCCCAGGTCATACAAGGCATGTTTTAACCCAAGTCACTATAGTTGATGAGAGCTTAATCTATGGAAAGTCTACTAGGAGTTCTGAGGGGAATGGTCTAATGTATTTTGTCATCAACTATTATACTTGCAGGGAGTGACGCCACCCAGAAGGGATGGGTTTTCACTTTCTTCAGGAGACTTTCCAACACTTGGTTCTGGGAAAGATAATTCCGGAAGGAATGACCTTCAAGGTTCAATAATTTTGTGTATCCTATACTCAGTTGCATGTATATTGTGATATTACTGTCGTACACCTTATGGTTGCTTTGCATATTATAGCTTCATCTTATCTGGCTCTAACTTCATCATTGAGCAAATTTTTTTTAAGGCAACATAAAATAATCTGGCAGCAAGACTGATGAGAAACCTAAAGCAGATCCTTCCCATAAATACTAATGCGACCCTGTGAACATGATGAAAACAAGTTAGACGAGGTTGATGCCCAAACTTAACAGTCTCTGATATTGATCTCATTTTGGCATTTTATTCTGTATTTCAAGCAGTCACCAAGTAGTTGTCGATCTTTGAAAATATTCTTGGTTTCTAGTAGCTGCCCAAACTTTATATTCTATGTATACCATTCACATTTTCTTGTGTAGTTCAAGCTCTATGCCACCCAAGACAGCTTTCGTACACCAGCACTGACCAATAATTTCTCTGATCTCCAAACAAAGTGGATTTTAATATGTAATAATATATGGAGGGGAATCCAAGTCACTTCAATCAAAGAAAGCATTTTGTCAGCATTTTGTCAGCATAGTGTCACGTCCCGCTCAGAATGTCCCTAAAAATCCAAAATAAATGGTAGTTGCCTAAGGGATCTAGACTATTCTACATGGAAAGTTCTAGAATTGCCTAGAGAAGTCTAGAAAGGGCTAGAGTTGGACGGACTCAACTCAAGCTTGAAGATCCTAGAACGTTCTAGAGCACGTTGGAGGGTGCTAGACTGGGTTGGAATGTTCTAGAACGTGCCGGATGATTCGGGAATGATGTAGAAGCCGCTGGAAGCTTACGGAACATCCCGGAACGTGCATGAAGGAGCTAGACAAACCTAGAAGACTCTAGAGTTGGCTAGAAGGTCCTAGAGTCTTGTGGCACATTGTACATAAACCTAGAACAATCTTGTATATTCTAGGCTTAGAATTATTTAGAAAGTGGTGGCATATTCTTAAGCTTAGAAGCCACACTATAAATAAACCAAGTGGTCTTCATTTGTAACCATCCTTGGGAATTCTTAGCATTTGTAACATAAACTCTCTCTAGAGCAATACAAAGCATTATTTGCAAACTCTTTCTATTCTCTTCGGAGTTTCATTCGGATTTAAAGGCAGGTTTAGTGCAACGGACGGTGCTAAGTGCCGCACGATCGATACTTGAAAGATTAAGGTCGTGACAGTTGGTATCAAAGCCGTTGGTTGAAACATTTCTACTCTTGGCATAATGAAGAACGTTGCTCCATCTACACCAAACGTCGATGTTCCACCTATGGAACGTGGTGGTGAGGAAATCCGGAATCCATCAAAAGAATCTCGAGCCAAGTCGAAAGACATGCTTTCTAGCTTGGAAGCACGAGTGGGGAGTGCGCAGGACAGCTTAGGGGAGCTGCTTGACCGAGTGGACAACTTAGAGGAGCGTTGCAATGGCTTGGAGGCCGAGGATGTGGAAATCCATGCAGCGGTTAAGATGTCACTCAACGAGCTAGTTGGTGGGCTAAGGCAAGAGATTGATGGGTTGAAAGTTGAACTTGCCAAGATAAGAGATCTTGTTCAAAGAGAACTCGCTAACGTGTTGCTTGGAGTTGAGGACATGGGTGGTGATCTAGCCCTTTGTAAGCGGGCTATAGCCGCGGAAACTAGCACAACCACCGTCATTGAGGCTAAGAGGGTGGATGTTCCCAAGCCCAAGACCTTCAATGGCGTTAGGAACGCTAGGGAAGTGGAGAACTTCCTATGGGGGCTAGAACAATACTTTGAGGCTACTGGCATAACGGACCATGCCAACAAGATCCGAACCGCTGCTATGTATTTGTCCGACACTGCTATGCTGTGGTGGAGGCGGAGACATGGTGATGTGCAACGAGGGGTTTGCACAATTGAAACCTTTGAAGACTTCAAAAGGGAATTCAAAATGCAGTTCTTCCCCGTAAATGCTGAAGAGGAAGCAAGAGGCCGATTGCGACGATTGAAGCAAACGTGTAGCATAAGGGACTATGTGAAGGAGTTCACAACCTTGTTGCTAGAAGTCCCCGACACATCTGACAAGGATGCCCTATTCTTATTCATGGATGGTCTCCAATCATGGGCTAATTTGGAGCTCAAGCGACGTGGTGTCCAAGACTTTTCTTCGGCCAACGCAACTGCGGAAAGCTTTATTGACTACTCCACAAAAAGGAGAGCCCAAAAGCCTCAGACAAAAAGTTTGGTGGAGAGAAGAGTAATGGAGGCCATGCCAAAAGTCAGGGTTCCAAAAATTATAGAGGCAGCTCCTCATTCAAGCCACGAGATAAGGGGAAGGAGAAGGAGGATCGGAATACCTCGAAGCCCTGCGTGACGTGCTTCATATGCGACGGACCGCATTGGGCACGCGAATGTCCGAAGAGGAAGGCCTTGAGTGCCTTAGTTGCTTCCACTCATGACCAGGATGGAGGCGAGTCGGACGGAGGTGCAAAGATGGGTTCTTTGCACCTACTTGGTGCAATGCAGAACGCCCCAAAGACCCCTAAAGGTTTGATGTACGTGGATGCCACCATCAATGGGAAGGTCGCCAAAGCATTGGTTGACACAGGTGCATCTCACGACTTTGTTTTAGTGGAAGAAGCAAAGTGACTTGGCTTGAAGGTTGTCCATGGAGGGGGATCTCTGAAAGCAGTTAACTCAGCAGCACTACCATTGCGTGGAGTCGCTCGAGGAGTTAAGGTCAGTCTTGGTGCTTGGACTGGCCAAGTGGACTTATCTGTAGCGCCTATGGATGACTTCTCTATTGTATTCGGCATGGAGTTCTTGGACCAGGTAAGAGCTTTCTTGGTGCCATGCTCAAACTCTATGTGTATTATGGATGGTACGAAGGTGTGTGTGGTGCCGACGGAAAGGACCAGCAAACCTACTATCCAAGCTCTCTTAGCACTTCAATTCAAGAAGGGATTGAAGAGGGACGAAGAGAGTTATTTGACCATCTTAAAAGAATACGATGATGTGGAGACGTCACCAAAGCCAAACTTGCCGTGCATGTTGTCTTAGATAAGTTTCAGGATGTAATGCCGGAAGCATTATCCAAACGGTTACCTCCAAAGAGGGAGGTAGACCATGAAATAGAGTTGGAACCTGGCACCAGGCCACCAGCAATGAGCCTGTATCGGATGGCGAACTCAGAGTTGGCAGAATTGCGGAAGCAACTCCAAGAATTGCTGGATGCTGGCTTCATAAGGCCCTCCAAAGTCCCATTTGGTGCCCCTATGCTCTTTCAAAAGAAGAAGGATGGCTCCTTACGAATGTGTATAGACTATCGAGCTCTAAATAAGATCACGGTCAAGAACAAGTATCCTATCCCTCTTATTGCTGATTTGTTTGATCAACTGGGGAGTGCTAGATACTTCACAAAATTGGACCTGTGATCGGGATACTACCAGGTATGCATAGCCAAGGGAGACGAGCCCAATACTACTTGTGTGACCAGGTATGGTGCCTATGAGTTCCTTGTCATGCCATTCGGTCTCACAAATGCACCAGTCACCTTCTGTACTTTGATGAACAAGATTTTCCATCCCTACCTCGACAGGTTCGTGGTAGTATATCTTGACGACATTGTGATCTATAGCCGGACTTTGGAAGAACATCTAGAGCATTTGAAGAAGGTGTTCGAGGTCCTAAGAAAAATGAGCTATACGTCAAGAAAGAGAAATGTTCCTTTGCCCAAGACGAGGTGATGTTCCTGGGGCATAGGATAAAAGATGGGAAACTGATGATGGATGGAGCCAAGGTGAAAGCCATCCAAGAATGGGAACCTCCTACCAAGGTTCTTGAGTTAAGATATTTTCTCGGACTTGTAAACTACTATAGAAGGTTTATCAAGTCCTACTCAGCGAGAGCAGCCCCACTCACTAACCTGCTCAAAAAGAACAAGGCTTGGGAATGGACAAGTGAATGCCAAGCCTCGTTTGAAGACTTGAAGAAGGCCGTTAGTGAAGAACCAGTGCTTTGCCTACCAGACCCTTCCAAGATGTACGAGCTGCACATGGATGCCTCAGACTTTGCTATTGGTGGAGTATTGATGCAGGAAGGGCGTCCGATAGCTTATGAGAGCCGCAAGCTTAATGACATTGAACGTCGCTACACTGTGCAAGAGAAGGAAATGACTGCTGTCATCCATTGTCTAAGGGTGTGGCGACACTACTTATTGGGTTCTCATTTTGTTATCATGACGGACAATGTTGCGACAAGCTACTTCCAGACTCAAAAGAAGTTGAGTCCCAAGCAAGCTCGATGGCAGGATTTCTTGGCAGAGTTTGACTACAGGTTGGAGTACAAGCCCGATAAGGCTAATGTGGTGGTTGATGCGTTGAGCCGAAAGACGGAGCTAGCAGCCTTAAGTAGGCCAAGTAGCCCTTTGTTGGAAAAGATCAAAGAAGGGTTGGAGCATGATGCCCTTGCTCAAAACCTCCTTGCTCTTATCAAGGAAGGAAAGACAAGACGATTTTGGCTGAGTGACGGACTACTCTATGCCAAACAGAATCGCATCTTCGTGCCCAAATGGGGGAGCTTAAGGAAGGAGCTAATCAAGGAATGCCATGATTCCTTATGGGCTGGACACCCAGGAATGAGGCGCACCCTTGCTTTGATCAAATCCATCTACTATTGGCCTCAACTACGGGACGATGTTGAAGCTTATGTGAAGACTTGTCTTGTATGCCAACAGGACAAGATTGAACAGCATGCGCCCGGAGGTTTGCTAGAGCCGCTACCTATTCCAGAGAGACCATGGGAGAGTGTCTCTATGGATTTCATCACTTGCTTGCCAAAATCAGAGGGCTTTGGCAGCATTATTGTGGTGATTGATCGCTTCAGCAAATATGCAACATTCATCCCTGCCTCAACGGATTGCACGGCAGATGAGACGGCACGCTTGTTCCTTAAACATGTTGTGAAGCATTGGGGGATTCCATCCAATATAGTGAGTGATCGAGACCCACTATTCATAGGGAAATTTTGGACGGAATTGTTTAAGTTATTGGGATCAGAATTGAACTTCTCTACAAGCTTTCATCCTCAAAGTGATGGATAGACGAAGCGTGCCAATGCCTTATTGGAGTTGTATCTTAGGCACTTTGTGAGTGCCAATCAACGAGATTGGACAAAGCTGTTGGATATAGCCCAATTTTCATATAATCTGCAGAGAAGCGAGTCCACCGCAAAGAGTCCCTTTGAGATCGTCATGGGGCAACAACCCATGACTCCCTATGCCTTGGCCACGAGTTATGAAGGGAAGAGCCCTGCTGCCTTCAAGTTTGCCAAGGCCTGGCATGAACAAGCGGAGTTGGCCCGAGCCTATTTGAACAAGGCGTCTAAGAAGATGAAGAAATGGGCTGACAAGAAAAGGAGGATGGTGGAGTTTTAGGAAGGAGATCTGGTCTTGGTTAAACTATTGCCCCAACAATTCAAGTCCTTGTAGAAGGTTCATAAGGGGTTGGTGCGGAAATATGAGGGACCATTTCCTGTCCTCAAGAAAGTCGGTAAGGTGTCGTACAAACTACAACTCCCTCCAAAGCTTAAAATCTATCTGGTCTTTCATGTAAGTATGCTAAAACCCTTTCATGTAAGTATGCTAAAACCCTTTCATGGAGACAAGGAAGACATGAGTAGGGAGAGAATCCAAGAGGGCGCCTACCGCAGTGGTAACCTCCTTTGACAAGGAAGTGGACTCGATTCTAGCGAATCGCTTGATCCGACGAAGGGGCGTACCAAGTTATAAGGAATACTTGGTCAAATGGAAAAACGCCTCAGATGAAGAGACAAGCTGGGAACCCAAGGAGTCTTTATGACAATTCAAAGATGCCATAGAGAGGTTTCAGCTTGAAGGCGCGACGAGGGCGTCGCGAACTTGAGTGAGGGAGGGTGTCTCGTCCCGCTCAGAATGTCCCTAAAAATCCAAAATAAATGGTGGTTGCCTAAGGGATCTAGACTATTCTACATGGAAAGTTCTAGAGTTGCCTAGAGAAGTCTAGAAAGGGCTAGAGTTGGACGGATTCAACTCAAGCTTGAAGACCCTAGAACGTTCTAGAGCACACTGGAGGGTGCTAGACTAGGCTGGAATGTTCTAGAACGTGCCGGATGGTTCGGGAAAGATGTAGAAGCCGCTGGAAGCTTACGGAACATCCCGGAACGTGCATGAAGGAGCTAGACAAACCTAGAAGACTCTAGAGTTGGCTAGAAGGTCCTAGAGCCTTGTGGCACATTGTACATAAACCTAGAACAATCTTGTATATTTTAGGCTTAGAATTATCTAGAAAGTGGTGGCATATTCTTAAGCTTAGAAGCCACACTATAAATAGACTAAGTGGTCTTCATTTGTAATCATCCTTGGGAATTCTTAGCATTTGTAACATAAACTCTCTCTAGAGCAATACAGAGCATTCTTTGCAAACTCTTTCTATTCTCTTTGGAGTTTCATTCGGATTTAAAGACAGGCTTAGTGCAACGGACGATGCTAAGTGCCGCACGATCGATACTTGAAAGATTAAGGTCGTGACAATAGGCACTAAAACATACTCTATGATGAGTGACAACTGACCCTGTTTGTTACTTTTACGTGTTACCCACTTTGAGCTGAAGCAGTCAATAAATAGTTGTCATCTTTGAAAATATCCTCGGTATCTAATGTGCTATGAGGTACTGTCGTTGCCATAAAATTGCCCTAAATTTGTTATCATGTGAAACTATCGATGTTCAATGAAAGTATAAGTCTCAAGATTTTGAGTTTAGATCACCAAAAAATAGTTTCTGCATTCTTACAGTTGTTTGGTCTTGACATGACCTGGAGGGGTTATCCTAGTGACATATTTTCATTGTTGCTTTCTTTATTACAACAAATTATTGGTCGATGCTGAAGGGCGATGATTCTCTGTGTTTAAAGTGCAAACAAAGTTGTATTTGCGTGATAATATAATCAAATGCATTAAAATAGAATAGAGTAAACTGAGTGATAATTTTCCATGCTTCCAAAATATGTAAATGGTCTTATTTTTAAACTATCAATATTTGATTCTGTTGAAGGATTGTATTGTCCCACATCGACTAAACGTTCAGCTGTAGTGCAGTTTATAAGTGTGGGCAACCCTTAACTCAATGAGATCTTATTGGGTTGAGTTAGGCCTTGGGCTTATATAACATGGTATCAAAATTAGGCCCTGAGTTCATCGTGGCTTGTGGCCTTCGTTGCCCCTGTCCGATGTGAGGGGGGGTGTTGAAGGATTGTATTGTCCCACATCGACTAGGCGTTTAGCTGTAGTGCAGTTTATAAGTATGGGCAACCCTTAACTCAATGAGATCTTATTGGGTTGGGTTAGGCCTTGGGTTTATATAACAGATTCATTTCTCTGTCATGCTAAAACTTGATTCGGTGTTTGGCACTTTTTTTTTAAGGTTATGAATTTCAATGATTCTTTTTCCTTTTTTTTGTGGTAATATTGATAGCTGAGGATATACAAAAATTTCTATGAATATACCAACAATGCTTATGTTGGTTAAATACTTGAATCATCCATGGGAAAAAGACAATGAAAAATCAAATCTGTTAAAATTGCTTGAACAGGGAATGTCGGTATAACTTATGAAAGGGAGAAAAATCTATATGTTGCTTAACTGTAACAAAGTTCATTTAAAACAAATCCTCGACTTTGATAGCCATGTCATGGGGATTTCTACCTGTGCATTTCATAAAGCTTGATGCTGTGTTTCTGATTGTTTAATTCACTGTTGAGTGTAGATCAGAGTTATTTAGGTCATCCTGGCTCATCTTCTGGTGGAATGGGAGAGGTGAAGGAAAGGATTGAAACTCCTGCAGGATCGTGTGTGTATTTAAAAAAACTTCTTATCGTTACTCTGCAATTTGTTTGGTTATATGTGTATGTTCTCACCAAAAGGTATATCTTTGTTTTTCTTGTTCAGGTGATGTTACTTTTAGTGGAAATGTGAAAAATTGCCCAGGCAATTCTTGGAAAAGAGATGATCCACAATACAGTGATGATGGAGGCAGGCCTGGTATAGACAGGTGTCAGGGAAATCCTCAAGCTTATTCTCATGCTAATGTCCCTCCTCAGTATTTCGATGCTTGGCATGGTACTCCAATGAATAATCCTCAGGGTGGTGTCTGGTTTAGAGGACCTCTTGGATGTCCTCCATATGGACGCCCAGTTGGTCCTGGTGGATTTCCTATGGATCCATTTTCATATTATCATCCACAGATTCCAGCTAATGGTGTCACTGCCCTACAGCCGGTTCCCCCACCTGGATCTGGACCAAGAGGCCACCGTCCTAAAAATGGTGATATGTACAGACCTCATATGCCTGAACCATACATTCATCCTGGCATGCCAATTAAATCTGGATATCACCCTGGTCCAGTGGCTTATGAGGGCTATTATGGTCCTCCTATGGGTTACTGCAGTTCAAATGAGCGAGATATTCCATTTGTGGGAATGCCAGCCAGTCCCTCTATTTATAACAGATACTCTAGCCAAGGTCCCATGCCTGGAAATGCCCATGGCAGATCCACTGAACATGGTTCCATCAGTCAAAGATTGATGGGGGAACAAGTGGAGTCTGGTTATCCACAGGATAATCAAGGACCATACAAAGTTCTTCTGAAGCAGCGTGATAGCTGGGATAGAAAAATGGAGGAACAAAGGGATGAGGGTGGTGTTTCAAGTAATGTATTGCATCTTGAGATGGATCAATCAAGAAATTCCTCCTGGGAAAATGATTGGAGAGCTGATAAGCAGAAGTTTGGACGGAGGGATTTAAGGAAGGCAGCATTTGAAGAACCTTCTCGTCAGAATTTTGGCAATCGAGGTGCTTTTCCTGCCAAAGTAGACTCTCCCAGGAGTGTGGTAAACGTGAAGGCCAATGATGAAACTTCGGTAACAAAAATAGATTCTGAAGACCTTGATTTGTCAAAAGCTCCAGAAGCATTCCTAGCTGCATCAAAAGATTCCAGTCTGATTCAGAAGATAGAGGGGTTGAATGCAAAAGCGCATGCTTTTGAAGGAAGAAGTGATGTCGCAACTGCTTCAAGTGGGGAGGAGCAAAACAATAAAGCTCATGTCAAGGATGACCATGCAATGGATGAAGCTGGTACCATCAACCCTGCTTCTCATGAAGGGGACATTTCTGGTGGAGACAAGAACCTTAATTCAACAAATGCTGTACGAACAGCCGTCACAAGGTTGTTTTATGATTTGCACTTTTTCTCTTACTATAAATATTTTATTTTTTACTGTTGGAATAACTCTGATCCACTGATTACAGGAGATCTCAGCATGGCTTTCAAGCCAGAGCTGATCATCATGGTAGGGGAAGATTTGATATCCAAGAGGGCGAAAGCTGGCGGAAAATACCTTCAATTTCAGAGTCTGATTCACTGGTTGTAGCTTCAAATTTGGAAACTTCAAATGATCATTTGAATGATCACCTTACCCCTGTTGAGGCTAAGGAACGTATGTGGCCTCATGATCATGAAGAGGAATCTGGGCCTCCCAAGTCTTGTCTGAGAGAGAACCAGGCCCAGGTATCATAAATTTGACTTCAATGCCTCTACTTATTGTGTATCTGTAATTTACATGGTGCGTTGGACTGGTTTATCAGCAAGCAAAGATGAGGCAGCTAGCCAGGCAGCGTGCAAAACAACTACAAGAGGAAGAGGGGGAGCGGATTAGAATGCAGATGGCTAAATCTCAAGCAAAATTGGAAGAGTTGAACAGGCTCAAACTAGATGTGGAGGGATCAACTCAGAGATTAGAAAATGTATCAAGTAGTGCTTCCCAGAAGAAGCAAGAAGAAATTCAAGCTCCTGATGAATCGTCAAAGTCTGTTAGCAGATTTGGACCCGAAAAGTCAGTTTTGGGTTCTAAACCAAATGCAGTTGCTCAGATCAATGAGGGTGCTTCCAATAACACTGAAAATCCCCCAATTTCATACGTCGAACAACCGTTAGGGACATCTAAGAGAGACTACGGGGAAATTCGTTTTATGCATGACTGTTCACTTCCTTTGCAGCAGGAGGTCAAATGTGCTAGTGCTGTTCAACATAATAGCCATCTCCAGATGCATGTAAGTCAGGGCTCTAAGCACAAGGATACAGGCTTTAAACAGAGGCTGCCTAATCCATCAGAAAAGACTTCTATTAGTACGTCCGTCTCTGAATGTGGTGTACATGAGGCATCATCAAAGCAGGTAGATGCTGCAGATAATATTACTGTATCTATTGGGGTTGCGGCTAATGAAATTCTTTCAAGCAGTGAGTCAGTCTTGCCTCAGAATTCAATTGCCAACACTGACCCCTCTTTTCATGCAAGAAAGAAAAATAACAGGTGTTCAAAGTACAGGCATAAAATGGGAGATGCATCATCAGATGCTGCCTTACCACCATCACTAACAAATGAGAATGCTGTTAGCATATCTATTGGAATTGATAAAACAAAGGCATCTGGGTTTGAGTTGGATACTAGTTTATGGCACTCACACAATATATCCAAAGATGTCAATCTGTCCTCAGAACATGACTCATCCTTACTGAACGAGGAATCAAATTGTAGGGTGAAGAGCCAGTGGAAGCATCAGCAGTCCCGTAGGTTGCCAAAATATTCCCAAGTTAATAGACCCACAGAAAAGCATAATGGTAATGATGCTGTTGTCTGGGCACCTGTGCGGTCCCAGACAAAGGCTGAAGCCGCTGATGAGGTCAGCTCCAAAAATACAGTTGATGCTACTAATCCTCCTGTGAAATCAGATCAAGTGCAGAACAGTTCCAAAAATAAGAGAGCAGAAATAGAGAGGTATATTCCTAAACCTGTAGCCAAAGAGATGGCACAGCTAGGAAGTAACCATAGACAAGGGCCATCTCTAACCAATCAGACCACAGAGACTCAATCTGGTTCTGCTGAAACTCCCGAACATAGTGCAATAGCTGTTGAGAATGTGGGGATTGCCTCTGAGTCCAGGAATGTGGGTACCAGGCGGAACAAGCAGGGAAAAACAAATGGATCTTGGTGGCAACGCAGGTCAACCGAATGGACCAGTACACAGGATCTGCAGGATGGATTTTCTTGTGCTTCTAATGTTGGTCAAAATCTTCAAAAGTCCAAGGATCATCATGATGTGTACTTAGCAAAAGAGCAACCAGAGGGTGTTAATGAGTGGAAGACTTTTGATGGCTGTGGTGCACCAAAAAACTCTGACTCTCTGGAATCATTTTCATTAAAGTTAGTAAAAGTTCAGGGAACAACAGCTAGAGGAGAGAGGCATTTGTCGAAGGGACAGAAAGGTATGGGGACAAATCACAATCCTGACGAAAAGAAAAACTATAGTGCAGATGGTGACAATGTAGATAGTGACAATGTTCATTCAGCCTCAGATGCCAGTCAAACATATCCAGATGTTGCTTTCAAAGAAAATGGAGGTTCTGTGGAATGTTCAATGTCTTATTGGCAACCCAAAAAGAAGGCTTATTCATCCAACCGCCGGGTAAACAGGCACAATGGCGGTCAAAATGCTGGTGCTGAAGTCGATCATATGAACAAAAAGGAGTCAGGTTCCCAGGATGGGGCTCCGCTTCCAGTCATTCAAGACAAGGATACGGATGCGTATGTTGTCCAGCATTATCATGGTCAATCGGCACCTGAAGTTAGAAATTCTGGAGTATCAAATCTAGCGCATGAAGAATCGAAGAGAGGGAGAAAAGTAGCTGTGCTAAAAGGACACTCTCACCCTCCAAACCAAGTTGCTCTCAACACTGTTGAATCAGAACCACCAAATTCGGATATCAAACATGAGCAACTTGTGTCGTTGGGATTCTGCAAAAGAGGAAACCAGAACAGCCACTATGGCAGAGGTCAAGATTCCCACAGGGATTGGAATAACCATGCTCAGGATAACAAGAAACATAATTCTCATGCAAATCAGGAAAAGCCACGACACCTCTCACCTTGTGAATGGCCACATAACAACAAATCAAATATCTGTGAGGGACCTAAAGATGCTACCAATAATGCAGGTGGAAAGGGCAGGACAAGGGGACAGAGTCACTCGAGACGTGGCAGGGGAAGCTTTTATGGGCGCTCAAGTGGTGCCACTAGAGTAGATGCTGGTTATGATTAGCAGATTTTAGGATTTTAAGGTTGAGTTTCTCAATAAAATGACTTATTTTGCTAGCTTTGTCTCACCTCCTTGTCTTCAGGTATTTATTGCTACACATCTGAAAATTTCTACTGTTATTTGTGTAACCAGTAGAAGTGTTGAACTAACTAAATGGTTTCTATAAACAATGGCAGGATGGTGCCAAGATTTATTGTGAGAAAGCAATATCTCGATCTTGATTGGGGTAACTTCGATGTGATGGAACTGAATTGGATATTGTAATTGGTCATGGCTTGCTTGCTTTGCATGCTTGCTATGAACCTTAACATGTCTTTGTGATGTGCACTTTTAGTTATCATTGTTCCTCAGTTCAAGTGTGGAAAACTAGAGGGAATGAATTTACAAGTTTCTGGTTCTTCCCCATGATGTATAATTTGTGTATGTAGGTTTAGCTTATCCTTAATTATTTTCAAGTGTGCCCTAATATATTTTGCTTTTACAACCAAAATTATCTGGGAACGACCCGTGTGTCTAAAAAAAATAAAAAAAAAAGAAAAAGAAAAATGCACCTTTGCCTTTTGTTGGTATATTCAAAGAGTCTGGGATCTTTATATTGAAAACTTGGTTTTCTGTTTTCTGTTTTCTGTTTTCTGTATTGTTTCATTGTCCCGAAGTTCGTTACCTGGATCCTGCAGTAGTGTTATTAAAACTTACAATCATTGAAGACAACGAAGCAAAAGAGATGTTTTGGTCGAGGCCCATTCTATTAACATCCACAACCTACTATATACATACCCCTATTATTAAAAAGCATTAAAATAATAGTTAAAAGAGGGAATCAGAAATCAGCGCAATACATTACAATTTCACTCTGCTTCGTCTCCTCACCCACGTCCCTTCCTTTGCTCGTCGTTGCCGCTGCCTTATAGCTTGCCATCAATTGCTTTCATTGGGCTCGCCATTGACGCCATCAAGTATTCTTGTGCTATAAATTTTTCTCTTCCCCATCCACTGCCTTCTGTCCCGAGTATCAAGTCTGCTGTTCTATTATTATTTTTTTGGCTTGCACCGGTGGTTATATTTAGCATTTTCCAACATTCCTAATTTGAATATGTTAATTAAAACATCAGAATGAGAACAAATTTTTGTAGCAAATTATGTTTTATATAGTTGCACTTTCCTTGGTCTAAATTGAGGTTTGAACATGTTAGAAACTGTTTTTATCGAAGATAAGAGATTTTAAACACAAGCTCAGTTGAGGATTAAAAAATCAGAATGTGACCACATAATAGTAAAGTTCCAAACTAATTTCTACTGCAATGTAGTGTATCAAACCTCTATTGTGTAGATAAGGACTGTTTGACTTGGTAAAGATCACATGGTATGGAAATTTTTTGCCCTGAGAGCTGATGAATATAACAGCAACGTGGATGATTCAGAGTTATATAGGTAGTAGACACATAATTTCTCAAGTACACTTCAGTCTGTATCAATTGTGCTAATTAATATCCTAATATATGTGGGGGAAACTATCCCAAAAACAGGATGCGTTAAATTCCACATGTTTGAAATAAGTTACTTTGCAACTGTAGCCATAATATAGGAAGTTTTCTCTAGGAGGAAACAAAAAATATCTAAGCAATCACAAGAATATGATATGCTTTGTAGATAAGGCGGTTAAAATATATGTAACATTAAAATCAACCGATTCAGGCATTAGAAAGAATCTGCAAAACGCAAGTCAACTCCTTGTTCTTTCTAGAATGAAAATATTGAATTTCTTTGCGTATTAATAATAGTATGTCAAAAACTTCTAAGCCTTCTACTGCTTCATTGCCTTTCGCTTTTTCAAAGAAGGTGTTATGCTAACTAATATAAGTCTTTCAGATGAAGTGTTCTGCTAACTAGTATGAAAACATATAAACTATACTATACAATACAAAAAGATTGTATGGAAAATAATAAAAATAACATGCCATTTGAGTTGAGCGATGAAATTTGTAGGTTATTATCTTACTTGCTTTTTAGTCACTAAATTTTCTTTTCTTGTATTTTTATATGCCATATTGGGTTATGAACATTTTTCACGTTGTAGATGTTGTGCTATTAAAAATTATTTGTGATAAATTCTAGATGCATCTTCTATCACAAATTCTAGTAATTGATCACAAATTTTAATAATTGTCATTATCATAAATGTTATTTTTGAAATTTATTTTGTAGATATGTCGAGAAAATCACAAACGATTTCTATTCGGCGAATGAATGAAAAAATGTTTAAAATGGAAGGAATTTGTTACTAAAGAAAGAGTAAGAAAACAAGCTTCGTAAAAGTAACACCTCAAGATCAAGGGATGATTGAGAATCCACCAAAAGTACTATATCATAGTAGTCATGAAATTGAGCAAGTAGAGAAGCATGCAATAAATAATGAAGATTTATTCATGAGTGAACATATACTCAATGTGTAAGAGGATGATGAAAGAGTCGAGTAACATTCATCATTTTCGGGAAGGCCAAATAACTTAACAATATTAAAGTTACAACACTCTCATATCATCTAAAATATGGGATAATAAGGTAAGTGTAATGTATATAATGAATTTTTTTTTAAGTTCTTGGTATAGCTATATCTTTAAATTGAAATGTGAAAGAGTCCATGACCTAGTTAATCACCAGGGTAAGGAGATATAGACTCCTAAAGAACTCAAATCTAACTCGTAAGGAACAAAGTAGTAGAACACTTAAACAATTTACACAGCAAAAGCACAATAAATATAATATCAAAGCAGATGACTTTAATAATAGATATTATATATCAAACAGAAAGCAAGTAAATAATAAATGTTTTCTAATCAAAATTTAAGTTTATAGTATGCTGAAACATACCTACCTTAAACTTGGATTGTACTAACATAATATCGAATTGTGCATAACAATCAATATAACGAGGTAAACCTATATAAAGACTGTATCTATATAGTGACATCCTCAGGTTGCATAAGGTAACCACTCAGCAACAAATAATTCACTAAACAATAAACAAGTTACAATACTAATAGATAGTAAAATCACTATTATCTTTATCAACTAGGACTTTCGTCCAAAATTCCTATTATTGCTCTTTACTTGTTGCTTCCATAGCTATTTGGTTCACTACTTGAAATTGGCTATCCTCCACAACCAACACCACCCAATGTACTGCGACTAGTAACCAATAATGAGTAATTGGAAGTGTATCAACTCATAACTTCATGGGACACACAATCCACTACAAGAATCAAATTACGTACGGGAGATACACAGTCAAACCACATACTTACACATATAACAATTTGATAAATAACCACAATATGACTCACTCTCAAATATAAGCTATCCAAAATAATTTCAAAAGTATAGTTTCGGCTTTTAAATATAGGTAAAAAGAAGTGATATGAGTGGGGTATTTATAGGGCTCAAAATGCACACCTCATCAGCCACTTTGCCAGGGGTGTTGGAAAGGTCTTTGGAAAGCTCGATGACGAAGGGTTAAAAAGTTGCATTTTTTTTATTTCCAAAAATATTGAATACTATCCATAAACACTCGCACCTGAAACACACCAAAACCACTCTCAACCTAACATGCACACTACGAAAACTATCCCCGTGGTATGTGATGAGTGCTCAAACCACACTAAAATTACCATGATTTTATGCACATTAATTGATTAAATATATATATATATTTATATGATTTTATCATATATTTGTATAAATTTGTCTTTTTCGGAATCACGGGTATTTCTATTGTTTTTCAGGTATTTTTGCTTAAAAATGTAACTTAAAGACTCAAAGAGGAATACTGGAGACAATACATCACAAATATATTAATAAATAAATGAGGAAAGGTCAACAAATATGGAAAAATTGGACAAAATGGGTCAAAAAGGTCAAAACTGTCAAAAAGGAGGAAATCGCGCCCGGAGCCGCCCAACCCACGCGCGCCAGCTCCCCACTTCCGCGCTCGCCTTGCTCCAATTCCGTGCGCGCTGCTTCTACCTTCCGTGCGCGCTGCTACCATGTCGCCCCATTTTCTCACGCAGCTGCCCCCATGACGTCATACTGACGTGAACAATCACCACTTCAAGTTTTCACCATTTTTTCACCCATTTTTTCTCTCCATCCTCACCTATAAATACCCCATTCTCTTCACTTCAAAACACACCTCAAAACCATTTTTCTCTTCTCTTTCTTTCTCTCATTTCTTAGTTTTTAAGCTTTTCTTAGTTTATTTCTTAGTTTTTAGTTTTTTCTTAGTTAATTTCTCTTAGTTTTAGAGTTCTTCTCTTCTTGGGAAGAACTAGTTATGTTTTTGTAATTTATTAGCTTTTTGATTCAATAAATGGGAGTGCAAATTCCGTTTGGAGGTTTTCCAGCTACGGGAATAGCATCGAAGTTCTGTAAGGATTTTATTTTCTTTGCGGTTATTTTTTATGCTTTATTTTTACATGTTATATTTAATTTGTTTGTGATTAAATTTAACTGTGGTGGCTGTTTGTAAACATGATATAATAATAACGTTGTTATGCTTGCGAAATAATAAATAGGCGAAAATCTCTAAAATGAATTGATTTTATTTTTATTCAATATTTTATATTAAGAATGTTAGAGAGAAATATATTATTTTTTATTACAAATTTAAATCTGAAAATTAGATTTCAAGGTTTAGTTATCCGGTCTAATTTAGAGTAGTGCTCTTTTATTTGTTGGTACAATCGCCCGGTAGTTAGAGTGAAGCTCTATTTCAAAAGTTTTTATAAGAATTATTATCTGAAAATGTATTGACAACATGTTTTCAGTAGTGGTTTTAAAACTTGAAAGTTAGTACTCGGATAATTAAATTCTTAGGTTTAATTTGGACACCTTGAATAAAGTTTAAACTGTCTAACCACACCAAATGTGGCATTTAAATGGTTCATTTTCAATCTCTTAGAAAAAGGAATTAATTTAATTAACCAAATTAGTTATCAACCCCACCCATAGGTGTTAATTGATTTGTTTAGTTAACAAAGAATATCTAACCCCACCAAAGGTGGTGTTTATTGAATCTATGTTTAATTTTCTGTAATTAGATTAAAAACACAAAAAACCCCAAAATATCATGACAGGATGTTTAGGATTTAATTTCGTTTTTAAAAGTTTGAATAATAAATTAAAAACCACATACATTCCTTCCTTAGATCGACCTTGGGAGTATACTTATCATTTTCTACGAAATGATTCGTACACTTGCAAGAATCGGCGATGTCGGTTTTCGTTCATCAAGTTTTTGGCACCGTTGCCGGGGATGACTCTGTTGCGGGGATGGCATCAAAGTTTTTGGCGATCCCGATTCTGCTCATCAAGTTTTTAGCGCCGTTGCCGGGGAAGGAATATCGTTTTTAATTTATTTATCAAAATTTTAAAAATATTTTTGTGGTGTAAATAATTGTGATTTTTTTTTTTGTAAAAAAATAAAAAAATAAAAAAATTTAATCAAATTTCAAATTTCATAAGAAATAATAAAAAAAATAATAAAAAAATAAAAAAGAAATTAATTATAGCATAAATAGTAAAATAATTTAGAAATTTAAAATTTGAAGTAAAAAGTTTTTACCGTTCATGAATAGTAAAAAAAATTAACAAAAAAAAAGAACATTTTTAAATAAAAATTGTACCGTGAATAATAAAATAATTTAGAAATTTAATATTTGAATTAAAAAAAAATTACCGTTCATAAATAGTAAAAAAAATTCAAAAATTTTAAGTTAAAAAAAACAATTTCAAAAAAAAATTATATTGTAAATAGTAAAATAAAGTTACCATTCATAAATAGTTAAAAAAAGTTTTTAAAATAAAAAAATAAAAATAAAAAAAATTCTAATTTTAAATTGTTTAATAAATATAGTGTTAATAGTAAAATAATTATGGAATTTGAAATTTCGAAAAAATAAAAAAAATAACCAAATTTTTAATTTTTTTGAGTTTAATTTTTATTATTTTAAAACATAATTTTATTTTTTTTATTTTCTTTTACCTTTTTCAATTTTATTTTATTATATTATTTTTTATTTTTCTTTCTTTAGCTATTTTTTTCTTCTTGATTTGTAGTTAACTTAACTTAGTTTTTTTTTACTAACTTAATTAACTTAGATTTGTTTTTTTAACATTAACTTAGGTTTTTACTTAAATTTTCATTAACTTAATTAACTTAGTTTTTTTTTACTTCACTTAACTTAATTAACTTAGATTTTTTTTAACTTAACTTAATTAACTTAGATTTTTTTTAATTCACTTAACTTAATTAACCTTTTCTTTAAACTTCATTAACTTAGATTTTCATTAACTTAAATTTTTATTTAACTTAACTTAATAACATGAAAAGTAAAGATCTAAGGGAGTTCTGTCTAGGAGACTAGTTCTTGGAAGCCTTTGTGCCACTAGTCTTTCGTGGGAACGTTGTTCTGTCTAGGAGGATAGTTTTTAAGAAGCCTTTGCACCACCATTCTTTCCTGGGAGCACTCTTGGTTAATACGGATTATGTTTTTTTTTCTTAAAAACAAAAACAAAAAAAAAATTTCTGAACTATCTCCAAAATTTTAAAGTTTTAATTACAATCTAAGGAGTTAGTTGCTTTGTTTGATCTAGGTACAATTGTGTTTTAATGACTTAATTATTTGATTTGCACCTAGATGTGGGTTATCTAAAACTCAAAGTATGCCTCTAGTTTTAAGTACAGAAAGAAATCAAAATCAATAGTGGCATGATGAAAAAGTATAGGTAGACAACCTTGTCTTACCTGAAGGTTTGATTGACTCAATGATGAGGGGACATCGAGTTTACTTAAAATGCAATCCCCAAGTTACGTCTTGCTAAGACGTTAAACTAAGCGCTGGATGGGAGGCAACCCATCATTTTAGGTAATTTTCTTTTATTTCTTTTATTTACTTAATTATTTCATTTTAATTACATGTGAATAATTTTTAAATTGTTAAAACTAAAAATATTTGTTGAGATGTTAGAAGTTCACAGCGATTTGTATGTATACACTTTAATGATGAATATGATGGATGCACCTGCATTTTCCATTACTTCTTGCACATTCTCAGGAAATAGGTAATCTTTCTTCTCTTTTCTCTTTATCTTTAATTTACAGTTGTTACATTAAGGACAATGTAAGTTCTAGGTTGGGGTGGTGAAAAGTTACCATGCTTAATTAAAAAAAAAGTTTTAATAATTTAAAAATAAAAAAAATAAAAAAAAATATATACTTTTTCATTTTTTGTGTGTTTGGTTTTATTTCTATTTTGTGTGATTTAGTAATTTTTGAAAAAAAAATTCACAAAAATTTATCATTTCTTTAAATCAAATTTAAGTAAATAGTTAAGTCTTTTGTACTGTTAGATTAATTTTTGAAAACATATCATGAAATATTTTGTAATTATTTTTTGATAATTAGTTAGTTTTTGTCATAACTAGTATTTCTTGATAAGATGTAGAAATTATATTAAACCTAAAATCGGTGTTTATGAATTTTTTTAGTGGAGACTACCTTTGTGAGATATAATTTGAGCCTAATTTCCTTTATTCAGAGTGAAATATATATTTTTTCTACTCCAAACACATTTCTTATTTCTTCAAATTTTTAGATGATCTCTATAGGTATTAGCATTGAATGTATAAATTTTTTTCTCATCTTAATAGAGTATCATATATTTTTTATTATTTTTGCTTAGATTAAATGATTTGAGTAGAAATTGATAGTATATGCTTATATCTCGTTCATGCATGACTGCTACAAAAAAAGACATATTTGGGGTTACCTAAACCAAGATCAAACAGAAAAGCCACAAAATTAACCACTCACCAAAATCCAAAAAAAAATGTACAATCTGTACATGGGTTGACTCTCTAAAATACATATATTGAGAAATATCTTCAGAAAAAAATAGAGATAAAAAATATATAGTATAATCTACATACTATAACCCACATTGCCTACAAAGTTGTGAGTAAAAGTTAATTACAAAAGAAAGATATAGGAAATAATTCCCTAAAAAGTCATTGCACTCTCTTCATTTGTAAAAGGCATATATCTTGAAATTCTTTCTTAATGAGTTTGATTTATGCATGAAAATAATTTTTATATATGATATCTTTATAATTTATACATTTGATTCCTTTCATGAGATCAATGTTAAAATAACACTTTGAGCCTTTATTCTTTATACATATGCGAACATATTAGTTCATTTCTATACATCAACTCTTTCGCATATAAAATAGTATGAGTGTTTGAACCCATAGGATTCAGTGTTTCGAGAGTATTGACTTGTGAGGAATAGAGTCGAAGCGAATTCTGATTCATGACACTGAAATTGGGTAAAATTAAATTGATACATTTTTGATAAGAAATATGAAAATGATTTTCGACTAATTATTATAATAAATCATGATTGTTTAAAGAGATTAAAATAACTTATGCTTGAGATTTTAATTATGATCTTAAAGGAGATTAAAAAGTATGACACATTTTTGTGATATGTTGTTTACTCTTATTCTTAAAAATTAAATTTTGATTTTGTTGTAATTTTAGTTTTTGAGTTGATTGTTTTTATTGTTTCTTTTGATTTATACATTAAGTTCAATGTTTGTGGGTATCATTACTGAAAACCCTCACGAGACTCAAACTCGTCCACTAGGACAACCTAGGGGTTTAAAGGCTTGTTGCATAGGCTAAATGCAATCGTGTCAATCCACGGAAGTGATTTAGGATAGTTTAATTTTTAGTTTTTATCGCTTCTCTTGCTAAGGGACTAGCAAGAAGTTCGGGGGTTGTGATGAGTGCTCAAAAAGCACTAAAATTACCATGATTTTATGCACATTAATTGATTAAAAATATATATATTTATATGTTTTATCATATATTTATATAAATTTGTCTTTTTCGGAATCACGGGTATTTTTATTGTTTTTCAGGTATTTTGGCTTAAAAACGCAATTTAAAGACTCAAAGAGGAATACTTAAAGCAATACATCACAAATATATTAATAAATAAGTGGAAAAAGGTCAACAAACATGGAAATATTGGACAAAATGGTTCGAAAAGGTAAAAAATGTCAAAAAGACAGAAATCGCGCCGTTGCCCGGCTACAAGAAATTTCAGCCCAAATAAGAATCAATCTTGTTCACACGCGCCGAGCTGCAGCGCCTTCAAGAGCTCCGCGCGCCCAACGCGTTTTCGCCCCATTTTTCACGTGCAGCCACCCCCATGACGTCATGATGATGTCATCAATGACCTCACCATGTCCATTACGCATTTTTACATTTTTTAACATTTTTTAACATTTTTTTAACATTGTTTTACTCATTTTTTCTCTCCATCCTCACCTATAAATACCCCACTTCCCTTCACTTCAAAAACACACCTCAAAACACACTTCTCTCTTCTTTCTTTCTCTCCATTTCTTAGTTTTTTAGTTTTTCTTAGTTTTTCTTATGTTTTCTTAGTTTTTTGCTTTTCTTAGTTAATTTCTCTTAGTTTTAGAGTTCTTCCCTTTTTGGGAAGAACTAGTTATGTTTTTTGTAATTTATTAGCTTTTTGATTCAATAAATAGTAGTGCAAATTCCGTTTGGAGGTTTTCTAGCAACGGGAATGGCATCGAAGTACTGTAAAGTTTTTATTTTCTTTGCAGTTATTTTTTATGCTTTATTCTTACATGTTATATTTAATTTGTCTGTGATTAAATTTAACTGTGCTAGCTATTTGTAAACATGATATAATAATAATGTTGTTATGCTTGCGAAATATTAAATAGGTAAATATCTCTAAAATGAATTGATTTTATTTTTATTTAAGATTTTATATTAAGGATGTTAGAGAGAAATATATTATTTTTCATTACAAACTTAAATCTGAAAATTAGATTTTAAGGTTTAGTTATCCGGTCTGATTTAGAGTAGTGCTCTTTTATTTGTTGGTACAATCGCCCGGTAGTTAGAGTGAAGCTCTATTTCAAAAGTTTTTATAAGAATTATTATCTGAAAATGTATTGACAACATGTTTTCAGTAGTTGGTTTAAAACTTGAAAGTTAGTACTCGGATAACTAAATTCTTAGGTTTAATTTGGACACCTTGAATAAAGTTTAAACTGTCTAACCCCATCAAAGGTGGCATTTAAATGGTTCATTTTCAATCTCTTAGAAAAAGGAATTAATTTAATTAACCAAATTAGTTATCAACCCCACCCATAGGTGTTAATTGATTTGTTTAGTTAACAAAGAATATCTAACCCTACCAAAGGTGGTATTCATACAAAAAAGGGAGAATCAATAAATATCAATTCATATCTTTAATAACCTAAATAATACGAGCAAGCATAATTAACTTAGTTATTATATCCATAAATACTCCACTATTTATAAAAGATAAAATTTGCATGAATGTTTATTGAATCTATGTTTATTTTTATGTAAGTAGATTAAAAACACAAAACCCAAAATATCGTGACAGGATGTTTAGGATTTAATTTCGTTTTTAAAAGTTTGAATAATAAATTAAAAACCACATACATTCCTTCCTTAGATCGACCTTGGGAGTATACTTATCATTTTCTACGAAATGATTCGTGCACTTGCGAGAGTTTTATAAATATAAAACCAAAGTATTGGCCGGATTGGCGATGCCGGTTTTCGTTCATCAAAGTATTTGGCGATCACGATTCTGCTCATCAACTAACTAGTGAACAAAAGAAGAAACATCCCTAAAAGAAAGAAGAAACAATGAATGTTACTAAAATATTTAAGCATGTAAGAAAGACATAAGTTCCAACACAGAAACACAAACAAATCACACAAGTTTGGATAAATCATTGCAAGTATGTCATAGGTAGGTAAATAAATTATATAACATACATATGCATAAAGAAAACCAGAGTAAGCATAGAATAGGGAGACATATAAAGGTACATGCATGAAACAATACCTCAAAAATCTCCAAAGATACACATAAAACACAAGAAAAGGAGGATTAGATAAAATAAGAATAGACTCCAACGGGAGATAGATGAAGGACCAACACACAACGTACTAGGTACAGGAAAGAGAATCCTAGTAAATTCAAGTGGGATGCAATCTATATGACATGGAATATGAATGACAAGACTGCAAAAAATATAATCATAATACTTTGGCTCTAAATGATGAGCATGTGACATGATGTGCATAAAAAAGGCCACAGAGGAAGAAGCAAGCAATATGCAAGACAAAAGCATATAATGAACATGTCAAAGAAACTAGCATGTGTGAAAACTAGTAAAGGATTAGTTAGACATGTAAAGCAATAAATATGACAATTAACATACTATGCACACCAAGGAAATAGTAAGAAAGAGACAAGAAGAAGTGTTAAATAGATGAACACAAACGAAAAGATAAAAATTCACATACAGAAAGATGGGAAACAAAGAGAGGTATGAAAATAAGTAACACAACCCCAACAAATCACCCGAAAATAGTGACCAAACTACATCCCTTCATTTAAAAGAATTTATGAAGAGAAAGAGAACTTAGATATAGTCTCTAACTCATATGAGCATGAGGTGTATATGAAACTTGTGATCTATTTTTTTTAGTTTTTAGAAAACTCAATCGAGTCATCCATATAAGTTGGGCCAGGTAGACTTTTTGAAGTAAATTTTCTTCTTTTTATATTATGCCTCAAATGCATAATGTAGCCTACTTGAACATACTCGAATGAGTCATGATAGGTAAATACAGGCAAGGAAGATAGGGGTAAATGAATTGAAATACTTTGAGATGAACTTCTTACATATCTAAGGCACTACCTTGTGAGATGGGAAGTTCTGACACAAAGATAATAGGTACAATGAGTGAAGTTAAAGAATCTGGATCCCTAATTTTGAGTAGTTGTATGTAGAGGTGTTGTGTGTTTTGGAACACACATAAAATCGTGCAAGCATACACGGTCACAAGTAATAAATATTTGTAAGTAAAGTATCGTTCCCACGAGGATTTGTTACTATAGTTTGTTGAGTACTAAAATTGTATCTCTCTAATTTTATCCAAAATAATCGTTCATTTAAAATAAAGGTAATAAGAAAATAAGAGAACTCTAGGATTTCATTTTTTCACCAAACTAATCCACTCAAATGATGTTATTTTCTTTTGATTTATATTTTTTAGTACATTTAATTTGTCAACCGAAAACTTCTTTTTTTATTCATATATCTCTTCCGAGCTCCATATAAACACACCTCGTTAAATTAATTCACTATATCTCTATGAGAATTAAATTCAACAAGATTCATTAAGTTCTAAGTTATCAAATGGTCACACATACAATTAGGGTATATTCCTATCCTTCATCATACATGTCATTTTATCTAAGAGATATTTACACAAAAATGCCTTTCTCAAGTTTATTTTTATGCCACAAATCGTTTTGATAAAATTTGTAAATAATAAAAAAGCATTAAGCGCAAGATAAAACGAACAAATCAAACGTCTTATAAATCTATCAAAAATAATTAAAATCAAAGCTTCATAAATTTAGATCAAATGCAACCCTAGAAAAATTAAATTACTTCATTAAATTAAAATAAAAATAACAACAACTACAGAAAAATAAGATGAAGAAGAAGGAAAATTAAAACATCACATAGAAAAATATTTGGCACGCATGGAACACAACAGAAGCCAAAATGGCTTCTGCGTGTTCCACAGTCCAACCCCTAACTTGAACCAAAAAATCTCCATGGAAAAAACTCCAAAACTCTATCATAATATCACCTATTTATAGCTAAAAAAATACATCTAAAATAATACATTTTTTTTATTTTTCAGAAACGCGTAAAAAAAATATTCCCTCGAAAGTAAAATAGATGCGTTTCGAAATTCGATATCGAAAAACTTAAAAATCACGCGTAGACAAGCGCCATTCGGATTTTATTTAAATTCAAAGTGCATGCCATGTGTCCACCTCTGATTCGCTGCAAGGATTAATGCAGACACGTGGCAGCATTTCATTAGCTGTTGGGAACGGGCACACGATGGATTGTCGCACGGGAGCCAACGGCTACAAAACGGGCGTGATCCAGCGCGGTCAAGCGCATTGTAAAATACCACGTGTCATAATATTGTTGGCTTCAAAATAAAGGAGACACGTGGCTACTTCTTATTCAAGAGACCTTGATGGTGCACGCCGCTTAGATGAACCGCGTCGCACACGATTTTTAGACAAACGGTTCGGTGCGCGACAGCTTGGTTCCACGCGCTTCAATCTGGACCGTTCATCTGATCCAACGATGAGAGATGCAACTCGGGGGAATTTATGCTCGGCCGACATGTGGGTCCCACTCTACACGCCGGCCTGTACGGCAGGTGGGCCCCACTCGGGCGCCGAGCCGCGTAAAAGCTTCTGCACACACGCGATTTGGTCGGGCGTGATCTGGACGCGCGAATCGTAGCCGTTTATTCTTTGATCAGACGGTCCACGATTGGCGCTTGCTGTTTCCGCGTGGTTCTTCTAATCTGTGCAGAAAATTTAATTTTCTTAATTATATTTTGACCCACAAATATATTTCAAATTACATTTTGAACTTTCTTAAATTATAGTTAAGCCCTTTGCTAATTTCAAATTAAATTTTTAAACTTTTAATAATTATAATTAAGCCCAAATTTAATTTAAATTATATTTTCGATTTTTATAAATTGTAATTAAGAACTATATTATTTGAAATTATATTTGTGGACTTACATTTTCGATACAAATTATTTAATTTTATTAAAAATGTATTTTTAATGCATAAAAGGAAAATATTAATTTATTTAACAAAAATTGACTAAATATTAAAAGAACATAGCAATTATCATTACTAAAATTGATGAAAATAACTATATAAAATACAGTTATCAAGAGGCAAGAAAGAAGAGGTTCTCATGTTAACTTTCATACGAGGATGAGAAGTTATTATTTCGCAATGAGGTCTCACATGTCCTAGTTCACCATAGTGGTGATAAATAGAGATATCATTAGGTAAAGGGAGTAAACCACTACCAAAGTGATGGAAAGTGTTAGCTTTAGGTGAATGGTTCACTTTGCTAGAGGAACCAAGCTAGAATGTGAAACTGACTTACCTTTAGGGGTGGCAATAACTGACTTCAACTTTGAATCTTGATTAATAGACTTGAAAAACTTAGGGACAATAGAAGTAAAAGTATAAACCCCTTTAATTATAATTGATATCACGTTTATCACCAAACGACTTTTTATTTTTGATAATTTCACATAATTTTTAGGGATAGAATTCATTTTATTGACAATAGAGGAAGATTGAGCTTATTCATCACTCATGCATATTTTATTTTTTTAAGTTATAATCAACTCTTCCTTATTCGTAAGAAAAGATTCCATGTAAGCTATTGAATTATTGAGAATCATGGCTCTCTCACTCATATGTTTTACTTCATCTTCTTTCTTAGTGAGAGCATAAGTTAGATACTCATTGGCTCTTTCAAGGATAGTGAACTACTTATTTAACTATTCAATTTCATCCTTTTGATCATTCCAGTGATCATGATTGACATATAAAGGAGTAGCTTTATTAGAGGTGTAACACTTCAATTGTTCCTCAAGAATCTTCATATTCTAGAGATTTGCGCCAAAATTTTTTTGCAAATCTAAATGTATTTTTTGAATGACTTCAAACATGTTAGTGATATTATATTGTTGATCATCAGTTAATGAGTTTTTTTCCTCAAGAGTTTTCTTTAGAGTACTTATCTCATGCTCCTTTTCATCTAGGCTCTTCAAAGCCTTTTTCTTAGCTTTTTTTATTTGATATGCTCTAATAAGAGTCATCATTACTAAAAACTGTTGCAAACATATCTTCTCTTAGATCACTTTTCGTGGTTGTCTTGAGAGCCAAGATTTTTCCCTTATCGGAAGCAGACTACTCCTATCTTGGAAACATATGATGTAGTTTAAAGACCTATAGGTCACCAACTAGTTCATTCCCTAAAAGCTCACCAGGTTTGTACATAGATTCAAGTATAATAACTTTAGCATGAAATTGATAAGATAGACTAGCAATGATTTTCTTAATCTATTTTTCCCCAATGATGGGTCTACCCAAGCTGTATGAGAAATTGACAATGTTGGAGGACCATGCATAAAATTTATCAAAATCTCATTTTCTTGCATAATGTACATATCAAAGTCTCTATTCAACTTTAGCATTCTAAACCTCTTCACTACAGAAGTACCTTTATGAGTTGCCTCCAAAATATCCCAAGCTTGTTTAGAAGTTGTGTAACTCTAAATCCTTCTAATCTCATTAGGCATCACACCCCTAATGATATCATATAAACCTTTTCTATTCCATTCAAACTCCTTGGATTCTTCATTCATCCACTCAATCATTGGTTTAGGTATAACAGTACTATCAGGTAAAGCTTTTGTTGGGTAGGTCTAACCATTCTCAACAAGGAACCACACATAATCATCTTGGGACCACAAGAAGGTCATCATTTGTTATTTCTAAGAGGCATAGTTTAGCCCATTGAAAGGTGGAGATCTACCTATATTACCTCATTCTTTTGATTCCATCAAAGACAATACGTGTGTATGAAAAAGTGAGTTAATAGAATCAACATCAGAACGATTAAATCCAAAGGGTGAACCCATTCTGGTACCAATTGAAAAAGTCCATGACTCGGTCAACGACTAGGGTAAGGAGATATAGAATCCTAAAGGACCCAAACCCAACTCGTAAGAAACATAATAGTAGAACACTTAAATAGTTCTCACAGTGGAAGCATAAAAAATATACTATCAAAAGCATATGACTTTAATAATATATATTATATATGAAGCAGAAAACAAGTAAATCATAAATGTTTTATAATTAAAGTTTAAGCTTATAATATGTTGAAATATACACATTTTAAAATTTGATTGTGCTAACACAATATCATATCATGCATAACAATCAATATAACAAGGAAAATCCATATAGAGGTCATATCTACATGGTAACATCCTGGGGTTTCTTAAGGCAACCATGTAGCAATAAATAATTCACTAAATAGTAAACAAGTTACAATACTATCATACAATAAAACCATTATTACCTCTATCAGCTAAGACCTCTATCCAAACTGCCTATTATTGCTCTTCACTTGATACTTCTGTAGCTATTTGGTTCCAGACTTGAACTCGACTATCCTCCACAAATAACATCACCCAATGTAGTGTGTTAGGTAACCAATAACCAGTAATTGGAAGCGTAACAACTCACAACCTCAAAGGAAACATAGTCCACTACAAGTATCAAATCTCATATGGAAGACACATAGTCAAATCATGTACTGACATAGATAACGATTTAATAACTAACCATAATATGACTCACTCTCAAATATAAGCTCTCCAAAATAATTTTGAAAATAGATATAAATCTCAGTGCGAATTTTGATAGAGTTTTAGCTCTTAAACAATGGATAAATAGAAGAGAAATAAGTAGGTTCTAAATGCACAGCTCGTTAGCCACCTCGCCAAGGGTGTTGACAAGGGTGTTAGTGAGATCTTTGGAGAAATCATTGGAAAGTTGCTAAAAAGTTTCATTTTTCTATTTTTAAAAATGTTGAGTACTATCCATAAATATATGTACCTGAAACACGACAAAAACCATAAGAAACAACATCGGCTCGATTGCGAAAGACCAAAAACTCTCAACCTATCATGTACACTATGAACACCATCCGTGTGGTATGTGTAAACATGTTTGCATACAAAGTGTACCTAACTATGTGCATGTTTAAATTACTGATCAGTAGTAACCAACCTTACGCAGAAGAAGACAAATGCTATAACTATAAAGAAAACTGACACCTTGTTTTGTACATGAAAAACAAAAACACAGATACAAGTACAATAGGACTTATAAAATATGAATTATAAATTTTTAGGAGTGATGTTTACTTAAAGCTAGTGGTCACTCAGGTAAACTAAGAGCTTAGGATTACCAAAATTGTAACAATGTGAGATTTAAAGATCATATAGCTCGCTCAAGCCTTGCACATTTGGTAAGTGTAACATATGAGCAAGTTGACATGGTTTTATTGTCAGTATTTTTGAATGATGATATATTGAGACAAACATTTTTCAAATTCTATTTAAGGCTATGACTATTACCTTGTATGACAACGAATGCCTTTTAGGTCTTCGTACGGGTCAAGCTTACATTGGACTTATGGAAAAATTGAAGAGAAGTGATTCTATATGCCTTTTGATGAATGATTTTAGAATTGATGAAGAAAAGTGAAAACACAAATGAGTGATAGAGGACAAACTATAATGATAGAATGGTTGAGAAAATAATTCAATGACTTAGTCATAAAAAATGATGATGACTTTATTGATTGAACAACTAGAGCCTTCTTATTATACCTATTTAGATGCACATCATTTACAGAAAAGAAAGATGGTTCTCTACAATTTTGTTATTTGACACTCCTTATAGATTTAGGTAGGTTAGGATAAATGAGTATGCATGGGGGACAGGGGCACTAGCATATTTTTATTGACAATTTGGTGTATCTAGTTGACATGGTTGAAGGAAATTTGTTGGATATATAACCTTATTGCAATCATGGAAATATGAATATTTCCTATGTTGTAGTCCTTTCTTTAATCCAAACTATAATGATTGTGATTGGACACGAATTGTGTGCAATGAATACACAACTATATGTATCACAAAAAATAATATAATGATAAGAAAAAAATATTTTCACGGAGATTATGTTATTAGAAACTAATTTTTAAAACAAAAAAAAATCAATTTTTTTTGTGTTTTTATGTTTTAAGAACGCAAAGTTAAAAGAACTAAATATAAATAGTAACAATTAATTAACTCAAATTTGATAGCTAAGAAGATATATGAGAAAATATCTAAAAATACTTAATCCCTCAATTTTCTAAATATATGAATCACTAAAGTTCTCCAATATAATTATTAATCAATTAAATGATCCACTGAATCTAATATAGCATGAATTCCTCTCTGAATTAAACTACAAATCATATAGTAATTAAAATTATTACACTTTCATGTCAATTAAATTACATACTACTCATTAAATTCATTAATTATGGATCACATACATAAGAATCATATATATATGTCCAGAAACTATGCATGTCATTTAATTAACACAAACAATTAAATAATTCTCTCAAATCTATTTAATTTCCTATATAGATCATTTGTTGACTAAATAATTAATAGCATAAAAATTAGATTAAATAATATAATTAAATTGAAATCATAATTGAGGTAAAATATTAGATTATCACATGTTGAAAATTGGGTTCATAAGACCCTTAGATTAATAAATTAGTTAGATTTACTTTTGTTCATAAAACTCATATTTTTCATAAACTCAATCAATCTCTTGAATTGTAATACCAATCTCCTATTGAATCTATCTCCCTTTGAATTTTTCCCTCTTTTTGGCTCCAAAAACTAATAAAAATTATGTTAATTTTGGTTCATTAGGATTTATGGGACAATTAGGGGGTTAAATTAAGCTCGGGTGGAATCTAGATCTTTAGATAAGCTTCAGATCAAGGGATGAGATGAAAAAAGACAAAATTAATAGGGTTATCCAATAAGAACATGACATGTGGCATAGGGATTTACAAGGCGAATCAGCGCATGATGCATGGCATCAGTGGACTAGTTTGGTCAACGTGACTGAGCCAGTTTCATATGGCATGATGTGATTCATGCTACGGATTGCATGGCTCTCTAGTTGGAATAATGGTCAAATAATGTGTTAACGTGTAGCCATTGGTAGCATTGTGAAACTCAGAATGAACACCATGCTAACACGTGGCATGACGTTGTATCACACTATGCACATAACGTTGCATGATTGGCCTTATCTGCTTGCATGGAACCCACGTGGCTTACTTTCTCATATCCTTTACTTATGTGGCATCCACGTGGTATCTTCTGATCGGTTATGCATTAAAAAATTCATAAAAATCCAAAACAATTCTAAAAACTTCTAGAAAATTCTCAAAAATTAAATTTTCATCCATTTTCACTAGAAAGTTCATATTTTAATATTTTTAACCCAAAAAATACTACTTATTGAATAAAAAAAGAAAACATAAAGAAGAAAAATACACTAATGACTCTACTTTCATAAGGCCTTTAGATTGTCAGCCACATGTTCATTGTTAGTTGATACAGACATGAGTTAACACTGATTTAGTTTACTTACAATCCCTCCTTGAATAGTTAAATGGTTTATGTCCTATATATGTAAGTCAAATAAAATTAAAACCTAATGTTCACTTTTAGTTATTACAATCATTAAATTTATGTTATGTTTTCAATTGTTTTGTAGGTTATTTGGAATCGTTATATGCACACTAACTTACCAAATATGACATTCTTCCATAAATGTATAAAAGTTATTGATGTTTTGGATCCATACCATAGTTATCAAGTTTTACGCAATTATGACATGTTCAAATCATACCACTCAATCCAATTTCCCCATCTTGAGTAATGAGTGGACCCAATGCATCAAAACACATAGTAAATTTCAAGATTCCCTACTAGTATTGAGATAATTGGGATAATCAATTATTATCGCCTCATGCTCGTAGTGGTGTTATTTTTCACCCTTCTGATTGTGTGCCAAAGTTTATGGAATGGTATCGATCTATTTCACACGTTCATGTACAAAATCCTATACACAGGCTTTACTAAAGGATATACTAATTTGAACATTATACTTGGATTTGTTTAAATTTGTGATGTTTAAATATATGGCTAGTTCCTATCTTTTAATGACACTTTTGTTTCAAGTAAGTTGATTATTTTGTAAGTGTTTAAAAAAAATTAGTATAGGAAATCTCATATATATATGTTAGATAAATATATTAGAAAATCATATAGGTTTCATAGAGGTTAAAAATTACATGTTTGGTAAATACAATTGATAATGGTTGAAATCCATATGTTTAGTAAAAAGGGTTGAAATTTTTGTATATGTTCGGTAAATCCTATGAAAATTTCACATATGTTTGGTGAAGACATATGAACATTTTACTAATGTTCGGTAAAACCATTTGAATGTTTAATTAGATGAGCCATTTATAAAGATTAAAAATCAAGGTCATCCTTTAGAGAAAGATACTTCAATATGCCAAGATCCCTCTGCATTTGTGTATACATTATCTAATAATGCACTTGATTATAATTTATCTATAGCAAACATGGTTCCAAGAGTCTCAACATTGAGACTTAAGGGGCCAGTTCAAAAGCTTTGAACAGCTCTTCATCATACACTAGCCAATTGCCTATTGCAATTGTTCCATCAATTAAAGGTGTCAATAATTTTAAGGAAGATGTAAATAGTGGATTTAGAGAGATAGCTGTTGTAGTTGGATACGGTGAAGGTAGATGGGATCAAGTAAAGACTAATATGCTTCAAGAATTAAGAATCCATTATAATGATTGCACACACATGTTTTGAGACGTTAAAATAGTTAACAACCTCCACCAAAAAATTCATCATTTTCAAAGTCTACAGATTATGAGAAGTGAATGACATTACCTAACTTAGGTCATATTATTACTGCTACATATAGTAATGTGATGGCTATATTTAGCATGCATGCATCATATACATTTCTTCCCCTTTGGTCTAAAGCATCACAATCTCATATGTTGATTTCTATAGGTTTTATTAATAATAACCATTTTATGCAGGTAACAAAAGTTTTACACTACACCAATGTAGAATAATTTGCTAAATTTAAATGGTCATATGAATGGGATGCATTTCATCATGCTTGTCTAAAAGGATGGGCCTTGCTGTACACAAAACAAATTCTACTTTGAGTCAATGAAACCTTCATGTAACAAAAAGGATCCCAAAACTCTTATATTAGAATAGATATGTGATGTGGTAGTATAGGAAAATATGTAAACAGACGTTCAAAAAGATGTGTCGAACATTCCAAAATGTTCAGCGTGATTATCGAACATATAAAAAATGTGCAAAAGGCTTAACGAACATATACTTTTGCCCAAAATTATAGCATCTTTAGCATTTTCATTTGTGTATTCTTTTCACTTAAATCAAAACATTGTTTTAAAGCCGTCAATAAGGGTATACAGTCTAACTTCTCTTTCTTAAGATATGTAATCTAACTTCTATTTATTAACTAGTGAGGTGGGAATGTAATTAAGTTTTTTTCTAATGGGCATGAATCAAGGATTATTTAGGTGTTCACTTCTTTATTTATATTATGCAATCTTATGAGTATAAGGTAATCCATGACTTTGACACTTCACATAACCACACGCTATAGCATCAACCCATATATGCTCCGCCCTTTCTACTTCTTTCAAAATTATCTTCATTGTATTCAAAGAGTTAACTCACTAAACAACCATAGTGGTTTAAAATTATGTTGAACTATGATTAAGCTCTTTTCAAATGAGGCTCTGATTTCAATGTATTATAGCTACAACAATTCATGAATATTTTCTCAATTAGTAACCAAATTCCCTTGTGATATCCTTAGTTGTTTTTTCAATGAAGAATGTGTATTTTCTGCCCTATTAATCAAATTAAATCTTATTTTAGCAAAATAATTACATTTAATAATATTATTTCATAAAATCAACAAAAATATAAAATTTATCTATTTGTCGTGATATTACCGAAATACATATGTAAATCTATCCAGACTGACACAAAATTCTCTTTATATTTACTTAACCAAGCTTTCTTAACATATCTAATTGCATCATTGACATCTCCAAATTTTTTTAGGTGAGATACAATGTCAGTGTATTCTTCAAAAACTTTGACAACTCAACATCTTTCCACATGCTTTGGAAGAAAATCCATCTATCTTGATCTTCACAATATTTCTTTGTATTAGCAATAATTTTTTTTTTGAAATGTGCTTCCTACAAAGTGGGTTAAACGAAGAGGGAAACCCATTATATCATTCATTAAACACCTCAACATCATTATTTCCCAATGGTAATTGTCTTCTTTCTCATGTTCAAGATAAACATGTGCAATTGAGAATGTCTTCTCTGTAGATGTCACCCCAACAATCTTAAGAAAAGATAACCTATATTTTTTGGTCTTATATGTGCAATCCATAATAAGGACATAAGGGAAAGCTCATAATAAGTCAATATAAAGTGGATGTGCAAAGAAAAAGTATGTAATGACATTATCCTTATCATTCTTTCTATGCCACTTTATGTATCTATGCTTCTACAATTTGTGCAGCAATTGTTGTAGTATATACCATCCTGTTTTTTCATTGAATCTATACTTAAGCATGAATTATAAATATGTTTCATTGTAGTGGCATTGTTCACATGATGTTGTTTGATTATATATAAAATATATTTAGGTCTCACATTGCACTTTGACATATTAATCAATAAATTTAGCTATGAACTAGTAAGTTTTACAACAAATGTGCGTCCCTAAAAGTGTTGCATCAAAGAATGTTTATGAATACTACAAACACCAAGAATGGTTATTAATACAATAAATAACTTTTACCATCCATTCATTACCATTATGGCTCATTCTTCCTCTTAAACAAAATGGATAGTTACACTTCGTCATCCCATTGTGTTTATCAAGTTTTTTCTTCTTATTTAATGGTTTTGAAGGTTCTTTCATTGCCTATGATGCACAAAACTTTTATAGTCAAATTTTATAAATATATAATAAGCTTGTAACTACACAAAATATTTATAATAAGTGATAAATATACTTCCAAAATTGGTCTAAAGAGTAACTATGTGATTTTAAATAATTCAACAAATCTCTTAAAAAAACATAAAAAATAAACCTAAACATTCTGTCACAATATTTGCTTTTTAAAATATTAAACTAATAAAAAAATAGAAGAATGATGGAAAGAAGATTGATTCAAATAATTCTAGAAAGATAAACAATTAACATTAATAAAGAATTTATGAAAATTATTAGCTAGTTGACCATGCTTGCTTGGAATCAATTAGGTTATTAAAGATATAAATTTAGATTATTGATTTTTTTTTGTTTTATGTATGAAAAAAGTCTTTTGTCATGGATTAGTAATTGATTAGATTAAATTATGCTTTATTCTTAAGGTAAGAGAAAACCATTTAAATCAATGCTTTTAGTTAGGCTATCAATTTAAACTGTTATTCGAGATATCAAAATTAGATCCTAAAACCTATTTTTGAAATTTTAAATCTATTACAAAAAATATGTCGTTAATATCATAATCAATAATAAATTTTGGAGAAATCTTGAATAAAGAAATAATATCAATTTATTTTGTAAAAATATTCACCTAAATAAATTTTCACAAACATGATAACATAACTAATATTGCATAGTAATAATCAACCATGTATACTCATATTTAATAAATGACCAGTAAATTAAGAGTAACATTCAAAGAAAGAAACAAATATTGAACCTATATATAATTGAATACAAATATGATAAATACCTCAATGTATTCTTCAATATATAAATTATTTATGTAATTACCTGTAATCTAAAAATCCTAAAGATCCTAGGTAAAACTATATAGTTGTACTCTATTCTAGATGAAAAACTAAAAAAAAACATGTACTTGTAGTTGAGGCTAGCTAGAAAGAGCTTTGGGTCAGAAAAACATTTATGCACCGTAATCCACTTTTATCCACTCTAACCTAAGTCTTGTAATGATTCACCTCATTTTACCTGGAATAGGTCATGTTGTAACTCAATGTTGCCACACCGTGGCACAACACAAAATACATGAATATTGACTTTAAACAGTTAGGGGTGTACTGTGAGCCAATATATTTCATACCGTAACCCACGATGCTTGATTTCATTTCTTGATTTCACCTCTGGTCGGATCAAATAAAAGCCTTAAATGTATTGTTCTTTTAATCTTTTAAGGAGAAAATGAGTACTTCATATGTGATTCTTCATGTGTTATTTAATTTACCAAATTGAAGTGAAAAATACATGAAATACAATAGAAAATATACGTGATTTGAAACACATAGATTTGTTTAAATAATGATAAAATTATACATATTCAAATCTATTTATTACATTTAAACGTAAATAAATCATAAAATATTAGTACTTTTCAATCACTCATCACTCTATAAGGCCCACTTCTTTCACAACTAAAATCTATCATTGGCCTTCTATGTTTTGAATCTAACTTTGAATGTTTCTTTATAATAATCATCATTTTTTGTCCAGTAAATTTTTTACACTCAACTAAGTTTTCTTTTAAGAAGAAAACTACAACAAATACTTATATTAATTAAATTATTATCAAAATTAATTTAATTTAAATTATTTAAATCAAAGATATACTTACCCTATATATTTCAAATAAATTGTTAAAATCAATATGTAAAGGATCATGATCATTATAAGAAGAGTTTAACTATATAACAATAAAAAATCATGTTAGAAGTTCATTAGTGAATTTAGATACAAATGACAAACGTTTGGTTGTTCTTATTGAAAGGTTTCAACAGATTTGGCATAAATTTTTGAACATATTTAATATGTTTGGCAAAGGTGTTTGAACATATTTAAAATGTTTAGTATAGATCTTTGAACATATTTAAAAGGTACGGTTAGTGTTATTGAACAAATATTGATTTGTTTATATACATATATAAATGTTCATATAGTTTTAGCACAATTTTGTTATATATTCGATTCAAAATATCAAACATTTTTATTATGTACGGCTTTGGTTCGTCGAACATACATGAATTCTCGAAAAAATTCTACAAAAAAAAATTGAAAAATTGCAATATACCTCTTTTAACTCTTCTTCGATCTTCAATATTTGAGTATTTAAGTTTTTTATTTTAAATTAAATAGAATGTATAATAGTTATATGATTTGAAAATAGGGTTGAAGTTGGTGGTGGTGGGGTGGAAGTGAGAAAGGTATTTTAGCTTGAAGAAGAAGTGTAAGATGTATAAGAAGAGATTATAAATATTATTTTTTATCATATTTTAATTATTTTAAATAATTTAAAATATTTTGGGTATATTAGTTAGATAGGTGGGATGTAAGTAGAAAACTCTTTGCATCATGAGTCCATGGCTCTTTTGCACTTAGATCACGTGTTAGAATATTCTTGAAAATAAATCATTTATTTATTTTTTTAAATAATTTTACACATGTTACAATATAAATAGTGTGTAAAATGAGTGCTAATTTTTATGTTATTATCATTTCTCTTTGTATTGGGTATTCAGGTTGCAAAATAAATTAAGGGAAAAAAGGTGAAAAAATACTCATAATATAAGATTGAATAAGATAAATATTTATAATTTAATTTGAATTAATCTCAATACATGCTTTATTATTATTTATGTTAATGTTTACAATTTTATTCTTTCTTCAATTCTCACTTCTACATAATTGGCACATTCTCCTATTAAATTTTCTCACTTTATTGTTACAAGTATTTGTAAAATTTGCACACATGTAAATTAAAATTCTACAAATTCATGAAACTTGTGTTATTTTTTAATTTTATATGTAAAAATTATACACGCTGAAATCTACATAGTGATTTTTTAAAACTCAAATGCATTTTTAAATTTTACTCAAACTAGACCTTAATTTGGGAGATTTTGTAAAATAAAAATAAATAAATTGAGAAGCACACTAGGATATTGCAGATTTTGCAACAAAATGAATAAATGTATAGGGTAATAACAAATAACATTACATGTAGAGCATCATCTCCTCCCTCTCTCTCTCTATTTGTAATATTTTGTTGCAAATTCATAGGGATATTATAGAATCAGTGGGGGTGATCAAATATAAAAGTTTGGAGTCAAAGCATTGCAAGTGTGAAGAAGAATAAGAAGAAATTTTGAGCACCAAGAATTTGGAAGGGCACTCAGGTGGCTCTATGGATGATCATGAGCCCTATTGTGAGAGATTGATCCATAACAAGTACAAAATGGCAAAAAAGGCATTATTGGCTTGGCACTCGAAATCAGATGTGTTTTCTTGTAAAAGTGCTTAGGTGATACATAGGATTTCTTAATAATCTCTTTGAGTTTAAGAGATATCATTATTGTGTTGGTTTTATGTGAAATATTTTTGGCCAAAACTTAATTTTTATCGATGAAAATTGTAAAAAATTTTGGGGAAACAATTTTTTTACCAACAAGATCCTTATGATGTTAATAATTTAATTATTAAAAGTAGAACAATAATTTATATCCTTGAGAACCAATGGATGGAACCTTTAAGGAATTTAAGACTTGTCTCCCAACGAAGATGAACAAAAAAAGACCATATTTTGCAATCTTCAAGTGGATCAAAAATAACTTTTAGTTCCCCAACTAGAATCCCTTATAAGTGAAGCTATTTGTTTTCCAATAACGACAATATTTCAATCAAGAAATAATTTCTTGAACAATGTGTTTAGAAAATTTTGTTTTTATAAAATTCTTTTAATATTGAGCGTCGGAAATTCTTCAATCTTATATCAAGTGTCGATATATGAGAGGGGAAGTAGGGTGTAAAAATAGTCTTCAAAACCTAGCACAAGTTGATTAGGGATATGAAAATCCTTATCAACTTATAGAGGCCTTTACACAATTATATTGTGTTCTATTAAGAATCCAATTCATATTCTATTTCTCTCTAGCCTATAATGCCGTATGTAAAAATTAATTCCCTTATTGTGTGCTTAATCTAATCCAATTAAAATTATTTAATCCAATATTAAATCTAATTTTACAATTTATTAAAATATCATTGCTTGTTCCACAAGTTTTAAATGCCTATCAAACATTTAAATTTTTTATTTTAATGTTATAATTAATTCTTATAACTATTTAGTTAAACTAAATAATATATAACTAATCTTCATGGATTAAGCAACTAAGTAAAATTGTTATTATTTTTCCCTTACATATTTATTTGACATCGATGTGTCTCATATAATGTTCAAATTCGTAAATATGAATTTTGATAACATAAATAATTAATTCTAAATCAACTATTTATTTATCTTGGAAGCAACAATGTCTATTCATTGTCATGGAGCAAGCTTGAGGACCTATGAAACTATAATTTCAAACTTGATTAAAACATTAATACATTAATTAACCATTTAGTTAATTATCAAACTTATTAATCTCAAAGTTACTCCAATATAAACTTAAAGTGAAATCTTAAATATCATAGTTGATATTTTCCGAACACAATTTATTTGAGTAATCTATTGATATAATCATTATGTGTAACTAAATTCCTCAATGCTAGTTTGTAATATGATGAAGGTCATTAAGTTAATTTTGCCTCCTCTATTATATTTTTTCCTTGAGTACTCACTATGCGTATGAACAAATATCTATAATCATATTATAGATTGCATATAGTTATCCATGCTCTAGATTGCTAAACAAAGAAATTACTATCTAAAATTTATTAACAAATAAAGTGAATTTCACATCTTGTAAGATATCCTATTAGTCCACCATAAACACCATGATACCAAGAAATAAAGGCGTCTTAGCCCACTAGTATAGGCATCATTAAATATGTCAAATATCAGTGTGCTACAATAAAGAGCCAGCTAAATCACTCAGAATTAAGATCATCTTGCACATAGCCATCGATTGGTATATGTAGAAACATTTATGTGCAAACATATATTAAAGGTATTTATAATATATTTGGTGTTGTTATGTATAATAAACTATTATGCAAAAAAATTCAACTAGATGTCTCCACATCAGTTACCCGGTAACTCCATTCTAAATGGATATGAACCGTACTAGTATCTTAATTAAAGTTTTACTTAAAGATCCCTTTGCCAAACTTTAATTAATGGCCATATGATACTTTTCATTATTTTACATAAATTCACTCATCTTGTGTACATGATGATACACTAGTTTTAAGCGGATATAAATAATCAAGAATTTTTCAATGATTTATTTGAAAAATATATTAGTACGTGTAAATAAATAAAATATTCATCTTATTTATTATAATTTCAATAAAGTTTAAAATGCAAACACATTTGCATTTACGTTTCATATCCTAACATATTGTGCTTAAGAGATGCAAGAAAAGAGGAGATGAAGCTTTGAAAATTGATATGGTTTTGTGAGCTTAAGGTTGTCTCTTTTAGTGCTTTTTTTAGTGAGTGATTCTCTTCAATTTGTGTTCTCCATTTTATTTTTATTATTACATTTAAAGTTAGTGGAACTCATAACTTGGCGGTATAAAGAAGTAGACTAAACTCACAATATTTGTTAGGTTGAACAACTATAAATTCTTAATAAGTTCTTTCCTTTATCTATTGCTTTACAATCTTTTTTATCTTTTATATCAACTTAAGAGCTCAATAGTTTTGTTTGTTGGATTGGTTTTGATGGGCTTGGAAATTTTCCTTTGTTCTTGGATTGTTCAATACTAGCAATAGCAAATGGCTCATTTCATGACACTATTTTTGTCTAGAAATAATCACATATGTAATTCTTTCTTTTTTTCTTTTTAGAAATATATAATTTTCTTGTACAAGGGTGGAGCCATAAAATATTTTAAGGGGTTGAAGATTTTTTTTCTATGTCATATTACAATACAAAACTTAGAGCTTTACTTTAACATTTTATGAAAATTACCTAAATAAATAAAAGGTAAAATACAATAAAGTTCATACATAAACATAGTGAAATAACTAATTAATTACAACGTTAAAACTCAAAATAAAATAAATTTATTAAAGTCTAAAATATGGGATATAATTTAGGTAATCAAATTAAAGATATATTGATGATGAGTCACAAGACCGGCATTACAAATAACGATCTTGCAAAATACCCTTTTATGGTTTTATAATTTGTAAAATTCTCGCAAGTGCATGAATCATTTTATAGATAAGAATGATAAGTATACTCCTAAGGTCGACCTAAGAAAGAAATATATGTGGTTTTTAATTTATTATTCAAAATCTTAAAAATGAAATTAAATCCTAAACATCCTGCCACAATATTTAGGTTTGTTTGTTTCCTAATCTAATAACATAAAAATAAACATAAACATAGATATAGATTCAATAAATAATAATGCAAATTTTATCATTCTTAATAGTGGAGTATTTAAGGATATAATAATTAAGTTAATTATATTTGCTCATATTATTTAGGTTATTAAAGATATAAATTGATATTTGTTGATTTTCTCTTTTTTGTATAAAAGTGTCCTTAGGTAGGGCCTAAATTCTTTTGTTTAATATTAATTAACTAATATCCTTAGGTAGATTTTATTAATTAATTAAATATTAAATTTTAGCTTTATTTTTAAGAAAATAGCAAACCATCTAATCACAGCTTTAGGCGGAGTCAAATAATTAGACTTTATTCAAGGTGTCCAAATTAAACCTAAGAATTTAATTATCCAAGTACTAACTTTCAAGTTTTAAAACCATTACTAAAAATATGTCGTCAATACATTTTTGAATAATAATTCTTATAAAAAAACTTTTGAAATAGAGTTTCACTCTAACTACCGAGCGATTGTACCAACAAATAAAAGAGCACTACTCTAAATCAGACCGGATAATTAAATCTTAAAATGTAATTTTCATATTTAAGTTTGTAATGAAAAATAATGCATTTCTCTCTAACATTCTTAATATAAAATCTTGATTAAAAACAAAATCAATTTATTTTATGAAAATGTTTTACCTATTTAATATTTCATAAGTATAACAATATTATAATTATATCATATTTACAAATAGCCAATCATGTTAAATTTAATCACAGACAAATTAAATATAACATATAAGAATAAAACATAAAAAGATAATTGTAAAGAATCCATTAAAATAATACCTTAAAAGAATCCTTACAACAGTTTGATGTTAATTCTATTGCTGGAAAACCATCAAATAGATTTGCATCTCCGCTTATTGAATCAAAAACTAAAAAATCTATAAAAATATAGCTAGTTCTTCACAAAAAGAGAAGAACTTAAAAACTAAAAACTAAAAAAATGAAAACTTTCTAGAGAGAGAAAGAGCTCAGAAAATTATGTGTTTTATAATGGGGGAAAAGGGTCCTTTCATAGGTGAAGAAAAGGTCAAAAAGGGGGGAAAATATTTCAAAATTTGAATTTGGATGTGTTTAGACAGGTTGGCATGCATATGTGGGGCAAAAACCTTAGCAAACGGGCGACTGAGTTGAGTGGGCAGGGCACACGACAAGGAGTGTGCTAGAGCGTGCATGGCACGACACAAGTAAGATGCTACATGCGGGGCTCAGCGTGGATGGGCTAGTATGCGCATGGGAATCAGCATGATAGGCAGCTGCACGTGCTAATCAGTTCGGGACTCGATACGGTTGGGCTGCTCCGCGTGGGATTTCGACTATTTTAACATTTTTGACCCATTTTTTTCATTTGTTTTTCATCTTTTTTACTTTTTCTCACTTCTATTATATATATATTTGTGATGTATTGACTCCATTATTTTTCTTTGTGTCTTTAAGTTATTTTTGAGTGAAAATACTTGAAAACCATAAAAATATCTATAATTCTGAAAAGACAAATTTATATAAAAATATGATAAAATCATACAAATATAAATCTGTTTAATCAATTAAAGTACATTAAATTATGATAATTTTAATGTTTTTTAAGCACTAATAATATATCTTGATAAAAAAGTTATAATAAACAAGTAAAGAAAATCAACGAAGAAAAAACTAATAAGAGCAACAAAAAAAGTAATAAAATTTTTGGAAGACTTCAAATAAGTTAAAAATATTATTGAAATAAGATGTTACATAATATAATCTAACATAATGTTGAAAATAAAAGAGAAAAAACATCATGAAAAATTTTGATGTGAGAAAAGTTTAATTGTTATATATTGAACAAAGTTATATATTTGAACTAATTTTTGGTTTCACTGTATCATAAAGTAAAGGAACCTGAAATTAGCATGCAAATGAAAAAGAATGTGTAAATGTGTTTATTTTATGCTTAGAAAAAGGCTTTTATATAAAAACTAGGTTTGTTGTTTTCAAGTATTCTGTCTTTAAAATAGATTTATAATTTTAGATGATTATTTAATAATAAAAAATATATTGTTGATATAAATGTAGATTTAAAGTAATATTACAAATTTTCTTATCGTAAATTATGTTTTTGTGTGAATTTGAATTCTATATATAAAGTATATGTGAATATATTTAAATGTATAACTCTAAAAAAATAAAAAAAAAATATACACTATCAACAAAATTAAATTATTAAGCTACATAAAAAACTATTAACTTGAATTATAATATTGAAAAGAAAATAGAACAATTTTTCGATGGAGCAAGATTTGAATCCGGTAGAGATAATGGCAATTATAGGTATCATTATTTCTCATTGTGCTACTTGATTAAAAAACAATTTTTAAGTATAGTTTGGAGCCTTGATGAATCAATATATTGCAAAAGATAAAGAATATAATTATATTTGTTGGTTTTAATTCCAAAAAAAATCATGATAAAAATTGAATTTTTATTAGTTTAACGTAATCATGATATAATAAAAAATTAAGATTTTGGAAACTTTCTATCTTATTAATATAATTAATCATAGAACAAATATAATTTATACATTTCAATTATGAGAAAACGAATATTGAATTAGAACCTTCAATTTTCCGAGCATTTCTCCCCACGATTGTATGAACTAAAGAGTGTGTTCAATCTTGAACCGCAAGTTGATAAATCACAAAATTCCAGTCTCTACTAGAACACCCACATAGTCAAATTCCCAAGAGGAACCAAGAAGAAAATATTGTTCTCACTAGTTGTGTTTGAGAAATTTTGTTTCACAAATTTTTTACCCTCAATTGAGTTTTAGGAACTTTTGCAAAAAGTTCTAATATGGCCAGCCAATGCCCTCTTTTGCATGGGGTGTGAATTTTGTTTCCTTTTATAATGTGTATTTAGTCCAATTTAATTATAATCCTATTTTAATTAAAAACATAAATTAATTTGTAATCAAATAGGAAACTAACCAAGGTCTCCCACTAACTAACGGTGGCTCGAATATAGTATCTTAAGGAGTTTTGAACTAATATAGGTGTAATTTACGATCAAGAACAAAATGGACAAAAATAGGAGTTAATAATTAGAAGGCACATTTTACAAAAAAAATATCGACTTACCAATAATACCTCTTTATTGGTTGCTAAATCCTAAATCATAAATCATAAACTCTAAAACCTAAATCCTAAATCATAAACCATGAATCATAAATCTTATAACCTAAATCTTAAACTTTAAACCCTAAACAATTAGGAAAAGGAACAAGCAAAGGTTTATGGCATCTTCAAAAAATCCATTCATCTTAAATGTATCACATACCATTCATCTTAAATGTATCACATAGCTCAAAGAATGTGGCTAAGTGTGAGTTAAGATCCTCATTATTTAGTCCTTCAAATTGATTAGATTTTACCATTTGGATCAAGTAGGTTTTAGTTCAAAGTTTTTTGCATTGATGGGGGATTTATTGATGGATGATTGAGCTCCGTCCACTTGCAGTACTGCAAAGTCCTGAAAAGGTTTAGGAGCAATTATGTCCCATTGATCTCCTAAATTTCCCATATCTCTAAGTTGAGGTTGGTATAGTCTTTCTCTTCTTAACCTGTGAAGAGTTATTTCTATCTCATTATCAAAAGGTTGAAGATTAGTATCAGTCTCCCTATGCATACAACAAAACTAAAACAAATGATTAAATTTCCAAAATTAGTATTGTTATACTAATAGTGATATTAATTATGACATATCTTGCCCTCCTTGACAACAGAGCTAAAAACTTGGTAACAATTCTGCAAGTATATGGGTTGTCCGATAATAAAGTGTGTGAAGTACAAGTATTGTCCCACAAAGGGTAATTTTCCTTTCATAACTAAGTACCAATATGCAACAGTTACAATACTATCTAAGTAAGTAATAATGAAAAATTATCTACACTACTATTTAATCTAAAATTAAATAAAAGCAACAAATAATGATTAAGTAAATAATGTTCGAGGACTTGGAATTTATGAATCCCTTAATAACTCCACACGCAATATCAAATATTGTTAAACAATTTCTCTACCTAATCAAGTATTGTTTCTATTAATGGACATATGTCTTGGGCTATCCACCCTAGTGATTCTAAATTTATCCCAATTTACTTATGTATTTTCACCTACATTACATAGTTAAACATTAGATAAAAAATTTTTAACAATATTCATCTCAAAACAAGACAAATAGCTAGCTTGAAGTGACCAAATAACTCAATTTTCATAGCGTTATACTAATCTATATTTAGAACAACTTCCAAATCTATGAAGTACTTTTGGACCCATACGCCTTCTTTCACTAATTCACAAGTGGCAATATACTCGACTTCCATAGCAGAGTCAGCAATGTATCCATGTTTCATGATTTTCCATACTGTGGCCCCACCACCAAGAATGAACACTAACCCGGATATGGATTTCTTGGAATCCTTGTCTAACTACAAGTCAAAATCTATGTATTCTATGGGGATTAAATCGTTACCAGAATATACTAGCATACAATTTTTTTGTTTTCCTGAGATACTTAAGAATGCACTTAATTGCAACCCAATGAGCCATTCCTAAGTTGGATTGATATCTACTAACAATACCAATGGTATAGAAGATGTCAAGCCTAGTAGATAACATGGCATGCATTAGACTGTCAACTATTGATGCATATGTCACCCTTTTCATTTCCTCTTTCTCTTGAGATGTCTTGGAAAATTGTTCTATTGAAAGAGCAACTTCATGACTTGAAGCTAGATTTCTTTCTTGGAATTCTGCATCAAAAACCCCTACAACACCTTATCAATATACGATGTTTAAGAATGAGCTAACAACTTATTCTTACAATCCTATATGATCTTTATACCAATAACATAGTTCATCTCTCCTAGATCTTTCATTTGAAACTACTTAGCCAGCCACTTTTTTTATGTTAGTCAATAATTCTACACTATTTCTAATAAGTAGAATGTCGTCGACATAAAGCATGAGCAATACCACTTTTCCATCCTTGATTACCTTGTAGACACAAGTTGCATCAAGGTTTTGATAAAAATCATAAGACTTTATGCTTTCATCATATTGGATATTTCATGGTCTTGATGCTTGCTTTAGTCCATAAATAGAGCATTTAAGCTTACAAACCTTTTTTTCCTTAGTCTTCTACTACAAACACTTCTTATTGGACCATATAAATGGTCTCTTCAAGATAGATATTTACAAATTGTTTCTTGATGTCCATCTACCATATCTCATAATCAAGACTAGTAGTTATGGACAAGAGTATCCGAATATATTTAAGCATAGCCATCGAGAAGAAAGTTTCCTCTTAGTTAACTCCATCGTTTTGGGTAAAATCTTATGCCATCAGTCTAGCTTTGAAAGTATCCACTTTCCCATCCACTCATCTTTTCCTCTTATAGAGCCATTTTAACAAAATAGGTCGTACCTCATTAGGCTTGTCTATGAGTTCTTAGACTGAGTTTGAATACATGGATTCCATCTTAAGGTTCATAGCCTCAATCCATTTATCCTTGTAAATATCCTGCATTGCCTGTTTATAAAATAATGGGTCCTTAATATGACTATTAGACACAATCATTTGTGTTTCCCCTACTCCTATGTAATAGTCTAGCAATCGTATTACACTCATACTATATCGAGTAATAGGTGGATTTTGACTATAGATTGTGGTATTCTTACCTTTTTGAGTGTCATCTGTAATAGTCAGGTTTTGTTTGATCCCATTGTACTATAACTCCTCAAGCAATGCCTTGCTTCGAGGTTTATGGTTTGTCATATAATCACTCTTATGAATATGAGGTTTATGGTTTGTTATATAATCACTCTTATGAATATGATGTTTGTGGAAAAAATAAAATATTTTCTTAGCATTATAAAAAATACCACTCTTGGTTTCTTTTGAATATCCTAAAAACACACATATTTTTTTTATCTAAATTCCAACTTGCCTATCTTTTCTTTCAGCATGTGTGTCAGACACCTCCAAATGTGAACGTGGCACAAACTAGGTTTACGAAAAATCCATAGCTTGATTCATGTCTTACGAACCAACTTGGAAGTAACCACATTCAGCATGTGCATGGTTGTTTGAAGTGCATATTGTTAGGATTTCATGTGTATGCCTATATGGTGAGAATTTAAAATTTTCCTATCACTATTTGGCTCAATACACAAAGGACCTTATTTGTATGACAATTGCAAGAAAGATTCTCTCTTAAGCATTTCAACAAACACCAAATATGCACTAAATAAAATGAACAAATCTCATCTACCTTATTTCTAGAGATGAAGAAGATTACCTTTACCTAAAGAGATTTGACAATCTCTTGAGTAGAGGAAAGTCGATTTCCCTTCTAGATATCTTGGAAACCACCTTTCTTTTGGGAGCACCTATTGGTTCACCTTGAACCTAAACAACAAACTACCACACCTCTTAGATAGATGGATGTAGATTTTAATACTTAGATTTAACCACCTAGTAAGAAGAGATAAGAGAAGAGACTTTCGGCCTAGGGTTGAACCACCTAGGTTTTTAGCCTTAAGCAAGTTTTTGGCCTAGAAGAAGGAAAAATGTGGCTGCTGAAAATGGAGGATTTCGGCTAGGGTTAGAGGCAGCACACATTAGCTCTCTTTTCCTTAATAATTTCTCCTTAAATAGGCTAGAGTTAGGGAAACTCTTTGTGTAAGGTTTGAATCAATTACACAAATGCCACTAGCCTTATTTTTCCATATCACGCTCTCTTGTGATTGGTTTATAAATTAATTTATGATCTAAGCATGTCATATTATGACATTTTATTTTAACATTTCATCTCATGTATTTTATTTTATACATCATTATGAAATGTAAAATACTCGTTATTTCTCTTCAATTGGTGTGACCGTATAGAGGATATATATCACCTTAGCAATAATATAAAATTTTATATTATTGACTATAAGAGGTTCTATCATTACATTATAGTTTTCAAAATGACAGTAATTATTTACTCGATCCACTAATTTTGTGTCTATCCTGGTCACATGATATTATGAATAATATGCAAAATAGGATCATGTTTCTTTTGCATTATATTCGTTTTCTTGGTCTCTCAAGTGAATTATAATTATAACTACATCAGTTATATTGCATGCAAAATAATTCCACTTTACCAAGAGGCCCAGTAATATCATAACTCAAAATAGAGGGACAATGATAATATTGACATATAGATTTCTCCCGCACAAGTTGTACACAACGAACTACTATTTTATTCCTACCATAAGATAGTATTTAAATAGCAATCACATTATATACTTCTCACGTGAAAAACCTACACATCTCATATATAAGATTCTAAGGACACAATGGAAGCATTAATGACACAAAACACAATTCATATAATGTTCCATCTAGTTAGGTCATGTTCAATATATAAAATACACATTTTATATACTCATGTCATTAAATGATAATCCCTTATCAACATTTATAGAACTATAATATACTTTTAATCGATATGACAATCTTTCACGATAATTAATGTTCCTTATTAATTACCACAATTGTGAACATATTTAAGATTACATATTTCTCATTTTAAGAGTTATATGGTTCAAGACCAAGTGCATATTCTTAAACACTTCCAAAATTAACATGTTAATCTCAAGGAACAAGAATGCATAATATTCAAAAATCATGAACAATACATAAATCTTTATCAAAAATAATAACTTTTAAAACACATATCCTTCACATATCTCTAGAATGATGTAGGTAATAATGAGTAGTTTATTATGGATCTAACCGAATTTGGTAGTGTCATGTTTCTTCTTTTAGCCATACCATTCTACTATGGTTTGTTGGGTGCTATGATTTGGGATAGAATACCATGCTCTAGAAAGTGATCCTTAGACTCAGTGTCAATGTATTCACTAACTCAATTTATTTGATGTACCTAAAATGATGTATCCAATTAATTTGCAGCTTCATGATGAAATTCCAAAACTTCTCAAAAGTTTCAAACTTTTATTACATTAGGTAAATATGCACATATCTTTAGTAATCATCAATGAATGAGATGAATTACTCATAACCACATTTAGCTTGGACGCTTATCAGACAAAATACATCAAAGTGTACCAATTGGAGAGGTTCAATGGCTCTTTATTCTTTTGCTATGAATGTCTTCTTGGTCATTTTGCCTTCCATACAAGAATCACAGACTGGAAATGAACCAACACTTTTCACTTAAAGGACCATTCTTTACTAGTTTTTGAATTCTATTAAGGACCTACCTTGACCTTTAAAAAATCTCACTTAATAGTCGCCTAATCCTTTATAAAGGAGATACGTAATGGAGCCAAGGTGATCTAAAATCTTTTCTAACCACAACATGGAAATTGCCCAAAAATTAGAAACTCATTGCTCTTGGTCATGGATGATCACTTTTGGAAAACCTTCGTTATTCTTTCATTACTTCTAACTCCACATCAATAAGTAAGTGATGTACAAAAACTTAATAGTCAAATTTTGTAAAATATATAATAAGCTCGCAGGTATACGAATCATTTATAAAAAGTAATATGTATACTCTCAAAGTCGATTTAAGGAGGAACTACATAGCTTTAAATAATTCAACAAATCTCTTAAAAACAAACAAGAAAATAAACCTAAACTTTTTTTCATGATATTTTAATTTAAAAATATTAATCTAATGTCAAAAATAATAAAAGGATGAAAGATGGATTGGCTCATACAAATTACAGGAAATTATGTAATAAAAAATTAATGGAGATAGATAGAAGAATGTGCCATTCTCCATAAAAGATATATTGATCTTCACACCATTCCCTAGATTATAACAATGATTTTGTATCACTTGTCTAGAAAATCTACCTTGTATTGGCTCTTATTGGTCATCACCTAATCTAAATTGTGTATAAATTAAACATAAAAAATAACAATTAAAATAGAGAGCTTTGATGGTAGAGCTTTACGACAAAAATTAAAAAAAAAGAGATGTATGTGTTTGAAAACCTAAGCATAAGTTCTTATTTATAGCTAAGGTTGGAAATTGAGGGTTTCAGGTTAGAAAAATCATTGCACGCTACAGCCAAGTTATTCCACCATCGTAGCCCGAGTTACATTTTGGTTCACCTCATTTTATCCCAAATAGGTTGCATTATGACTCAATTATTTCTTGCCATGACTCAGCATAAACTGCATGAAATTGATTTTAAACAGTGAGGAGTGCGTTGTGGCCCACTATAGTCCATGCCTTGGAACGCGATGCTTGATTCCATATCTTTTTTTACCACCTTACAACTGGTTGGATCACATATAAGCCTTACCTATATTATTCTTTTAATCTTCTAAGATGCATATGAATACTTTAGGTATGATTCTTCAAGTGTTATCAATTTATCAAATTGAAGCTAAAAATACCTGGAAAAAAACAAAAAATATCTATGATTTTGAACACACAGATTTCAATAAATAATGATGAAATCATACATATTAAAATCTATTTATTACATATAAGTGCATATAAATCACAAAATATTAGTGTTTTTCAAGCACTCATCATAACCTCTAACCAACTTCTTGCTAGCTCTAACAAGAAAAGTGATAAAAAAACTATAAATAAAAATAAATTAACTAAATTAAATTAACCTAACCTAACCTAAATCATTTTCGTAAATTGATACGATTGTATTCAACATATGCAATAAGCCTTTAAATTCCTAGGTTTTCCTAGATGATGAGTTTAAGTCTCGTGAGAGCTTTAAGTGATGATAACCAAAAAATATCTAAATGCAAAAACTAAAAGAAATAACAAAATCAAAATCAAATATATAACAAATAATAAAATAAAAACTAAAATTAACAAAGCACAAATAAAAATAATCAAAACTTCTTATACTTTAGCTCTTTTCAGCTCATAATAAAATCTTAAGCATAAGTTAAATCCATACCCTAATGATTCACACTTTATTATAAAAATTAGTTTACAAATCACAAATTCATGTTCCATATAAAAATATATCAATATTGACTCACCCAATTTTAATGTTAGAAATATGTATTTACTTCAATTATAATCCTCACAAGACATACCCTCAATATTATAAAAATTAGTTTACAAATCACAAATTCATGTTCCATATAAAAATATATCAATATTGACTCACCCAATTTTAATGTTAGAAATATGTATTTACTTCAATTATAATCCTCACAAGACATACCCTCAATATCACACTAGTTCTATGGGTTCAAGCATTCAACAAAGATATATGTGAATAGAAGTTATATAAAGAAATGAAATAAGAGGTCCGAATATGATTAAATTAAATAAGAAAGGCTCAAAATGTGTCACATTGATGTCACAAAAGGAATCAAAAGATATGATTTATGAAGAAATCATATTACTATTCTTATGCATCAATTAAAATCATTAAGAAAAATGTTAAGCATATGCATGCCTTAAGATGAATGAAAATGCAATTACTTCAAAAGGATTTATGTCCTATTTTTATTTTGTAATAACCATCTTACCACTTGAAGAACTTTAACATCATATTATTTAGTTATACTATTTATTTCTCATTCTTTTTTATATATTTATTCTTTGTTTGTTTGTTTTTTAAAGTAGACCCATATAAATATTGATTTTGGTGAATGGCTAAGTTTTGCTCTTTCTGTTGGCTCAATGGAATGCCGTATATATCTCTTTTTAAGAAGTCAAGCATGAATGAAATACGCATACATTTTAAATTTTACACAAATCATTTGATCTAAGAAATAAAATTAAGTATATGATTATTTATCAAATGTTTAAAATCTTAATATTCAATGCACAATCTAAAGATATCATCTAATAATTTAAAATAATAAGAAAAGTATTTAAAGAAATAGAAAAAAATATTATCACTCAAAATAAAATGATTATAGACTCAAAATATTATCTCATAAAGTATTCTCCACTATTTAATTTCAAAACACTAATTCCGGGCTTCTCTAAATCTCAAAATTCAACCATGAAACACAAACTATGAATAACAAAAAAAATAATTATCACAATATTCTATGACATTTTAAGATATAAATCAAACATTAAAAAGACTCAATCATTCACTTTATATAAACTAAAAGTATGATAATTTTACAAAAACCTTAAAATTAAACCTAAATATCCCTAAAAAATTAAAAATTAACCTAAAATAAAACAAATAAATGCAAACATATGTTTAATAAAAAAAATTAAAAATGATGAATCTTTGACATTACATGTCTAAAACTTTAACACTACATGATGAAAACATGCGACGTGATACTCATGCAAATAGTCACAAAAGAAGTAGGCAATAAGTGTGGAAAACACACAAAAAGAGCATATCAAAATAACTCGCAAGAGAGAATACTATTGAAGGATCAATTAGTTAGGCATAGTAACAAGTAGGAGAATTAACATACTATGCAAGACAAAGAAGTAGAGAAATAAAGAGATATGCATGAACAAGAAAAGAGGGAACATACAAACAATGAAGGTTCATGGAGATAACAATCTCACATAACAACAACAAGCACCACTGATGAGTGCTCAAAAAGCACTAAAATAACCATGATTTTATGCACATTAATTGATTAAAAATATATATATTTATATGTTTTATCATATATTTATATAAATTTGTCTTTTTCGGAATCACGGGTATTTTTATTATTTTTCAGGTATTTTGGCTTAAAAACGCAATTTAAAGACTCAAAGAGGAATACTTGAAGCAATACATCACAAATATATTAATAAATAAGTGGGAAAAGGTCAACAAACATGGAAAAATTGGACAAAATGGGTCGAAAAGGTCAAAAATGTCAAAAAGGAGAAAAACGCGCCGCGCCACAAGACCCGGCCTCCGCCCCCAAATCGCGCGAGGTTCTTGTTCATGCACGCATCATCGCGCGCGCGAGGTTATCGTTCACGTGTGCGCATCACCGCGCGCGAGGTTATCGTTCACGCGACAAGATCGCGCGCGGCATCGTTCACGCACGCCGAAGCCGCGCGGCAACGGCGCGGCCGCCGGCCCGCCCTCCGCGCGCCCAACACGTTTTTACCCCATTTTTCACGTGCAGCAGCCCCTGTGACGTCATGCTGACGTCATTGATGACCTCAACATTTCTATTACATGTTTTTTAATTTTTTAACATTTTTTTACTCATTTTTTCTCTCCATCCTCACCTATAAATACCCCCCTTCCCTTCACTTCAAAACACACCTTCAAAACCTCCAAATACATTCTTTTCTCTCTTTCTTTCTCTCTTTTCTTAGATTTTTAGTTTTTCTTATGTTTTCTTAGTTTTTAGTTTTTCTTAGTTAATTTCTCTTAGATTTAGAGTTCTTCCCTTTTTGGGAAGAACTAGTTATGTTTTTGTAATATTTTAGCTTTTTGATTCAATAAATGGGAGTGCAAATTCCGCTTGGAGTTTTTCCAGCAACGGGAATAGCGTCGAAGTTCTGTAAGGATTTTATTTTCTTTACAGTTATTTTTATGCTTTATTCTTACATGTTATATTTAATTTGTCTGTGGTTAAATTTAACTGTGCTGGTTGTTTAGTAAACATGATGTAATAATGACGTTGTTATGCTTGCGAAATATTAAATAGGTAAAAATCTCTAAAATGAATTGATTTTATTTTTATTCATGATTTTATATTAAGAATGTTAGAGAGAAATATATTATTTTTCATTACAAACTTAAACCTGAAAATTAGATTTTAAGGTTTAGTTATCCAGTCTGATTTAGAGTAGTGCTCTTTTATTTGATGGTACAATCGCCCGGTAGTTAGAGTGAAGCTCTATTTCAAAAGTTTTTATAAGAATTATTATTTGAAAATGTATTGACGACATGTTTTCGGTAGTGTTTTTAAACTTGAAAGTTAGTACTCGGATAACTAAATTCTTAGGTTTAATTTGGACACCTTGAATTAAGTTTAAACTGTCTAACCCCACCAAAGGTGGCATTTAAATGGTTCATTTTCAATCTCTTAGAAAAAGGAATTAATTTAATTAAGCATATTAGTTATCAACCCCACCCATAGGTGTTAATTGATTTGTTTAGTTAACAAAGAATATCTAACCCCACCAAAGGTGGTATTCATACAAAAAAGGGAGAATCAATAAATATCAATTCATATCTTTAATAACCTAAATAATACGAGCAAGCATAATTAACTTAGTTATTATATCCATAAATACTCCACCATTATAAAAGATAAAATTTGCATGAATGTTTATTGAATCTATGTTTATTTTTATGTTATTAGATTAAAAACACAAAACCCAAAAATATCGTGACATGATGTTTAGGATTTAATTTCGTTTTTAAAAGTTTGAATAATAAATTAAAAACCACATACATTCCTTCCTTAGATCGACCTTGGGAGTATACTTATCATTTTCTACGAAATGATTCGTGCACTTGCGAGAATTTTATAAATATAAAACCAAAGTATTGGCAGGATCGGCGATGCCGGTTTTTGCTCATCAAGTTTTTGTTCATCAAAGTATTTGGCGATCACGATTCTGCTCATCAACCACCAGTGGAGACAAAGGGAACAAACATATGTGGTGTATACATGTGTAGATAGAGCTCTAAGATCGAGCACTCAGGCTATTAAGCCTAAACATTGGTAATCCACTCTAATACCAATTGAAGATTCCTATACGTAGGAACAATTACATAAAGCTCAATTGTTCTTTGGACTCAAATAGATAATAATGACCTAGATGAAGGCTAGAAAGGCTAACCCATCGAATCTTTTTGTGAGCTCTATATTAGTTCGGCCAAATAGGCCTCACAACGTGAATCGAGCAATTATCAAAGTGAAAATACATAAACAACATTGGTAATTCAACACACAATAGAAAATACCTTCAGTAAGAAGTAAGAAATTGCAATAACCACACAAGAGATTATATGCCTCACAAGTTCCTACCCAGGCTAGTAATATGCATACATGGTAGTCAACACTCAGCATGTGAAATAGTGAAACATAAAAAAGGCCATAAATGATTTCCAATTACTTTAAGACCTCATATGTGTGAATATATTTGATAGATGATGATTGTACTCTCATAACATGTTATCATACACCTCATAGCAAACCAATTAAAGAGTCTAACACCTGATACATTACCAGGGTAAGGAGATACGGACTGCTTAGAGACTCACAACAAACTCACATGCACATAACATACCTAAATAATATAAATTAACAAGGAGCAGGTAAATTAATTTATTACAACAAGTAATGATTAGAAAGGTTATAGTCATGCTACATAGAAAGGAAAAAAAGTGTGTGATAACATATAATAAACATTCTTTCTTATCTGGTTATGCATCTTGTATGCTAGGACATATATGCTAAAAAATATAGAAGATACTAACATACCTACAGATTATGCATAACAATAAGGATTGAGTCCTAGACCTTATACATGATCAAGTTAAGGAGATACTGACTCCTTAAAGACTCAACTCAAATACGCACAAATCACAGAGAGATAAACACAAAATAGATAAGTACAATTATAGTACATATAATTAAAGATAAACAGTATAAATAGTAGCATACATATATTTCAATAAATGGAAAGCATGTGATAAGAAAAACAAATAGAAGCTTTCCAATCATAGTATAAAATTTAGTATGTAGAAATATACACCCTTTAAATTTTGATTGTACTAACCACATAGTTGAGAATACATAACACCATATATAACAAGCATGCATAACATAAGATATAACGAGCATGCATAACATCAGATATAATGAGCATGCATAACACTAGATATAATGAGGTAAACGATCCATTAAACAATAAAATAGTTCCACTCTAAGAGAAATAAAACCACCATTTCATCTATCAAGTGGGATCTCTATCCTAACTGCCTATTACTTATCTAGCTTGTTGCTTCCATAATGACTTGGTTCGAAACATGAACCCATTTCTCATCCAAAGCCCACACCACCCACAATGGTGTGATCGGTAACCCAAGATCAATAATGTGTGAAGTGAAAAAGAAAATGTTGCACTAAGGCAACCACCAGCTAACACACGGCTCAACACATAGAATCCACTTACAAATATGCCCTTGAGTACTCCCCACTTATAAGCATGATTCTTCTCATACATTCATGAATCACTAATACCGAGCAACATATAAGGTATTAGTAATCTCGAAACAAAAAGATGAGATGTCAATTTGATAGAGCTCCGCTACCTTTTTCTGGATATAAAACAAGAAGAAATTAGGGATATTTACAAAGCTAGAAATTGTCACTTTGCCAGCCACCTCACTACTACCGCCACCACCTGTCGCAAATTCTTTACCGAGCTTGGTGGCAAGATGGTAAAAAGTCAGATTTTTTTGTTCCAAAAATTACTGAGTACTTTTGATGAATACCCGCACCTAAAATGAACTAAAAACACAACTGGCAATATTGACGAGGGGGTGGAAAAATGATTTCAAATAACTCTTTCAGACAAAAAGGTTCACTCTAGTAAGGGAGGTTCAAAAGTATGGACCCAAGGTATGGGGATCACGGGTCAAAATGGTTTGTTCCAACACCAGGGTTGTATAAAATAGAAAAGAAATAGCTTTTACACATCAGGGTACTTAAGAAGTAGTTACCCCACACCCCAAACTGTGATACCTCTGAAACAAGGTGATCCCTAAGCCATCAAAAAAGGTATCTACTATGATCGTTTGTGAGTATGAGACTCGACATATCGATCTAAAGAAAGAGAATTATAACAAATCTACCCATAAAGCTCATACTTAATAATGATATACAATAAATAAGGACCCAGGTAAACTTGAAACACCACTTAAAGGATAGGCTTAATTACACCAAAATGAAACATGAGGTGACGATCTTGGCCACCACACATGCTTGCATACAAAGTGTCCCCAACTATGTACGTGTATGTATTACTAATCTACAATAACCAATCTTACTTAGAAGATGACAAAACACTAAGTAAAATAAAGTAGAAATCGTGTTTTGCATATGGGAAGCCAACACACAGATATGAGTATAATAGGATTAACAATCTCTTCATTTGGCTTTTCATGTCAAAACACTAAACAACTAAATACATACTCACATCTATCAGGAGATGATCATGATAATGACCTAAAGATGTTTGTTCCCAACAAAACATCGACACACACCTAAACCAAGTGCTTCCAACTTGTACGCTCGATTCATCTTCATGTAACATCTCATCCACTATCACTCTGAGACATAAGGATCTTAGCACCATTGCACACTACACATTTGAAGCATGAATACTTCATTATTCACCTATAGCCTGCATATACGAAACAACACATACCACGCGAACATATCAATGCAGAAACAATGTGTATTCTATCCAAATACTATTATGTTATCCATACATAGAAACACAATGATAGTCTATCCATACTATCATGTTACCCCTTCACAGGTACACATCAATAGTTTAAGCACAGTTAACCTGTAGCACAAACAAACACTATATATATGCAACACAAATATGAAAACTATATAATCTTCATGCAACATACATATGCAAACTCCCCTTGAACATATGCAACACTGTGTCCAAATGTATGCATATTAGATAAACATAATGTTATGCTAACTGCACTTACAATTCCATGTGACAAATAACATGTTAACAAGAAAACACAATGCATAAACAAACACAAGTTGTGCATACTTCTCCCTCTTTTGACATGGAAAGTCAAAGCAAGCACATACAGGTATACAACATACCACACCTTTACATGAACGAGAAATATTAGAAAGAATTGTAATAATCCTACCACTTATACAACATAACAAAGATGGTTAAAACAAACACAAAAAGAAGCAACATATGTAGTCAAGCGAGAAATACAAAGAATAACATGAAGACAATGTCAAGGTAAAAGTATGTAACAAACAACAACCTAAATGCATATACAAGTAAGAGTAATGTAGAGAGAAAAAAATCTCCCTAATGTGATACATAGCACAAATCCCCATATCTATACGTGTTATAGGAAGGCATAAGGGGTTTGCAATATGCAAATAACACATCGACAGGATGGGTAGTCAAACACCAATGGCACATAAATATGTTAGGGAATATGTAAGAGGACATTGACCAAGAGTCCAATTATCTTCCAAGTTGGTAGACTCCTATTGACTCAAAAATCTTCCTACAAACATCAAAGCCACTTAAATGTGTCAGTGAATCCCTATGAAGGAGTTGAATAAGATTCCAACTATCTTCCAAGTTGACACACTCCTAGTGATTCAACTATCTTCCCCTAACAACACTTGGGTGTATTCAGTCATATAACCTCACCCTATACTATGTATATACATACAGAAAAAACATATTGATCTATCAAAGAAAACATATGTCATGCATTTCAATAACAAATAATAGGTTATAAACTACGAGGGATAAACATGCAATAACTTACTACAATAGTAATGCAAGTAAACACATAGGAAGACACGTGAAACAAGAGATTTTAAATAATGCATGCAACAAGTCATACTAATAGTCATATATATGTGAGACAATAAACATGTTATTCATCCTTCTATCAAAACTCCCCTCAAATATAAGCATATACATAAAGTAGAAAACCAGTAATTCATAAAGAAGGGAAGCAAACTAAGTATGTTCAAAGAACTAAAGGGTCCTTAGAGAATAAGCAATGCATTCAACATAAATATCCACATGTCAATCAATCCAAGATGTATTCATGTAAGGGTATGACTAAATTTTTAAAGACATGCTCAGTGTGTGATATGCTAAACTTGTTTACTCTATATGCTATCGTGATATACTAATGTTGCTCAGTGTGTGATATGCTAAACTTGTTTACTCTATATGCTATCGTGATATACTAATGTGAACCAAGTAAATAGAAATATAGACTAAAATATGATCAAACTTCATATATCCACAATTAGCCTCTCTCTTTACTAATGTAAGTGCAAGCTTAAGAGAAATCAATAGGTCTTTCAAAGCTCATAATGATAAGCAGAGGTTCGAGTAGAAGAGAAGATATTTAGGCTTAAATGCACCTTTTTTGATCCAACAAACAGATAAGTTCATGTCCACGACTCCAATACCGTCAAACACGGGTTCTTTTCTCTTTACTTTACAAACTTCAACCAGTGAAGTTATGAGAACAGTACATAGAATTCAGAAGATTAAGCAACATTTCCTTAGCATACTTATCATCTTTTCACTTTTCTTTTCTTTCTTCCTCCTTATTTTTTTAAAAAAATAAATGAATCTCAACACTTCATTTTTCCTTTTCTTTTCTCCCTCTTTCCCCTTTTTTTTGTAAAATTTCATTTTCAACCTTCCTTTTCCTCTCTTTTTTCTTTAAAATTGAAACCAATAGAGTAAAAAGGACATTCTCTGAGCAAATAAGCTCAACAAAGGGTGAAAAAGGTAACAAGGAATAATTATTTTAGCTAAGCCAGTGTTTAGATGTAAAGAAAAGAAGGCAAAAGATGATGGCTCAAATACTAAGGATAAGAAATCAATTGTGGCAAGAAAGGATCAAATGAATCAATGATGGTCGAAATCTTTTTTCTATCCAAGTAGCATCTAGAATTTTTCCGCGAAAGACACTAAACGTGGGCTTTAAAACTTGTTAGAGTCATACAAATCATCAAAGTAGAAATCCACACAAACCTCTCAAAATATCCATATAAATTCATAGAGTTATGGCATTTGTATGAGAAAAAAGTCATCTTCAAATTCAAAACAAGAATTCAGCCATACAAATGCTTAATGAAAACACATGTCATAAAAGGCACCTTTCAAATCAAGTCAAATGCATGCCACTTATACAACATCATTGATTCCTCAAAAAAGTTCATTTCTCATGCAAAAGTTAAGAGGATAGAAAAACATGCAGAACAATCCCAAGAAGAGAGAGAAATAAGAAAAGAAGAATTCCAAACAATCAAAGACAAATATCCATCTTCTTTTTTTATTATTTAAAAAGAAGTAGTAAAGGAAGATAAGTAAGGTTTAGAGACATAGACAAAAAAACACAATAACAAAGAGGTGAGATGATAGAGATGGCCTCAAAGAAGATCATGGGTCAAAAAGACAAGAATATGCGTTAAGAGATATTATCAATACAAATCATACAGTGTTGCATCTAAAGAGACAAAATGCAACATACAATATACAGTTGCCTTAAAAGAGATCATTAGCTACACTCACATCATTGCTAGTTAAGAGATGAAAAGAAAATGACTAACTAGTGAGCAACATAGGTAACACTCCCAATAAAAAAGATGCAAAAGATGCCACAAAAATATCTACACATGTGAGGAAGGCTTAGGTTCCAACATAAAGGCAAAAGACATGTTTAGACAGGGGCAATACCCCAAGTCTTATGAATGCCAACTAAACATATAAGTTTAGTCTTAGCAATGCATATAAGTCAAGAGTCCTAAAGATAAGTAAAAATCTATACAAAATATAGATGTACAATGCAAACCCAAACAAGCAAACTATAAAGAAACACTCATGTAAACAAGCTTGTAACAACACCTCAGTACTTAATATGTTACGTATTGGTCCTCTAATAATCTACTATATTTTTAAAATAAATATATATTTTATAAATAATTATTTTATTAATTTTATAATATATTGTTTTAATTATTTTTCACTTTTTACAAACGATACTCTTTTTTTATAACTTGTTTTATTTTTATTCTTTTAACTTTAATTTACCTTCTTCCTTTTTACCTATTTATCTATATTTTATTATTCTCTAGTTTTATTATTTTTCCTTTTCTACAATCAAATAAATACTAAAAGGTCATTAAAATAAATATATTTTTATTTATAAGCATAAATAAATATTAAAATATTTTTAAAATAAATAGATTTTTTTATTTATACATATAAATAAATACCAAAATATTCTTAAAATAAATACATTTTTCTAATTATCTATATAAAAAGCAAGAATAAGCAATGAACAATACATTGGTTATTCTCCCACTCCACTATTCCACTACTTTTTTTACACACAAATAAATACAAAATTTCTTTAAAATAAATATATTTTTTACAAATATTTGTTTTATTAATTTTATAAAATACTGTTTTGATTATTTTTCACCTTTTAAAAATGAGCCTCTTTTTTTAATTTCTTCTATGTGTTTTATTTTGATATTTTTTTTAGCTTTAATTTTACCCTCTTTTTTCCTTGTCTATCTATATTTCATTATTTTTTCACTCTATTATTTTGTCACCTTCTTTACAGATAAATAAATATTAAAATGTTTCTTACGCAAATAAATTTTTATTTATACATATAAATAAATATCAAAATATCCTTAAAATAAATACATTTTTTATAATTATCTATTACTATATATATATATATATATATAAGGAATAGTCAATGAACAATACATTGCTTATTCTCCCACTTCACTATTTTGTTATTGTTTTTACACACAAATAAATACCAAAATATTCTTAAAATAAATAAAATTTTATAAATAGATATTTTTTTAGTTTTATTGTGTACCATTTTGATTATTTTCCACTTTTTTTAATTTCTATCTATTTTTTTAATGCACAAAAAAATATCTATATGCATTTATATCTCTTTCATTTTTTTATTTTTGTTAGTTTTTTAATGTTCATTGATTATTTTCTTCATTTTTTTACATTAATAAATACCAAAATATCTCTATATACTTATTTAATTAAAAAAATCATGTTTAAAGACCTTTTTTTAAATCAAGAATTAAGGAAATAATAACAATTATTGCTTGACATTAACACTGATATATACTTATCAAATTTAAATAATATAACATTGTTTATATTTTTTTAAAGTAATATCACTAATTTAAACTAAGTATTAACACAAAATATGAGATAAAAAAAATAAATATATTACCTAAAACATTATTTATAAATTACATATTAATTTAAATAATTTTTTCAAAATAAATAAATTTATTAACGTAATTTTATTTTATATATTAACCCGTGCTAACTAGTATATGAAAAAAGAAAATGTTTACTGTACGATTTTATCTTTAAATATTAAAAAGTCCATATAACAAATTCAATTTTAACTTTTTGTTAGATTTTTATATTAATAAATACCAAAATATCTATATAATAAATATTTTATGAATAGTTATTTTATATAATACAATTATTTTTATTACATTAAGGGTGACAATTCATACAATTTATTATTATTTATTTAATAAGTGTTCAAATAATTCACTTATTAACCAAACTCTTTTTATTTTAATTTTTTTACATCAATAAATATCAAAATAAACATATAATAAACTCATTTTTACATTATTTTTTTACTTTTTGTTAGTTTTTACATCAATAAATACAAAATTTTCTATATAATTTTTTTTATAAATATTATTTTATATAATGTAATTCTATTTATTACATTAAGGGTAACAATTTATACAATTCATGATTATATATTTAATGAGTATTCGATGAATTCAATTATGAACATATTACATTTTTTGTTGAATTAATTGTTTTATACGGGATCATATCATGTTTTACATCAATTAAAAGAGTATAATCAAGTAATATAAATTATTTTTAAACATAAAAATACTTATTAAATTTAATCAAGTTATGTCTATAATTTATATAGTATTAACTTCTTAAGTACTAAAAAGTTAAGTGAATAAGTTCATATATTATTCTGTTATATTTGACTTATTTATTAAATAAATTTATGTAATTATTGTTAATATCGTAATAAATCACTAATGTTTATATTATATTTAGGTTTTATTGTTTGTAAATAATTACAATTATATATTTATTCATCATTGAAATAAAAAAATTAATTAATTATTTATTTTAAGACTATTTTTATTAATTATTTTATAAAATGTTTAAATATTAATTTTTTAATTATAATAAAAATAATTTAAAATTTTATATTTAAAAAAAATTATTTTATTTAATAAAGTAAAAAAAATTAGAATAATTATTAACCGCAGAATTACAACAATATATAAGTAGCCAACAGCTCGACAATACTATCAAGAACCCATATCTTAAGATAAGATTCTGCAACAACGATTCATTAAGTTTAATATCAAATCATTATGATGTCACAATTTCATCATTTAAAACCTGTACTTTAGACTTCCCAAATTATCATAAAATTGTTCGTTTGAATTAATTAAGAGGTGCAAATAACTATAATGGACGAGCATGTGTAATCCTTGTTTCATACAAGTGTATAAACACTATCGCTTCCTGGATTACTATATACCTTTTCTTTTCATTTTTTTTCCCACGACTGAGATGCATGTTATTCAAATATCAATCCTGCAAGTACTAGGTTACCAATGGAGTGAGATAGCATCGGTATCTTCTTATTTTTTTCACTATTTAAAATTTATTTTTTATTCCCGTTTAAAATACTTATGATAATATATTTAAAATCTCAGTGAAAAACGGGACCTTCAACTGAAAATTAAGGAGAATTCATGTAATATTATAAATATTATTTTTTACTTTTTTATAATTTTTATTTTTACCTAAAACTGAAAAATTAACGAGAATTCACGTAACATTTTAAATATTATTTTTTATTCTTTTATTATTATCAAGGTTCTCTCGTTGTCATCTTGGTGTGCAATTATATCAGAGAACCTATCTTGAAGCCAACCTCCAAAACTGGTCACCTGTCTCAAATCATGGGAAGGACTTAAGTTTGATAGAAACCAAGCAGCACATGCTCTAAAGTTTCATCTTTAACAGCACAAATAGGACAAGTTCTATCATGAACTACCTTCCTTTGAAACAGATTTACATTAGTAGCAACAAAATTGCCCATTATCTTCCATACAAAAAACTTAACCTTTAGTGCTAGATCTAGCTTTCATAGGTTTTTGCAAAACCATGCCTGGAAATAGGATGTAGTTGCTACACTAGGCTCATACCCTCCTTCCTGTTCATGTAAAAGATGATTGCAAGTTTTCATAGTATACATACCATTCTGCTTATAAGGCCAAACCCTTCTGTCATTTACACTTTTCTTTGATGAGGAGATAAATATTATTTCACCAACCACCCAAGGAGGAAATAGCTGGTAAATAACATCTAACTTCCATTTCCTGCTTTGTTGATTAAGCAACTCTCCTATACAAGAGAACCCGAGAACCTGATAGTCTTTCCAACATGTAGCATTTGGGAGCCACCTATTATTCCACATATCAATCCACCAGCCATTACCAACACTTAAAACATAGTTTTGCTTTAAGATCTCCATGCCTTGCCATAGACTCTTCTATGACCATGATCCAACTTGGTTCTTTTTTGCAAGAAAAATATCAGTCTGGGGGAAGTAAATCCCTTTAAGGATACGAGCACATAAACTGGCAGGCCTGCTTAGAAGATTCCATGTATGTTTAGCCAACATAGCTAAATCCAAGATCTTTAAATCCTTGAAACCTAAACTGCCTTGATCATTCCTCCTTACAAGTTTTTCCTTAAAACACCAACTAGTACCCTTGCTTTCCTCACCTCCTGACCGCCAGAACATCATCATTGTACCCATAAGTCTCTTACAAGTTTTTTGGGAAGTTTGAATATACTCATCACATAAACAGGAAGTGCTTGTGCAACTGACTTGATTGGTGTTTCTTCCCTCTACTTGACAAAAGCTTAACTATCCAACCTACCACTCTTCCGTCCATCCTTTCTTGGATTAAGACATATAGACTAGCTTTTCAAGCTCCCTAGTCCATAGGTAACCCCAAGTAATTCCCTAAAATCTGAACCAAACACACTTGCATAACCCTAGCCAATTCTACTTGTAGTGCCATATCCACATTCTTACTAAACACCACACTACTTTAATCAAAGTTGACAGCTGTCCTGAAGCATTACAATATTTCTGTATACATTCCATCAGCCTCCTGCAGTTCCCTACATTTGCCTCTCCAAAAAAGAGAGCGTCTATTGAGAATAATTAAAATTCTAACGACTAGTTTAGTAAAGGCTAGTTTCTTCTTTTTAATGTATAAATATAACATTGGACATTAAACCAAAACATCAATTCAATAACTATCTCTTAAAAATTCAGAGAAAATCAACATGGTATCAAAACAGATTTGATCTTGTTCCAAATCAATCCCACAAACAAGAACTGTATCACTTCAAGAAATCTAAAAAATGTCAGAACATATAGAGAGACTTACAGGTGTGCTGCTAAATGGTAAAAATTACCATCTTTATGCATGTCAAGTGACTTTTGATCTAATCGGAAGAGACAAATTTGAGCATGTCATTGGTGACAAATCAAAACCAAAAGCCGAAGAGCCAACACACCCAACAATTGAAGAAAAAAAGGAAATTTCAGAATGGAGAAAAAGTGACAATCTAGTCATGAGTTGGTTACTAGCAACCATGGAACCCCACATCTCTGATCTCATGGCATATCTAGATACAGCTCGAGATATGTGGGTTAAAGCCTAGACGATGTTCGGAAAAAATAAAAACTACTCCCTCATTTATCAACTTCAACAAAAACTTCAACAATTATAACAACAAAATCAATCTATCACCGAACTATTCAGCCAAATCCAAAAAAAGAAGGATGAGATTAGAGTGTACCGACCTCTCAAAGCTGATCTTGATGAAATCAAAAGAAGAGAGGAGCAGGATGGAATTTTCACCTTTCTCGCCAAGCTCGATTCAAGCTATTAGGGGGTACGCTCACAAATTCTTCTCATGGGTGAGCTACCATCTGTTGATTAGGTTGTAGGGATGATTGAAAGAGAAGAGACAAGAAGAATAGTGATGGGTACTCAACTACCTGACAACCCCGAAGCCAAAGCTTTCGTCACCAGATCTAACCCTAGGCCAAAAAGTCTAGGAGACCAAACACTCACTCGTTTCGATTACTGTAAGAAGGAAGGACACAAGCGCGAGGAATACTGGTGTCTCAACCCTCATCTCTGGCCAAATGGAAGGCGAGATAGAGGCTTCGTCAGAGGGGGAGATCGATGACAAAATCGGGTAGAGAGTAGAGAGAAAATGGGTTACTCTACACAAAAGGAAAAAGGGGATATGAGTATAAACGAGGCTAAAAAAGAAATAAAAGATAAGGTGGATACGGATCAAATGAGGTAGCTGTATACATAATTATCCACGATGTTTCAAGGAAAATCTCAAAAAACCTCTGGTATGATTACAAACCTTACTCAAAATTCTTTAAATTTCAAATGGATTCTTGATTCGGGTTCAACTGATCACATAACTGGAAATAAAAACTTACTTAATAATTACAAAAAAAATGAGACTAAACAATTTGTAATCGTTGTAAATGGTGAAAAAATGGAAATTTCAGGAAATGGTTCAATTAGTCTCCTTTCAAGTAAAATTTCAAATGTTTTGCATGTGAAGAACTGTACATCTAACTTGTTGTCCATTAGTAAAATCACACGAGACTTAAATTGTGAAATTACATTTACATCTAAAAATGTGACTTTTTAGGAATTGATAACGAAGAATATCATTGGTGAAGGTTTTCTAGAAAATGGGCTTTTTATTCTGAGTGAAGAAAAATGCAACTTCAATATTAAAAAAGAAGAATTAGGCACTCTTTGACATAAGAGAATTGGACATCCTTCCGATAAGATTTTGAAATGTATTTTTGATTTCAAACAACTAGATTGTAGTAGTTGTGAAATTTGCAAATTAGGAAAGCACACAAGGTTACCATTTAGTTTATCGAATTGTAAAAGCAAAAAACCTTTTGAGTTAATACATTCTGATGTTTGGGGCCCTGCTCCAATTGAGTCATTTAATGGTTATAAATACTTTGTTATATTTATAGATGACTTTTCAAGAACCACATGGTTACACTTGTTAAAAAATAAAAGTGAAGTATTTTCTCAATTTCAAGAATTTTATAATTTTGTAGAAAATCAATATGACGCAAAGATTAAAACTTTTAGAAGTGACAATGGAACGGAATTTGTAAATCAAAATTTTACAAAAAATTTCAAGCAAAAAGGAATTTTACATCAAAAAACTTATATTTACACACCCCAACAAAATGGTGTGTTTGAAAGAAAAAATTGACATTTACTTGAAGTAACAAGAGTACTTTTGTTTCAAAATAATGTTCCAATAATTTTTTGGTCGGATGTTGTTCTCACCGCAACATATTTAATTAATAGATTGTCAAGTGCCAATTTGAATTTCAAAAGCCTACTAGAAATCCTCTACTAAGAAAAACTCAATATCTATCATTTAAGAGTATTTGGATGTACATGTTATGTGCACAAAAATAAACAACACAAGTTAGATTATACATCAATCAAAGCTATTTTCTTGGGGTATTCATCTCAAAAAAAGGGTTATAAATGCTATGATCCGGTTAACAAAAAACATTACATTTCAAGAGATGTGACATTCCAAGAAAATGAACCATATTACAAAACACTAGAAAAGGAGACTAATAACCAAGAGAAACAAAATGAATTTACATTTCCATTTTTTTATTCTAAAGAAGGAAATATGGTAGTAAAAAATGAAAATTAAATAATCAATGAGAATGAAGAGGAAGAAACTTCTCAAAGTGAGGGGGAAGATGGTACTACCAAAATAATACCATTGAAAAGGTCTAATCGAACTCCATAACCTACAACTAGATTATGGGATTTTGTAACATATGAGGTAAAATATCCTATCCAAAATTATTTATCTTATGAAAATGTTACACCACAATATAGGACTTATTTGACCTCAATTTCTAAAGAAAATGAGCCAAATAACTATGAGGAAGCAATAGGCCAACTGGTATGGTGCAAAGCAATGGAAGAAGAACTTAGAGCACTTAAAAAAATGAAACATTGGTAGTCATACAACTACCCGAAGGAAAGAAACCCATAGGATGCAAATGGGTCTATAAGATTAAGTTTAGTAGTGATGGTACTATTTAAAGGTGCAAAGCACGATTAGTGGAAAAAGGTTACACTCAAACCTATGGTGTAGATTATCAAGAAACATTTGCACCCATGGCCAAAATGAATACCGTTAGGATTTTATTTTCTATAGCGGTAAACCAAAATTGGACCTTACATCAAATGGATGTCAAGTATGTTTTCTCCAAGAAACGCTTGAAGAATATATGATGCTTCCACCTGGTCATAAAAAAGAAAACATTTCTTGTCTAGTGTGTAGGTTAAAAAAATCTATTTACGGACTAAAGAAATCTCCACGGGCATGGTATGGAAAACTAAGCTCTTATTTAATTTCTTGTGATTTTAAAATTAGTAATGCCGATCACTCATTATTTTCCAAAAATTATGGTACCTTCACAACCATAATTCTAGTATATGTAGATGACATAATAATTACCGGAAATAATTTGGAAGAAATTAAAAAAGTGAAAATTAAATTAAAGGAGAATTTTGATATCAAAAACTTAGGTTTACTAAAATATTTCTAGGAATAGAAATAGCACATTCACCCAAGGGACTCTTTATTTCACAAAGAAAATATACACTTGACCTATTGAAAGAAATTGGTAAATTAGGGAGTAAACCAACATCTACACCAATAGATAGTAAATTCAAATTAAATATTAAGGATGGCGAACCTTTAGAAGACATAAGCCAATATCAAAGACTTATAGGAAAATTAATTTATTTAACGGTAACCCGACCATACATTTCTTTTTCAGTAAGCCATATTAGTAAATTTATGCATACACCTAGAACACCACATTTAGAGGCTATACATAGAATTTTAAAATATTTAAAAGGGACACCTAGTAAAGGAATTCTCATGAAATGTAATAATTCTAATGAAGTGTGTGGCTACTCCGATGCAAATTGGGCTGGTAGCTTTGAAAGAAAATCAATCACTGGTTTTTGCACGTTTGTAGGCAGAAATTTAGTCGCATGGAAAGGTGATGAGTGCTCAAAAAGCACTAAAATTACCATGATTTTATTCTCATTAATTGATTAAAAATATATATTAAGATGTTAGAAGTTCACAGCAATCTGTCTGTATACACTTTAATGATGAATATGATGGATGCACCTGCATTTTCCATTACTACTTGCACATTCTCAGGAAATAGGTAATCTTTCTTCTCTTTTCTCTTTATCTTTAATTTACAGTTGTTACATTGAGGACAATGTAAGTTCTAGGTTGGGGGTGGTGAAAAGTTACCATGCTTAATTAAAAAAAAAGTTTTAGCAATTTAAAAATAAAAAAAAATTTAAAAAATAAAAAATATACTCGCCAAAAACTTGATGAGCGAAAACCGACATCGCCGATTCTGCCAATACTTTGGTTTTATATTTATAAAATTCTCGCAAGTGCACGAATCATTTCGTAGAAAATGATAAGTATATTCCCAAGGTCGATCTAAGGAAGGAATATATGTGGTTTTTAATTTATTATTCAAACTTTAAAAACGAAATTAAATCCTAAACATCCTGTCACGATATTTTTGGGTTTTGTGTTTTTAATCTAATAACATAAAAATAAACATAGATTCAATAAACATTCATGCAAATTTTATCTTTTATAATGGTGGAGTATTTATGGATATAATAACTAAGTTAATTATGCTTGCTCGTATTATTTAGGTTATTAAAGATATGAATTGATATTTATTGATTCTCCCTTTTTTGTATGAATACCACCTTTGGTGGTGTTAGATATTCTTTGTTAACTAAACAAATCAATTAACACCTATGGGTGGGGTTGATAACTAATATGCTTAATTAAATTAATTCCTTTTTCTAAGAGATTGAAAATGAACCATTTAAATGCCACCTTTGGTGGGGTTAGACAGTTTAAACTTTATTCAAGGTGTCCAAATTAAACCTAAGAATTTAGTTATCCGAGTACTAACTTTCAAGTTTTAAAATCACTACCGAAAACATGTCGTCAATACATTTTCAAATAATAATTCTTATAAAAACTTTTGAAATAGAGCTTTACTCTAACTACTGGGCGATTGTACCATCAAATAAAAGAGCACTACTCTAAATCAGACCGGATAACTAAACCTTAAAATCTAATTTTCAGGTTTAAGTTTGTAATGAAAAATAATATATTTCTCTCTAACATTCTTAATATAAAATCATGAATAAAAATAAAATCAATTCATTTTAGAGATTTTTACCTATTTAATATTTCGCAAGCATAACAACGTCATTATTACATCATGTTTACTAAACAGCCAGCACAGTTAAATTTAATCACAGACAAATTAAATATAACATGTAAGAATAAAGCATAAAAAATAACTGCAAAGAAAATAAAATCCTTACAGTACTTCGATGCCATTCCCGTTGCTAGAAAACCTCCAAACGGAATTTGCACTCCCATTTATTGAATCAAAAAGCTAATAAATTACAAAAACATAACTAGTTCTTCCCAAAGAGGGAAGAACTCTAAAATTAAGAGAAACTAGCTAAAACATAAGAAAAACTAAAAAAACCTAAAAACTAAGAAATGGAGAGAAAGAAAGAAGAGAGAAGTGTGTTTTGAGGTGTGTTTTTGAAGTGAAGGGAAGGGGGGTATTTATAGGTGAGGATGGAGAGAAAAAATGAGTAAAAAAATGTTAAAAAATGTAAAAATGCGTAATGGACATGGTGAGGTCATTGATGACGTCAGCATGACGTCATGGGGGCGGCTGCATGTGAAAAATGGGGCGAAAAGGGCGTGGGAACGCGCGGAGGCAGCTGGGCGCGCGCGGATGAACAGTAGCCGCGCGCGTAGTTGTGCACGGATGAACAGTAGACGCGCGCAGCTCTGCGCGGATGAACAGTACCCGCGCTTGACTACTGCGCGGATGAAGTATTGTAGCGCGCGAGATGTTGCTCGGTGCGATTTTCTCCTTTTTGACATTTTTGACCTTTTTGACCCATTTTGTCCAATTTTTCCATATTTGTTGACCTTTCCCCATTTATTTAGTAATATAATTGTGATGTATTGCTTCCAGTATTCCTCTTTGAGTCTTTAAGTTACGTTTTTAAGCGAAAATACCTGAAAAACAATAAAAAATACCCGTGATTCCGAAAAAGACAAATTTATATAAATATATGATAAAACATATTAATATATATATTTTTAATCAATTAATGAGCATAAAATCATGGTAATTTTAGTGCTTTTTGAGCACTCATCAAAAGGCAAGAAACAAAATGTTATGGCACGATCAAGCGCCGAGACAGAATATTGAGCCATGGCATCAACCTCATGCGAGCTAACTTGGATCAAAAAACTTCTTTTGGATATCGGAATTAAAATTCAAGAACGATTGAAAATGTTTTGCGATAACCAAGTGGCGTGACATATAGCATCAAATCCGGTGTTTCACGAGAAACAAAAACACATTGAAGTGGATTGCCACTTCATTCGAGAAAAAATTCAAGCAAAGGAAATTGAAACTCCATTTGTGAGAAGTGAAAAACAATTGGCGGACATATTCACCAAAGGTTTAGATCTGAAATCATTTGAAGAAAATTTAAGCAAGTTAGGGTTGATCGATATCTACACACCTAACTTAAGGGGGAGTGTTAAGAATAATTAGAATTCTAATGGCTAGTTAGTAACGGCTAGTTTAGTAACTGTTAGTTTCTTCTTTTTAATGTATAAATATAACATTGGACATTAAACCAAAACATCAATTCAATAACTATCTCTTAAAAATTCAGAGAAAATCAACAGCGTCATCTACAAAAAATAAAGTAGAAAGGGTTGGAAATTGTCATTTAATCTTTAGCCCCCTTAGAATACCAAACTCCACTACCTCCTTAACATAAGTAGTTAAAACATTAGCTACCATTATGAACAAATAGGAGGATAAATGATCACCTTGCCTTAACCCTTTGTATGCCTTAACACTAGCTTGAGGTGAACCATTCACAAGAATACTATAACTTACACTCAGAATATAGCACATTACCTTTTGAATCCATGTCTCATAGAAGCCCATCCTTCTCATTAGAGCCTCCAAGAATTCCCATTCAACACAATCATAAGCATTTGTTATATTTGTTTTTAAAGTAAAGAAATCATTCCTCCTTTTCTTCTTCCGCTTTAGGTAGTAGAACACTTCCTAGGCAATGAGCATGTTATCATGTATTGCTCTAATACTAACAAAGCTCTCTACTCTTCTAGAATTGCATGAGGCATCACTAGCTTCAACCTATTAACCAAAACCTTAGATATAATTTATACAAGCAACATTGGCTCGAGTTGCTCATAGGAGCAACGCCAGGCAGAAGAAGTGCACGTGGGCGCAGAACATAGGTGCACAACGCAGCAACATAGGCAAGGCACATGAGCGGGAGACGACTAAATACGATTAGAAATTTCAGAGTTAGTTAGCTTAATTTCCTTGTATTCCTGTCCGTGTAAGGCTATATATAGCCTCAGTAAATTCAAAAAAGAATACATATAAGATATTATACAAATTCAGCTCCCTCTTCTCTATTTTCTCTCTTCTTCTTCTACCTCTTTGAAACAAACTCTATTAGTGGTATCAAAGCCAGTTCCAGTTATAGATACCCGAGGCAAGTCTAATGCTAAGTTTCGCAATGATGTTATGGAAATTCTAGCATGACATGAGACGAGATTTGACCAAGTAGGTTCCACATTGCAAGCCGTGCTCACTGAGTTACAAGCATTACACGCATCTTGTAACATACATGTGATTAATCCATTTTCCAAATATGAAACCATGCACCCTCACCCTCACACTTCTCAATCAAACCCCAATAACCCTCACCCTCACCCTCACCTGAAGCTATCGTTCCCTAAATTTTCTGGTGAGGATCCCATCGGTTGGATTTACAAATAGAGAAATATTTTGAATTCACTAATATTGCTCCCAACCAGCAAGTGTAGCTGGATTCTTTCTATATGGAAGGCATTGAATTGCAATGGTACTAATGGCTTACCAAATTTTGTGGACCACTCACTTGGAAGGAGTTCACCAAGGCTGCACAACTAAGATTTGGACCAACTGATTACGAGAACCCTTTAGAGACATTGTATCGCCTTAAACACATCATGAGTGTCGCAACATATCAGGAATCCTTTGAGAAAATTTCTCATAGGGTTGATAGTTTACCAGGGGAATTTATGATTGGTTGCTTCATCGTTGGATTGAGAGATGATATTCATATTGATGTTTAAATCAAGCAATCTAGAACATTGGCTGATGCCATTGAAGTAGCTAGGCTGATTGAGGAAAGAAATCTATTACAAAAGAAATCTACTCAAAACCCTCATTATTGATGAGTGCTCAAAAAGCACTAAAATAACCATGATTTTATGCACATTAATTGATTAAATATATATATATTTATATGTTTTATCATATATTTATATAAATTTGTCTTTTCCGGAATCACGGGTATTTTTATTGTTTTTCAGGTATTTTGGCTTAAAAACGCAATTTAAAGACTCAAAGAAGAATACTTGAAGCAATACATCACAAATATATTAATAAATAAGTGGGAAAAGGTCAACAAACATGGAAAAATTGGACAAAATGGGTCGAAAAGGTCAAAAATGTCAAAAAGACAGAAAATTGCGCGCGCGGCAGCCTGTGTGACCGGCGCCCGGCCGCGCGCGCTGGCGCCGTGCTGCGCGCGCCGCGACGCGTTGACAGCCATCCGCGCGCCCAGCGGCGCGCACTTGTTCACGCAGCGGCCGTGCGCGCGCCTTGGCCCGCGCGCCAACGCGTTTTCACCCCATTTTTCACGTCTGAAGCCTGTGACGTCATGCGGCGTCATTGATGACCTCAGCATTTCCATTACACGTTTTTTAATTTTTTAATATTTTTTTAACATTTTTTTACTCATTTTTTCTCTCCATCCTCACCTATAAATACCCCCCTTCCCTTCACTTCAAATCACACCTCAAAACCACACTTCTCTCTTCTTTCTTTCTCTCATTTCTTAGTTTTTGAGTTTTTCTTAGTTTCTTTCTTAGTTTCTAAGCTTTTCTTAGTTTTTCTCTTAGTTTTTAGTTCAATTCTCTTAGTTTTAGAGTTCTTCTCTTTTTGAGAGGAACTTGTAATGTTTTTGTAATATTTTAATTTTTGATTCAATAAATGGAAGTGCAAATTCCGCTTGGAGGTTTTTTAGCAACGGGAATAGCGTCGAAGTTCTGTAAGGATTTTATTTTCTTTACAGTTATTTTTATGTTTTATTCTTACATGTTATATTTAATTTGTCTGTGATTACATTTAACTGTGCTAGCTATTTATAATCATGATATAATAATAACGTTGTTATGCTTGCAAAATATTAAATAGGTGAAAATTTCTAAAATGAATTGATTTTATTTTTATTCAAGATTTTATATTAAGGATGTTAGAGAGAAATATATTATTTTTCATTACAAACTTAAATCTGAAAATTAGATTTTAAGGTTTAGTTATCCGGTCTAATTTAGAGTAGTGCTCTTTTATTTGTTGGTACAATCGCCCGGTAGTTAGAGTGAAACTCTATTTCAAAAGTTTTTATAAGAATTATTATGTGAAAATGTATTGACAACATGTTTTCAATAGTGGTTTTAAAACTTGAAAGTTAGTACTCGAATAACTAAATTCTTAGGTTTAATTTGGACACCTTGAATAAAGTTTAAACTGTCTAACCCCACCAAAGGTGGCATTTAAATGGTTCATTTTCAATCTCTTAGAAAAAGGAATTAATTTAATTAACTAAATTAGTTATCAACCCCACCCATAGGTGTTAATTGATTTGTTTAGTTAACAAAGAATATCTAACCCACCAAAGGTGGTATTCATACAAAAAGAGAGAATCAATAAAATATCAATTTATATCTTTAATAACCTAGATAATATGAGCAAGCATAATTAATTTAGTTATTATATCCATAAATACTCCACTAATATAAATGATAAAATTTGCATGAATATTTATTGAATCTGTATTTATATTTATTTTTAGATAAATATTTATTGAATTTGTATCTATGTTTATGTTTTTTTAGATTATATTTAATTAATCTGTATATATGTTTATTTTATGTTATTAGATTAGGAACACAAAAACCAAACTATCGTGACAGGATGTTTAGGATTTAATTTCGTTTTTAAAAGTTTGAATAATAAATTAAAAACCACATACATTCCTTCCTTAGATCGACCTTGGGAGTATACTTATCATTTTCTACGAAATGATTCGTGCACTTGCGAGAGTTTTACAAATATTAAAACCAAAGTATTTGCGAGAATCGGCGATGCCGGTTTTCGCTCATCAATTATCAGCTTCCTTCAATACCATCAAAGCAACCAACCAATATCACAACTGTTGTGTTAGGACCTCTACCTCCATAGTGTTCCATTCCAACTCAACCAATAGACTTTCGAAGACTTACCAACCTAGAAGCACGTGAACAACAAGAAAAGAGATTAGGTTACTACTATGATGAGAAATTTGTTGCTAGCCATCATTGTGCATGGCCATAGCTATTTATGATGGAGGACTTGACCCAAAATCACATCGATGACATTGAAGGAACCCTACCAGAGCAAGAACATAACGACATGATACTTGATATCTTCTTCCATGCCATAGCAGGAACTGAACACCCATAAACCATACGCATTATGGGGAAAATGAGAAATAAGAAGGTATTATATTGATAGATGGGGGCAGTACACATAACTTCATTGATCAAGCCTTAACCTCTCAGTTTGGATTGCCAATAGTCAAAGGTAAGAAACTAGAAGTAATGGTAGCTAACCGTGAGAAAATAGAATATGATGGGCAATGTTGTAATCTCACCCTCACCATTCTAGGGTATCCAGTTACTGCAAATTATTATGTTCTTCCAGTTGTAGCATGCCAATTGGTCTTATGGGTTCAATGGCTTGAAACCCTTGGTCCCATTCATATGAATTATAAGAAACTCGTCATAAGCTTCACTATAGAAGGAACCTCTCGTACATTCCAAGGGTTGGGGCGAACTAACATTGCAGTCTTAACTAGAAAGGAATTCAATGATCTATAAGGCACTGTGTTGTTCCTCCAAATAATGCATGTTAGCAATCATAGGGACCAACCCAAGGCATACCCTATAGAGATAGGTAAGTTGCTAGTTGAGTTTCCTCATGTATTTGAATCTTCCACCAACTTACCCCCAAGGCGAGTGTATGATCTTAGAATTCCCTTGCAACCTGGCTCATGACTAGTGAATGTTCGACCCTATCGCTACCATTATTATCAAAAAACTTAGATAGAAAAGATGGTGTAGGAGCTTTTACAATCCAATTTGATAAGGCCAAATAATATCCCATTCTTATAACCAGTTTTGTTAGTTAAGAAGGTAGATGGAGCCTGGCGATTTTGTGTAGACTATAGAGCCCTTAATGCAATCACTGTCAAGGATAAGTACCCTATACCTGTCATTGATGAATTATTGGATGAACTTCATGGAGCCAAAATTTACTCCAAACTGGACCTACGTTTGGGGTACCACTAAATACAAGTTCATGAAGATGACACCCCTAAGACAGCATTCAGAACACATAAAGGCCATTATGAATTCCTAGTAATGTCATTTGGCCTCACCAACGCCCCAACCACCTTCCAAAGTCTCATGAATGATATCTTTCGACCCTACCTCAAGAAATTCATCTTAGTTTTCTTTGATGATATCCTAGTATACTCCAAATCGTGGATGGACTATAGCATGCATTTACAAACTATCCTACAATTACTAAACAACTAACAGTTTATTTGCAAAATAATCTAAGTGCCAATTTGGTGTGTTATAGGTAGAATATTTGGCCACCTTATTTCAAAACGAGGAGTCTTAATGGATCCAACCAAAATTTGTGTTATCATTGAATGGAAAACACCAACCACAACCAAAAGGGTCAAAGGGTTCCTCAGATTGGCAAGCTATTATAGAAAATTCATTCGCTAGTTTGGGGGAATAGAAACACTCTTAACCCATCCATTGAGTAAGGAGGGGTTCCAATGGAATGAGGTTACATCAATGGCCTCCAAATAGTTAAAAGAAGCTTTAACCTCCCCTCTCATCTTACGTCTACCAGACTTCACTCAATGTTTTGTGATCAAATTTAATGCCAATGTAATTGGCCTCGAGGTTGTCGTCACCTAAGAAAATAGACCAGTGGCTTATTTCAGTGCTGCACTCAAGGGATCAACCAAAGCACTATCTACCTATTAAAATGAAATGCTAGCTGTTGTTAAAACCATTAAGATATAGTGCCCATGCTTACTTGGAAGACCATTCACAGTGCGCATGGATCAAAATAGTCTCAAGTATCTACTAGAGCAACGGATAACCACACCAACACAGGCATGTTGGCTTCCAAAACTCCTTGGTTATGATTATGAAATTGAGTACAAACGGGGTTCAAAAAATCACGGTGCAGACTTCTTATCCCAAGTGGTGGAGTTCCAATTCCTATCTATCTCTCCACCCCAAGCATATTGGTGTCCAATGCTCAAAAGAAAATTCAGGCAAGACCCTTTTTATTATAGACTTCTAGCCAAGACTTCCTCTTCGGAAGTCCTCAAATTATGCCAATGTGATAGGGTATGGTTCAAGGGGAACAAAGTTTATCTAAGCTCACAATCTTCTTTGATTCCAAAATTTTTATCTAACTGCCATTCATCACCAATTGGAGTGCATTTTAGGTTCTACAAAACACTCTCTCGAATAAACAAAATTTTGTTAGTCCAACATGTGCCAAAAGGTGAAGGAATTCTTGCATCTGTGTAAGTTATGCCAACGGTTCAAGACTAATTGTATGAAACCAACATGATTGCTACAACCCTTACCAATTCCTACCAAAATATGGACTGAAATATCAATGGATTTCAATGAAGGGTTACCACCCTCAAGGGGAAATACCGTGATTATGGTAGTTGTAGATCGGCTGACAAAGTAAGCTCATTTCATTACCATGAAACACCCTATTATTGCAATGATTGTAGCTAAGGAAGTTTTGGCCAATGTGGTATGCCTACAAGGCATTCCCACATCCATAGTGAATGATCAAGATAAGGTCTTCCTCAATTCATTTTGGCCAGCCTTGTTCCAATTACAAGGAACCGAATTATACATGAGCTCCAACTACCATCCCCAAACTAATGGTCAAACATAAGTTGTCAACCGCACTCTGGAACAATACTTATGTTACTTTGTTGGTGAACAACGAAGGTAGTGGGTTGAGTGGATACCCTGGGTTGAGTTTAGCTATAACACCTCAACATATTCATCCACCAAAATGACTCCATTTCAAGCAGTTTATGGCATTCCACCCCCACATCTATTATCTTATGTTTCAGGCACCTCTAACGTCCAAAACGTGGATAAATACCTACGTGATCGAGATACCATCATACATAACTTATGCCATAACCTTTTATAAGCTCATAATTGAATGAAATGTCAGTCCTATCAACACAGACGAGAGCTTTATTTCCTCGAAGGAGATTATGTTTACCTAAAATTCCAACCCTACAAATAAACTTCTGTGGCCTTTCGATCATCCATGAAGCTTGCTCCGTGTTTCTTTGGGCCTTACAAAATCATTAAACGAGTTGGCCCTATGGCTTACAGATTTTCTCTTCTTCCTCACTCTCACATACATGATGTATTTCATGTCATCATGTTAAGGAAGCACGTGGGAATAGTTACTCCAAGCTCCATACAACTACTTCCAATCTCTGATAAAACCACTATCAATCCCCAACAGGAAGCCATCTTGACTCCCTATATGATTCAGAAGAATAAATATTGACCCAAACCTAAATTTTTTGTCAAATGGATTGGAGCTCCAGCAGAAGAAGCCACATGGGAGAATGAATCTTTTTTTCTCAATCCTACCTTGAATTCATCCTTGAGAATAAGGATTTAAAAAGGGGAAGAAATTATACAAGTAGTATTGACTCGAGCTGCTCGTAGGTACAACGTTGGGTGGAAGAGGCACACGTGGGCACAAAATGTGGGCGCACTGTGCAGTAACTCAAGCAAGGAGCATGAGCGGGAGACCACTAAATTCGGTTAGAAATTTCAGAGTTAGTTAGCTTAATTTCTTTGTATTTCCTATCCCTGTAAGGCTATATATAGCCTCATTAAATTCAATAAAGAAAATATATTAGATATTATACAAATTCAACTCCCCACCCTCTATTTTCTCTCTTCTTCTACTACCTCTCTGAAACAAACTCTATCAATAATCTTGTAAAAACATTACATAGGGGTATTGGTTGAAACTACTTAGGAATTTCAAGTTGTTGTACTTTAAGAATTAAAGCTATATGAGTCTCATTCACATATTCAGGAAGATACTTGTTTCAAGAAAACTTTTAACAGCCAAGAATACATCTTCCTCAATTAAACTCCAATCATTTTGGTAAAAAGCTCCAAAAAAACCATCAATCCTGGTGCACGAAGCCTACCTAGTTAAAAGGATGCCATCTTAACTTCACTTCACCTTATTTCCTCGGTAAGCTTTCCATTCAATTGTCGTGAATACATGGATCCATAACCTTTAGTATTTCATCCACACCTTGACAGAACTTAGAAGTGAAAATGCCATTAAAGTATTACTACAAAAGGCCAGTAACAACCTCAAAATTGCTCTACCATACACCATTCTATTATAAAGTCTCCTTTGCTACACTGTATGACAAAATAAGTTAGTATTCTCACAAAATATCGGCCACTTCACACAAGACCTCTACCCCCAATACAATTCTTTCTACCTCTTATACTCATCAATCTCCTTCTTGATCAATTGTTTTCCTCCCAATACAAGTAATCATTCTCCTCAGAGAGAGCTAACCTCCTTTTTAATTCCTTTAAAAACAATTGTGGGTTCCCCCAATGCTTCTTGCTCCATATTTTTAACTTTTTCTACAAAAGCCCAACCTTTTTAAGAAATTTCTCATACTATGCAAACTAGAGGCCATAGCCTACTCTTTAATGGCTCTATGAAAAATAGAGCCATTAGCATACTTTTTTATTTAATATTTATTTATTTTATTCAATAAATAGTATTTTTGGGACCAAAAATAGTAAAATATAAAATTTTTAATGAATAGTTGTGAAAATATAATTTTTATACTTTTTTTATGAATTTTTAACACAGGGTCAATCAGGAGTTACCACGGGCCTACCATGCAAGTAGAGGAGATGATTGGGCAAGTCATATAGACACCATGCAAGTGGGGACAATGAATCATAGATCCCTGTGTGTGAGGAGGACAAACCTTGTGCCATATGTCAGCACGACATTCAATCTGACTTCAAAGTGCGGTCAGACAACACTATCATGTGTCGTCGTGTGATTGCTCCTCGCGTTCCACCCGTGCGCCATGCCATCCGTTACCGCAAATCACGTTGCATGGCATGGTGTTGACTTAGCATGTATTGACTCGGATAGGTCTCCCCTTCCATGTTTCGCACTCTGATTCGACCAGTAAATGTTGTGTGCCACGTGTCACGTTGTGATTGGCCAACACTGTCATTTTGCTTATTATGATCTCAACTCTTGATCTGAAGTTGATCTGATGGTCCAGATCGTACCTGAGCTATATTTAAGCCCTTAATCACCCCATAAACCATAATGAGCTGTCATTAGCATAATTTTGGTCATTGTTCGAAGCTAAAAAGAGAGAAAATACAGAAAAATTCAAAAGGAGATACAATTTTGGTGGAGATTCAAGAGGAGATTAGCACTACAATTTAAGAGATTTATTGTATTTCTTTTGCTACTCTTGTTTTTATCAATTTTATGTCTTTGTTTATAAAAAATTTGAGTTTCATGAACACAATAATGTGTAGTTAATTTATTAATCTAGTGATCTTATGAACCCAATTTTTACCATGTGATGATCTAATATTTTACTCCGATTATAAATTTATTTTAATTATATTATTTAATCTAATTTTTATGCTATTGATTGTTTGGCCAACAATTTATCTATAAAGGTAATTAAATAGATTTGAGAAAATTACTTAATTGGTTGTCTTGATTAAATAACATGCATAGTTTCTAGGTAGAGATGTATGACTGTTATATATGTGATCCATAATTGATGAACTTAATGAATAGTATGTAATTTAATTGGCATACGAGTGTAATTAAATTAATTACTATATGGTGTGTAGTTTACTTGAAAGAAAAATACATGCTAGATTAGATTTAATTGATCATGTAATTAATTGATAATTATATTGGGGGTTTTTAGCGATTCTCATGTTTAGAAAATTGGGGAATTAAGTATTCCTAGATATTTTCTCATATATTTTCCTAGTTACCAAATCTGATTTAATTAATTATTACTATTTATTTTTACTTATTTTAATTTTGCTTAAAATATAAAATCACAAAAAATTGATTTTTTTTAATTTTAAAAATTAGTTTCTAATAAAATAATATATGTGAGAACGATATTTTTTTATTATTATATTACTTGTTGCGATACGTATACTTACGTATTTATTACACACACAATTTGCATGACGATTACTCTTGTTCAATAGTTCCTCTTCTTGCCATCTCAATTCATATTTAAATATTTTTTTTAGCAAAAGTAACCATTGCATCTAGATTAAGTACATGCATATTATGATCAGAAGCTATGATAGGGGGAACAAACATCCCCATATTAGAGTACCTATCAAAACCAACTACATTAACCATTATCTTTTCCAACCTTTCCTAGATAAAAGTCTCTGGATCGTGGCCATTCCTCAAGGTAAAAAAAACTATCATTTGCCTTTACATCAAGCAACTCATAATTATCAACAAAAATTTTGAACCTCTAAGCTCTTGAAAAGTCAAATCCACGCCACCTTCTTTCTCTGAATTGCTTAACATCTCATTAAAATCACCACTAACGAATCATGGTTGATCCTCAGATGACTTTGACATAGATATTCAATCAAACTCATATATCGAGCTAGGTTATCCTGCAAGCCATACACAAAGGCAAACCGAGCCACACTTCTTACGTATACATCAATTGTACCTTCATTATTGAAGAGTGTTGATACATTCATACCAGCAATCCACATAAGCATTATTCCACTAGCATTAACATGAAAAGGATCAACCACATGCCAATTATAGAAGCCAATCCTTCTACACAAATGCATAATCCTTCTCTTTCAATTTTGTTAAATTATGGCCCAAAAATAGTATAGGCCCAAAACCCATTAAAACCCTCTACCTTTTAGTTATATATATGTTTTTTTTGTGGGATAGAAGTTTTTGTCAAAAAAATTTAGAAGCTGCGTGAAACAGAGTGTAGCCACTACATAAAAGAGCAGAGAACATGGAAATTGCAGTTTTAGAAAATAATAAAGAAATTCCTCATTCGTACCTACCAGTTGATCAGCCCATCCTTTTTCGCTGCCATCAACCAGCCTCCATTTTTGTTCAACAACCGTGTGTAGTTTTTTTGGCCTGTTCCAGTTTCTCCTCCAATCATGATTCCATTTGCACCAATCGGAGTCTCAACCATCTTGTTCTCCCTTGATTCGGTAATATCAGCATAAATTTGTAATTTTATTTTCTGGATTTGATTACTGATTTTGTTCAGAAAATATATGGGTATATTTTTGGATTTTGGTGTATTTTGTGAAGATGTCTGAATATTAGTGATTGTATCTCTATTTGATTATTAGTGGATTTTCCTCGATGTATCGTCGTCAATGGAGTAGATTTTTTACATTGAAAAGTTGAACCACTTAAATCATTGTGTGCCATTTATTCTCATTGCTTATTATTATTTTGATGTTACTCATAATTATTTATTTGTGCAACCAAATTTGACCCAATCTTTGTTTCTGTAAATGCTAATTTATAACAGATTGGTATCAGAGCATTGGGTTATTTTGTTATTTATTGGAACTGATCAAGTTTGCTCCTTTGGATTTATTTTCAGCTTCTGGTTATCTAATTGGTTTCATATTTACTGGGTTGTGCTTCTGTTTATTTAATATTGGGTTTTCTATCATGGCGAAAAAATACGAAATTGAGAAATTCAATGGTAGGAATGATTTCAGTCTATGATGTATGAATATGTGGGTTGTATTAGTTAAAGAAGGGTTCGTTAAGACACTTGAAGGCAAGGATAAATTGCTAGAAAAATTAATTGATGAAGAAAAAGATGCATTGATGGAAAATGCTCTCAGTTCTATTCAGTTATCATTGTGTGATGAGGTATTACATGAGGTTGGTGATGAGGAATCTCCTACTAGGTTATAGCTTAAATTGGAGAATTTTTATATGACCAAGTCTTTAACAAGTTGCTTATATTTGAAGCAGCGTTGTATACATTCAGAATGTCAGAAGGTACACCTTTACACGATCACCTTGATGAATTTACTAAAATTATTCATGATCTAAAAAATGGTGGTGTTAAGATTGATGATGAGGATCATGCCTTAGTTCTATTATGTTGTTTACCTCATTCATTTGAACATTTTGTTGATACCATGCTATATGGGCGAGACACTATTTCTTTGGAGCATGTCAGAGCAACTTTGAATTCTAGAAAGTTGAAGAAAAATGTGTCTACAAGTAACAATGATAATAGCAGTGGTTTATTTGTCAGAGGTAGAAATCAAGAAAAAGGCTCAAACAATGATAGAGGCAAGTATAGATCCAAATCTAGAAAAAGAAAAGATAAATGCAACTATTGTCGTCAAGAAGGGCACTGGAAAGTAAATTGTCTGAAACTTAAAGGTAAAGGAAGATCTACCACAACATCTTCTAGTACTAATGATGTTGTTGGTGTTGTAGATAATTCTGGTTCCAATGGTGAAAATGTTCTATCAATATCTATTGGTTCTCTTAGAAATGTTTGGATTCACGATTCAGGTTGCACTTACCATATGTGCCCTAGTAGAAACTGCTGGTTTGCTTCTTATCAGTCTATTGATGGGGATGTTGTCTTGATGGGAAACAATATATCCTGCAAGATTGTTGGTATTGGTACTGTCTAAATTAAGATGCATGATGGTATTGTTAGGACTTTGAAAGATGTTCGCCATGTTCCAAATTTGAAAAAGAACTTGATATCTTTGGGTACTCATGATTCACAAGGCTATAAGTATGTAGTTGTAGGTGGAGTTTTAAGAGTTAGTAAGGGTTCCCTCGGTTGTTATTAAAGGGAAATTGTCACGTGGTCTTTATATGCTTCAGGGTAGCACTATTATTGGCAGTGTTTCAGTTTCATCCTCGTCCGATCAAGATTCAGATACTACTCGATTATGGCATATGCGGCTTGAGCATATGAGTGAGGCATGAATGTCTATTTTGAGCAAAAATGATTTTCTTTGTGGTCAGAAAACTGAGAAGCTTGATTTTTGTGATCATTATGTCTATGGAAAGAATCGTAGGGTCAAGTTCAATACAACCATCCATAAAACAAAAGGTACTGTCGATTATATTCATTCAAATCTTTGGGGTGCTTCGCATGTTGTGTCTAAGGGTAGTGCCCGATATATGTTGACGACTTTTCTCGTCATGTTTGGGTGTATATTTTGAAGAACAAGAATGATGCATTCTCAAAACTTGTAAAATTCAAGGCTTGTATAGAAAATCAAACAGGTAAGAAAATCAAGCATTTGAGGACTAACAATGGTTTGAAGTTTTGTGAAATCTAGTTTAATGAGTTATGTAAAAGAAATGGCATAGTGAGACACCGCATTATGCGTTATACACCACAATAAAATGGAGTAGAAGAACGTATGAATAAGACTTTATGGGAAATAACTCTTTGTGTGCTCTTTCAAGATGACTTGGATAAATCTTTTTGGGCTGAAGCTTATAACCATGCCTGCTATTTGATGAATCGATCTCTATCAACTACAATTGAGTTGAAGACTCTGTTTGAGGTATTGTTTGGTACTCCTACTAATTATTCTGATTTGAAAGTTTTTGGTTGTCCTGTTTATGCTCATGTTAATGATGGTAAACTTGAGCCTAGGGTATTAAAATGAATATTTTTTGGGTATCTTTCTGGGGTGAAGGGTTATAGATTATGGTGTGTTGAACCCAACTCACCTAAATTTTTGATTAGCAGAGATGTTAAGTTTGATGAGTTTTCCATGTTGGAAAAGAAAAAATAGTCTATTGTCATAGGTAAAGACCACGGTGTTAGTGAGCAGGTGGAGCTTGAGAGTAGAGCTCCTAGTTAAGTGTAAGAAGGCACTTCAGATCAGCCATTTGTGGATGAGATAGATGATTATACTCATGATGTAGCAGAAGAGCAACATGAACAACCATATAGTATCGCTAAGGGTAAAGGAATAAGAGAGATTCGACACCCTTAGAGGTACACAGATGCAGACTTAGTTTCTTTTGCATTGTCTGTGGCAGAGTCTATTGAGGTACATAAACCTTCTAGTTATCATGAAGTTGTCACTTGTGATGAGTCTGTTTAGTGGCTGGTTGCTATGAATGAAGAGATTGAATCACTTTATAAGAATCATACTTGAGAATTGGAAACAAATGGGTCTTCAAGAAAAAAGAAGGTATACTTGAAGTTGAAGCAGTTAGGTTCAAGGTACGTGTTGTTGCAAAGGGTTATTGTAAAAAAAAGGTATTTACTTCAATGAAGTATTTTCACCTATTGTGAAACATAACTCTATTCGTGGGTTGCTTGCTATGGTTGCATTGTTTGACATGAAATTAGAACAGCTTGATGTCAAGACAATCTTCTTACATGATGAGCTTGAGGAACAAATATATATGCATCAACCAGGGGGGTTTGTTTTTCTAGGTAAGGAAGATCATATTTGTTTATTGAAATTTTTTTTACATAGGTTGAAGCAATCCCCTAACGAGTGGTATAAACGGTTTGATTCTTTTATGATTGATCATGGTTACTCTAGGAGTGATTATGATAGTTGTGTTTATCATAAAAGATTTCATGATGGTTCATCTGTCTATTTGTTGTTTTATGTTGATGACATGCTTATTATTTCTAAGAATAAGTCTGGGATTCATAAATTAAAATCTCAACTTAGTGGTGAGTTTGAGATGAAAGATTTGGGTACAACGAAGAAAATTTTGGACATGGAAATTTATAGGGATAGACAAGCGGACAAGCTTTATTTGACTCAAAAAAGTTATATTGAAAAAGTTCTTGAACGCTTTGGTATGAAAGAGTCTAAACCTGTGAGTACACTGTTAGCTATGCATTTTAGGCTTTCTTTGGATTTGTCACCACAATCAAAAGAAGAAGAGCAATACATGTCTCAAGTTCCATATGCTAGTGTCGTTGGTAGTTTGATGTATGCTATTGTTTATATTGATCCAGACATTTTATATACAGTTAGTGTTGTCAGCAGATATATGGGTAATCCTGGTAAGAGTCATTGACAAGTAGTGAAATGGATACTTTGGTATTTGAGAGGTACATCTAATCTTGGTTTGGTATATAATGGAAGTTCTAATACCAGTTGCAGTATTATTAGTTATGTGGACTTTGAATATGTTGGTGATTTGGATAGCAGAATATTCCTGACAGATTATGTCTTCACTCTTTTGTTTTCAAAAGATACATTGCAATATATGGGAATTGAATATTTTAAAGCGATGAATGTATCCTCCTTACCAGCTCCTTGACAATTCCAAATCAAGACTTTCATTGAAACAAAATCACAAGAAAATATGCACAAGTAAGCTCACAAAAATAAGCACAAACAAAAACACAATAATAAGTATAAGGAAAATTGCAGATATAAGCAAAAGCAAATACAACACCGACACCAAAGGACTCGTAAATAACCAGATCATCTACCAGAGCTTTAGATAGGGAGGCAAATTGAAGAGTTGCTACACTTTTGGGAAACTAAAATTAATATCTGTTAGATTTGAGCTTAACTCTACCTCAAAACTTAAGTTATAAGGTGAAGGAATGCCCAAGCTTATATTTGCAACGGAAGAAGTGTCCCTAGCCAATGTGGGACTTAACATCCCCCCTCCACATTGGCTAGAGTTCGGATTTACGACATGATCCAGATTTATGACATGAGGGCCGATGGGGGTCTAGGGAACCAACTCTGATACCATGTTCAAAACCTAAGCCTAACTCAACCAAATAAGATCTTATTAAGTTAAGGGTTGTCCAAGCTTATAAGCAGTTTTGCTGTTTTGTTCCTAGTTGATGTGGGACAAGGAGACTTAACATCCCCCTTCCACATCGGCTAGAGTCCGGATTTATGGCACGGTAAATCCGGAGTCTAGCCGATATGGAGGGAGGATGTTAAGTCCCACATTGGCTAGGGACACTTCTTCTGTTGTACATATAAGCTTGGGCAATTCTTCACTTTATAACTTAAGTTTTGAGGTGGAGTTAGGCTCAAATCTAACATGGTATCAGAGTTGGGTCTGGTCTCTATGTGTTTAGACCTTGGGTTCTACCACAGTCTCATCGTGACGCTAATGTCTATCTTTGTCCGTCGTGTGGAGGGGGGTTGTTAAGTATCCTTGTCCCACATCGACTAAGAACAAAACAACAAAACAACTTATAATTGGACAACCCTTAATTTAATAAGATCTTATTGAGTTAAATTAGACCTGAATTTCTAATAATATCTATACTAGAAGAGCACAACTAAACCAACAGAGCAACGAAGTAAGCGAATCACCAAAAAAATCACAAACACTAGAAAAAATGTACATCAGTTATCTCTGTTCAATGAAGCAAGAGAACCACCAAAGCTTCGTCTCCTCTGTTAGTCTCTTAGAAAACCAACCACGAAACAGAGAGGAGAAGAGATGACCAAAGTAAAGCAAAGGAACGGAGTAGAGGAAAAACCAATGCAATAAGCTACATCCAGTGTGATAAGCTACAACCAAATCTTTGAAGGCTAGGGTTTTACGCTTGACGATGAGCTTTAACCAGATCTTCGATCTGGCAGAGAGGTTACTTCCCTCATTTTTTGCCTTGTTAAAGACCAAAGATAATGAAAAAAATTGTCTTCTGTTATACTTGATTTGAATTTTTTTGAGGATAAATTTGGTGGGCATTTAGAATATAAAAGTAGGGAGCTTCCTAGGATTACTAGATACTTGTCACTAGGGGTGAGCAAAATATCCGATTAATCCGAAAAATCCGATCAAATCCGATAAAATTAAGTGGTTTCAATCCGAAGTCGGATCAGATTCGGATTGGATTTTATCAATCCGCTCAGATTCGGATTTGGATTAGAAATATTCAAATCCGTATAATCCGATCAGATCCGATATATTTAATATATTATATATATATATAATTATTTAACCTAACCTAAAGAGCCGCCGTATATCTAAAATTCTAAATCTTAACCAAAAACCTAATATATTTTTCTGCAGCCTCCATCTCTCTCCCTGCCTACCAGCCTCCATTGTTAAGTGCTTCTCTGCTGCTGCTGCTCTACTTCTCTGCTTCTCTGCTTCGCAGTTGCTTCTGCTTCTATATTTTTCTGCTTCATTGGTTACCTTCTGCTTACGTGGCTTGATCGATCGTCTTCTACATTTTTGCTTCTGCCTTCGCGATTGTACCGCTTCTACTTCTACGTTTAGCGGTACATACATTTCTCTATTTCGTTGTGCTTTTTACCTTGTTGGTGCTTGTGCTTCTCTTTCGTTACTATTTGCTGTACTTGCTATTGCTCACCGCCGTTTTTGCTACTGCTCATGCTTCTCTGCTCATTTCGTTCTTTCTTCTTTGCTGATTGCTACTTCTTCTCTTCTTTGTTGCTACTGTAGATTCTTCTTTGCTACTACTTATGCTATTCTTCTCGCTCATTTATTCGTTTTTCTTCATCATCCTTAACAAGAAGGTTATATTTTTTGATGACATTATAAGAAAATTGAACGGTCATAACTTTGTGTTGTGAGGTCTATTTTGGACGAATTTTTTTATGATTCCATATAACTTTTCGATATCTAGGCACACCAAACTGTTAAAGGCAGTTTTTCCAGAATTTTTCCCCAAAAATGCAGTTTTTCCAGAATTTTTCCCCAAAAATGCAGTTTTTCCCCAAAACGCTGTTTTTCTCCAAAAACGCTGTTTTTCATGCTTTAATTGAGCTATAACAATTTTTAAACTACTTTTAAAATATTGAGATCTATCATGGCTTGGTGGAACAAATTTCAGCATTGTAGTACATCATGGTTATTTACATAATTATAAAAATCAATATCATAAAACATTGTTTTATAAATGGTGCATGTTAATTGAACATTTCATTCGTATTATTAAAGTTTTAGTTATATTATATATAAATGTTCAATACATATTTTAAATCACATGCAATTAAACATGTCCAACATCACCCCACGTCTATGTGCACATTTTTACAATTATTTATTGCAAATGTCTAATATGTTTTTCTACAACTATACAGATGGTTTTAGATAAAGATAATGATACACTTTATGTGATTGAAGAAGTAAATAAAGATGAAAGTGCAACAAAACCAACTCAAGAAGAAGATTCTGTAAGTACTCCAATTCCTGACCTATGCATTGCTTCTAAAGAAGAATGTAAAAAAGTTTCCTCTAGATCTAGTAGTGAAGCATGGGCTCATTTTACTATAGAAGGGGTAGGGCAACATCGCAAAGCTATATGCAAATATTGTAAGAAACAATATAAGTATGTGTCAAGCAAATCTGGCACGTCAAATTTGCTTGCACGCATTTCCATTGGATGTGATAAGTTTCCCGGTAGAGTTCTTAAGAAACAAAAAACTTTAGCTTTCCATAAGGAAGGAAGTCTTGTACCTCATAGTTTTAATGCTGAAAGATGTAGAGAAAAATTGGTAAGGATGATAATAAAAGATGAATTGCCATTTATTATCGTAGAAGGTGAAGGATTTAAGGAGTTTATTGAAGAGTTACAACCTTTGTTTAAAATCCCTTCTCGGTGGACTATTGCAAGAGATTGCTTGAATTTATACGTTACTGAAAGGGTAAAATTAAAAGAGTTATTGAATAGAACTAGTAAAAGAATATGTCTTACCACTGATACATGGACATCTTGTCAGAATTTATGTTATATGTGTTTAACTGCTCATTTTGTTGATAATAGTTGGAATTTACAAAAGAGAATCTTGAACTTTTGTCAAGATCCAAATCATAAAGGTGATACACTTGGTAGAGCGATTGAAGCATGTTTGTTAGATTGGGGCATTGATAGGATATTATGTATTACAGTTGATAATGCAAGTTCTAATGATATTGCACTTACTTATTTGAAAAAATGCGTTAATGGTTGGGGTAATGCAATTTTAGAATCAAAACATTTGCACATGTGATGTGGTGCACATATTCTGAATTTAATTGTTAAGTAGGGTTTGAAAGAGTATAACATATCAATAAATAGGATTCGTGCTGTTGTAAGATATGTGAGAGGATCACCAATTAGACTACAAAAATTTAAGAGTGCTGCTGAAATGGAAAAACTCTCTACTCAAAAACTCGTTTGTTTAGATGTTACGACAAGGTGGAATTCAACTTATTTGATGTTGGATTCGGCAACTTATTTTCAAAAAGCATTTGAAAGGTTAGAGATCACTGATTTGGGATACTATCAAGAGTTTTGTCGAGGTGAAATTAAACAAGCTCCGACTATAATGGATTGGGATAATGCTAGACATTTTGTCCAATTTTTGAAAGTTTTTTATGAAGCTACATTAATGTTTTCTGGATCTTTATATGTGACTTCTAATTTCTTCTTGGATCGTATTTGTTTTATTCATGATCAACTTGATATGTGGAGTAAATGCGAGGATTATATTATGATGAAGATGGCTAGTGATATGAAGGTAAAGTTTGACAAATATTGGGGAGGAATATCTAAAATGAATATGATGTTATTTGTGTCTGTTTTACTTGATCCTAGGCATAAAGAGTGTTCTTTACATCTAAGTTTGTTAGAATTGTGTAATGGGGATGAGATTGAGGCTTCAATGAGTTCTAAAAGGGTAAAAAAAACTTTGGAAGATATGTACGAGGAGTATCATAAAGCGTATTTTCCCTCAAACATAGAAGAATCTTCTCAACCTTTAGAAATGGGTACAGAAGGTTTTGGTTTAGAAGCAGATGCATTCCAACTTTATGCTTCTCGTAAGAGAAAGCATTTAAAAGAAGTTCATACTATGGAAAACAAATCTGAAGTGGAAAAATACTTACAAGAAGCATTGGTTGATATGGATGATGAGAAATTTGATCTTTTAAGTTGGTGGAATGTTCATTCCTCAAGATTTAAGATTTTGTCTTTGATAGCTCGAGATGTATTGGCCATACCGGTATCTACCGTAGCATCTGAATCTGCATTCTCTACTGGTGGTCGTACAATTAGTCCATACAGGAGTTCCTTATCTTCTAAAACTGTACAATCTTTGATTTGCACTCAAAATTGGATTTGTTCATCTCCAATCATTAATATCCAAGAGTCACTTAATGAAATTGAAGCTCTAGAATCAGGTATATTTCATAAAACTTTCAAATATATATTTCAAATATATATAGATTTATTTGTTATCAAATATATATTATTATGTTTATTAGCTCATTATTTATGTATATTTTTAACTTTTTAATTTTTCATTGTGCAGATATTCTTGATGGTATTGGTGACTTAAACCTTGAATGATTATCAAAAAGAGTTGTTGTTATTAATATTCGTAGAGTGAAGTTAATTTATGTAATTGCTATTTAATTTTTTGGAGTTAAATTATTACTATGTATATTTGGAGTTAAAATATGTAATTAATGTTTAATTTTTTTTATTATTTTTGTTGAATTATTTTTAATTATGTTGTCACTTACTTTTTTAATTTGTATGAAAAATATTTTTATTTTATATTTTTTTATTATATGTAATTTTTTTAATAGATTTAAATTAAAATTTCGGATTTAATAATTTTCGAATTAGATCGGATTCGGATTGACTTAAAATTAGCAAATTTAGATTTGTTCGGATTGACATGTACAACGGATTAGTTTCGGATTGAATAATTTTTTGTTTAAATAATTTTCGGATCCGATCGGATCGGATTCGGATTGACTTAAAATTGGTGGTTTCGGATTTGTTCAGATTGACATGTACAGCGGTTCGGATTCGGATTGAATAATTCATAATTTACTTCAGATCGGATCGGATTTAGATTGACCTAAAATTTACGGTTTCGAACCGATGATCACCCCTACTTGTCACTAATAATAATCCCCTACTTGTCACTAATAATAATAATAATATCTGATCTCGTGCAAGTTTTTACACAAAATAATCAATAGTATCTCACTTAATTAGGACAGTATAGTAGTAATTAATTATGCAATCTAAATTTATTAATTTAGAACTCTAATATTATAAATTTGTTTAGAAAATCTTGACAACTCTATACGATTCCTGTAATAATTAAATTATTAAATTAACGTATCTATCATATTATTATTTTTTAAATTAAATAATATTTTTATTTGATTCTTTCAATAGACAAAAATTTTGACTTTTAAGCCAATATTATTAGGATAAAGCAAAAATATTATCAATATGTTGGAGTGATAGAATCTAGTTCTCACCAACTTTCTTTATTTTTTATATTTTTTTAATGAAAAGTTTTCACCGACCTTCAGGAACAAACCTATGTGATTTACATTTTCTTAAAAATCAAAGGAATAATTGTATTAATAAACTTAATATAATTAATATATATATATATATATATATATATATCTTAAATTTAAAATAAATATTAAATTATGTGATATAATTTTATTAGTAAATACAACTAAGTCATATAATTTTATTCAATAATAAACCAACATATTAAAATCATTTTGATATATTTGTAATATACATGGTTAATAAAATAAGTGAGGAGTATTATTTAAACAAACGTATGTATTGATATAATAAGTTTTTTAATAAAAAAAAATATGTTAAAAATATAAAAATATAAGTATGATTAGTTAATTTTAAAAATATGTTATTAAAAATATGACATATAAAAATATTAAGATATTATTTGATTTTTTTTATAATAATTTAAAATATCAATAATAAATTTAATATAAATATATTATAATTAAAAATAAATTAGATGTTAACACTAAATTTAATTTAATTTTATTGTAATTTGTTTAATGGTTTGACTAATAAAACTTATCTAGATCATTTTAAGTTAAAAATTTAAACTAAATAAATTATTATAATTTGATATTAAAAATGTATATTTAATTAATTTATTTTTTAATATGTGTTTTATAATTAATAAATTTATTATTAAATATTTAAATTTAGTTATATTAAAAATTTCTTATTTATTTCTATAAATTAATAATTTTTTTTAATATTTTAACAAAGTATAGAAGTTATAACTTAAATATAATTGGTAATTATTTTTATTATATGTTATTCTATTAAAAATAATAATAATAATAACAATATATATTTAATAAAAATTAATTTTTAGAGAAATTATTTTTTTATTTATATTATAAAAAAGTATCATTAATATATAATATTTTTTAATTTAAAAGTATGGATAATTTTTGTAAATTTAAAAATTATTTGAAAAATAAATTTTTTTATTAATTTCTATGTATGAATATAATATGGATATAATAAGTAAAATAATAGGATAATATATACTAGTATTATTATAATAAAGCTTATTTAATTAGTTACACCCGTTGAACTTTTCGAACTTATGTTTTTATTTTAGCGGAGAAAACTCTAAGCTTGTCTAAATGAATTAATATTTGGGAGATATCGTGCAATATTTATGAATAGCAGCGATTTACTTCTACAATATGCATTTTAATTTTAATAAACTCAAAAAAGATATTAAAGTTATATTTTTATATTATAATAAGATTAAAGTAAATATATATTTTTTAAATTATAAAATTAAAATATTTGGGTTAAAAACTTACTGCATTACAATAATTATTTACGTCCTTCTCCCGTTAATTTTCAACAGCCTTCTTTACCCCTTTTTTTTTTTTAAAGAACCGCCTTCTTGACGACGTTAATAAAAAAATGGCCTTTTTAGGATTTTACTCGACGCTTTTGGTTCTGGTATTTCGTAACCACAAGTCAAAAATAAATTACACAAACCAAAAAAGGGTCTATATAAAACCCTAATTCACCACCCAAAGCTTCTTCTTCCATACCCTATCTCTCTATCCTCTTTATTCCAATATACTATCAACTTGGGATAATTCAAAGAAAGAATATATCACTTTTCTTTCCTGTTAGATGTTTAGATTTTGAAAAGGGAAGCTCATGAATTCGATTCGACGGGTTAGTATCATTTTGCGTTATTTTATATACATTCATGCATTTGTACTCTTGTTATGAGCTATATATTTTTGAAGTTCAGGTTTGTTTCAGTTTTTGCTTTTTAATTTTTAAAATCGGAATTGTCTGTTTTTGCGTTTGATTATCTTTAAAGGGTTCTTTGTTGGTATGGATAGCCATACGTTCGGTTTCTGAGGAAAAAAGGACAATGGGTGGGAATTTAACGTTTTCTGCTATTTCTTATGATCTGGGTGGAAAATTCAGCTTATTTGTGGTGGAAATTTTATAGGGAACGAATTGTTTGATTGCTGAAATAGTACTTTTTTTTCCTTGATGAATAAATTACTCGAGCTTATCAAAATGTAATCGTTAATAATACCAAAACAAGATTACCAAATCAGGAGAGAGCCACCACAAAGCCCCAATCCCTCAGTTCCACTTCGCCTAATTTTATTTTCGTCCTCTCCCACACATTCACCGGTCAAGAATCCTTCACTTTTGCAGTTCCCTAAGCTCCATTTCTGCCATTCACCGGTCAAGAATCCTTCACTTTTGCAGTTCCCTAAGCTCCATTTCTGCCATTCACTTAGCCAATCATCTCTACAGTCCACTCTCTTGCCGTTAGTCATTCACCATTACTCCATCTCCCTTTTCAGTAATATACACTAATATGTAATGGACGATTTGTGATTCTCAAATTTGGGTTATTAGTTGGTCATTTGAAATGTTTTTGGTCATGTTCAGAAGATATATTACAATGAAATCTTCTCTCGGTTTCATCTAGATTAAAGTTACATTTGGTATCATGAAGATTTTGATTTAATGGTTTCAGTTTTATTCTTTATGCTTAGATTTGCTGATCATGTATCATAATGTAATGTTAGCTACTTTAGCAATCTGATATGATTTTATTTACTTCGAGTCACCACTCTGACCCTCTATACCGGTTTCAACACAACACAAAATGGACACCAATACGAGATATGTGTCAGACATGTCTATAGTTAAATTGGACTTGGATGGCAGAGTTTCATAGGAGGAGGAGAAATAAAGAGGAAAGGGTAACGATAATTTAGAAGGGGAAATTTTATGTCAGTAACAAAGCATGAAGAAGGAGAAGATGGGGAGTAGGAGGTATTAAAAAAAAACATAGAGAAGTGTAGGAGTTGTCGGTAGCAGGAATAAGATGAAGGGAAATTCAGGCACCACTCAAGCTTCAAGTTAAATAACTCGTGCTTTTGATAAACAATTTGGGCTGGGCTTTTTTAATCAGCTGGGCCCTTCAATTATTCTGTTCATTTTTTTGTTTCATTGTTCATTGTTGAATTCCACACCTTGAGTTTGTTAAAAAACTATCTTTTGATAATTATTTAGGTTCTGCTGGATAAAGAGATTGGTGATTAAGTTGGAGGTGATGGCACTGGTCACCCATCAAATGCAGGTGAATTTATGACCCTGAGTCAATGACATGATATCACAAAAATTTCATATGATATTATGGTGAACATATAGCCTGATATTTAAATCAGAAATGAAATCTAGTATTTATGGCGGTAGTGGCTCATTGTAATATCTTGTATGTTTTGTTTTCGTGATAGATTTCAATGAAATCCATCAAGCAAACAGAACATACAAGCTAAGTTTTTCATTTCATTATTCTTCCTTTTTGATAAGAACTGAATAAGTTTGTCATTGCCATTTTGTTGTTTGTACACAGAAAATACTCCACCCACTAACAATGTCTCAGATTCTCAAATTTAAGATGTTTTTTAGCTATATTAGTCAGTTAGAATTTAGTCAATTTACTTGTTACGATTCTAGAATATTTCAACAATGGCTTGCATACGTGTGTTTTTATGGATGACCATCTTTACCGTAAGAGAAACAGCACATGCGGTTTCATTTATGTTCTTAAATCAAAATGAGGAGATGAATTTTTCCAAAATTCTTTCGACATAATACAATAAGGGAAAAAGTAATGATGGAAGTTCATATCTTTCAGTATTTATTTTGTCTCTTAATTATGTCACGTCTCTATAAAATGAACCACACAGAATGTAGTGGAGACAAGAAGAGGAGAAGACCCACTGTGAGAATTCTATACTTTTCTCCTGCCATCCATTGTATTGTGTGGCTTCTCTGTGAGCTTAATTCCACTAAAATCTGACTTTCCAGTGATCTGCAGTCATGTTATACACTTTTCCACTTCCTCTCTCGTATATGACCCTACCCTTTCTTGGCCTCTCTGCCTCCCTCTCTATCACTAGGTTTCCTTGATTTCCTAGATTTTTGGAGCCCTTTTTTTAATTTTATTTTTTATGATTTCCACTCCCTTTCCATGGTATTTTTTAACAATAAGGAGAACATTCACCGTTTTGATTTCTCAAAGTAGTTTTTCTCATTCTGACCCACTTAATTTTTAATCAGCTGGGTCATGGCTTCTGAATATATTTGTTCATACATTGACGGCTTCTGGGCTCTAGTGGATATATTATCTTGTTTGGTGATATTGCTAACGTTCACAAGCTGTTAGTTAAAATTACTAGACAGGTTATTGATATCTTCCAATTGTGTGTGTGCTGAGAAATAGGAACTGGTTCACATTTATTCTTTGACTGCAAGGTGGCCAAAACAGTTATCTTTGAAAGTGACTTGCAGTTGTTTAGGTTCTTGAAGATGAGAAGTATCAAGATAGAGAGAAATAAAGCAAATATTGAGAGGGTTAAAAAGGGTAATGTGAAATAGAAGAGAGTGAGTGAGTGGCATATATATAATATATAAAAAGGAAAATTGTATATGGGTGAGAAAGGGTTATGATTTATTTATTTTTTAATCTTTATTTCATTGAGTTTTTTTATATTTACTTAAAATATTTTTATTTTATTTTAATAATTTTGTTAATTCAGTTTTTTTTAATAATAATAATAATAATAATTATAATAAAGAATATTTGTTATTTGTTATTTCTAATTTTTTAATCAAAGAGTGTGGTAATGGGGTTTAGTGATATTATTTTCAAACTTGGTACTTCTTGATATTGTGCAAACCTTGGAATTTTTATTGATACTTACCCAATCGTTTATTTATGTTTCAGGGTTCTTTTGTTACATTCCCTTCTACTTCCTTATCATGGAGCAAAGGGATGAAATTGAATCTATATATAACAACTCTACGCATGGTTGGGAGGACAGATAGATCTTCCTTATTAAAACGTAATATTTGTTTAAGGTGAGAAGTTTTGTCAGTTGTCAGTATTAAGTTTGGTCCCCTGTACCCACTCCTTTTCTGAGATAGAGGATGCATAAGTGTTATTGTTACAATTTTTTAAATAACTTTTAACAAAACTATAATAATGGTTGAATTTAAACAATTGTTACAACCTGGAAGGGATTTGTGTTAAGGGCACTATAATTTTGCCTCTTAATTATCAATGCTGTGGCAATGATCATAAGGAGTTTTATAGAACATAATCCATTCGCGACTAGACTAAGGTCCTAAGGAATTTTAAGGAGCTTTGTTAATCAAATTTGAAGTTGTTCTTGCAAACAGAAGACATCTTATAAGAATGCGTTGTGATTAAAATATTTTTATCAAACAATCATATATGATTATTTTCAGGGAAGCTTTTCACTTATAGTTTCAGCTAGAACTTCTACCTTAAGTATAAGGTTCAATAGATTTGACTTCCCTATCAAGATAACATAAAAAAGTTACAAGACTTTGGGCTTTTTTGTTCTTATAAAATGTGCCTTTCCAAGTAATTTTGAGGATATTCAATGCTGAACATTTCTTGTTGCTGTTTTGTTGAAGAGTATAAATGATTGTTAGGTCATCTTCCTAAAATCTCAAGCTTTTAGGAGAATTGGTGTCTGATAATTTTATATGGTATCCCTGCATAACGTCCTGGGATCGAACTTCCTCAACTCCGAAATTTTCACCAATATTAAATAGGTCTTTTTCTTTCACTTCTACCTTAAAGCATATCTCTAATTAATGGACCTTTCAAAAAGTTAGTTACTATCTACTTAGTCGATGTGATTCTGTCTAACTCTACTTACTGAGTCTTCAAAACTATCTACTCAATGCACAAGTGAGAGCTCATCACACTCGTCTACTTAGCCCATAAGTGAGAAATCATTAATTCAGGATGAATGTTAAAAATTAAATAAAAAAAAAGCGGAGTGTTAAGACTCAAATATAACATATAAGAGAACAGTTAGTCTACGTCCTAATAGCTTGAACCTTTAGGAGAATTAGTAGTTAACTCTTCTTCAACATGTTTGCATGTTCTCTAAAAAGGTGGTATATGTATACTAAATGCATGCACAGAACACAATTGTGCACAAAGAAAATTTTTCTTTATCTTGATCATGTAAATTCAGTAATTTTATTACACAGTGTAGGGGCTTGTTGCACTCGTGGTTCGCAAGCTAAAATTTTAAGAGTTTCGGCTTTCAAAGGCAGTTCTCAAAATGGTGAGTCTGGAGAGAGAACAAGTGGTTCAGGAGTTCCCAAGAACTCTCTGAAACTGACAGGCAGTGAGAATACCATAACAGAATCTCCGAATGCAAATGAGATTCCTCTCTCCTATGCTTCTGAAGACGACGAAAGAATTGTGCCATCCCCTTCTATTCATAGATTGTTCAAGAAGTGCCTGACAATTCTGCGCACACAATCTTCAAGTCAAGCTGTGGATGCAACTTTAGGTGATGAATCACTTGCTAGTGCCACGTCAGGAAAGGATAATAAGATTCAAAACAACAAAAAAAAAGAGATTTTCAGGGAAATTTGGTGCAACTTTCTCCATCTAGATGCAACAATAAAGATACCATTTCTGATATTGTAAGTACAATGGTTTCCTCCCACTCTCTCTCATTTAGTCAGTCATACAATTGAATCCATTATATTGTTTGCTTATATGTGGTATATATTGCACATAAATAGTGTTATTTACGCACACACTATTATTTTGGATTTTTCTTTTCAAAGTCGTTCTACATCCATTCTCAGGCTGTATATCTGGCATCTTGTATCTGATATTTATGTTTAAGGTAGGCTTCTTGGCAATTAGATATGTAATTTAAAATCTTATACTATCTTGAAAGATACAAGAAAACTATTTGGTTGCAGGTTTTTTTTACTTTTTTTTATCCCTCATTATTATGAAGGAAAGATGTGACAGTGATACTTGAAGATTGTTTTTAGACCAAATGGTGGTTGTTGGTGCAGTTCAAACCTGCTACTTAAAATAGGAAGGAGAATCTTATCCTCTTGTCGAGCCACACTTAAAGTTATTGATAATGGTTCTCTATGTAGAATTTAGTTTATCTGTGCATAAAAAAGTGTGCTTCTTAGTTACAATTTTATGTTAAATTATTCTCTTGTTGACTGATTCTAACTATTGTATCTGGAGTGAGTGGTTGATACAAGTATAAAAAATTTTTGATGTAAAAGTGGGTACGTGAGCATGCATGTATCAAGTATGACTAGCCTGTGCCGCTAATATTGCATTTTTCATTTAATTCCTATCTTTGTAGGGCCCTGGTGTTCGTCAATTACAGAGGGTAAGGCCGGAGATCAAATTTAACAAAAATATAGAAAATGCCAGCATTCCTAAATTTTAACCTCTGCTGTCTTAATCAGATTAAGCATTATCAACTGCATATGACCCTTTGTATTATTATTTTATCAACGTTAGAGATATATAAAATAAAGATATTGGCTATCATACAGTTAGACAAATTGATGAATTTGATATTGTTAACTCGTCATTTCTCATAGCTGAAAAAAAAAACTCATTGTTTCTGATTAGCTGGTTCAATATGCAGTTTACCATTTTACCTGGCAGTTAATGTGATTTATGGGGCTGAAGTTTCAAAGGAGTTGACCCCATTGTGGGTTTTTGGGCCCTTGATTGTAGCTCTTTACATCAAGATGTTTCAGTGGTTGTTCGCTCTATATGTATTCAGCTTCAAGCAGACTGTTAAAGTGATCAGGAACTTGCCCACTTACTATATGGTGGCCTACACCTATATGGCACAAGGGAAGTTAAAAGATGACATACATGCTCGGTTTTGGCAACCTGTAGTCAACATTAAAAACTTAAACTACAAGGATCTGTCCAGAAGAAAGCTGAAAGAATTGCGAGAATGGATTGTAGAGAAGTATCTTGATTATGTGGAATCGATATGGCCATATTATTGTAGAACAATCAGATTCCTAAAAAAGGCTAATCTCCTTTAAATTGGATGTTTATTTATAGAGAAATATTCAATTGGAGAGAAGGGGCAAAAAAAGAGTTGCTTCTGGTAACGTTATAAGTAGTTGAGATTTAGTCAGCCAATCCCTTTTTGGACTGGGGTTCATTTCTGCAGCTGGGGGTTTAGGATCATGATAGTCAGAGTTTTCTGAATCCTGTAATTGTTTTAAGGCGGCACATTATTTGTTCAATAAGGTTCCTATCAATTTGTTTCACCTCTAGTTTCTTTGTTTCTGATATGCTTTCAAGGTTTCACAATGAGAAAATTACTTGTACTATTAGATCCAGTAGTAACTTGGATGCTTCCAAGTTTGATAATTATACTTTATTATTTCTTTTGTATTACTTAGCGTCTGTTTTATAATGGTTTTGATTCTTTTTAAGTAATTTTTCAATTAGTTATGTTTGTAACGATTTTTTATTTTGATTTTTAATCTTTTAAGAAATTATATTATGAAAATATAGGGTGATTAATGAATTTTTAAAAATAAGATTTTTGAATTATATTTTTGATTTTTGATTTTTTTTATTTTTATCGAATATTGTTTTAGAGAATAAGTCAAGTCTTATTATTTTTGTATTTATAAATATTTGAAAAAACTAAATAAAACATAAAATTTGTAAATAATAATTAATAATTTTCTTTATTTTTTAAGTTTTAAAAAAAATCACTAAGTAAAAATATTTATCAAAATGTATTAATGATTATTTTTATAAAAAAATAATAAATTATAAAATCTTTTAATTATGATTTATAGAGATTTTGATAGATTTTAAATTTTAAAAAGTTTATTAATTTTAATACTTTTAAAAAATTTATCAATATATATTTTATTGAACTTTTAAATTTTTTATATAAGTTTGAATAGATTTATATGTATTTTTTCATAAATTTTATACCCTTTTTAAAATTTTTTATAAAATTTAATATATTTTTAATTTTTATTATACTAATACTTTTTTATTATTTTATAATTTCTTGGTAAATTCTTTAGGATTATCAAAAATATTTTATATATTATTATGTATTTTGTTTAAAAGTTTAATAAAATTTATACTTTTTTAAGTTGTGAAAATATCTAAAAAATTTATAAAAATAAAAGTAGACTTGTATTAATTGAAAAGTAGCGTGTGTTCAATTTAGCTTCTATTAGGAAGTATTATTGTGATATCTTTAATCTTTAATGGCTAATAAAATAAAATTATATTAAAAAAATTATTTTTTTAAGGTTAATATTGGAATTATTTAAATTAATCTAGTTAATTATGAATCAATTTTATAGAAAAGAAAAAAAAAGGGAAGGAGTAAAAAACAGGAGCAAGAATAAGGGAAAAAAGAATGAAATCAAATAAAAAGTGAAGAATTAAAAAAATGTTTTTGAAAATCTTATAGGAGAATATGTTTTTGGTAGTAGAATTTATTTATGCGTAAATAATATTTAAATTTTTTAAAAGTTTATGACTAAGCTAATCTTATTCAAATTACATGTCTTGTCACACTCATTAAAAAAGTTCATAAGAGGATTTAGGAGGTCTTCGGATTTTCATTTATAATTCTATAATATATAAATATTTTGATAAATATTATATATATAAAACATAATTGAGATAATTTTGATAAGAAAATAGATTTATATTTTGATAAATCATTCCATAATTGCTTTGAAAAAAACAATATTTGCAAGCATTGTTACTATTTTTAAACCATAACTCTTACGAGCGAAAAAAAAATTATTTTTATAAGTTAATTTTATTTTCCTAAAATATTTGTTAAAATTCTTTTAAAATCACTTATATGTAGCAGTGTTTATTAGATCGAAACCGTTGATTTTATACTTATCTGATCCAATCTGACCATCCGATCGGATTGAAACATCATAATCTATAATTGATTCGATCACCTTTCAAATCCGATACAATATGATCCGTAATCTATTCGAATTAGATTGGTTGAATCCGATCAATCCGACCAACAAACTTAATTAACTCTATTTTTGATATAAACTTATTTAAACTAAAAGAAACCTTAAAATATGATTAATATAGGAATGATTAATGAGAATATGATTAATATATAAAATATAAATATATATTTAAGTATTTTCGGTTAGATCGGATGATATATAGTGAAATTTGTTATCTGATTTAAACTTAGGATTGAAAAAAATTTCATCCGATATGATCCGATGATAAAATCAAAATTATAAAAAAATTAATGAATTAAATCAAATTAATGGGATTTGTTGGGAACCCCTGCTCGTATGTTATAAATACTTGAATACTCGTCTTGACACCAGTTTGACAGCCATTTCTAAAAATATTAATTTTGGATTTGAAGTGGCAATTTCACGGGATTTCAATTGGATTGAGGGTCAAAAAATAAGTACAGCATCAATATATATATATATATATATTACTACGAAGAATATTTATATAAATTATATATGTTTAAGGTAATTATATTATATAATAATTTTTGTTATTATTATAATAAAAAATATTTAAAAAATATTTTTTATTTTTAATATTAATTATATATTGAAATTATTATTTTTAAATAAAATTATTATTAATAAAATATTTTTATAATATTAATGTATTTATATTACGTAAATATCGTTAATTATTGTTATAAAAAAATGTTTATTATATAAAAGTAATTTGGAACAGTAATGAATTTCAATAAATAAATACATAAAAGGAATAAAGCCAAAATATCTGCATAAATATGTCCAAAAATTTCACCAGCTTCTTAAACTCACACAAAATCAACACAAGCCAATGCTCCTCATTACTTAACAAAATCTCCGATTCCCTTCCTTATTAAAAAAAAAAAAATCCGATTCCCTTCATATATTTTTCTGAATATTTCATTTCTTGAGAAAATTCTGATGGGTATGCATAATTATCATTTTAACATAATGGGTTTGTGTTAGAATCCATCATCATGCTGTTGGCAAGTCTCTGGTAGACTGGGTCGCTCGTAATTTCTTTAAGATATGACAGTTGCTTCTTTGTTTTCTTGTTCGGTAGCTTCTCTTTCTTCTCTGTCTCAAACAAGAAGAAATTATCAGGTATTTTCCCGCTTTGATTAAGCAAAATTGATTTACATTTATTTACCGGAGAAAGTTTATGTTTCAAGCCATGACAATGGATAAATTTGGGTCTAAGTGACTAAGAATTATGTTTGGCTCTGAAAGCATGTATCTTTTTCAGGGGGCACAAGTTATGGTAGCATGTATTATCTTCACATGTGGTTCTATATTTCCATACGGAAACAGAAATATAGCCTCCAGTATGAAATATGTTTGGGGTTCTTATACGGTTATAACCTAGTATGTTCCCTCAAAAGGCTACTCAAACAGACACATTCTTTTCTGTCAGTTTGTGTGTGAAAAAAATTTGTTCAAAAGTACATTTATGGTTTCTTCTGAATACCATTGAGATATTAACTTTCACTTTTTTGATAGAAGATACCGAGTTTCATACTAATTTCATAGTGGTAGAAGCGTTATGTTCTATGGCTTCAAATATTCAAACATTGACTCAAGAAGTGCCATAAACAAATAAACTGGCTTGAAATTGCTATTCATGTTCAAAGCAAAAGAGTAAAGGCATATCTTAAGAAGCTAGGAATTTTGTTTTGCCAAGTCCATTTATTTAAGGTCTTTAGGTGATACCTACATCTCATTTAATAATTTTTTGCTGTAATTTCTTGTATTATCTTAATTCTTAAATACAAATGAGACTGGTGGTGTTGATGATGGCACGGCTAAGTTTTCTGGTTTAGCCATGCATGTCAGCATAATAGTATAGTCCACTTACGTGCTGCAATGTGTGTATTAAACTTGCTTATTTGTAGAGTATTCAGTGGACTTATTGATTCATGTCATTTTCCGTTGTAATCCAAAAAAAAAAATGTTAAAAAAAAAAGGTTTCCTTTAAAAGATCTCTATTATACTCAAGCTTACGTCAATTTAATGATTTATATTCAGTTGAGCTTATCGCGTGAGCTGCACAATAAAAGGTTGGATAGAAGTCAGCTACTAAGATATGATAGAGGTGATTTCTGTATTCCTATATTATTCCTAATTCAATGCTTCTGCTTTTGGGTGATGATAGATGGACTAATTAGGTGAATTTTCAAGTGACCTTATGGTTGGAATTTTAATTTTGTGTTATGTAGGTTATCACTGCTCTGAGTTTGTTTTTGTATTTTCTTGTGGGGTGTGTAGGCAAACCTGTTAAATTCAGTCATGAAATGTTTCAATCAACACAAAGGTCCTCTACAGGAAATAAAGTTCTCTTTGCTGTGTCTGAAGATCAACTAGAATACAGTGAGATAGAACCAGAAAATCCAGAGCAAGAAAACCGCCACCTTGAAGCTCAAGATTTTTCAACCACTACTAACTCATATTACTCTTTTGAGAGTAGTTGGGGAAAACCAGGTCTAATATCTTTTTATAGCCATCAGAATAAAAGAGAGGATGAAGTCTTCATATCTAGTACACCAAAGGGACATGACAGCCTTTTATGGTTTATCGGTCCAGCTGTCCTTGTAGCCTCTTTTGTTTTTCCGTCTCTATATTTGCGCAGAATATTTTCAAGTGTATTTGAGGACTCTTTATTGACAGGTAAGACCGTAAGAGGATTTGTAATACCAGTGGAGGTCTTTTGATTTATGAAAAATGAATCAAGTCAGAAAATCATCCACTGAATATTCTAGATTGCTTTGTTTATCTTTCGTTCAGTGTAGAAGGTTCTCTCCAATCAAGCGAGCCAAGGACATGTAAAGGATCCATTTATGATTCTATCTTCAGTATTCTGATAAAGAAGGATAATTGGTCCTTTCATGACTTAACGTGTGAAATTGCTTCAATAAAAAACAGTGGATTTGAATTAGTCCTGTTAACATGGACCTTAAGATGCAAACTTAACTGGTGCATGGGCATACAGTAGTAAAAGATGGAAACAATCAGCTGGGTGAAAATGTCGAAAGTTATTAAGTAATATGAGATGCGATTCAAACTGGAGTGCATTGAAAAGCAAGCATTGACTGTTCTTGCAACTCTTGAAAATAATAGTACTACATGTTTCTTTAACACATGTTCTTATGCATACAAGCAGTTGGTTCATTGTTAATTTACATGTCTTATATATATATATATTTATCTAAGATCCTTAATCTGTTTGTAATATTTTGCACAGATTTCCTCATATTATTCTTCACTGAAGCTCTGTTCTATTGTGGTGTTGCGGTGTTTCTTCTCCTCATTGACCGTTTAAGGAGGCCTACTAAACAAGAATCTTCTACTAGTAATATTAATAATAATAACATATCTCCCCAATTGGGACAACGAATTTCATCTGTTGCAGCTCTGGTATTGAGTCTTATAATTCCTATGGTGACGATGGGATATGTCTGGCCCTGGATTGGTCCTGCAGCTTCTGCTACTCTTGCTCCGTACCTGGTTGGTATTGTTGTCCAGTTTGCATTTGAGCAGTATGCAAGATATAAAAAGTCACCTTCATGGCCTGTTATCCCAGTTATATTCCAAGTAAGGCCAGTTAATTTTTTCTTGCTTTCTTTAATAATAAATTACCTCAATTTTAGCTTATTTCGAAAAGGAGGATGAGTTAAGTGAAGTTTTTAAGATAAAGTTTGGTATGTATAATTTTGCATATCTTTGTGGGAAGAGGAAGTTAAATGGGTGTATCATACTCATGTGGAAATTCCCCCCAAACTTTTATCGCGTTACAAGTGAGTGTGAAATTTCAACAGGGGTATGTGGCAGTTGTATGATTGGAAAATTAAATAGTAATATGAGTAGTGCTGAAATATATAGTGAAATAAGGCTAACTCAAACTAGCCTGTAAGTATTGAGATCTCATTATTTTGTGAGTTTCGTTTAATTATTTCAACTGGCTTATTTGTGGAATACTGTAAGAAAGATTATTCTAGTGAGTAGAGGAATCTAATTTGCTTGCTTGTATATTTGGCTGCATGTAAGTAGTCTTTCTTCTAATGTTTTGGCAGGTTTATAGATTGCACCAACTCAATAGAGCAGCACAACTGGTGACGGCATTGTCATTTACTATCCGAGGAGCTGAGATGACCTCACATAACATGGCAATAAACAGTTCTTTGGGTATACTATTGAATGTCCTTCAGTCTCTCGGGGTTATCTGCATTTGGTCCCTCTCAAGTTTCCTTATGAGGTTTTTCCCAACCAGCATTACTTCTCAATGAAGTGTCTATATACCAGTAAGTAAAAGGTTTGCTTTTTTTGGGAAAATCATGCTGTTGATCTTCTTTTACTTAATGCAGTGAAAAAAAACTTTTTAGTTCTATGAAAAATGTTAGAGACACATAAATTTATACCTATATTTGCATTCATATTATTTAGATTTTGTCAAGTGTCAATATTATCTAGAAAATTGAATTATTTCTCTAATTTTCAAACAATTATAATAAATGGCAGAATATAAAAGTTATGGTGCAAAAATATATGCAAAATTAAGTGATTTTAGGATTTCTCTTAGTTCTATTTCAGGTGACTATTTCAACAAAACTGGGTACTGAAGCATTTGGGTTTTCCACGAGAAGTTAGCAAGGGTATAAGAGGATATTATATATTAGCATGCAACTTGCTAGTTATCGGAGATGGCAAAGTTGAACATTTTCATGCTTCTATGTCTCTGCTGTCTTAGAAGCCATCATTAATTGATAATCTTGTCTAAATTGAGAAGCCATCATTAATTGATAATCTTGTCTAAATTGAGCTTCAACCCTTCTCTTGAAGGGTCAAAACTATGTTACATAGACTCTTTTAGATAGTTGTAATTTTTTTAATACGTATTTAGGTCTCGGACACACCAAATTTTATGTAAATTTACACCAAATTGAAGTGTATAAGCAACAACACCCATGTTTTCGTCATGTCAAGCAGATACAATGAGTGACATAGGCTAGTGAAGGTGGACTTCTTTTCTCCATGGAAATTCAACCCTTGTCACTTGGATTTATTTTTTTGGTAATTGCAAGGAGAGAAAAAAACAATTGTACCATTAGTGTGTAGTCTTATTTTCCTCAAAAATTAAGGCATCTGTGAGGGTTTGTTATCTTAGTAATACTACAATTTTATTTTTGGTACCATTTTTCATCCATGTTTTTGAGAAAATACCTTAATAATATCTCAATTTAAAAAGAGGAACATGTTTGAGAGAATCTCACAGGAAGGGTTACAACATATGAGGTCCAAAAGGACCCTTCTAAGGCTCGAGTCTTTCTTATTTATACAATAAATCTAGTCCACGTGACTAAATCTAACTAGTCTAGGTACATATGAACTAGGAGTGGACAATCTGAGGAACAAAGCATCGAAATGTTATATAAGCATAGCAGGCTAGGCAATGGGTTGTCTCACGGGCTCATTGGCACGGGTGTTGGGTTGGTCTTCTAAGCTCATCGGTCTGGTCTTGGGGCTTGTCAGTGGGCTCATTGATATGGGCGTTGTGTTGGTCGTGTGGGTTCATTAGTTTGGTCCTTGGGGGCTCATTAGTCTGGTCCTTGGCTGCTCAGCCCAAGGATATATGTCTAATTGGTACTAATTTGAAGCAATTTTTTTGATAATTTTTTAAATGTATGACATTCAACACTCCCTAATATCGTTTAATTAATTTATTATGCAAAAAATTCCTTTAAATATCGTATATATAATATTATGTATGTGAAATTTTTTCATAAATAATAAATTATATCAAATTAATACTTTTTTAAAAATGGTGATATTACTAAAATATCACTTCAAAAATATGGATAAATATTTAACTAAAAGTAGAATTGAGATACTGCTAAGTAGCAGCCCTATTTGTGAATTTCTTTAGTATGATACATGGGAAGTTTCAAAATCTCCAGCTCACTCCAGAAGCTGTTTTGTCTTTTGCTTTCTGAGTTGGGCCCTTTTTTGGAATTTTATAGCAACCTGTTGCATTCAATTGGTTGCTTAGAGTCAAACTGTAGGAACATTTTCATTTCAATCTTCATCAACCAGAACAATTTTTTTCTTTAGCCCAGAAGATAATTTTTTTCCCATTCAATCGCTCAGTGATTGACGTTGAGTGTTTTACGGCTTTATATTCTAGCACTTGGTCAAATTCATGTACATGTCTTTTGCTATACAAAGCTTCCTAAAGTATCTGGTTGTGCAACTTCATTTCACCAAAAAGGAAAAAGGAAAGCTTTAATTTTCCCTTATTTTACCTGTTTTACTTAGTTGAAAATTTGTAATTAACGCCATACCAAAGTCAAAGCGTCTAATACAATAAAAATGTGAGATGATTTAGATTAGAGTCAACCCAACTGAGGCTAAAGCCACTGTTCTCTTTAATGCTTGCTACTTGGGCTGTACAATATCCTAGGGATATATCTTTTTAACATCTGAGCAAAACCATTTTTTTAAAAACTATAAATAAAAGTTTCATTAACCTTATTAATTTCAAATGAAAACAAACTAGAAAAGCACGACTTATGCCCTAGTCTGTTTAGCCTCTTTATTTCAATTTTACGAGAGTGCTGGAATTCCATGAAAGAAAAGGCAACTTGAACAATTGCTTCCAAAACAGTGCAAATGTATAACCTTTTGCATTAGCTGCCAGACACTGATAAGTACTTGTGGGTTACTGGTTTTGGTATGCTTGGTTAATTCCCAAATAATTACACCATATTAACATACATTGACTATGTCAGCAAATAACTAAAACAAAAATTGTAATAGAAATATGAGGAAAGCAATAACATGGTATTTAGAGAGTTCAAACTTAAGGAATACTTTATAAACAGTACGAATACTGAAGCACTTCTACTGTTGTATTACAATTTATTTATAACAAAACGCAGTCTATGAACAGTGATAATGGCTTGTACTGAAAAATGCTATATTGGCTAATTTATTTATTAATCAAAGCTGCGCAGAATTATTTGTAATAGCACCAGCATCAGTAAGAAGGGGCACAAGCTCACCTGCCTGATGCTTAGCTAAGCAGGCTGCAAATTCAAGAAAGATAAGGAAAAATGAGAAGAAAAAAAAGCAGAATGAGAAAATATAAATAAATACTACAAGCATCACTAGTTTTAAATATAGTTGCACAGTTTGCTGCAAAAGAATGCCTTTTCATTTCTGCTATTATTGAGTATTTGAGACCAATATTCAAAAATGATAATCTTGAAATTAAAACTATATGACGACATAGCTTGAGAGTTATGTCTATTTCACAATAGATCATTTTTATTGGGTGTAACAGGGTTAATACAATTACATGGTGTGTAGATGAGTTAAATATAAATAGCATAACTCGATCACAATATATTATAAAATAGTTGTAAATCAAAACCTATATTGGATGTTTTTGAAATGTTTGATGCTATTTTGTTAGATCCAGAGGGTTTTACTTGCACATAGCAGAGAGCTCATGAGAAAGGGCAAAAAGATTAATGAACTTACTGTCACAACCACCAATGTGTTTTCCCCCAACGAAAACATTTGGTACAGTCCTCTGCCTTGTCCACTCTGTCACAGCTGCGTGAATGTCATTGCCATCTCCTTCAAATAAATATAACTTCCTCATTAATCCTGTATAGCTATTGTTAAAGGAAGATATATGCTTTCAAAATATGCAATTAAAACAGCCTATCTACACTTTGGTTATACCATTGTGTTTTAATAATTCAGACCCTGTGAGAACTAAACACATATTTTGTGAAGAAATTTAGCAAATAATCAGCAACTCATGTTGTTCGAGCTTTGATAGCTAAATATGTGGCTAGTGATTGTCAATTGGATTGCGATTCAATCGAGTGTTGTTTTCGTTTACTTACTAGATCTGAGAAGTGTTCTCCTCTACTTCTGATTGATCTTGTGAGCTCGATGTATGGTAAAACAATGAATCCGGAGGCTGTTCTAAAAAGAATTCAAAAGAATTGTACTAGCTCTGGTGCTTTGGAGGTGAGAGCTTTGAATAAAAGTATAGTAGTGTTCTACTTTTGATGATGAAACAGAACTGCAGTAAGCTTTGGCTCGAGCTCCGTGGGCTTTGATGGTCATCCAACACGTAAAACCACATATGCCTCCTCCTGAGTTGTTGCTTGATACACCTTTGTGGTTACAAATTCATGATAATGATATTTGCTAGGATTGTTGAGAAGGTTGGAGTTGTTTTAGAGTTTGATAGGTTCTCGCTTGAGGATTGTATTTCAATTGAGCAAAGGCTCTGCTCCCTGGTTTGGGTTCCTTTGGCAGGAAGGAAGAGGCGGGGCTAGAGCTTAAGTATGACTAATTGCCTAATTTCTGCTATAAGCGTGGAAGAATTAGTCATGAATCTATATGCCGAGTAATATCAATGCTGGATATGGCAGAAGGCATGCAAGGTTTCTTGAGGGGGCTACGTCCTGAAATGCAGATGGGTGTTCCAAATTTTGTCAAATTCCCCTCTGGAAAGGATGAGAATGGTGCTAGTAATTCTAAGCCATGTTAGATGGATTTTTAAGATAACAAAGAGTCCGTAAATTTTGGATATGTGGCCGGGTGTTGGACACACCAATTTTTCTAAATTTTCTCTTGCATGTAGACTAAATTGGAATGTCTGGGTCTCCATGTTTAGGACCTAAGGAGTCCAAGTAAATATAGATTCTAAGACAGGCACTGCTTTTGCACCAGTCCCTTTGAATGGTCCTTGGGTCAGGAATGGAACATGGCAAGGGACCCTCTGATCTTGTCTCTAAGATTGCTTTTGTCAAATTTTGTCCAAGTTAACGAAAATTAAAAGAGGATTTTACGAACTGACAAAGGAAATTATAGAAGATAGAATGACATAACAAAAATTAAAGACTTTACCTTCCTCATCCAGTTCAATTACTTTGAAAGTGGCTCCAACCTGTGTTAACAATTGCTTGATTCTCCGGCAGTAACCACAGTATGATTTACTGCCAATAATAAAAAAAAAAAAGAAGAAGCAAGAATCAGACCAAGTATTCGTTGCTTGGTAAAACCAAAATATGAAAACTATTCAACCAAATTTTGCTCGGCAAATGATTAACAGAGAACATCCAATTTCCCAAATGAATGGATGCAAAATTCATTTGATGAAATTAAAAAATTGGGGTTTTTCTTTTTCTTCACTAAGAAGCTTAAAAGAAAGAAGGAAAGTGAAAATAGACCTGAAGACAACAACGGGGTTAGAGTCTACGATCTGCTGGGCCTTGGTGAGAGCCATTTCCAACTCTTCCTTGCTTGGTGTTCTGACAGTGCTGAACAACGATCCCATTAATTTATATAATAAATTCAACCTTTATGAGCTGAACTATTTGAGGAAGAACGATATGGTTACAGGTGTTGCGATAATCATGGATGAACAGCTTGTCTAGGTGTTGCGATATGAAAACTGCATGGTGGCAGCAGACCGGCAGCAATTTGGGATTTATATTAGAGAGAATAAAATGCTAATGTTAGCCATTTTTATCACATAACACACTTTTTTAACACACAACCATTCTTTTTTCCCAATAATATGTTTTCTTTCAAATTTATTTTAAAAATCATAATGATAAAGTTTCATCATACAATAATTTATACATGCTTCATATATATTGTGAATCTTATATAATCTAATATTAAAATTGTATTAAAAATTATACAAAATTATTACGTTCATAAAATATGTGCCTTGATAAATATAAAAACCCAAACCTTCACTTGCATTAATTTTGAATTGTTTTGATTGTCTTGGATTGAGTGAGTTGGTTATCTTTTATGCACTCGTATGCTCAATATGATAGACTTTTTTCATTCATATCCTACGTCCCTTATATTTTCGAAAATTTCAGCTAATTGAAGACAAAAATTTAAAATAAGTAATAAAAAATTATTTATTTTATGTATTTCAATTTTATTTTTCTAACATGTAACCACGTACACATATATATATATATAGTTTTTATATCTTTATTTTAGTATAAGAAAATAAAAACTATTATTTTTATATTAATAGTTTAATATAATTGATTATTTTATAATTAAAAATAAGATAAATCAAAATTTTTATCGTTGATACTCTTTAACTTTAAAGATATAGGTCATCTTTGATATTTTAAAAAAATTAAGTGTATTTACAAAGAAAATATAAACTTTAATGATATTAGTAATATTTTTTCTATTCTACCATGCTTAATTGTTTTCATTTATTTTGTTTAATTAATTTGCCTTCTGTTCACTTTTTCAATGGAGGGATGTTCCAAAAAGCATATTTTTTTCTAATGTCTTTTAAATGATACTTTATGTGTTTTGATCATGTTTAAGTGTTCTAAGAGTTATTTGTTAGTTTTTACATAAAGCTTATTATTTCTTCCACTTCTATTACGATTTACATGGAAGATATTTATTAGTTAGGTGAGATACAATTAAAGTAAAATAAAAAATAATAATACAGATCTAAATAATTTAATAACAAAAACAAAAATTAAATACAAACTTGAAAATTAAAAAAAAAATTAGAAATAATCAAATACATGGTATCCTTAAAATAGATTCATAATCTTATATAGATATTTGAAAATCTATAAACATATAACGGTTGAGATAAATAACTAAGTACCATACGAAGTTGATTCTGTCTACGAAGTCTTAAGATTCTATTAAAATTTTATAAACTAAAGAAAGACGGAATTTAAGGGGATGGTTGTTAGCATTAAAAATCCATATAAACTATCTTATGCTATTTTCATAAATATGTGTAATTTAAATAATAACAAATGAGACAATTTTAACCTAATTTATGTACATTTATAACTCATAAAATGTGATATTAATTATTAACCAGTACCACTCAATCTTTTTTCCATATTTTTTCATGTACAAAGAATGATATATATTTATACTAAGAAACATAACAAATGCTCCACACCCATGCTTTCATGCTCCACTAAACATGGATGTTGTCTGCTATACTTCTACAACCTGCTTTTCCAGCACACGTCAACATTCCCCCTCATGTTGGTGCATATATATCTCTTATGTCCAACTTGTCAAGTGAGTTATAGAAGTTCCTTGCAGAGACGGATTTTGTGAGTATATCAGTCAATTGATCTTCTGATTTAACAAATGAAAGTTGAATAATTTTTTCTTCAAGATTATGTTTGATGAAGTTCCGATCCACTTTAACATGCTTTGTGCGATCATGTTGGACTGGATTGTGGGAGATGGCAATGAATGCTTTGTTATAACAAAATAAGTTCATTTCAGAGTTAGGAGCAACACCAATCTCAATTAGAAGTTTTTTCAACCAAAGGAGCTCACATATTGCCTTCACCATTCCTCGAAATTCAGCTTCAGCACTAGACAAGGCAACTACCTTATGTTTCTTGCTCCTCCATGTAACAAGATTTCCCCTCACAAAAGTAAAGTACCCAGTCTTATCCTTGATATTCCCTGCCCAGTCGTAATCTATATATCCAACGACTTCTAATTGACCATTCTTTGAAAACATAAGTCCTTTTCCAGGGGAAGATTTTAAATAACGAAGTATTCGCATGACGGCATCCATATGGTCTTCACTGGGGCAGTGCATGAACTGACTCACGACACTCACAACATAAGCAATATCAGGTCGAGTATGAGATAAATATATGAGTTTACCTACTAACCGTTGATATCTCTGTTTATCTGCTGGTACTTGGTCCACATATTCTCCAAGTTTATGATTTTGGACCATCGGAATATCGACAGGTTTACAATCGAGTAATCCTACCTCTGCTAGTAGGTCTAGAGTATATTTCCTTTGGGAAAGAAATATGCCATGTTTTGATCTTGTTACCTCAATGCCTAAGAAGTATTTAAGCCCTCCTAAGTTCTTCATTTCAAACTCATTTGACAGTCGTTCTTGAAGCCTAGAGATTTCTTCTTTATCATCCCCTGTAATGATCATGTCGTCTATATAGATTATAAGGGATGTTGTTTTTCCCCGTCGATGTTTTAGGAACAGAGTGTGGTCAGAGTTGCTTTGTTGAAACCCATATTTCCTCATTGCTGAACTCAACCTACCAAACCATGCTAGAGGTGATTGTTTTAGTCCATACAATGCTCGTTGTAATCTACATGCAGTTTCTTTTCCTGATGTAACAGTATATCCTGGTGGGATATCCATGTAAATCTTTTCTTCAAGATCACCATGAAGGAAGACATTTTTTATGTCAAGTTGGTGCAATGGCCAATCTAAATTTTCTGGAAGAGATAACAAAACTCTAAAAGGTTTTAGTTTAGCCACAGGTGAGAAGGTTTCCTGATAATCTATCCCATGTTTCTGTGTATACCCTTTTGCTACTAGCCTCGCCTTGTATCGATCAACTAACCCATCTGCTTTATACTTAATGGAAAAATCCACTTGCATCTTACCATCTTCCTCCCTTGAGGCAACTTGCTTAACACCCATGTGTTATTCTTTTGCAATGCCTCAAATTCATTTTTTATAGCTTGAGCCCATTTTGGATCAGATAAGGCTTCTTCAATGCTACTTTGAATTTGACATGAGGAGAGTGTTTGTGCAAAAGCCCTGATAGGTTCTGATAACCCTTGAGTAGATACATAATTGGCTATTGGATACTTGGATTGTCATTCTTCTATTTCCGGGGAGTATTGATTTGGAGGTTTACCTCGATTGTGTCTGAAAGGTAGAACATAACCAACAGATGTATCTATAACATTAGTTTGTAAAGGTATGATAGGATAGCTTACCTCAAGAGTATTCTCAGTAGGAGGATCATTGGGTATTAGAGAGTGGATGGGTGTATCAACCACTTCATCTTCTAAAGATTCAGGTACTACTTCAGTTTCAGTTCTTGGAAGTTCAAGTTTGGGTCTAGATACTAGCTCCTCCATATTGTTGGCATGAACCGAGTATGCTGGATTGTTACTAATGTCTAATATTTCAACATCAAGCCAATTTCGTTCTTCACCATAACTCTCCCCCTGAAGAGGGTAATTGGATACTGGTGATGGGAAAAAACATTCAGATTCTAGGAAAGTGACATCCATAGTAATATAGGTTCTTTTAGTAATCGAATCGTAGCATCGGTAGCCCTTTTTTTGTACACAATACCCCAAGAATACACATCGGACAGCACATGGATCCAACTTAGTTCGTTGATTTTTGTGGAGGTGGACAAAAGCAACACATCCAAAAATTCGGGACAGAAGCATCAAAATAGTAGGCAAGGGAACATGATCAGATAGTACCTTTAATAGAGTCTGAAATTGTAAGGTTTTTATGGGCATACGGTTCAGTAGATACATAGTTGTAGTAACAACATCACTCCAGTATCTACGAGGCATATGTGCATCGATTAGTAAGGCCCGAGCAATTTCTAAAATATGCCTATTCTTCCTCTCCACAGTCCCATTCTGTTGCGGGGTTTGTGAACACGAGGTTTCATGGAGAATACCATGGTTGTCCAAGTATGTCCAAAATTGTTGATTAACATACTCCCCTCCATTATCAGACCTAAGAATCTTATTTTTTCAGAAAATTGTGTCTGAACCATGGTGTGAAATGTAGAAAATACTTTATCTTTATGTTTGAGAAGGTAAAGCCATGTCATTCGTGTACAATCATCAACAAAAATTACAAACCAACGATGACCCGATGACGTAGTGACCGGGGAAGGTCCCCAAACATCAGAATGTACTAAAGCAAAAGGAGTCATACTTTTATTCATGCTCATAGGATAAGATGCCCTATGACTTTTTGCTAAGATACAAGTATCACATTTGAAATCTGAGTGTGTGATATTTGAAAATAAACTAGGGAGTAGGTGCTTTAAATACCCAAATGATGGATGCCCAAATCGATGATGACATAACCAAATCTAGCGTTCCTTGTTACTAACAGTGTATTGCATGTGATTGGATCTTCCTAAACTGAGGTCATCCTCATAATATAACCCTCCTCTCTTAGTACCACGCCCAATGATCTCCTTGGTAAGAATATCCTATAGAAGACAAAAATAGAATACATCAATTCTACACAGTTAAGATCTGAAGTGATCTGATTTACAGACATTAGTCTGTTTGAAATACAGAGTACAAGTAATGTATTAGATAATGATAATGAAGGAGATAAAGTCACTGTTTCAACCCCTGTAACTGGATAAGTGACCCCATTGGCATTGGCAACACGGCTCTGTCTCGGTTGGGTTGTATTAAAGAGATCTTTTGGGTCAAATTTCATATGATCTGTAGCTCCAGAGTCTAGAATCCAATCCTCATTATCACTACGAGTAGAGATGTGAAATGTTTTACTTGAAATACCTGGATCCTAGGAAGATTCGGCCTGAGGAATAAGGGATAGTGATGCATTATTGGTAGCCACAATGGATCGCCCAGTGGTTTCCCATTTCTTTTATGCTTGAAGATCATTCCACCATTCTGGATACCCATGTAGTTTGAAGTAGTTTTCACGGGTGTGTTTGGAGTTTTTGAAATGGCCACATTTCATGTCAATAGACAGTGCATTTCCCGTGGATTTCTTGCTAGCCAAAAAAGTTTCTGGTTTTGGTGGCAATGGATTATGGTGTCCCTTGATCCCTTTGAAAGCCATAACTGCTTTGGATGTCGTATCTGCACCCATAATCATCACAGTCTGCCGGACCTCTTCCCTACGGATGAATCCATAGGATTTTTCCACCGTAAGGAATGGTTTGATTTAAAGCACATCACTTTGAGTTTTATCTAGTCTGTCATCAAGTCCATCGAGGAAGGTATACATTCAATCTTCCTGTACGATGGAGTTGTATTTTTGTATGTCAATCACACACTCCATTGGATTAGGATGACGGAAATCAATTTCTCACCACAACCCTTGAAGGTCATTGTAGTATTTTTCAATGGATCCACCCACTGGCTTTAAACGTGTAACTCGACGGCGAAGATCATACACTTGAGATGTGTCTGTCCCATCATAGTAGGTGGTAACAGTAGAATCCCAAACCTGTTTCATAGTTGGGAATCGAATAAAATTTGCAATCAAGGAGGGGTCCATCGAATTGATCAACCATCCTTTGACAATGGCATTTTTAGTGCGCCATCTCCTGAATGAGGGGTCGGTTTCAACAGGTTGAGGAAAATCCCCATTAATATATCCCAGTTTGTCTTTGCCAGAGATATACATCTCCACCACTTGGGACCATAAGGCATAGTTGGATCCTCCCAACTTGATACTAATGGGAGTAGTCGACGCTTCAGTTAGCGAAGGTTGTGAGGTGGTCTGAGCTCTAGTAAGAACTTCTGTCATTTTTGTAGTCAACTCATTCAATATAGAGTTGGTGGTTAAATCTCTAGATTTTTCCATGAATCTATCACTTCTATTTTTTTCCTTTTTTTTTCTTTACACCAGCCAATATATATATAACTCAGAATTGTAACCCTAAAATTTTTTTTCCATTCGTTCAGCCCTCCTGTGGAGCAGAACTCTTCTTCTGTTGCGTTCCAAGTTTTCTCCACGGCTGCCCACGACGACAACTAGACTGGTACGTAGAGAGACTACAACAGCCCCAACGAGCAAGCGACGTGATGAGCAGAATTGGGATTGCCAAAAACTTTGATGCCATCCCGCAAAGGAGTCATCCCCGAAAACGGCACCAAAAACTTGATGAACAAAAACCGGCATCGCCGATCCTGCCAATACTTTGGTTTTATATTTATAAAACTCTCGCAAGTGCATGAATCATTTCATAGAAAATGATAAGTATACTCCCAAGGTCGATCTAAGGAAGGAATGTATGTGGTTTTTAATTTATTATTCAAACTTTTAAAAACGAAATTAAATCCTAAACATCCTGTCACGATATTTTGGGTTTTGTGTTTTTAATCTACTAACATAAAAATAAACATAGATTCAATAAATATTTATGCAAATTTTATCATTTATAATAGTGGAGTATTTATGGATATAATAACTAAGTTAATTACGTTTGCTCGTATTATTTAGGTTATTAAAGATATGAATCGATATTTATTAATTCTCCCTTTTGTATTTAATACCACCTTTGGCGGGGTTAGATATTCTTTGTTAACTAAACAAATCAATTAACACCTACAAGCGGGTTGATAACTAATTTGGTTAATTAAATTAATTCCTTTTTCTAAGAGATTGAAAATGAACTATTTAAATGCCACCTACGGTGGTTGGACGCTTTAAACTTTATTCAGTGGTGTCCAAATTAAACCTAAGAATTTAGTTATCCGAGTACTAACTTTCAAGTTTTAAAACCACTACCTAAAACGTGTCATTAATACATTTTCAGATAATAATTCTTATAAAAACTTTTGAAATAGTAGCTTCACTCTAACTACCGGCGATTGTACCAACAAACAAAAGAAAGCACTACTCTAAATCAAACCTGATAACTAAACCTTAAAATCTAATTTTCGCATTTAAGTCAGTAATGAAAAATAATATATTTCTCTCTAACATTCTTAATATAAAATCTTGAATAAAAATAAAATCAATTCATTTTAGAGATTTTTACCTATTTAATATTTCAAGTAAGCATAACAACGTTATTATTATATCATTTTTATAAATACTAGATGTAGCTTAAATTTAATCACAGACATAAATTAAATATAACATGTAAGAATAAAGCATAAAAATAACTACAAAGAAAATAAAATCCTTACAAGATTGATGCCATTCTCGTTGCTAGAAAACCTCCAAACGGAATTTGCACTCCCATTTATTGAATCAAAAAGCTAATAAATTACAAAACATAACTAGTTCTCCCCAAAAAGGGAAGAACTCTAAAACTAAGAGAAACTAGCTAAAACATAACAAAAACAAAAAAAACCTAAAAACTAAGAAATGGAGAGAAAGAAAGAAGAGAGAAGTGTGTTTTGAGGTGTGTTTTTGAAGTGAATGGAAGGGGGATATTTATAGGTGAGGATGAAGAGAAAAAATGAGTAAAAAAATGTTAAAAAATGTTAAAAATGCAAAAATGCGTAATGGAAATGTCGAGGTCATTAATGACGTCGCATGACGTCACTGGGGCCGCACGTGAAAAATGGGGCGAAATGGCGTCACAAGACGCGAGGCAGTCGGGCGCGCGCAATTGTGCGCCGATGAATGCGCATTCGCACGCGCACCAGGCGTGGATGAACAAGACCACGGGCGCAGCCTCTGCTGACGAACAGCATTCTCGCGCGCAGCCTTGTCGCTGAAGGCCAGCCACAAGACGGATGAACCGCCCAGCGCGATTTTCTCCTTTTTGACATTTTTGACCTTTTCGACCCATTTTGTCCAATTTTTCCATGTTTTTTGACCTTTTCCCACTTATTTATTACTATATTTGTGATGTATTGCTTCAAGTATTCCTTTTTGAGTCTTTAAATTGCATTTTTAAGCCAAAATACCTGAAAAACAATAAAAATACACCTGATTCCGAAAAAGACAAATTTATATAAATATATGATAAAACATATAAATATATATATTTTTAATCAATTAATGTACATAAAATCATGGTTATTTTAGTGCTTTTTGAGCACTCATCACGACGTTGGGAAACGGCGACGGCTGGAACGAGTAGAAGTGGCGTGAAACGTAGGGAGGCTGCAACGGCTCCCTGAAGGGTTCTGTTGAGGTCACGACGACGGAACTAACGCTGAGTAGAAATGACCACTCTGGATACTAGATGGTCACAACACTGGTGGGGTTTTTTTGTTTTTTTCTTTTTTCAATATTGCAACTGATCGGTTTTATTTATTTTCCATCCAAATATACACACAAACAAGGTGCACGGTGACATCAAGGGGCCTCTCGCCTAAAAGACATTCACTCTGAATTTTTCGAGAACCGCTTCTATGGCACGATGCTGTTCATCTTTGCGATTCACGTTTCTTCGAGAAAATAGAATTGGTATGGCTTCAATGACTACGCAGTAAGAACCATCTAGCCAAAAAATGAAGAAGTAACAAACCATAAGCATAGAGACAAAAAAAACACATCAGAAACCCCTTGCCGAGGAGACATCGGAGTACTAGCGACCTAGCGTCGAGGAGCAGGTAGCTATTTTATTTTGTTACGTCAACAATAACCATTGCTCTAATACCATGATAAAATGTGGTATTAGTTATTAATCAGTATCACTCAATCTCTTTTTCATATTTTTTCATGTACAAAGAATGATATATATTTATACTAAGAAATATAACAAATGCTCCACACCCATGCTTTCATGCTCCACTAAACATGGATGTTGTCTGCCATACTTTTATGCTCCACTAAACATGGATGTTATCTGCCATACTTCTACAACCTGCTTTTCCAGCACATGACAACAATAACTACTCATAATTATCTTGCCTTATCAAAAGGTAAGGTAATAAAACAAAAGTTCACGAAATTCCTAATAACATGGAACTTTTTCCGTATGCTTCAATCTTTCTTCTTCTTTTTTTAATTATTTTACATAATCATATAACAAGCATATTCACATCTATTTAAGGGCTTAAGGGTTTTATCTATTTTTTTTATATCAATTTCTCATTCATCAAAATATAATTTTGAACATATCAATCCATTAACATAAAATCATACTTAAAATTAAGTCTCATTATTGGCTTATTTATGCCAATTTTTCAACAATAATGGTTAGTATCAAAACTCTCCCAAGTGGTATTAATCCACCTACTTATTCATACTTAAAAAATGAGAGACTCAATTATGTCATTACATTACACCTCTTTTTGAGAACTAATATCATCTCAAATGGGTTAGAATAGCAACCCTCCCCACACTTTTAGGTGACTTTATAAATCCGTTGGTAGCAGCACAAGGGTTATCTTGAAGAGTACTTGCTATGATACTACTTGTAACAATTACTTTGGGTAGAACGCATCCTACAAAACCGATTTAGAAGGAAAGAATGCCCAAATGGTTAATTAACCTACACACTCATACTTGAACAATATTGAAATCAATTGTTTCCTTACACATAATTAAGGTATGATGTCAAACGTTAGTAAAAAAAGGTAAAAAAAAAACCATAATTACATATGCATACTTCATGTTGTGAATGTTGGAATATTTTCAAAAAGAAATGATTATAATGTTTGGATGAAAAATTGCAATGGTTTAGTATGTCTTTTGATAAAAGACGTGTTAAAGTGTTGTAACTTTTGAAAGTTGAATGTTTGACTTATGTTGAAGAGTTGAAACTTTTGTAAAGGAACATGACTTTTGAATAGGTTATAATTGTTTATTAACAATTACATTGGTTCCAAAGAGACATGACTTTTGAAAAAATAACAACCTACCAAAGGGTTGTAACCCAAGATGAATAGGGGCATAACATTCTATAAATAGGACATTTGTAGAGAACAAAAATGTGAAGTTGAAGAAAGAACAATGAATATTCTCTAACACTTTCCACCACCATTTATATATAAATAAAATTAGTGTTCTAAATAATGTAGATTTAAAAAATTAATTATCTTAAGTACTTTTCAAAGTCAAAAGGTGATCTTGTATTGTTTTAGTGAATGCACACCACATACAACAAGAGGTTTCATTGTATCCTAGAGATATATTTGTTGAACTCTAGTGCATCGTCGAATTGATGGGGACAAATAATGTCTAAAGGATAGCGACTTAAAGTCGTACCTTGAAGTGAACTTCAAATTTTATATTATTTAATATGATTTTGTAATATAAAAATTGAAGATTACGGTGACTTGACTTGGAGATTATAGAGATCAACAATTAACAAAAAGTTCAAGAATTTTCCCCAACAATCTTAAGATGCCATTTTTAAGTGAAATTATTGTTGGCTTCACGAATAGTAAGGAATTTCTAATTTCATAATATTTTATTTAAAGTCTTCATGAATAAATGTTCATGTATATACTTATATTATTAGTTCCTTATATGTGTATAGTTTTGAATATAAGATATGCATATATGTTGTTTGATAAGAAACTTGATATTGATCATTAAAATATAAGTATTATGTATTTATGTAGATAATTCATTTGAATCTATGCATAGGATCTAAGTCACATGAAAATTGATCAAAATTATAAAGTAATTATTCTATATTATAATTGGTGTATGTTGCATACATTTAACATGCATATAATAAATTGTCATTAAGAATGGTGAAGTCGTAATCTTTGGTAAAATATAATAAAAATTAATATGTTAAAGAGTTTTGATCCTGGGTGAAAATTCAAGACTATTAGTGAAAAGTCATGATCCTTGGTGAAAGGTCCTGACTCTTAGTGAAAATTGTGACCCTTGATAAATGGTAGTGAGTTTGGGTAAAAGAATTTATTTGAAAATAAATTTTTAATTTTTATGGATTGCTAAAGAAAGTAACCAAGTTAATATGGTGTATGAGCTATGTTGTGGGATCCTAATAAAAGCAAGATTGCATATACAAATGCTCCACAAAATGAATTAATGTGTTTATCCTAGCTTCATCTAACATAGAAGCTAGATGATTGGGAATCATTATTGTAAGTCCAAGTGTACTTGTGTCTGTGTGTTGGCTTCCCTTGTACAAAATATGGTGTATGTTATTTTATTTGTTGTTTTTATCTTTTTTTATGTAAGGTTGGTTCCTATGAATCAATAATATAAACACACACATAGTTAGGTACACTTTGTATGCAAGCATGTTTACATACACCACGAGATTGGTATTCATATTGTTCGTACAAGGAAGAGTGTTGGTTTTCAACAAACAACTGTGCGAGTGAACCAACATTCTTGTGTTTTTTGGCGTGTTTCGGTGCAGATGTTTATGGTTAGTGCTTGACATATTTTGAAATGAAAAATACAACTTTTTTAGCACCTTACTACCAAGCTCACCACCAAGCTCGCCACCAACATTGCCATCACCTTTGGCGAGGTAGTTGGGGAGGTGGAAATTTTGAGTGCTATAAATATGCCACTCATTTCTCTCTTCTTCACCCTTGTTCAAGAGCTGAATTTCTACCAAAATACACACTGAGATTTATATCTAATTTTGAAATTATTTTAGAGAGCTTATATTTGATAGTGAGTCATTTTGTGAGTTTAGTAATTAAATCATAGGTTGTGTGTATACGTAGTTTGATTGTGTGTCTCCCATACATGATTTGATTCTAGTGTTGGACTGTGTGTCCCTTAAGAGTGTGAGTATTTACACTTCCATTAACTTGATCTATGGTTAGTAATCACATCATATTGGGTGGTGTTAGTTAAGAAGGATAGTCGGGTTTGTGTGTCGAACCAAGTCATTGTAGAAAAATAAGTTAAGAGCAACAGTAGGTAGTTTGGATGGAAGTCCTAGTTGATAGAGGTAATTGTGATTTTATTATCTACTAGTGTTGTAATTTGTTTATTGTTTAGTAAATTATCTACTATTGAGTTGTTGCTTTAAGTAAGTTGAGGATGTTACCATATATATATGGTATCTATATGGGTTTTTCTTATTACATTACCTATTATGCATGATATGATATTGTGTTAGTACAATTCGAGTGTAAGGTGGTGTGTATATTACAACATACTAAAAGCTTAAACTCTGATTAGAAAGCCTATATATTCTTCCAAAGATTTATGATTTTATGATTTTATATTGGTTATGCTTCCATTGAATGTATTGTTTCAATTTTTTTCCTTTTTGTGCGAGTTAGGACTGAGTCCTAAAGGAGTCTGCATCTCACTCCTTACCCTGATAGTGTACCAAGTCTAGGCCTTTTTCATTTGGTATCTGATAACTGTATTTTATATAGTTATTTTCATCAATTTTATTAATGATAATTGCTATGTTCTTGACATTTTTGTTTAATTTTAATTAAATAAATTAATATTCATACATTTTTAAGAATATTAAATAATTTGTATCGAAAATGTACTTAATTGCAATTTTTTGTCCAAAAATCTAATTTCAAATAAATGAGTGCTTAATTGCAATTATTAAAAGTAAAAAATATAATTTAAATTAAAATTGGGCTTGATTGCAATTAAAGAAAGATTAAAATGTAATTTGAATTAAATTTGTGGGTCAAATTGCAATTAATAAAAATGGAATTTTCTACGCAGGAGAAGAATTGCACTCGCACAACTCCCGACGCCCATCATCCACCGTTCGATCATTCAATCAACGGTCCACATTTGGTGAGTATATTTCAAACGAGACAAAAGGGCAACCCATATGTCTGTCGCACGCAGCTCGGCAACCAGTGGAGCCCACCTACCGTGCAGGCCATCGTGCAGAGTAGGACCCACTTGTCGGCTGCGCAGAATTTCCCCCGAGGTGCATCGCTCACCGTTGGATTGGTTGAATGGTCCAGATTGAAGCACGTGGAACCACGCTGTCGCACACCAAACCGCTTGTCTAACAATCCTATGCGACACGGGTTATCCAAGTAGCGTGCACCCTCAATTTTTACAGAATAAGAAGAAGCCACGTGTCTCTTAAATCTTCCAGCGAATGAAATAACGACACATGGCATAAATTTAGTAAACCAGAACGCACAAAAAAGGCACACGTTTCCAGGCGCGCCGTTGTCTGCCATATGTCCCCACGCACCTTGCTTTCGTGCTGCGCAGTTCCAAGCACCCTTTTTGCTCTCACCAATTGAAGGATGCCACGTGTCCCACTATATTTTTCAACAAATCAAATCGCGACACGTGGTAGAGTATATTGAAAACAAAATCAGAAGCGCGTGCCGTTGTCTCCCACTCAGTTTAAAATAATATTTTTGTTGTAACGGTTTGTACCCCACGCGTTTCATTTTCATTTTTGATACAAATATTATACGTGTGTCTGCGTAATTAAAGAAAAATGTATAGTTTTTTAGTTGTATTTTTGTTGCTATAAATAGGGCATTTATTGCCAAAATTTAGAGGTGTGGTTTAGGGGTTCATTTTGGGGGTTGGACTGTGGAACACGCAGAAGCCATTTTGGCTTCTGTTGTGTTCCGCATGTGCCAAATATTTGTTTTAAGTGATGTTTTAATTTTCTGTTTTCTTTATCTTAATTTCCTTGAACTGTTATAATTTTTATTTTAAATTAATGAAGTAATTTAATTTTTCTAGGGTTGCATTTGATCTAAATTTATGAAGCTTTGATTTTAATTATTTTTGATAGATTTATAAGACGTTCGATTTGTTCATTCTATTTTGTGCTTAATGCTTTTTGATTATTTATGAATCTTATCAAAACGATCCGTGGCACATAAATAAACTTGGAAGAGGCATTTGTGTGTGTATTGCTCATAAATAGAATGACATGTATGATGAAGGATAGGAATATACCCTAATTGTATGTGTGGCCATTTGAGAACTTAGAACTTAATGAATCTTATTAAATTTATTTCTCATAGAGATATAGTGAATTAATTTAACGAGGTATGTTTATACGGAGCTCAGAAGAGATGTATGAATAAAATTAGAATTTTTTGGTTGACAAATTAAATATACTAAAAAATATAAATCAAAAGAAAATAATATGATTAGAGTAGAATAATTTGGTGAAAAATTGCAATCTTAGATTTCTTTTATTTTGTTAACTCTTTCCTTTTAACTTTTTTTTTAAATCAACGATTGTTTTGGATAAAATTAGAGAGAAATAATTTTAGTACTCAACAAACTGTAGTAACAAATCTTCGTGGGAACGATCTTTACTTACAAATTTTATTACTTGTGACCGTGTATACTTGCACGATTTTATGTCTTCTAAAAGAGACAACATTATCAAAGTAGGTGCACTCTTTTGGGCTTAACTACTCTGATGTTGATCTTGTTAACTCATGCCTTCACACATACACTTTTTCTTTGATGGAGTCAAGAGAAGGAGACAATGTAGATAGGCCTTCATTTTTTGATGGGCTAAATTATGTCTATTAGAAGTCTCAAATGAGAGCCTTCTTTGGGTCCCAAGAAGACCGTGTGTATTTCCTTGTTAAGAATCATTGGACCTATACTGATAGGAGTCAAATTATTGTTTTTTGTTATGATTTAAAGGTTGATATTTGTGTGAAAATTGCGGTTTATTTTATTATTTAATCCACAAATGTCATTTCATGGGTATTTCGTGTTTAAAGTGCAATTTCAGGTAAAATCATAATTATGGAGAAGTTTGGGACAAATTTCAATGACCGTGATTGAGTGAAAATAAAAAGAAAACAAAAGTTCAACATTTGGAATTTCCCCGCCGGCGAAAATCTTACCGAGAAAATGTTGAAAATCACGCAGGGAGCACAGATTTTGGCAAAGCAATTTCACCGCCAGCTAAGTACATCTCGCCGCTGGCCAAGTGCATCTCTCCGCCGGCCACAATAATCTCACCGTCGGTGAGATTTAGCGGAACCGAAATACTAGGTTTTCCAGAAATCTCGCTGCGACGAGAATAACTTCGCTGCCGGCGAGTTTCGTTCGAAAACATTTTTTTATGCTGTTTTGTTCCAAAATTGCCCTCCAAAACCCTAGATCTATATATACATTATGATGGAGAAGGAGGGGACGGCAGAAAGCAGAGTTCAAAGGCATTTTTGGAGAAGAGAAGGAAATTTTGGAGAAACTAAGGATCTTCACCATTGTTGCTACCAAGCTTTCATCTTCTAGAGTTTTTCATCTCTTTTCTCCTTAGTTTTTATATTCTCAGTTTATTGATATTTGTTATTCATGCATTCAATTGAAATAATGTTTGTTCTTATTTCCGTTATGAACTAATTCGCTAAGGCTATGATGTAGTTAGATCATGAAAATCTGATTTCTTGTGTTATCGTTATATGAATTCATTGTTTTCAAGTTGAGTATTTATTTCCATGCTTAATGCTTTTAAATTTTTGATCAAGATTTAAATTATTTGTTGCATTATATCGAGACCGAGAGGATGTGTAATGAATGTTTTGCGGATAAATACCGTATGTTGAATGCTAGTTTGACACCTAATGCATGATGTAATGTGGTTATTCTAGAAATTTCATAAATCGTAATGTGCTTATTCGCGGATTAAATCTTCATAGAAATATAGTCGGTTTTCATAGATAAGTAATTCTAATATAACTTGAGAAAGATTATTAGATAAGTTTGGGTTTTTCAACCATCACTTTTAGCTTTGATTTTCATATAACATAACTTGAAATCGGATTGAATTGATTTAGCGAAATCAAATGCCTTAGCATTTTTAATCATTTGTGAACGACATTAAATTTTGTTATTTGCGTTTAGTTTTAAGTTAATTTACTTTTTAAACAAATTCAAAAATTTGGTTTTCAAATAAAATTAGGGTTAGTCAATTTCGGTACTTAGTAACGCCATTCCTTGTGGGTTCGATATCCGTACTTTTGTACACTTTACTACTTGAACGATTCGTACACTTGCAAAAATAAGCATCAAGTTTTTGGCGCCGTTGCCGGGGAATGGTTTCATTTTATTAATATCGATACTACCTAATCTTAATTTTAATTTGAAGTTAATTTGCTTTATCATTGTTTCATTTTTAATTTTTTTATTTTTGCTCTTTTATTTCATTTATCATAAAAAAGGTAACTTTGTGTTGTTTTTGTGCTAGTTAATTTCGCCAAGGTAGACTGTTGTATGAGACGCATAAGAAGCCTTAACCAATTTCCATTTGATCCGGAGATTGATAGAACATTTAGGGCCTAAACCGAGAAAGAAGGCTGCTCAACCTCACCTTCTAATAGACAATCAAATACGGATCCACCATTTGTCGAGTGAGGTGGAAATCATAGCTTTGAGGGATTATGTCAGGCGGCCTAATGTTGTTGGAACTACTTCGGTATAAGGAGGTTGCAAATTGTTCAAGCAAATAACTTTGAGATAAAACCATCCTTTATCCAAATGGTTCAATCAAATCATTTGGTGGAATGTCAAAGGATGATCCAAATGTACATATTGCTTACTTTTTTGAGTGAGTGATCTTTACAAGATAAATGGTGTGTGTCCGAAGATGCTATAAGATTGAGGGTTTTTCCTTTTTCACTTCGGGATAAAGCCAAGGAGTGGCTAAACTCATTACCACCGGGATCAATTACAACATGGAATGAATTGGCTCGTAAATTCTTGTCCAAGTTCTTTTCCTCCTGGCTAAGACAAAGAAAATTGAGAAATGAAATCACATCTTTTACACAATATGACCAAGAATCATTGTATTAAGCTTCGGGAAAGATTCAAAGAAATGTCGAGGAAGTGCCCACATCATGGTATACCAATTTGGTTGCAAGTCTCTACATTTTATAACGTGGGTTGATTTCAAGCTATCGTGCAATGATCACAGCTGCTAGGGTCTTTAGCTGAAAAACACCAGAGGATGCTCATGAAGTTATTAGAGATTATGGCTGAAAACAACAATAAGTCGCATTCAGAGCGGGTAATTGCAAAAAGACCAGCAGTAGTACATGAAACTGATTCAGTGAATGCTTTGTCGCCTCACGTTGTTCCCCTTTCAAGAAAGATGGATTCTTTGTCATCCAAATTCGAATCCAAACCAACTGCACAATGTGATTTATGTGGTGGAACTCATGCTAGTATCGAGTGCCAAGCTGGAAATCCATTTGCTTCACCAAATGCTGAGCAAGCAAATTATGTTTCAAATTTCCAAAAACCTCAACATAACCAATACTCGAACACCTGCAATCCAGGTCAAAGAAATCATCCAAATTTTTCATGGGGAAATAACCAAGGGGGATTCAAACCGTCATCATCTTCCTACCAACCCCAAGAGAAAAAACAAACAAATTTGGAAGAAATTTTAGGAAAGTTCATTGAGGAGTCTAGAACAAATTTTAGAAATCAAGAGGCAATTAACAAGGATATCCAAAACCAATTGGGGCAACTTTCAAAGCTAGATCAAGGTAGAAGGTCTCAAGGATCGTTGCCTAGTGACACAATAAATCCCAAAGAACATGCAAAGGCTATCACATTAAGAAGGGGTAGAGAAGTTGAGAATCAGAAGAAATTGAAGAAAAATATGGAAGAATCTAAAGAAAATGCATCAACATCCCAAGATGTTCAACCTACCCCAAATGCGAACATGAGCCTCCTATCCCATATCCTCAACGATTGAATAAGAAAAAAGCTTGATAATCAATTTGATAAATTTCTCGGATATTTTTAAGAAATTGCATATTAACATTCCTTTTGGCAGAGATGTTGGAACAAATGCCCAAATATGCAAAATTCATGAAGGAAATTCTATCAAAGAAGAGGAGGTTGGGAGATTATGAACACATGCGTTAAATGAGAGTTGGCAAATTAGCTTCTTCAAAGAAAATTGCCACAAAAATTGAAAGACCCAGTGGAGTTTTACTATACCTTGCACTATAGGAAGTTGCAATTTTGATAAATTCCTATGTGATTTGTGGAGCAAGCATTAATTTGATGCCACTTTCTGCTTTCAAGAAACTAGGCCCTATAAGTGAAGCCCCACTTCAATCTCTCTACACTACTGATCGATCGGTGAAATATCCTCAACGGGGTAATTGAGGATGTTTTAATTAAAGTTGACAAATTTATTTTCCCGTAGATTTCGTGGGTGCTTGACATGGAGGAAGATAGAGTACCGTTGATATCTGGGAGACCATTCTGCATCGAAGAACATTGATCGATGTTCAAAGTAAGGAAAGCTCATTCTACTGGTGCAAGATGAACAAGTGACCTTGATGTTTTTGAAGCAATGAAATTTCCAAGTGAAGTACATTCATGTTTTCAAATTAACACTCTTGATAGGTTAATCTCTAAACTTTTGAGAAGAGAACCTATCATACTACTGTTTGCACGTGAAATCTGCAACAATTGAGAAGGATGACGTAGGAGTGAGACAATGTTCCGACTCATCGGCAAGACTTGATGAATATTTTTCCAAAGGATGGAACATTCAAGGAGTCGGGGAACAAATGAAACTCCAACCTCGTGGTAAAGAAGCCAAGCCAACAAGATTGAAGAAGCCATTGCCATCCCATCTAAGGTATGCCTATCTTGAAGACTCTGAATCGTATCCTATTATTATTAACAATTCCTTGAATGATGAGGAAAAACAAGCTATTAGAGTTCTTCTGACTCACAAAACTAAATTGGATGGACAATGGTGGACATCAAAGCGGATTAGCAACTCGCGCGGCATGCATAAAATCTTGATGAACGAGGATTACAAGCCCACAATTCAGCCACAAAGGCGCTTAAACCCAACAATGCAAGAAGTGGTCAAGGATGAGATGATCAAGCTGGATGCCGGGATAATTTATCCGATTTCGCATACATTGGGTAAGTCCAATTCATTGGTACCAAAGAAAGCGAGGAATCACAGCTTGTAGAAAATGAAAACAATGAGTTTATTCCAAAAAGGACAAAGTGACTAGGTGGAGAGTGTGTATTGATTATCGAAAGTTGAACGACGCACTCCGAAAAGATCATTTTCCTTACCATTTATTGATCGATGTTGGAAAGATCGATTACGCTTATTATTGTTTTCGATGGATATTCTGGGTACAACCAAATTGCAATTGCACCAGAGGATCAAGAGAAGACAACATTTACGTGCCCTTATGGTACTTTTGCATACGTATGATGCCATTCGGTTTATGTAATGACCCGCAACTTTCCAAAGATGCATGATAGCAATTTTCTCGATATGGTCGAAAAGTTTATCGAGGTTTTTATGGATGATTTTTTCTGCTTTTGGCCATTCTTTTGATAATTGCTTGCATAATCTCTCGTTAGTCTTGCAAAAGATTGTAAAGACACAAATTTAGTGCTAAATTGGGAGAAATGTCACTTCACGGTTCAAGAAGGAATTGTTCTCGCCATCGGATTTCAACAAAGTGGAATGTGGACCGTAAAGGTGGAAGTGATCGAAAAATTACCACCGCAACAACCGTAAAGGGTGTTAGAAGTTTCTTAGACATGCTTGGTTTTATAGAAGATTTATTAAAGATTTTTCAAAATAACAAAACCTCTTGCAATTTGTTAGTTAAAAATGCACAATTTGATTTTTCTCCTGATTGTTTGCAAGCTTTTAACCTTTTCAAGGAAAAGCTCACTCCCCCTATAATTTGTGCAACATTGAGTCTTCCATTTGAGGTAATGTGTGATGCTAGTGACTATGCTATAGGTGTTGTTCGGGCCAAAGGAAGAATAAGTTGCTGCATGTGATTTATTATGCAAGTTGTGACATTGGATGATGCATAACTTAATTATGCAACAACCGAGAAAGAGCTTTGGCAAGTAGTGTTTGCATTTGATAAGTTTAGATCTTATTCAATTGGGTCTAAAATCATTGTTTATACTGATCATTCTCGCTCTTAAGTATTTGCTATCCAAGAAAGATGCCAAACCACGACATTAAGATGGATTCTTCTCTTGCAAGAATTTAACTTAGAAATACGGACAAAAGGACCGAAAATTTGGTTGTCATCATTTGTCCAGGTTGGAAGAAGATTACATTTAGGTTGAAGACAAAATTAATGAAACATTTCCGGATGAGCAATTGCTTGCTATCCGAACGGCTCCATGGTTTCATTGATTATGCAAATTATTTGGTCAAGAAAGTTTTACCTCCCGACATGTCTTATCAACAAAAAAGAAATTCTTTTCTCGATCCGAAACATTATTTTTGGGATTTAACCTTACTTGTATAAACATTTTGTAGATCAAATTATTAAGATGTGTGCCGGAGGAAGAAATGGAAAGTATTCTTCGCCATTGCCATTCAAGGATGTCGGGACATTTTCGTGGAACAAAAACCGCAAAGAAAATTTTGCAATCTGGATTCTATTGGCCTTCATTATTTAAAGATGCTTTCAAGTTTGTTTCCACGTGTGATGATTTCCAAAGGAGCGGAAATATTTCACGGAGACATGAAATGCTCCTTAAATAATATTTTAATAATTGATTTATTTGATGTTTAGGGTATTGATTTTATTGTGGCCTTTTCCTTCATCTCACTCTAATAAATACATTCTTGTTGGTGTAGATTATGTCTCTAAATGGGTGGAAGCAGTTGCCTTGCCTACCAATGATGCTAGGGTTGTGATATATTTTCTCAAGAAGAACATATTTTCCAGATTTGGCACACCTAGAGCAATTATAAGTGATGAAGGCAAGTATTTCTATAATAACCAATTTGAGGCTTTGTTGCAAAAATATGGAGTAACACACCGAATAGCAACACCTTACCATCCTCAAACAATTGGACAAGTTGAAGTGTCAAACCGAGAGTTGAAGAGGATCCTTGAAAAGACCGTAAATAACTCACGCAAGGATTGGTCAAGGAAACTAGATGATGCACTTTGGGCCCATAGACAGCCTTTCAATACACCTATCGGCAATCTCCATACCGACTGGTGTATGGAAAAGCTTGTCACCTTCCGGGCTGAATTGGAACATCTGCATATATGGCAATTAAAATTCCGAATTTTGATCTTAAGGCAAATAGTGAAAATAGTGGTGTTGCAATTGAATGAGATGGATGAAACGAGGAATGATGCTTGGCGAGAATGCCCGAATATACAAAGACAAGACGAAGGTTTGGCATGATAAGCACATTTTCGAGGCGAAACTTTGAAGCTGGGATGCAAAGTGCGCTTTATAATTCCGCCTCGTGCTTTTTCCGGAAAGCTTAAATCTCGCTGTCAGACCATTTCTAGTAACCAAGGTGTTTCCTTATGGAGCAGCTTGAGATCACCATGAAACAAAGGGAACTTTCAAGGTGAATGGACAACGGTTGAAGCAATATTTTGACGGAGAATTCAACAAGGTAAGGATTCTCGTAGTTACAACAACCGCAGAAAGAATGACAAAAAGTCTAGCTAATGACTATAACTTAAAGCGCTTAACGGGAGGCAACCCATCGATTTGTTTTCTCATCTTTTATCTCATTTTATTTTTAGAAATTTTAAATTCTGCACTTCATTTTATGATAATTTTATTTTTAATTAAATTTGCTTATTTTATTTGTCTCAGGTAAAAAAAAAACCATTTGTAGTTTTTTTCTTTCTTACATTGAGGACAATGTAAGGTTTTGGTTTGGGGTCAAAAGTGTAAATGGTAAATCTTTTTCTTCCCTTCATTTTTATTAGTTTTGTTTCAGGTGTTTATTTGTGTTTAATTTTGATTTTCCATTTATTTTTCTACATTTTGATTTAATTTCTTTTATTTTTATTTTTTATTTTATTTGCATTTTACTTATTTTAATTTTCACGCTGATGATAATAATGTGATTGTGATAACAAGTAGCTTTTAGAAGACATTAAATTTTGCTTCGGTTTAAAGATAATTTCAAATGTTGATTTACCTAGTTGGCGACTCTTTTGGTATGTGGTATGATTTGGTTGATTAGTCTAAATGCTTAGAGAAGTCTTATGTGCGAATTTTTCATGGACATTTTTGTGATCTCAACAAACTCTAGAACTCATTTGAAAATCTCTTTAGGCGAAATAATTTGGGATTGCACTGTTTAGGAGATGATGTAGGCCATTTTTGGATCGATTGTGCCATTTTAAGCCTACCTTGTTATCCTTATATCACTAGTTACCTCTTTGAGCCTATTTAAATATATTGTTAGCCTTATTCTTCTTCCTTTTTGCCTTCTATAACCTATCTTTTACTGAGCCAAAATATATATATATATATATATATATATATATAATTACTACCTTATTTGTTAAGAGCACTTAATTTTGAACACAAACTTTTCAAGAGCAATTGGAGTAAGGATGGAATAAAAAAAAAGACATCTTCCACATATATTGGAAGAAATTGGTTGGGGGTTATGTTTAAAAAAAAGAAAAAAGAGAAAAAAAGGGCCTTCACACTCTAGTAAATAAAAGAGTGTTAGTAATGGATGTACTGAGGTGAAAGATTGAGGAATAATTATTGTTTATCTTTGGAAAAATGGGTTATGATCAGAAACAATTTGGGTTAAATGGTGTTACTCTTTACTTAATTGGTCAGGTTTAATCTAATAAGTGCTATTATTTGTATTTTGACACTTCCCGTTATTTCTTAACCAAATACCTAAGCCTAACATTACAAGCCTAATAAGTCCTATTGATCCGGTTGGTGTATTTTTTCTTCATTAAGGGAGAGAGTTTTGAAGAGCGAGGCCCATTGAGTTTCGAGATTTCACCTTTTTGTTTGTGGATGTTCTGCATAATATTATCTGGGCATTATGGCTATTGGTTTGTGGTTTGATGGATGTTTAAGAGTCAATAACAAAAGTGAAATTGGCATTTGAGATTTCTTAAAACTTAGGTGACATTTAATTATTCTATATGTTGGTGTTATTTACAATTTTTGAGACATTTGTGCAAATTATTTTTTATGTTATGTTATTGTTTTAAGTTAGGATAGTTATAGGTTAGATGTTTGTGGGTGTCATCACTGGAAGCCCTCACGAGACTACAACTCGTCCTAAAGGCTTATTGCATACGCTTAATGTAATGTTGTAAATAGAATAAATTTCCTTTGAATTTTTCTTTTAATGTCTCCTTTCAAATTATTCATAGATCGCTTTTCTTGCTAGAGACTAGCAAGAAGCTGGTTGGGGGTTGTTGATAGGAGTCAAATTATTGCATTTTTGTTATGATTTAAAGGTTGATATTTTTGTGAAAATTGCGTTTTATTTTATTGTTTAATGCAGAAATGTCGTTTCATGGGTATTTCGTTTTAAAGGGCAATTTCGTGTAAAATCATAATTGTGGAGAAGTTTGGGACAAATTTCAATGACGGGGATTGAGTGCAAATAAAAAGAAAACAAAAAGTTCAACATTTGAATTCTCACAAGAAGTAGAATATTCCGGCCGTCATTAAAATCTTACCGAGAAAATGTTGAATATCACGCAGTGAGCACAGATTTTGGCAAAGAAATTTCGGCCGCACCAAGTACATCTCACGGCCATACATCTCGTCATTGCCAAATATATTCGCCGACCACAATAATCCCGTCGCGAGATTTAGCGGAACCGAATCGTAAGTTTTCCGTAATTACAGCGAATGAATAACTCGCCAATGTTGAGTTTCGTTTCGAAAACATTTTTTTATGTCAGTTTTGTTCCAAAAGTGCCCTCCAAAACCCTAGATCTATATATACATTATGATGGAGAAGGAGGGATTCGCAGAAAGCGTAGTTCAAAGGCATTTTTGGATAAGAGAAGGAAATTTTGGAGAAATCTAAATGATCTTCACCATTTTTGCTACCATGCCTTCATCTTCTAGAGTTTTTCATCTCTTCTCCTTAGTTTTTATATTCTGCGCTTTATTGATAATTGTTATTCATGGATTCAATTGAAATAATGTTTGTTCTTATTTCCGTTATGAACTAATTCGCTTTTTGCTAAGGCTACGATGTAGTTAAATCATGAAAATCCGATTTCTTATGTTATCGTTTATATGAATTCATTGTTTTCAAGTTTGAGTATTTATTTCCATGCTTAATGCTTTTAAATTTCTGATCAAGATTTAAATGATTTGTTGCATTATATTGAGACCGAGGAGATGTGTAATGAACGCTTCATGGATAAATACCCAGATGTTGAATGCAGTTTGACACCTAATGCATGATGTATGCGTGGTTATTACGCAAATTCCATAAATCGTAATGTGCTTATTTGTGATTAAATCTTCATAGAAATATAGTCGGTTTTCATAGATAAGTAATTCTAATATAACTTGAGAAAGAGTATTAGATAAGTTTGGGTTTTTCAACCATCACTTTTAGCTTTGATTTTCATATAACATAACTTGAAATCGGATTGAATTGATTTAGCGAAATCAAATGCCTTAGCATTTTTAATCATTTGTGAACAACATTAAATTTTGTTATTTGCGTTTAGTTTTAAGTTAATTTACTTTTTAAACAAATTCAAAAATTCGGTTTTCAAATAAAATTAGGGTTAGTCAATTTCGGTACTTAGTAACATCATTCCTTGTGGGTTTGATATCCGTACTTTTGTACACTTTACTACTTGAACGATTCCTACACTTGCGAAAATAAGCATCATATACCACTAAAATCCTATATGATAATACTATGATTCCAAAACCAATGATTGAATGGACTAAAGAAGAATCTAAAGATTGAAATGGAACAGTAAAGGCTTATACGCTATCATCAAGGCTGTGTCACCAAATGAATTTAGAAGAATTTAAAGCTATACCTCATCAAAAAAAGCTTGAGATATCCTTGAGACAACTCATGAAAGGACATATGTTGTTAAGAGGTCTAGAAGGCTTAAGCTAAATAGAGACTTTGAATTGTGCATCATGCAAGAAGAGGAGACATTTGACAAATTTTATGCATGGTTCTCTAACATTATTAATTGTTTTTACAACCTAGGTAGACCCATTAGTGAAGAAAAACATATAGAGAAAAACATTGATTGTCTACCTTATAGATTTCATGCTAAGGTTACTGTACTTAAGTCAATGTACAAACCTGATGAGATCTTTGTGAATGAGCTTATTGGTGACCTACAAGTCTTCGAACTGTATCACCTATTACTAAGGTAGGAACAAACCACTCTCGAGAAGGAAAGAGCTTGGCTCTCAAAACTACCAAAGGAAGTAACTCAAGCAAAGATTTAGTGACATGGTTTATAGTAATGATGATTTTGATCTTAATGGAGAGGAAATGGTCTTCCTTGCCTAGAGATTTTTCAGATTCTTTAGAAAGAAGAAAGTAGCATATGGAATTATTGGAATAGATACTTCAAGTTCTAAATCCTTAAAATCTATTAAATTAGATGAAGACTCAAAAATGATTCTAAAAATTTGAGCAATGGACACTTGAATAAAATCAAATGCTTCCAATGTGGGAAGCCTGGTCATATTTCCACAAGTTTCTTTTAGAAACAAAATTTCATGAACAAGTATGCTATGAAAGTTGAGGTTACTACTTCAAATAGTACCAGTAGTGATGATGAGGATGGCACTAATTTTCTAGCCTTCGCTACGTCTAGTTATGTCATTGATCCTCCAACTACTATCTCAAAAGTTCAAAAGGTAATTGTTGAAGATGATGATAACGATAAGCAGGATGAGTTTCTTAAATCTTACAATGCTTTCCTATTGGAGCACATCAAGTGAGAAAAGGAAGAGAAAAAGGAGCACAAGATAGTTGTTTTGAAGAAAAATATTGAGGAAAAGAAGGCCTCTATCAAGGACCAAAAAATTGATCTGACCAAAAAATTTAAGGTTATACAAAGGAGACATTCAGATATGCTTGAGAAATTTAATGCAAACCTTGAAAAATTTAGACAACTTAAAGAACAACTAAAGATTCCCATCTCTAGTAAAAACTACTCAACTGTTTGTGAGTATTGCTATATCTTCTAATCATAACATTAAGGTAGAAAGATTGAAGAAGAAGATCATAGTTCTATAGAGTAAAAAGGAATACATGACATACTCTCTTACCGAGAAGGAAACTAAGATTGAATAATTGAATAAGAAAGATAATATTCTAAGCAATTTAGTAGATTATCTTGAAGCTTTTCTTAAAGAAAAGAAGATTTGATTATTTTCCTAAAGGACAAACTCAAAGTCAACGAGAAGGAACTAGAGCATTATACCTATAGTTTGAATAAAATGATGATTGGCTTAAAGAACCTAAATGATATTCTTAGAAACACAAAGACATTTGGGGATAAGCATGGTATTGTATGCAATAAGAAGGTTTCAACTTCCACTATTAGGTGAATAAGTTTGTGAAAGCTTCTAATCAAAATGAAAAATTGAAGTCTATAGCCACTAACCCAAGAGCTAAGTCTATGGTGTTCATTCAACTAGATCCTTCTAGCAAGGTAAACCTTTCACCTAAGGCTAGAAATTTTCATCGATTCAGTGATGGTCTTCTACCTCTACCTACTGTCCTTCCTACTTGTCACCATTATGGTGAAATTAGGCACTTGAGACCACATTGTTGAAAATTGACTACTCATCTTCATGTGAAGGTCAATGTGGGCACTTCATCCTTTTCTCTTCCATGTGCTACTTCTCAGAGTCAAGGATCAAGATTCTCTAACTCCAATGTTTGTGTTTATTATCTATGTGGCTATGCTAACCACCTTGCTAAGCATTTTCCTAGATACGTGAGAAGTACTACTCAAAGTTTTCCTCTTCACTCACCATCATTTTTTTCTAAATGTAACTATTATGGCTCATTTGAGCATATTCAAACGGGTTGCATAATGCACTAGAGACACAGTGCGAAAAGAAACAAATCTACTTCTAAACGACCATCTGGTTTGACTTGTTTGAGGAACTTGTTGGGTTTTTTAAGAAATAATAAACAAAGCAAACCTTAAGTACCTTATATTCCATATGCTCACATGACACAAAGACTATTTCCTAAATCAATCCCTCTTCATAAATACTTTAAATGGAGATATGGTGTTTGATCACTATTTATGGGTGATCTTTTTGGGATTTGTTCTACTCTTTTCTCTCATCTCTTTTGGTTCCTATCATTCTTCTCTGTCTACATATTTTATTTCTTTTTTTAAAACAAAAAAATTAATATTTTATTTTTCATTACTGTGTTTGGTGTTGTGACATTCCTTGCCTCCCCTCTACATCTTTTCCCAAAACTATTCAACAAATTATTATGTCCTACCTTCCTACTTTTGTAAGTTTACATGTTGTGCTCTTTGTTTCTTTTTGGTTGAGAGGCTTTTGAATTAAATGGATGTGTAATTGTTCTAACATGTGTGTTCTCTAAGAGATTGTATGACTAATCTTTTATGAATTTTTTATTAAAAAACGGGAAATAACTTTTCCTATACTTGTAATAACATTGTGAATTTATGTAGTTATGTTTGAGAAGTTTGTGTGGATTCTTTGCTTGAATGTTTTGTATACCTCTAACAATCTTTAGCATTCACATGTAGTTTCTCTCGAGGTAAAAATCCTAGGTGTTGCTCAGTTAGAAAAATGATTTAGGTCATCTTTGGATCATTTGATCCGTCTTGCCAACCTTGTCTACCTAGAGCCTTTTTGTTATACTTTTGTCTCTTTTCATCTTCTAGCCCAACTTAAATGTTCAATCCCACTTACTTAGCACTCATTTTGTTAAGTTTCAACTTTGTCTTGTTGAATGTTTTTTCTCTTGGATCTTTTTTCTTCTCTCGTGCCTTTGTAAAAAAAAGAAAGGGGGAGAAAGAAAGAAAAACAAAAAGAAGAAAGAAAGAAAAATAAATAGGAGAAAGATAGAAAAAGAAAAAAAAGGGAGAGGAGGAAAATAAAAAAGATGAGGGTCAATGATTAAATATTATTTCGCAAAGGTCTTTTCTTTAGGAATTTCCTTTATAGAGTTTCATTATTGAAAATTTGAAGGGAAAGATCCTCAATTTAAAGGATTACCTCTTTTGGTTGTTTACTTTGTTCCTAAGATGAAATTTTATCTGTCTCAAGGTGTGCCTTTGCTTAAATGTTTATTTTCTTCTACCCCAGCCTCAGCCTTGGATTACAAACTTTTTAGGACCTTTTGATTTCTACTGAGATGGCATATACATTAGTGGAAAGAGAGACTACACATGGAATTATGAAGTTGGATCAATTTGAGTATATAATTTCTCTTTCTTGATTCACATAAACCTTTCTTGATGACACATATAGTTAACATGTTTTGCATATCACACACAATGCATGCTCCCATAATTTTTTGGTCATACTTTTTAATGAAATCATTTTGTATTGATTTTAATGTGGATGTTTATGTTGAGTATTTTTGGCTTTTATGCATTGATTTTCTAGCCCAACCTTTACCACTTCACCATGTGGCTTACTACTATGCTCGTCACCACCTCATTATGTGGCTCACCAAACACCCCAGCTAAATGGCAAGGTCACTCTTTGCTTATTAAAAGAACCACCTAACGCCTACTTTCTTCATACCTCAGAATGGCTTCCTTTTATTCTTGCTATACTTGTTTTTCTTACCTTCTTGCTTTTACCAATTGTGTCCCCAAAAATTTCCATAAGTGGTAAGAAGTCAAAGCATCCTAAGTCTTCCAATCCTTCTAGAAGTGCACCTATTCTTACTGTGCATTCTATCAATATTCATCATTTTCCTTAAGTTGAACAAAGGTATGCATACTTTTCTTGGATTTTGTTATGCTCTTTGAACTATTCCTACAGTGTCAAGTTCATTCAAGAGTCCTATGCCACCCTACCCAATACTCCTACTACATGATTCTCTACTTATTTTGTCCTTAGAGGACGTAAAGTTACCTTCTTTCGGGATGATATTCATAATTTTTTATCCCTTTCTACTATTGAGTTTCCTTCATTTCTTGTCATCCCTTCTGAATTTGAAAATATTACTTCCACCTACCTACTATTTTTGATGTTGTGAATCTTGTAATTTTGAAGAAATGGCTATTTAGCTAGTAGGACATGACTAATATTTTACTGGCAATGCCTTTGTTGTTGGAACCTCTACCCCAAGTCACTCTCTTAATGTTGTTGTTAGTGCTATTATTTATCCTTACTCCCATCTTTTCTTTGTTCCTCCATATCAAAGACACTTCTTTTGCGTGGTTTGAAACAGTGATGATATAGATCTTATTGGTAATAATCTATAGAACTATCATTTTACGTACTATTGCTCTGCCTTCCTCTATTCTTCACTATCCTTCTTTGATTTTTAGGTGAGGTTCCACTCTTTTTTATATCATTACTTACAATTGACTAAGTAGAACTGTCATCTCACACATTGTTTTGTCTAACAATCATGATTCTCAACATTCATCTACTACCCCTTCTTTCTCTTCTTCTATAAATGATCAGTCCACTCCTATTTCCTCTACTTCTTCCACTTTTATCTCCCTTGATGTGGAGTCTAAAACTCTTATGTCTTATATTGTGATTGAGTTGCAAACTTTGAACATGAATGTTCTGGATATGCATCATTTTCAAGCTTTTGCTTAGGGTGTTGTAGCTTTTTATCATCTTGTTGTACCATATTTTCATGGTTCACATGTTTCTTTTGCCTCTGTTAGACCTCGACCTACCCTTACCAAACCTCTTTACTCTGGTGTTTCGTCACTTGGTTCCTTATTCAACATGTTCACTATGTAAGGTAGTGATGAGTTCAACTTTCCCTTTGAGCCCAACCACTCTTTTAATTAGTTTGTGAACACTTTCTCAACATATAAACTACTACAACTCCTCTCACTACCCCTTCTAATGCTATAAAATCTTCTCGTAGTGGTGTTCAAAGGTGATGATACTAAATAAAGAGGAAGAGAGTGTTAATCTCCTTTTGTTTGTCTTCTTACTTTCAGTTTTTTTATTGCTTTAGTTTTTCTCATAACTTCCTTATGTGAAATAAAGTTTGTTCAATGAAAATAAGTTTGATGGTGTTATTTTCATTTGTGACTGATTCTTTTTTTACTTAACTCCATCTACCTCAATGAATTATTATTAGAATTATTGCATATTTGTTTTCTTTTATCCCTCATATAAGGGTGTACCTTTGACTTTGTGTGTCAAAAAGAGGGAGAAGTTTCTACACAAAACTATATGATTGTTACCATGATGTGTATAGGATAGGCTATAAGTGTTTAATTACACTCATATTTTTGTTTGACTTGCATGCATTCAAAAGGAGCATTTCATGAAGTCAGAGACAGTTGTGTAGTTAGCCTACACATTGTTTCTGTATGATACGTTTAATAGGGTGTGTGTTTGTTATGTGTGTATTGGTTATAGGTGTAAGGTGAAGTCTTTGAGCTTCAGATGCTTTGTATTTAGTGGTGTTGAGACCATCGTGTCTCATAGTGTCAAAATCTATGAGTCGATTCATGAAGTAGGATGGAACACTTAGGATTGACACACTTGGAGTTGGTGTGTCTTTTGGTTTTTAATATGTGTTGTTGTGTTGTTTTTGGGAACAAACAAATTTAGGACATATTCATGATTTTCTCATGATTGATGAGTGTCTATACATAGTTATGCACTGTTTCAACACAGAAAGCCAAAGGGGAGATTGTAAGTCATAGTGTACTTATGTCTATATGTTAGCTTTTTTGGTATATAACATGGTGCCTATTATTTTACTCAGTGTTTTTATCTTCCTCCGTGTAAGGTTGATTACTACGGATCAGTAATTCTCACACGCACATAATTTGGTACACTTTTATGCAAGTATGCTTACACACACCATGGAATTGATATTAGTAGTATGCATACTAAGGATAGTGTTGGTTTTCAATGAGCAAGCGTACAAATGAGCTGACATTTTTACTTGTGTTCTTGGAATATTTTGGGTATGGGTATTTATGGTTAGTATTTGGCATTTTTGGAAATGAAAAAACACAACTTTTTAGCACCATGCTACCAAGCTCGCCACCATCCTTGGCGAGGTGGAAATTCCTAGTGCTATAAATACCCAACTCATTTCTCTCTTCTTCACTCTTGTTAAAGAGTTCAATTTCTACCAAAATACACACTAAGATATATATCTAATTTCAAAATTATTTTGAAGAGCTTATATTTGAGAGTGGGTTGTTTTGTGAATTTAGTAATCAAATCATAGGTTGTGTGTGTACATGGTTTGACTGTGCGTCTCCCACACATGATTTGATTCTAGTGTAGGTCTATGTGTCCCTTGAAAGTATGAGTATTTACACTTCCATTTACTTGATTTGTGGTTTCCAATCACATCACATTGGGTGAAGTTGGCTAAGGAGGATAACCGGGTTCGCATGTTGAATCAAGTCGTTACAAAAACAACAAGCTAAGAGCAGTAGTAAGTAGTTTGGACTGATGTCCTTGTTGATAGAGATAATTATGGTTTTATTGTCTACTAGTGTTGTAACTTGTTTACCATTTGGTGAATTATCTACTGTTAAGTGGTTGCCTTAAGTAACTCGAGCATGTTACTATATATATATACACACACACAATCTCTATATAGGTTTACTAATTGCCACACACGAAGTGTGTGCAATAAATACGCAAATATATGTATCGCAACAAGTCATATAATAATAAGAAAAGATCGTTCCCATGAAGATTATTTTATTATAAATTAATTTTTAAAACTAAAAAAAATAAAAATCAATTTTTTTGTGTTTTTATATTTTAAGGAAGTAAAATTAAAATAACTAAAAGTAAATAGAAATAATTAATTAAATCAGATTTGATAACTAAAAAGATATATGATAAAATATCTAGGAGTACTTAATTTCCTAATTTTTTAAACATGTGAATCGCAAAAATTCCCCTAATATAATTATCAATTAATTACATGATCAATTGAATCTAACCTATCATGTATTTTGCTCTCAAGTAAACTACACACCATATAGTAATTAATTTAATCACACTCTCATGCCAATTAAATTGCATACTACTTCATCAATTATGGATCATATACATAAGAATCATTCATCTCTACTTAGAAACTATGCATGTTATTTAATCAAGACAAACAATTAAATAATTATCTCAAATCTACTTAATTGCCTCTATAGATAAATTGTTGGTCAAACAATTATAGCATACAAATAAGATTAAATAATATAATTAAATTATAATTATAATTAGGGTAAAATATTAAATCATCACATGGTGAAAATTGGGTTCATAAGATCCCTAGATTAATAAATTAACTACACATAATTGTGTTCATAAAGCTCATATTTTTCATAAAGAAAGACATAAAAATTGATAAAGAAAAGAGTAGAAGAAGAAATACAATCAATCTCTTGAATTGTAGAATTAATCTCCTCTTAAATCTCCACCAAAATTGTGTCCCCTCTTGAATTTTTCTCTCTTTTTAGCTCCAAAAATTGCCCAAAATTGTACTAATGATGACCACTTAAGGTTTATGGAGTGATTAAGGGCTTAAATATAGCTCAAGTGCAATATGGACCGTCAGATCAGCTTCAAATCAAGGGCTGCTCAAAACAAGCAAAATTGACAACACCATCCAATCACAACGTCAAATGTGGCATCAGAATTCAATGGGTGAATTAGAGTGTGACGCGTGGCAGGGGAGACCAGTCAGAGTCAACATCGCTGAGTCAGTTCCATGCAATGCAACTTTATTCGCGCAACCAGATGATGTGGCACACCGGTGGAACGCGTTGAGCAATGGAGTGGTGATATGTGGCAGGATGAGTTAACGAATCTCCAAACTTGGATTGAACGTTGTGCTGACAAGTGGCGCGTGATTCGTCCTACTCGCACGTAGAGTAATGTGATTCGATGTCCTTGCTTATATGGCGTCAGCGTGGCTTGCCCAATCAGCTCATCTGCTTGCGTGGCATGACATGTGGTAGCTCTTGATTGGTCATGTATTAAAAATTCATAAAAATCCTAAACAAATCCCAAAAAATTCCAAAAATTATATTTTCACCCCTTTTTACTAAAAAATTTATATTTTAATATTTTTACCATAAAAATACTATTTATTAAATAATATAATTAAATATTATGTAAAAAAGTGCGCTAATAACTCTACTTTCATAAAGTCATCATTTACCTCATTACATCGCCTATTATGCATAATATGATATTGTATTAGTACAATCCGAGTTTAAGCTGTGTATGTTACAACATACTAAAAGCTTAAATTTTGATTAGAAAGCCTATATGTTATTCCCTGCTTTTCTATTGAGTTAACATAATATTTATTGTTCAAAGCTTTCTAGTTTCTTGATATTATATTGTTTGTGATTCGACTGAGTATATTGCTATAGTATTTATTTTTCCTTTCTGTAGGAATTAGGATTGAGTCTTAAAGGAGTTTGTATCTCCTTACTCTAATAGTGTATCAAGTCGTGGACTTTTTCAATTATTGTATTTATTCTTCTACGGTGCAACTTAGTACCTCTTGTATAGTTATATGTGTACAGTAACAAGATGAGCTCTTCTAACTACTACATGAAATTGGATGTAAAGTGATGAATTGGTGCAAGGACTTAAGATACAATTATATATGATTGATGCTCATGATAAGAGTATTGTCTTATGTAAGGTAATAGAAACATGACAACCCTTGATGATAAAAGCCTTGCAAAAAATAAAATTATTGATATATCAAGGGATGGAATGGAAGCCAATCTCAAATAAATCACTAATAATGAAAACTCAACCCAACACTTAAAATATCGAGATTTTGGGTTCAATGAGCCAAAATACATTATATGTTTGTGATTGCAAGCACAATAATAAACTTAGAGGTGTCCTAGAGGAAGATGTACTTAGTACATGTAATGGAACAAGGAGAATAAGCTATTTAGCTTTTAATGAACTTATAACAAAATTATATATGAGATACTTTAGTTATGTGAGTATCCCTAATAATTTTATTTATTCAAGTGTCAGAGATGATGTTGTCTTCTACGTAGCTTGGTTGGCTATTAGAAAATTCATGAAAAGCAGTATATAAGTGTTGTGTGTTTTGCAACACACATAAATCGTGCAAGCATACACGATCACAAGTAATAAAGATTTGTAAGTAGAGTATCGTTCCCACGAGGATTTGTTACTATAGTTTGTTGAGTACTAAAATTGTATCTCTCTGATTTTATCCAAAATAATCTTGATTTAAGAAAAAGGTAAAAAGAAAATAAGAGAACTCTAGGATTGCAATTTTTCACCAAACTAATCCACTCAAATCATGTTATTTTCTTTTGATTTATATTTTTTAGTACATTTAATTTGTCAACCGAAAACTTCTTTTTTATTCATACATCTCTTCCGAGCTCCGTATAAACACACCTCGTTAAATTAATTCACTATATCTCTATGAGAATTAAATTTAATAAGATTCATTAAGTTCTAAGTTCTCAAATGGTCGCACATACAATTAGGGTATATTCCTATCATTCATCATACATGTCATTCTATTTACGAGCAATATACACAAAAATGCCTTTCTCAAGTTTATTTTTATGCAACAAATCGTTTTGATAAAATTCATAAATAATCAAAGAGCATTAAGCACAAAATAGAACGAACAAATCGAACGTCTCTCCTGCGAAGACAAATAACTTCTATTAATTATGTTTTCACCCACAAATATATTTCAAATTACATTTTGAACTTTCTTAAATTACAGTCAAGCCCTTTGCTAATTTTAAATTAAATTTTTAAACTTTTAATAATTATAATTAAGCCCAAATTCAATTTAAATTATATTTTCGATTTTTATAAATTGTAATTAAGAATAATATTATTTGAAATTATATTTGTGGACATAAATATGAAATTAAGTACATTTTCGATACAAATTATTTAATTTTATTAAAAATGTATTTCTTAACACATAAAAGGAAAATATTAATTTATTTAACTAAAATTAAACAAAAATGTAAAGAACATAGCAATTATCATTAATAAAATAGATGAAAATAACTATATAAAATACAGTTATCAATAAGACACAAAGCCAATCCATGTGTCAACGTATAAAAGGGAATAGGAGATGAAGAGGATTTATGTTGAGACATATCCGATTAATCGAATAAGATTACTGGTTCAAAGGCATGCTTAGCATGCCACCTTGGTTAATTTTGATTTATTTTCATTAAGTAAATGTTCAAGTCCAATAGACGCATTTATTTATGCATAAGTCTTCGGAATATACTTAAGATAAAAGTTTTCAAAACTTTTTTCAAATTTATATTTTATTTTTAAAATGGAGAATTTTCAAAACATTTAAAAAAATGATTATAGCATTTAGATTAAAAGTTATAATGAATTAGTATATGTCTTTTGATAAAAGACATATCAGTTGCAACTTTTGAAAGTTGAATGTTATGGTTTATGTTGAAAGGTTGTGACCTTTGTAAAAGAACATGACTTTTGGATGTGCTATAATTATTTATACAATTATATTGGTTCCAAAGATATATGACTTCTGAAAAGTCGCAATTTATCAAAGAGTTGTAACCTAAGTTGGATGGATGTATAGAAAGTTAAAGAAAGAAAAATGAATATTCTCTAACACTTTTTACCACCATTTATATACAGATAAATTTAGTATTCTAAATATTGTAGGTTTAAAACATTAATTATCTTGAGTGATTTTCAAAGTCAAATGTATTATTGGGTTGTTTTCGTGAATGCACAACACATACAGAGATGTAAAGTAAATTATGTTATCCCATCTCATGTCTAATTTAATATCTAATGGATTCGTAGTACAATATGTTAATTTTATTTAAATATTATCTTATCTCATTTAGATTATAGTTCTAATAGACTTAATTTTAAACATATATTATATCATTTTTATTATTAAATTCATATTATAAATAATCATGTATTATATTTTCTATTATTTTTTTGTATTTATACTTGTATCATTTACACCCATTAAGAATAAATGAAATATATCAATTAGTACCTTCTCCTTACCATATCATTTTATTAAAAAAAAAATTAGATGTGTTCCGAAAACTAATGGACTACATCATAAGTCTCACTAATGTCTCATTACAATTTACTAGAAATAGGTATTTTAATCGTCAATAACTAAAACTTTAATTATTCGTAAAAATCCAACAATTTTTTTCTCAAAAAATAACCATAATCGAATAAACGTAATGTGAAAATGGTTATTACAATACCGAAACTATGGTTAATCAAAACCAAACATAAATATTATTATTTTATATTTATATAATTACATAGAAAAATATAATTTTAATACTAGAACGCACAAAACTTTATATAATTAAATTAAATTTTATTTATTTTTACTTTATATTTTTTTATTTTACTTAAAAACATGTACTAAATAGTTAAAAATATATATTTTAAATAATATAATAACGTAAAAATTAAGTTAATATTTAATTTTTTTCAAGTAAATATATTTTTAAATAAATATTAAAAAATAAAAAATATAATTAAACTGTAAAAAACTAATACAGACTGATAACAGATTGTTATTAACCGAATGTACCCAAATGGTTATGGTTATTAAAATAACCGTCTCTATTTGTTCTCACACTCATTGATACAATTGATACCTCTAACCGTAGACAATAAGAAACTTCGTTGTACTCTAAGACTTATTTGTTAAACCATAATGTAACACCAAATTGTTCAAATTGATAGGGACAAATGGCATAAGTAACTTAAAATAATGCCTTGAAGTCAACGTTATGAAATCATCAATCAAGAAGTACAAGAATTTTTCCCAAGAGTGACTTAGGAGGACCTTTTCGTCAATCTAACCAGTTCGAGAAAAAGGAGCAAAAGAAAGGGTAACAAATGCTTCAATTAAGAGCGAAGGAGTATACTAGTCTACAGAAGTACAAGCATAAATAAACTGAATAAATTACTTCCACAGAAAGGGAAGAAAAAAACTAAGCATAAACTAAGCCCTAAAAAATTGTAAAACAGTAGGACATGAATCCAATAGGCAGACAAAGACCTACACTTAGCTCCAGAATGTTTACAAGGAATATGTGAAAGTAACAATTCTTAGAGAGGGCAATTTTTTTTTTTTTTTGGAATTAACTACACTGCTAATAAATGCATGCCCGGGTAGAAAGAAGACAATCTTATAGTGCATGATCATCATCAATATCAATAATCAATATTTTCATGGCAGGATATCCTTTTTTAAGCCATAATTTCATTATCTATAAAAATAATCCATACTGATACATAAGCTGTTAACTAGAGCTCCAAATTACTTACTTTAGATGTCTTGAAATAAGTAGTTGTGTCAGCTATTTGTCGGTTGTTTAGATAAGAAAAGGAAAAAATAGAAAATAAAACAGAGGATCATACTGTTACTCAATGGTTTTTCACTTGGATGCAAAAATAGCTTCTAAATCTTTGATTATACTACCTGATGGTTTTGACTTCAAATCAGCAGAAGAACTATAATTAGATGAGCTTCCACTTCTTTTGGTTCCCCAAAAACCACTCCAACTTGGACGGCTAGTTGATGGATCATTTGGAGTTCCATTTCCTTCTTTACTAAAGCTAGCTTTTGCTATTTCTCTCAACTGTTTTATCCATGGTTTGTTGTCAGTTGTGCTCGAGTTCCTACTCATATAACTAAGATATTTTGCAGCAGAAGAACCCACCTCAATTGGCCCCATCTGCTGCTCGTTTTGATCCAGTTGGAACCTTCTTTCGAGGTTTTTAATCCATTTCAGTGGAATGAAGATCAGTATACATCCAACTGAAGCTATTCTCAGACCTTTGGAGAAGGATTTCTCTGCAGGGTCCAAAAGTATTGTCTGTCTGTATAGTGCAAACCATTCGTTGATTATCTGTGCAACATATCCAACTAGGAATACTAACACCAGAAATATTCCAATCTTAGTCTCATCAGCATCTGAAAATTGCTTCTTCAAGAGAATCACACAACAAGCAAACAAACATACTTCGGTTGAAACTGAGACAATCTCAACAAGTTGAACTCTTTTCTTAATAAATGGCTTCTTTAGAACAAGGAAGAAAAGCAGAAAGGAAGTAAGGCATAACAAGGTGATTGATGGAGTTTGAGAAGACCAATTCTCCATGTAGACACCAGCCATTATTCCAAGGCAAACTCTTTTCAACCAATCAAGTAGTGTGTAATATATTCTGAGTATTCCAAATAGCTTTTGAATAAATGGTGCTTCAGCATCTTCTGTTTCATCATCAGAGGCAATGATAGGTTCTCCGTGTTTATGTGCATTGGCCCCAGATATTTGTGATAGCATGTATTTTGGGGGGCCTCTTAGATCTTCAAATAGAGGGCCAAAAATTATCAGATAAACAGAATTTGGTTCAGTTTTCCACGTCCATTGGCCCCTTTTACCTGGACCTAGTGTAACTCGGACAAGTTCTTGATACCAATGGAATTTTTGGACATCTTGATGGACTTCCTTGTATTGAAGCAGCTTCCCAAAGGTAATTCCAATTGAAAGAAAGATGAACAATGCTAGAAGCACAACGGAGACAATACCCAGCAACAGAATGCCTACTATAACCCCTGACGATTCTTTACCTTCAATTATGCACAGCAGTAATTGTAAGTAACAGTGGATCTCAAGTTCCAAAAATGATGATTCTTGCTTCAATAAAAAATTAGTTAATTTTCTTGCATTAAGCCATTAAGTTATTAAACAAATGAACAAGGAAATCATCTTAACTACTGTGCAAGAACAACCCAAGATGCAATCAATACTGCCAAATGTAAAAAAAATCGTTAATTGAATAGAAATTGTGAGGTTGAAGATACCTTTGATCAGAGCAGCAGAAGCCTCACAGATGCAAGGAAGTGAAAGAATTACAAGAAATATCTCAAATCTGGGAAATGTAAGTGCTCCACATCCCTTTTGATCTTCAGAATTTTTCTTCCTTAATTTTAGAATACATAGGAGCAAGACATGCAGCAGTATTAAATTTCCAACAATGACCGCTAACCAGAACATGTTTCTGTCAAAATTTCTCCACCTACAAAATGTGAAAAAGGAAGTTACACAAATGACTGAATGCATAACATTCTTATTATGTTTTAAATTAAGTCATTTGGGCTATAATCAACATCTTGTGACAGTTCTAGTCAAGTCAAAGTTTTCAAGATGCATTTCACATGAAGTTTGATTACTGAATAAATGTTTTGACACGTGGACTTATATCAAGTTGTAAAAGCTACATTTGACTGTTTAATCAAAGTATTAAACGCATGGACCACAATCATTTGACCTTTAGCTCAAAATGGATACTCAAGAATGTGCAAGGTACATGAATTTGATCCTTCCAGTTAACATACCCATTGGAGATTTGAGCATCCAAAAGAAACTCCGCTTCTGGTTTAAAATTGTGGTTCTGCAATAACAGCATGTGATATTTAGAGTTTCAAATTATACTAAATCAGAATGATCGAAGTCATGAGAATGAAAGTGTTAATAACCTCAAAGTATAATCTATATTCCATTGGAGCAAGAGGTAGCCCATATACTGAAGTTGTCAAAATTGAACTCTCTTCAGTTTGCAGGCTTTGGAAAGTATCTGAATGATAAATTTTTGAGATATAGGAGTGTGATCCCACTACTGGACTAGAGCCCACCATCACAAGGTGGCTGTGCCCAGTTTCCCATGGGAGATTGAAGTAGGGAACACTCCACTGTAAGCCTCTCACAAATTCATAATATTCAACAGGAAATGTAACTGCCAACCATCTAGACATTGCAAATGCTTGTATGTGGCAAGCGATTCTCTGGGTAAGATTAAAGGAAATTAGTACTGCAATAAAATGAAAAATGTAACATTATCTTCTATCTAAAGATTGCAAACGGGTGGACTGCCAGAGAAGCCAATCACTGATTATATATACCTAGATCATGGACCTTCTATATCTCGTCACTAATATAACTTATGAAGAGCATGTTACACACCTTTTGGGTCTGTTACCTTCAATGTTGGCAACCAAAGCCAAAAATCTTCATGCATGAATAAAAGATTAAGATATTTATTGAAAATTTTGAAACTTTTATTGAGAGTGCATATATATATATATAATCTGTTGAGAGTAAATATTTAAAGTGGAAAGAATGTAGTTTATTCCAAAAGTGGCACTTTGGCTAGCACCATCAGCCTCGGCAGCCACACCAGATAGCCAAATGAACGAAGAAAGAATAAATTAACATTCAAATAAGTTGAGCATCATACAAAAAGATTTTTTGCAGGATCAGTTGTCAAAAGCTGTCTTCTATATGCCCAAAGAGTTTGAATGCTTGCAGTTGAAAAGGTGAGAATCCCAGCAGCAAGAGATGTCACAACAAAGGAAGCCGTGACAAACGCAGATATCACAGAAGAAACCATGGGCATAGAATCTGCATAGTTGGTTTGTCATCAAAAAAGTAGAAAATATAAAGAACAAACTCGGCTCCTGATATTAAAAAAAATCCTCCAAGATTCAAGCTTTCATCATCTAATTAGAAAAGAATAGACAAGAAAACTTTCCCTTACAATGCTTCACTCGTAGAACGTTGGATGCCAGATTTTTGTTTCCAGCAACATCCTGAGTTATATTTTCTGGGACATTGATGGATATCATATCACCAATTGCTTTTATTTCAACCATATATGTGCTTCTATCTATTTCTTGGAAGCTGGAGAGTAGCAAGGGGAAAAAAAAACATAGCTATAATTATTTGACTTGAGATAGATGACTCATTACTGATTAATGGTGACTATGCATCTGTGCAGAAACAATGTGCACTCTTTCTTAATATCAAAAATATAATCACTCTCAGCTAAAAAGCATACAGTTCCAGGAATTACTTACCGCTGCAAATGCCCTCCTGAAACTGATACATAAGAAGAGTTGAAATCAAATACAGGCTTTCTGAATTTTATTGATATGGGAACATTGTGTTCTTTAGTTCTCATGTTAGATGTCGTACTCAACTTCACAGAAGGCCTTTCAGAATCTGTTCATATCCATATGAACCAAAATTATCAAATGTGTACTGACAAAAAAATGTAATTAAGTTGACCAATATGTGAACATTCCCCTAACTTCCAAAACAAAAAATATTTTGTACCATAAAGAAAAGTTACTGGCGAAATTGGAGAAACTGGAGTCCCTTGTCTGCCTATTATAGAATTTGAATTGAGGCTCACTGTGACTATAGAAATGCGGGATATATTTGCAATCTGAAAAGAAATCAAGCAGCACAGCCTGGAGGTTCAGAGAGGCAACCTACGAGATACAATTACAAGAAGCAAATCGCAGTCACTTCAAAATCATGAGAACTCACCAGAAAGCCAAACTTGCGATTCTTGACATTCTTTCCACTAGTAATAGGAACAAGTATTCCTTCACTCACATTAAGAGTTCTGAGAACTTCTGCAGATGTATTGAGAACTGGTACAGTGAAGTACAAATAAACATTCAAGTCACTGTAATTGTTAGTCGCCTGCACCGTTCTAGTTTGACCATTCAATTGGAGTATCTTTTCAGGAATATGAATCTTCAAGTCAACCAATACATTCCTTCTATCTGCAGAATCAATCCACAAACTCTTAGAACCCTTCATGTAGCAGTAATCTTCAAGAACATGGATTCATTTTTAGCAGTAAGATAAATAAAACTTAGATTTTTTATGTATATATGGATAGTTAAGTTTTCAGTCCCTCTACTAAGGTCTATTCATCTATAGAATATCAAAGGATATGTCCTGAGTTTGAAACTTAATGTTGAAGATGAGCAGCTAAGTATATACTACAAAGAACTCTTTTCTTTCTTTCTTTATACATCTGCTCATAATCAAATCAAATGGCATATTTTCAGCATGAATGAAATACAGAAGTTTGCATAATTTGACTTAAGTAATCAATAGACAAATGCACTCACCAAAATGCACATAGGCACTTGAATTTTCTGTTCTTATAAATCTGTTTCCAGCACCATCAGTGCAGAAATCTTTATCCATTACCAAGATAACGCGTCCATATTCAACATTCGATGATAAACCCACATTAAGAGAATATTTAAGATATTGCTGCAGAACATTGAGCGAAGCTGGTATAACTTGGCCCGAACCATAGACTAGCAGCTGCACGTGAAAATCAATATAAGGTTCATTTTCATTTAATCTTCCAAAGTAAGATTGCTTGCCAGAGAACTTGTATTATATTTGCAGGTCCACTCATAATGGAAATGCACGAAAATCCAAAATAAAAGAGTTTAGCAATGAGTTTTATAGCGAAAATGATTTCCATTGCAACCACAACAGTAAAAAGACAAAAAGTACAAACACTATATATCTCCTTGAAATTCAAACTTATAGATTTCAGCTGGTCACCTACTCACATTGCAGGCATTCACGGATAAACAACTGAAACCTCCTCCACCAATACATGGTTCGCTGAAAGATATAGTTACCGAAAAATTTAAGGCATTTGTAAATGATTTAGAGGCTGTAACAAATGCTGTTGGGGGTACAGTATCTGCCAGAATATAATAGACGTTAGCATAGCATTTGATATAAACTAAAGTTGAGACAATTGCAAATACATCCAATATTCCTTATCATAGTACAGATAGTTTCCCCCAAATCACAAAATTAATACTTTGTCAATCCAAGTGGATATAAATATTAGAGAAATGAGAAAAATAAACTGAAGTGCTCCATCATGAGGCACGAAGTTTGATTCAAAGATCAAATACAAGTTGGACTACAATTAAGTTCTTGAAATCAACATCGCGATTTCTTCCACTAGCATGGGAAAGGTTTGTTGCAGAAATTTCTCAATAATTGTTAGATGTCAAAGGAAGCTAAGACTACAGGTAATGTCAAAATTCGCAAACACTACAATTTCCTTGGTAGAGAGAAGGGAGAGCAGCTTCTTTGTTCATTTTTCTGATTTCTAAATTTGGTTGACACTTGATTATTTATAATTGCAAACATTGTTGACCTTCAAGCTCTTACAAGTTTGGTATGGAGCAAGTTTGATTTGCTTACAATTTGTTCTTTCCAATTAAAACTCATACATCAATCTAGAAGCCATATTATTTCTGCATTTATCTATAAGATAATTTGAAAAGGATAAAGAAGGGTTGTTCTACCAATAATCCAATCATAGCTAGTGCAGCCAACACCTTGAAGTCCATTGGTACAAACTTGAAAATTATGTCTTCCATCTTGCAGCTTCAAGTAGACTTTTCTTCTTCCACAGAGTGAAGTAACACCATTGTCCAGCTGCATGCAGGGAACACAAACAAAAATTAAACAAGCTTTTTTTATCACAATAACTGGTTGTTTTCTTCAATTTGTACATATGGAGGAAGAGTAAGGTTACATGCATGAAGTTGTTGCACGCATCAAGTGATGTCTCAGTGCTTGATTGTATGTTAAATTAGTAAGATGAGACGTAGAAGTAATTTTTGTTTGCTAAGAGAGATGTAGAAGTAATTGCGGGACCACTTATGCAATTATATTGTGAAACTGACGCTTGTGATAAAAAAGCATTTTCCATGGAGGAAACTAAGAACTGCATAGAATAAAAAATCAGATTAATTTTTTTTTCATACTGATTTAAGATGCTAGCAAGATAACTGTGGGTTTAATGGGAACTCAAGGAAGATTTTTCAACTTTCAGAAATTTCCCCAGTAAATAAGGGTAATATCTCTTTTCTTTGCTGTTTGAAAAAGTATATTTTTACAAGCACAATACTAAAAAGAAAAGGGGAGTGACATCCCATGGGAGAAAATAAAGAAAAATGTCTACTTTACGAACTAATTAACATCAACCACCTGCAGCATTATGAATCATCAAACATAAAACAAATTTGAACGGCTACAGAAACATTGACGAAAATAACTCCAAAAGATACAAAACTAAAACTAGCTAGCTCAAATTTACTCGAGTTTAACATTAACATACCTTACAACTAAAGGTACAATTTGTGCAAGCTCCCTCATTTCCACCAAGTAATGCTTGAAATACAAATGCAGCTGAGTTTTGATGTGATAAGGCACGGGGAACTTTCAAGAATTTAACAGAAACCTCCGAACCATAACAGTTAGCTTTGAAGCATAATAGTGAAAAACCCCAAAATAGCAAAACTATCCCTGAATTTCTGAGCAAACCCATTTCAGGTTGTCCGTGAAATCAGTCTAAGACATGCAAAATCTGACATTTACGACCAAAAAAGAGATTTTTGGGGTTTGTAAGAAGAGTGTTGAACAAAAAGAACAGGGTACAATGTGATAACAGGGGTTAAAAATGGCGTTTTTTGTGAGTGAAAAGAGAGAATAGAAGAAATGTTTAGTGGTTGGTGATGTTTCAGTTAAAGATTAATATAATTTTTTATTTTAAAAAAATTAAATTAGGAATAAGAGGTGAAAGAAAAAATTTAATTATTATAAATTTATTTTAAATATAATAAATAATACCGTTAAATTCTTAAGTGTTTTCATGGAAAGATGATAGACTTTTACACTAGGGTACTCGTCAGTGAAGTGAATTTTTTTTTTTTTTATTTGTTTGATATTGATGTGTTTATTTATATATAAAATATAAAAAATCTTGTATTATACAAATTACAATAATATTTTCTTTAAAATTATTGATATATATATTCAACTAATTCATTCATAATATATATATATATATATATATATATATATATATATATATATTCAGAATGTCTTATTATTTGAAACGAGGAAGAGAGTGAAAGAAGAAGAAGAAAAATCTAATGTAATCTGCTCTTAAGATGGGACATGGATTCGGTATTGTATAGATAACTTACCTAATATATTGGTAATTTTTTTATTTTTTAAATAATAATTAATTTTTTATGTAAAATATTCTTTTAAATAATAATTAATTAGAGTTAAAAAAGTAAAAATAAAATTGTAAATTTTTAATCTTTTTTCTCCTAATAGTATTAATAATACAAGTATTTTAGTTAATTATTTATAAAAATATTTTCACCTTTTTGTAAAGAAATTTAATAATTTTTACGTTATTTATGACTTTTAGTTGGAAATGTTAAATCCAACTTTTAATAATAAAAAATCATTTTTTTAATTCTAATTAATTTTCAAACAAAAATAAAAATCCTTTACTAAAAAATCAAAAATATATTTTGGGTAAAAAAATTAATTACTATTAAAAATTGATAAAAGTGATATTAAAATAAAACTTTTTATTAATATAAATGTTTAAAATATCAATAAATATATAAATTAAGATGCTTATGATTTCCTTTTATGTTACTAAACCTAATCTCTAGCTAATGGTTGTGATCATGGGAAAGGCTTGTAATGAGTTTCTCGTTGCATGATTGAATCTTTATATCGAATGGAGCGAAACATATTAATTTAAATAAATAGTTTTTTTACTATTATAATTTAAATTATTATTAAAATTAACATCGAATTAATATTCATCAAATTAATAACATTTTTTTTATTTTTATTACAAATTTGACAAAAATAGCAATAAATTTAATAGTTTCATGTTTCTCAAGTAATTTATTTACCATTATGACAGGAACAGAACTAACGATGAAATAGTAATAATATAATTACAGTTAAATTTAATGTTATTTTTTGTTACCCATTATTTATTTATAGTAATTTAGTTGTGGAATATAAATACATTTTAATTCTGCCAACATATGATCTTGAAAAAGTAACAAAAGGAAGCAAAATAAGTGAAACATAATTATGTATTGGTGACCGGCACTTCACAGTTAACATAGCACAGGCACTTCGATTATAATGCAAAGGAAAAGGAAAATTACTTTATCATAATTTATTAATCATATGATATATAATTAATTTTTATTCATAAATAATCTCATAATTACTATTTTTAATTTAACATCTACACCCATGATATAACATTTCGCCAACGTAAAACGTGCAGTGTGGAATTTATAAAACCGAAGCAAAGTGTCTCTCTCTTGTATAGTTTAGGTCCCACGTAGTTTTTTGGATTTATTAATTATTTCGAGGCAATACTTTAATTTTATAAATTAAATATATTATTTATTTTTATAAAAGAGTCCACTAATTTCTTTAAAAAAAAATCACTTAAATATAACAATTTTTTTTCCTAAAAAAATATAAACAAAAAGTGATTATATCATAAAAGTTAAATTAAAATAATTAAATTATTTATAAATATAAGTTATTAAAATGTATAAAGAGAAAAGACAAAAAGAAAATGTGGAGATGGTAATTCTGAACTTCTGATATTGATCCGATCTGATCTGAACCGATACATTGTAGCCGATAAATTTATTCAATTGATTGGGTGTGTGGTCTGTGGAAGCTCATCCTCACAAACGTTATCCTTCTTCTCTCTTCCTCTCAAACCTTGCCGTCTCTGTTATAGATTATGAAAGCTTTCAAAACAAAAAGAAAATGACAAAACTAAGATATAATATAATTCATAGTCATAATTCGGTAACATTATCTAACACCAACACCAATATAATATTCACAATTAATCATTCATACATTATACATTTATTTATATAATCTCGATGATACGATTAATTTTTGTTTCATAAATAAATACTTAACAGAATTTAAATAACTATTTTATAAATTTCATATATTTTAAAAAAATAAGTTAATATTGTTAGTTTAATTAATCCATTTTATTGTATTCATTAACTTTACAGAGGGGTTGTCTCTTTTATTTAAAAACTTATGTAAATATTTCTTTTATTTGTATTTTATTTAATTTTTAAATAATAAAAATTATAGTTTAACGTACGCTATAAACTTTTCCAATTTTGATATCTGTGTTACGAGTTTAATTAATTTGTCTTTTTTTTATTATTATCATGAAATTAATTTATAACTGTACTATAAGTTTTGTCGAGATTAGTATATAGTAGTAATAAGTGCATGTGAAATTTAGATGGCGGACCAGAAGATCCGTAACGTCTTTAATTATATATGATTAGTTAGTGTACTGACAAAATAAGGTCAATCCCCCGATATATATTATTGGTGGCCACTTGGTATATAGGTAGAGCTATTAATCAATCACACTTTTTTAATAGGAATTTTTGTGGTTAATTGGTACGAGAATATGATTTTTTTTTTAATTTTAATTTTAATTTATGTATTCAAATTATATTAAATATTTTTTATTTAAAAAAAATAAAAAAACTATATGATATATATATATATATAATCATGTAGTATGATTTGATAATTTATAAAAAAGATATTATCGTATAAATAAATTATTTTATATGTATGTAAATGTATCTATATAAAATCATTAATAAAAATATACACATTGAAGAATCTAACTCAAGTTTTTTTTTATAAGTATACAATTAAACGTTAATTTTGGTACGGATAAAAAATTTAATTTATTATTTTTATTATAATTAAATATTTATGTTATTATAACATTTTCTTATCGATTATTTTATTTAAAATTTTAAAAATAATATATATATATATATAATTAATTAATTAATTAAAAATAATAATAAATTAAAAAATTTCACATTGTATAAATATCAAATTTTTCAAAAAATAGTAATAATCGAAGCAAGACATTTCAACATGTTTTTTGGGGTTAAAATTATTGACAGAAAGCAAATAACCGTTGTTCAAGTTGTCCCTAATCTTTTGAAAAAGTTGTTAAAAGTCCCAATTCGCTAATTCATTTATATCTTCTTATTTTTTATTAACTTTTTAATTGGTTTTTAAGTTAGATATTCATAGAACTTAGGGGGAGTTTAAATCACATTGCACTTCTACATTAATCTACTTTTACATTATTTTATCTTTAGTGGGAGTTTAGCTCCATTGCTTTGTCCAATGTTTTGTCATTCTCGTATGTCAAAAAAGGGGAAAGTGTATTTCACTTTCTTGATTTATTTTGTTATTCATATAGAGGGAAAACATATTTAGGGTAGGAATGATTTTCATCATTTTGCCTTATGTTAAGCTTGACTGGTATGAATGCATGCACTACATGATTATTCTTTACACCTCACTTATTTCTATGTAAATTGAACTTATGTACAATGAGGCTTTCAAGCCAATTTGTCGTATGCTTTGTCTATGTCATTTCAGTTACTTATAATCTTGTCAAGTTGCAGCGAAGATGGATTCACTGGACCATAGGATAGTTCCACTATAGAGTCTAAGACATTATTGTATTTTTATCTTATTCTTATAAATGTCATATAGTGAGATAGTTGCCACACGAAAATGCTAAATAGGTAGTTTCTAAGGATTATAAGTGTTGACTATTTTGGTGGACAAAATATTTGCATGTAAACTTGTTTTTAAACTCGTTATCAAGTTTATTAATCAAAGTCGAAAAAGCGTTAGAATTTTATATAGTCGTAGTTCAAGTATATCTATTATAACTATAACATATAAGATCGTACTAATGCATTTAATAGCACATATTCATAAATCTAAAATTATTTTTGCTACTAAAATATTTATGCTAAAATATAGAATAAGATGTATGCTAAAATATTAGATAAGATATAACCTAAATTATAGGGTAAATCTTAGCCTTAAAGATAGCCAAAAATATACTTTAAAAGAACTCTTCTTTAAATAGGAATCTTCTTGATTAATGAGTCCACTTTAAAAGAACTTTTTTTTACATAGAAGTCTTCTTGATTAATGAGTATTACTAATCATATTTATAATAGAAAAAATATTTATCAATTATATAAGATTAAGAGTTTTAATTTTTCCTATAAATAAAACTCATTGCTTATTGTATCAATCAACCACACAAGTGCATTATTCATTTCTTCTTAATTTCTTTCTCTTGTTTTTCAAATATAATATTATAATTCTTTAAGCTTCTTTATTTAATTAATCTATCAAACATTGGTGGTTGTGTTTGATTGATTAATAAGCTTAATTAGTTTATGATATTTTGATCATATGTTCTTATAGTTTCTTCTTTATTTTTTTCTTGAATTGTTATATCAAATAATTGTGTGTGTCATATAATAATTATTTGATTTGATTATTAATCTTTAAATAAGTTATTTTTATTGAACTTGTGCTTAATATTTTTGCTAATTTGATTTAAGTGACATATGTTTTGAATCATCTAATTAGGATTATTTATTATAAAATCTGTTCTAGAACACACACAAACACTTTTGTTTTTGTGATAACCATTTTATAGTTGATTCATGAACGTATCTAATTGATAGGGAGCTTATTGGAATGTTGGTTTGGAAACCGCTCATGCTAATCTTAGAGACTGTGAAAATAGAGCAATAACTCGTAAGTAATGTACATTGGGGCAGTATCCTATGACGGATAGCATAAAACCAAGTTTGTACTTGAGCATTTGGTTTTTATAGTGAAAGATTAGATGGTCTGGTGGTTTTGCTCTTAGATCATAGTTGTGGCCTAGGTTGTTTCCACCTAAAAATATCATGTGTTATTCTTTTATTTTTACACTTTATTCTTACACGTGATTGCATACCTAACCGCTTTGTTTAGATTATTTAATTATAAATTAATAAAAATTGAAAATAACATATTCACTCTCTCTAGTTTAATTAGGTTCATATTTTATAAACTTTCAATTCTTAATCGAGTAAAGCATATGCCTCCACTTTGCATCCATTGTGATAGCCAAATGGCTATTGATAGGGCACAAAGTAATATTTCTAATGATAAGTCACGACATACAACTACTTTCAATTGAAGTTATATCTATTGATTATGTGAACTCAAAGAATAACATAACATATCCATTAACCAAAGTGTTAAATCGATAGTTCATTGATAAGTCATCAATAGGAATGAGATTGAAGCCCGTGAAAGAATAATGATTTAAAAAGGAAATTCAATTTAGTTGTCTAGAGATCCTAAGATCTAAGTTTAAAGAGATAACTTAGTTATTGTTGGGGGAGGTTTATCCTCAAGTTCATTCATGTGATAAAAGCAGTAATATGAGTAGGGTAAAAGTTAAGCTAAGGCTTTTAATTATGCTTATGAAGAGAATACCGAGTAAAGTATTGTGGGTTGCTCTTTGCAAATTACTCTTATAGATAAAATATCACGTATATGAAAGAGAAATTGGTCCAATTTGAAAGAAAATTTTGTAAGGCTAAATTCTTTAAAAAATCTCACAAAACTAAGCATTCATGGTCAAAATGAATACAATAATGAGAACTGAATTGTGTCATGAAAGATTCATGTGTGAAGTATATCACCACTTACATAAACGGCACAACAACTCAAAGACATCATGTTTACTGGTCAACCAAGCAATACATTTTTGTTACTACGAGATATTTTGGAAGCACCAGATCATTTGTTTGGAATAAAATTTGGAATGAGTACACTTGACGATATGAATCATTTGAATAAGGTAAATATACTATCATAATGAAAGGTTCAAAAGTAAGAACCTATCATATGTATGTTTCATATCCTTAAACCCTATATCCATACCAAAAGCGATTTAAGTCATTTCTTTTAAAATCTTCGTCAATAATGATTAATTAATTTTCAAACGATTACCATTCAAATCATTTTGATAGTTCTCATTAATTTTGTTTTGCAAATTCCTTTATTCTTTTTCTGATTGATTTTTAAGCTCCATTTATAAGTAATTGAGAAAAGCCACACTTCAAAAGTACAAATAAATATAAAGAAAGTAGAGCAAGGGAAAGGCTTTCTACCAATTTTTCTCTAGTAGTTTTAGTCTAAAACTCTATATCTATGTTTCCTATAAAGTTCAAATACTTAAAAATTTGTTAAAACAAATAATAGTAATATAACACTACTACAAAACATGCATACGGCCTCGATTTTTAATCATGACCGTAGGTCTATGGCCATGGTTATAAGAACCGAGGCCTAAGTGAGAGAGACCATAGGTAATGACATATAACCTCGATTTTTAACCGAGGTTATAGGATGTATCTATGACCTTGGTTATTAGATAACCGCGGCCATAGGGTGTACCTATGGTCTCGGTTATTCGATAACCGAGGCCATAGATACACCCTATGGCCTCGGTTTTCTAATAACTGAGGCCATAGGGTACGCATAAATTAAAAAAAATACCTTATGACCTCGGTTTTCTAATAACTGAGGCCATAGGGTATGCATAAATTAAAAAAATACAATAATTAGTAATTACAAAATTAAAAATCAATATAAATTATAATAAATTTATTAATTCAAATATTAAAAATATAATTTCATTTGAGAGTTTATTATACACTGTAAACTCAGAATTCTCTCTTCTTATTTTCATTGAAAGACACTACCTATTTATATACAAAGATACAAACAATCTTAGGTGACATACACCTAATACACCACTAAGACACCTAATACACAACTCACACCACTAAGACACCTAGTGTTAGACACCTAATACACACACTCATAAATCATCTTTAACACTCCCCCTCAAGTTGTAGCATAGATATTAATCATGCCCAACTTGTTACAAAGATAATCAACCCGAACCCCACTTAAAGCTTTCGTGAAGATATCTCCTAGTTGTTCTCCAGTCTTCATATATCCTGTAGAAATCAACCCTTGTTGAATTTTCTCGCGAACAAAATGACAATCAATTTCAATGTGTTTAGTTCGCTCATGAAACACAGGGTTAGAAGCAATATGAAGAGCAGCTTGGTTATCACACCACAATTTATTTGATCTTGAAGTTTTAAGACCTACTTCATCCAAGAGTGATATATCCATATTATCTCGTACGCGGTGTGCCATAGCCCTATATTCGACTCGCACTTGATCGTGACACAACATTACGCTTCTTACTTTTCCATGAGACCAAATTTCCTCCAATGAAAATACAATAACTTTGATGTGGATCTTCTATCCACTTTGGAACCCGCCCAATCTGCATCCGAAAAACATTCAATATGAGTATGTCCATGATTTGCATACAAGATGCCACGTCCAGTGCTCGCTTTTAAGTAACATAAAATTTGCTCTAACGCCGCCCAATGATGAAGCTGTTGGGGATGACATAAATTGGCTAACAACACCGTTGAATATGCAATATCCGGACGAGTCACGGTAAGGTAATTGACTTCCCAACCACCCTTCGATATCTCTCAAAATCTTTAAAGGGTTCTCCATCTCTGTAAGGTGGATGTTGGAGTCGTTAGACTACAAGGTTTTGCTCCTAATTTTCCTGTCTCAGTTAATAAGTCCAGGACATATTTTCTTTGAGATAGAAATATACCTTTTTTACTCCTTGTGACTTCAACACCCAAGAAATACTTTAACATCCCCAAATCCTTCGTGTGAAACTGAGTATGTAGGAAAGACTTAAGAGATGAAATTCCCGTAGTATCACTTCCAGTAATAACAATGTCATCTACATACACAACTAAAAGAATGATACCAGCTTCTGATTGTTTGTAGAACACAGAATGGTCAGACTTGCTTTTCATCATACCAAACGTTTCTATAGCTTGACTAAATTTTCCAAACCAAGCACGAGGACTCTGTTTCAAACCATACAAAGATTTGCGGAGACGACAAACGTGCCTAGACTCCCCCTGAGCAACAAAACCAGGAGGTTGCTCCATAAACACCTCCTCTTGAAGATCACCATGAAGAAAAGCATTCTTGATATCTAGTTGATGCAAAGGCCAATGGTGAGTAGCTGCCATAGAAATAAACAACCGAACAGATGTCAATTTAGCAACGGGAGAGAAAGTGTCAGAATAGTCCACTCCATAGGTTTGAGCATATCCCTTAGCAACAAGACGGGCCTTTAATCGAGCAACTGACCCATCTGGATTGACCTTAACTGTGAACACCCATTTGCATCCGATAGCCCGTTTCCCTGAAGGTAAATCAACCAAGTCCCAAGTACCATTGTCATCCAACGCATTCATTTCCTCGATCATTGCATTATGCCAACCATGATGAGATATGGCTTCATGAACAGTTTTAGGGATAGCAATAGAATCAAGAGAAGCAATAAAAGAGCAAGAGGAAGACGGCAAGCAATTATACGAAACAAAAGAATAAATAGGATAAGTACATTGACGTTTACCTTTGCGCAATGCAATAGGAAGATCATCGTTCAGGACAGGATCTGATGACGAAGGAGCAGGTGCAGGACATGAATTAGAAGGTCTATGTCTGGAGTAGACTTGAGTTATAGGAGGACTAACAGAGGCGGATCGAGAGACAGGGCTCAGATGATGTGATAGAATAGACTAACAAATCGTCATCCTCCCCCTGACATGCAGGAGGAGGAGAAGACGAAAAATAGGGTATGTCTTCCATGAAGGTAACATCAATGGAGACAAGATATTTGTTAAGACTAGGACAATAACATCTATAACCTTTTTGGAGACGAGAATAACCAAGGAAGATACACTTCAAAGACTTGGGATCTAATTTAGTAACATGTGGACGGACATCCCGAACAAAACAAATGCTACCAAATATCCTAGGGTCAACCGGAAATAGTGACTTATTAGGAAACAAAATTTTGTAAGGAATCTCACCATGAAGAACAGATGAGGGCATGCGATTAATAAGAAAACATGCGGTTGAAACTGCATCGGCCCAAAAAGGTTTAGAAACATTCATTTGAAATAATAAGGCACGTGCAGTTTCGAGAAGATGTCTGTTCTTACGTTCGGCCACTCCATTTTGAGATGGAGTATCAACACACGAAGTTTCATGAAGCATGCCATTTTGAACCATATAAGATTGAAACAAAGCTGATGTATATTCTTTGGCATTATCACTTCGTAAAGTACGAATTGAAACATTAAATTGAGTTTTAATCTCAACCTGAAAATGCACAAAAAATAGAAAACAATTCAGAACGACTCTTCATTAAATATAACCAAGTTACACGAGAATAATCATCCACAAAAGTAACAAAATATTTAAATCCAGGTTTAGACAAAATAGGACAAGGACCCCAAACATCAGAATGAACTAATTCAAAAGGAACACTAGCACGTTTATTAACTCTTGGATTTGAACTAAGACGATGATGTTTTGCAAACTGACAAGACTCACAATCTAATGAAGACACCTTACTAAACTGAGGACAAAGTTTCTTCAGTAAAGGAAGAGATGGATGACCCAATCTACAATGTGCTTCGAAGGGAGAGGTTACACTCAGAGCAAGCAATGATTTCGGTATCGGTGTGTCAAGAATATAGAGGCCTCAGGACTCGTGTCCTTTACCAATAGTCTTCTTCGTCACAAGATCTGAAATAAGCAACGATCGGGAAAAAATGAGATACAACGAGTTAAGATTGCGAGTAAGTGACTTACGAGATATCAAATTAAAGGATAGGCTAGGTAAATGTAAGACAGACGACAAAGGAAGCAAAGGAGTGGGAGTAATTGTGCCGGACTAAGAACACGAGATGGTGACCCATCGGCTAAGGTAACGATGAGGTAGAAGTGTGTGGTGAAGAGTAGAAAAGAGATTAGAATTACCTGTCATATGATCTGTGGCACCGGAATCAATAACCCATTTGGAAGATGAAGAAATGAGACACGCATTGGATTTACAGAATCAAAAATAGCAGTGACAGAGGGTGATGAAGACCTTAGTGATTCTTGATACTGTGAGAACTTGGTAAATTCATCTGCAGAGATAAGAACAGATTTTTCAGAAGTATCAGAAGTGGATGCAATATGAGCCGAGTGACCTTTCTGATGTTTGTACTGAAGCTTTCTACATTCATGTTTCGTATGTCCTGGTTTGTGACAATAGTGACATACAATACCTCCGAGGTCCTGTGGTCGAGTTTCAAACCCGTGTGAGCCACCTCCTCTATTTCTGTTCATATAAGTTGTCCGTCCATGCTCATAATTATTACTTCGGCTGACCAAAGCACCGTTTAATTGAGCGGGTGGAGGTGGAGTGCCTTCTGTACAAAGTACTCGACTAAACACCTCTTGTAAAGAGGAGATCTCAGAACCAGAAAGAACCTGGGACTTAGCAGTCTCAAAAGTAGAGGGAAGACCTAAGAGAAAACTTCATGGTGCCATTTGTTCCCGTTGACTTTGTTGAACCTTGACATCGTGGCTAAAAGGCATTAAACTATTGAGCTCCTCATAAGTCCTTTTAAATTCCATAAAATAATTTGTGAGTGGTGATCTTGTTTGTACGCACGGTAAAATGCTTTGCATACCTCATATATGCGAGAAAGATTTCCTTACCAGAATATAAGAAATCCAAATAATCCATTAATTCCTTAACGAATTCACAGTGATTGATCAAGTCAATTACATTGCTTTCAATAGAATTCCGAATCTGCAGAAATAAGCGAGCATCGTCTCTAAGCCATGTCTGCTTTGAATCATCTTTAGGAGGATCATTAGTCAAATGAGTATCTTTTTCGATACTTCTCAGATAAATTCGAATAGTCTTGCTCCAAGCCAAATAATTCGAGCCATTTAGCTTATGGTCCGTGATTTTTGACATCACAGGCACCATATCCGTTACAACATTAGATTTCTTTTCAGCCATAACTCTTACAAACGACAAGACAGCGAGCAAACGAACAAACAAAATCCAACAACAGCAGCAACCAAACACGCAGCGACAAAACACGCAGCGACCAAACACGCAGCGAACAAGAACACCAAATTGGAAAAACGCAAACCTGAACAATCACAAGCGATGAGTGCCAAACCACCACAGATGACGCAGGGGGACGGAGGAGAGCGGCACGGGGTCTGCCGGAGAAGAATTCTACGCTGTCACGCGCTGTCACGCGCCGGCGCGTGGAATTTGACAGAAAATCGCGGTGGCGCGTGTGGCCCACTCGCGGCTCGTCTGGTGACCGGACTTTGGGGTTTGGTTGGTCGGCGGCTATTCTCCCCCCCTGTGCCGGCGGTGAGACGCGTGGGAATTTTGACAGAAAGTCGCGGTGGCGCGTGTGGCCCACTCGCGGCTCGTATGGTGGCCGGACGTCGGGGGTTGGTCGGTCGGCGGCTGTTCTTCCCCCCTGTGCCGGCGGTGAGAAAAAATGTGCACTCCAAAAGGGTGTTCCGAGTTGGAACTCAAAAATGCACCAAATCCTAATTTGTGTTTACCCAAATTCTGCCCCAAATTCTGAAAAAAAAAATTCTCAAATTTTGTAACCCAAATGCTCTGATACCATGTAAACTCAGAATTCTCTCTTCTTATTTTCATTGAAAGACACTACCTATTTATATACAAAGATACAAACAATCTTAGGTGACATACACCTAATACACCACTAAGACACCTAATACACAACTCACACCACTAAGACACCTAGTGTTAGACACCTAATACACACACTCATAAATCATCTTTAACATACACAAAAAAAACTTAATATTACAAACTAACTTTTTAGTATTAATTACAAACATGAAAAAAAAACTTATATTAATTACTAACATCAAGAAATAAGATAGCGTATCAAAGACAACGCCATCAATAACACCAACAAGACATCGCCATCAACAACACCAAAGAAGACAAGGTAAAGACCATCAAGAACACTACCAAGACTATCAAGAATAGACTGGGCCAACAAAGACTCAAAGACAATAAATAGTGGCAAAGACCAAAGAAGAAAGCCAAAGACTAACAGATTCAACAGCACATCACAAGTAGCAGAGAGATTTAAATCAATTTAATAACAATAGTACCAACAATAATCAAGTGTTTTAATGCTTACCAAAGACTTGATGAAAAAAAAACAGGTAAACTTAGAAAAATTTACTAAAAATATCACCCATTATAGGGTTAGGCTTCACTTGGTCCCAAATATCACAAATGAAGAGTTCTGGTATTAAATGTGCCTCTTCATTCAATTTTTTTTAACTATAATGAATAATAAATTTGGTTGCAGACAAAATGCAAACCTATATTTATGGGATAATTTTTTTCTTTTGAGGTCACTACTCAAAACTTGTTCTATATATAAAATCCATTTTCCAAATTCAAAGTACCCAATAGAAATTCCTGATTTTTTCTTAAACTAAATATTATATCTTTGCACATCAGCACCTGATAATTACTAGATGGGAAGAACAAGACTTACATGGATTTTCATGTACGTAAATTTCAAGCAATGAGAGGACACAGAGCTTAAACAGCTCAAGTTGGAAATGAGCAGATTCACTCCCAGCTTGATTTTTTCTCTCTTTAAAAATCTGGGCAACAACTTGGCATCTTGTTGGTTTCAAACTCTTCTTGATAACCCGCAACATCCGCAGCAAACCATCATTCGTGATATCATCACAGAAGTATTTAAATACCTATGGAGAGAAACAGAAGCCAACTAACAAAGTGATAATCCAAGAGTGGTACCATAAATTATTAACACCCATTTGTACTTTCAAGAAGCAGGCATCAAACTTATTGGATGAACTTGAAGGATCACATGCCCCTAGTCAATGGTGCCATATGATGATAATCACAGCACAATACCATAATTCTCACAAATTTCACAGAACAACAACATCAAATAAATTGTCTGTGATATATATATGTAAAAAAGGTGAACAAATGCATAGCTATTGAAAATAAGAAGCATAACTATATCTCACCTGCTCAATTGTTGTTCGCAGAGGAGCTGATGATTGTGGCAATAATGAGAGCAATGTATCCACAAGAACATCCATTACTTCAGGCATTGCATCACCATCCATATCTTCTTCAACATAGTTATCAAGATCGTGAGCAGGAAAAACTTTGGTACAATAGATAATTAGCTCAGAGGTAGCTTCTGAAAATTCTCTAGGTTGAAGAAGCACTTGCAAAAGCAATTGGATGAGCAAGTATCTAAGGGCATGCATTCTGTTTGCATCAATACCAAGCCCATGATTCCGTTCCTGTCATAAATAAATCATTTAAATATATGTACATTATGTCAGAAGTAAAAATTGTCTTGTATAAAGTACTTTCAAAGAACAAGATAATAGGAATTTTAAATATGTTGGCCTATATTACTCAATTTATCAACACATGGGAAAGGGGCATTGACATGCCATAAACAATATCATATTAGAGACTAAATTGCCCATTATTTATAATATCCACTATAAGAAACCTTATCCATAACAAAATGATTTTAGAATTTACCCCAAGGCATATTTTGGACAAAGTATAAAAGAGAAGAGTACACTGGGTAGGGGACAAGGTCTTTAATATATAATATAAGATTCATTCAAATAGCTATACAAGGGACCCCTAAAAATGGATATTGCACCTCTACAATTGCAACAATACTCTTCTGATTTTAATCGATTTTTAATATAAAAAAATAACAAATCAATATGTGCCACTAACAAGCTATTTGAACCATAACAGACCCAAAGCAATTTTGTCTCATAAGTGAAGCTTCTATTGCTTGCAACTTTTTCAATACATTCTCTTCCTCGTCTTCTAGAGCTCGAAAAAGGTAAATTGAAGGGATATTGTGCAAAGTGCTAAGAAACCTCATGAAGTATGAGCCTAGATCTTTTGGCTCAGTGGTGAAAGTTAGCGATAAAGGCGAGATCAAGAGCTGCGATTCTGGAAACAACGAAAGTGAAAAAATCCTAATGCAACGCGTGAATCGTGATATCAGCCGAGGTAGAAGGCAGAGGGTTGAGAGCTCATGAGATTGCGAGCGACGAAGGCAAGCGACGAAGGCGAGTGAGAGGCAAGCGTTGCGATTCTGGAAACAACGAAATTGAAAAAACCCTAATGCAACGCGTACGTGAATGGGTATAATATATATTTTAGGAAAAAAATGGGAGATACGCTGATAATATAATATATATATTAATTAGAAATTATATATTAATATAATTGGAATTTAATTATAAAGAAAAATGAAAAAAAGAAGAAAGATATAAAAAAGTGAAAAAAATTTATATATATATTATAAAAGAAATAAAATATATTAAATTAAATTAATAATAGAGAAAAAAATTGTAAAGTAATTTTTTATTTTTTTAAATGAATTACATATAGTATATTATTTTATTTCGATTTTAAAAATATTAATTTTTTTATGATTTTAATTATAATTACAATTATTTAATAAAAGTTGTTATATAATTTTATTTATATATATTTAAATATTTTTTGTAATTTAACCTATAACCACGGTTATTAATAAAACCGAGGCTATATATATATACCCTATGGTCTCGATTTTTATTAAATCGTGGCCAAAATCCTATTGCCTCGATTTTTTAAAAACTGAGGTTAAAATTTCGAGACCAAAAATATATATTGTAGTAGTGTAAGTTTGCTCTAACTGGATCATTGTATCATGGAATATAACTAGTAGTCGTCGAACACGCATGATATGTGAAAAACATTATCTTATAGACAACATATAGTATATGGTCTTTACCATTTTTTTACTCAATTTCTATATCATTTTATTTAAATTTTATATTTATAATTTTATATGTATTAATCAAGGTAAAGTGATTTATTATATTTTATATGTATTACTTAATAATGTGTTGAAATAATTTATTATATTTAAACAAAAGCTTTGAGTACCTGTTATAGAAATGACATATTATAAGTAATATCATGATTTGTAGTGTATAGATCTCTAGTTTTAATAAACTATTACAAAAATATTTGTAAATATTTTTATAATAATATTTAACAAAGTATTTACGATAGAATTATATTACTAATAACCTTACTTTAACTCAAAATAATTACTTATATTATTTATGTTAAGTAATCTTCGATAAAAAAAGATAACTAATAAAAATCTAGAGAGACAATATTTTAGTAATTTAATTGATAAAAATAATAAGATTTTAGATAATTGGTTATAAAAAAAAGAAATATAATCATTTATGTTACTTGAAATAAATTACCTTATTTAATAAAAATATAAATAAGTATAATTTAAATAATTTTCAATATTTTAGTTATTAATACATAAAAAAATAAAAATCAACAATAGTAATAACTATTGTAAAATATATAGATAATTTTGAAAAATTTATAAGTTTGTAATTTAATTTTTACATATAATATAGGTTTTTATTTACTTAATTGTGATATGAGTTATAAAATATTTATTGTGTAACATGTGTTGTATTAGGGGTGTCTATCGATCCGATTTTGGAAAGAAAAAAATTAACCGGATCAAACCATTGAAAACAGTTTTAATTAATATAAATTAGACCGGATCATTTGATTTATAAAATCATTTGATTTGATTTGATCAGGTTTTTAGTTTGATTCGATTTTTAGATACTTTTAATGAGAAATAATATGAAATTTTTAATATATTATTAAACCGGTTCGGTTCGATCGGTTTAAAAATTAATATAAACTGATCGAATCAACCGTTTGGTCCAATCCAGTTTAATTCGGTCTGATTTTTTAATTTATTTCAATCCGATCTGAACATTGTCTCCATACTTTGTACCTAGGATGTTTTTAAGAAATATTTACATATGAGAAGACACTCTTACTTTGTAGTAGCTTATGCCTGAGTAGTAATTCAATTATTTTGACTTGTAGACAGAATCCAAAACCGAAGATCATGGAATTGTGTGACCGTAACGAAGAAAAGTAGCTGAGACTTTAAAGTCCATCCTGCATGTACGATGGTGTTCAATGGCAACTTCTACTGATTTTGAAGGTTGTCGTGAATCATGATGTAATAACTCCAATATTTTGCTTAGACGCAGAAATCAAATCTTGATGAGATTTTTTTTGGTCCAATAAAGTCACCTTATTTAATATAAAAATAATAAAACCTTCTACTTTTATTTTGTTTTGCTAAAAGCTTATGAAAGTAATTTTTATTTTCTTTCCTTTTGTGATTTTTTACAACAAGAGTTAATTAAATTAAAATAATTTTTTTAAAAAATTAATAATAATAAAAATTATATATTTTATAATTAGTTTATATAATTTTACTATTAAAAAATATTAAATATATTATTTTATATTGAATTTAGATTTAACGTAATTTAAATTTAATTACGATTATTTAAATAAGTTTAATATTAAACATTATACTATTCAATATTCTTAAAATATTATTTTTATTTTTATAAAATTTAAGAATATTTTTTTATTAATTTTCCAAAACTATTAACAATATTAAAATACATAAATGAAAAAATCCAAAACAAATTTATGAGTTAAAAATAAGTTGATGTAAAAATATATATAATAATTAATATACATATAAAACTACAACAATAACAATGAAACTCAGACCAAAGTCTCACGTAACAAAATTTATAATAATACTTTTTCTTATTATTAAGATAAATAAAAATAAAAAAAAATTTAGAATAATGATTTTATTAATAAAATATTCTTATAATAATAAAAAGTTATGCAGTGTAAAAATATTTAAAAAAAAAATCTATATGGCGTTCCAGCTCAACGCAATATGATTTTGGCTCGTTTAACAAACAATGTCCTAATTATAGGAGAGAAAAAAAAAACAAAACAAAATCCATAACATCCATCTTTCCCTTTTTCATCCCTGTCAATTTAAAACTATAAAATTTGATCCATTTTTTTAAACTATAAACGAAAATTCTCATCTAATATTCCACAAATGGTTATTAAAAAGGAAAAAAAAAACGAACATAACTGAAACCATATCCTTTTGGAACAACCTCTTTTCCTCTGCTTCCCTCTAAAGTTATTCTGACAGGAAAAGAAAAATGTAAAAATAAAATCATTCAAACAAAAGCGAACTTGCTCTGTTTTGTTCTGTTTTCATTCCAAAATTTGAAAAAGAGAATCCAATATATATATATATATATATATATATATATATATATATAAAATAGAGACAAAACGCCAATTTGCTTTTGTTTATGCCCATTCCAAATAACAAAACACTCAGAAAATGTATTAAAAAAAACCCATATGATAAAAATGATTCTATCAACTTCATCTTTTGGAAAGCTCATATGTGTTATTCTCATAATCCATAACTTGTTCTTCTTCTCTCCAACAAATTGTAATCCTCGAAACACCGAGGCTGACATAATTTGTGGATCAAAAAATCATACAAACCCAGAAAATTACAGCAGAGCCATTAGGGAAATAATGAATCATCTTTACAATGATGTTCGTATAAAGAATTGGGGTATGTACAATGCAACATCCTCAGTGACTAAGATTTATGCATTTACTCAATGTGTTAATGATTTCCCAGGAGAAGATTGTGTTTCATGCTTTAAAACCATGAATAACATACTTTCTAAATGTCTTCCTTCAACTTCAGCTAGAATATATCTAGATGGTTGTTATCTACGTTATGATGAACATATGTTTTACCACGAAACAATTGATATGAAAAGCAAACAAAATATAAAATGTGGTCAATCAAATAATAAAACAGAAGATGACCCAATGAATGATGATCTTGTGGTATCAGAGTTTGAAGGAAAAGTTAGACAAGTGATGGAAAATGTGACAGTTAAGGCAAAAAGTAATAAAGGGTTTGGTATTGTGGAAGATAGAGGAGGGGTTGAGGGTGTTTATGGAATGGGACAATGTTGGAATACACTTAGTGAGAAAGAGTGTTTAGAATGTTTAGAAGGTGCCCAACATATGATTGAAGATTGTTTGCCTGGTAATGATGGTAAAGCTTTGTTTCCTGGTTGTTATGCTAGGTATTCTACAAAGAGATTATGTTCTGTCACATCTCATAGCCAAAAAACTTGTAAGTTTATTTATTATTCATTCCCTTTCTCTATATTATATACATATTTTTTTAATCTAATTTCAAATTGTTAAATCTAATTGTGTACAGCTTAATATAACTTATGAGATTGAAAAATTGAATAAAGAAAGTGGCCCTAATATATAACAAAAAAATTTCCCATTTAATTCTACAGCAGATGCTTGTAAGATCTGGTATGCAGTAGCAGGAGTTTCAGCTGCAATGGCCACAGCTATGTTTTTTATATGTTTAACTATTTGGGGCTATAAGATAAGTACATCAAAGGAGAAAGAATGTAAATTCGACAAACCATAGTCCTAAATTCATAATATCTTTGCGAATTTTCATTATCTATATTCTAATATTAGTTTATTTGAACTTGTTTTAGCACATAAGGATTGTCAAAATGGGCTTTCACTTTCTCAGCAAAAGTCTAAATTAAGTTTCAAGTATGAAGTACTTGAAAAGGCCACCGATTCTTTTCATGAGTCAAGAAAATTAGGGCAAGGTGGATCTGGTTCTGTTTTTAAAGGGATTCTCCCAGATGGTAGAACCGTTGCAGTTAAACGATTGTTCTTCAATTCAAGACAATGGGTTGACGAGTTCTTCAATGAGGTAGACCTAAGCAGTGCTATTCAACACAAGAACCTTATTAAGCTTTTAGGTTGCAGCATTGAAGGCCCTGAAAGCCTCCTAGTTTATGAATATGTACCCAACAAAAGCCTTAATCAGATGGTTTTTCGTAAGTTGTTTTTCTTTATATTCATTTACTTTTTCCTATGTTAAATGGAGTCCTTTTAAGACATTCATGGGAATAAATTTTAGATATGTTGGATGGATCTATCTTTCTTCATTTTTTGTAAATTTTCATCAAATTGAAGTGTTAAAGTATGTATTGAAACCCCATAATAACATGTGTAAGTTATACATATATAATCGAATTGACCTTAAAATAGAATGTCTATTTTACATAGAATATATATATTAAGATATGTACACAATGTATATAATATACATTGATTTATGTATAGAATGTACATAAACTAGGTATGTACATATTTATATGTTATTTACAACTTGCATGATATTTTAAGAATAATTTACTTATGTGCAATATGAATATGTATATGCTATTTAAGGTTCAAATTCGTCCGAATATTACATCTATATTTATATCATGTCGTATGTACAAGTGTGATTCACTGTAAAAACATGAATATTACAAAGTAGCATAACATTTTTATATAGCTTAATGTACAAAATTTAAGTTTGCTTTTGAGAAGGCATTCAAGCTAAAAACACTTCACTAGCATAATAGTAGTTTTACATACGTGTATGTTTTTTTCTCATCAACTAATGGTAACATAAAATCATTATGTTATACAGCTAAGGACACAGAAACAATCCTAAACTGGCAGCAAAGATTTGATATAGTGTGTGGAATAGCTGAAGGGCTTGCATATCTACATGGAGGCTGTGGCGCAAAAATTATCCACAGAGACATAAAAGCTAGCAACATTCTCCTTGATGAGAATCTTACACCAAAGATTGCTGATTTTGGTCTTGCTCGGTCTGTTTCTTCTGATAGAACTCATGTTAGCACAGGAATTGCAGGAACATTGTATGAAGAAACTACCTTCTTAATTTTTGAACCACATATTCATAAATTTTAACTATAATGTTGTGATTGATTAAAAATAATATTAGGTTTGTTAGTCAAAATAAGAGGTGTCTAATTTAGAAGAAAATTCAAGAAAATTGGCTTACTATATTGTCAAAGATGGAAGTACCTAATCTTGTTTGAATAAAGAATAGGAAAATTAGATAGCCTAATTTTGTTGAATGAAGAAATGTTTGGCATATGAAATGGGAACTTGAAGGCTATAAATATGGCTTTATTTTTTCATTGTTAATCATCCCAAAAATAGAGAAAAACTTATTTGAGAAGTTTTTGAGTGAGAGAATAAAGTGGGAAAATTCTCTTGGGCTTGTAATTACTCTTGTCTTTTGGGTGTGTGAGAAAATTATTGAGAGTGTGGTTGTAACAATTTTCCACATAGTAAATTTCTTTCTCTGGTTGTCTTTTGACAACGAAAATGGTTTTTCTCCAATTTGGAGTTTTCAATATAATTCTTGTGTTGTGTATTCTCTATTTCTCTGTTATTTGATATTCTGCTAAAGAGGATCTTAGGAGGGGGAATTTGTGATTGTATCATTTGATCCAAATTTCCTATCAACTGGTATCAGAGCCAATTTCAAAGAAAAAAGGAAAAATGTCAGGACTCAAGATTAACATTGAGAAATTTGATGGGAGAATCAATTTTGGCTTGTGACAAGTACAAGTCAAAGATTTGTTAATCCAATACGGGTTACACAAGGCGTTAAAGGGGAAACCAACCCCTGTTATTGGTATTAAGTTTAGTAAAACCAACATAGGTGATGGAGATTGGGAAGATCTTAATCTAAGAGCTGCAAGTGCAATTCAAATTTGTTTGGCCAAAAATATTCTTGCAAATGTGCATGGAATATCTATAGCCAAAGAACTCTGGGAAAAGCTTGAAGAATTGTATCAGGCAAAAGGCGTTTCAAATCGGGTGTATCTGAAAGAGTAGTTTCATACTTTGTGTATGAATGAAGGAACTATTATGTCTGACCATATCAGTGTTCTCAATGGTATTGTCTCTAAACTGGAAACCATTGGAGTTAAACTTGATGATGAAGATATAGCTTTAAGGCTCATTTGGTCTCTTCCATCTTCTTATGATCACATGAAACCTATCTTGATTCATGGAAAGGAGAAAATAATTTTTTCAGAAGTTACTAGCAAGCTATTTTTTGAAGAAAAAAGGCTGAGTGGTGGAAGAAATGTTTCGCTTGAAAACTTTGGTAGTTGACAATCGAAATAAAAATAATTTCATGAAAAATAAGATAGTGTGCTGGGGGTGTGGACAATCTGGGCACCTCAAAATAACTTGTCCGAAGGATGGAGCTGATTCGGCAAGAAGCTCAAATACCGATGGTGACATTAACAGTATGTTTGTTTTCAAAGACTATAGTGATGCTCTTTGAAAAGAGTGTGTACATTGTCATGGCATGCCGCTAGTCTCTAAATATTGCCATGAAAGAGGGTGTGTTACTGGTAGCGAGTCCACAAGTTTGCACACGGGCATTAGCTTGGTATAGATGCAAGGTGTGTGGTGGAAAGGATATCGATGGTTGATGAACTCTCAGAAAAACCAAGTGTGAGAGTTGCACCATAAATTTCAGCAAGTTTTTTTTTCGACATGAGCCGATATGAAATTCTTAGAATTGGTGATTAATTCTAAGTGGGTGTACTCTTTATGGTGGAGTATGATAATTCTCGGTGTAGAGAATTATGACTGTTGGAGTAGATAGTGTTGTAGTGGTAACTATGTTTATTTTTAATCAAGGTGGAGATTGTTGTGATTGATTAAAAATAATATTAGGTTTGTTAGTCAAAATAGGAGGTGCCTAATTTAGAAGAAAATTCATGGAAGGTGGCTTACCATATTATCAAAGATGGAGGTACCTAACCTTATTTGAATAAAGAATAGGAAAATTAGGTAGCCTAATTTTGTTGAATGAATAAATGTTTGGCATATTGAAGGCTATAAATATGGCTTCATTTTTTCATTGTTAATCATCCCAAAAATAGAGAAAAACTTATATAAGAAGTTTTTGAGTGAGAGAATAAAGTGGGAAAATTCTCTTGGGCTTGTAATTGTTCTTCTCTTTTGGATGTGTGAGAAAATTATTGAGAGTGTGGTTGTAATAATTTTCCACATAGTAAATTTCTTTCTCTGGTTGTCTTTTGATAACGAAAGTAATTTTTCTCCAATTTGAAGTTTCTACTATAATTCTTGTGTTGTGTATTCTCTATTTTTTTTTGTTATTTGATATTCTGCTAAGGAGGATCTTGAGAGGAAGAATTTGTGATTATACCATTTGATCTAAATTTTTTATCATATACAAATAATCATTTGTCTAAAACCAATGTTGTTTCTTTTAATGCAGAGGATATATGGCACCTGAATATCTTGTTAAAGGACAACTAACTGAAAAAGCTGATGTATATGCCTTTGGAGTGATGGTACTTGAGATTGTATGTGGTAAGAAGAATAGTGTTTTCACAACAAGATCAAGCTCAGTTCTACATTCTGTAAGACTCATATTCCTTTTACATTACTAGCTAAAATTAAAATAATGGGCTTGGCCTGATATATTTTTTATGTTCAAATTGAAGTTTTCGAATTTAATGTTGTGTATAACTAGTTTTGTTTTTAGTTTTCATTTTACTTAGAAAAGAGTTTCACTTTTTAGTCTACATAATTAAAAAGAAGCTTTCAAAACTTTCGTAATTAAATTTTAAATCTCACTCTAATATCTATTTTTCACAAAGACCACAATCTTACATTTTTCTGTCATCGTTCTCAATAATGAGTAATAGATATTAATAAATAAAAAAATGAAAACAACACACAAAACACAATTTTACCAAAAACAAAATTTTGGGTTATGTGTTCGTATTTTATAATCAGAAAACAAAATTTGTTATCAAAAGAATTTGTGTTTTCTTCAATAAATGAAATAGAAAATAGAAAACTAATTTCAAACGTATCAAAATAAAACACGGTACTGAATGAATACTAACGAAATTTTTTTGCATTAATATAAATAGTGAAATATATATATATTTCCCATTATTGTTTAGGTCTGGAAGGATTACAAGGCCAACAGGATTACAGAATCTGTAGATTCTGTCTTAAAATGTGACTTTGACAAAAATGAGGCATCAAAGGTGCTTCAAATTGGTCTTTTGTGCACACAAGCTTCACTTACACTAAGACCATCTATACCTGAGGTTGTTCAAATGCTAACAAGGAAAGACAGTGAAATACCCTTACCACAACAACCTCCATTCCTCAATGCTAGTGTGCTAGGATCAGATAATACAGCAACTTCCACGAACTTTTCAGTCAACCACGAGCAAACGGCCGTGATGGCGGATATATCTTCTTTTTCTACTGCAAGAAGTAGATCCAGTTATGAATCAATTTGTCTATAAGGAATTGAAGGTCATCAGTTGAGACGATATAATAACATTGCCTAAAGATGACAGTAAACATGAGAGTGCTCAAACAGAAAAATGTAAAAAGACACATAATGTTTTGTTATTTAGGTAGTTCATGAACTTCTTTTTTTTTTTTTTTGCAATTTGACATTGAGAAATTTGACGCGAGTCTTTCTATTTTCTAAAAATCATTATAAAAAATAACATTCTTAAAATTTATAACAACAAAAATGTCATTTCAATAACATTGAAAGTGGTCCAATTAGACGGTATTTAATATTAAACAGATCTAAATAATCGTAATTCAACTTGAACAATATCAAGTTGGATGATATTCAATATGAAATGATGAGTTGAACTTTTTGTAGGTCATATTGTTTTTATGTTTGATATTTTCGTATGCAAAACACAAAGTCTGTATATATTACTCAGTGTATTGTCATCCTTTATATAAAGACAATTACTATTAGTTCAATATTGCACGCACTCAAATAAAATTTAGATTTTATATGTTTGCATGATACACAACATTTGAGGGTGAGATCATATAGTTGGCATGTTTAGGTTGTATATGTGCATTGCGTTTGTTTTTGTGTGTACAAGAATTATTTGAAAACTTACTAGGCATTTTTAAAACGAAAATGGCAACTTGAGTAGCTCACCTAGGTTTGAAAACTTACTAGGCATTTTTAAAACGAAAATGGCAACTTGAGTAGCTCACCTAGGTGCTCACCAAGTTGTTAGCGAGTGCCCAACAAGGTGGTAGTCAAAAAATTACAACCTTTATCCTTGCCATGACGGCTATTACCTGGGCTCAAAAACATTTAATTTATCGTGATTTTATGCATGTTTAGTGATTATAGATTTATATTTTCTTGTTTTACTATTATTTTACCCAAATCTATCTTTTCAAAACCATAATTATATTTTGTTATTTTTAAGGTATTTTTTGTATTAAAAAGATTCAATTTGAAAGAATTATACTTAAAGCATCATTACAACTTGAAAGATTAAAAGAAAACATTTGTAAAACATTACATATGTTTAAAAATTGGAAAAATAAATTACAAGGAATTTAGGATTCTAAAGCAATGCAGTTTGAAGTGTGTCGCGGCATGAAAACATATCTCGGCGCGAATAGAGTGGATCATGTACAACTATGCTGCGATGCCAAGTTAATAATTCTAAATTTTTCCTCCTTTTCTCATCCTATAAATAAGATTCGATTTCTATTGTTAAAAAATGTTTTAGAATCCTACAACTCTCTTAGTAGTTGATTTCTTAGCTTTCTTTAGTTTTTTTTTATTTTCTTTAAATAGTTTAAAGTTCTTTACTCATTCGAGAGTTGAAAATTTAGTTATTGTGGTAGCTTTTAGTTTCAATTGAATAAACAATACGGTAATTTTGTTTTGAAGTTTTCTAGAAGTAATTCTAAGAATTTTGTTGAGATATATTTAAATGTATTCTTTTCATAATAATTCTAAGTGTTGTTTCATATGCTATATGTTTAATTTATTGATTATTTATTAAACTATGCATGTCTCGCTATAAATAATACGTGATATTAGTAAGGTTATTATACTTCTTAAATGTTAAAGTAGACTAAATATTTTTATAAAATGAATTAAGTTTTATTTAATTATCAAGATTTAAACCAAAGTTTGTAAATGAAAAATATATTGACAAAACATTTTTCATAATATACAAGAGAGTTAAATTTAGGATTTAAATTATCTGATCCGATTTAGAGTTGCACTCTTAAATCTTTTAGTCTATATCAAAAGTATAGTTAGAGTGGACTATATTTCAAAGATTTTTATAAGAATTATTATTGAAAACATATTGACGACATATTCTTTATCATAGTTTTAAAATTTGAAAGTTAATTTCAAATACTGAAATCATAAACTTAATTTAAATACCTTAATGTGAGTTTAAATTATTAGACTCGATCGAAGTTAGTAATTAAGTGATTCAATATTTATTAAAAAAGAAGCATAATTTAATTAAAATTAACTGCTAGAGCTGACCGAAGGAGATAAACCATTTATGCATCAAAAAGAAATAAAAAATTTGGTTGTATCAAACCCAACTTCAATGCAACAAAATAAAAAAGTGAAAATGTACTGAGATAGACACAAAACAATAAAAACTTTATTTAAAAAATATTTCATAGGATATAGAAAAGAAACAAAACTCTTTTCTTGATGAAATACAGAAAGATAAAGCCCTAGCAGATATCAAAAAAAATATTAAAAATAGTAAGCTTAGAAAATCTTTTAGATCCAATAATTAATAAATCTAAAATAATTTCCAACATAAAATTAAAAGTCCCTAAAAAAGTTATAAGAGCAAAACTAATTATTTATACTCTAGAAGACATGATTGAATTTGAAAAACAAATTCAATAACTTTTGGAACTAAAAGTCATAATATGAAGTAATTTACCTCATTTTAGTTCGACATTCTTAGTGAAAAAAGAAGAATAAAAAAGAGAATGATAATAAACTTTAAAGCATTGAATAAAGAAACCATTGATGATGGATACTTTATTCCAAAGAAAGAAAAACTATTATAATTAATTAAAGGAAATAAATACTTCTCAAGTTTAGATTCCAATAGTAGATTTTGGCAAAAAAGAGAAGATGGAGAATCTTAAAAATTAACGACATTTAGTTACCCCTAATAACAATTCCAATGGACTGTTGTACCATTTGGATTAAAACAAGTTCCAGGATACAAAATATTAGCTATGTTTACATCGTTGATATTTTGGTTTTCAATAATGAACTAAAAAAATTATTTGGATATTATTAATATTCTACAAGAATGTAGAAAAGAATGTATCGTACTTTCTGAAAAGAAAATAGTAATTGCTCAGTAGCAAATTAAGTATTTAAGGTTGAAAATTGAAGATGAAAAACGTAATCTATAACCCTATATACTAAATAACATTCAAGGTTTTCTTAATGAATTGAAAGACAAAATCAATTATAAAGATTCCTAGGATGTTTAACATATTATGAAGTATACATCAAGAAACTTGCAGAAATACGAAAACCCTTAAAAGAAAAATTTTAAAAAATATTATGTTTGGAAGTAAACAGAACAATATACTGTATATATGGATAAGGTAAAGTACAAGTAAAAAAATTTACCAAGTTTATACCATCGAGGTTTAGTTGATAAAATGATAATTAATGAAACAGATGTTTCACAAGAATATTGGAGAGCAGTAGTAAAAGCATAAAGAAATGAATTATATGAATATCTTTATAGGTATACTTCAAGATTTTTTTTCACGATTTAGAATTAAATTTCCCTCTAATGAAAAATAATATTTAACTGTTAAAAAAACTATTAAGAAATTTGCAATATATATCATAAGTTTCAGATTTATTGTTAGAATTGATTACAAAAATTTTGATTATTTCTTAAGAACTAATATTGGAAGTGATTATAAACAAGGAAGATTACTCATATGATAATAGTGGTTTAATTACTACAATTTTGATGTTGAACATCTCCTAGGAAACAAGAATAGTTTAGTAGATGTTCTCATAAGAGAATTAATACCTCTAACTATTTTTATAATTGTAGTAATGGAACATCTTGATCTCAAGATCAAGATAAAGTAAAAAGGAGATAAAAATCCTTCAGGAATAACTCAAGCTTTAATATCTCGATAAGTCTCTTATAAAAACAAAAAATAAACAGGAAGAACTTGATTATTCAAAATAACTCTTACAATCCAAAAACTCTAAAGAGAAATATTCATCAAAAATTCAATCTAAAGAAGGTAAAACTTCTAAAGAAAAATTCAAGATAAAAAGGAAGAACCTAATAGCTCAAAAGAGAGTAACATCTCTTAAATAAAAAAGCTTAATTGGGCTGATGAAGATAAAAAAGAGGAATAAATAAAGACTTATGTGGTCTATAGTATCCCAAAACTAGGAATTTAAAATAGTTGGATAGAAGTAAGTAAATCTATTCTTGGGTTTAGTGGAGTAACTTATAGAACCTTCATTAACAGAATATATGCTAAATGTAGTTACACTAATAACAAAGTATCAAAACTAATAGCTCTAGAGAAGATAGTAAGGAATTACTCTGTAGTACTACAAGAACAACTAGTAGCACTCAGTAGGTTGACAACTCTAGGAAAAGTAGTATGGCCTCCAATATTATATAGAGAGGCATATCTCTCATAAACATCAAAGATAGTAAGACATCTCATGCTATTCAAGGAAACATCCCCTCAGAAATTCATTAGTCATTGCATATGAAAATAACCAATATAGGAATCTTAACAAACCACAATGGTTTGGTCTTTACAACTTGGCCAAAAAATCTACTCAGGAACACATAGAAGATATGAAGTTCTATATTACAGAAAAGGAATTCCCTACAAGGTGTAAATTTAACATTTTGGAAAGAGTTAATCTAATATTTGTTTACAAAGATTTTCATACAGGACTAATAGAAAATATATATCTAGAAATTAATTTAAATGAATTAAATTATTTCCTAAAAAATTTCAAAAAAATCAACCAAGAACTTCAAGAAGAAGATAAGAGTAGATGACAAGTTTATTTATCTCAAATATTTTAATTCACTAATAGCCTGGAATGAGTAATGATGTATCAGTTCTTATCATTTCATCAAGCTAAGGATTTCCAACATAAATAGATAAGTTTTCAAACCAAGGGCTCTTCGAGAAAAAGAATTCAACATAGATGAATATGTGTATTAAGAGGTCAAATGTTAGGCCAAATTTACTATGAACTCAGAAAAATTGATAATTCTACTAAGATAAAAGTAAATTACTCAACTAGTAAATTCATCATCACTTCTAATAGTAGCATGACTCTCATAAAAAATGATAGTGAAAAAATCACCAAATTTGAGCCAAAATTTTAACAATAACCTGAAAATTGGTCAAGAAATAATGAAGGTATTCTGTTTCTATGCTAGAAAAGCCACCAAAGATCACATATGCATTTTCTACATCAAGGATCGAGGAGACGAAGATGCATCATCATCAACTTCATCCAAAGGATTGTTGGTAGATAATGACAATAAAGAATAAAGAGAAAAAAATTGTCGGTAGAAGATGATAAATAAAAATAAAGATATTGTACCCACATCTCTTAGTCGGCAACATGTACTAAAAAAAGTAATGATTGAAATCAAAAAAGCCAAAAAAACAGTAAATTTGATGAATTATTTAAGTAAAGATAAAATAGTAATTCCTATCTTGTAAACATTAATTTCTTGTGCTATAAAATGAATTTTTATTTTCATTTTAGAACACACATCTTTTAGCATAACAACCTTCTTTATCAAGAAATCTCAACTAGTAATTATGTATCCAATAATTATGAGTTGTTAAGAATCTCTTCAAGGTTCTTAGTTGGCCTTACAATTGTAATAATTATTATATTATGACTAAAATAGAATGTAGTCATTCTTTTCTAATATGTCTAATTAAACACCATCTATGTATTGATGTAGAAGGCTCACCATTACCAGGAGAGTATTAAGGGTTGAATAAAGCTTAGGCATAAACAATGTAACAAAAGAAGACGAACAGAAGGAAAGACCTTAGTGGACTCATTAAATTCAAGTATAATAATTATAACTCTTAATCTAATTAAGGATCTTGAATGTTCAAATATTTTCTTATATCAATTTATAATATTGATAAACAAGAAGATGAAAATAAAAATAACATAATTTTATAATAAGAAAATTAAAGAATTATTTTTAATCAATAATATACAGAAATTAATAATACAAAAATCAACAACTAACATTAAACAACTACTCCCAATTTGGTATCAAAGTCATAAATTTAAAGATATCAACATAATATGGATGAAAATGTTAACACTTAAATTTAATGATATCAATGGTACTAATCATAAAGTCTAAAGGCATAATAGTATTTTTTTTAAATCTAAAAAAAATAAGTAAAGATATGTTAAATCTCAAAAATATTTTAGATAAATTTCCCAGTCAAACTAATATAAAGAACTCATAAAAAGAGTAACCTATATTAGTTAAAAAAATATTAATTTAATGTTTATAATTAACATAAAACTTATTTCACTATAAAGTTAATCTTGATTATTTATGTTGTTTATATACTTTACAAAATTTACATTATATTAAAACTTGAGTCGATTAATTGATCAAGATAAAAAAACTAAAGAAACTAATCTTAAAAATACAAATAAAATTAAAATATAATAAAAATAAGTTAAAAATATAAAATATTAGATAAAACAACTTACACTATATTAGGATTTATCATAATGAAAGTACAACCCAAATATTTTGAAAATCTCGTAAGAGTAAGGACTTCACGAGATGCCACGTGGCAAACAAATGAGGATTCGACTGTTGTAAAGTACTCTTGTCTTATTCAAGCCTTTTGTTGGTTGTCCACCCCACATAAATTCCATTCGTCTCAGTTTGTTTGCTTCATTCTTGCTTGTTCTCTCTTTTCTCTCCTACGATCCTTTCCCATGGTGATCGCTATGGAAGATCAACAGCAAGAAAAGGTAAAGAAGCTGAAATAACTTATTCTAATGTTAATCATCTCTGGTTATTTTTAGTTTCTTTCAGAATTTCCAAATTAACAAGGTTTTTTTTGGCTCTTTAGGTTCCCAAGGACCTAATTAGTTATTGTGTGTGATATAGATTGAATTGTAGTATTTTTTTTGAAATGATATGTAAGTTCTTTAATTTAGATTTATCGATCATCATACATTAGCCTTTGTGATAGGGGAAAGGTAAGAAATGATCTTATTTACTTAATGAATGAATGTTTATAATTTAATTTATACAAAATAAAAGAAAAATTGTAGTAATTAAAAATAGACATAATTATGTGGAAATTTTCTTGGATCGTTATTGCTCCCTATCTTTTGTTGTTGATTGTTTCTAATTGGTTTGTTGGTTGAATCTAGCTGGTTCTCGAGTTCTCCAACATTTTTCCTCAAGTTGGAATATATGTTAATTATTCCTAATTTGTTAAGTAAGCTCGAGAACTGTAGAAAACTTGGGCATTTGGTAAAGATATCTACCGGTTGCTCTAATGTAGAGATATGATAAGTCTTGATCATTCCAAATTGAATCTTTTCTCCCATTAGATGGAAATCAATCTCTATGTGTTTGGTTTGTTCATGAAACACTGGATTTGATGCAATGTGAAATGACACTTGATTGTCGCAATATAACTTGGCCGGTTGGGAATGTTTGATACCCAAATAATCTAAAATGTATTGTAACCAGGTTACTTCACAACATGTTATTGCCATAGAATGGTATTCTACTTCTGTTCTTGACCGTGAGATTATGTTTTGCTTCTTAGTATTCTAAGAAATTAGTGAGTTTCCAAGAAACATACAATATCCCGTGGTTGATCATCGTGTGTATGTGCATCTAGCTCAATCTGCGTTACAAAAAACATTTAACTGTAGTGAACTAGTTGTTGAGAAAAAAAAAGACCTTTTCCTGGTGTGTTCTTGACATATCATAGCACTCCTTGAGCAGCTTCCAAATGTAGTTGTCATAGTTTGTCCATGTATTGACTAAGAATGTGCAGAGCATACACTATGTTAGGTCGTGTGATGGCCAAGTATATTAATCTCCTAACAAGTCTTCAATAGGATGTGAGATCACTAATGAATTCTCATTCATCCTTACTGAGGGATAAATTTTGTTCCATAGGTTATTTGGTAGGTTTGGAACCAAGGTAACCTATGTCCTCCAACATTTTAAGTGTATACTTATGTTGTGACATAACAATTCTTTTCTTGGATTTTGAAACATCTATGCCTAAAAATACTTTAATTCACTGAGATCTTTTAGCTTAAATTGTTGCATGAGATGATTCTTAGTTTCAATGTCTTGTAGATTGTTTCTTGTTATGATTATATCGTCTACATAGACAAAAAGAGCAAAGAAGGAATTACCACTAGTTCAGAAGAATAATGAATGATCATACTTGGATTGGTTAAAATTGGATAGCTTAAGTGTTGTTGATAGCTTGATGAATCATTGTCGTGAGGCTTGTTTGAGTCCATATAAAGATTTCTGTAGTTTACATACTCATGTTTCCCTTTTCGTTTGAATCTAGGTGGAAGAAACATGTAGACATCTTCATGGAGATTATCAGAGAGAAAGACATTGTTGACATCGACTTGGCAAAGATGCCAACTTTGAACAGCTTCAATGACAAGAAGGAGACAAACGGCGACAAGTTTGGCTACTGGTACAAAAGTTTCTTGGTAGTCAAAACCTTCAATTTGACTGTATCCTTTGTCCACTAACCGAGCCTTGTATCGTTCCACAGAGCCATCATGATTATACTTGATTTTGTAGACCCATTTACAACCAACTGGTTTCTTGTTTGGAGGAAGCTGTTAGAGCATCCAAGTGCCATTAGTTTCGAGAGCATCCAGTTCTTGTTTCATGGTAAGCTGCCATTTTGGATCATTGAAAGCTTTAGCAAAGGTGGTTGGTTCCTTAAGAATGGAAATAGAAGTAGTAAAGGCACGATGTGTAAGTGATAATATGTCATAGGTAAGTACATGAGATAGGGAATGAAATGTACCTTTGTTATTGGATAATGTTGAGTTAGATGAAGGGAAGAACCGAGAAGGCAAGGAAGCTTCTACATGATACTTTTTAAGGTAGCTAGGAATAAGAATGGATCGATAGAGTCTATGTGTAACTGGTGTTGAAGGAGTCACGTGCGGTGCAGAAGTTGATGTGGTGTTTCAAGAGATGTATCTTGGAGATTAGGGGTGTGAGTCGATTGTTGGAGGGAGATATGGTGTATGATTAAGTGATGTATTTGGAGTGGTTGATTGGAAAATTTCAAGCATGTCATCCTAAATAGTATTTTTTGATGGAGAGAATATAGTTGGAGTGTTGAAAGTGGAAGTGGAATAAGGGAACACATGTTCATGAAAAATAACATCACGAGACATGAAAGTTTTTTCTGCTTCCAAATTGTAGACTTGGTCACCTTTTATCTCAGATGGATACCCAATGAATATACATCAATGTGATATAGCATCAAACTTGATAGGTCGATCATGATGTACATACACAAAGCAAAGAGAACCAAAGACACGAAGATGTTCATACCTTGGAACTTTGTGAAAAAGGATTTCAAATGGTGTTTTACCCTTGAGAATAGGTGTTGGAGTACGATTTATGAGGTATGTGGCTGTAAGAATGGCATCTCCCTAGAATTTTTTAGGGAGGTTGGCTTGGAAGAGCAATGCGCGAGCTACATTGAGAAGGTGATAGTGTTTGCATTTATAAACCATTTTGTTGAGGGGTAAAGACACAACTGGTGTGATGTAGGATTCCTTTGGTAGAAAATAATTGAGTCATAGAAAATTCTGGTCCATTATCACTATTAATAATTTTAACTCAAGATGCAAATTGTGTTTCAACAAGATTAATGAAGGTGGTAAGAAATATGTGTATCAAATTTAGTGTTTAAGAGATAAAATCATGTGCATCTTGAGTAATCATCAACAATAGTGAGGAAATAACATGCTCTATTAAGTGCTAGAATGTGATAGCCACCTCAAATATCAACATGAATTTGTTCAAAAGGTGCTCTTGTATTGATAGAACTTAAAGAAAATGGATTACGAGTTTGCTTAGCTAATGGACAAATAGAACAATCACTAATAGAACAAAATGGTATAATGATGGAAAGAGAAAGTACACTCAAATTTATCAGATAAATGACCAAGTCGTTGATGCCAGAGATGAGGGTTAGTTGAAGCGATATTTGAAAGGGAGAAACATCCTGTCTTTTCCAAAATAGTCAGGTACTGGAGTCCTGCTCTCTTAGTTCCCATCCCAATCATCTTCCCTAGGAATTTTTCCTGAACAAAGCACACATTATTAGTGAAGGTGACATGACAAAATGTAGTTTGAGTGAGTTTGGCTACTAAAACCAAGTTTAATTTGAAGAAGGGAACACAAAAGACATTATGGAGTATGAAATTATTGGAGAAATGTACAGTGCCGATATGTGTGACACAGGAAAGTGAATGATCAAGTAAATGCACATACCAATTAGTGACTGGAGTTCTAGAGCTCACAAGGCTTTGGGAACAAACTATGTGAATACTTGCCCTTGTATAAAAAATCCAATGGGTTTCTAAATGGAAAACATTCGCACATGATGTGTTACCTGAAGAAGTAGTCACTTAACTTGTCATGCTACCTATTTGGCTTGATTAAGAAAAGGAGCTCATGATATTAGGCAGATGTAAGGTTGTAGGATGGTGTCCTTGTGTTGGAGCTGCTTGTTTGAAAGTCAATATGGTAAGCATTGGAAGGGAAGCCATAACTTGCATTTCTCTTGTCTTGAATTTCCTTTTACTTTTGACACATGTTGATGTCATGTCCATTCAAACCACCAAATCACATTTAAGCCAATTTTGGTAGCTTTCAGAATTGTGTCCATTGAGATCACAGAAATCACATTTGAGGCGATTAATGCAACTTTTAGAATTGTGGCCGATATTGTTGCATCGATCACACTTGAGATGTTAGTTCCTTGGTGGGTAATTCTTGTAAGGATATTGTGGATGACTATCCTTGGCGAAAAGTGCGGTAGCTTCTGGCATCCTTCCTATGGATTTTGTGGAGACAACTCTCTGCTTTTCACCTTGAACAATGAGTGAGTATACCTTATTTATTGTAGGTAAAGGTTCCATGAGCTAGATTTGTCCTCGTGCTATTATATAAACTGTGTTAAGCCATGAGGAACTTTATGGTTCACATAGGCTTTTCAACTTGGTGTAATATTCTCCAATGCTCATACCTTCTTGTATGCAACCATAGATCTCTTGCTCAATTTGAAATAGGTGCACATTGTTGGTGTGTGAAAAACATTCCTTCAATTCTTCCCATAGCTTATATACGGTATCATTATACATGACACTTTCCGCAATTTTTGGTGATATGGTATTGAGAATCCATCATTTGACAAGAATGTTGTAGCGAATCCATTGTTCAGTTTCTACCTCAGAGTTTGCTAGTGGCCTCGTGATTGTTCCGTCAATAAATCTATCTTTGTTTTTGGTGGTGAGAGCCATGAGCATCACATGACTCCAAATATGATAGTTTTCCTGATTTAAGGATTGAGCCATTAGAACCATGCCCAGTTGGTCTGAGTGGTACATGTATAATGAATGGCTAGGATCATCATATCATTTTGGTACAATAGGGCTGATATTGGTAGTTTTAGACTTGATTGTTGAGCAAAAAATTCAAAAACAGGATATGGTTTAGTGTGTTTTAGACAATAATGATTGTTTATGAAAAAATAATGAACTAAAAGGGGTTGTATTTTATAGGAAATGTATCAAGGTTTCCAGAACTGAAAATATCAGTTCAGGAATCAGTCAGAAAGTGGGTGAACCAGTGTCTGGAATGATTGATATAGCAATTAGAAGACTAAACTGACTAATGATTGAATTGGTTGGAAAATTGAACCAATTGGAAGACCGAACCGGATAATAACTCGTCATTTTTTTCATAGAGCGGTTTAAACGATGTGTCACATGAGTCGTCTTCTTCAGAGAGCCCGCGTGTGACTCCGACGAGGCTTGTGGGACTCCGGTAAGGCACGTTGAAGGTCGTCTTGGCTTGAAAAAAAATTGTAGATTGCTCGAAATTTTCTAGAGATTATGATGTGATGAATTTGAAATTGTGGATGTGATTCGAAATTGATTTTGAAAATAAACAAAATTTGGAAGAAATTGTTTTTTCCTGTGTGAGCTAGATTTTCATATAACTTCTTTTTAAGCTCTTATACCATGTAAGAAATTATTTTATTCACTTAATAAATGAATGTTTACAATCTAATTTATATAAAATAAAAGAAAAATTATAATGATTAAAAATAGACATAATTATGTGGAAATGTTCATGGATCTTTGTTCAGGAGACGCAAGGAGGATAACTAGTTCATGATTCCTAGAATTACATATTCTAGGGTTTGTAGCTTTTTCGACGAATTAGGCTTTAATTATATGTGAAATAGTTTTAGATTTTTGACATCTCTACCTTCGATTCATTATCCTCAGGCATCTATAGAGGTTTCTACAGCAGAAAAGAGAAGATGGGCCCTTAGTGACTTTGATGTTGAGAAACCTCTAAGGCGAGGAAAGTTCAGTCATGTCTATTTAGCTAGAGAGAAAAGGGTGTGTATTTCTTTCCTTTTTATTTTCCTTAATTTGCTTGAATTTCTGAGTTTTTGCTCTTCTTAGCTCCAACTTTATTTTCTTATTGGGAAAGGCTTATTTTGGTACGTTAGGGACTTTTATGTAGGATTCAGGTTGAGTTAGGCCTGTGAAATTTGAATTTTTTTTAAACTCAAAATAAAAAAAATTACAATTATTTACAGCACAAAAAGTTTTTAAAATTTTGATAAATAATTTAAAAACGCTATTCCTTCCCCTATGATAAGAGCTAAATTATTGCATTTTTGTTATGATTTAAATGTTGATATTTGTGTGAAAATTGTGTTTATTTGATTATTTAATCCACAAATGTCATTTCACGGGTATTTCATGTTTAAAGTGCAATTTCAGGTAAAATCATGATTTTGGAAAAGTTAAGGACAAAATACAATAATCGGGATTGAATGAAAATAAAAAGAGAACAAAATTTCAAAATTTGGAGTTTCGCCGCCGACGAGAATATTCTCACCGCCGGCAAAAACCTTACGGAGAAAATGTTGAAAATCATGCAGGGAGCACGGATTTTGGCCAAGTGAATCTCGCCGCCGGCCAAAATCAGAAAAACCAAAATTTAAGTTTCTAGAAATCTCGCTGCGGCAAGAATAATGTCACCACCGACGAGTTTCGTCCGAAGACACATTTTTTATGTTGTTTTGTTCAAAAATTGCCCCCAAACCCTAGATCTATATATACATTATGATGGAAAAAGAGGGGGACGGAAGAGAGAGCAGATTTGAGTTATTTTTGAAGGAGAAAAGGTAATTTTGGAGAGAAAGGTTGGAGAAGCTTGAAGGATCATCACCATTGTTGCTACCAAGTCTTCATCTTCAAGAGTTTTTCATCTCTTCTCCTTAGCTTTTATTTTCTGCATTTTATTCAAATTTGTTATTCATGGATTCAATTAAGAATATGTTTGTTCTTATTTCCGTTATGAACTAATTTATTTTTGCTAAGGCTATGATGTAGTTGAATCAAGAAAATCTGATTTCTTGTGTTATCGTTATATGAATTCGTTGTTTTCAAGTTGAGTATTTATTTCCATGCTTAATGCTTTTAAATTTCTGATCAAGATTTAGATGATTTGTTGCATTATATTAAGACCGAGAGGAGATGTGTAATGAATGCTTCTTGGGATAAATATTGTATGTTGAATGCGAGTTTGACACCTAATGCATGATGTATGTGGTTATTCTAGAAATTCCATAAATCGTAATGTGCTTATTTGTGATTAAATCTTCATAGAAATATAGTTGGTTTTCATAGATAATTAATTCTAATATAACTCGAGAGAGAGTATTAGATAAGTTTGGATTTTTCAACCATCACTTCTAACTTTGATTTTCATATAATATGACTTGAAATCGGATTGAATTGATTTAGCGAAATCAAATGCCTTAGAGTTTTTAATCATTTGTGAAAAACATTAAATTTTGTTATTTGCGTTTAGTTTTAAGTTAATTTACTTTTTAAACAAATACAAAAATTCAGTTTTCAAATAAAATTAGGATTAGTCAATTTCGGTACTTAGTAACGCCATTCCTTGTGGGTTCGATATCTGTACTTTTGTACACTTTATTACTTGAATGATTTGTACACTTGCGAAAATACGCATCACCCTACAACGACGCCAAAAACTTAATGAACACAACATCAAGTCCCTAGCAACGGTGCCAAAAACTTGATGAGTCACAAGACTGGCAATACAAATATCGATCTTGCGAAATACTTTTAGTTTTATAATTTGTAAAACTCTCGCAAGTACACAAATAATTTTATAGAAAATCATAAGTATACTCCCAAGTTCGATCTAAGAAAGGAATATATGTGGTTTCTAATTTATTATTCAAAATCTTAAAAATGAAATTAAATCTTAAACATCCTGTTACTATATTTTGGTTTTGTTTGTTTACTAATTTAATCACATAAAAAAATAAACATAGATATGGATTCAATAAACAATAATGTAAATTTTTATCATTCATAAGAGTGAAGTATTTAAGGATATAACAATTAAGTTAATTATTCTTGCTCATATTATATAGGTTATAAAAGATATAAATTGATATTTATTGATTATCTCTTTTTTATATAAATTTCACATTTGGTGGAGTTAGATATTCTTTGTTAATTAAACAAATAAATTAACACCAATAGGTGGGGTCGATAACTAATTTGATTAATTAAATTAATTCTTTTTTAAGAGATTGAAAATGAATCATTTAAATGTCACAATTGGTGGGGTTAAACATTTTAAACTTTATTCAAGGTGTCTAAATTAAACTTAAAAATTTAATTATCTAAGTACTAACTTTCAAGTTTTAAAACCATTACTGAAAATATATTCTTAATACATTTTCAAATAATAGTTCTTATAAAAACTTTTGAAATAACGTTTCACTCTAAATATCGAGCGATTGTACCAACAAATAAAAGAGTAATACTCTAAATCAGATCGGATAATTAAACTTTATAATCTAATTTCCAAATTTAAGTTTTTAATGAAAAATAATATATTTCTCTCTAACATCCTTAATATAAAATCTTGAATAAAAACAAAATCAATTTATTTTATAGGAATGTTTAACCTATTTAATATTTCGCAAGCATAACAACGTTATAATTATATCATATTTACAAAGAGCTAGTCATGTTAAATTTAATCACAAATAAATTAAATATAACATATAAGAATAAAACATAAAAAGATAATTGTAAGGAATCCATTAAAATAATATCTTAAAAAAATATTTACAATAATATGATGCTAATTCTATTGTTGGAAAATCTTCAAACGGATTTGCATCTCCGCTTATTGAAGAAAAAAAATAAAAATCTATAAAAACGTAGTTAATTCTTCTCAAAAAGAGAACTTAAAAACTAAAAACTAAAAAAAAATTAAAACTTTCTATAGAGAAGTATAGAGAGAGAAAGTGTTCAGAAAATTGTGTTTTACAATGGGGAAGATGGTCCTTTTATAGGTGAGGAAAAGGCCAAAAAAGGGGGAAAAATATTTCAAAATTTGAATTTGGATGCGTTTGGACAGATTGGCACGCATGGGACATTGCAATGAGTTATGGTGCGTTTAGGATATGGCGATGAGTGTGCTGGTGTGCGCAAAACACGGCGCTGATGGGCGGATGCCTACATTGGTGCGAACGGGACTCAGCGCGGATGGGTGGTTACATGCAGGATTTCAGCCTTTTCGATTGTTTTCACCCATTTTTTTCATCTTTGACTTTTACTCAGTTATTTTCTCAATATATTTGTGATGTATTGCCTCTAATATTCTTTTTCGTGTCTTTAAGTTATTTTTGAATGAAAATATCTAAAAAACAATAAAATACTCGTGATTCCGAAAAAACAAAATTATATAAAAATATGATAAAATCATATAATTATAAATTTATTTAATTAAATAAAGTACATTAAATCATGGTAATTTTAGTGCTTTTTAAGTACTTATCATGTTATTACTTGGATTTTAGAATTTAAGGAAAAAAAAAGAAAGAAAGAAAGAATTAGTGTTTTTGGACCTTTATGTTCTATTTAGTCCGAAACTATTCAACCTAATAATCGGGCTTTGTCCATATTTCTCATACAGAGCAATCGTATTGTGGCATTAAAAGTCTTGTTTAAGAGCCAGTTGCAGCAGTCTCCGATTGAGCATCCACTTCGTCGTAAAGTTGAAATACAGAGTTATCTTCGACATCCCAATATTTTACGCATACTTTTATGATCAGGTATACTGCAAAATAGCGGCTTTAACTTTTGTAGAGTTGAAATATATGGCTGAATTGGCAAATGTTTTCAGTTGACTCATGTTACTTTTTTTGGTTCTCGTAGAAACTAGTATATCTAATATTGATATATGCATCAAAATATGAACTTTACAAAGAATTACAGAAGTGTAAATACTTCATTGAAAGACGTACTTCATTGAATATGCATCATATTTATAGTATTCATATTGCTCAACTTTTATGCCATAATTTCAAATCCTGGGGGTAAAGTAACTAGACCTATTGTCCTGTATGGATTCTAATAAGCTAAAAACTATCCAGAACAATGACCAAACAAGAAATAGATATATTTGTTCTTGTTCCTAAACACAATTTATTGATGGAGAGCTACAAAGAGAGACAAATTTAAGAAACAAAGAAACAGCCTCCAAGAAATGGATGTCAATGATCTTCAAACAGACTTTTCGTATCAAAGGTTACCAATTAAACAAAGGTTAAGCTGCATACCTGATCATCCAAGTGCCTCTTAGAATGAGAAGAAACTGAACCCGAACTATCAGTTTCACCGAAGCTCTTATCAGAAGACTTTCTCTTCCATAACCATTTCCTTTTCTCACCAACTAGAATGTCAAAGGGTAACACATATATTGAGATACGAGCAATCACTAAAGTAAAATATTTGTTGGAATTGTAATAAGATGTCAAATTATTCATTTATGGTCATTTATGAAAGATTCATAGAAAAGAGTATCCCCTATCATGAAAAATTATAACTTCGTACTTACACATAATAAAATTTTACTTACCAAGAGAGAAATTAATTAATTTTTTTTTATATTCTCCTCTTGTATATTTTTTTTTGTGTGAGGGATTGGTTATTTTTTTTTTTGGAAAACCTTTTGTGATTCTTTCTTTTTATGCATGCAAAAGCTTTTGTATTTTTCCTTTTCCTTTAATATTATTTTTTTTTAGTAAATATACTCAAGTTAATATACCTAGTATAATGAATTTCACACTAATTGTGAGGTAGTCTTCTCCTATAACAGCTTTTACATATCATAGTAGGTAACTCCCTAAAACTAGGTATCTCTCTATAATAGCATTTTATACAGTGAAAGATAGAGTTCACCTATAGTTTTCATAATCAAGGTTATCTCATGCCTTAAAACCTCACATAATTAATTATAAACTTCTAACATGATATAATTATGAGTCCAATGATTGTGTGAGTAGGTTCATGTTAACATCGATTACCATATGTGAAAAATATGTAAATATACAAATCAAAATATCCATTTGTATAATGTATAATCAATCAAAATAAATATGAATAGAGTATGTAATGATTATGTCCATATTAAAGTATGTCTACTTCCTTTTTATTTTTTATTCTCTTTTAAACTAAAGAAACATCAATACAAACAAAAACAAATCAACAAACTTAAGATGTTCATCTAAGGTTAATTAAGCAGTCAAACAAAAGTAACTGGGTGAACAATAAATGACGATCAAGTGACCAAAAATAGATCATCTTTCTTTACCTAAACTTTCTTAAATTTTGGTTTCTTTATATCTTTGGGTTGGAAATCAATTGTTTTAGTTGTCATAGGCATGTTCTTGGACTTACCTTTAGATTTCTCATTCATCCTAAATGAAAATGCAGCATGATTGATAGGATGTTGGTAATTAATCCTAAAATTAAATTCATTAAATTTCACTTGCCTCTTTGATCTAACAACTCTATGCTTTCTAATAGAATTTTTGAACATATTACCACAATTTCTCTGCATCCTTGAAAATGATGTAGCATGCATAGATGGATTATGGTTATGAGTTCTCTATTTGAAGCATGAAAATTATTATTAAATTTAGAAGTATTCCTCAAAAATCTACACTTTGACCTAATATGACCTTTCCAACCATAATGATGATAGACAGACACAAACTAAATAGATTTTTCAATCATTGGTGCAATTGTTCTCTGTGTATAATGAGTAAGAATAAGAATAGAGTTAAAATGCGTTACAAATGTAGTTTTTAATGTTGAAGTTATATGTGTAGCCTGTGAAAAAGAAGGGTTGGATGGTTTTACAAACTCAATCATTTTTAAAGATTATGGCGTAGAATCCTCATATACATATCCTAGTATTCTCTTATCTCCAATAGGTATTTGATCGCTACACAAATTGTGTGTGCAATAAATACGCAAATATATGTAATACAACAAGTAATATAATGATAAAAAAGATCGTTCCTATATATATTATTTTATTAGAAACTAATTTTTACAACTAAAAAAATAAAAATTAATTATTTTTGTGTTTTTATATTTTAAAGAAGAAAAATTAAAATAGCTAAAAATAAATAGAAATAATTAATTAAATCAAATTTGGTAACTAAAAAGATATATGAGAAATTATCTAAGAATACTTAATCTCCCAATTTTCTAAACTTAGGAATCACTAAAATTCCTCTAATATAATTATCAAGTAATTACATGATTAATTGAATCTAACCTAGCATATATTCTTCTCTCAAGTAAACTACACACCATATAATAATTAATTTAATCACATTCTCATGCCAATTAAATTGCATACTACTCATTAAGTTCATCAATTATGGATCACATACATAAGAATTATATATCTCAACCAAGAAACTATGCATGTTATTTAATCAAGACAAACAATTAAATAATTCTCTCAAATATATTTAATTACCTCTATAAATATATTGTTGGCCAAACAATTAATAGCATAAAAAAAGATTAAATAATATAATTAAATTATAATTATAATTGGGGTAAAATATTAGATCATCACATGGTGAAAATTGGGTTTATAAGATCCCTAGATTAATAAATTAACTACACATAATTGTGTTCATAAAACTCATATTTTTCATAAAGAAAGACATAAAAATTGATAAAGAAAAAAGTAGAAGAAGAAATACAATCAATCTATTCAATTGTAGTACTAATATGCTCTTGAATCTGCACCAAAATTGTATCTCATTTTGAATTTTTCTGTATTTTTTTTCTTTTTTTAGCTCAAAAAATTGACCAAAATTATGCTAATGATGTCCAATTAAGGTTTATGGGGTGATTAGGGGCTTAAATATTGCTCAGGTGCAATATAGACTGTCAGATCAGCTTTAGATCAAGGGTTGAGATCAAAACAAGCAAAATTAGCAATGCCAACCAATCACAGCATAATACATGGCATATGGAATACACTAGGTTTATGAAAGTGCGACGCGCGGCAGGGAGACTGATCTGAGTCAACGCTTGCTGAGTCAGCGACAGACAATACAACGTGATTCATAGTAATGGATGGTGTGGGGTAGGGGTGTCCATAAACCGGCCCGAACCGAACCAAACCGTAAAAATGGACCGGACCGGACAAAACCGAACAGTTTGGCTAATCAAACGGTCCGGTCTGGTTTGTATTAATTTTAAACCATTCGAACGGGACCGGACCGGTTTAATAATATATTACAAATTTCACATTATTCTTCATTAAATTATAAAAAAAATCGAACCATACCGGGAACCAAACCGGACCGAACGGTTTTATAAGTCAAACGGTCCGGTCCGGTTTTTATTTCTTAAAACTATTTCAAACGGTCCGGTCCGGTCCGATCTGAGTAATATGAACGATCCGGTCTGGTTAAATTTTTTTAGGGAAAACCGGACCGGACCGGACCATGGACACCCCTAGTGTGGGGCACGGATGGAACATGGGGAGAAATCAGGTGACAACATGTGGCAGTGTTGTTTGACCGATCTCCAAAATTGAATTGAACATCGTGTTAACATGTGGCATGCGGTTCGTCCTCCTCACATGAGGAAATCTACGATTCATTGTCTCTACTTGCGTGGTATCCTCGTGGCTTGCCTAGTCAGCTCTTGTGCTCGTATGGCAACTCTTGATTGTCTCTACATTAAAAATTCATAAAATTCTATAAATATTCCAAAAAAGTCCAAAAATTATATTTTCATCCCTTTTCGTTAAAAAGTTTATATTTTAATATTTTTGGTCCTAAAAATACTATTTATTGAATAAAACAAGTAAATATTAAGTAAAAAAGTGTGCTAATGACTCTACTTTCATAAAGTCATCAGTATTCCATAATCTAGAATTTTGTTTATCCTTTTAACTCTAATGATTTACCTCATCACATCTTCTTATGATTGTTTAAGTTCCTGCATCATATTCTTATTTTCCTGTTTAAGATCTTCAAGACTTGAATTCAAAACATACGTTCAAACAGTTCAATTTTTTTCTTTTTCTATAATTGAGGAGTTTATTTCAAGGGATTTAAGTTCATCATTTAATTTATTTATTTCTACAAGTAACTTATCCTTTTATCTCTTACTTCTAACTAAATCAAAAAGTAATTGATCAAGACTATTTGCATTAAATTTATTGAATAGAAATTCAACATCACTTTCCTCATTATCTAAAATATCACCCTCAATAAAATTACCCATAACAAGGTCTTAGGCACACTAAGTGTATCTAGTGATTAGCTCTGATACCAATTAAAAGTTTGTTTAGTTATGGATCTAATTATCTTGTCAGTAGAAGTATGGTAAATTAAAATTTTGTATGTGGCCAAATAACCAATCACATGTATGTAAAGTAATACAAAAATAAAAATATCCACACACGAGATTTTTAAGCGGAAACAAACTAGGCCACACTAATGACCTAAGAGAAAAACAAACTAGGACCACCTAACTATCCACTATAAAAAATAACTATCCAATTATAAGGCTAGGACTCAAACTAACCACCCAAGTAATGTCCCTAAGCAATCTACTTACAAGCAGTTACTTTCATCATAGTCTCTACAAGATAAGCATTCATAATTCTACAAGTGTTCCAACAAACTCGAGTTGAACAAGTTAATCGAACTCGCTCTACTATCACCTGAAAAGTTAGTACATAAACACAAGTACAAATATATGTCCTAGAGTATATTTAATAATGATCAGTCCTAACTAGTTCATTTAAACAATATATCAAATAGATCGAAAACAACAAACAACTCTAGAACAATCAGTTGAAGCATAAGTTCAATAAATATAACTTCTTTAAAGATAAATAATCAAACCAAATAATTATGATATGATACTAAAAATTATGTGACCCAATAATTCAAGAACAAAAATAAAAAAGAAGTTATAAGAACATTTGATTAAAATATCATAAATAAAATAGGCTTATTAATCAATCAAATACAACTATTAATGCTTGATAGATTAAATAAATAAAGAAGGCTAATGAATTATGATCTTATGTTTGAGAAACAAGAAAGAGAATAAAATATGAAGAAAATAAGCACAATATATCTTGTGTGGTTAGTTTCAAATGTATGCTTAGCTTTGTATTTATAGAATATTTTGAAGCACATTAGGTTAAAGTAAAATTATCATATTGTCTATAAAATCAGTTAAAACACATTTAAGAAATAAGGATAATACAATAAAATTCAATCCAAATTGTAATATAAATAAGTTTTAAAATATGATAATTGGTTGCTCGATCGATCAAATCAATATTTAATTAATTATTCAAGAAGTGAATCGATCTTGATCAATCAAGTAAATCTCTTGATTGGTCTAATCATGTGTTAAAATTAACTTACTCAGGTTATATTACTTAATCAATCTAGTCATTACTCAATCAATTATGTGGCCTAGTTTCACTTTGTCTCTATTGTGTCTAATATGCAACCTAACATGCATGGCAACATAAATATACTAGATATGTGACCATTGAGGCTTGACAGTTTCTTCAACTCAAAAAAATTCTTCTAAGACACACTTGGAATTAAAATTAAAATTATATGTTTTATTCACAAGTATCGCTAACACTCACATAACACCTTACAAAATTTCTCACCCCCAATCTAAAATCTCAGTTTTCCCCGATGTATCTAAATAGAAGAGAGAGAAAGAAAAGTTACCTTGCTAGTAATAGTGAAATGTGGAATTTTCAGCATTGGGTTCATAAAAATATAACTCAAAAATATTACATAATCAAACTAAAGTTAAGATGCCCAACAAAATACATAACAAAATTCCAAAATAAAAGAAAAATTATATCAAATACTAATAATTAAAAAATAATGAAAATGAAAGAAAAAAAACTAAACTACAAATTGGAAAATCAAATAAATAACTAAGTTTGTGTAGCTCTAGTTCTTTTTGTCCTCTGGTGTGACTTCTTCAACTACTTTTGGTGGCCTAAAGATAAAGTTGTCACCTAGATACTCTAATGCTCCCCCTAACTACTACAGTAGTAACTAGATTGAGCGAATTGCAATTGTTGCATCTCATAGATAGTATTCATATAATTAAACTGAAAACGCATGTGTCTATTGAGCCACTCTTATTGTTGTGTTTGATAGGCCTCTACTTTATTAACCTTTTTCTTGTAACTTATCAAACCTATCCTTTAAAGGTGTCCTTGAAGAAGAGGTTTTTTTGTTGGCTTGGGAAGTTATAGTTCCACTTGTGAGGCTTGCCATATATGCCAAGGTTAATAGGTCATCGAGTTGAAATAGAATATCACTGGTAGGAATTCTCACCCCAAGTCTAGCATAAAGTGTTGTAATGAGTTATGAAAAGAAACAATTAATTCGATGATTATTCATTGTCAATCTTATTATTTGATTAATAATTACCCCGACCTCAATGCTTTTAGATTTTTGGATTGCGAAGAGTAATAGAAGCCTTTCTTTATTATTTGTACTATAATGCTTAGTATCAATTTAGTGTAGAAGAAATATTGTTAAACACTATAGATGTTTATTAATTCTTTAACATCAAATTATTTATGCTTTTCATTTGTAATATCCCACTTTGATCCACTTAATGTTTAGCTCTCTAACACTTCTTCATAATCTATATGCTCTAAATAAGCCTTATACCCCCTTAAGTTATATCCATCATATCATAGTAAAAATTAATGATGAATGCACTAAAAGGTACAAATATCCCCCTTACCATAGTCCTATCATTAACAAATTCAGACATATTAGCATAAAATTCTCTCATAATAGACACAATAATAACTTCATGACTCTTTACTAATCTTCTCCGTCCTAAGTTTTCTATTACATTTGAAATAGTCTAAGACTTGGTATGAAACCAAAGTAATGAGATACTGATTTCTAAAACACTCGTCCCTATAAGAAGCGAAATACAGAAAATAACAACAATAGTAATAATCTTAAACTAAAAGTAAATAGTAATAATTAATTAAATCAAATTTGGTAACAAAAAAGATCATGAAAAAATAACTAGGAATACTTAATCCCCCAATTTTCTAAACATGTGAATCGCTAAAATCCCCCCAATATAATTATCAATTAATTACATGATCAATTGAATCTATCCTAACATGTATTCCTCTCTCAAGTAAATTACACATCATATAATAATTAATTTAATCACACTCTCATGGTAATTAAATTTCATACTATTCATTAAGTTCATCAATTATGGATCACATTCATAAGAATTATACATCTCTGCTTAGAAACTATACACGTTGTTTAATCAAGACAAATAAATAAATAATTTTCTCAAATCTATTTAATTGCCTCTATAGATAAATTGTTGGCCAAACAATTAATAATATACAAATCAGATTAAATAATATAATTATAATTATAATTAGGGTAAAATATTAGATTATCACATGGTGAAAATTGGGTTCATAAGATCCCTAAATTAATAAATTAACTACACATAATTGTGTTCATAAAGCTAATGTTTTTCTCTCTTTTTAGCTCCAAAAATTGACCAAAATTATACTAATTTAGACCACTTAGGGTTTATAGGGTGATTAGGGGCTTAAAAATTACTCAAGTGTGATCTGAACAATCAAATCAGATTCAAATCAAGGGTTACGATCAAAACAAGCAAAAATGACAACACTAGCCAATAACGCTGCGACATGTGGCATCAAGAATTCACTAGGTAACTTAGAGCATGACGCGTGGTAGCAAAGATCGGTCAGATTCAATGCTCATTGAGTCAACACCAAGGGGCGCACGAGTGGAACATGTAAAGCAACCGTGTGCGACACGTGATAGATCGGGTTGACCAATCTCCAAACTCGGATTAAACGCCATGCTAATAGGTGGCGAGCGGTTCGTCCTCCTTACACATAGCGTAACTTGATTTGTTGTTCCTACTTTCGTGGAATATGCATGGCTTACTCAGTCAGCTCATTTGCTTGCGTGGGATGCCATGTGGCAACTCTTGATTGGCCTTGGTTAAAAATTTTAGAAAAATTCCCAAAATTATATTTTCACACATTTTCACTAAAAAGTTTATATTTTAATACTTTTGTACTTAAAGATACTATTTGTTAAATAAAACAAGTAAATATTAAGGAAAAAGTGTGCTAATAACTCTATTTTCATAGAATCATCACACCCCCAAACTTAAATCTTTGCTTGTCCTCGAGTGAACCAAGGTATAACTAAATAAAATAACTTTGGTATTATATTAATAAATATACTTCTATTAGTACATGCATATTTCACGAAAACTATCTCTTTCAAAAGTCGTACAATCTTGCGATAAGAAGGTTCACATATTTATCAATCAACATTCCATCAATACAAGGATATGCATGGTCTTTGACAAATTGATTAGTGTGTGTGTGTTATGCACATGATATCATCCAATGCACTCATGAAATCAACCTATATGAGTATGCTAATCAATTCAATCTTAGAGCAAGTCTTATAAGTCTATTTTTCACATCTTTCTCCACTAATATAAATATTCACTTAGCTAAAGATCAATAAGGAATTTACATGGTTGTAATGTAAGGCTTAGGTGGAGGGTCGATAAATGAAGACACTTAGGCTCTTTCCACACCTTAGCTTTCTTTTTGTTTATCATGTACTTTTTAATTGCAATTGAGCTTTAACTTGATGTTTCAATGGACCCTCTTTTGACATTCTTTTCATATTCTTTTTTTTCACATTTTTTTTATAGCTTCACAACACCCCCAAACTTATTTTCAATTCTATTTTATTTTCTTTAGAGGGATAATTGTGTTGTGAGTTTCCTCTTCTTGTTTTCTTTTTTTATAGGGTGCATTACATTTCACCTTACTCTAAAGCACAATACATGATTGCATTTTTTTCTTTTTCATACAAGCTAAAGGTGCAAGGGTAAAGGTAATGCTTACTAGTTAGGCATTAAATGTGGCTTAAAGATATGAAAGGCTCAATTGATTCAAAGAAGACCTAAATCATTTCTCTTGATAAATACTATTTAGGATTTCACCTCAAGGTATGATCAAATAGATTCTAAAACTTGGTAGATCTCATTGACTGTTGTATGTTTTGCAACACACATAAATCGTGCAAGTATACACGGTCACAAGTAATAAAGATTTGTAAGAAAAGTATCGTTCCCACGAGGATTTGTTATTATAGTTTGTTGAGTACTAAAATTGTATCTCTCTGATTTTATCCAAAACAATCGTTTATTGAGAAAAAGGTAAAAAGAAAATAAGAGAACTCTAGGATTGCAATTTTTCACCAAACTAATCCACTCAAATCATATTATTTTCTTTTAATTTATATTTTTTAGTACATTTAATTTGTCAACCAAAAACTTCTTTTTTTCACAATGTTGAAACATGGGCGTAATCCTGCACTCTCGCACTCATGATAACATGCCACGTGTCGGAATATGATTTGCTTAGATATTAGTGGGACACGTGGCAGGTTCTTATTCTGTAAAAACTGAGGATGAACGCTGCTTCCATAACCCGCGTCACACACGATTGTTACACGAACGGTTAAGTGCACGACAGCTTGGTTCCACGCGCTTCAATCTGGACCATTCAAGAGATCCAACGGTCAGCGATGCGCCTTGGGGAAATCTGCGCAGCCGACATGTGGGTCCCACTCTGCACGCCGGCCTGCGCGGCAGGTGGGCCCCACTGGCATGCCAAGCCGTGCGAGAAATACAGGGCACACACTTGTGTCTCATTTGGATTGCACTAGCCAAATCTGGATCGTTGTTTTGGTGATCCAACGGTGGGTGATGGACGTCGTGATTTGTGCGAGTGCGATTCTTTTCCTGCGCAGAAAATTCAAATTTTTTTAATTCTATTTTGACCCACAAATATATTTCAAATTACATTTTCAACTTTGTTTAATTGCAATCCAACCCTTTTAGTAATTTAAATTAAATTTTAAACTTTTAATAACTGAAATTAAGCCCGATTTTAATTTAAATTATATTTTCAACTTTTATAAATTGCAATTAATAACTCTTTTATTTAAAATTCTATTTTTGGGTACAAATTAGCATTTAAGTACGTTTTGGATACAATTTACTTAATTTTATTAAAATATATAAAAAACAGTAAATACTAATTTATTAAACTAAAATTATCTAAAAATACAGAGAACATAGCATTTATAATCAATAAAATAGGTGAAATAACTATATAAAATACAGTTATCATTGACTCATACAAATCATTACAAATTTTCTCTCAATAAAAATACCAAAATCAATAATGAACATGTGTATAAAAATTTGAATCAATCCAATCAAAACTAGCAAGCATATCACATGATTAATGCAAATATGTTACACTGTTATCCTAGCCATGACAACCAATTTATATCATTGAGTTCATATGTTTCATATCAATCATGCATGCATTTATTTTCCATATATTTATCAATTTCTACCCAAATCATGATTAAAAACATCCTAAAAATTTAAAGTGCATGGTAAAAGAAAAATATAGAGAATGAAGGGTACTCCCTCAAACTTAAATTACACATTGTCCCCAATATGCATATATAAATATGAAAAGAAAAGAAAACTCCCTTAATCATGGCAAACCACATCTTTCGCTAAAATGCTCATTCTTGATGTGTCATTGCTATCCACATTTATTCACCTACAAAACAAAAACAATGAAAAAATAAGTAAAATAACGTTGGGTTGCCTCCCAACCAGCGGCACATTTAACATCCTTGACTAGACGGTCATATCAAGTTCTAAGGCACATTCCTTTATTTCCATTTACTTTTGAGTTTGGTTGGAAATAGTTTGAGTCTTGATTTGTTCAACAATACCTTATGCTTTGGTTTATAAATACGGTGCTCAATTCTCTTCTTATGTCATATTTTTGTTTTCTTTTTGAACTTTTTGGCATTCTTATAAGCACTCCATCATAACTCATCCAATTTATGTATTTCTAATAGCTTTTTCACCTCTCCATTGGACTCTTTCACTTTCATACTTGACTGGGGAAACGAGGGTAAAAGTGTAAGGTCTAAACATGGTGGCTCTTTAGTTAATGGTTTGAGCTTAGATCCTATCTCAAAATTTTCCATAATTTCCGTTCATACACACACGAGAGTCACATCCTCCAAAAATTTCACTTAGTCCACAATATCAACTTTCGATGCCATACTTTCAAAGTTAAAACATGTTGAATTGTTTTTGGGTGAGTTTATATCCTTGTTCATAGCATCATGTGTAACAGTCTTAGGTGTGGGAGACTCAACAAATTCTTTCAAGCTATTCCTACAATCATTAACATTTATCCTTAAACATTCATTAGTATTATCAATATCAGGGGGTTCAAATTCTAAAAACATTAAATATTACTTGTTCATCTTGCACTCTCATTGTAAGTTCACCTTTTCGTACATCGATTAGTGACCTTCCAGTTGCTAAGAATGGATAAGCAAGTATGATAGGAATGTCACGGTCCTCTTCCATGTCTAGCACAATGAAGTCTGCTGGAAAGATGAATTTGTCTACTTTTACTCAAAAATCTTCTACCACACCCCGACGTCTCTTAATCGATCTATCTATCATTTGTAATGTTACCAAAGTAGGTTTTGCTTTACCAACCCTTAATCTCTTGAAGACCGATAATGGCATAAGGTTAATGCTAGAACTCAAGTCACATAGTGCCTTGCCAAAACGGATGTTCCCAATAGTGCAAAGGATGTCAAAACTACCTAGATCTTTTCCATTTTGTGGTATTTTTCTATAAGGATGGCACTACAACCTTCAATCAAGGTTATTGTTTCATGATCTCCAAGCCTCATTTTTTATAGTATATCCTTCATGAATTTGGCATAAGACTACATTTGTTCAAGTGCCTCTACAAATGGTATATTTATGTACAGCTTCTTGAAGAATTCCATAAATTTTGAAAACTACGTATCTGACTTTTGCTTTTATAGTGTTTAGGGGAAAGGAATATTGGGTTTGTAGAGGTTTCTCTTTTTTGGTTGAATTATTTCTTTTTCAGTACTCTCTTTATTCTCTATTTCCTCCTCATCCTTCTTAGGCTCTAGTTCCTCATTATTATTTTGGGTACCATATTCCTCCTCTAAATTTTTACCAGTCCTCAAGTCTATGGCGTTGCAATGGTCCTTATATTCTCTTCTTGGGTTTACAATTGTGTCACTTTGAAGGTTATCTTGAGACCATTGACTTATAGCCTAAGTAAGTTGCCCCATTTGGTTCTCCAAATTTTGAATTGAAGCTTCTTGAGTTGACACTTTCGTATTAAATGATTGGATGAAGTCTTTCATCATCTCCATAAAGGCATTTGTATTGTCCTTAATAGGTGGCTTCTTTTCTTGGGCTTGTAATTGTTGTGGTTATTGGAAACTAGATGGTGGAAATAATTGATAGTTGAATTGATTACCACCCTCATTGTTGTTATTCCAAGAGAAATTTAGATGTTGTCTCCATCCTGGGTTATATGCATTTGAGTATGGATCATTGTTTTAGTTCACATTACTCATATAAAATATTGATTCAAGATTATATGTACAACTATCAAACAAATGGGCTTCATCACAAAACACACACAACACCCTTGAATCTTAGACCTGGTTTTATAGTCGATGGTGAGTTTTGACCCTTCAAAAGATTTACCAAAGATGACACTTTAGTTGTAAGTGTCATAATATCATTTACCTCATGCATTCCACCTATTCTTCATGTAGCTATAATTTCGTTCATTGACCATTAATAATTATTGCTAGCCATTTTCTACTCTATGCTTCTAATATAACTAAAGGATATGTCTAAATTGAAAATAAATAATAAATTAAAATTAAAAAAATAAACAACTAAATAAATAAATTAAAGTTAAAATAAATTAACTAAAATTAATAAATAAGTCAGTAGAAGAAAATAAGTAAATTAAAATTAAAATTAGAGTAGAGAAAAATAAATTAAGACAAATAACTAAAATAATAAAAATAAAAAATTATTAATTTCTAATATTTATAATCCCTCGCAACGGTGCCAAAAAATTGATCGCCACACACGAAGTATAAGCAATGAATATGCAAGTATATGTATCGCAACAAGTAATATAATAATACGAAAATATCATTCCTACGGAGATTATTTCATTATAAACTAATTTTTAAAACTAAAAAATAAAAATCATTTTTTTTGTGTTTTTATATTTTAAGGAAGAAAATTTAAAATAACTAAAAGTAAATAGCAATAATTAATTAAATTAAATTTCGTAACAAAAAAATATATAAGAAAATAACTAAGAATATTTAATCCCCCAATTTTCTAAACATGAGAATCGTTATAATCCCCTCAATATAATTATCAATAAATTACATTATCAATTGAATCTAACTAGCATGTACTACGTTCTCAAGTAAATTACACACCATATAGTAATTAATTTAATCACACTCTCATGTCAATTAAATTGCATACTACTCATTAAGTTCATCAATTATGGATCACATACATAAGAATCATTCATCTCTGCCTAGAAACTATACATGTTATTTAATCAACACAAACAATTAAATAATTTTCTCAAATCTTTTTAATTGCCTCTATAGATAAATTGTTGGCCAAACAATTAATAGCATACAAATCAGATTAAATAATATGATTAAATTATAATTATAATTGGTGTAAAATATTATATTATCACATGGTGAAAATTGGATTCATAAGATCCCTAGATTAATAAATTAAATGCACATAATTGTGTTCATAAAGCTCATATTTTTCATAAAGCTCATATTTTTCATAAAGAAAGACATAAAATTTGATAAAGAAAAGAGTAAAAGAAGAAATACAATCAATCTCTTGAATTGTAGTGTTAATCTCCTCTTGAATCTGCACCAAAATTGTGTCCCCTCTTGAATTTTTCTCTTTTTTTAGCTCAAAAAATTGACCAATATTATGCTAATTTAGGCCACTTAGGGTTTATGGTGTGATTAGGGGCTTAAATATTGCTTAGGTGCAATTTGGACCTTTAGAGAAGATTCAGATCAAGGGTTACGATCAAAACAAGCAAAAATGACAACACCAGCCAATAACAACGCGACATGTGGCATTAAGAATTCACTGGGAAAATTAAAGTAGGACGTGTGGTAGGGGAAATCATTCAGATTCAACGCTCGTTGAGTCAGCACCACATGGCGCAACATGATTCGTAGAATTGATTGGTGTGGTGCACGGGTGGAACGCGTCATGCAATCGAGTATCGCCACGTGGCAAATTGGGTTGACCAATCTTTGAACTTGGATTGAACGTCATACTAACATATGGTGAGTGGTTCATCCTTCTCATATACGACATAATGTGATTCGATGTTCCTACTTGTATGGCTTGCCTAGTCAGCTCCTATATGTTAAAAATTCATAAAATCCCAAAAAAATCACAAAATATTTGAAAAATTATATTTTCACCTTTTTCCCTAAAAAGTTTATATTTTAATATTTTTGGCCATACAAAAACTATTTATTAAATAAAATAAGTAAATATTAAATAGAAAAGTGTGCTAATGACTCTTCTTTTATATAATTATCAATTAACAAGCTACACAAATAAGAAGTAAAGCATACTAAACAAAATAAGCAATTTTCTAATCCGAGTCCAAATCCTATATGTGGTAATATACAATATTGGCTCTTATTGTAATCATAACAAAACATATCATTCAAACAAAATCCTCTAACAAGGTAAGCCAACATAGAACTTCTATCTATGTGATAACATCCTCGAGTTACTTATAGCAACTATTCGGTAGCAAATAATTCACTAAACAATAAAAGAGATATAACCTTGATAGAAATAAAACCACCAATACCTCTATCAATTGAGACCTTTATCCAAACTACCTATTGTTACCATCGCTTCTTGCCTCTGTAACGACTTGGTCCGACACAAAAGTCGACTCTTCTCAAAAGCCAACACTACTCAATATAGTGTGATTAGTAATAGAAGATCAATAAAGTGCATTATGTGAACAATCAAACGTGAGGACCACCTTCAACCATGAACCATCAACTACCAATATAAGAAACATATTCAACCACACATCGTACACAACCAAATTGGGAATTACATTCAACCACTAATATGAGAACTCAAACACTATAGCCCAACCCACTCTTAAAGTGTTATTCTCACAAACTTCATAAAATAGCAAACCACACTATTTTACACTCACATAAAGCGTATTATAATTATCGAAAACACATTCAAGATAATTAGTGAATATGAAATTTGAATTGATAGAATTTCAGTAGGATTTTCTAATTAATGCCACAATTAAGATGGGGTATTTATAGAAAACCACCAATGGCCAATCAACTTAATCATGGCCCCATCAATAAGGGGATATAACAACGGCCCTATTGAGGTGTACAAAAATCCCATTTTTTTATCCAAAAATTACCAAGTAATTGTTCATAAATACCCATACCAAAATCGAACCAAAAATCATCACTCATAACCTTACATATATACTAAGAAACTAACCTCGTAGTATGTGTAAAATATTCTTTCAATCATAATGTACCTTACTTCCAAACACATAAAGGTGCTTAATATTAGATTTCTTTCCATCCATAAGCTCATACAAAGACTGACAAGTCCTAGGAATTAAGAAGCAATGATTTAGCATATAACAAGAAGCATTAATAGTTTTAGCCCAAAAATGCTTCTCCAAGTTTTTGTTGGTCAATATGACCCTAGCCATCTCTTGGATAACTTTATTCTTCCTTTCAACTATATCATTCTATTGAGGGATCTTAGGAGCTAACAACTCATGTTGAATACCTATTTCATCACAAAAGGAACTAAAACAAATTATTTTCCATAGTCACTCCTTATTTTGATGATGGTACTAATGGACTCAAATTTCTCACTTTGTAGTTTGATGTAGCGAGTTATGAACATATCAAAAGCTTCAGTTATTTCTCTTAAAAACAAAACCCATGTATATCTAGAGAAATCATCAAAAATTACCAAGATATAATTTCTCCCAACAATGCTAGCAGTTTGCATAGAACTTGTCAGATTCATATGAAAAATTTGAAGAGGTCTTGTGGTAGACAGATGTTGATTCTTCTTATGTTGGCTCTTACTTTGCTTCCCAAATGACAATGATGACACACATGTTTAGGAAGATTGGAATTAGTTGAATGATCTCTAACAATTTTAAGGCTTGGGATTTTTTTCAACAATTTGTAGTTGATGTGACCTAACCATTAATTCCAAAGTTCTTTAGCACTTAGACTCAACCCGTTACACACCTTCTTAGGAGGACTACCTATACAATAATAGTTGTCTTTTGATCTTATGCCTTTGACCAGATTATTTCTTGAATCATCACATACAATGCAATCCTTTTGAGTGAACTTGATTGTGTACTTGTTATCACTTATTTGACTAATGTTGATGAGATTAGCCTTGATTCCTACCATGTAAAGAGCATCCTTGAGTTCAAGAATTCAAAGAGCATTGATAGATCCACTACCAGAAATTAATGCCTTATTTCCATCACCAAAAGAAATTGATCCATCATTAGTGAGAATTAGTTTGGTGAAGAAGGATTTGTCTTTAGTTATGTGTCGGAAGCATCCACTACAATTGGATGCTTGAGCCTTTATGGCAATATGGACCACATTACAATTGAGATTCTGATCATTAAGATTATTACGAAGGGAGGACTTAAAATCTTTGAAAAGAATAGTTGCTTTATTTTGCAAAAACACGGATTCATTAATCAAAGTGATAGAAAGATTCAACAATTCTTCTATATGACTCAACATATTCCTATCATAGCCTAGAGAATATTTATGAAATTTAGAGGAAGAGAAGAAGCCATAGTTGTTAAATATAAGAGAGAGATAAGCTCTATGTACGTAAGGGATCAATAGTGCTCTCATATTCAAAAATCTCAACAGTAGGAAAAGGTTCCTAAATAACAGTTGTAGTAGAGGGAGTATCCTTAAGTTTTAAAAACTTGTCAAAATAAGTATTCCCAATAGACCACTTTTGAAAAACTTCACAAAATTCTTTAATTTTTCTCTTAGAGTCCACTACTTAAAGTAAAGAGTCTTAGCCATTTCATGCTTTTCTAGTAAGTTTGATTCAATAAATTTGACTTTTGTAGTATCAACATCAGCACATGCTTGAAGCTTATTCAATTCAGTATCACAATCATCCAATAAAGACTCAAGAAGAGCCTTTTCATCTTTTAAGTTGCATACATCTTTCTTAAGTTTAGAGATAACATCATAATTATAAGACAAGGACTCCAGAATATATTGGCCTTTAAAGGCTTCAAATTCTCTATCCTGGATTGTCTTTTCAAGCTGACTTACTTAAGTGAGACACTTATTATTATCACGAAGGAGAACTTGAAGTGATTTAATGTGGTTATCAAACTTCATCTTCAAGTTGTTCACTTCCTTTTTCACTATCTATAGAGAGATTAAGCAATTCACCATAGAGGTCCAAATGCTCCTTATCCTTTTCAGTTATGTTGTTGTAAATCTGGGGCATAACTTTCTTTAACTTGAGATTTCTATACACAGGTTGGTCACAAGATTATTGAAGAGAAAAATTATCATTATCACCTGTATTTTTCCAATATGAAGAGTTAGAAGGGATAGTCTCTTAGTGGGAACCCATTAGAGCAAAGTAATCAAAAGTAGCAAACACTATCTTTTATAAAGTAAACACATCCATCTGAAAAGAGAACCCCATCATATTTATTTTCCAAGAAGCCCCAAGCTTCCTTAGAAGTAGTAACTTTGAGATTAGAATTCATGAGAAGATGTAATCCTTAACAATTTAGATTGCTAAGACGAAGCTTCTATTTGTTCTATACAACAATGGGCTTGGGTTCAACAACACCAACCTTTGTAATGTGCACAAGGAATGTCCAACAATTCTTAATTAAAGACCAAACATTATTGTTTGTAGATCTCAAGTAGGAACACATTTGAGATCTCTAGTAAAAATAACACAAGCCATTGAATTGAGGAGGCTCACTAACCAAGCCTTCCACATTATTCTTCATAAAAGATTAATAGAATTAAACATAAATAAAGGGGAAAGGATCAACACCAATGTAGTTAAGCTCAAAAATGGTATATTTTCTTTGATACTAATTGAAAGAGCTTGAGATCCAATACGCAACCAGAGTAAGAAGATACTCACTCTTAAAGGATTCGCCTAACAAGTAGCAAATAAATAGAAAATAACAATAGTGGTAATTATCTTAGACATATAGTTTATTTACGCTTATATAAAATATATTCACAACCTAGACAAATAGAAAGTAAAGCATACTAAAAAGAAATAAGTAATTTTCCAATAAGAATCCAAATCCTTATATGGTAACATACAATATTAAGACTCATAACAAAGCTTATCATTCAAATATAATCATTTAACGAGGTTGACCCACATATATCCCCTATTTACGTAGTAACATCCTCCAGTTTCCTATGGAAATCACTCCATAGAAAACAAATCCAGCAAGTAATAAAATAGATAGAACTTTGATAGAGATAAAACTACAAATACCTCTATTAGTCGGGTGATAAGTATTATTTTATACCAATTTTTATATATCAATTCTTTTATATTTATATCTATTTTATTATTATAACAAGTTTATTTTGTATTTATTGAAAAATATGGATCTTTTAGAGTTTTTGGAAATTTTCAAAGATTTTAATGGATTTTTTATGATTTTTATTTGACAAGTGATGACTCTATGGAAGTAGAGTAATCAATGTACTTTTTTGCTTAATATTTACATGTTTTTATTTAATAAGTAGTATTTTTAGGGTTAAAAATATTAATGTATAAACTTCATAGTGAAAAAATAATTTTTGGGATTTTTGTGGACTTTTTACACAGGACCAATTAGAATCTGCCATATGGTTCCCACATAAGCAGAGGCATTGATGGATCAAGTCACATGGACAACATGCAATCAAAACATGTGAATCAGGCAAATCTATATGTATAGAGAGACGCAATACCTCACCACATGTCAACACGGTGTTCATCAAAACTACATCTTGTTTGGTCAATGACGTCGACATACATCTTTACCTAATTCGTCTAGCCATTCTACCCATGCACCACGCCATTCGTAACCAAAAATCATGTTGTACCGCATGTAGCTAACTCAGTATGCGTTGAGTAAACCAATATTCCCATCCCACACGTCGTGCTATAATTCACCTATTGAATTCTGTGTACCACCTGTAGCTCTCCCATTAGATGGAGCTGTTAGCTTTGCTCGTTTTGGATCTCAACCCTTTTATCTGAAGTTCATCTGGCAATCTAGATTCTATCTGAGCTATATTTAACTCCCTAATCACCCCATAAACCCTAAGGAGCCATAATAAAAATTGTTTGCATTAGTTTTGGAGCTAAAAAATATATATAGAAAATTCAAAAGGAGAAAAAATTTCGGTCATATTTAAGAGGAGATTGGTACTACAATTTAATAGATTAATTGTATTTCTTCTTTTACTCTTTTATTTATCAATTTTTATGTCTTTCTTTATGAAAAATATGAGCTTTATGAAAAAAAATTATGTCTATTTAGTTTATTAATCTAGAGATCTTATGAACCCAATTTTCAACATGTGGTGATCTAATATTTTTCCCCAATGATTTTAATTTAATTATATTATTTAATCTGATTTATATACTATTAATGTTTTATCAACAATTGATTTATAGAGGCAATTAAATAGATTTAAGAGACTTATTTAGTTATTTGTCTTGAATAAATAACATGCATTATTTTTAGGTAGATATGTATGACACTTATGTATGTGATCCATAATTAATAAACTTAATCAGTAATATACAATTTAATTGACATGAGAGTATGATTAAGTGAATTACTATATGATGTGTAGTTTACTTGAGATAGAAATACATGCTATATTAGATTCAATTGATCATGTAATTGATAGATAATTATATTAGAGGGGTTTTCGTGAATTACAAGTTTAGAAAATTGAGAGATTAAGTATTCCTAAATAATTTGTTATATATCTTCTTAGTTATCAAATCTCATTTAAATAATTATTGCTATTTATTTTTAGTTCTTTTAATTTTATTTTCTTAAAATATAAAAACACAAAAAATTGATTTTTATTTATTTTTAATAATTATTTTGTAATAATATAATCTCCGTGAAAACAATATTTTTTTTATTTTTATATTACTTGTTATGATACACGTACTTCCTTATTCATTGCGCACAATTCGTGTATCAATCGAGTTTTTGGCGTCGTTGTCGGGTATTATAAATATTATAAATTAATTTTTTATTTTATTTTAGTTATTTTTTTAATTTATTTTCTTTATTTAATTTTTTTTGTTATTTATTTTTATTTACTTATTTATTTATTTTAGTTATTTGTCCTTATTTATTTTTCATAGTTGTAATTTATTTATTTATTTTTAATTTAGACATCTCTTTGAATGCTATAAGAAATACAATTTAGTATATTGCAAGAGTAGAGTCTATAAGGGAGAAATTTTACTTTTAAATCCCAAAATCGAGCATACTTTGATATCAATAAGAAAACTAGAAGTTGTCACCCAAGTAGAAAAAAATGGTTAATCCATTAGAAATAAACAATAATGAGCTAAATTTAAAAAACCAGATACATTTGTTGGATGATACGGATAGAGATATAAATGAATATACAAGATTTATGTTGGAAGGGTTGAATCCAAGTATTACAAGGCCAAACATTCAAGCTAATCAGCTTGAATTAAAGGAGTAATGTTCAAATACTATAAACAGTTGGACAATTTAGCGGATTACCAACAATGAAATGAAGAGGCATTTAGGCTTAGATTGTTCCCTTACTCTTTGCAAGACCATACTTGAGCTTGGCTAAACTCTTTGCCACCTGATTCCATTAGTAATTGGAATAATTTGGTAGAAAATTTCTTGATGAAATATTTCCCACCAACAAAGAATGCCAAGCTTAGAAATGACATTACCTCCAATCAAAAATATGAAGGAAAATATTTATACGTTAATGGAGACTTTATATAATTGATACAATGCTCAAACAAGAACCAATGTTGATGTATCGTTAATGGATATTTTCTAGCCAAATATTACAATCAAGCTTACGATTTACTTGAGAAAATGGCTAGCAATAACTATCAATGGCCAATGGATAGAATGCTATCCACCAAAAAAGTAGCTGGAATGCATGAGGTGAACAATGTCACAGCACTTACAACTCAAGTGACATCTTTAGTGAATCCATTGAAGGGTAAAAACTCACTAGCGAGTATAAACAAGGTCTAAGATTCAAAAGTGTCTTATGTGTTTTGTGGTAGATCCCATTTGTTTGATAATTGTCCATATAATCTTGAATCAGCATTTTATGTGGATAATGTGAATCGAAAAAATAACCCAATAAGGAGCCAACATCTAAGTTTCTCTTGGAATAACAACAATTAAGGTGGTAATCAATTCAACCATCAATCATTTACACCACATGGTTTCCAACAACCACAATAATCAAAAGCCCAAGAAAAGAAGCCACCTATTGAGGATAATACAAATTCGTTAATGGGGATGATGAAAGACTTCATCCAATAAGTAAATACAAAAGTGTCCATTCAAAAGGCTTCAATTCAAAATTTAGAGACTTTAATGAGGCAACTTGCCTAGGCTATAAGCCAAATGCCTCAAGTTAACCTTTAAAGTGACACAATTATAAACCCAAGAAGAGAAGGTAAGGAGCATTGCAATGTCATAGCCTCGAGAAATGGTAAAACTCTAGAGGAGGAACATGTGACTCAAACAGATGAAGAGGGAAATAAGACTCAAAAGGATGAGGAGGAAAATAAGACTCAAAAGGATGAGGAGGAAAATAAGACTCAAAAGGATGAGGAGGAACATAGGAGTCAAAAAGATGAGGAGGAATGGGGAGGAATTAGTGGAAAATAGAGTAATAGAAAGGAAATAATTCATCCAAAAAAGAGCAACCCCTAAAAACCCATCATTCCTTTCCCTCAAAGACTACAAATGAAAAATTCAAATACACAATTTTCAAAATTCCCAAAAGTCTTCATGAAACTGTACATAAACATATCGTTTGTAGATGCACTTAAACAAATGTCTTCTTATGCCAAATTTCTATATGACTTCCTATTTAAGAAAAGGATGTTTGGAGATAATGAAATAATAACCTTATTTAAAGGTTGTAGTGTCATCCTTGCTAGAAAACTACCCTAAAAACTGAAAGATTTGGGTAGCTTCCTTACACAATTGGGAACATCCATTTTGAGAAAGCATTATGTGACTTAGGTTCAAGCATTAACCTTATGACATTATTAGTCTTTCAAAACTTGAGGATTAGTAAAGCCAAACCCACTTCAATAAAATTACAAATGGTAGTAGGTTAATTAAGAGACCATAGATATGGTAGAAGTTATGCTAGTAAAAGTAGACAAGTTCATATTGATAAAGTTTTTAAACCATCCGAGCCCCCTCATATTAATAATGTTAATGAATACTTTAAGATAAATGTTAATAATTGTGACGAAAACTTAAAAAAATCTATTGAGTTTCCCACATTTAAGACTGTTACACATGATGCTATGAACAAGGACACAAACTCACCAGAAAAAAACTCAACCGATTTTAACTTTGAAAGTATGGAATCAAAAGTTGATATTCTGAACTGTGTGAACTTTTTGGAAGATACGCCTCTCATGTGTGTATCAAAGGTGTTTATGGACAGTTTTGAGATATGATTTAAGCTCAAACCATTTATTGAAGGGCCACTAAGGTTAGACCTAACAACTTTACCCTACCATCCCCAATCAAGTGGGCAAGCAAAATAGTTTAACAGATAGGTGAAAAGGATGTTGAAATTACATAAATTGGATGAGTTATGGTGGAGTGCTTATAAGAATGCCAAAAAGTACAAAAAGATAACAAAAATATGGCATGATAAGAGAATTGAGCATCGTGTTTTTAAACTAGAACATAAAGTATTATTGAACAAATCAAGACTAAAACTATTTTTGAGCAAACTCAGAAGTAAATGGACACAAAGAGATGTACCTTAGGACTCCATAGGACCTTCTAGTCAAGGATGTTAAATGATTAGCTAGTTGGGAGGTAACGTAATGTTATTTTACTTATATTTTTATTGTTTTTCATTTGTAGGTGAATAAATATGGAGAGCAACAGCGCAACAAGATTGAATAGTTCAAACAACAGATGTGGTATGCCAAGACTAAGGGAAATTTCTTTCCTTTTATTTTTTCATATTTATATGTGCACATTGGGGAAATATGAAATTTTAAGTTTGGGGCAGAAAAATTCATTCTCTACTTTAGTATTTAGTATGTATTTTCAATTTTTAGTAAAAACAATTTAGGATGTTTTCAATCATGATTTGGGTAGAAATTGATAAATATATGAAAACTAAATTCATGTATACTTGATTTGAAACAAATGAACTTAATGATAAAAATTGGTTGTTGTGACTAGGATAATATATGTAACATGTTTGTTAAGATACTTACATTAATCATATGATATGCTTGTTTATTTTTGATTGGATTGGTTCAAATTTTAATTCACATATTCATAATTGAGTTTGGTGTTCTTATTGAGAGAAAAATTGTAATGAGTTATGCGAGTTGATTAGATCCACCATATTTGAGAATCTATTTGATCATCCCTTAATATGAAATTCTGATTAGTATTTAGCAAGAGAAATAATGTAGGCATTATTTAATCGATTGAGACTTTAAAGCTAACCATTGGTAATATTTGTAGTCACCCATTTGATCCTAACAAAGAACCTTTCATATCTTTAAGCCATAGTTTATGCCTAACCAATAAGCATTATCTTAACCCTTGCACCTTTAGCTTGTATGGAAAAAAATGCAATCATATTTTATGCTATAGAGTGAGGTGAAATGTAATGCACCCTATACAAATAAGAGAGAAAAAAACTCACAACGCAATTATCCTTCTAAAGAAAAAGAAAATAAAATTGAAAATAAGTTTGGGGGTGTTGTAAAATTACAAAAAAGAAAAAGAAAAAAACATGTGAAATACAAGAATATGAAAAGAATGATAAGAAAAGGTGCACTAAAATATCAAGTGAAAGCTCAATTGCAATTAAAAAGTGCATAATGGTTGTAGAAAGAGTATAAATGTCTTCATTTATCGACCCCTACATAAGCCTTAAATTGCAAGCACGTACAGTTCTTATTGATCTTTAGCTAAGTGCATATTTATATTACTGGAGAGGGATGTAAAAAATAGACTTATAAGACTTGTTCTAAGATTGAATTGATTAGCATGCTTATATAGGTTGATTTCATGTGTGTATTGGATGATATCATGTATAGCACACACACACAAATCAATTTGTTAAAAACCTTGCATATCCTAGTATCGATGGAGCATTGATTGATGAATATCTGAACCTTCTTATCATAGGATTGTAAGACTTTTGAGAGGGATTGTTTTCGTGAAATATACATGTATTATTGAAGTATATTTATGAATATAATACCTATGTTATTTTATTTAGTTATACTTGGCTTTACTTGAGGACAAGCAAATAGTAAAATTTAGGGGTGTGATAACTTTATGAAAGTAGAGTTATGAATGTATTATTTTACTTAATATTTGCTCGTTTTATTCAATAAGTAGTATTTTTAGGGTTAAAAATATTAAAATATAAACTTCATAGTGAAAAAGGATGAAAATATAATTTTTATAATTTTTTTGGATTTTTCAGGAATTTTTTATGAATTTTTAACGTAAGATCAATCAGAAACTGCCATGTGCATGCCACGTAAGCAGAGGCGCTGAAGGATTAAGCCATGTGGACAACATGCAATCAAAGTAGTTGAATCACGCAAAGTAGCGTGTACAAAGTGACATAGTGCCTCAAGACGTGTCATCACGGTGTTGATCTCGACTATGTCTCGCTTAGTCAACGAGGTTGCCAAGTATCTTCACCTGATTTGTCTAGCCATTCTACCCATGTGCCATGCCATCCGTAACCGTAAATCACGCCACACCATGTGTAGATGACTCAGTATGCATTGACCAGCTAGTCTTCCCTTGCCACACATCACACTCTGATTCTGCCTAGTGAATTCCATGTGCCATATGCCGCTCTCCCATTAGCTAGAGCCATTAATTTTGCTTTCTTTGATCTCAGCCCTTGTTCTAAAGTTGATATGATAGTACAGATTCCACTTGAGCTATATTTAACCTCGTAATCACCCCATAAATCTTATGGAGCCATAATTAACATAGTTTTGATTAGTTTTTAGAGCTAAAAAGAGGGAGAAATACAGAAAAGTTCAAAATGAGACACAATTTTAGTGGAGATTCAAAAGGTGATTGGTACTACAATTCAAGAGATTAAGTGTATTTCTTTTACTACTCTTTTCTTTATCAATTTTAATGTCTTTCTTTTTGAAAAGTATAAGCTTTATGAATAAAATTATGTCTAGTTAATTTATTAATATACGGATCTTATGAACCCAATTTTCAACATGTGATGATATAATATTTCACCCTAATTATGATTTAAATTTAATTATATTATTTAATCTTATTTATATACTATTAATTGTTTGGAGAACAATTGATCTATAGAGACAATTAAATATATTTGAGAGAATTATTTAATTGTTTGTCTTGATTAAATAGCATGTATTGTTTCTAGGCAGAGATGTATGATTGTTATGTATGTGATCTGTAATTCATGAACTTAATCAATAGTATGCAATTTAATTGACATAAGAGTGTGATTAGGTTAATTACTATATGATTTGTAGTTTACTTCAGATAGGAATACATGTTATATTGGATTCAATTGATTGATAATTATATTAGGGTTCTTTGTTAATTTACATGTTTAGAAAATTGGGAGATTAAGTATTCTTAAATATTTTCTCATATATCTTCTTACTTGTCAAATCTAATTTAATTAATTATTGTTATTTATTTTTAGTTCTTTTAATTTTGATTTCTTAAAATATAAAAACACAAAATAATTTAATTTTTTTTGTTTTAAAAATTAATTTCTAATAATATAATCTCCGTAAAAATGATATTTTCTTATTATTATATTACTTTTTGCGATACATATACTTGTTTATTTATTATACACAATTCGTATGTCGATCAACAGGTGGATGTATTCAAAAAATAGGTAAATATACTTAACTAAAAAATAAAAAATTCCACACATTCCTTATGCTTGTCTTTCACTACCATACGTTATCAAAAAATATATATATATATATATATATATATCCATATGTCAATTAGATGCATTACCAACTATCTCACCTTTTTACATGCTTTACGACTCTTCTTACATGTGAATTTTGCAATCCTAGTTTACCTATGCTCATGCTTTTTGGCTTACCAATCATATTCTAACACTAAGACATATCAATTTCTCTCATTATAAATGAAAAATAATACCTTATAAAACAAAAAGAAGTATCAAAATTATACAAAAATTAAGAGAAAAATAAAAAAATATAGAAATTATAGAATTAAATTGGAGGCAATAATGAAGAAGAAGATTAAGGAGAGAATCAAAGAAATTGAAGAACATAATTAAAGATAAAAATCTTTAGATTTCTTCCCTTTTCTTTTATTGTTTTTATGAATAATATTCTTAATTTATTGTTTTATATAAGTTGCTAAGTTTATAATCGATTGTGGGTGATTTTAAAGCCCTAGACATAAATTGTAATATTTAATAAGATTTGTAATATTCTATTAAACTATTTTTATTGATTATGTATTAATTCTCAATTTTAATTTTTGTTTGAATTTATTTGATTATTTAAGTATACAATTAAATAATCAAATTAATTTATCATCAATCAATTTAGTTGATTGGATACGTAATGGTTTAATCAATTTAAATAATTAAAGATAAATTGTTTGTAATGAAAATTAATATTCAAGACAATTAAATTGAGCTTGAGTATTTAACCTTAATCCAAATTGCTTTCTAAAATTGAATAATTTTGATAGATTAAATTTAGAGAACTTCTTATTGGTTGTTTATTAAAAAGAGTTCGGATTGAGATCTTGTTTAATTCAACGAATAGGTAAAAAGAGATTGAGGTTTTTGCTTTTGTGAATTTCTCTAAGTTGTTATAATCAAATAATAGGAGATAAGGATATGCTTTTGTTAATTTACAATACATGTTACCGGTAAAGAATGATCATACAATCGTTTTTATTTTATTCCAATCTTTATCATAATTTTTATATTTTTTTTCTTTATTAATCTTTAGTTTTTAGATTTAATTTTTAATTTACAAAACCAAACCCCATTTTTAATAAGTAGGAGTCAGTTTCTAAAATCCTCATTGGAAAATACCCTTACTTTCTATATGCTAATTTAAAATATTTTAAGCAATTTAAAATAAGGTTTAAATTGATTATTCATTTGAACGCACCATTTTTTAGTGTCGTATCGCTAGGGATTTTTGTTGAATTACCTCTTATTTACTTTTATTTATTTTTAAGTATTATATATATATATATATAATAATTTAAAATAAAAAAATAAAAAATAAAAATAAATTTTTTTTATTGAAAATAAAAAATTTATTCATTTTAATTTTAATTTTAGTTTATTTATATATATGTTCTTTTATTTTTTACTTAATTTGTTTCTAATCTTAGTTTGCTTTTCAGAGTCACAATTAATGGATTTACGCTATAATCAGATATCAAATTCACATATTGTAAAATTTCTTGAGCAAGCAATTTAGACTAATTTTCCAAGTTCAATCGACTTATCTGATGTTTGGATCATTCCATCCACACAGAAATGGCTGTGAATAATCCTAATCAAACTCTTAAAGAGATGGTAGCACTGACTTTAGATCAACAATCATTATGCATTCAATATAATGACAATGGCGATGCTACTGAATTGAAGTTTGGCATGATTAATCTCTTGTCTACATTTTATGGTCTAGTTGGTAAGGATCCAAACAAGCATCCAAAGGAATTTCATGAGGTCTTTTGTAGTATGAAACCTAATGATATTACTAAAGAATAAGTAAAACTTGGAACATACACATTCTTTTTAACAAGCAGCACTAAAGAATGGTTATCCTATTTACCTTTTGGGAGTATAAATAGCTGTAAAGAGATGAAATAGCTCTTCTTAGAGAAATGCTTTCCAACTTCTAGGGCCATTATAAATAGAAAAGAAATTTGTGGTGTTCAACATTACATTGGGGAGAATTAATATGAGTATTGGGAATGGTTAAAGAAATTATGTGTAAGTTTCCCTCATCATCAAATAAGTGAGCAACTATTAATCCAATACTTCTATAAGGGATTGACACCCATGGATAGAAGCATGATAGATGCAACAAGTGATGGAGCTATAACTAATAAGACTCTTAAAACTACAAGGAATTTGATTGCCATCATGGCTACTAATGCTTAATAGTTTAGCACCATTTCCAATACACTACAAAAGGTCAATGAAGTGGGAATTACTAGTAATATGGAATAAAAACTGAGCACCCTCACTTCAATTGTGCAACAATTAGCGATCAAAAAAGTTCATGTGGAATTTGCACTAACATTAGAAACTCAATAGTCATGTGTACCACTATTCAAGATCTTAATGTTGAACAAGAAAATGATATGGGAGAATACTGATGAGCAAAACTGGCATCGCCGATCCTGCCAATACTCTATTTTTATATTTATAAAACTCTTGCAAGTGTATGAATCATTTCGTAGAAAATGTTAAGTATACTCCAAGGTCGATCTAAGGAAAGAATATATGTGGTTTTTAATTTATTATTCAAACTTTTAAAAACAAAATTAAATCCTAAACATCCTGTCATGATATTTGGGTTTTTGTGTTTCTAATCTAAGAAAATAAAAATAAACATAGATATGTATTCAATAAACATTTATGCAAATTTTATCATTTATAATAGTGGAGTATTTATGGATATAATAACTAAGTTAATTATACTTGCTCATATTATTTAGGTTATTAAAGATATAAATTAATATTTATTGATTATCTCTTTTTTATATGAATACCACATTTGGTGGGATTAGATATTCTTTGTTAATTAAACAAATCAATTAACACCTATGCGTGGGGTTGATAACTAATTTGGTTAATTAAATTAATTCCTTTTTTCTAAGAGATTGAAAATGAACCATTTAAATGTCACATTTGGTGGGGTTAGACAGTTTAAACTTTATTCAAGGTATCTAAATTAAACCTAAGAATTTAATTATCCGAGTACCAACTTTCAAGTTTTAAAACCACTACTGAAAACATGTTATCAATACATTTTCAGATAATAATTCTTATAAAAACTTTTGAAATAGAGCTTCATTCTAACTACTGAGTGATTGTACCAACAAATAACAGAACACTACTCTAAATCAAACCAGATAACTAAACCTTAAAATCTAATTTTTAGATTTAAGTTTGTAATGAAAAATAATATATTTCTCCCTAACATTCTTAATATAAAATCTTGAATAAAAATAAAATCAATTCATTTTAGAGATTTTTACCTATTTAATATTTCGCAAGCATAACAACGTTATTATTATATCATGTTTACAAACAACAAGCAAAATTAAATTTAATCACAGAAAAATTAAATATAACATATAATAATAAAGCATAAAAAATAATTGTAAAGAAAATAAAATCCTTATAGTACTTTGATGCTATTCATGTTGCTGGAAAACCTCCAAACGGAATTTGCACTCCCATTTATTGAATCAAAAAGCAAATAAATTACAAAAACATAATTAGTTCTTCTCAAAAAGAGAAGAACTCTAAAACTAAGAAGAACTAACTAAGAAAATACTAAAAATTAAGAAAAACTAAGAAATGAGAGAAAGAAAGAGAAGAGAAGATGGGTTTTTTAGGTGTGGTATGAAGTGAAGAGAATAAGGGTATTTATAGGTGAGTAGAGGAAGAAAAAGTGGGTGAAAAAATGATAAAAAAATGGTGGAAACGCGGAGTAGTGAATGATGCATCATACTGATGATGTCATGGTGATGTGGGATGAGTTGGCGCAGCGGCCCGCACAAATTGGTCGCAGATGGGCAGCGACGCGTGCAGATGGGAGTAGGGGCATGCGCGGCATGCACTAAATAGAGTAGGGATGCACGCGGAATGGAGATCAGGCACGCGTGGTCTTTGAGCCGGTAGGCGAGATCTTTGGCCTTGTGTATGCGTTCTTGGGTTGTGCAATTTCCTCCTTTTTGACATTTTTGACATTTTTGGCCCATTTTGTCTAATTTTTCCATATTTGTTGACTTTTCCTCTTTTATTTGTGATGTATCGCCTCCATTATTCCTCTTTGAGTCTTTAAGTTACGTTTTTAAGAAAAATACATAAAAAATAATAAAAATACTCGTGATTCCAAAAGACAAATTTATATAAATATATGATAAAATCATATAAATATATATATTTTTAATCAATTAATGTGTATAAAATCATGATAATTTTAGTGCTTTTTGAGCACTTATCAAATACCAAAGACAAAAAAGGCAAAAATATGATCCCTATTCTAACACTTACAATCTAGGTTGGAGGGATCATCCCAATTTTAGCTATTCTAGAGGCAATCAAGCTGCATCTAATAATCCACTAGATTTTTCTTTTTCAAGAGGCCAACAACATTATCAAGTGAGATCACAAAATCCTCCTCAACCTCAAGGTAAATCTTTAGTGGATTTGATAAATATGATAACATCAAACACTACACTATTCCAACAAGATACTATCAAGTTCAAAGAAGAATCAATCATATTTCAACAAGGCACAAAATATGCTACCAAGAAACTTGAAAATGGACTCAATCAATTAGCTACTACCATTGGGAAATTAGAAGCACAAAGATCTAATAAACTTCCCTCTCAACCAATGGTCATTCCTCCATAAAATGCCAATGCTATATTATTGAGAAGCAGTAAACATCTTGAAGAAGTTCACAAGGAACAAGCCAAAGAAAATAAGAGTAAGGATGAGCAATTCAAGAACAAACAAGTATTTCTAATAATGCAGAAAACAAGACAACCAATAACAATGAAGCAAAAAAGTCATCTAATGTATAATTTATCCTTTTCCTAATAGGTTTGCAAAATCCACTAAGGAGGTATAGGAGCAAGAAGTCTTGGAAACTTTTTGAAAAGTACATGTTGATATTCCATTATTAGATGTCATCAAGCAAGTGTCATGCTATGCTAAATTTCTTAAGGAATTGTGCACCAATAAGAGAAAAGCTCAAATGCAATGAAGTGGCGAACATAAGAGAAAATGTGTAGGTAGTGTTACAAAGGAAACTTCCATAAAAATTCAAAAATCCAAGTAGTTTCACCATACCATGCATTTTAAGTAACACTAAATTTGAAAGGGTTATGCTAGATTTAGGAGCTTCAATTAATGTTATTCCTTACTCAATTTTTGTTGCTTTAAATCTTGGTCCCCTTAAAAAAACTAGTGTAGTTATTTGACTCACCAATCGATCTAATGTTGACCTAAGGGAAGTTTTAGAAGATGTTTTACTGCAGGTTCATAATCTTATCTTTTTGGTTGATTTTTTGTGTGCTTGACATTAGAGATGACTCCATTATTAAGTCTATACCCTTACTTTTGGGTAAACCGTGCATGAGAACTGCTTGGACAAAGATAGATATGCATACAATAAGATTAACTATAGAGTTTAATAGAGATATTATTAGCTTTAATATCTTTGAAACGATGAGGTACCCTAGTGATTATAATTCTTGTTTTTCTATTAATGTATATGACTATTTAGTATAGAAAATGCTTGATGTCGAAAGTACAAACCTATTGAAGGTTTCCATAAGAGAAAATATAATGGTCAAATACTTAAGTGATGAAGAAGGTTATATTGACAAAGTAGAGGAATTGAAAAAGATTGCCACCTCTCTTAACTATTCTATAGAGATAAATCCAAGGTACAATTTTTCTTATATTTCTCTTCCCGTGTCTAATGAAATTTTTTTCCTTCCATTATGGAAGCACCCATCTAAGAGCTCAAACCTCTTCCAGAACATCTCAAATATGTATATTTAGGAGACAAAGACACATTTCTCGTGATTATAACATCTATGCTTTCAACTACACTAGTGGATAACTTAATTTGTGTTGTGAGAGAATACAAATCAACGTTTGGGTGGAAAATTATCGACATTAAAGGAATTGGTGCCTCTATGTGCATGCACCAAAAATTACTTCAGGATGAGGCCAAACCAATTAGGAAACCATAAAGATGATTGAATTCACCAATGATGTAAGTGGTTAAGAAAGAAGTTATCAAGCTATTAAAAGTGATGTACTTTTCCCAATTTTAGATAGCAAGTGGGTTAGCCCAGTCCAAATGGATCCTAAGAAGTCTGGAGTAAAAATGGCTAATAATGAAAATAATGATTTGATTCCTACCTAACTTCAAACCGAGTGGCAAATTTGTATTGATTTTTGAAAGCTCAACTCTATAACTTGCAAAGATCATTTTTCTTTACCTTTTACTAATAAAATACTTGAGCATTTAGCAAGTCATAATCACTATTATTCTCTTGATGGTTTTTCAGGTTATAATCAAATTTTCATTGTGTTGGAAGACCAAGAGAAGACAACATTCACTTGCTCCTTTAGAAACTTCACTTATAGACGCATGTCATTTTGTCTTTATAATACCCCACCACCTTTCAGATGTGCATGATAAGTATATTTTTTGTTTTGTAGAGAGCATTATAGAAATGTTTATGGATGATTTTATTGTATATATAGATTAATTTGATAACTGTCTCAGTAACCTTACATTAATTCTAAAAAGATGCATAGAAACAAACTTTGTACTTAATTGAAAAAAAGGTCATTTTATGGTAGATCAAGGTTCAAGATAATTAAATCGAGCATGTGCATTTAACCTTTATCCAATTTGATTCTTAAAATTGAATGCTTTTGATAGATTAAATTTAGAGAGCTTTTTATACGTTGTCTATTAAAAAGAGTTTTGATTAAGAACTTATTTAATTTAACGAATAGATAAGAAGAGGCAACGATTTTTGCGTTTGTGAATTTCTCTAAGTTTGTATAATTAAAGAATAAAAGATTGTGATATACTTGTATTGATTTACAATAAATTTAGTGAGGGAGAATAATCATGCAATTGTTTTTTATTTTATTCAATTCTTTATCATAATCTTTATCATTTATTTCTATCTTTATTAATCCTTGGTTGTTAGATTTAATTTTTACTTTACAAAATCAAACCTCATTTTTAACAAATAGTTGTTATTTTAAAAATCCTCTAGGGAAAATACCATTATTTGCTATATATTAATTTAAGATATATTAAACAATTTAAAACAAAATTTAAATTGGTTGTTTTTTTCTTAAGACACGTTGATCGGAAGGCATTATGTCGCAATGGACACATACTCGTATTTTTCCCAAGATTTCCAATTTTGCTAAAAAAATAAGAAAAAAATTCTAATAAATAACGAAAAAACTACTAAAATAAAAATAAAAATTTAAATAAAATAAAAATTTAAATAAAATAAAAATTGATGATAATGCATCATCTACCCAACCTAAGTCAAGTAATGTCTGTATTATAACCAAATTCAAATGACAAACAACAAAATATAACAATAAATATAATATGAAAAAAAGAGAAATCAATGGATTGCCTCACATATAGTACTTGGTTTAACATCATCAAACTGATGGATGTTACTTCTTACAAAGGTTGAAACCACTTGAAAGGTCTTGGTTGGGACCTTCTGGTTGTTTATCAATTTTTACAATTACATCATTGACATTTTTACAACAACATCATTGACAATCTCCCAAGGATTTATTACAATTTATGAATGGAGCTTGCTAGAACTTGTGCTTCAATCTTTCTCATAGTTGTGGCTAATTAGCTCATTAGAATCTCTAGGAATTGAAGTCTTGGTATCTTGCTGAATTTGAAACCACTTGAAAGGTCTTAGTTAGGACCTTCTAGTTGTTTTTCAATTTTTACAATAACAGTATTAATAGTTTCCTTAGGATTTGACACAGTTTGTGAGGGGATCTTTTCAGATATTTGTGTCTTAATCTTTCTCACAATTATGACTAATCAGCTCATTTGAGTCTCTAGGGTATAAATTGAAACCTTGGTATTCTATCGAAATTTAGTGTTATGATTAGCTAAAGCAAGAACGATATCCTCTTGAGACTTATATTGATGTGGTTATTGATGTGGTTTAGGATTCGGGAAGCTAGGTAGATATTATTGGTTGTTTAGAAATGTTGTGGGCCTATTGTTTGCATAGCTAAATTTTGGATGATCTTGTATTATAGTTGTTAGAGAAAAGATCATACCTTAGCCTTTTGTGGTAGAAAGCCTCCAACAATATTGGCTTGTTCAAAATAATTATCTTGAAGAGTAGGGGTATGCGTTAGTGAGATGTCACACTTAAAAACATATGTCACATACTTTAACCTATCCACTAGTTAACTATTGCATCAAAGCAATTAAATCATTAACTTGAACATTGAGAGTAAGGTTAGTGCTTAATTCATTTACTTTTGTTTATGGGTTACTATTGATTCCAAATCGTTGAGAGTTGGCTGCCATGGTTGTAATTAAATTTCTTACCTCATGTGAAGTTATTTTCACTAAGCTCTTCCAATAATATTGGCCTATTCAAAAGTATTGTTTTGAATAGTAGGACATGTGTCAATGAGATGTCACACTTAAAAACATATGCGAGAAGCCTTAACCTATTCACTAGTTAATTATTGCACCAAAATAGTTAAATTATTAACTTTTACCTCAAGAGTACGGTTAGTACTTAACTCATTTATCTTTGTTTGTGGGTTACTACGGATGCCAAATTATTGAGAGTTGGCTACCATGGTTGTAATTAAATTTCTTACCTCATATGAAATTTTGTTTACTAAGGCTTCTCCACCAATAGCATCTACCATGCTTATTTTCATGGGCATTAATCTTTTATAGAAATACTAAATAAGAAATTGCTCACTAACTTGGTGGTGAGAACAACTTACACATATCTCTTGAATCTCTCTTAGTATTCATGTAGGGTTTTCTCGTTGAATTGTCTTATGTGACCTTAGAAGATGGAAAGTACTTCTCCAAAAATAATTTGGTTATGTTAAACCATATGGAAATAGTATCAAGGCATTCTTTTTCACTGTCAATAAGTGAGAAAGGGAATGCTCTAAGTTTAATTTGCTCTTCAGTGACCCCAATTGGTTTCATGGTATAATAGAGTACATGAAACTCTTTTAAGTGTTTGTTTGAGTTTTCTCCGAATAAATCCCTAAAAGTAAGTAAAAGATAAAATATTCCAAATTTGAATTCAAATCCTATCTCTAAATTGGGATACACAATATACAAAGGGTTGCTACTCCAAGTTAGATACAGCTAATTCCTTAAGTGTTAGGTTTACTAATACCATTTGTTTGTGTTTAGTTTCAGATTCACTTGAAGAAGTGGATTTTGTTGTATCTTTTTATAGTGACCCTTTTTGAGTTTAGACGGTATAAATGTCCTTGTTGCATTCAAATACTAAAATAAAAGAAAAATTAAAGTTAGTAAACTAAAAATATCTATAAACAAGTTAAAATAAAAAATAAATAAAAGAAACAATTAGTAAAATAAAATGTAAAATAAAATATAAAAGAATTTAAAAATAAAATCCAAAAATAAGTTAAAATAAAAAAATGAGAAAATAAAATAAAAGTTAATCTAATAGTTACCAAAAAAGAAGTTAGTATAAAATCTAAAAAACATAAAAAAAATAAAAAAAATAAAAATTAAACTAATAATTAATACAAATAATAATAAATAAAATAAAACAAATGAATTAAAAAATAATTTAACTTTTTTATAAAAATAAAATAATAATTATTGACGAAATTGTAAAACAATCTCCACAATGGGGCCAAAACTTAATACGCTACGAAACACGTAAATATATGTGATTAAATTATACAATTAATAAGTAATTTAAAAATAAAGGTTATCGAATCCACGACGATTGTTACCATAAATATCACTAATTATTAACTTATTAGTAAATTAATAAAGAGGATTTTAAAATTTATTTTTAATTAAAATTAAAACATAAAATATTAATTAAAATATTTATACTTGAGCACATAGATTGAGAGAAGTATGTAATTGTAGAACTATCATCACTATTAGTCTATAATTTAATCAATTATATCATGAATTAATATTAGAATTATGTTTGAATTTTTAACTCTAACTTAAAAAATCCATGCAATTAAGTCAAGACTTTAAATGCATATTTTTTTTTACTTTCTAATTGAAGTAGTATACCATCGTAAATCAATTTTAAATCAGAACAACCTAAAATAATTCATTCATTGTATAACATTTTAAAAATGAGATGACTAAACTTTGTAAGATTATAATTCTTATTAACTTTTAACGAATGCATTAATTCTACTTATCACACTATCATAATTTAACAAATTATCAATTCGAATAAGAATATTAACGATTTTATAGCTGATAAAAATAAATAGAAATCTATTTATTCATAATATAATCTAGTAACATCTTAAACTAACATTAAAAAATACATGTAATAAACTAGTTGATTACTCTAGTTAATACATGTATAGTCATGACATTAAAATATAAATTCAAACACATTAAAAATATGATTGAATATAAAAATCATTATAACATTTTATTAATTAAAATCATAATCTTCTACTTGAAAATTGTCCAAAATCACATAAATAAATTAGCTAAGTAAAGTCATAATTAAAATATATAGAATACTAAGAAGAAGAATAAGAAATACTCATTAATTGCCTCTTGAATTCTATCTTGCCTCTAGCCTTGTCTTCCTCTTTAGACTCATGCATAAGAACTTGATGTTCAAATTTTGTAAACTTATAAAAAAACTCGCAAGTGCATGAATCACTTATAATAAATGATAAATATACTCTCAAAATTGGTCTAAAGAAAAACTACATAGTTTTAAATAATTTATCAAATTTCTTAATAACAAAAACTAAATATTCTATCACAATATTTGAATTTTTGAAAATATTAACTTATGACAAAATAATTAAAATAAACTAAAGATAGATTTAACTCAAACTAAAGATAAATTTAACTCAAACAAATTCAAGATAAATAAATATTTTAAAATCAATAAAAAATTAATGAAAATATTTAGCTAGTTAACCATACTTATTACAATCATTTATATTAATTAAGTATAAATCTAAATTATTAATTCTCTTTTTTAGTATAAATAATGCATTCGTTCAAGTCATTATTCTTTATTAATCAAACCACTTACTATCTTTGATAGGACCATTAGTTAATTTGACTAAATTATGCCTAATATCTAAGGAATTAACATACCATTTTATTCGATGCCTTCGGTTGGGTCGTCACCAATTTTAACTCCTAATCAAGTTATCCAAATTAGATCTAGATGATGTGTTTAAAACCTAGTTCTCATATTTTAAATCTGTCATGAAAAATATGTTGTTAATATATTAATCAATAATAAAATTTGTAACAAATCTTGAAATAAGAAACAATCTGTGTTTTATTAAATGTTAAAAATGTTCACCTAAATAATCTACTTAAACATGACAACAAAACTAAATTTTTATTATAATAATCAGTCAGATATGCTTAAATTAATAAATAATCAATATATTAAAATCATCAAATTCAAGAAATAAAAAAGAGTAATATGAAAAGAAATAAGATTGCAGAACATATCTTAATACCATCAGTAGATAGATGATGTATCATGCTCTAAAGTTGTGATCTTGATGTTCAAAGTTTTCTAATTTTCAACAATCTTTTATTATTTCTTGATATGAAAAAACTCTATATTAAAGCCTCTTACTTATTCTTTCATAATCTAAATTATGTATAAATTAAACCTAAAACTAAGAATGAAAGAAACAAACGATTGAGAAATAAAACTAAAACTAATATTTTCTACGTACACCTAACTTAGAGACTCTAATGAGCTATTTATAGGGAAAGGTGATAGTAGAGGGCTTCAAACGAAATAAATAAAGGTATGCCATGGCACAAATTTATACCATCACCATACATGATACTATATGTGTTGAGTGAATTCCTATTGAATAATGTGCGCCTTGTACACCTTACAAACAGATGGGTTCTTTATGTAAGGCTTACGTGCCTTATTCTTTTAAACTCATAGGGTGCAAATGGAGTGCTTCAAGTGTTGTTCTTCATGTGTTGATAAATATATACATTTGAAGCTAAAAACACTTGAAATACAATAGAAAATATCCGTGATTTCAAACATATAGATTTGTATAATTAATGATATAAATATGCATAATGAAATCTATTTATTAAGATTTAAGTACAATAAAATTACAAAATATTAGTACTTTTCATGCACTCATTGTAGACCTAACTGTATTTTCCCTAAAATTTGTATCTACAATATATGGTTGATTTTGTTGTTAAATATAGCAACATATTTATAGTAAAAGAGTTACATATGTTTACAATATAGTTCAGATTAGGGTTTTAGAGGTTTAAAATAATTAATCTAATAAATTTGGAATAGTTTGGATAGAGTTGTGCTTGAAATGAAGCATTTTAGTACAAATCTGTCTTTATGGCCCATATCGCATATAGACTCATGTTGCGGTGCAACCTTGTTTCCAATTCTGCTGAAATTCATCTCGATGATACTGTGTCGCGGAACACATGTAATCATGCCAAGACGCACATTTAATTTTATCAATTTAATGTTTTGTTCCTTTCTTGATGTATTTTGTATAAATATTTGTATTTGGGTCCTTCATTGTATGATAATTGTGTCTTTAATTATGAAATTTGATCGATCTTTTATTATTTGAATTTTTTAAGTACAAAATATTTGAAATGCATCAAAACATATATCATGATTTTGAAAACACAATTTATAAAATTCTTAGGTTAAAATGCGATATTAAAACCTAATTCATTCTTTTAATTCTGATAAATCACATGTTAAGAGTACTTTTTAGGAATTTCACATACCATGTAAAAAGAGAGCAACTTAGTAAAATAGAAGAGGTGCAATATATTATACTACATAAGAATAACATGACTGTAAGAAGAAAAATCTTAATACTATGACACTGCATGATGAAATTATGTGACTTGATGTCCATATAAAAAGCTAAAAAAGAAGAAACAAGACAAACACACAACCAAAGCATGTCAAAGGAAAAAATGGGAAATACTAATAAATGATTAAATAGCTAGACATAACAACATATAAGACACTTAACACACTATGCATGGTAAGAAGTTGTGAATAAAAGATATGTTATAAATATACATCACATGCTTCACAAAACAAATATTTAGAAAATATCATCAAATAATCATATATACAATTTACATTTAATCCTAGAATGATGATATGCAAATAAAATACATACTTTAAGTGATATATACACAAAACATACATATATGAACAAGAAAAACATAGATGATGCAATCAATACAAGTTTACAGAGATATACAATGTCATAGAACAACAGTAACACACTCCATTGGTGATAAAAAAACACAAACATAAAAAAGTATGTGTATGTGTAGATAAAACTCCATAATCTCACACCTAGATGGTTAAGCCTAAATAAGGGTGATTTTATTCTAATACCAAATAAGAGCTCCATATGTCAGAACATTTGCATAAATGCGAATTGTACTTCTAATCCAAATAGGCATCTAAGAACTATAAAAAGGTGGATGCACCAACCCATAGGATATTTTTGCAAGCTCTATTCAAACATGGTCAAGTAGGCCTTATAACGTGACTTAAGCATATAACATAACATAAATACAATAACAATAACATGCTTATATAAACATGCCATAGAACAACTAGTAGATAAGAAAGAAAAATCTACGATAAATATAATTGTGATGATATGTCTCATAAGCACATGTCTAGGCTAACAACATTTATTAACATGAAAAATAGCACACAACATGTAAATCGGGAAAACATACAAGAAAAGCTATAAAGGATTTTCAATTACTTCAAGACCTTGTATGTGATAAAATATTCGGTATATGATGATTGCACTTTCACAAAATGTAATTATACATAACATAACATGTAACGAGGTAAAAACATATAGGATCCAGTTCTTATGTGATAACATCCTTGAGTTACTTAAGGCAATCTTTTGGAAGCAAACAATTCACCAACAAATAAATCAACAATGTACAACTTGATAAAGTTTAAACATAAATACCTATACTAGTTGAGATACCTACTTTAATTGCACCTACATTGCCATCACTCGTTGTCAACACATTACTTGATCCAAGTAGATCCAAACTTATCTTCAAAGCTCTATCACCACATGATGTAGCACACAAGCATATAGACTCATCACTTATATATCATGTTGCGACCTCGTATCACCTGGTCCACACACAACACACCACTACATATGCTTTTCACTTATGGGAATTATTGCATCCTTGCAACTGCCAACCATCACACGGCACGTAACCATATATGTTTCTCACTTATGGAAATTGTTGCACTCATGTAACTACTAACCAACACATAACATACAAGAACATATGCTTCTTACTTATGGAAATTGTTGCACTCTTGTAACTACTAACCAACACATTACATACAAGAACATATGCTTCTGACCTATGGAAACATTTGGATCCTTGTAATTACCGGTCGAGACACAACAACTTGACAATGAGAGATACTTTTCAAAATGATATGACTCTTCACTAGCCAACAAGCATTTTAACTCTCAAAAAACCCTAAATCAATCTCACATTTTTTCACTCAACTCCATGTTTGAAAAATATGAGATAGACTTATCTTTGATGTACTATGTCCTACAGAAGAACACACTGTTTCTCGAACCTAATACTCAAAAGGAAAACATATTAAGAATAAACAAAGAGAGTCTTGTGCCACATGGGTAGAGCCTCCCCATATATTCTTTTCAAGAACGCAAGAGTGGGAGAGGAGAATTTATAATTTTTTTTACACTTTTGAACCCTTACCAAACATGTTGGCGAGGGTAACAACCACCACTAAAAAGGATAATAGCTATTAAAACACTTCCTAATCAAGTTGGCGAGGTTTGGTGAGAATGTAGATAGCTAGTTGACAAAAAAAAAAACATTTTAGACATTGAAAAACATAGAGTCCCCAATGAAACAACACAATAATAATCAAAGTCTCCAACTGGACAAAACAATAATAAATACCCAATAATGCAAATTATATACAATCTAAGAAAGTGAATGTGTGTAATAAAAAAACACAAAACTATTTCCTAAATGATACTAAATCATTAGTAATTAACTTTACAAAGACAAACAGAAACATGAAATAAAATACAAATATGGTTTGCATATGAAAATACCAATACTAAAACAACATGACTTACATTTTTGATAAGTTTTAGAGGATTCCTTAACTTGTTCTTAGGAAAAAACTCAATGTTGGCATCTAAGAGACCTTTTGGGGGTAAAGGTTTAAGTTTTTTGATACTTTTTGATATACTTGGACTTGAAGGATGCCTACATATTCATTTTGAGCATTGTTGGCAATCAATCTTTGGAAGATCAAAGGTATCGATTAAAGTTAATGTCATAAGAGGTTTTAATTTTTTTTACAATTAATTATATTATTAATATCATAAGGGTTCAGAGGAATAACTTTTATTAGAGTAAATTAACAAATGCATCACCAAACTCATGATACTTATACAAATCTACCATTTAACTTTGAGTGTTGATAAATTTACCATCAAATTCTTTAAGTGTTACAAAACTACCACTTTTGTGATAAATCTATAATTGAATTCTTTATTAGTAGTACAAATTTACCACTCAAATATATAATGGTAGTAGTAGATTTGTAACACTTATTAAAATTTTAATGGTGTATATAATATATTCTAACTTTGGACACATGTCACACATTTATAGTTTCTTATTTTCTTGAGTAAATAGGTTTTTTTGCTGCTAAATTTTGAAATTGTTACCAAAATACTGTCGAATTTTGATTTGTTACTTTCATATCATTAAACTTCATAAATATTTCGAAAATAGAATCGAAATTTTTTGTTACTTTCATACTATAAACTTTAATAACTTGTCATTAACTCCTATTAACTAATTAACGTCGATAGTGTTTTTGTAACATTTTACAAAATTTAATAGTATGAAAGTAATAAAAATAATTTGATAGTATTTTTATAACAATTGTAAAGTTTAATGTTATGGAAGTAATAAATAAAAATTTAATGATATTTTTATAACAACTTTCAAAATTCGAAGGTAGAAAAATCTATTTATTCTTTGACAAAAATCATAAAAAGGATGTATTGTAAATTTTTCTCGGTGAAGGAGAGATATATGAAATTAAACGAACTACAAAATTAGAGGCGGCCCAGAACAAGAAACCCAGACCGAATCCCCAATTGATTTGGCTTCGTTTACCCTAATTTCACTGTCTCCCTCTCCTCCACCAACGCCGGCTTGCCGGCGGTCGATAATCCTGCTCTATTGCAGTTTGGTAAGCTACATTGCCGCCATTTACCAAGCCTAAAGTCTCCACAGTCCACTCTCTTGCTGTTCGGTGTTCTCCATCATTCCATCTCTCTTTCGCAATATGTGAGATACCTCTTTTAGTTTGTGATTCTCGAATTTAGATTGTTAGCTGGTCATTTGAAGTGATTTCTTCTTTAGGTTTCTTTTTTTGCAAATCAAAGCACAACTTTCTTAGTTTCATTAAGATCAAGGTTACATTTGGGAATTTTCTTTTCGATATTCTGCATTGTTGGCGTTTAGTAATAGGTAATTTATGTAGCTGGGCTCTTTTTACTATGATTGTTTTGATTTAACGAATTCATTCTTATTCTTATTCTTATTCTTATTCTTTATGCTTAGACAATAAATTTAATTTTACTTAAAAAATATTATTTAACGTAGGGGCCTCTAACACCTTAATCCTGTTTGCTCAGTCGACACTGTGGACAATGTTGACAAAATGTATAGGTTTTAGAGGTTTCTACATTGATACACAATGTCTGCCACAATGTGGGTAAAACGTAGATGTTGAGTAAATGTCCATAAAATACCAATTTTTATGTGAAATATTGACGGATACTATATATATTGCCGTGACATTTCTATAAAATCTTGAATAATATACACAAAATGCCGTATATGATTAACTTTTTATTTTTTTATATTTTTCCTAATAAAATGTTATATGTATCTTAAACAAAGATCATCTCTTAAAACTAGGACATTATTTTGTATTTAGTTTTAGAATTTTTTTCCAAGCAAACAAGCATGACTGTTTTGATCTTTATACTGTAAATATTTTAAGTTGGATCACTGTTTGAATCTATTTTCTGTCCTTTTCCCCTCTCTTTTAGTAAATTTATGTATCTTTTGAAAAAAGGTTTGGGAAATTATGAAATAAGGAAGGCTAATTCTTCTTACTTATATTTCTAGCTTAATGAGTCTACCACTTGTTGGCATGTTAATTATTAATTTTCTTTAGTGTCTCTTCCCTCTATTTTCCAACATGTTTGCTTATTGGTTTATTTTTATTTTCTTTATAGTGCTCAAGATGACTTCTTTAGAAGTTGTGGACTTATGCAGTGATGATGAACTTGGTGTGTTAGATGTTAAAACTGCTAAGTTAGAACCAGATATGGCTGGGTCCACAATGCAACTAAAAGATAACAATCAAGTCCACCTAGCCAAGCATCAACTGCCAAAGTCCAAATGTAGAAACCAAGAAAGAGTAGAAAATAGGGTCCCAAATGCTTTAAGCAGTGATCATAGTAGCACAGCCACTAGCGTATTGGAACAAGGACAATCTCCCGTCAATGATCCGAGCATCTCTTGCACATCATTGTTATGTCCAGCACCACTTAATCGGCAATTCTGGAAGGCAGGGAGCTATGATGGTGGTCATGGATCAAAAGTTGCTCTTCAAAGTAAGCTGACTGTTGCTTTATATTGTTTTTCTGGGAATTGCACCAAGTTTCGTTGGTTTTGGTGAATAAGGAAAATGTTATCAGCCTCATGGATTTTGTTCAGTACACTCTTCAGATTTGAAAATAGACCTTTATCTCAATACCTCCTTTAAGGAATAAGGGAACCTTTTGAAATTCCATAGGCAAGGGGTTTTAGGGAAAATAGATGTCTATTTATTTAACCTTGAGGGTGTTTTGGTTAGACCTTATAATTTTATAGTGTGAGAATGCCTAGTTTAAATATTTAATTTCTTTCTCCTTTTCACTGATTTTCCTGGAATTACTCTCAAATTTAACTTCGGCCCCGACTTATGTGAGTAGTTGGGTGGTGGTTATGTGTTCTTTATTTTGATTAGACAATTGCACTATATGTTACTATCCGTATTGGTTGTCGAAGATATTAGTTAGAGAACATTTAGTAAGGCCATTTAAATATACCCTTTTCTTTTCTTGTTTTTCCTCCACAGATGCATCTTGAGCTATAGTTTTTGTTCCCCTATTGCCTTCTCCTATATTCAAAATGTAATAATAGTTGTTAACATTTAATGGCCCTTTTTGATTGTTATTTGATGGGTATTGAAGTAAAGGGATTGTGTGAAATTTTGCGTGTTTGCTTCATCAAACATTTGTTAAAATTACTAAAGATCGAAGGCCTACTTATCTTTTTTGAAGTAGGACTTAAGTGAAATTCAAGATATTCATGAAATATTTCATGAGAATTACATAATTTTATATGTAGTTCTGTGGTAAGTTTCAAAACTACTTGAAAAGTTGGTGATTGATTGTGATAGGAGTCTTGGTTTTAAAAATGATATTCTATCATTTTGCATTTGAGACACTTTGAAATTCAGATGAAACATTTTAGTTTTTTTGGTTATTTTGACTAATGCTTGTCAAATTGATATGAATTAAATGTTAAGTCTTTGTACATCTAATTGCAACTATTATTTCCTCCAACTTAGTAGTTTTGTCAAGTCTTTCAAACTTTAAGTTATTTTATTACTATCAATCATCAAAAACGTAAATAAAGATCATAAGGAACTTGGGTTTCATCATTGGTTACCCCATTAGGTGGAGTAGTTGAAGTTCTTTTTAACCCATGAAATCATACCAACTTTAGTCAATGTGGGACTTTGTTCGCACATACCCACAATCTTCCTCTCGAATGAAGTACCATGTGGTTCAGATCTCCCTTAATCAAAGATGCGAATGCACTTTACTCTATGGTTTAACTTGCATTATCTTCGCACTTTACATTGTGGGTCAACTCCTCCCTTAGAGAAAGAAGTCTCATCTTCATGCCCATATTGAGTATTGGGATTCACACAGAACAATTGGAGTACACAACGAGTGAGCCCGGGGTTCACAAAGACGAACCCATGGTTTTGTGATAGATTCACATAATTGTCATATGAATAGGTTTAGGTTGACTCTGATAGCACTTGTAAAGAGCTTGAGTTCTATTCAAAAAGTTAACCCATTAGATGGAGTAGCTCAAGTTCTTATTAACTTATGAATCACCCCAAGTTTAGTTAACGTGGAACTTTATTTGCACATACCAACAAAGATTTCCCTAAGGTCTCATGAGCTTCACCCATTTCCCTAATGCACCTTACATTATATTCTTCAATTCATTGATGCCCTCTTACTCTCAGAATTTAACTTCTGTTGTCCTGATAGTTTTGATATAGTTATAAATGATTTATGGCTAAAGAAATTTGATTACCAAATGTGGCTATGAAAAGTATTGAGATAAGAATGAAGCTTGGGTATAACTTTATGGATAGAATAAAATTGACCAAAACTTTATATGTAGTATCTGATTAGTTGACTCTAATAACTTGTCCTATGGATAGATAAGAAGTGTAGAAAATCAACCTAGGAGTATCGTTAGTTTCCTGATTTTCAGGGTGAAACCAGCCTTTGATTTTAAGAGGTTAGTTTCCTAATTTTCAGGGGTGATTTACAGCTGTATACTAGTGACTTCCAGTAGTATATTATGCATAATAATTGTATATATAAAAGAATCTGGTATTAAGAAATAAAGAACAAGAAGTAGTAATTTTCTATAAAATAAAAACAGCTTCATGGTATCAGAGCTTTAGGCTTAGAAACTGCTGCTCATAGCCTCCTGTTCAACTAGTTCTTCAAATTCACCTAGTATGATGTCAAATACTCATGTAAGGAATGCACCTTTTCAGTTTCCAACTCAAGTTCTAGCTTTTGGGCATGAGAGCTATGAAAAAACTGAAAGTTTAAATGTTCACCACACATGCACAAACCAAGTCACCATTTTTTCCTCATTTACGGTGACATTTGGGGACCATGTTGCATTTCCAGTATTACTGGTGCTCGATGGTTCTTATTGTTAGTTGATGATCATACTCGATTGTGTTGGACATTTCTTATGAAAGATAAATATGAAATCAAACACATATTTTCCCTTGTTCATGCCATGATCCAAACTCAGTTGAATGCCAATATTCAAATCCTAAAAATTGATAATATTAGGGATTTCTTTAATTCTGATCTTAGTGGATATCTCAAATCATATGGTATTGTCTAACAAAGCTCCTACGTTGACACACCACAACAAAACGGTGTAGCTGAACGTAAAAATCGCCATATATTTGAGGTTGCCCGAACTTTACTTTTTTAAACCAATGTTCCTAAAAATTTTTGGGGTGAAGCTATTTTTACTGCAACACACTTGATCAACCGAATGCCTTCTCAAGTTCTTAACTTTCATTCACCTTTACAAGTGCTTCAGAGTCAATATTCTACTTCACAACTTGTGTCACCAATTCCTTTCAAGGTTTTTGGTTACACTGTTTTTGTGCATATTCATTCACAATATCGTGGTAAACTTGATTCTTGTGCCCTCAAATGCATCTTCCTTGGCTACTCAGCCAATCAAAAAGGCTACAAATGTTTCTTTCCCATCACCCATAAGTTTTACAATTCTATGGATGTTACTTTCTTTGAAGAAACTCCATTCTATCCTAATTCTGCAATTCAGGGGGAAAATCACACTAATGAATTGTAGAATTGGGATTGGTCATCTCTCATTGAATCGAATTTACCATCTTAGTCATCTTCACCTACCTTGTCCTCTTCCAACCTAGTTCCAATTCCAAATTCTCCTTTAAACACCAAACTTGATCAGTCTTCCATTGTCTATCCTAGACATCTTCTCCTTCCTAATGATGCCATAAAAGTCTATGGAAGAAAGAGAAACTTTGACTTGTTCACACAAAATCAGCAAAGCTAAAAATCTCTCCCGCGTCAGATTGAATTTGAAAGATTACAAGATGAAGCAGAATCTAGTCCAACACTAGGTTTTGATCCTGAGTTTGATCTTCCTATTGCGTAGAGAAAAGGTGTTTGATCATGCACTCAACATCCCTTTCGAAGTTACATTTCATACACAAATTTGTCTCCAAAATTTTAGGCATTTGTGAAATCCCTAGACAACATCAAGATTCCTAACTCTGTCAATGAGGCTCTAAAAGTTCCTGAATGGCACAAGGCAACCTTAGAAGAATACGCTGCACTTAAAGAATGGTACATGGATGTTAACAGAGCTACCACATGGAAAGAAGACAGTGGGCTGTAAATCAATATTCTTAGTTAAACAAAAGGCAGATGGAAATATCGACAGATATAAAGCTCGACTGGTGGTTAAAGGGTTTACCCAATCATATGGAATTGATTAAGAGACTTTTGCTCCTATAGTAAAACTTAACACAATTCGTGTTTTGTTGTATATTGCAGTTAATGAGGATTGGCCACTACTTTAACTCGATGTCAAAAACGCATTCTTAAATGGAGATTTGATCGAAGAAGTTTACATGGATGTGCCTCCTGGCTTTGAGACTAAAGATACACAAGAGAAGGTATGCAAATTGAAAAAGGCACTATATGGACTTAAACAGTCACCTAGAGCATGATTCGACAAATTCACTAAGGTTCTCAAATATGATGGATGCTCTCAGACACATGCAGACCATGCTCTGTTTGTCAAACACTTCACAGATGGGAGAATCACAGCTTTGATTGTATATGTTGATGATATAGTTCTTACAGGAAATCATTTAGGAGAAATGAAGAGGCTTAAGATGCTATTATCCAAGGAATTCGAGATTAAAGATTTGGGATATTTAAAATATTTCTTAGGAATGGAGGTGGCACGTAGTACCAAAGGAATCTCAGTTTCTCAATGCAAATATGTTTTAGATCTCTTGTGTGAGATTAGCATGAGTGGTTGTAAGCCTGTTGAAACACCCATGGAACCTAACACCAAACTAATGCCTCAAACTGATGAATTGGCAACTGACAAGGGGCAATATCAACATTTGGTAGGTAAGTTAATTTATTTGACTCATAAACGTCCAAATATAAGTTTTTTAGTCAGTGTTGTTTGTCAGTTTTTTGGCAACCCATCAATAGATCACTTGGAGCCAGTAAACTGTATTCTAAGATACTTGAAGAAAGACCCTGGAAAGGGGCTCATGTTCAAGAAAACAATTAATAAGACATTGGAGATTTATACTGATGCTGATTGGGCTGGATCTCTTAGTGATCGAAAATCCACATCTGGATATTGCTCATTTATTTGGAGAAATTTGGTGACATGGCGTAGCAAAAAGTAGGCAGTGGTAGCACGTAGCAGTACTGAGGCTAAGTTCTGTGCATTGACTTTGGGCATCTATGAAGGAATTTGGTTAAAACAATTACTAAACGAACTCAAGGTTGAACATTCAAAATCTATTAGAATCATGTGTGACAACCAATCAGCAATTGCAATTGCTAAAAATCTAATCCACCATGATTGAACTAAATATGTAGAAATTGATAGACACTTCATCAGTGAGAAAATTGAAGGCAAGAAGTAGCGGATATCTTAACCAAAGTTTTGTTTTGACCTAATTTCACAGAGTTAAGTGTAGCACTTGGTTTGGAAAATATATATCGCCTAGCTTGAGGGGGAGTGTTGAAAATTAACCTAAGAGTATGGTTAGTTTCTTGATTTTCAGGGTGAAACCAGCCCCTGATTTCAAGAGGTTAGTTTTCTGATTTTCAGGGTGGAACCGGCTCTTGATTTCAGGATGTTAGTTTCTTAATTTTCAGGGATGATTTACAACTATATATTAGTGACTTCCAGCAGTATATTAGGCATAACAATTGTATATATAAAGGAATCTGGTATTAAGAAATAAAGAACAAGTAGTAATTTTCTGTAAAATAAAAACAGCTTCAAGAAGGTATTTAATGCATGAAATCCGGTCATGGTCTACTTCTCTCTCTCTCTCAACTTCATTTTGGTTGGATGAGTAACATCATAATATTCTCTTTCACATTTTTTGACAATTCTTTTTTCATATGACAGATGGCAAAAACTATGTACATGTTCATCCCATGTTCCTTCATTCAAATGCCACTTCACATAAGTGGGTTTTTGGTGGTACGATCAGAATTTGAACTTATTTTATATCTTGATGATAGATATACCTACAATTTCTTTTCCCTGTGGGGGAGCTAAACAGCCTTAATCTCTCTCTTTTTTTTCATTCCAGCCATAGCAGAATTGCTTGACAATGCAGTTGATGAGGTAATTAGTAATATAGTCATTTGTACTGTTTTGATTTTCTTCTGGGACAGTGGAATCCATCAAGCCCTATAACGTGCTAGCAATACCTGTTTTATGTTGGAACCTTTGAGTAGTTTGATACAGAACATTTTCCGTCCGGAAAACATATGTTACATTGAAGATTAAGATTGATATTTAGTTTCTTTTTAATGGAATATACGGACTTTTTTTGTTCCTAGTTCAATGCAAGCCAACTAGGTTACAGGAGTCTGGATTTATGTAAAAAGCTTCTTAAAGAGTTAAGGCTACGGAAAAATTGAAATTTTAAGAAGAAAAAGGCTTGCTTCTAATAGAGGTCTAACAAACTGTTATCAAGACATTCAGAGCTCATTTTCTAAATATATATGATGAATGCCCCACTAGCTACTGATAGAGATCCAGTTACCTGGAAATTTAGACAACAAAAATTCCACATTAGCTTTTAGATTTCTTAATTAAACAATTGTCTGTTAGCTGTTAATTCAAATTTTCTACCAATTATCATTAACGCTGTTTTGTGAAAAAAAAAATTGATCTGTTAAGTGTTTGATACTGGTGTGCCTTGAAAAAGCTCCTTTTTTTTATTCTCATGGATAGCTGTGTGTCTAATGCCTGTTGACTCCTATCTTATTCTGTATGTCTTGTTTCAAACTATTGTATAATGGTTTGCAGTTCACTTTTTTATTTTTTTATTTTTCAATTTGGATAGATCCAAAATGGAGCGACGTTTGTCCGCATAGATAAAATTTCAAATCCAAGGGATGGAAGTCCAGCGTTGCTAATTCAAGGTATTGTTTATTGCTGTACTTAATCCAAAAAAAATGTGATATTTGGTTTGGAGTTATCCTAAAACTGCATAGAATTTGTCCATTATATCGATATCCATATCAAAGATCTAACAAATGTTTCTGAAATCTGATACTCTATACCTAGATGATGGTGCTGGAATGGACCTTGAGGGTATGAGGCGTTGCATGAGTTTTGGATATTCTGATAAGCAATCAAAATCAGCTATTGGACAGTGTATGACATACAAGTTTTTGTTGCATGTTTTATTCTTTCCTTTCATAGTCTTCTCTTGAATCATAGCTTTACAGATGGAAATGGTTTCAAGACCAGTACAATGAGACTTGGTGCGGATGCTATTGTTTTCAGCCGCCACCAGGGTGACAGGTCTAATTTTTAACACGGCGTTTGATTTCCTTAATGTAATTTTCGTTTGCTTCTGTTATGAATAAAGTTCTTTTATTTTGGTGATCTTGGCATTCTTAAAGAATAGTGACGTGCCTTCTATTCTATGCTTTCCTAGCACAAGGAAATAATTACATTGACAATAGAGGTCTTAATACAAGTACAATTTTAAAAATTATAAAAAAGTGCCATAAACATTTAAAAGTGAAACAAATTTTATAGCTTAGTGGTGGGTATAGATTTAATTGAGTAGCAGTGATCACGCCAAGACACTTGTACGTAAGGAGATACTTCATTAGAGAAATTCCTGTGATTTGTACTTCATCCGTGATTTGTACTTCATCCGTGATTTGTACTTCATCCGTGCATGTTGATTGAAACTTTGGAGGTTATTGATTTAAGTACATAATATTTTCACTCAATAAATCAAGGGTCGCATTATATAATAGCATGAATTTTCTAAATTGCTACTTGGTACCTGAAATCTTAATTTAAGTTTGGTCCAACAGGTTTTAAGTGTTTGTTTTTGTGAACTGGTCAACAATGTTGTCAATGATAATTTCTTTATCCCATGAGCAGGATATTGACTCAGAGTATTGGTCTTCTGTCATATACATTCTTGATGTCAGCAGGCTATGACAGAATAGTTGTACCAATGGTGAGCTTCATTTATTGATTTAATTTTTTTTTGTTTTAGTCCCTCTGCTCTTTATCTATGTTACCTCAACTCAGCAGTTTCTTGTTGCCATACCCGTGTTGACGTGACATGACACTGACTTGGGTGTGAGATATGTGTTGGGTGCGGCAGCTACGTACTCTCCTAGACACAGCAACTGTATTTTGATGAGGCACAAGAACTTAGTTGTCTTCCCTTCTGCTTCCATCGCATGATCTGACCCATTCTATTCTCTTCTCCGTTTTTGTATTTTCTCTCTTAAAAGAAAATGCAGAAAATAATAGAAGCGGAAGAAGGAAACCGGTTGGGAAATGAGAAAGTAAAAGATAAGCTGATGGGTAAGAAGAAACTGTCAGAAAATAAAAATAAAGATAAATAAAAAGATTGGGGTTTGGGCTGCAGACACCTTTAAGATGGGCTTTGAGGTTGAAGACACTTTTAAGATAGGCTATGGCTCGTAATTAAGGATTATGATTCTCTATTTATTTTTAAATCTTAACCAAGGATTATGATTCTCTATTTATTTTTAAATCTTAACCGATCATTTTACATCTAATGCATGTGGTGATTTTAAACTGTTAATAAAAATAATTAATATTTTACCCTTAAATTAAGAATATATAGCTTAGATTGACTACAAACAAGAATAAGCAGATGATCCTATTCCCTTAATTAAACTTACAATTGTAATTTACGTTTTTCGTTTTTCAATTGTTATTTTTTGCTGAGATTTTGTTTTTTTTATTTTTTTTATGAAATAATATATGAAAATAAATATCAATAAATAAAAAAATAAGTTAAAAATCATTAATGCACTAAAATACATTTATACAAAAAATATAAATTTGTTTTTTAAAGGGTGAGATATAATAATATACATTTTATATAATTGTAAGCCACATCCAAGTATCCTTATCTAAATATTGGACAATTTATAGCCGTATTCCCGTGTCTCAAAATTGAATTTAGGAGCGAGTCAGACACCTAGACATGTCGCACCTGACATTTCTTGCCGAGTCTATGTAACATAGCTCTTTATTATTTTTGTTAGCTTTTGGTGTAAGACAACCATGATCTTATATTTTACTGTGTATTTTAAAATTTATGTTAATGAGACTTGCAAGTGGCAATATGAACAATGATACATGGTCTGTTTGCATCCAGCTAAAAATAAACGAGGAACAATGATTGAAGAAATTGAGTCATTGAATTTTCTTTTCAATTATCTATTATGTTTTTGTTAGTTTAATATTTATAGTGCTGAATATTAAGAATTTGTGTCAATTATAGGTTGACTATGAGTTCGAGACATCATCTGGTAAATTGGAAATATTGCATGGTAGGGAGCATTTCTTGTCTAATATTTCTTTGCTATTGAAGTGGTCTCCGTTTTCAACAGAACCTGATCTATTGAAGCAAGTAAGCTCATGTGAAATCTCCCTCTCTTTCTCTTTGCCCCTCCTCCCCCCCTCTTAGGAGTAATTTTATTGAAGCTCTCTAAACTTTTCCACCCAAAACAATTTACTCCCTGAATTTAAAACCTGAAAATTTAATTCCGAATTTAATAGATTAGTGTAATTTAAGGACAATTAAAGTGGACTGTCTATCCGATCAAGCATGCCTGATGCTTTGTAGACTCACTAAAAACCTTGTGTCAACCAAGGTTCCAAAAAATACAATGAGGCGGGCCTCAAGGTGAGGCGGTTGATGTGGACTTTAAGGCTAGTGTCCCGTCTACTTAATTTGAAGTTTACGCCTTTTACAGTGAAACATATGCCTTGAGGCTATGCGATAGTATGATGCTTACGCCTCTTTCATGAAACTATAAAGTGCCAAAATATGTTTTCTTTTTTTGAGTTAGGCCTAGTTTTTTTTTTATATATATTAAAAAAAGCCCCGTAGCCCATTAAATGAAAAACTGAAATATTGGAGTTAGATATGATAATGATCCAATGAATGATAAAAAAAAGACCCTTAGAAGATAAATATGAACATGATATTGGAGTTAGATATGATGATGATCCAATGAATGATAAAATCAATAGAGATGAGGGTGCTAATGAGTGATGAGTGAGGGTTTGAATACTCAAGAGATGAAGAGAAAGAAACTAACAATTACCAACATGAGGGTGCTAATGAGTGATAAGGGTTTGAATTAGTAGATTCAAGAGATGAAGAGAATGAAATTAACAATAACTAACATATTAAAACATGTTTTGTAACTTATTTGTGGTTTATTTTAAAGCTTATTTTGTGAATTTATTTGAAACTTGTGATTTAGACGTTTATTTATTGTGACTTTATATATAAATTACATGTGTTATTCTTACATTTTATTATGTGTTAATTTTTAGTGTATTTTAACTCTACATAATATGTTATTAATAATTTTATGTATTGTTTTTCAATTTTAAATGAAATTTATGCTTTGCATCATTTGAGACAACTGCCTTTGTACCCGTTTCTGCCTTTTGGAACCTTGGTGTAAAAATAGGTTCAAAGATTGGTATTCTCAGTTTAGCACAAAAGTTAAAAGGTCAACGTACAATATAGGAGATATCCTAAAATTCACAATATTATTTGGGTTAGGCTTATTTCACAATATAAATGTTCAAAAATAATTACACACCCATGTAACCATATTACATTGCAAAATAAGTCCAACTTAAACTATAATGTGAACTTTTGCATATCTCATGCTTATATTAAGTAATCTAAGCAATTTTCAAACCTTAGGTAGTAGTAAGTGATTGGATAATTTTTTGTAAATATGGGCCCTCTTTATGAAATTTTTAAATTTAAGGAGTCAACTGTCTAAAAATAGAGTACTTAGGTCCGGTTACTATTTTTTGAAAGCAATATAGTCCATTAGTTTTGAAAAGTGACATATTACAGAGATAAATGGTTAATTTTTATGTTTTTATTCATTTTTTTATGTATTAAAATATTATTTAAAAAATGCTTAAGTAATTATTTATGTTAATTTTTTTTGTCAAATGCAGTTGAAAATATAAAAAATAGAACAAAAATTTTAAAAAATAATTATTAGACCTAAACACTTTTTTTAAACTAGTGGACTAAATTATTTCCAAAAATAGCTAGTAGACCTAAGTGCTCCAGTTAAGTGGACCTATGCAGTGACCCATCCTAAATTTAATGTCTATTGGTGCACACATCTAAGGCGACAATAATATTAAACATCTAAGTTGGATTAGCAGAATGTTTTGGTTTTTCAATTTAAAAAGACGAACTAAATTTTCTGTCAATAAAGGCATGTCATGCCTTCAACATGAATAATTTCTTTAGTGCTTTAATGCATTGGGCTCTAATGCTTGTGTGACCAACTTATCAACATGAATAATTTCTTTAGTGCTTTAATGCAAATTGGGCTCTAATGCTTGTGTGACCAACTTCCATAATCACTTTGCTTGAACTTGGACCTAATACTCTCACTCTCTCTCTTCAGTTTCTCATTTTCTCCAAAACTAAACTCACAAACAAATTACATATAAGAAATTCAAAATTTGGTGAAAGTGAATATTTAAATGAAGCAAGCTAACAATAATATTGAACAATGCCACACACCAAGAAGCAGTTTCGACTGGAACACCCTTGCTAGTTGCCTGAGAAGACCCTATGTCTCTATGATTCTGCTCTTGACTTCGAATTTCACTGTTCTCCATAATAGGGTTTATCTTCCATCCCTTTCATAATAGAGTAAAGCCAAGGATAAGTTGGAGAAGAGGCAGTTGGTGATCAGAGGCTGCTGTGAGCCTATGAGGTGGAGTTGATACACTTCCACTTTTTGAATTGCCATGCTTGGATTCGAATTATGGAGCTGGTATATGAGTTTTTGGATTTGAAAAGTTCGAGTTAGGGGTGTACAGTGGATTGAAATTGCATGGTTCCTTTCAACTGCAATTCCATTTGATCTATGCGGATTATGAACATAAGCATATGATTCATTGTATCGTGGATTGGTTTGAATGGAACGACACAATCCCCTATTAGGGCATTTTTACTCTATTTTCTGATTTCATTCTTTAAAAAAATAAATGTTTATTGTGTTCAAAATCATAATTATGCATTGTGAGTGTGCAAATTAAGAACATTAAAATATTTGTTCTAAATAGTTCTAATTTGGCCATGAAAAGTATTTTAGAATCTTTAAAAAATTATAAAATCATTAAAAATGCATTACACACTTTAATATATTCTTACACATATTAGAATAGATATACGCTGATTTAAAAATGTGAATCTGCACCTTGTGGATTGTGAAATATTTCATGGAATCCAACCATCGGTTTGTAACCATCCACAACTCTACTGATGCAGATGAATTTTGTAGATTAATCAGATGAATTTGTACACCCCTAAGTAGGAAGGAATTTTTGAAGATGATTCTGAAGCAATGGTGATCTCAAAGATTTTTTTGTATGGAATACTTCCATTGTGCCTTTCTTAATCACAAACTTACAATTTGAAACCCAACTTTTTGATTGCTCAATTGATGTATTAGTAGAAAAAGAATAAATCCTTGCCTTGACTACATTAGATGCTTAATCTACCTCCAAAATCCAATTATATGGTCCTTACATAGGCATCATGTGTTGGGATGTGGCTATTTAAACATACAATTAAGGTGTAGCTCTTTTATTGTCATAATGCTATGCTAATCAATTAATTTGGGGATAGTTTTTGGAATTTGACTTTGGGGAGCAAATTCTTTCGGGTGGCTAAGTTTGTGGAGCTGTATGTTAGAAGTTATTGTGAAAGTAATTCTCCCAAAAGCTTAAGAGGGAGAATGAGCAGCAATAATTTTATACATTTATTGCTCCTTACAAGTGTTGACTCTGTGTACTATGCAGACATAACATTTGAAATTTAAAAATTAGGGTTAGTGAGGTTTGAAACAGGATCTTCAATTTTAAAGCTATATTAAAAGTTGTTGGGAAACTAATTTTTTTAAAGCTCAAGTTAGTGGAAGAATTACTAACAATACTTTTATGCAATGATCAGTTTAGTGAATTTAACATTTTTTTCCCATTATAAGTTGGCACTTCATGTTGACATAGATGTGCACGTAACTATTTTCATGGGTTTATAAGCAAACATCATTCTATGCATTTTTAGTTGAAAAGTGATACCAAGTACACTTGCTACAAATATCAGCCATGATATGAAGCTAAGCTTTTGATGTTTTTTGCACTTTTGGTTCTTTAAAGTTTGCTTTTGTTGTGATGTTTGCCTTTTAATATCTTTTAATTTTGAGATGGCAGTTTGATGACATTGGATCTCATGGAACAAAAGTTATTATCTACAATTTATGGTTAAACGATCATGGGACTTCTGAGTTAGACTTTGATGCTGATCCCAAGGTAAATAATCTAATTTTCATTTTGTATTGGACAAGTTTTTAGGGCATTATGATTTATGACATGGGTCTTAAACCAGATGAACTTTCTTGGCTTGTTTGCAGGATGTCGTTAGTAAGGGAGATGCCAGAAAAATTGATACCATCCCTGCTTGGAGGAAAGCAAATGAAGAGCATATTGGTAACCGGTTTCATTATTCTCTCCGCGTAAGCCCCTAATAACTTTCAAGTGGATTAAATTTTTTTAACGAGTATATTTTTTCTGAGGGTAGTTTTCCTATACTTTGCAGGCATATTTGTCCATTTTGTACTTGTTGATACCAGATACTTTCAAGATAATATTGCGAGGGGAAGTTGTTAAGCATCATAATATTGCCAATGATCTCAAACATATAGAATACATCTTATATACTCCTCAAAGTGGGTGTTCTACGGAGGTTGGTTGTATTAATTTTTGTACTTTCAGTGTGTAGTCTTATTAAATAAGTAGCTCTTTTTGAATCATTATGCATGCACATATGTAAACATACTCAATTTTCGATGACAATACTCCTAGTTGGGTTTACTCAAATGTATTAAGTTCAAAGAGTGATTGTTTTGGTGGTTGTTGCTCATTAGATTCTTACTATCCTCACCTTAATCATGCAGGGTCAAGTTATGACTACTATTGGATTTCTCAAAGAAGCTCCCAATGTGGGTATTCATGGTTTCAATATGTACCACAAAAATCGCCTAATACTAGTAAGTATGTCTTATTTTGTAAGTTAAATTGTTAAATACTGCATTGGAACCTTGACTCGTGGCTTGTTTGTATGTATGTATGTATGTGTTTATTTATTTATTTAATTTGTGCTTAATTTTTGGCGGATTTTGTTCGTTTCACTTGGAGCCTTATTGCCTGCCTTCGTCTTTGCGATAACATATACCATCTACCATGACCGAAAATCACAGGGTTCGACTGGAGGTCAGGTCCTAAGCCTGGATGTGAATGTGCCCTAAATCCAAGTTGATTTTTTAAAAAAATGAGTAAAAAGGAGAAAAATATATTTCAATTTTTGTAAGTTTTTCCTGTTAAACTTCAGTATATTTCTCTTGTAGAATTTAAGTTTGTGCTAGTGTGCATGCATAGAGAGAGTTGTTCTGGAAGGTTATAGAGCTCCTGCTGGGTGACTATGTCATTGCAATTGTTATGGGATTAATAAGCTAATAGCTAAAATGTTAAATCCTAAACCATTAGATATAAACACAAATCCTAAAATCTATACTCTAAAGTAATGTTTTTGACGTAGGCCATAAGGCGCGAAGTAGATAGTTGAAGAAAAAAAGTTCTCAAAAATGAATATTATAATTAAATAAATAAAAGTTTACAATTTCAATGTAAATAAATTAGATAAAATAAAAGACTATCATAATTCTACTAAAATCTTATACTAATCTAATAATAAATCCTATTATAATAATAATTGTGATAAAGATAAAACAAAAAAATATAGAATCCTAATTATTTTAAAATTCTAATAAAATACTAATTTTGTCCTGCATCAGACTCCTTGGCTGAGAAAAACTCGTCCTTGAGTTGACTTAAGCTTGACGAATTTACGATGATTGTATGCACTTTTTTTGTATCGTTGGTTATGATTACAAATTGATCCACCAATATTTACTTGTGATCTCTTGAATGACTTTGAACTCATTAACAAAACTTTAAATTGAGGCAAAATTTAATTGAAAAAATACACAAAATTTGAAAACGATGAATCCTTAACTATTTTAAGCATAAATTTAATATGCCCAACCCAATCAACTCTTTGTGTTGCATCAACTTCATCAAAAATTAATTTTTTTTGTAAATATTAAAGAACTTATAAGAAACTTGTACCATTGGCAATATTTCAATTCTTCCATCAAAGATCGGTATTTTTAAGACTTCAAAATAAACATCTTCTATAATTTATGGCTCTTCATCAAATATTGTAGGTTTGAATCATCAAAATAATCATCCTCAATAATTTATGGTTCTTCATAAAATATAGGTGATTTTGAATCATCAAAATACTTATACTCGATGTATCTTTAAGGTAAGTAAATAGCAAGAGATTTTTTTTTTCTTTCAAAACTGTGACAAATTTTGTATTGTTTTTATGTAAACAATAACAAAATATTTGAGAGAAGAGGATCTAATTTTGTTTAAGAAAAAAATCAAGAAGCTTTGATATCAACCAACGCAAGCCATAAAGCATGGATGAGATATTAAAGAACAAAAGTTCTCAAAAGTCAATATTTATAATTCAATGACTAAAAGTCTACAATTTCAATGTAAATAAACCTATTTATAGGTAAAATAAAAGACTGTCTTAATTCTTTAAGAATTCACTCTATTAAAATCTTATCATAATCTAATAACAATTGTGATAAAAATATAACACTAAAATATATAATTATAATTATTCTAAAATTCTAATAAAACACTAATTCTGTCGTCAATCAGTTTTTCTCTATAATTTTTATAAATATGCCTAAATTATCTTGCAAGAGTCATTTTTTTGTTTGTATGTTATATTAATGAATCTTGATACATCCTGCTTCTTATAAATAGAAACTTGGTTGTCAACATTCCCTTGCTGCTTTGCATTTATTGCAATCTTGTATTTATTGCATGGGGAAATAAATTATTTGGGATGGACGGAATGAGTAGGAAGGAAATTGTAAAAACTCTAGTTAAATTGCTATAACAAGATTTTTTTCTTTAATGAAGAAAGCTGAAGATGGAAGTAACTGGTTATGTGCAGAGGAAAATTTGTGTAACTGAAAGGATAGAAAAACTAAATATACGTATATAGCCCATGTGAGGCCTATTTTCTTCTCCTTGTACACTATTTGGAGTTTTTTTTCATGTACTTTTGGTAGATACATATTTGTTATTTACCACTTCCTTTTTACATGTCAACTTATTACTTTGCTTTTTTCGATTTTGATTCATATAACTCCCATTTTCTGGCTCAACCAAAATAAATCCTAGTGTTACTCATACGTGGAGTTGATACAGGCTTCCTAGAACTGGATATAGATTGTTAGAAACATCTACATATCCTGTTATTCTGTTCCATGACCTCTAAAACTTAATTTTTGACAAACATCTACATATTGTTGTTGATGCTTAATGGCTGCTGTAAGCTTATTGATGTGACTGAAAAGACTTGTATATCTTTTTACACTCGCACGGGGCTGAATTAGTACCATTATTCAAAAAAATGAGCAGTTTAGTCTCGGGAAAAAGGTCATTGTAGTTTTATTATTACGTGCAAAAATGCACTTTAGTCCCGTAATTTATGGGTTGGGTACTTCTAGTCTTGTTATTTATAAAAGCTGTACACTTTAGTGTAAAAGTTAGTTCTCCTGGTAGGACAGGACTAGAAGTGCATTTTCTTGAATAATTATGAGACTTGAAGTGTTCATTTTTAATAATTATGGGACTTGATGTATTTACTTTTTATAATAACAGGACTAGTAGTGTTTAACCCATAAATTACGTGACTAAAGTACATTTTTTTCACGTGTATAGTCCTATTATTTTTGGGTTGTGTCAAATTGTTCCCATAATTTTTTTAAGAAAGAACCAAACAAATTCAAATTGTGGTTTTCCATTTAAATTAGACGGAAGGAGATATGTGAGAAACACATGACGCTATTCTTCAAAGGTATGAGTATTGGATGGATTTTACACATTTTGGTGCCAAAAGAAACTTTAATGTCTTTAAATTCTGCTATTTTTATTCAATTTTTTTTTTCAACAGATAGAAATGGGTTTTTAATCTTTTCATCATATATGATTTTTTTTTTAATTTTTAAATTATTGTAACTCGAAAATACTAAGTTAACCTTAATTAATTAGACATGTGTTTAGCAAATGCATTTTTCGTTATGTGTAACGCCTAATTCGACGATATTATGTTTATTAGAACAATTTGACTATTTTTGTTAAAGTATGGGACCTAATCGGCCCAACTTAATGATTATAGGACTAAAGTATATGTTTTGTAATAATTGCGGGACTTATCCGACTCTTTCCCCCTTTTACACATGTTTTCGAAATTTGAGTGGAATATTGACACATCATGGGCTTGATATCAAACTTCTTGTGTTGGTGTGATTGGGAGCAAAGCTCCGGGTAAGGTTCTTTTTTGCTTCTTGCTTGGGGAGTTGAACCTAGAGTGATAAGACAGCATACTTGTTGGGGGAGTATAGTGTGAAACAATCATTGAACACTTGTTTTTGGTCAATGACTGAAAATTTGATAAAGTAAATTGTGCCAAAGTAGGATATCATTGTGAAGAAAAGTTAAAATGATGGCTTTTTTTATAAGCAACATCGTTATTATGTTTAGAGATATAAATAGTTACAAAGATACAAAAAGTGAAAAAAGCAATGCACTCAAAAGAAAAATCTATTTTCTATTATTTGCAAAACAAGATGAACTATTCTTGTGTGTTTGAACCATGATAGGAGTTGCCTTCTCTTGTATGTTTCTCTAAATTTTTTTAACTATTTTGTTTTTACCATTTCTAGGTGTGGTTACGATCAGAAAACTATTCAGTGTTATCATTTTTGGGAAAACTATTAGCACGTGCCTATTATTTTTCATAATGTTCTTGTAACTAGGGGTGTCTTCTAATCAGTATATTTTTTCATTTGCTTTTCTTTAGGTCAAATAAAATATTTCAGTTTTCACAATATAAATCTGCTATCATTCTCTGAAGTTACATATAGTAATCACTGTTTGTCATTCTTTTTTTGACCTTTCCAGCCATTTTGGCCGGTTTTGAGTTACTCAGACAGTAAGGGGCGTGGAATTGTTGGTAAGAAGCCGCTGCTTATACACCACTATTTGAATTTTCGCGGTGGTTGTTTCTGTGAAAAATTTTTGGGGGTTGCTGTATGTATGTACCTATTGTTTGTTGTAGGTATTTTGGAAGCAAATTTTATTGAACCAACGCATAACAAACAAGATTTTGAGAGAACCTCGCTTTTCCAGAAGCTTGCAACTCGTCTGAAGGAAATGACTTCAGAATACTGGTGAGCTATTTGTTCAGCTGTATGTGTCAAAGGTTCTGTTATTGTTTCTATGGCATCAACATCCTGCTGCTTGTTTTCTTGTATTACTCTTGTATTGTATAGTATTGATTTCATACTGATTATCTTGGAGATTCTCTAAGTATGTGGGTTGCAATTGTTATAACTTTGGATTGATGTGGGGCCATTTGTTATACTTAAGAAAAACTTACTAGATGCTTGTCTTTATCTTTTATGGTCAAGTATTATGTTGCCAGATGCTTTTGATGTAAAAGCTTAAACAGGCAAAGTTGAAATCTTTTCTTTTCTTTCTTAATTATCATATATTGGAATTTCCCAGGAATATGTTTTCTGCAATGATTGGGTATCAGTCTGGGAAGAAGCATCTTGCTCCTCCGACCCCAAAATCTTCAAGATATGAACAACCTGTCAAAATTAATCAAGGTTCCCATGCCGTTCCAGGCACAAAAGTGGACCTTGTGAGATCTGGACTACCAACTTCCACCTTCCAGGGCAGATCCAAACAAGGTTATTGTTTTAATGAGATCAGCTTTATCTACTGTCAACCAAATATGGGCATGCGGTTGGTGATGCCATGTTATTATGGTGCAGGGTTACGACTTAAGAGGAAGGAACATGTTGGTTCAGAAGAAGTTGAAAGTGTGAAAAGGCAGGCATTAAAAGGAATCGATTTGTCTGATCCTCAGCAGCAGGCTGTTGAGGTCTGAATGATGAACTCATGGAAATCAAGCACATTTTAACATTTTCTTGTTTAAAACATACTTTTTGTCGGAGACTAGCACATTGACCTGTTTATTGATGTTATGACATCCTTGCTTGCGAGTACTATCGTAATTTCTTATGCGTAAATACTTGTGGGTTTCTTTAATCCTAACTAAGAGAACTATATTTCCTGCAATGTAGTCTCCAATTACTTTTATGAATCCAGTGAAGGAACAGGAGACCATAAATTTGATGCAAGAAAATAAGAAGCTCCGTGCAAAGTGAGTTCATAATTATTCTTCATTTTTCAGTTATGTGAAGAATGTAAGCCTTTGAATTCTGGAGCATTCGCGTGGAAATTTTCATTTAGATATTTAATCTACGTTTTCAGATGCTTGGAATATGAAAAGGAAGAAGAGCAACTTGAACTCAAGGTACTTATTGTGGCAAAGATAATTGTTGGACCGATCTTGGTTTGCAGTCTTATTAACCATTCTATATTCTGCTTAAATATAATCCTCAAGCATTTTGCGGTGTATTCAACACATTACACTTTTGGTAAGATCTGCCTAGAATCCTAGTCTTTCTGCTCTGTTCATAAAATTCATTTTCGTTGATTATCAAAAATATGATCTGAACTTCTAGTATCTTAGGGGAATGTCACTAAAAAATTCATTCAAAAATATGAGAGCTTAGGTATATGTTTTGAGCAGGGTGGGAATAGTATGGACACGTAAGTATCTGAACTCTTCACTACCATTTATCCATGCATGGTCTGTGTGAAGCACTAGCATCAATGTGACATAGTTATTGAGCTGTAACATAGGTTTTGGTTACAGTTTTATCATATGCATCGATTCGAGCAAGGGTGATATCATAAGCTGTACTAATCTATGGCTTATACTTTGAGATTGCCATTATGATTGTTTGTTTATATAGGTGAAAGAGCTTAAAAGTGAAATAAAGAAGGTGGAGCATGAGTACTCCCAGATGTTAGCTCATCAGTTACAATCCTTGAGAACAGTGAAGAAAGAAGAAAAGGATGCATAGATGTACATGACATTCATTACTAACAAGAATTTAAAATCTTGTAGTGTCAATAGTCAATGGCAGCCACTGGATTTCAACTGTTAGTATCGTTTTGACTAACTCAGAGCTGGAGTATGAGCCTTTTCATATGTAAATATGGCAAATCGGTTCCATGAAGAATATTCAGGTTAAGAATTGTACTCACATTGTACTCTCTCGTGTAAGATGAACACAAGCCGTCTTTGTGTAACAATTTTCACCCACTTTGTAGGTTATCAAAATTTTGACCATTGGTGGGCAAGTTTAGTATACACGAATGAGCTTGTATAGTGTAACATAATTGTATTTTGAAAGATCCATTTTGTATTCATTTGTTATGGGACAAATGTTGACTTTAGTTTCGCCCAAGAGGTATGATCATCTCCTAATGTCAGATAATGTCCACATCTTATGATCTTTTGAAGACCATTTACAAGCATAATCTTAATCTTATAAAGGGGTGATTTTACATTTTGACATGAAAATGACAATTTTAGCCCCAAAAATGATATGTCCAAATTAATTGGAGGGTAGGAGTATTGTAACAATTTAAATTGTTATTTTACAATAATAATTTGTTAATGATAATTTTATTTACTAATGATAGCAATAAGATGATTAATTTATAGGGGTAAAATTGACTTTTTATATACTTATTATGATTAAAAAAATAATTGTGGTAAATTCATTACTCAATTTAATATAAAAAATAATTGATTATGTTTAGTAATTATTTTTTGGTAGGAGAATTAAAAAGAAAAAATCAAGATTTTTAAAATAATTGATTTTATATAAGAGAGTGAATGACATTAATAATTACAGTTGACTATACGAATAAATTTTAATTTTTTTTGTAAAAATTTGAAAAGAAAAGTAAAAGATACGAAAATTACAATAACTATTAATTATTATGAAATTAAATGAGAAAATTAAAAAGCTTTTAAATATATGTTAAATTAGTGCGATCCATACAATATGGATAAAAGATTAAAAAAAGAGACTTATTTTATTTGCTCATATAATTTCACAATGAATTCGATAGCTTTTAAAACTATCCAATTATATTTTCGATAGCTTTTAAATATAGTTTTTACTTGCTCATATAATTTCACAATGATGATGACATCATCATTATCATTAATATTCCCTTTAGCTCTCAAATTTTAATCTGGTTCAATCTATGATTTTAACTCCTTTTAAATTCATTTTGCTACACAGTTTTAAAATTTGATAATAAAAAAAAAATGATCGTGGGATGATGATCACAACAGAAGTGCATCAAAAGACCTTTTTAATCTTATAACTATTTACACACCTAGATAATATTATCGTTGAATAGAATTGTTATTAATAATAAATAATTTTATTGATAGAAATTTAGATTATGATAGTATTTACATCATTTTATTCTAATATTAAAATTTGTTCGATCCTTGTCTTTTTCTTTTAACAAAAGATTTTTGAGAAATGTGTATTTTAACTATCAGAATATCATGAATGATCATTTTTTTAAATAATAAAAATAATAATTTTAAAACTTTTAATTATTAAAATAATATTTTTTTATATCTACTTTATATATTTTTATTATTAAAAAATGTCTTGTATATCGTTTTTTATTTTAAACATTATCAAATTAAACGTTTTAGAATTTTTAAATTTATTTAATGTTATAGGATATTATATTAATTTTGTTATAAATTTTAGAATTCTTATTTTATTTAATTTTTTTCCACCAACTACCAAAAAAACATGCCATATTCAGATTAATCTGATTCATTATAACTAGACACCAACTGTAGTATTATGTATTGCCAAATGTGAGAGTACTGCATGTTAAACAAAAAGCATACCTCCTAGGCAATACACGTCATCGTTATGTATATATTATTACCAGAGACTTAAGCAACTTGCATATTATACAACAAAAATGCGCAGCAACTTGTATATATTAAATTAATAATATTGGGGCAGCTAAACCCAACTAGACATTACCCTGACCGTTGCCCGAAATTGTCTAGCACCAAACTTATGCAAATTTTTATGCCCTAGAAGATTTGAGATCCTCTTTATAAACACCTTCCCATCTCTACTAAAACCTCATTTCCTCAGCCTTCTTCTCTGCTTCTTTATATTCCTAATTTTTTCTTCATTTTTGATTATATTTTGTGTGTTATTGTTTAGATAGTTTCTTTGTGTTATTAATTTTTTTTATTAAATTTTCGTACATATTTGTAAGAATATGATTTATTCTGATAATAAATAATATGATTTTTATTGATGATTTGGGATATTAATATATATGATGTGCAAAAACTTCCATCCGCATGTGATATACAATATGAGCAGAGCGGCCATATTTTGCACAGATCGAGTGAAAATATTTAAGTACACCATTTTTGTACTTAGGCTGCTTCTACAAGAGGTTTGTTTTACTTCTATAAATACCTCTTTTAGATGTGGGCTCATATTCATACATTTCATTTTTGTTATGAGTACAATTCTTCTTACCAATTTTACGTGTGTTATTATTTATATCATTAATATACAACAAATACATTGATAAAATATAAATTAAATATAGTAGAAACTATTACATGTGAATGGATAATAACTAATTACTTTGCATCGTAATCTTAAATTCTTAAATATCGTGAGTTAAAACCCTAGGTGGAAAAAGGCAAAAAAGGAAAAAAAATATGTAAAGATGTTCGAGGTTGATAACCCTTGAATACGTCAGCTTTTTGTTTTTGTTTAATTTGGATAGCTCAAATTGCTCAACACTACGATGAAAATATTGTAGTTGGAAGAAAATAAATTTTCTTTTGTCTTATATCATGTTTTGAATATGCAAAAGTTTAGTTGTGATTATATTTCTTCATTTTTTATTTATAAAAAACAGGCTGATATTTTTGTGTTTGTGGGTACCAAAATATCCTTTATCTTTTTTTTATTATTATTTTATTTTCTTGGCCTTTTCTTATTTTTTACCCCTTATAAATCAATAAATATAAAAAAATCACTATAATAAGTTTATCGTATTAATAATTTATTTGATAATTTTATTATATATTATCTTTATGTTATATTTGATAATTATTTTTAATGCATAAAAGTTCTTATATGTTTAATGTTCGATATTAAGAATGATAATTAATATGATTTATTTATATTCTTTAATGAATGAGTTGGATTCAATATATTATATTTACGTCTGATAGTCATTTTTTGTGTTACTAGTATTTCATAATAACTAAAAATAGTTGGATTATTACATTCAATAAGTTATTTGCGTGGGATTAATTTCTTAATACTATATTTTTATTTATTTATGTGTATACTCGATCATTAAAAAATGATATTATTTAGCTTAAGTATTTAGGGTTTAGGTTTTTGGAAATTAGGGTTTTTGGGTTTTGATATTTGTGTGTTAAGGTTTATGTATAAAATTATTATTTTTCTAAAAAGTGTGTAGGGTTTTAGAATTTGGGATTTTGTATTTAGGGTTTTGGAATTTAGGGTTTAAGGTTTAAGGTTTAGGGTTATGGATTTGGGTTTTGGGATTTAGGATTCAGGGTTTTGGGATTTAAGGTTTTTGGGGGTTTGGTTTTGGGATTTGAGTTTAGGGTTATATTTTGGTTGAGGGTAAAATTGATAAAAAAAGTTTAGATGTGAATGAAATCATGATTGGGGAAGAAAGAATAATCGATTACATTTTATTCCCCCATTGTGACCAACGAAATACATAAAATATAAGGAATCAATTCTTATTTATTTCCATTGCCTCCGACCTGTATTAGATTGAGGAATTAAAGGTTATGGATCTTATTTTTTAGATTTGGATAGAATAAAAGATAAAAGAAGCCTTAAATGGTTGGTCTAGTGGTACAAGTGATCATACAAACTTTTCTAATCATACAACCTCTTAGAATGTTAATAGTTTACAAAATGATCGAAAATATTAAAATTTGATTTACAAGAAGTTAAGAAAAAAAGATAAGCTCAATTGGGTTGAAGAATTTGAAAAAGAAATTATAATGGTCCAAAATGAAGAATTTACAAAAATTGGTCTAAAGTAAATAAAGCTATCATTCAATTTGTTGAAATAACTCAGCTTTCACTAATATAATAAAAACGTGTTTATGCAAATTATAGAGTATTTGCATCGCTTTAACTAATAGAATAAAAGCATTAGTTATGCAAATTATAGAGTACCTTCATAGTTTGATATAATTTATCGGTTCTTAATTTTATTTATTTTTTATTGATTTTAGATTTCATTATTATTATTTAAATTTTATTCTAGATTTAAAGAAAATTAAGATCTAAAATTTTAGGGGCAGTCTAGGACTCTCAAATTTATAAATCTAAAAAAAAGTTCAAATTTTATTGTAGATTTTAAGAAAATAAAGATCCAAAATTTTAGAAGTGAGGGTTATAGGTGGAAAAACAAAGGAGTGAGGAGAAAGCTTGAACAGATTAACAAGAAGTAGATTCTTTTTGCTATTCATTTTTATTGCAACTTTTCTAAGAAACTGTGAATTTGTTTATGTTAAATTTAATTTTTAGTATGAACTAATTTTTTTTATTCTAAAAAAAATATGTAATTTAATTCTAAATTAAGATTGATTTTACATGTTAATTTCAATTATTTGTGTAATTTATTTTGAGTTTATTATTTCTAATTAACTAACCATTAATTAAATGATTTTAATCTTTTGATTTTATTAGTAATCTTAATTTTAATTTAGAATTTTATTTTATTTTATTTATATTTATATTTATATTACCCTATGTGTGTTCTTGATGCACTATGCTAGAATTCAAAACACTTTTTGATGTATTGATTGAGACTTCTTTTAGCAATATGGGAGCCATTATGAAAAATCTTGAAGTGCAAATTTGGAAACTAGTTACTGAGACTCTGAAAATAGAGTCATTAGTACATTTTTTTACTTAATATTTGTTTTATTTAATAAATAATATTTTTATGAAAAAAAAATTAAAATATAAACTTTTTAGTGAAAAGGAGAGAAAATAAAATTCATGTAATTTTTTGGGATTTTTTATGAATTTTTTACGCAAGACCAATTAGAAGCTCCCCATGTGGCATGCCAAGCAAATCAGAGGAGCTGATTGGGCAAGCCATGCGGATGCCACATAAGCACAGAGAGTGAATCACATCATGTTACATGTAAGGAAGACAAAACACGTGCCACGTGTCAGCACAACGTTCAATCTGAGTTTGAAAATTGGTCAACACGCCATGCCATTGCTCTACGCGTTCCACCTGTGCGCCATGCCATGTGTTATTGACTCGGTCAGCATTGACTCTGACCGGTCTCCCTTGCCATGCATTGCTCTTTGATTTTTCCAATGAATTTATAATGCCACGTGTCATGATATGATTGGCTAAAACTGTCAGTTTTGCTTGTTTTGATCATAGCCCTTGATCTGAAGTTGATCGGACAATCCAGATCGCACCTGAGCTTTATTTAAGCGCCTAATAACTCCAAAAACCATAATGAGCCTCCACTAGCATAATTTTGGTCAGTTTTTAGAGCAAAAAAGATAAAAAATTCAATAGACGACACAATTTTGGTAGAGATTCAAGATGAGATTAATTCTACAATTCAAGAAATTGATTGTTTTTCTTCTTCTACTATTTTTTTTATCAATTTTATGTGTTTCTTTATGAAAAATATGAGCTTTATGAATATAATTATGTGTTACTAATTTCTTAATCTTGGGTTCTTATGAACCCAATTTTCATCATGTGATGATTTAATATTTTACCCCAATTATAATTATAATTTAATTATATTATTTAATCTGATTTGTATGCTATTAATTGTTTGGAAAACAATTTATCTATAGATACAATTAAATTGATTTGAGAGAATTATTTAATTGTTTTGTCACATATGTATTCAGAGATGTATGATTCTTATGTATGTGATCCATAATTGATGAACTTAATGATTAGTATGCAATTTAATTGGCATGAGAGTGTAATTAAATTAATTACTATATGTTGTGTAGTTTACTAGATTAGATTCAATTGATCATGTATTTAATTGATAATTATATTGGAGGGATTTTAGCGATTCTCATGTTTAGAAAATTAGAGGATTAAGTATTCTTAGATATTTTCTTATATATCTTTTTAGTTACAAAATCCGATTTAATTAATTATTGCTATTTATTTTTAGTTATTTTAATTTTTCTTCCTTAAAATATAAAAACACAAAAAAAAATTGATTTTTATTATTTTTAGTGTTAAAAATTAATTTCTAATAAAATAATTTCCGTGGGAACGTTATTTACTTATCATTATATTACTTTTTATGATACGTATACTTGTATATTTATTGCACATATAATTTGTGTTAATATTTTTTAATTTTTTTTCTTTAATTTTAATCTTAATTAATTTATTTTCTTTTAGTGACTTATTTATTTATTCTAGTTAATTTATTTTATTTATTTTCTTTACTTTAATATATTTATTTTGTTGTTAATTTTTTTTTTATTTTTTTTAGTTTTTATTTAGACATCTCATTTAGTATTGTAGGAACATAGTTGAATCTATTGCATGAGCAGAGTTCGTGAGGAAAAAATCTTACCTTTAGATCTTGATATTGAGTGTACTTTGAGATCAACTATAAAAAGCAAGTCACCCAATTGGAAGAAATGACTAATCCATTATAAATAAACAATAATGAGCTAAACTTGAATAATCAAATGTTTTTGATAGATGATAGAGATAGAGAATGAATATGCAATAACTACGTTGGAAGGGCTGAATCCAAGTATTACAAGGCCAAATATTCAAGCTAATCCGTTTGAACTAAAGCTAGTGATGTTTCAAATACTACAAACAGTTGGACAATTCAGCATATTATCAACAGAGGATCCTCATCTTCATCTCAAATTGTTTATTGAAGTTGTAGATTCATTTAAGTTCAATGGTGTGACAGACGAAACATTTAGGCTTAGATTATTCCCTTACTCTTTCCGAGACTGTGCTCGAGATTGGCTAAACTTGTTGCCACTTGATTCCATTACAACGTGGAATGGTTTGGAGGAGAAATTCTTGATGAAATACTTTCCACCAACAAAGAATGCTAAGCTTAGGAATGACATTACTTCCTACCAAGGAATTGCTAAGGAAGTGTCCTCATCATGGTATTCCTTCTTGGATTCAAATGGAGACTTTTCATTATGGTTTCAATGCTCACACAAGAACTATTTTTGATGCATATGCTAATGGTGCTTTGCTAGCCAAATATTACAATCAAGTTTATGATTTACTTGAGATAATGGCTAGCAATAATTATCAATGGCTAATGGATAGAATGATAGCCATAAGAAAAGTAGTTGGAATGCATGAGGTAAATGATATCATATCACTTACAACTTAAGTTTCATCTTTGGTTAATCTTTTGAAGGTACAAAACTTGCCAGCAAGTATAAACCAAGTCCAAAATTCAAGAGTGTCATGTGTGTTTTGTGGAGGAGCTCATTTGTTTGATAATTGTCCAAATAATCTTGAATCCATTTGCTATGTGGGTAATGGGAATCAAAACAATAATCCATACTCAAACACATATAACCCAGAATTGAAACAACATCTAAATTTCTCTTGAAGTAATAACAACATTCAAGGTGGTTATCAATTCAACCATCAATCATTTCCACCACCTGATTTTCAACAACCATAACAATCACAAGCCCAAGAGAAGAAACCACCTAATGAGGACAATACAAGTGCTTTAATGGGGATTATGAAAGACTTCATCCAATCAGTGAATACAAAAGTGTCAACTCAAGAGGCTTGATGAGTGCTCAAAAAGCACTAAAATTACCATGATTTTATGCACATTAACTGATTAAAAATATATATATTTATATGTTTTATCATATATTTATATAAATTTGTCTTTTTTGGAATCACGGGTATTTTTATTGTTTTTTAGGTATTTTCGCTTAAAAATGTCACTTAAAGACTCAAAAATGAATACTTGAAGCAATACATCACAAATATATTAATAAATAAATGGGGAAAGGTCAAAAAATATGGAAAAATTGGACAAAATGGGTCGAAAAGGTCAAAAATGTCAAAAAGGTGAAAATCGCACCTAGAGCAGCCATCCCGCGCGCGCCTTCCTCCAGTTCCGCGTGCACCGTAGCACGCTGTCACTGTTCACGCATGCGCGCGCGCGCTGTTGCTGCCTTCTGCGCGCGCCTGTGCACACCCCAGCTGCCCTCCGACGCCATTTCGCCCCATTTTTCACGTGCAGCCGCCCCCATGACGTCATGCTGACGTCATCAATGACCTCACCATTTGCACTACGCATTTTCACCATTTTCACCCACTTTTTCTCTCCATTCTCACCTATAAATTACCTTCTCTTCACTTCATACCACACCTCAAAACACACTTCTCTCTTCTTTCTTTCTCTCCATTTCTTAGTTTTTAGTTTTTCTTATGTTTTAGCTAGTTTCTCTTAGTTTTAGAGTTCTTCCCTTTTTGGGAAGAACTTGTTTTTGTAATTTATTAGCTTTTTGATTCAATAAATGGGAGTGCAAATTCCGTTTGGAGGTTTTCTAGCAACGAGAATAGCATCGAAGTACTATAAGGATTTTATTTTCTTTGCAGTTATTTTTTATGCTTTATTCTTACATGTTATATTTAATTTGTCTGTGATTAAAGTTAACTGTGCTAGCTATTTGTAAACATGATATAATAATAACGTTGTTATGCTTGCGAAATATTAAATAGGTAAAAATCTCTAAAATGAATTGATTTTATTTTTATTCAAGATTTTATATTAAGAATGTTAGAGAGAAATATATTATTTTTCATTACAAACTTAAATCTGAAAATTAGATTTTAAGGTTTAGTTATCCGATCTGATTTAGAGTAGTGCTCTTTTATTTGTTGGTACAATCGCCCGGTAGTTAGAGTGAAGCTCTATTTCAAAAGTTTTTATAAAAATTATTATCTGAAAATGTATTGACAACATGTTTTCAGTAGTGGTTTTAAAACTTGAAAGTTAGTACTCGGATAATTAAATTCTTAGACTTAATTTGGACACCTTGAATAAAGTTTAAACTGTCTAACCCCACCAAAGGTGGCATTTAAATGGTTCATTTTCAATCTCTTAGAAAAAGGAATTAATTTAATTAACCAAATTAGTTATCAACCCCACCCATAGGTGTTAATTGATTTGTTTAGTTAACAAAGAATATCTAACCCCACCAAAGGTGGTATTTATACAAAAAAGGGAGAATCAATAAATATCAATTCATATCTTTAATAACCTAGATAATATGAGCAAACATAATTAACTTAGTTATTATATCCATAAATACTCCACTATTTATAAAAGATAAAATTTGCATGAATGTTTATTGAATCTATGTTTAATTTTTATGTTATTAGATTAGAAACACAAAAACCAAACTATTGTGATAGGATGTTTAGGATTTAATTTCGTTTTTAAAAGTTTGAATAATAAATTAAAAACCACATACATTCCTTCCTTAGATCGACCTTGGGAGTATACTTATCATTTTATTCGAAATGATTCGTGCACTTGCGAGAGCTTTATAAATATTAAAACCAAAGTATTGGCAAGAATAGGCGATGCCGGTTTTCGCTCATCAAGGCTTTAATTTGAAATTTGGAGAACCAAAAGGGGTAACTTTCTCTGGCTATAAGTCAAAGGCCTCAAGGTAACCTTCCAAGTGACACAATTGTAAACCCAAGAAGAGAAGGTAAGGACCAATGCAACGTCATAGCCTTGAGGAGTGGTAAAACTTTAGAACAAGAACATAAGACAAAAAAGGATGAGGAGAAACAAGAAATTAAAAAGGATAAAGAGGATTATAAAACTAAAAAGGATAAAGAGGATTATAAAACTAAAAAGGATAAGGAGGAACCAAAAACTAAAAAGGAGGAGGAGGAATTAATGGATAAAGAGAGTAATGGAAAGGAAATAATTCAGCCAAAAAAGAGAAACCGTTACAAACCTACTACTCTTTTCCCTCAAAGACTGCAAAAGCAAAATTCAGATATGCATTTTTCAAAATTTCTAGAAGTCTTCAAGAAGCTATATATAAACATACCATTTGTAGAGGAATTTGAACAAATGCCATCTTATGCAAAATTTATGAAGGATATACTATCAAAGAAAAGGAGGCTTGGAGATCATGAAACAATAACTTTGACTGAAGGTTATAGTGCTATTCTTAATAGAAAACTACCATAAAAACTGAAAGATCTAGGTAGTTTTGACATCCCTTACGCTATTGGGAATATCCATTTTAGGAAGATATTATGTGACTTGGGTTCTATCATTAACCTCATGCTATTATCAGTAAAACCCACTTCGGTAACATTATAAATGGCAGATAGATCAATGGAGAAACCTCGGGGTGTGGTAAAAGATTTGTTAGTAAAAGTAGATAAATTCATATTTTTGGTGGACTTCGTTGTGCTAGACATGGAAGAAGACCGTGACATTCCTATCATACTGGGTCTTCCATTCTTAGCAACTGGAAGTGCACTCATTGATGTACAAAAATGTGAACTTACAATGAGAGTACAAGATGAACAAGTAATATTTAAACTTTTTAAAGAATCTGAACCCCCTGATATTTGTAATGCTAATGAATGTTTAAGGATAAATGTTATTGATTGTGGGAATAGCTTAAAAGAATCTGTTGAGTCACCCAAACTTAAGACTTTAACACATGCTTTTGTAAACAAGGACATAAACTCACCTGAAAGCAACTCAACCTATTATAACTTTGAAAGGATGGCATCAAAGGTTGATATTGTGGACAATGTGAAAGTTTTAGGGGACGCACCTTTCATGTATGTATCAAAGAAAATTATGGAAACTTTTGAGATAAGATCTAAGTTCAAACCATTAATTGAAGAGCCACCAAGTTTAGACCCTACACTTCTACCCTTATATCCTCAATCAAGTATGAAAGTAAAAGAGTCTAATGGAGAGGTGAAAAAGCTGTTAGAAATACATAAATTGGATGAGTTACGGTGGAGTGCTTATAATAATGCTAAGAAGTTCAAAAGGAAAACAAAAATATGGCATGAGAAGAAAATTGAGCGCCATGTTTGTAAGCGAAAACATAATGTATTATTGAACAAATCAAGACTCAAGCTGTGTCCAGGAAAACTCAAAAGTAAATGGATACAAAGGGATGTGCCTTAGGACTTAATAGGACCGTCTAGTCAAGGATGTTAAACCTTATACTAGTTGGTAAGCAACCCAACGTTATTTTACTTAATATTTTTATTGTTTTTGTTTTGTAGGTGAATAAATATGGAGAGCAATGGCGCAACAAGAATGAGCATTTCAATGAAAGATGTGGTGTGCCATAATTAAGGGAGTTTTTCTTTACTTTTTCATATTTATATGTGCACATTGGGGGAGGGAACTTCATTCTCTACATTAGTATTTAGTATGCATTTTAAATTTTTAGGGAATTTTTTTTAATTTTTAGGTTGTTTTTAATCATGATTTAGGTAGAAATTGATAAATATATGGAAACTAAATGCATGCATGCTTGATATGAAACATATGAACTCAATGATAAAAATTGGTTTTCATGACTAGGATAAGAAATGTAACATATTTGTTAATAGATTTACATTAATCATATCATATGCTTGCTAGTTTTGATTGAATTGATTCAACTTTTATGCACATGTTCATGATTGATTTTGGTGTTCTTATTAAGAGAAAATTTGTAGTGAGTTATATGAGTTAATGAGATCTACCAAGTTGTAGAATCTATATGATCATCCCTTGATTCGAAATCCTAAATAGTATTTAGCAAGAGAAATGATTTAGGCCTTATTTGGATCGATTGTGCCTTTCAAGCTAATCGTTGTTAATATCTTTAGTCACCTATTTGAGCCTAACAAAGAACCTTTCGTATCTGTATGCCACATTTAATGCCTAACTAATAAGTATTACCTTTACCCTTGCACCTTTAGCTTGTATGAAAAGAAAAAAAATGAAATCATGTGTTATGCTTTAGAGTAAGGTGAAATGTAATGCACCCTATAAAAAAGAAGAAACAAAACTCACAACACAATTATCGCTTTAAAGAAAAATAAAATAGAATTCAAAATAAGTTTGAGGGTGTTGTGAAGTTACAAAAAAAAAAAAGAGAAAAGAGATGTGGAATAAAAAAAATATGAAAAGAATTTCAAAAGAGGGTGCACTAAAATATCAAGTAAAAGCTCAATTGTAGTTAAAAGTGCATGATGAAAAAAAGAAGAAGCTAAGGTGTAGAAAGAGCCTAAAATGTCTTCATTTATTGACCCACCACCTAAGCCTTACATTATAACCATGTAAAGTCCTTATTGATCTTGAGCTAAGTGCATATTTATATTAGTAGAGAGGGATGTGAAAAATAGACTTATGAGACTTGTTCTAATATTGAATTGATTAGCATGCACACATAGGTTGATTTCATGAGTGCATTGGATGATATCATATGCAACACACACATATGAATCATAGACTTGTATGACTGGGCAAGCCAAGTGGATGCCTTGTATGACCTCTTTATCATAGACTTGTATGACTTTTTAGAGAGATAGTTTTCGTGAAATATGCATGTACTAATAGAAGTATATTTATGAACATACTACCTAAGTTATTTTATTGAGTTATACTTAGCTCTTGAAAACAAACAAAGACACACTTTTTTACTTAATATTTACTTATTTTATTTAATAAATAATATTTTTATGGCAAAAAAAATTAAAATATAAATTTTTTAGTGAAAAGGGGTAAAAATATAATTTTTGAATTTTTTTGGGATTTTTTATGAATTTTTTTACGCAGGACTAATAAGAAGCTACCACGTGGCATGTCATGCAAGTAGAGGAGCTGACTGGGCAAGCCAAGTGGATGCCACATAAGCACAAAGAACATATCACATCACGCCGCATGTGAGGAGGACGAAACACGTGCCACGTATCAGTACAACGTTCATTCCGAGTTTAGAATCAGTCAACGCGTCATGCCACGTGTCACCATGCCATTGCTCCATGTGTTCCACCCATGCATTATGCCATATGTTCCCAAGTATTACGTCACACCACGTGTTGCTGACTCGGTGAGCGTTGACTCTGACCGGTCTCCCCTACCACGCGTCGCTCTCTCAATTGCCCAATGAATTTCTGATGCCACATGTCGTGCTGTAATTGGCTAAAATTGTCAATTTTGCTTATTTTTATCGTAGCCCTTGATCTGAAGTTGATCAGACGGTACATATCACACCTGAGCTTTATTTAAGCCTATAATCATTCCATAAACCCTAATTAGCCTCCATTAGCATAATTTTGGTCAGTTTTTAGAGCTAAAAAGAGAGAAAAATTCAATAGATGACACAATTTTGGTGGAGATTCAAGAGGAGATTAATTCTACAATTTAAGAGATTGATTGTTTTTCTTCTTCTAGTATTTTCTTTATCAAATTTATGTGTTTCTTTCTGAAAAATATGAGCTTTATGAGCATAATTATGTGTTGTTAGTTTATTAATCTAGGGTTCTTATGAACCCAATTTTCACTATGTGATGATTTAATATTTTACCCCAATTATAATTATATTATTTAATTTGATTTGTATGCTATTAATTGTTTGGCAAACAATTTATCTATAGAGGTAATTAAATAGATTTGAGAGAATTATTTAATTGTTTGTCTTTATTAAATAACATGTATAATTTCTCGGTAGAGATGTATGATTCTTATGTATGTGATCTATAATTGATGAATTTAATGAGTAGTATGTAATTTAATTGGCATGAGAGTATGATTAAATTAATTACTATATGATGTGTAGTTTACTTGAGAGAGGAATACATGCTAGATTATATTCAATTGATCATGTAATTAATTGATAATTATATTGAAGGGATTTTAGCAATTCGAATATTTAGAAAATTGAGGGATTAAGTATTTCTAGATATTTACTCATATATCTTTTTAGTTAAAAAATATGATTTAATTAATTATTGTTGTTTACTTTTAGTTATTTTAATTTTTCTTCCTTAAATTATAAAAACACAAAAAAATTGATTTTTATTATTTTGTTTTAAAAATTAATTTCTAATAAAATAATCTTTAATTATCATTATATTACTTGTTACGATACATATACTTGCGTATTCATTACACACACAATTTGTGTGGCGATCAGTTACAACCATCAACACCCAACAAAGAGGAACTTTTCCTAGCATTACAGAAGTGAACCCGAAGGAACAATGCAAGACCATTACACTAAGGAGTGGAAGAGAAATTGAGAGGTTACCATAAAAGGAAACCGAGTCCACCCCTAAAGCTCTAAACAATGGAGAAATCAATAATAAAGTAGAAGAAGAGGAGATTGTTAATGATAAACTAAGAGAGACTAACATTCCTCCATCAATTTCATTTCCTGACAATCCTCATATTATCTCTACTCCACTTGCTTATCCTCAACGCTTTCAAAAACAAAAATTAGATAAGCAATTTTCTAAGTTTTTGGATATATTTAAGAAAGTTCATATAAATATTCATTTTATAGATACATTGGAACAAATTCCAAATTATGCCAAATTCTTGAAGGACATCATTTCCAAGAAGAGAAGATTGAAGGAGTTTGAAATAGTGAAGCTTTCTAAAGAATGTAGTGGCATTCTTTAAAAGAAATTACTTCAAAAATTAAAAGATCTAAGGAGTTTCACTTTTCCTTGAACTATTAGAAATTTATTTTTTTATTGAAGTTTTATGTGATAATGGTACTAGCATTAATCTTATGTCACTGTTTGTTTATAGAAAATTGGGACTTGGAGAGATGAAACAAACAATCATTTCTTTGCAACTAGCAGACTGATCCATCAAGTATTCATATGGAATCATAGAAGATGTATTGGTAATGATGGATAAATTTATTGTTCCTACTAATTTCGTGGTGTTAGATATGGATGAAGACAAATATGTCCCACTAATTCTTGGCTGAACATTCTTGAATATGGGAAGGGCTTTTTTGGATGTTCAAAAGGGTGATTAAACATTGAGAGTGAACAAGGAAGATGTTACATTCAACATCTATGAAGCCATGAGATTTCCAGAAGATCCAAGTACTTGCTTTCGAGTATATGTCATTGAGCAATGTGTAGTAAAAGAATTTCAAGAGAATATGCCGACCGAACACCTAGAAAGATATATCACCACTTCATCTCATGCTTATGGTTTTAATAACTCTGCTATTTTTAATCTGATTTACCATTTGTTAGTGAAGAATTTCTCTACTATGTATTTGCCTTGCAAGCATCGCATCAAGTTACATCATTTAGCAAAGAAGTGGAGAGGCTAGAGCTAATAGTAGCAAAGATGGATTCTATAATCTCAACAGAAAAAAGTGCATCAAACTACAACTCTAGAGTTGAAGCAATTTCCTGAACATCTTCGCTATACGTTCTTGGGTGATAGTTACACATTTTCAGTGATTGTTGTGGCATCACTTACACCCAAAGAAGAGGAAAAAATATTGTGTGTTAAGGAAGCATAGAATAGCCTTGGGATGGACTATCTCTAACACAAAAGGTATAAGTCCTTCCATTTGCATGCATAAGATTCTAATGGAGGAACTTTATAAACCATCAATTGAGCCCCAAAGAAGATTAAATTCAGCAATGAAGGAAGTTGTGAAAGCTGAAATTTTGAAGCTATTTAATGCTAGAATTATTTATGCTATTTCAGACAATTCATAAGTAAGTCTAGTGCAGGTTGTACCAAAAAAGGGTGGAATAATGGTGGTGAAAAATGAAAATAATGAGCTTATTCCTACAAGAACAATCATAGGTTGGTGTGATATATAGATTAATTCAAGTTAAACAAAGTAACAAGGATCATTTTCCACTTCCATCCATTGATCAAATGTTAGATCCATTGGCCGGATATCCCTATTATTACTTCTTAGATGGTTATTCAGGGTATAACAATTTTACCATAGCCTTCGAAGATCAGGAGAAAACTACATTCACATGGACATATGGAACATTTGCTTTTAGAAGGATGCCCTTTGGATTGTGTAATGCCTTAGTAACATTTCAACGTTGTATGCAGGCTATTTTTTCTAATATGGTGGAAGATATAATGGAAATTTTCATGGATGACTTTTCGGTTTTTGGTATATCTTTTTATCATTGTTTGCATAATTTAGTTCTTTTTTTATAGAGATGTGAAGATAAAAATCTTGTCCTAAACTGGGAGAAGTGTAATTTCATGGTTCAAGAAGCGATCGTGCTTGACCATAGAGTTTCATCTAAAGGAAATAAGGTCGATCTAGCTAAAATTGCAACCATAGAAAAATTACCACCTCTAAAGAATGTGAAAGGAATTAGAATCTTTTTGGGATATGCGAGATTTTATAGAAGATTTATAAAGGATTTTTCTAAACTCTCTAAATCTTTATGTAATCTTCTTGAAAAAAATTATGCATTTGACTTTGATGATGTTTGTTTGTAGGCCTTTAATGCAATCAAGGATAAATTGATTTTAGCACCAGTAATGATTGTACCTAATTGGAGTCAATCTTTTGAAGTCATGTGTGATCCAAGTGACTTTGTAATTGGAGTAGTGTTAGGTCAAAAGTGAGACAAACTATTTAGGGTCATATACTATGTAAGCCGTACATTGAATGAAGCCCAATTGAATTATACAACAACTGAGAAGGAGATGCTTACCGTGGTGTTTTTTTTTGAAAACTTTCAGTCTTATCTCATTGATACAAAGGTGACTGATCATGTAACACTTCGTTATTTGTTTGGCTAGAAGGATGCTAAGCATAGGCTAATTTGTTGGATCCTTCTTCTTCAAGAATTTTATTTATAAGTTCGAGATAAGAAAGGAAGTGAAAATTCAGTTGCTAACCATCTCTCTCAGTTAGAGCAAGAGGAAGTAAAACCAAATTTAATGATCCAAGACGCATTTCCCGATGAGCAGTTGTTTACATGTGAGATCAAGCTTCCTTGGTATGCTAATATTGTAAACTACCTAGTTTGTAGGGTATTTCCACCAAATCTTACTTACCACCAATGTAAGAATTTTTTACATGATGTGAAATATTATCTTTGGGACGAGCCTTTGTTTTTCAAAAGATGCCTTGATCAAATCATCCTAAGATGTTTCCCTGAAGAGGAGATGCAAGCCATTCTCCATCATTGTCATTCCTCATCATATGGAAGACATTTTGGGGTAACACAAACATCAGCTAAGGTACTTCAAAGTGGTTTCTTTTGGCCCTCTATTTTTCATGTTAGTTATACTTTGGTGAAAACTTGTGATCGGTGCCAACATATGGGAAATATTTCAAGATGTAAGGAGCTACCATAAAAAATATCTTAGAAGTTGAGTTATTTGATATTTGGAGAATTGATTTTATATGTCCTTTTCCTCATTCTTTTGGCTTTTTTATATCTTGTTAGCAGTTGATCATGTGTCAAAGTGGGTGGAGGAAATTGTTGCAATAAGAAATGATGTAAAGGTAATGCTCAAATTTATGCATAAGAACATATTTACAAGATTTAGCATTCCATGAGCTATTATTAGCGATAAATGGACCCACTTTTGTAGCAAGTTATTCGAAAACCTTCTCTCTAAATATGGTGTGAAGCATAAGATAACACTTTCCTACTATCCTCATACTAATGACCAAGCTAAAATTTCAAATCGAGAAATCAAGAATATCCTTGAGAAGACGGTCAACAATAATAGAAAGGATTAAGAAAAGAAGCTTGATGATGCTTTGTGGGCATACCATACAACTTTTAAAACACGTATCAAGATGTCTCCTTATCAATCAGTGTTTAAAAAATCATGTCATCTCTCTATTGAGTTGGAGTATAAAGCTTATTTCTTTGTAAAGAAGTTTAATTTTGACTTGAAGGTAGCAGAGGAAAAGCAAATTCTTCAATTAAATGAGATGGATGAGTTATAGTATGATGCTTATGAATTTTCAAAAATTGACAAATAACGTACAAAGAAGTGGCATGACAAATATATTCTTAGGCATGAGTTTTCTTCAATACAACATGTTTTTCTCTTCAATTCGTGAGTATAAATTTTCCTAGGAAAGTTAATATCAAGATGGACAGGTCCTTATACAATTGACAAAGTTTTCACTTTTGGAGAAATAGACTTGAAAGACAAGGCATGGTATATATTCAGAGTTAATGATCAGTGATTGAAGCATTATTATGGAGAACAAGTGAAGAGGAATTGTGCATTTATTCCTCTTTGTAATTCTAATTGATGAAGATTGAAAAGTATGACTGTAGACTATAAAACAAATGCTTATAAAAGGCAGCCAAAAAAACTTTCTTTTATTATTTTATTTCATTTTTTATTATTATTTGAATAATTTGGATTTTGATAATGGTTTATTTTGCAGGAATAAAGAGCCAAAAATTACAAACTAATGTGGATCCACCATAAAGCGAGGGAAGTTCATTTCATTTATTCAATCTGTCTCATTTTTGAATTACAACGAGGACATTTTTTGGTTTAAGTTTAGGGGTGTAAAATCCTATAGTCTTGAGTTATTGGATTCTCTTATAAAGCATGTATTTGAGTATGATTGGATTTGCTATGACTTTGAAATTTGTGCATGGGGATGGTTTTAAGAAGAAATTCCAAAATCTACTTTTATGTTAGTCAAAGTTTTGTGGGTACTTTTATTTAAATATTTGTCCTTGAAAATAATTGAGCACATAGTCAATTCTTCTTTACTATATTTTTCCTATGAAGAGAAGGAGTTGAATTAACTAGGTCAAGAATGTTCAATCTTTCTTTGCTCTAGAATCCGTTGATGGATCCTTGAGGCGAAATCCTAGTTGATACCAAATATTAGAGAAAGGATCTAGGTACATTTTTTCACAACCAAAAAGATTTCTTAGCTATCCTAATTATCATGCCATCATTGCATGATGTATTCCCATAGTCAACCTCCTTGAGCCTTATTTTACATAAGCCTTAATTTGTTCTTTTAACTACATAAACCATTCTCATTCTAAGCCCAAAAAATCATAAATTTATCTTAAATTTTGAGAAAATACTTTGATAAAAATTTTCATTTAAAGAGAAAGTTAGTTCAAATTAAATAATCTACATTATGTTTTCTCAATTCCATCAAAGTGTGAAAAAAAAGAGAAAGTGAAAGGTAAGAATCGAAAAAGGGTTAAAGTGGTTGAAAATCAGAAAAGCCTATGAATATCAAGGTGGCCAAAAAAAAAGAACTCCACTTATTGAGTATGGTGACAATATTATCATCAATATGAGTATATTGTCAAGAAAGAGCTATAATGTGAATCCTATGGATATTCTTTTTATTTTTTTTTCTACCAAGATTTTCCTAGTTTACTTTGATTTTTCATATCAATTTCTTTCTTAGCCCTCACCCTATGGCTTGTCATTACAACCTTGATTAAAGACCTTTTGATATATGATTTTGGTGTTTGATTACATCAATGGAGAGGATTTCTAAAAATTGGACTTATGGGGTTAAGTTTTGAGAGAATTCTTCTGATTATTGTTGTTCTACTTTTATTAGAATTTACTGGTGGTTTGGAGTTAAATTGACTATTTCACACATACACTCAAGGACTTAGCTTTAGGTTAAAGTAAATGCTTAACTCTTGCCTGTCAAATTGGAGTAAGTGGATATTGTCTATAGAGATCTTTTATGGCTTGGTTAGTAATGATAGTTCTCTATGGGATCTAGTGGATATTGTCTATAGAGATCTTTTATTTTCTTTTCGTTTTTGTTTGAGGATAAACAAAGTTCTAAGTTTGGGGTGCTTGATGACTTGCATAATTTATCACTTCTTAACTTTAACTTTAGTTTAATTTTATTTATTTATTATTGATTTTAGACTTCATTATTATTATTTAAATTTTATTCTTGATTTGAAAAAAATGAAGATCTAAAATTTTAGAAGGATATCGTCTAAAAACTCTCAAATTTAAATGAAAATTTATTGAAATCAAATTTAAATGAAATTTCAATAAATCTAAAAAGAAATTTAAAATTACATATATATATAGAAAAGTAGAAGAGGCGTTGGCTTATTAAAAGCGGTGTTGAGTCACAAGGGGTTGATATATATATATATATGATGACTCTATGAAAATAGAGTCATTAGCACACTTTCTTACTTAATATTTACTTGTTTTATTTAATAAATGGTATTTTTATCACCAAAAAAATTAAAATATAAACTTTTTATTAAAAAGGGGTGAAAATATAATTTTTGGAATTTTTCTGAAATTTTTATCGATTTTTACACAGGACCAATCAGAAGCTAGCACGTGGCATGCCACGTAAGCATATGAGTTGATTGGGCAAACCACGTGGATGCCACGCAAGTGAAGGGAGTGAATCACATCACACCGCATGTGAGGAGGAAAAACATGCTCCACGTGTTAACATGACGTTCAATCCAAGTTCAGAAATCTGTCAACGTGTTATACCATGTGTCACCATGCTATATCTCCGTGCAATCCACCTGTGCACCATGCCATCCATTGCAACCAATCATGTCATGCCACGTGTTGTTAATGCAGCGAGTGTTGACTCTGATCGGCCTCCCCTGTCATGCATCGCTCCCTAATTCGTCCAATGAATTTTTAATGCTACGTGTCATGCTATGATTGGCTAAAACTGTTAGTTTTGCTTGTTTTGATCGTAGCCCTTGATCTGAAATTGATCGGACGGTCTAGATCGCACCTGAGCTTTATTTAATCCCCTAATCATTCCATAAACCTTAATTTTCCTCCATTAGCATAATTTTGTTCAGTTTTTAGAGCTAAAAAGAGAGAAAAATACAGAAAAATTCAAGAGAAGACACATTTTTGGTGGAGATTCAAGAGGAAATTAATTCTACAATTCAAGATATTGATTGTATTTCTTTTTCTACTCTTTTATTTATCAATTTTGTGTCTTTATTTATGAAAAAATATGAGTTTTATGAACATAATTATGTGTAATTAATTTATTAATCTAGGGATCGTATGAACTCAATTTTCACCATATGATGATCTAATATTTTTTCCAATTATAATATTAATTTAATTATATTATTTAATCTGATTTTTATGCTATTAATTGTTTGGCCAACAATTTATCTATAGAGGCAATTAAATATATTTGAGAAAATTATTTAATTATTTGTTTTGATTAAATAATATATATAGTTTCTAGGCAGAGATGTATGATTCTTATATATGTGATCCATAATTGATGAATTTAATGAGTAGTATGCAATTTAATTGGCATGAGAGTGTGATTACTTATCATTGTATTACTTGTTACAATATATATACTTGCGTATTCATTGCACACACAATTTTTGTGGCAATCAATATATAAGATAGGAACAAAAACAGAAGATGGAAAGGAAACCAAACAAAGAAACAAAAATAAAAGAAAAAAAATCAGAAGCAAATGAATGGAAAAAAATAGAATAGGAGAATGCTGGAATAGATTAACATGAAGCAGATTATTTTTACGATTCATTTTTCTTTCAATTCTTCTCAGAAAAATTATGTGAATTTGTTTATATTAAATTTAATTTTTAGCATAAACTAAAATTTTTTATTCTAGGAAAATGATGTAATTTAATTCTAAACTATGTTTGATTTTTCAGATTAATTTGAATTATTTATTTTCATATTTTTCTGATTTATTTTGAGTTTATTGCTTCTAATTAACGAGTCATTAATTAGATGATTTTAATATTGTGATTTACTATCGAAAGAGGGAATTATAGGATATATCTGGAATATTTTAGCGTAGGTAAATATAGAGATAAAAACTTATATGAACCTGTGTAGTATTAAAATTATTGGTCTTAATGCTTTCTTGTTTTTTTAAATTGCATACTCTTGTATAATTTTGGTATTATCAAAATTAAGTTACCAATCCCTGAATATGATACTCTTCTCATCACTTTATTATAAAACTACAATACTGTGCACTTGTAGTTTTGCACTAATCAATACCAAAACTAATAAATCTAGAGGATATAGTTAAAAATTATTCTAAAGCATTACAATAACAACTATTGTCACCAAGCAAGTTAAAGACCCTTGGACAGATAGTATGACTACCAATACTATTCAGAGAAACACCTCTTATAGAAATAGTAAAAATAGTATGACTACCAGTACTATTCAAGGAAACATCCCCCGAGAATACATTGATCATTGAAGATGAAAAAGACCAATATAATAATTTAAATTAACTACAATGGTTGAGTCTTTATAAGTTAGCTAGAAAGTCTACTTTGGAAAATATCAAAGATATGATATTTTTCACCATGTAAAAGGAATTTTTTACAAGCAATAAACTTAATATTCTTAAAGTAGCTGATCCAATTTTTGTTTATAAAACTTTCCATACAAGTTTAATTGAGAACTTACAACCAACAATTAATTTAAATGACAAGCCTATCTATCTCATATTTTTAGTTTACTTATGGACTAGAATGAAGAAGGTTGTGTTAATCCCTATCATTTTGTCAAATTAGAGATTTTCAACACTAATAAAAAAGTTACGTACAAAACTAAGGGCACTTTTATTAAAAAAATTAATATAGATGAAGTCTGTATTTTTTTAGGATAGATGCTTAGTCAAATTTACCATGACCTTATAAAAATTAATAATATTGTTTTGAAGTAAAAGTAAATTACTCAACTAGTAAGGTTATAATAACTTCCCATGACCATATAGCCCTCTCTGAAGAAGATGGTGAGAAAATAAGTAAATTTGAAACAAATTTTAATAGTAATAATCTAGAATTTATCAAAAAATAAGAAATGTATTTTGTTTTTAAGCCAAGAAAATCATTAAGGATCATAAATACATTTATTGCATTAGAGATAAAGAAGATGAAAATGCATCACTGTGTACTTCATCAAAAGGGTTGTTGGTAGAAAACAACAAAGGGGAATAAAGATGTAGAATCCACATCTTTAGTTGGCAGAATATGCCAAGGAAAGGAAAGGCTTAGATTCAAAAGCCAAAAACAAAAAATTAGATGAATTATTAAAGTTGGGTAAAATAATAGTTTTTTAACGTTGTAAATAGAGATTTTTTGTTATATAAAAGGAACTCTTATTTTCATTAGTTGGACATAACTTTTGAAATAACAACATCTCTACATTAAAAATTATTTATCTAAAAATTATGTATCTATAAACTATGAGTAGCTAAGAGTCATTTCAAGGTTATTAGTTTATTTTTAGAATTGTAATAATTATTAATATTATGAATAAAATAGAGCGTAGTCACTCTTTTTCTATTTTTTAGTAAGTCAAATTTTGATACCATATTATATATAAATGCATAGGCTTCATCATTACCTTGAATGTATTAAGATTTTACCAAGTTAAAGCATATCAAATGTAGCAAAAGAAGATGAACAACGAAAGGAAAGATTGTAGTGGACCCATTAGATTTAGATATGATAATTATAATTTTAAGTAGATTAAGGACATTGAATAACTAAATATTTGTTTATAATATTTATAAAACTGATAAATAGTAAAATAAATACAAAAAAACTAACAATAAGTTTGTATGAACATAAACATAAAGAAATTATAAAAACAAAACAATGTTTTGATAAGAAACATAAATGTTTGTCTTTAAATAATATCTGCAAGAAGTAACAACTAGCATTATAAAATAGCTAACCACAATTTTTTATCATAGCCATAGAAAATAAAAATACATTATTGGATGGAAAGTTAACATTGTTAATCATTCATAGGCATTAATGATAGTAACTATAAACTTCATGGCATTTAGGCTCTTTATACAAACCTTAAAGATATAATTGAAGATATGATAAACAATAGAGACATTAATGATAAATTTTCTTGATTTGTTTAGTTGATAGGGCGTGATCTTGACACCAACTTGATAAATATAATATAAACAGCTTATAAATAGATTTATAGGAACTCAAAAATTTATTAAATATGTCTTACACAAATATGTTAAAAGACATAATTTGTTGCCCCTGATAATAATCAAGGCAAATGTTCATTTAGCTAGTTATTAATATCACGAGAATATTTTTAATTTATTATTTTTAATATTTTTTTTATTTCAATTGAATATTTGTATTATTGAAATGTCTTTTAATCAATTATTTTAGTTAAAAAAATTTATCAATTTAATCAAAAAAATATATTATATGCACGATGTGTGAAATTATTTCTTCATTATCTTGTTCATGACATGCTTTTAAACTTTATGTACCATGTAGACAACTTAAATATTTTGATCAAATTAACCAATTTTTTACATAATTAGTTGATTAAAATACATTTAAATACCATAAGTAGTTAACTAAAACAAAATAACTAAAAATAATAAATTAAAATTTTCACGTAACATTAATAACTACTTAAACTTTGCCCTTTGTATAATAGTTTCATAACCAAAGGAACTACCTGGTCCTTTCTTGGTCGGTTATCGAGTGCAACTCCATATGTGAGTGGTAAGAGTGCCCTAAAGTACTTTATTACAAATATTTTTGTGCTATAACGTACTTCAAAAAATAATACTTTAAAACTTATAATAATAAAGAGAGTAAATTAATTAATGTATCATCAAACTTTTAGGGTTCCTAGAATTTATACCACAACATGATGGTATGATACTTCATTATTTTCTATATTTTTTGTTTATTCAGATAATGATAAGCTTAATTATAAGTTTTGAATAGGATTGCTTTGCATGAACACTTTTCACTTGTTTCCATTGTAGATAAGGGTGTACCATTAATAAGGAGTTCAGTGGTAGATTTGTAAAACTTATAAAGACTTTGATGGTAGGTTTATTATGGTTCAAATTAAGTGTAGATTTGTATAAATTCTTTAAGTTTAGTGGTACATTTATTAATTTATTAAAAAAAATGGTCTTTTGATTTTTATATTGAATGTTCTCTAATGGAACAAGTAGGGCTAGATGAATAGGTTATTTTTAATTTTATCAAATTAAAATTGTATACGTAATCATAACAGCCAAACATGAAATCACATGTAAATAATAAAGTATGAAAATTTAAAAATAACACACCAGATTTTTAGATGAAAACAATATAGACAACAAGTATGATCTAAATGGAAAATCATCGGTTTACTGAACCATCTAATATTTTCACTATAAAAATCAAATGTTTAAGTTCATAATTGTATTATACCACCCTTCTTAGGATAATTTCCCAATACACTTAACTTACGAGCCTTTGCTTCATTTTTACAGTTTTCAAGATTAGCATGAGTAGATCTAGACTAATGTTCAAATTAGCTTCTCACTAATTAGACACCTCCACATAACAATATGCAAAAGAGCTAACATAGAAACACAATTACTCATATGTGTTCGATGATCACATAGAAACCGTAATCCTAGGTCATTGTTAAATAATATTTATATTCCAAATAAAATTAATAATACTTATTTATAAAGAAGCTAGACTCTTGTATAAAGAATAGCTCTTTTTAAACTAGTTTGTTAAGATTTTAAGCTATCTTTTAGCTTATAATTTAGATTATATCTTACAATATTTTTATGATATATTTTTTAAAACATTGAAGCATACTAAAGATAAGGATAAGTGATAATTTCACAAGTTGGCTCGAGTTTATATAAATGTTTTAAAAGGAAAATTTTGAGCTCAATCGATCCACTTAAGACTTGATTGATTGATCAATGATAACTTGTGTACTTAAGTTTTACCCAAGAGTACTCAATTAAAGTCGTGTAAAACTAGATCAATCTAATCTAAATGTTTTGTTTTTTTTTTTGGCTAATCCCAGAAAGATGCATTTGGTTGAAGTACTTTTTGTTCACATTTATGAAAAGATGAAACTCTATATTTTTATTTCTTAGTGATTTTCAGGTGTTTACTTTTTATTTTTTTTAAAAAAAGCAGCCAGTAAGTGAAATCTCACAATTATCCTTCAAATTTGCCACGTGATAATCACATGATTTTTTTCCTAGCTAAACTTTAGTTTGAATGGAAATATCAGTACTACAAAAAGGGGCATTAAAGTCGGTTAAAAATCGACTTTAAATGAAATGACTTAAAATTTAAAGTTGGTTCAACGCGTGAACCGACTTTATTTTTTTTATTTACTCATTTTCTATTATACTCAAATAAAAACCTATATTCAAGCATAAAAAAACCAAAATTAGTTTAGCAAATAGTTCAAATAATACAAATATTTGAAAAATAAAATATTAATTAATAGTAGAAAAATTACCATGGTTTTGTTCTATTTTATTTAAGATCATCATATTTTTCTCCTGATATTATAATACAAACCTACATATATAATACAAAAATTTATACACATAATAACAAAAAAAATGAATAATAAGTGCATAAAATTAATAGAAATACTTACAAAAGTAAATGAAGTGACAAAATGAAGGAAATGAAGAAAAAATGGTGTTTTGTAAGTGAGAAATGGGTATAAAAAATTTGAGTATTTTTCTCAAAAAAATAGGGGATCTAAAAGATTAGTTAGAGAAGAAGAAAACCCACTAACCGGCGCTGAAATTGGTAGTCGTAGGTGGCCGGAAAATGAGAAAGAGTGGAGGAGAAGTGGATGAGGTTTTGGGTTTTTGAGAGTTATGCAACGCTTGGAATAGTTTTTGTCTGGGGAAGAAAGAAGAGAAAAGAATTTATCTACGTGTGTAGCGTCGGTTCCACGTGTCAACCGATGCTATGCTACGTGGATAGCGTCGGTTCCAAGTGTCAACCGACGCTACATCCTACGTGGATAGCGTCGGTTTCAGGTGTCAACTGACACTACATCTTACGTGGATAGCGTCTGTTCTACACCAAACCGACTTTAAATTTATTATAAGTCGATTTTTTTCAAAAATCGACTTTATATATCAACTTAAATACCCATTTTTGTAGTAGTATACTATTGATACACAATTAAAAACATAAATTACTAAATTGATAGAAAACAAACAAAGCAATCAATTGAAATATTTTAGTAGGAAAATTAAATAATGTTTGTCCTTAATTAAAACTAAATGATTATTATTGGGAGAGAGAACACAAGATCAGATAAACTATATTTTATTGTTGCAATGCAGAACCGTTTGATACTAAATAGAAATACATAATAGATAAAATACGAGATTATGCTAATAGGACTCATAAGTCACAATATCAGTCATAACCTAATAAGGAAACTTTTATTTAATATTTGTATATCCCAACACATTATTCATAAAATGTGATAATAGATTTGTCTGCTCTATTCAACGGTTCTAGATTTGAATTTTTGATGATTCAATTGGTCTCCTTCCATTTTGATAGTATTCGAAGTAGATTTTCATATAGTTTTTGACATTTCTGTATAATTTGGGTCTTGACTCGTTGATCAGCTTCTCAAATGGTTCTATCTCTTTATATGGTTCTGGATTATAAAACACAGCCACAGAAATCCTCTCCCTTTTTGAATTTGTTACTACCCTGTGTACTGGGCTTTTGAACATTCCATTACTGGATATCTGCAATATCAAAGACATAACTAACGCTGAGATTCACCCTTTTCTCATTCCGAGTCATACGTTTGAATCAAACAAAAGTATCGTTTGGTTAAAAATAATAATGACAGCTTCGTATATAGCATTAATTATTTGTCATAAGAGAGAGTTACCTCAGCTAGATCACCAACATTGATGAGAAGAGCTTCAGGAACGATTGGAGCTCTGAACCACTGGTCGTCTTTCAAAACATGCAGACCTTCCACGCTGTCGTCTTGCAATAGAATGGTGATTGCTGTTCCATCAGCATGTGGTTTGAGACCAAGTACAAGATCAGGCCTTGGACACGGAGGATAAAAGCTGAATCTTGCATTCAACTTTGCTTCTTCTCCGTATTGGTCCAAGAAGCAGTTCTCCTCCAAGTTCAATGATATTGCCATGGCTTTGAGGATTACATCAGATATCTGTTTTGACTTCATGGTATATTCATGCATAACTTCCCTGCAATATTTATGACCGTTAATGTTGATAGGCTGCTTTTAAATCTTCTTTCAAAAATGGATTTTTTTACTATCAAACTTTTGGAGATCCTTGTATGGAAGCCTTGTCCAAGTGACAACCCGAGCTGTAACAACAGCTCAGACAAGAAGACAACCCAAGCTAGATGACAACCTGAACTAGAGAGCACAACTACAGCCCGAGCTTAAGGGACAATCCTACCCTCTATTTTATACATGGGGTCACTCGTCTGATCCTTAGGTGGTCAACCCCTATCCATTAATGTACTTTTACTTTTATGCCCTTTCTAATGTATTCTTATGCATTTACCATATATATATATGACACTTGTACATGTAAAGTCCTATAAATATATGGGTACTTCAAGAAATCTACACATTCCATCATTTGTTTCAACTTTTCTCTAAATTCTTTCTCTAGAATTCAGATGATCTTAACTATAAGAAATGGTTTTATTGATGATTAATAAACGAATATTTACAACCTATTTATACAAAAAAAAAGCAAAATTGTAATAATTACAAATAAATATAATTATGATAGGCATGTTCTTGACAACCTATCCTTCCCCACCAAGTTGTTGGTGGCTGCTTCCAGCTGGTGTGTTGGTTGTCACCAGTTGCATCTCAAGTTATTTAACATTCCCCCTCAAGTTAGAATATATGTTAATTATTCCTAATTTGTTAAGTAAGCTTGAGAACTGTGGAAAACTCAGGGATTTGGTAAATATATCTACCGGTTGCTCTAATGTAGAAATATGATAAGTTTTGATCATTCTAGCTTGGATCTCTTCTCTTACTAGATGGAAATAGATCTCTATGTGTTTGGTTTGCTCATGAAACACTGGATTTGATGCAATGTGAAGGGCTGCTTGATTGTCGCAATATAACTTGGTGGTTGGGAGTGTTTGATACCCAAATCATCCAAAATGTATCGTAACCAAGTTACTTCACAACATGCTGCTGCCATAGAGCGGTATTTTGCTTCTGGACTTGATCGTGAGACCGTATTTTGTTTCTTAATCTTCCAAGAAATTAGTGAGTTTCCAAGAAACATACAATATCCTGGTGTGTTCTTGACATATCATAGCACTCGTTGAGCTGCTTCCAAATGTGGTTGACGTGGTTTATCCATATATTGACTAAGAATGTGCACGACATACATTAAGTCAGGTCTTGTGATGGTCAAGTATATTAATCTCCCAACAAGTTTGATAAGATGTGGGATTACTGATGAATTCCCCTTCAACCTTGCCGAGGGATAAATTTTGTTCCATAGGTGAATTGGCAGATTTGGTACCAAGATAACCCATGTCTTCCAATATTTCAAGTGCATACTTGCGTTGTGACAGAACAATTCCCTTCTTGGAACATGAAACTTCTATGCCCAAAAAATACTTTAATTCACCGAAATCTTTAAGCTTAAATTGTCTCATGAGATGATTCTTAGTTTCTTCAATGTCTTGTACATTGTTTCCTGTTATGATTATACCATCTACATAGATAAGAATAGCAGAGAAGGAATTACCACAGGTTCGGACGAACAGTGAGTGATTATATTTGGATTGGTTAAAACTAGTTAGCTTAAGTGTTGTTGATAGCTTGATGAACTATTGTCGTGAGGGGTGTTTGAGTCCATACAAAGATTTGTATAGCTTACATACTCATGTTTCCCCCTTTCGTCCGAATCCAGGTGGAAGGGACATGTAGACATCTTCATGAAGATCACCATAAAGAAAAGCATTGTTGACATCGAGTTGTCGAAGATGCCAATTTTGAATAGCAGCAACGAAAAGAAGAAGCCGAACAGTGACAAGTTTGGCTACTGGTGCAAAAGTTTCTTGGTAGTCAAAACCTTCAATCTGAATGTATCCTTTGGCCACTAACCGAGCCTTGTATCGTTCCATAGAACCATCAGGATTATACTTGATTTTGTAGACCCATTTGCAACCAACTGGTTTCTTGTTTGGAGGAAGTTGTTGAAGTGTCCAAGTGCCATTAGTTTCAAGAGCATCCAGTTCTTGTTTCATGGCAAGCCACCATTTTGGATCGTTGAAAGCTTCAACAAAGGTGGTTAGTTCCCTGATAATGGAAATAGAAGTAGCAAAGGCACGATGTGCAGGTGATAATTTGTCATAGGTAAGCACATGAGATAGAAAAAGAGAAGTACATTTGTTATTGGATGATACTGAGTTAGACGAAGGGAAGGACCGAGAAGGCAAGGAAGCTTATACATGATATTTTTGAAGGTAGCTAGGAACATTGGTGGATCGATGAAGCCTATGTGTGACTGGTGTTGGAGGAGTCATGTGTGGTGGAGAAGTTGATGATGGTGTTTCTGGAGATGAATTTTGAAGATGAAGAATGTCTGAGTCGATTGTTGGAAGGACATATGGTGTATAAGGAAGTGATGTATTTGGATTGGTTGATTGACGAATGTTAGGTATGTCATCATAAATTTTATTTTCTAATGGAGTGAATAGAGTTGGAGTGTTGACAACGGAAGTGAAATAAGAAAATACATGTTCATGAAAGATAACATCTTGAGACACTGAAGTCTTGCTTGTTTCTAGATTATAGACACGATAACCTTTTATCCCAGATGGATACCCAATTAATATGCATCTATGTGATCTAGCATCAAACTTGGTGGGTCGATCATGATGTGCAGACACAAAGCAAAGGGAACCAAAAACACAAAGATGTTCATATTTAGGAACTTTGTGAAAAAGGATATCAAATGGTGTTTTTCCCTTGAGAACAGGTGTTGGAGTGCGATTTATGAGGTATGTGGCTATAAGAATGGCATCTCCCCAGAATTGTTTAGGGAGGTTGGCTTGGAAGAGTAATGCATGAGCCACATTGAGAAGGTGACGATGTTTGTGTTTAGCAACACCATTTTGTTGAGGGGTAGAGACACAACTGGTGTGATGTAGGATTCCTTTGCTAGAAAACAACTCGGTCATAGAGAATTCTGGTCCATTATCACTACGAATGATTTTAACTCTGGATACAAATTGTGTTTCAACAAGATTAATGAATGTGGTGAGAAATGTGTGTGTATCAGATTTGGTGTTTAAGAGATAGACCCATGTGCATCTTGAGTAGTCATCAACAATAGTAAGGAAATAACGTGCTCCATTAAGTGCTGGAATGTGATAGCCATCCCAAATATCAACATGAATTAGTTCAAAAGGTGCTTTTGTTTTGATGGAACTTAAATGAAATGGATTACAAGTTTGCTTAGCTAGTGGACAAATGGAACAATCACTAATAGAACAAAAAGGTATGTTACTGGAAAGAGAAAGCTCACGTAAACTGTTATTAGATAGATGACCAAGTCATTGATGCCATAGATGAGGGTTGGTTGGAGTAGTATTTGAAACAGAGAAAGATTCAACCTTCTTCAAAATAGTCAGGTAGTATAGTCCTGCTTTCTCAGTTCCCATCCCAATCGTCTTCCCCGAGCATTTATCCTGAACAAGGCACATATTATTAGTGAAGGTGACATGGCAAAGTGTAGTTTGAGTTAGTCTGGCTATTGAAACCAAGTTTAATTTGAAAGATGGAACACATAAGACATTATAGAGTATAAATTATTGGAAAAATGTACAGTGCCAATATGTGTGACATGGGCAAGTGAATGGTCAGGTAAATGTACATGCCGATTAGTGACTGGAATGCTAGAGCTCATAAGGTTTTGAGAACAGACTATGTGATCAGTTGCTTCTGTATCAAGAATCTAACGAGTTTCTGAATGGAAAACTTTCGCACATGATATATTACCTGAAGAAGTAGTCATTTGTCTTACCATGCTACCTGATTTGGCTTGATTGAGAAGTTTAAGAAGCTCATGATATTGAGCGTATGTAAGGTTGTGGGATGGTGTCCTTGTGTTGGAGTTGCTTTCTTGAAGATTAGTATGGTGAGCTTTGGAGGGGAAGCCATAAGTTGCATCTTTCTCATCTTGAATTGATCCTTTCTTCCGACACATATTGATGTAATGTCCATTCAAACCACATAAATCACATTTGAGGCGTTTTCGACAGTTTTCATAATTGTGTCCATTGAGACCACATAAATCACATTTAAGGTGACTTCGACAACTTTTAGAATTGTGACCAATATTATTGTATCGATTGTACTTGAGATGTGAGTTCATTTGTGGGTAATTTTTGTAAGAATATTGTGTATGAATTTCATTGGTAGTTTCAGACATGATTTTTGAGTGAAAATTTTGAAAAAACAGGATAGGATTTAATGTGTTTTAGATAATAACGACTATTTATGAAATAAATAATGAACTGAAATATGCTTTATCTTATAGAAAATGAGTCAAGGATTACAGAACCGGAAATTTTAGCCGCAGAACCGGTCGGAAAGTGGGTGAACCGGCGTCTGGAGTGGCTGGAATGACGGCTGCAACGGTGGAGCACTGAACCGGATGAAGAGTGAACTGGACCGGACCGGATGGAGGACCGTACCAAGTGAACGACGCGTTGTTTGCTTCAATGGCGCACAAACGTCGTGTCGTTGGAGGTCTTCCTCAGTAGCTGGCGCGTGTTAGCGCGTGTGACTCTAGTGAGGCGCGTGGAACGCTGGTGAACTTAGGGAAGGCGCGTGTGAGCGCTTGGAGAGTTATTTTGGCTTGATTTTAATTGCAGATTACTCGGATTCTGCTGAATAATATGATAGGATGAAATTAAAATTATTTTGTGAATCGAAATTGATTTTGAAAAAAAAAACAGATTGAGGAAAAAAAGAAAAAATTTCTGTGAGCTGAATTTTCTGGGAATTATTTCCTAAGCTTTGATACCATGTTAAATTTGGGCCTAACTCCATCTCAAAACCGAGGTTATGAGAGGGAGGATTGCCCTCATTTATATATGTGTTTGATACTTCATGCCCAATCGATGTGGAACATTTTAACACTCCCCCTCACATAGGGAGTTCATCGATGGACGGTGGTGGGCTTCCAGCTGCGTGCCACGGGGTGAGTTTGTCTGCTTTGATACCATGTAAGAAATGGTTTTATTGATGATTAATAGACGAATGTTTACAAATTATTTATACAAAAGAAAATCAAAATTGTAATAATTATAAATAAACATAATTATGATAGGTATATTCTTGACAACCTATTATTCCCCACCAAGTTGTTGGTGGCTGCTTACAGCTGGTGTGTTGGTTATCACCAGTTGTATCTCAAGTTCTTTAACATTAACAGTTACCAAAATACTATCTAACTTTAATTTGTGAATCTCATACCGTTAAACTTTACAATTGTTACAAAAATAAAATCAATTTTTTTTTATTACTTTCATATTATTAAACTTTATAAAATGTTATAAAAATACCATCAACGGTGATTAGTTAATGGCTAGTTACATATATGTCGATGAGATTGGCTTATGGTTTAGGTGGTATGACTCTCCAACCCTACCATCATGAACCAATTCGATTATCACCCGATAATATATCCTTTACTTAATTAAATTTTTTTAAAAAAGTTAATAATATTTTTTAATCACTCTCAAAGTTATCTATTTACTCTTGAATGGATACTAGATTTACTACTTGACTTCTTATCAGAACAAAGCTAAAAAACTCATTTGGTTTTCTCGAATAAGTCTTACCTCATGTATTTAGGTTCTGAACGAATTGTAGAAAAGGATAGCACTAAAAAGTTACCTGAAGTCTTGAGGGTCTTGAGGCCAGAATTTGAGCTTTCTTTCTTCTTCTGGATATATGGTGAGGTAAAGCCTGTCAGTCCAATCAAACTTCTATTTTTCTGAAATAACTATTTCATTCCCATATCCTTCCATATCATTGGGTTCTCTATAGTGTTTTTGTTTCTCTTCCACGGAAAGTTTAAAAAACTATTTTTTAATTTGATGCACTTTATCAAGAAATTCAAGTTTCTTTCCATGATTTATTATCTAGATCAGCACCAAATACAACCCTTTAAGTACTTGTTCTTACATAACAAGAATGAAACCAAAAAACGAAGCTAAAGTATAGCATAATGGTTATCGATATTATATGTAGAGGAATTGTTGGATAATTAATCATACCTGAACGCAACCCCAAGTGCCGAGAGCTGATTTAAGTTTCTCAAGTTCGTTTGTAGAGGATGACACATCCAAGAGGAGACCAAGATCAATAACAGAAGTCTCCATTAATGGTAAATCAGATTGAAATTGCCAATCACTATCACTATGAATATATCTCTCTGGTATTTCTTTCCCTTCAGAAGCTAACTCTTGCACAGGTTTTAAAAAGGTTTCCATTTTTGGGATGGATGAATTCAAATTTCTATTCAAGATGGATAATATATACACATACAAATATTATATAATATGTTTAATATAATTTTTTAAACTGCATATTTTTTGAACATTGACTATGTATTTTGATTTTTGAATGCTTCTACGGTGGACGGAAAAGTCATCATTTTCTAAGTATTTTTGGCAATTGTCTTTGTCATAATACGTGGGCGAAGGATTCTTCTCTTCCTCATGTGACTTTGACTTTAATATATTTTAATAACGATATAACTATCCGGTCAATCTATAGAGTTTAGATCATTTTCCTTAATAACGATATTGCCTATGTAGAAGTAAAATAATATATAATGCCAAGAATGAAGTTTGAGCTGTTGATTTCAGTCTCTTTCCTTCAAATGTGATATATTCAATTACTAAAATTTACAGGTAGTTTACTCTAAATTCATTCCTTGTATTTTGGTTGCCACTAAAAGATGAATTGCAGCCATCATTGATGTGTTTCGAGTCCAAGACCTCCAGAGCACACATGCACCTAAAAGTTTGTTATTACTCTTCTGTAATTGATGAACATGAGTCAAAAATTTGCTTAAACAGATTTGGGGGAGGGAGGGGGCAGGGGTAAAACGTGGTTTTTAATTTTTTTTTTTTTTAATATTTAAAATACTGAAAATGCCTTCCTAAATAAATAAAAAAAAAACTACCTTTTGTATTAATTTTTTTAATTACCTATCTCAAAATTTATAAAATTTAATACAAGAGCTACAAGACTAGGACAACCCTAACCCATAATATGTTGGGTTTTTTATTTTTACGATCAGATTCATTTTGTAATTGTTATTATTAATATATTGATATTTTATTCTTATATATTCGGTACCTTTCGTTTTAATATATAGTACCCTTTTTGAGTGGTTATTGACCAACCACAACGAATTAAATAAAATAAATATATTTAAAAATAAATAAAAAGAATATTTTTAAAATTTATAATTATAAAAATAATAATTATTATATTTAATTCATATATTTTTGTATTAGAAAAAACTCAACCCATTATTATTAAGTATTTATTATATTTAATTGAATAACATTCCATTTGAATAACAATAATTTAAATATGTTTAATATTGGATGATTTGTTTTATTTTAATATTATTAAAATATTTTTTTATTATTATAAATTTTATAAATGTTAAATTTTGCTACTAATTTTTCATTGCCGAAACTAGTTGAGTGAAAATAAGTGATCTATCTTTTTTTTCAAAAAATAAATGTTCCATGGGACTTTTAACCAATGATGAAAGAACGTTTGCCCATTATCTCAATTATTTGGTGATAAAGATAGTGTCTCATATTTCATGTACTTGGATTTGAGTTTTTTTTTTTAGTTTAAAATAATTAGTATGTGAAGGTATATATCAAAGTAGATTTATCAATTACAATATAATTATGAAAATAATTATTAAAAATATGATTAATGAATGTTGAAAATTTTGAAATGGAGTCGAAATAAGTGGCCTTTTTTAAAAAAAATAAATGTTCTAATGGATATGGATTAAGGTCTCCTTTTTTATAGTTTAAAATAGCTAGTGTATATTTTAAAATGAATTGGATCGATTACAAAACAAAAATAATTAAAGAATGTTAAAATTTTTGAAATCGAGTAGAAATAAGAGGCCTTTATATTTTTTTATTTTTTATTTTTCAAAAAATAAATGGTCCATCAGCCTTTTAACCAATGATGAAAGAATGTTTTCCCATATTTCAATAGATGTGGTACCCCATATTTCAATAGATGTGGTTTTAAGTCTAATTTCTCTTAATTTAAAATAGTTAATGTATGACCGTGTATCTCAAAAATAAATTATAATAATTGTGAAAATAATTATTAAAAAATGGTGAAAGAATGTTAAAATTTTGAAATTAAGTGAAAACAAGTGACTTTTGTTTTTTTTTTCTTTTTCAAAAAATAAATGGTCTGTTGGCCTTTTAACCGATGAAAATTCCAACATAAATTGAGCTTTTTCTTTTGAGATATAAAATTAAATTGACTGAAAATAAGTGCCCTTTGTTTTTCTTTTTCAAAAAATAAAGGGTCCATTAGACTTTTAACCGATGATGAAAATTGAAGCATATCTTCATTTATACTTTTGAAATTTATAAAAATGTCTAAAATGTTCCTAAATTTTATGGTTAATACCATTGGTGTTCTTAAAACCTAATGGTGATAACTTTTTCATCAATTATTATTCTATTGGTGAAGGTTCTATGAGTTACTCTACTAATTCCTAAAATAGCTTTTCTGGCTTCTTACTAATTATTATAAATTTCAAGTTTTGGGTAATTATAGACCACATAAGTCTTTTTCTGATTCATCTGTCCAATTAAGATTTTTTGTTTGAGAGATTTTATTCTCTTTTGAACTATTAGGTTCTTCCTTTTCATTTTGAATTCTTTCTTTAGAAGTTTTATCTTCTTTAAATTGAATTTTTAATGAAGATTCTTCTTTTGATTTTTTGGACTCTAAAAGTTGTTTTAAACAATTAAGTTCTTCCTGTTTATTTCCTGTCTCCATAAAAGTTTTCTCGAGGTATAATAGCTCGACTTGTTCATGTAGGATTTTTATCTCTTTTTCCTTTATCTTGATATTGATATTAAGATTTTCCATTCCTGAAAGCATAAAAATAATTATAGGTGTTAATTCTCTAGTAAGAGCATCTTCTAAACTATTCTTATTTCTTAGAAGATGTTAAACATCAAAATTATAATATTTGAACCATTATTGCCACCCGAATAATCTTCTTGGTTTGTAATCATCTATAATATTAGTTCTTAAGAAATAACAAAAAAAATTGTTATCTGTTCTAACAATGAATCTGGAACTTATAATATATATTGTGAATTTCTTAATAGCTCTTTTTGACAGCTATATATATTTTTCATTACTGTGATAATTTAACTTTGGACCTTGGAAAGATCCTAATGTATACCTACAATGATATTCATCTTTGTCATCTACTTTTGCTTTCAGAACTGCTCCTCAATATTCTTGTGAAACATCTGTTTCAATTGTCATTTTATCACCTGGCCTTGGATGATATAAAGTTGACAAATTTTTTACCTTTGCTTTTACTTTATCCATATACATAGTATCTTCTTTTGTCCATTTTTAAATATGGTATTTTTTCAATTTTTCTGTAAAGGTTTTCTCATTTCTATAAGTTTCTTGATATATGCTTCTGTATGTGTCAAACATCCTAAAAAACTTTGTAATTAGTTTTTATCTTTCAATTCACTAAAAAAACCTTGGATGTTATTTAGTATATGAGATTGTAGATTATATTTTTCATCTTCAATTTCCAACCATAAATACTTAATTTTTTTGCTGACCAAGTATTGCTTTCTTTTCAGAGAATACAATGTCTTCTTTTTTGCATTCTTGTAAAATATTAATAATATACAAATAATGTTTATTTAGTTCATTACTGAAAACCAAAATATAATCTATGTAAATACAACAAATATTTTATAATTTCTTAAAAATGTTATCTATATATCTTTGAAAAATACCTAGAGTTTGTTTTAATCCAAATGGTACAACGATCTATTGGAATTGTCCTTGGGGGAAACTAAATGCCATTAATTTTTGAGATTCTTCATCTAGTCTTATTTGCCAAAATTCATTTTTACAATTAAAATTTGAGAAGTATTTATTTCATTTTATTAATGATAATAATTCTTCTTTTTTTGGAATAAAGTATCAATCATCAATGGTTTCTTTATTCAATGCTTTGAAGTTTATTACCATTATCTTTTTTTTCTCTTCTTTTCTCAACTTCCTTTTAGACTAGGAATGTTGGACTAGAGTTAGGTGAATTAATTGGCATTATGACTTTCAATTCCAAAAGTTCTTGAATTTGTTTTCCAAATTCAATCTTGTCTTCTAGAGTATAAATCATTAGTTTTACTCTTATAAACTTGTTAGGGTCTCTTAATTTAATGTTGACAATTGTCTTAGATTTATTTATTTTTGGATCCAAATGATTTTTTGAGCTGATTTTTTTAATAGTTTTTTTATTGTTGTTAGGGTTTTATCTTCTTGTATTTCATTAAGAAAAGAGTTATGTTTATCTTCTATATCCAATGAAATATTTTCTAAATAAGGTTTTTTCCATTCTATCTTACCACAATTTTGCCTTTTATGTTGAATAATAGTTAGGTTTGATATAGCTAAAGATTTTCTTATTTTTGATACATAAATGGTATGACCATGTAGTGTTGTTAGACTTATTTTTTCTAAATATTGTGTAAACAATTGATAAAAGTTTAAAAATTATTTCCTATTAATAAATCAAGTTTTATTTCTTGTTGATATATGGTAGAAATATAAAAAAATTTCTCCTCCTATCATTGTATTTATATCTTTTAAAACCTTATTTAGATTCATTGTAGTATTATTAGCAATTATAACAATTAAATTTTTTGGGTGCTTGTTTCTAATGTTCTTCTGGAAATATATATTTACTTGCTACACACATACTAGCTCCTGTATCTATATATGCATGTAAATGATAGTTGTCATAACCTTTAAATTTTAGTCCTATTTTGATGTAGAAACTATTTAGATTTGTAATACTAAAAAAATCATTAATCTTATATTGAAGAGTATTCATATTTCAAGTGTTTATATTATGATTAGGTTATTTTCTCAGTTTCTTCTAATAGATAAATACTGTAAGTGTCATCTAAATTTGATTCCTCGATTGGTTCCAATTCCATCTTAGATTTTTTCTTTTTTTGGAAATTCTTTTTTAAAATTTTTCCTATGTTAAAGCCTGTTTGGACATTAGTTGGCATAATGTCCTTCTTCATTACAGATTTAACATTTGCATTTTTTCTTTCCTTAAGGACAACAACTCTTATTTTCAGGAGTTTTATACCTCTTCCTTCTAAAATATATTTTCTTATATGTTTCCCTATTAAATATTCTTTTATATTTTTTAAAATCTTGTTTTTTGAATTTATATCTTTTAAATCTCTTCAATTTTTTATATTTTTTATATTTTTTCTTGTAAGGTCTTATTACATCCATATTTTCCTAGTATTCTAAAATCTCTTGTATCCATCAGATTTTATCAATTCCTCTTATATTTTTATATTCTTTTCTTTCTTGGAATTTAATAACTATCCAACTTTTAAGACTTCTTATTCTTCCTCATAGGTATTTGGTATAGTTTTCCCATTTCTTTGTTCCTAACTTTCCGTTAAGGTCTTATGTAATGTTTCAGTAACTTTTGGAAAAACATTTATTTATAAGTTGTTTGCATAGAGGGTGGTAATTTATGATAATACATTTTATATTCCCAAATAAAGGAATCTATGTAAAACATGTTACAGATTTTCATATTTGTTAGATGTCATTTGGCTTCATTGATTTCATTTTCACTGGATTCAATAATAGTTCTTCATTTATCTTCTCCAATAAATTCTTTGTATATTTCATTTATTATTATGTCTAAGTATTCTTCATGTGAAAACATTCCCTTGCATTAATAAATATTGTTGGTTTGTTAAATTTGAAAACCAAAGTTTAACATTTTCTATCATTTTATAAGCTACTAGTATCCTACAAATTAAAGGGTTTATTTGTGTAGTTTGAGAGGTTTGTATAAGCACATTTATACTACTACCCCATTCATCTAAGGCTTTTTCTTATCTTTTATATAGTCTAAATATAAAAGATCAAACTTATAATTATCATGAAGTTTGAATTTTGATAGGATACTACCTCTAGCTCCTCAATGAAATCATTCTTTCATTTTGGGTGGTTGTCTTCTTCCTTTTTGTGGAGTGAGGTTCCTCTATTCTTTTCCTATTTCGTTCTCCCCTATACAAGTCATATGTTCCTTCTTGATAAAGAACTGTTAATGAAATAGGTTTCATATGACCTTTTGAGGTCATAATTTCTAGTTCATAATCAGTCTTACTAATTACTGTCACATCATCTTTTTCTTTGTTTGTACAAAGTTTTCATTATAATGTTCTTCTAATTTTTCTATAGTTAGTGTTAATAAACTAACTAATTTTTCTATATCCCTATTTTCAGAATTCATGATTTTTTTCTCTAATTCTTTTTTATATTCCATTAAATTCAAATTAAACTTTTATTAGATTTTTCTTCATTTTTTCTTCTTTCATTTTTAGGAATCGGGAAATCTGATCTCCTAAGTGGTTTTTCTTTTATTCCTTCTAAGGGATCATATTTATGACTTACAATTTTATTATTTTATGTATGTTATATACATCTTTTTTTTAATTCTCTAAATTCTATGTGTATATTGATCGCCACACACAAAATGTGTGCAATGAATATGCAAATATACATATCATAACAAGTAATATAATGATAAGAAAAGATCGTTTCCATGGAGATTATTTTATTAGAAACTAATTTTTATAATTAAAAAAATAAAAATCAATTTTTAATGTGTTTTTATTTGTTAAGGAAACAAAATTAAAATAACTAAAAGTAAATAGCAATAATTAATTAAATCAGATTTGGTAACTAAACAGATATATGATAAAAAAAAATTTAGGTATAATTAATTAATCCCCTAATTTTCTAAACATATGAATCGCTAAAATTCTCTCAATATAATTATCAATTAAATTACATGATTAATTGAATCTAACCTAGCATGTATTTCTCTCTCAAGTAAACTGGACACCACATAGTAATTAATTTAATCATACTCTAATGCCAATTAAATTACAACACTACTTATTAAGTTCATCAATTTTGGATCACATACATAAGAATCATACATCTTTGCCTAGAAACTATTCATGTTATTTAATCAAGACAAACAATTACATAATTCTTTGAAATCTATTTAATTGCCACTATAGAAAAATTGTTGGCCAAATATAAATAACATAAAATCATATTAAATAATATAATTAAGTTAAAATTATAATTGCCTCCTATCATGATTGTTTGGTTAGAAAATATAAACTAATGACATAAAATTAGAGATATATGCAATAAACATTTAGGCTATTAAACATTTATCATGCAAGGAAAAATTTATTGGATTTGTTAACTAGTTAATAATGCTTGCTCAATATTAAGCAGGTTATTCAAAATATGAATTAAGATTATTGATTCTCTCTTGTATATGCAAATTAAAGATTAATTAGGTCTACCATTTGTTATTAATTAAGACCACTTAACGCCTTCAGTTGGGTCTAGCAATTAATTTCAATTTAATTATACTTCTTTTCTAAGAGATTAATCAACTATTCAAATGCCGCCTTCGATCGTGTCTAACTATTTAAACTTTCATCAAGGTTTCTAAGTTAGGTTTATGACTTAAGTATCTGAAAACTAACTTTCAGATTTAAAACTACTATAAAGGATATGTCGTCAATATATCTTTCAATTATAATTCTTATAAAAGTCCTTGAAATAGAACATGCCTTGAGATTAGATTTAGATATTAAATATCTAATATCCAATAGTATTTCTCTAAATCAGATTTAGATAAGTAAATCCAAATTTAACTCTCTTGTATTATTGTGAAAAATACTTTGTTAATATATTTTTATTTTAGAAATTTTATTTTATTCTTGATGAAGAAATAAAACTTAAATTCACTTTTTAAAAATATTTAATCTACTTCAATATTTTACAAGCGTAACAACATTACTAATATCACATATTATTTATAGCCAGATATGCATATTTTAATAAATGATTAATACATTAAACATATAGCATTTAAAACAACACATAGATATCATCTAAAAATAATCCATTTAAATATACCTTAACAGAGTCTTAATATTATTTTTGTTCCAGAAAACCTCCAAATAGAATTACTGAGAGGGATTATTGAATTGAAACTTAAAATATTATATAAACTAAGTTTGTTCAACTCTCAAATGAGAGAAGAACTTTAAACTAAATAATAGAAAAGCTAAGAAAGCTTAAAAGACTAAGAAATAAGCTTAAAAATGAAATTGTGGGATATGAATTATAATGTAAATAGGGTCCTATTTATAGGTGGAGGAAAGGAGAGAAATATGAATTAATTAGACAAGAATCCCAGCATGAAAATGTTTCATGCTATGGCATACATAGGTTATACACAATTTTGGGGATCAATCTATTTCATTCGCACCGCGGCATACAATATTTTCATCCTACAGCCTACAGTGTATCTTGGACACATTGGTGTCAATCCTTTTGCCTTGTACCGTGGCATATAAAGCTTTCACGCCATAGCATACTCAATTCTGCAACACTTTGGAACTCTTGTTTCTTTTATATAATTTTTTAAGTTCTGAAACATATTTAATGCTTTACATATGTTTTTTTAATCCTCAAAGTTGTAATAGAGTGCTTTCATATATATTCTTCAATTCTTTGATCAATTTAATCCTTTTGAAGCTAAAATACTTGAAAAAAAAATAAAACATACCTATGATTCTGAAAATATTTGTTTAAAATGATAACAAACCTAAATAGGCACAAATCTATTAAAGCATTAAACATGTATAAAATCACGATATACTAAGTTCTTTTAAGAAATCATCCATGCCCACAATTAGCTTCTTGCTAGTCTCTTAGCAAAAATGACAAAATATTAAAAAAAACTAAAATAAAACTATTATGAATCATTTTCATAGATTGACATGGTTATATTTAGCGTATAAAAGAAAGACTTTAAATCCCTAGGTTGTCTTAGTGGACGAGTTTAGTGAAGGTTTTTAGATATAATACCCATAAATATCAAATTTAAAAAGTAAAAATTCAAAGCAAATAAAAAAAACATAAACAAATAAAATTTAAAATAAAATAAAAATAATAACAAAACTTCTCATGCTTTTTAATTTCTTCTAAGATTCAATTGAAATCTATAGCATAAGTTATTTTAATATTCTAAACATTAATGGTTTATTATAATAATTAGGTGAAAATTACTTTCGTATTTAAAATAAAAAATGTATCAATATTAAATTTACTCAATCTTAGTGTAAAGAATCCAAATTCACTTCGACCCTAATCTCACAAGGCATACTCTCAATAACACCGATCCTACTAGTTCAAGCACTCATTCAAAGGTATGTGCAAATAGAGTTTATGAATAGAAATGAATTAATAAATTCACATATATTTAAAAAAGAAAATGATCAAAGTAGTGCATCAATATTGATCTCATGAAAGAAATAAAATAAAATGATTTTATAAAGAAATCAATATTATTTTCATAAATCAATCAAATTTATCAAATAAAAATCTCAAGTAATATGCATTTAGAAGATGAAGAAAATTCAAATGATTTCTTTGTAAATTATTTCCTATATTCTTCTTTTGTATTTCACCATTACATAATATTTATTTTTCTCTCTTTTTTTGAGATATTATATTTTTTAGAAAAATGATCCATGTATAAATTGTACATTTTTTGTATGATAAAGTTGGTAGCTAATTTGTGACCTTTTTATTTTATTAGTTTAGAGAACTCCAAATGTGTCTTTTTTAAAGAAGTTATATATGAATGAATAAAATGACATATACTTTCAATTTCTACTTAAGTCATTAAATTTTTATAATAAAAGTAAATATATGACACTTTGTTATATGTAAAAATCCTAACATTCAATGAAAAAACCTATAAAGATCATCTAATAGTTTAGAATTTATAAGAAAAGTGTTTAAAGAAGCAAAACAATATAATGACTCAAAAATGAGAGATAATAGCTCAAAATATATTCTCACAAGATATTCTCCACTATTAATTTTTTAACACCGGTTTTTTATTTATTACAATTTTAAGATTATATCATGAAATACTAATTATGACAAAAACTAACTAATTATCACATTACTTGAAATTTTTTTGAAATTAATCTAAGATTTCAAAGACTTTATCATTTTCTTAAGATTAAGTAAAAGATATGATAATTTTATAAAAATAATTTTAAAATTATCTTAAATTTCCAAAATTTCCTAAAACAATAAAAATAAATTAAAGCACACAAAAAAATATATTAAAAAGTGCACATGTGAACATATAAAAATTTCATTTAAACATAATTTTATAATATAGCTCTTCACATTCACAACCTAGAACTTACATTGTCTTTAATGTAACAATTATAAATTAAAGAAAAGGCGCAATGGATAGAAAATTTACTCATTCGCTAATCTTGTTTAAGAGTTGACATGGAATTGATGGTGCATCCATTAATATAAATATTATACAAATAAAAAATTGTGTACTTCTAACAAATTTCATCAAAAAGTTATAAAATTTAACAATTCTAAATAATGTTCACATGAAAGAAAACAAAATAATTAACATGAAACACAAATAAATACAATATCCAAAAATAATAAATACTAAAGCTTTCAAGATAAAATTAAATCAATCAAAATAAAATAAAAACATAAAAATATAGATCATAATGTAGAGCTCATTCTCTATGTCATCTGGACTGTGTTCTTTAGGTTGGTGTTATGATCTTTGTGGAGAAACAAAAGTGAAATCATAATAAGGATACTCAGGTGTTACCTTGGCTTGTATCCACCTCAAGATGACTCAATTGTAACCGATTCATTTCGTACATTAAATTATTATGCTCCATCTGACCATAATGTTGTTGATTCAGAAATGAAGCATGTTGGGCAAAATAAGCTTGCTAATATTCTTCAATATAACTCATTCTTTCACCAAAGTTATAAAATTGTTAATTTATATATAGTCTTGATGGATAAATAACTATTTTTTCTCTTGGAACAATATTCATACCAGAAGTGATCTCATCAAAACATGTTAGGTTCAATAATTCACCAGATTGTATAACAACATCACCTTTTGAATGTGGTACCCTCGCTTTTTTACATAAAGCAATGATTATTTGGGGAAAAAATAAACCCATACGGTGACTATTTGCAGACAATTTAATTATTTTGTGAATTATAACCCCTACATCTATAGGCATATTGGATGTGATTGCATATTATCAAATAGCCCTATCTCTATTATTAGTGCTATAATGTCTTATGGGTATAAGCCTTGAACACACAAAGTATTTCCAAATACAAGAAATTTTATTCAAATACTTCGCTAAAAACCCTTATGTTTATTTTATTACCAAAGTAAATTTATTTAGCACCTTGTAAAGTAAATGTGTCTAAAACTATTGTATAATCCACATCATTAAGATACTACTCATACTCACCTTCTCCAATATTAATGAAATAATAGTGAGCATTTATATCATTATGTTGAAAAGGAACTAGTATATTCCTAACTAAAACTTTATCATCATTATTGTTAGTAAAATTCACATAGAATTCATGAACAAAAGATTCGATAGTAGCCTCTAGTTCCTTTACAAACTTTTTTCATCCTAGGACTACTATGACATCTATAATCACCTCTGACCATCATTAAATTCCATCCCTCTCTCTGATATAAATCCTTTATTAAATTTTGCTTCTCTTTCAAAGAGAATTTTTGCCTCATAACTAGCAAATTTTGAATTATCATAATCTCCAAAAGTTGAAACCTATTTTCCCTTCCTACTTCTTTTTGGTCCCATTTTTAAAACTAAACAAAATCTAAAATTTAGGAGTTCAAAAAATTTCAGACAACAACACAAATATTTTCCTAACCCTATTTTGTCCTAATTAGGATTTTGGAACTCTTAAAAATCATAATTATTTCACACATGCACGCCAGCACACTCTGTCATGTCCCGCACGCACTCGAGCGTACCAATCACTCTTCTGCCACACCAAATGCCCATCTACTGAGATTTTCACACCACATACATGTGCCAACCTATCCAAACATGCAAACACATCCAAATTCAAATTTTGAAATATTTCCCCCCTTTTTTGGCCTTTTCCTCACCTATAAAAGGATCATCTTCCCCCATTCCAAAACATAGAATTTTTCTAAGTAGTTTCTCTCTCTAGATTTCTCTCTCTATAAAGTTTTCATTTTTTTTAGTTTTTAGTTTTCAAGTTGTTCTCTTTATGAGAAGAACTAGCTATGTTTTTATAAATTTTTAGTTTTTGATTCAATAAGCAGATATGCAAATTTGTTTGGAGGTTTTCCACCATTTGAATTAGAATCAAACTGTTATAATGATTCTATTAAGGTATAATTTTAATGGATTATTTACTATTATCTTTTTATGTTTTATTCTTATATGTTATATTTAATTTGTCTATGATTAAATTTAACATGGCTACCTATTTGTAAATATGATATAATAATAATGTTGTTATGCTTGCGAAATATTAAATAGGTAAAATGTTTCTATAAAATAAATTGATTTTGTTTTTATTCAAAATTTTATATTAAGGATGTTAAAGAGAAATATATTATTTTTCATTACAAACTCAAATTTGAAAATTAGATTATAAGGTTTAATTATTCGGTTTGATTTAGAGTAATGCTCTTTTATTTGTTAGTACAATCACCCGATAGTTAGAATGAAGCTCTATTTCAAAAAAAATTATAAGAACTAATATTTGAAAATGTATTGACAACATATTTTCAGTAATGGTTTTAAAACTTGAAAGTTAGTACTTAGATAATTAAATTCTTATGTTTAATTTAGACACTTGGAATAAAGTTTAAAATATCCAACCCCACCAAAAATGGCACATAAATGGTTCATTTTAAATATCTTAGAAAAAAAGAAATTAATTTGATTCACAAAATTAGTTATCGACTCCACCCATAGGTGTTAATTGATTTTTTTTAATTAATATCTAACCCCACCAAATGTGGTATTCATATAAAAAATAGAGAATTAATAAATATAAGTTTATATCTTTAATAACATAAATAATATGAGTAAGGATAACTAACTTAATTATTATTTCCTTAAATACTTCATTGTTATAAATGATAAATATTTGCATTATTATTTATTGAATCCACATCTATGTTTATTTACATTATGTCATTAGATTAGAACACAAAAACTAAAATATTGTGACAGGATGTTTATGATTTAATTTTGTTTTTAAAAGTTTGAATAATAAATTAAAAACCATATATATTCCTTCCTTAGATCGACATTGGGAGTATATATTTCATTTTCTATAAAATAATTCATGCATTAGTGATAGTTTTACAAATAAAAAAACCACAAAGGGTATTTCGCAATATTGGTATTTGTAATGACGGTCTTGTGACTCATCATCTAGTGCTCCTTTATTCCTTGGAGTTATTGGAAATACAAGAGGAAAAGGACCTATTTGTGCTAGTCACTTTACTTCTATATATTGACATTCTACCCCTTTCATGCCTTCTTTTTAGAGTGTCTCTCAATTTGTTCCTTGTCTATTTTCTCTTGTTCGTCCTTGTTGTTTGTTTGAAACTTCTTTTTTTGAGATATCTCTCTTTTGTTAGGATTTTTCCACTTCTCCCAAAACATAGTCTCTATGTTTAGGGAGTTTTTTGCTTCTTATAGACTCAGAATCTGTTTATATAGTTCCTTGCTCACCTTCGTGAGCATGTTTTACAATCCAACCCTTAGCCTCCCTAACATGGTTCTTCTTGCTTTTTTAGATCTATCTCCCTCTGTCAGACCTACTATTGATAGTTGTCTTCATGCCTCTCATCCACCGATTCCTTAAGTCACTCTTCCAAACTTTGGTGGACCCATGCCTTCAAGCTTTTTTGACCAATTTATTTAGACATTCCTTGCCCAAGAAAACCCTACCTCTCCCCTAGATAATAAAGACTTTGGTGGCTCTTCTTATAGTGTAACTCTTGATGATGATGGATAGGGTGGATGAAAGTGGTAATTTTATTATTATTTTACTTTTCTATTGTATTTTTTACTTTAGAAAAATGTAAAATGTACTACAAAACTTTTAATGAAGAATTTTATATTGGTGTTTTTAGCATTTCATTTTGTTGTCTGTGGTTGTTGTATTGTATGTTTTCATGATGTTATTACTTTAATCTTCATTGCAGAAAATATAAGTGAGTATTATTACATGATTATATGCCTTCTCTCTTTCATGTAGGGACTTTGAATTTCTGTGTGAAAAAGGGGAAAAGTTTGTTTACACAACTTAGTATTTGTTGCTTTGTTATGCACTGCATTGGTTGTGAGTGTATGGTACACTATATGTAGGCTTATTGACTTGCATTCATATAGGAGGAGTGTAATATAAATTAAAAGGGGAGTTGTGTGAACCAGTGCCTATATGTTGCATGTTTGTCTGTGTTTAGCTTATCAATGTGTACTTATATTGGAATGTACTTGTGTAGGGATAACACGATAGTTCTTCTGGTTAAAGTACATGTAGTTCTGGATGATACATTCATGGGTATGTATTGTTTCTGTGTGTAAGGCAGAGGTGTATGTGGAGTTCCGATATGCAATATAGATGTGTTGATTCATGAATATCATTAGAGCACAACAAGATAAATGCACTTGGCATAGGTATGTTTGGGGTGTCTGAGTTATGTATCATTTTTTGTTCATGGGAACAAACTTCTTTATGTCTTATTACATGATTATCTCATATTGAGATAAGAGTCTATTTAGTTGTGCTGTGTTTTTCCATGAAAAGTCAAAACAGAGATTGTAAGTCCTATAAGTCCTTGGGTCTTTGTTGGCATTCTCATGGGTAAAAGACAAAGTCTATTTTATTTACTAAGTGTTTTGTTATCCTCTATGTTATATTAGTTACTAATGGTCAGCACTGCACACACTCACATAATTGGTTATATTTTGTATGTTTTTCATGTTTTACACACACCATAGAGGTTTCTTTGTTAGTATGCATGCTAGGTTGTTTTTCATGTTTTTATTTAAGTTTTTGTGGGTATTTTAAAAAATTACTTTACAAAATTTTCAAACAAAAAATGGATTCCATTTTTTATGTGCTCATCAAAGGTCTTTCCATCCCTTAGTCAACCTGGCGAATGAGTATGTCATAGCTATTACCCTCATCGTGTAATGGTTGTTATCCTCGCCATTATGAATGACAAGCCTCACTGTTATGGGCTATGAGGATAGCAACAAGTGGTCAACGACCCTCTTGAACTTCTCATATTTTTCTATTAATATCCTTATCTTTTAATTGTTTAAGTTATTAGAAAACATTGGAAAACTTTGTTGGATTTGAAACTTGTTATTTTTAAAAGTAAAATTATTTTTTGATTCTAGATTGCTAATACCTCGAGTGTGGTTTTGGTATTAGCAAAAGTAAAACTTGTTGTTTAGTAAAAACTATTTTATATAGGTTAGGTTAATTAAAAGTAAATCAACGCTGAAGACTTAGATTTCTTTTAGGTTCTAGTGATTGGATATTCCTACCCTTAGGATTTATACATATTGATCATTAGTGACCAATTGTACTAGTAGGTGGTTATAGTGTTCAAGATTATAGTGTGATCCAGCTTGGATCATAGTAGTTACGGAGGTAACTAGCAAGGGAAGTATAGTAGTAGTGAGGGTATGTGTCTTGATTGATAGAGGTATTAGAGGTATATTTTTGTCAAGTTATAAATTATTTTTATTTTGTTAGTAGATTGTTTATTTGCGAATGATTGTCATTAGAAAGTAAATGATTTTACCACATATTCAATGGTTTATATGGGTTTACTTTGTTATATTGACGTGTTTGCATGATCTCGTGTTTTATTGAGTATAAACACAATTCTATCCAAGTTTATGCCAAAATACAAGGATTCTATTGTGATTGGAAAACAACCCTATGCTGCTTAAATTAACCTGTCTTACCTTATCTTGATTCTACTTAGGTTTCCAAAAGTAGTCAACTTTATAGCCTGGTCATTTACAGGGTAGTAGACTTTCTCACTTATGCTAAACACAAGCTTGACCTTAGGTCTATTGAATGTATTTTTAATATGCAACTAAAATAAAAGGTTATCTTTACCTTGATAAGGTAGCTACTAAATTTTATATGAGTCATCATGTCATTTTCAATAAACTTGTTTATCCTTTTGATGTTGACTGTGCCAATGTTAGTCCTCCTCCTAATGTGTTGTCTCAGTCACCAATTCCAACTTGATTGTCTTTTGAATTTTCTTCTATACCAGCTAGTACTCCTGACCATGTTAATCATAGTATATTTTTGCTTGCATCTCCTATTACTCATACTAACACACTTGTAACACCTACATTTATCTTAACCCCTTTTATTTTTTCTATTTATATCTCTTCTTTTGAGTCATTGTCTCAACCCTCTTCTTCTTAACAAGCCATACATGTTTCTAACCCCATCCCTACCTTTCCTTCAAATTGTTTAAATCTATTTGTTGATTTACCTATCTCCACAACTAATGTTTTGCCTAAGTCAACTTTAACTATTCATCCAACACCTTGCAACACTCACACTATGACTACTAGGTCTAAATATGGTATTGTCAAGCTCAAAATTTATGCTTTTACAGTTCATGGGACTATTGTTCTTCTAGAACCTAGGAGTTATAAGGATGCCTTGGGTATTCTTGAATGGAGAAAGGCTATGAAAGCTAAGTTGTATGCCTTATTTCAAAATGGTATTTGGGAGATAGTATAGTTAGCTACTAGTAAGACTATAATGGTGCAAATGGGTGTTTATGGACAAATTAAAAGTTGACATGACACTTGATAGGTATAAAGCACTTTTAGTTGCTAAAGGCTTTCTATAAATGGCTAGAGTGAATTTCTTTGAGACTTTCTCACTAGTGGTTAAGCACACAACTATAACATTTCTTTGTCTAAAAGGTGGGAGCTCTAGTACATTGATGTGAACAATTCATTTCTCAATGGCAATTTAGAAGAGGATGCATTCTTGATATAACCCCTTAATTTTGATGATAATTTTGGTTTGGTATACAAACTTAATTTTTTTTTATATAGACTCAAGCAATCCCTTCGGGCTTGGTTTTACAGTTAAGAATTTGTATAGTTCAAATAGGTTTTATTGCTTCTAAAGCAAATTCTTCTTTTTTTGTGTAAGATAGTAGTTGATGAGAATAATGGACTGTTATAAATCCTAAGTCGACCACTCACGAGATCAAAGACAAAGAAACTCAAGGAAGCATTGAATGGACTTATTTGAGAGTTGAATCATGATCAAGGAGTGGCATAAATTTAACACAAGGTATAGATGGGGCCAATCAATGAAATAAAGGAAAAATGGAATTTCAAGTAGGGCCATATATACAGTATTATGGATTTTTAGCTGCCATAGTGATGGGATCTTGGGTAGATTTTCAAATTTAAACAAAGGCATGGCACCACAACAAGGGTTTTTTCCAGCCACAGTGAGAGGCTTTGGGAAGGATTGGATTTCAAGCAGCGGTATGGGTGTTGAAGTAGGGGGTTTTGGCAGTTATGGCACGTGTACTTTTTTTGGACTTTTTCTCACATTTTTAGGGTTTTATTTTACTATCTTTTTTTAGGGTTTTATTTGTACCCTATATAAACATTGTAAGCCCCCAACTACCACCTTACCATACATTTGATAATTATCAAAGTTGAGAGCTTGAATGTTCCATGTTCTTCTTCAAACCGACTAATCAAGGGATTTACAAACCTTTTGGCATCCTTTCATCTTGAATCATTCGTGGGAATTATCCATTGAGTTAAGGTAAGTGCTCTAAACTCTGAATATTAATTGCTAGGAATCGATTTCAATTTTCATTATTAGGTCTTTGGTCGTGCCTCTTGTGGTTCTCAAACTATATCGTGTTTGGGGGTTTCAAGGACTATCTTCTCGGATTCACATAATTTGGAATTAGAGCCCTATTTTCTAATTTTATGATTCCTATCATTTAATTTTCATTCCTTTATTTTAGTGTTCTATAATTAATTATCTAAAAAACCAAATTCCAATTTTTATAATTTCTAGATTGTTCCTTGTTTTGAGTTATTTTCCTGTTTTTTTTTTCTTCTTATTTTCAAGAATTATGGATTCATTTTTTTGTAGTAATTTCAATACCTAGATTTGTTTTATTGTTCCTATTAATTTTTTGAATTTTTTTATTTTTGAATCATAATTTTTATAATGATTTATAATATTTTTTGTGAGTTTTGTATTGTAAATTATCAAATTTGTATCGTAATTTTATGTGCTAGTTTTTGAAATTATCTTGATATTTCTTGTATCATATACTTTTTTAAATTCATATCGTAATTTTCATGTTAGTTTTTTTTGCTTGTGAGCATATTTATTTTAGTTTTCTATAAAAAAAATAAAAGGTCTGAAAAAAATAATGAAAAAATGAGGTCTAATATCAAATATATATATTTGATATATTAAAATACTTTCTTAAATTTTAATTCTCAAAATTCTACTTTGTAATTATTATTCATCAATTCATGTCTTTAAATTTTCTTTGAGCAAAAGTAATACCCTCGTATTTTGCTATCCCATCTTATTCCAATTTTTGTCTATTATAGCTTTAGAAATTCTAAACACCTTGAATTTTTTGTATTGTACTTTTACTTGATTGGATATTGTGAACTAACATTGGTAATAGTGAATTCTACATTATTTGGAATATCTGAACGATTTGGTTTGCTTTGGAGCTAAAGTGCTTGAGCAATCAACATCAGTGATAAACACGAGAGGTAGGTAAGAGGACTTAATTTTTTATATTATCATCATCTTGTTTTGTTAGTTGTTTATAATGTCCAACAATAACAGATCAAATAGTCTCTAAGAAAGATGGGATACACCATTCATGATGAAGGCTTTGCAATAGTCTATTGAAATAATGAATGTAATAATGGTAAATATGAATGATAGGATAGAGAGGCAAGAAGTAACAATAGCCAATTTACAATAGGGAGTTCCAAATGTTGAGGGACCAAATAGACAAGCTCAAGCAGAGGAAGAACCTAAAGATGATAATTGAGATGATAATGGAGAATTTAAGGAGGAATAAGAAAGGTACCTATAGGAGGATGGCATGGAAATATGGGAGGTGCAAATTTTAGGGGAGGTATATGGAGGCCACCACTTGGGCCACATGATAGAGTTGACAAAAGTTTGGGAAGCATCAAAATGAAGATACCAATATTCTAAGGAAAAAATGATCCTGAAATATACATGAACTGGGAGAAAAAGGTGGAGCACATCTTTAAATGCCGCAACTACACTAAAAAGAAAAAAAAGGTATATTGTCATTGAATTTACTGATTATGCATTGAATTGGTGGGATCAATTGGTGATTAGTAAGGAAAGAAACTATGAAAGGCCAATTGACAATTGGGAAGATATGAAGGCTATCATAAGGAAAAGGTTTATTCCTAGCTAGTACTATAGGAAATTATACCAAAAATTGCAAAGGCTTAATCAATGATTTATGACAGTAGATGAATATCATAAAGAAATGGAGGTGGCAATGGTAAGGGCTAATGTATAGGAGGATCGAGAAACCACAATGGCTTAGTTTTTGTGTGGGTTGAATAAATATATCTCTAATATTGTGGAACTTCATCATTATGGAGAATTGGAAGACATGGTTCATATGGAAATTAAAATAGTGAGTCAACTAAGAAAAAGGAGTAGCTGATCACTACCACCAAAGGCAAGCCTTAATACATAGAAATCAAATCCTACTACACCTTGGAAGTCTAATAGGAAAAATATGAATGGACTAGTTCCAAGCCAAGATTCAAACCCTTCCAAGCCAAAGAGGTGGAAATTAGAAAGGATAAAGGTAAATTGAATCCCTAACTCATAATAATAATATTAAGTGTTTTCATTATCTTGGTAGGGGTCATATAGCATGTGAATGTCCAAACAAGATAATAATGATAAAAAAAGCAAATAGGAAGGTGAGAATCGATGATGAGAGTGAAGTTGAAGAAATTCCACCATTATAGGACATTAATGATGAGGAAATAGGTTCTGTGAATGGTGAAACACTTGTGCTAAGGATATCATTAAGTGCTTAAATTAAAGAAACAAAGAGAAAACATCTTTCAAACAAGGTGTTATGTGAGAAATAAGGTATATAATGTCATTATTGATGGAAAAAAATTGCACTAATGTTGCTAGTATTATCCTAGTTGAGAAGTTAGGGTTGCCTACGATGGGTTAATAGGCAAGTATTAGTGTCCTTCTCTATTAGAAAGTACAAAGATGAAGTGTTGTGTGATGTGACACCAATGAAAGCTAGGCATATCTTGTTAGGTAGGCCATGGTAATTCGATAGGAAGGTTTGATGGGTATAAGAACAAGTACTCTTTTGCAAAAGCGCAGAAATATTACACTTGTACCTCTTACTCCCAAACAAATCTTTGATTACCAATTGAAAATGATAAAAGAAAAAGAAAATAGTGGAAAATAGAAAGGATGAGAGAAGAGTAAGGAAAAAGAAAAGAAAGAGAAAATAAATAGTGGAAAAGAAAGAGAGAGAAAATGTGAGCTTTTATACTAAGACAACTACAATCACGTGAGTTATTTTTGCAAAATGGACCATACTTATACTTTTGTACAAAGAGGCTAGTTTTTCTACCGGTAACCTTAATATTTCTTTGCCTAGTGCAACTATTTCTTTGTTGTAGGGATTTAAAGACGTATTTTCTAATGATATTCCCGACGGTATACTACTAATTAAAGGGATTGAGCATCAAATTGATTTCATGTCAGAAGCATCCCTTCCAAATCGATTGGCCTATAGAACCAACTGAGAAGATACGAAGGATATTAAAAGGAAGGTTAAGGAGTACTTGACTAAAGTTCAAGTGAGAGAAAGCTTGAACTCGTGTGTAGTTTCAATGCTACTACTCTCTAAGAAGGATGGTTCAAGTCAGATGTGTGTTGACTGCTGAGCTTTCAACAATATTACAGCAAAGTATAGGCATCCTATTCCTAGGTTAGATGAAATGTTAGATGAATTGCATAGTTCTTGCATTTTTACTAAAATTGATCTGAAAATGGATACCACCAAATTAGAATGAAAGAGGGTGATGAGTGAAAAAATGCATTTAATAATAAACATAGTCGGTATGAATGGTTAGTCATGTGCTTTGGATTAACAAATGCACATAGTACTTTTAGTGGATTTATTAATCATACTTTATGTGCAATTATTGGGAAATTTATGGTTTTTTACTTTGATGATATTCTCATTTATAGTAAACATTTAGAAGAGCATTTTCACATTTATGTTCTGTACTTAGGTATTAAGAAAGAAAAGTTGTATGCTAACCTGAAAAAGTGTTGTTTTGTAGGCATAGGTTAGTTTTTTTTGTTTTGTCATAAGTTTCCAAAGACATAGAGATGGATAAAGAAAATGTAAAGGTTATTATGGAATAGCCTACACTTAAGTCTGTTACTGAGGTAAGGAGTTGTCATAGATTGGATAGTTATTATCATAGATTTATAAGGATTTTAATATACTAGCTACAACTTTAATCGTGGTTATTAAAAATACAATTGGATATAAGTGGGGTGAGGATCAGGAAAGAGCTTTTAACATGATAAAATATGGATTATATTATGAAACTCTTTTAGCTTTACTCGATTTTACTAAAACATTTGAGGTTGAATGTGATGCTTTAGGTATAGGTATAAGAAATTTTTTAATGCATGAATAGAGGCCTATTGCTTATTTATGTGAGAACCTTAATGGAGTAGCCCTTAACTACCCAACATATGATAAGGAACTCTATGCTTTAGTATGGACACTTGAGATGTGGAAACACTACCTTTGGCCCAAGGAATTCATCAATCACATAGATCATGAGTCCTTAAAACACTTTAGGTGCCAAGGTAAGTGTAATAGAAGACTAACTAGATGGATGGAATTGATTGAGATGTTCCCTTATATTATTGAATACAAGAGAGGTAAGAAAAATATCATAATTAATGCTTTATCTTGGAGGTATGCTTTACTTTCCACATTAAATACTAGATTGCTAAGATTTGAATATATTAATGAAATGTATGCCAATGCTGATGATTTTTCTGTTGTTTATAATGCATGCGAGAAGGATACTTTTGGTAAGTTCTAAGTTAGATGCATACCTATTTAAGGAAAATCAATTGTGTATGCCCAATTGGTTTGTACGTGAATTTTTAGTTAAGAAGGCCCATTGGGAAGGTTTAATGGGACATTTTGGTATTAAACAGACTTTTGAAACTCTTCATAAACATTTTTATTGGCCAAAAATGATGTGGGATGTAGAAATATTATGTTCTAGATGCATTACTTGTAAGCAAGCCAAAATCCAAGGTCCTACCCCAAAGACTATATACACCCTTACCTGTACCTAGCGCACCTTGGGTAGGTATTTCTATGGACTTCATTTTAGGACTGCATAGGTCATAGAAAGGTAGAGACTCCATTTTTATGGTAGTAGATAGGTTTTCAAAAATGTTACATTTCATAGCATGTCATAAAGCCGATGATGAAACTAAAATGGCCGAGTTATTCTTTAGGAAGATTATTTGGCTATATGGGGTACCAAAGAGCATTGTGTCTAATCAGAATGTTAAATTCCTTAGTTACTTTTTGAAGACTTATTGGGCTAAATTGGGGACTAAATATTTATTTTCTACTGTGTCACCCCCAAACTGACGGTCAAACTAAAATAGTCAAAATAACTTTCTCTACTTTGTTGAGAGCGATGATACAATATAATTTTAAAAACTTGGAAGTTTTTTTTCCTTTAATGGAATTTATTTATAATAGAAGTGTGCATTCCACCACTAATTATTCACCATGTGAAATTATTTATGGTTTTAATTCACTTACTTTTATGAATTTGTTACCTTTGCCTGTTTTAGAAAGAACTGACTTAGATAGTAAAAGAAAAGTTGGAATGATGAAAAAGCTACAGAAAGCATTCATGAACATATTGAAAAGAAGAATAAAGAATATGCTTCCAAAAGCCAACAAATGATGAAGAATAGTCATTTTTGAACCTAGTGATTGGGTTTGGGTACACATGAAGGAAGAACAATTCCCTAAAAAACGAAGATCCAATTTGCAACCTATAGGAGATAGACCATTCCAAGTGCTTGAACATATTAATGACAGTTCCCACAAGTTAGATCTTCTAGGTATGTATTGTTGGCACTTATTTCAATGTTTTTGATAATTCTCTTTTTGATTATGTAGCTGATGATTCAAGCTCAAATCCTTTTGAAAAGAGGGAGAATGGTGAGAATAAAGGACTGTTACAATTCTTGAGTAGACCAATCATGAGATCAAAGATAAAGAAACTCAAGGAAGCATTAAATATACTTATTCAAGAGTTGAATCATGATTAAAGAGTTCCATAAATAACACACAAGCAATGGAGGGAGCCCATTAATAAGATAAAGGAAAATTTATAATTTTAAGTAGGGCCAGGCACACATCGACATAGATTTTTAGCTGCTACGATGAGGGGATCTCAAGCAGATTTTGGAACTTAAGCAAGGGCTTGCACGCCACAGTAGGGGTTTTTGGTCACCACAGAAAGAGGCTCTTAAGAAGGATTGGATTTCAAGCAATGGAATTAGTGTCACAATAGGGGTTTTTGGCCACTGTGACCTTTTCTTGGACTTTGTATCACATTTTTAGTTTAGTTTTGCTCTTTATTTTATTTTTTAGGGCTTGTTTTACCCTATATAAACATTGTAAGCCCCCAATTTTCACTTTACCTTACATTTAATACATTTGATAATTATCAAAGTTGAGAGCTTGAATGCTCCGTGTTTCTCTTCAAACTGACTTATCAAGGAATTTTCAAATCTTATAGCATCATTTCTTCTCGATACACTGGTGAGTAATATCCATTAGTTAAGATGAGTGCTCTAAAATCATATTTTCAATTTCTAGGAATTAATTTCAATTTCGTTGTCAGGTCTTTGGCCGTGTCTCTTGTAGGTCTCAAACCATATTATGTTTGGGGGTTTCAAGGACTGTGTTCTCATGTTCGCATCAATAGTGCTCACTACCTCATGGTACTCATATATGTTTATGACATTATAATCACTAGCAACTCTTTTCAAACCATCTAGTAGCTTATTGTTACTCTTCATGGTAACTTTCATTTAAAAGACTTAGGATCTCTCTACTATTTTCTTAGAGGTACTTACTCATGATGATTATCTAAATCAAAGGAAATATGTTACATAATTTCTAGATAAGTATGGACTATTAGACAAAAAATATTGTGAAACTCTTATGGTTACTGGCAAAGATCTAAATAAAGTAGATGTCATTCCTTTAGATGATGCTAGTCAATACATAAGCATAATGGGATCACTTCAATATTTCAATCTAACAAGATCAAACATAGCATTCAATGTTAACAAGCCATATAAATTTCTTTCATCTTTTACAGACATTCATTAGCTGGCTATCAAGTGTTCGCTTAGGTACTTAAAAGGGACTCTAACCCCTGTTTGTACTTTCTTAAGTAACCTGCATTGTTTCTAACATCATATTGCGATGTTAATTAGGCTTTTAATATTGATGATCATTGTTCCACTGGATCCTATTGTGTTTTGCTTTGTGATAATTTGATTTCATGGCACACTGTAAAGTAAAAAGTGGTAGCCAAGTCTAATATAGAATCAAAGTACAAGGCAATGGTAGTTGCTACATCTTAACTACTTCAATGTCTCTCTCTTTTCTCTGAGTTACACCTTGCAATCTCAACTACACGTCTTCTTTTATGTGACAGTCTTAGTGCACAACATTTAGCTCACAATCTTGTTCAACATGCGCATATTAAGCACATTGAGTAGCTAGTAATTAACCATGTTTATTCACAAGAATATCTTGTTGATCTTCTCACCAACCTATTATCTTCGTCACAATGCCATTCTCTAAAATCCAAGCTTTTGGTATTTCCATGCCTATTGCTTAAGACTATGAGCATTTGTTATGTATAACTAAGACAGTTAGTTAGTAGTTGTAATGAGTTATTCACACATGAGTGATTACATGACTTTATAAATACTCGGTCTCTCTTATAGAAATCTATCAATACAATTGATCATATTCACTTAACATACAATTCTTAATTTCTATTTACCCCTACTTATGATATTTGTTGACGTCCCTACAATATACGACACTTCTAAATCAAAAACACAAAATGGCACTTTTCTTTAACAACAAAAATAATCTCCTTCGTTAGGAAGACTATATTTAAATGCCCCCCTAAGGTTTGGCATATCTTCAATTATGCCCCTAAGGTTTATAAAATATCAAAAATGCCCTTATATTTTAATGGTGCTAATTTTCCATCCATTACTATTTAGATTACTATTCCTAGGCTCTGATACCAATTTCTGCATATCGATACAATTTTTTATCGGGTGTTAATATTGACCTAATTGATGGTATATGTCTATTTATTAAAGGTAATAATTTGTCTAAAAAGCTTATTATTTTTCTGTATAAGTCTAATTTTCTTCTATATTCATTATAACTGCATAATATATTATGTTCTTTATTATGTTGGTTGCTTAATTCTAATCCTAAATCTATTAATTGTCTTTTAAAATTAAAAATTACTCTTTCATTTGTTAAATCTCATAGTTATAATTTATGTACTAATGATTCGATGTTCATAAAGTATTATCTTGATAAATCATATGTGTTGAATGTATATTATTTTGTCTTATTCGTAGTATACAAGCAGATTTTTCTTGTGTACATATAGTGTATTTATAATCTTCAAAGAAGTAATATCCAAACATTAAGTTTTTGAATTCTTCTTCCTCTATTCTCACATATTTTTTACTAAAATAGTCTTTTATGTCCTTGAAACATGATGGTCTATGTTGTTTGTAGTAGTTTTAATATAATCTATATAGATATCTAATAAGGTGTTAAATCTTTTAAAATTTTAAAGACAAGTTTCATAATCTTCATTTTTAAAATATTCATTTAAATGATATAGATAACCTTTATCAAATGTTTCTAATAGAATTAGATTTTTATCTTTGATTTCCATTGGAATTATTAGTTGTTTATTTCTAAAAATAATTTCCATTTTCCTATTTTAGCAATATTATTTCTTATTGTAAGCAAATATTTAAACATTCAAGATTCTTAACTAGCTAAAATTTATAATTATTATACTTGAATTTGAGGGTCCACCAAAGCCTTCCCTTTTGTTTGTCTTATTTTGTTACATTTGTTATGCCTCAGCTTTGCTCAAACCTCAAATCCCTCCTAGTAATGGTGAGCCTTCTACATCCGTACATAAATGGTGTCCAATAGTTGACTTACTAAAGATGAGTAACCGAATTCCATTTTATTCATAGTATAATAATTATTACAACTTAAGGCCAACTAAGAACCTTAAAAGGGGTGCTTAGCCACTCATAGTTACTGGGTATAACATTATTGGTTTTGAGATTTCTATGTAGAGAGGTTTTCTATGTAGAGAGGTTTTCTATGCTAGAGTGTTTCAGAGTAGAGAGCTCTAAATTTCTCTATTTTTCGTGTTTTTGAAATGATAATTAAGGTTCCTTTTATAGAACAAGGAATCCCTGTTTACAAGACTAAAATTATTATTTTACAATTGTTTTAATAATTCATCTGTGTTTCTACTTTAAAGGATAGCCACTACTTTTTTCCTTGGCACATGTTGTCGACTAAGATGTGGGGTCTACATCTTTATTTCTTTTGTAGTCTTTTTCCAATAGTTTGTTTTCTTATTTTTCTTTGTCATTTTTTACCGATAATTCCTTTGATGACGTTGATGATGACACATCTTCATCTTCTCGGTCTTTGATGCAGAGAATGCATTTGTGGTCTTTGGTGGCTTTTCTGGCATAGAAGCAAAATACCTTCCTTATTTCTTGACCAATTTCTAGGTTGTTGCAATTAAAATTGGTTTCATATTTGGTGATTTTTTCACCATCTTCTTCTGACAGAGCCATGTTACTATGGGAAATGATGATGACTTTACTAGTTGAATAATTTACTTTAATCTCAGTAGAATTGTCAATCTTCCTAAGTTCATAGTAAATTTGGCTTAGCATTTGACCTCTTAATACACAGAGTTCTTCTATGTTGAATTCCTTTTTTGGAAGTGCCCTTGGTTTAGGAACTTCTCTATTTGTATTGGAAATCCCTATCTTGATGAAATGGTAGGGACTAATACTTCCTTTCTCATTCCAGTCCATTAATGAATTGAAAAATCTAAGATAAATAGGTTTATCACTTGCTTTAATTTTTCTTCTGAAATTCTTGATTGCTCTTTTAAAATTTTTTGGGAAATAATTTAACTCACTTAAATTAATTCCTGGATATATATTTTCTAGTAGCCCTGCATGAAATGCTTTATACACAAATATTGGACCAGCCCCTTCCAATATATTGAATTTGCTTCCTTTAGGAAATTCCTTGTCTGTAGTGTAGAATTTCATATCTTTAATATGTTCTTTGGTAGATTTTCTGGCTAAATTATAGAGACTCAACCATTGTGGTTTGCTGAGATTTTTATATTGGTCCTTTTCATCTTCAATTATTGGAGTAGTTCTAGGAGATGTCTCCTTGAATAGTACTGAATGTTTTATTATTTTTGATGTCTTTAGAGGAGATGTTTCTTTAAATAGAACTGGAGGCCTTGCTATCTTTCCAATATTTGTCAATCTGCTTGGAGTTGTTGGTTGTTGTTGTAGTACTACAGAATAATTTCTTACTATCTTCTCTGGAGTTATTAGTTTTGGTGTTTTGTAGTTAACATAACTACCTTCAGCTTCTATTCTATTGGTGAAGGCTTTATGAGTTACTCCATTGATTCCTAGAATAGATTTGCTAGCTTCTGTCTTGTTGTTATAAATTCCTGGTTTTGGGCCACTATAGACCACATAAAATTTTTTTCTATTCTTCTTTTTTTTGCCTCATCTACCCAATTGAGCTTTGTGGTTTCAGAAGTTTTTTTTGAACTGTTAGGTTCTTCCTTTTTTAATAGAGATTCCTCGTTTGAGCTTCTAGTCTCTGGAGGTTATTTTGAACAATCAAGTTCTTCCTGTTTTCCTGTCTTTGTAAGACATTATTGAGATATAGCAACTCAAGTTGTTCCTGTAGGATTTTTAGGTCCTTTTCTTTTATTTTGATTTTGATATCAAGATGTTCCATTCCTGAAAGCATAAAAATAATTAAAGGTGCTAATATTCTGGTAAAAGTATCAACTAAGCTATTTTTATATCCTAGAAGATGTTCAACATCAAAATTGTAATGGTTGAACCATTATTGCAATCTAACTAGTCTTCCTTGTTTGTAATTACCTACAATGTTAGCTCTTAAGAAATAACCAAAATTCTTATTATCTATTCTAACAATGAAGCTGGAGCTTATAACATAAATTGAAAATTTCTTAATAGCGTTTTTAACAGCTAAATATTCTTTTTCATTACTATGATAATTTAATTATGAACCTTGGAAAGATCCTGATATATATCTATAAAGATATTCATCTTTGTCACCTATTCTTGTTTAAGAACTGCTCCCTAATATTCTTGTGAAATATTCTTGTGAAGCATCTGTTTTAATTATCATCTTATCATCTAGTCTTGGATGGTATAAAGTTGGTAAATTTTTTACCTTTGTTTTTACTCTATCCATATATAGAGTATCTTCTTCTATCCATTTCCATATATGATCTGTTTTCAATTTTGCTTGTAATGGTTTTCTCATTTCTACAATTTTCTCGATGTATGCTTCTGCATATGTTAAACATCCTAAAAATCTTTGTAATTGGTTTTTATCTTTTAATTCACTAGGAAACCTTGAATATTATTTAGTATATGGGGTTGTAGATTATGTTTTCCATCTTCAATTTTCAACCCTAAGTACTTAAGTTTTTGTTGAGCAAGTAATGCTTTCTTTTCAAAGAGTACAATGCCTTCTTTTTTACATTATTGTAGAATATTGATAATATCCAAATAATGTTTATTTAATTAATTATTGAAAACCAAAATATCATCTATGTAAATACAACAAATATCTTGTAATTTCTTAAAAATGTTATCCATATATCTTTGATAAATACCTGGAGATTGTTTTAATCCAAATGGTATAACTGTCTATTGGAATTGACCTTGGGGGCAACTAAATGCCGTTAATTTTTGGGATTCGTTATCCAGTCTTATTTGCCAAAATCCACTTTTGCAATCAAAACTCGAGAAATATTTATTTCCTTTTAATAATGATACTAGTTCTTCCTTTTTTGGAATGAAGTATCCATCGTTAATGGTTTCTTTATTCAATACTTTAAAGTTTATTACCATTCTCTTTTTTCCTCTTCTTTTCTCAACTTCTTTTTCAACTAAGAATGTTGGATTAGAGTGAGGTGAATTATTTGGTATTATGACTTTTAATCCCAAAATTTCTTGAATTTGTTTTCCAAATTCAATCCTGTCTTCTGGAGTATAAATCATTGGTTTTATTCTTATGATCTTGTTAGGATCTCTTAATTTTATGTTGACTATTATTTTAGATTTATTTATTTTTTGGATCCAAAAGATTTTCTAAACTGGCTATTTTTAATAGTTTTCTAATGCATGTTAGGGCTTTGTCTTCTTGTATTTCATTAAGAAAAGAATTTTATTTTTCTTCTATATCTAATGAAATATTTTCTAAATAAGGTTTTTGTTGGTCTTCTATCTCACCACGTTTTCGCTTTTTATGTTGTTGCATAAAAGTTGGGTTTGAGATAGTTAAAGCTTTTCTTACTTTAGAAACATATATGGTATCTCCTTCTAAGGTTGTGAGACTTTATTTTGTTGGGATGTTGTGTGAAAGGTTGATATGTTTAGGAAATTATTTCCTATTAACAGATCTACTCCTGTTTCTTGTTGATACATGGTAGGAATGTGAAAGTTTTCTCCCCTTATCATTATATCAGTATCTTTTAATACCTGATTGAGTTTTATTGTAGTATTATTAGCAATTGTTACAATTAAATCTTTTGGCACTTGTTTCTAATTGTCTTCTGGAAATACATATCTACTATATAGACACATACTAGCTCATGTATCTATATATGCATGTAAATGATAAGTGTTATAGCCTTTAAATTTTAGTCCTACTTTAATGTAAGTACTATTTGGATTTGTAATACTATACAAATCATTCATCTTCTGATAAAGAATATTCATAATTTGAGTGTTCATATTCTGATTCAGTTATTTCTTCCTCAGTTTCTTCCAATAGATAGAAACTATAAGTATCATCTATATCAGATTCCTCGATTGGTTCTAATTTCATTTTGAAAGCTTATTCTAAGATTATTTTTTTGGAAATTCCTTTTTAAATTCTTTTTTATGTTGAAGTCTGCTTGGACATTCATTAGCATAATGTCCTTCCTCATTACAGATCCAACATCTGCATTTTTTTTCCTGAAGAACAATAATTCCTTTTTTTAGAAGGTTTATAAATCTTTCTTCTAAAATATTTTTTCTTGTAGTTTTCTCTATTAAATCTCTTTTTATATTTTTGGAAATTTTGTTTTCTGAATTTATATTTTTTAAATCTTTTATATTTTTTATAAGATTTTATATTACATCCATATTTCCCTGGTATTTTAAAATCTCTTGTATCATAGCAGATTTTATCATTTCCTCTTATTTTTTTATATTCTTTTCTTTCTTGGCATTTAATAATGATCAAATATTTAAGGCTTCTTATTATTCCTCCTAGAGTCTAGTATAATTTCTCTATTCCTTTGTTCCCAATTTTCCGTTAAGGTTTTATATAATGTTTCAGGTAATTTTTGATAAAATATTTCTTTATAAGTTATTTGCATAGAATGTGGTCATTTGTGATAATACATTTCATATTCACAAATAAAAGAATCTATGTAACACATGTTACAAATTTCCATATTTGTTAGATGCCAATTAGCTTTATTGATTTCATTTTCACTGGATTCAGTGATAGTTATTCTTTTATCTTCTCCAATAAATTATTTATATATTTCATTTATTACTGTATCCAAGTATTCTCTTCCTATGGAAGCATTTACTTGCATTAATAAATGTTGTTGATCTGTTAAGTTTGAAAACCAAATTTTTACATTTCTTGTCATTTTATGTGCTATAAGCACTCTACAAGTTGAAGGATTTATTTGGGTAATTTGAGAAGTTTGTATAAGCACACTCATTCCACTAGCCCATTAATCTAAGGTTTTTTTCCTATCTCTTATACAATCTAAATCTAGAAGTTCAGATTTATAATTATCGTGGAATTTGAACTCTAGTAGAATACTACCTCTAGTTCTCCAATGCAACCCTTTCTCCATTTTAGGTGGTTGTCTTCTTCTATCTGTAGTATCAGGTTGTTCTGATCTTTGCCTATTTCTTTCTCCCATATATGGGTCAAATGTTCTTTCTTGGTAAAGGACTGTTAATGAAATTGGTTTCATATGACCTTTTGAGGTCATGTTTTCTGGTTCAAAATAAGTTTCACTGATTATTGTCATATCATCCTCTTCTTTGTTAGTACAAAGTTTTTCATTATAATGTTCTTCTATTTCTTCATTGGTTAATGTCAATAAATTGACCAATGTTTCTATATCTATATTTTCAGGGTCCATGAATTTTCTTTTTAATTCTTTTCTATATTCTATTAAATTGGAATTATCTCTTTATTCTTAGACATTTACTCATTTTTCCTTTTCTCATTTTTACGAATCAGAGAATCTGATCTCCTTGGTGGTTCTTCTTTTAATCCTTCTAAGGGATCATATTTATAACCTATTATTTCATTATTCTTATGTATGTTGTATACATCTTTTCTTACTTCTGAAAATTCCTTGTGTATATCTTGTTGTAGTTTATTATAACCAGATTCCTTTATTTCTTTTAGTAATTCTTTTTGTATATCTATTATTTCCTGTAAATATTTTGTGTTTGATTCTTGGATTAAATTAATTTCTTGTTGTATACATCTTTTCTTACTTCTGAAAATTCTTTGTGCATATCTTGTTGTAGTTTATTATAACCAGATTCCTTTATTTCTTTTAATAATTCTTTTTGTATATCTATTATTTCCTGTAAATATTTTGTGTTTGATTCTTGGATTAAATTAATTTCCTCTGTTAATAATTATACAGTTTCAAATAATGTTGCTTGATTTTTTGCTACACATATTAGGCTTCCATTTACTTCTAAATGCATATTTTTTATTTTATCTCTAAACATTATTTTTCCCTAATATATAATCATGAACTAATGCCTTCATTATTTTAACTTCATTTTCTAGTTTTTTAACTTCTTCTTCATTAGAAGTTTTTCCTTCATGGTCTATAAAAATAAATCTTGGTATACTATTAGTTTTAACAACATTATTATTTCTTCTTGTTTATTAAGGGTTTTTCTTTAATATTTAATTTTTATTCTTCTGGTATTTCAAAGTCTATTAGTATTTTTGGTTTTATTATTTATCCAAGTTCCTTAAAAGTTTTGTCTATTTGTATAAATTCATTTTGTCCATATATTGAACTATTATGACTATTTGTTAAAGAATATACTAATAAATAATGTATTGGAAATAGATGATTTCCTTCTTTCATTAGATCTCCTCTTTCAAATTTATAAGCTAGACTTAATACTTGATTTAGATTTTTATCATATATATTTATAGCAAATCTAGGAGATGTTGTAAATTTTAGTTTTTGGTATCCTAAATTACCATGGATTATTCCTAATAAGACATATTGTCTATTTATTATTCTGTTATATAATAATATTATTTTTATTGGTGTATCTATTTCTTTTTTAAAATGAGCTTTTATTAATATTTGAATTCCTCCTAAATGGATGTATCCAATTTTTTCTTTATCTTTATGATGAATTTTTGATAACTTGTTTAATATAATTTTTTTTATGAATTAATGGTATATTATATCTCCATTTTGCATCTATAATCTTAATACTCATTTTTTTATTACTTATACTATAATAGATTATATTTTTTCTAAGGAATAATTTTCTTAATAAAAATGATGGGTCTTTAAATTCATCTCTTTCTTTAAAATTTAACTTTACTTTTTGAATTTTTTCAAATTATTTTTTACTTATTATCATTGCTTGTGAAAAACATCTTGAAATGTCTTATGTTTCTATGTCTATTATTTATTGGTTTATTTTTTCTTCTTTCATTTTGAGAATGTTTTTTTAAGTAGTTGAAGTATTTTTGATAACTATTAGATTTAACCTTCATTATATTTTTAAAAATGTCTTTGAATTTTTTAAAACTTTTAGGATATTTCTAAAGATTTTTGAACTCAAATATATTTTTTATCCTTTTCTTTAGTTAAGAACACTTATAAATTACACATAGGTGTAATGTATCAAAGTCCACTCTTTGGATAGAAAAATTAAGTCACATCACCCTGACAAAATTGCCCTTATATAATAAGAAATCAAACAAAATATATAAAAAAAAGGAGTTTCTTTGAGATGTTTCCACTATGATTTATAAACAACATCATCAAAAGTTCAAAAACATCCTTTCAAAAATGTAAATAAATAAAAAAAATTAAAATTATAAATAAATATAATAATAATTTTAAATGCGCACACATTTACTAACATTAATTATAATGTATTAGTACCAAATTGTTTTTGAAAAAAAAAAATAACTTGATTATTTTTAAAATTAATTTCACAAGTTTCACTAATATGAGTATAAAATTTGGTTCAAATTTAAATATTCTTAACATTATTCTTAAGTATAAATGATGTTAACATCCATTTAAATTTCTTAAACTGAGAAAATTATTTAAATTATTCATATATTTAATTTAATTATTAATTTAAAATAAAATTTAAAATATTTAAATATTAACAAGAATGATAGTTCTAAACCATGTTATGTTTTCTCATTTCATTTTATTTAAAAATAAAACTAAAAATTTTTATCTTCAATTTTACTATTCAACATACTAATAATATTATTTTTTTATTAAATTAAATTTATATTATCATTTTTATTCCAATTAATTCTTTATTTTCCCAACCAAAAATTACATATACGTAAAATAATAAATTTCCTCCCTATTCGCGACAAAATTGAAAAGCCAAGTGGAAAGCAAATAAATTTTTTTTCCCCTTTCTTTACGAATAAAAAACAAATATTTCTCAACCTACTCCCATGAATTTTTCTTCTACCGGTGGAACCACTATTTCATGCACAGGCTTGATCTCATCCTTTAAGAACAAAACCAGGAATTAGATCTGAGTAAAGTTTCATTCTTTGGTTCAGGTCTGGTTTGTGTCTGTAGCAATATGGCGTCTTCTGCATTTCGATCTCCTCTCAAAATCTCTCCATTGTCTCGTTTCTCTAACCTTGAGCCTCGACTTCTCACTCCCAAAACGGAAGTTCTTCACCCAAACTTGAGGACCTTAGCTTCTCGGACATGCTCTTTGGTCAGTGCCCTGCCTACTGCTGGGGAAAATTCAAGCCCACCTTTCACATCCTTCAATGGGGTTTGACTTTATCCTTTACCCATTTAAATATTTGATTTATAGGAAATTCCAATTGCAAGTTTGATTTTTCTTTTTGGGTTTTGGCAGATGATTGAATCTTTGGTCAATCGTGTGGATTTGACTGAGTCAGAGGCCGAAGCGTCGTTGAATTTCTTGCTGAGTGATGCTGATGAGGCATTAATCAGTGCTTTTCTTGTGTTATTGAGAGCCAAAGGAGAGACTTATGAGGAAGTGAGTTCTTTTTTTTTCTAATTTTTTTTCATGTTATATTGATATTTATTGTTATTATCTTCACATTAATTAAGACCCCATTCAGAGATTAATATACATTGTACAGAAAATTAAGAGTCTGCTAGCTGTTGTGCAATTGTATAGAGTTCAACTATGTAAACATAAACCTTAGGCATCTCCAAATTTATGCTTTCGAATATTTGTTCCACCAAATATATTAAGTATTGAGAGGCTATTTGTTTAAAGGATATGATAATGACTGCGTTATGAATCTAAATTTTTCTTTATTTGTTTCAAGGATTTGATTGTGACTGCGTTATGAATCTAAATTTTGCTTTCAAATTGAAAAAAATTACTCTTCAAATTCTAGTCAGTAAAGGTCAATTTTTTTTTCTCTTTTTAGTCACTGTTTTGTAGAAAGATGTTTAGACATAGTGAAAGAGATCATTTGTGGAAATTTTGCATTTGAGCAGCTTGTTGGCTTGGCAAGAGCAATGATCGAGCACAGTGTGAAGGTAGAAGGCTTGCAAGATGTAGTAGATATAGTTGGAACAGGTGGTGATGGTGCCAACACAGTGAACATATCAACAGGAGCTTCTATACTTGCTGCAGCTTGTGGTGCCAAAGTTGCAAAGGTACATTCATCTCCATTGAATATATGAACCTGGATCAATTTGTTTCCTTAAAGTAGCAATAAGCAATGGAAGAATTGTTAAGAAAGTGTCTATGTTGCAGCAAGGAAACCGTTCAAGTTCTTCAGCATGTGGAAGTGCTGATGTATTAGAAGAACTTGGAGTAAACATTAACCTGGACCCAGAGGTTGGTATATTGATAGTCTGGTTTTTTAAACTAGATTGGTGATGTATTTGGCCTCAAAAATTATTTTATAACTGTTTTATATGTTGAGTTTTCTGTAGCTTATTGGTTAGCAAGAGATACATGATAAATGCCTTAACCTAAACTTATAGGAACTCTGAACTGAAATAGAGTATCATATTTTAAAATTCATTTATTGTGTACTGCTCTTAAAATTATGATGAATTGAAAATAATTATACTAAAGGCAAGCAATGTCCTTACTCTTTTTTTAAATCGAAAATCATTATTTTCAAGATAATCGTTAGGGTGCTATCTTTGCTCATTCTGCTGATCACGGACTATGAAAATTGAGTCATATATTTGCTTCAGAATCACTTCATTGAATGTGAAAAGCTACTGAAGTTTTTCTGGACATATCATTATCCAGATATTCAATTTGTTATTATCTTGAAAACAGGGCATAGCAAGATGTGTGAATGAAGCAGGAATTGGTTTTATGATGGCACCGATCTATCATCCAGCAATGAAGGTTGTCAGTCCAGTCAGGAAGAAGTTGAAAGTAAAGACTGTATTCAACATATTGGGCCCAATGTTGAATCCAGCGAGAGTACCTTATGCTGTTGTTGGGGTATACTCAAAAGACTTGGTAAGTCTTCTAGAGTTGAAGTCTTAGGAATAGCATTATCATCACCTTATGCATTTATTTTTGCTTCAAACTTTTGTGCTTTTAGCATCTTTGATAACACTTGTGTTAAATGGCTGAGATTTTAGCAAGATAGAGATGTTTCTGGCACCATGGCATATCTCAATCCTCTTGTTTTACTGAATATGCTTTCAATTAAGCTATTAAGTCTATGTTGTTGTTCAATGTGTATTTGATCCATCAAATTTCTCCCTTTGTTAGGTCACAAAGATGGCTAAAGCGTTGCAACGATTTGGCATGAAAAGGGCATTAGTCGTTCACTCAGAGGGATTGGATGAAATGAGTCCCCTTGGTAAATACATGCTTTTTTAAGGTGAAGAGTGTCAAGAGTCTAGTTTACACGAGTAAATCACATAAGTTCCATAACTTTTTAGTGGATCACATAATTCTATTGTTTTCATAAAATTAACACTAAAATCCTATTTTAACTGTTGATTGATAAGTTGGGTTAGATTCTTTCATTTGATGGTCATGCAATCAAATTTATGAGGATATTTTTAATCATTTATCTTCCATGTCTAATTTCATATAACTTGATAGCAATCCCAATAACCTCAATAAAAATATTATTCTATAAATATCCTCATAAATTTAGTCGCATGGGCAACAATTGAAAAAATCTGGTCCGATTATTTAGTGAACAGTCAAAATAGGATTTTAATATTAATTTTATGAAAGCAATAGAACTTAAAAACTATGGGACTTGTGCACTCCGCTCATGTAAATTACAATACCTCTGGTGCCCTTTATCCCCTTTTTTTTACCGGTTAGATCAAATGACATATTGATGCTCAGAATGTACAAAAAGATTTTCTTTTTCTTCTGATTCACCATAAACCTGTTGACTTATATGTTAAAAATATGAACACAGGACCTGGGTTGATCCTTGATGTTACTCCAGACAAGATTGAGAAGTTCTCCTTCGATCCATGTGAACATTATTCTTTGTACCTCACATTCATTGCTTTTGTACTGATTGGCACTATGATCTCGGGATTATAAATGCTTGAACTGATGATAAAATTATAATTCTAATTGAACAGTGGATTTTGGAATTCCTCGATGCACCTTAGACAGCTTACGAGGTGGAGGCCCAGACTATAATGCTACATCGTTGAAGCGTGTATTGTCAGGAGAGAAAGGTTCAATCGCAGATGCATTTGTATGTCTCTTCGATTCGTACAATGATAGCAATCTTATCAATCTTTTTCTGTGAAAAACTTGGAACTTTGTCTAATGCTATAAAAATGGACCAGGTCTTAAATGCTGCAGCATCTCTTTTGGTTAGTGGTATTGTGAGCACCTTAGCTGAAGGAGTCACTCTGGCTCGTGAGACGCAAATATCGGGAAAAGCCATCAAGACTCTTGATCATTGGATTGATATCTCCAATGTAAGTATCAAACAATGATTTTGAACAACTAAAAATTCCTAGTTAAAAATATCCGTAACACAAGTCCCTCTTTTTGATGGTTGCAGAAATTAAAAAAAGAAGCAGCTGTGAAGAGTGTCTAAATTAATGACTGGACTCATTTTGCAGGCATTTCAGTTTCTGATACAATAAGAAAACATATTGCTTTACCATTTTGGAGAGAAATGCTTTAGCTATGGCCGTATGTTTTGATAATTAGGTGAGTCGACATGAATCGTTACTTGCATATCATAGTTATAGTAAATTCCAATAAAGAAATAATAGCTCCTAGTTATGAACAGTTTTAAGCATACCAAAAATTGGAGTTTGGTAACTTACCGGTATCCTTTTAACCAAAAGATACTCATAGGGATAGTATAACAGTAATCCACTTATTTACTTTAAGGTACACAAATTGTCTAGTTTGATGTTTTAAATCAAGGATGTATGTTTATCACATGATATAATTGAATGATAATTATTCATTTAGATGATTTGGTATATTAGTGGTACATTACTTAACAAAAGGCAGGGGTGGATGCATGTAATGGTGAGGAGGGGTATGTAACTCACTTCAACTTTTGACAAATAAATTTTTAGGTGTAATAGTTATGAAATTATGAACAAACTAATCTATAAAATAGAATTGTCACACACAACTTTTAAACTTTTAACTTTAATACTCAATATATCAACAAAATTCAATAATTTAAATATATTTTACTAAAATTAGATACATATAACTTTTTTCAACTAAAATTAACTAGTATTATTTTTTATTGTGTATATTGTGCATGTAAATTCTAAATCTGTAACTGATAAAAGGTATACATGTGGATCCATATTATTATAACAATACAATACCTTGCATTTAGGTTTAGGGAAATTAATAATCCAAAATTTAAATTTAATTGAAAATTTTAACATGTGATGTATATAGGCAAAAAAATAAGGACAAGATGAAAAATTAGTAGTCTGGAAAAAACCTAAAAGAATTTAATCACGTTGAAGATGATGAAGTAAAGAACTTATGATTTTATTTGATAATAAAACATTTAAGTAAAGAACTTGGGATTTTATTTGATAATAAAATATTTAAGTAAAAGAATATAAAAACAAAAAATGGGACATGTTTAGAAAGGGTAAATTATCCAAACCAATAGAAATGTCGACTAAATATGTTAGATTAGTCACAATTATACAGTTAAGAGTCCTAAATACATATAAATAATTTGTATGGCATGAAAATGTAAATGAAAAACTACAAGCATCAAGTACAAAGGAAAGAGGATACGACATTCAAGTGCTAAAACTTTAAACACAAACCTTTGTTTTTTCAGAAAGACAGTAAAAGATAAATAATAAAAAGTAAGATAAACTGAAAACTAACAAAGACTTGCTAGGTACTCTTCTAAAATAATCTAATAAATCAACGAATGTGTAATTTATATGATATGACATGACATAACTGTAAAAAAAATAAAAAAATCATAATACCTTAGTGTTATATTATGAAATCTTATGATGTGATGAAGCAGACCTATTCATGGACTAGGAGGGCTTGTAGTCCTATCTAAAATTTTGTTAAAAATTGAGTAATATTAATCAGTGTACATGGTTATGAAAACACTTCTTAATTAAGTTTAGTTATAAAAATACTTCTTAATTAAGTTGAATAACTGGATCAAATTATTTTTCAAGTATTAATTTGATCAATTTGATATTCAGTTTTTTCAATTTAACTAATTTGATATCTTAATATTTTAATTTGACCCATCTAGTACCCTACAAATATTTAGATTAGTTAAATTGAAAAAATTGTATCTTAAATTGATCAAATTGGAGAAACTATAATTCCAAATCAATGAAAAGAGAGAAGTTAAAATAATAAATTGGTCAAATTAATTTTGAGTAGTAATTCGATCAAGTTACCACAAATGGATTGTAAATTGAACATTCAATATATTAACTATTTTATCTCACCTTTAACACATATATATTTCTTTTGGGTCCAGTCAAAAAAACATTAAAACTCTAAAATAATGAAATTTTGGGCTTAAAAATTTTTTTAAAATAGAAAGTAAAGTATTATATGTTATATAAACTTTCCATTTATGTTGGAAAAATATAAGTTTATATTAAAACAAACTTTTATTTAACTACTTATATTATAGGAAATTTTTTAATTTTTTAATTGAAATATTTTTTTATTAAAATCTTTTAATCAACTATTTTTATTACTGAAATTTTTTTCATTAAATTACTTTAGTCAAAATTGGCTAAGTTGATTGAAATATTTAAATCATTTATGTAAATAGTGAATTTATAAGGGTTTAATGTAAATAAGATAATGTAATTATAACATCACGTGTTGTACATGTAATTTATATATTTTTCAATTAAAATAATGATTTTTTTATTATAACAATTGATTGAATAACATTTAATAATATAAATAATCAATTGAAATAAAAATATTAAAAGTAGTAAATTTAAATTTTTTTTACATAACATTAGTAGTTAAATGAATATTTTTTTTTATATTATCATTTCCTCTTTTTTCTCAATTAAACATAATATAAATCCGGTTGTACTTTGTGTGCGTATTGACTTCTCGTGTACAAAACATGTGTTTTATTTTATTCAATGTTATACCTTCTTCTATATAAGGTTGGTTGCTACGAATAAGTATTTCACATGCGTATATAGTTAGTTACACTTTGTAAACAAGTATATTTATACACACTATGAGATTGGTTTTTGTAGTGTACATGTTAGGTTGAGAGTGTTAATTTTTGACGAGTGAGCGTACGAGCGATTCATGCTCGCTCGTCGATGTTGTTATTCATGGTTTTTAACTTGTTTCGGATACGGGTATTTGTTGTTTTTTACTAGGTGTTTTCGAAAACAAAAAATATCACGTTTTACACACCTTGCCAACAAGCTCGCCAATAAGCCCTTTAGGGAACTCGCCACAGGTGGTAGCAAAGTAGTGGTGAGGTGGTCAATTCGAATGCTATAAATATCCCACTTATTTATCTTCTCTTCACTCATGTTTTTCATAGCAAAACTCTGCCAAAATTTGCATTAATTAATATATCTACTTTTGAAATCATTTTGGTGAGCATACAGTTGAGAGTGAGTCATTTTATGAGTTCAGTAATCAAATCGTAGGCTGTGTATTTACGTGGTTTGACTGTATGTCTTTCGTACACAATTTGATAATAGTATTGGACTGTGTGTCCTTTGAGAGTATAAGTTGTTATACTTTCGGTTACTTGATTTGAGGTTTCTAGTCACACCATATTAGGTGGTATTGGCTGTGAAAAACAAGTCGAGTGTTGAACAAACCAGTTGCGGAAGCAGCAAGTGAAGAGTAACAATAGGTAGTTTAAATGGAGGTCTTGATTGATAGAGATAATAGTGATTTTATTGTCTTTTAGTATTGTAACTTGTTTATTACTTGGTGAATTAGTTGTTGTTGGTGGTTTCTTAAGCAACCCAAAGATGTTACCATATACATATAATATCTATATAGATTTGCCTCGTTACATAAAATTGTTATGCATGATATGATATTATGTTAATACAATCTAAGTTTAAGTTACATACTATAAGCTTAAATTTGGATTATAAAGCATTTATTATTTACTTACTTTCTGTTTGATATATAATATCTGTTATTAAAGTCATCTATTTTTAATATTATATTTATTGTGCTTTTACTGTGTGAACTCTTTAAGTATTTTGCATTTATTAAGGTTGAGTCGTTAAGGATTTCGTACCTCTTTACTTGAGTAATGTGTCAAGTTTTAGATTCTTTCATATATGAATATGCAATTTAAATTGTTGATTTAAACTATTCTTTAAATTAATACAAGACTTATAAAAATTTGCCATATTTTTAGGTTTAAATGGGAAAAACAATGGTGTATGTAACTGCAGACATGAAAACTTGAAATAATCGTATAATTATTTAATGATTGATTTGGTTTCTTATTCTTACAAGATGTTAGTTATTTTGATAAAAATTAAATTAAAATAATTTCGGCTATTAAATTTAAGAAAATTGATAATTATAATCAAATTGGTCATAATAAAAATTTTATTATTAAATTATATCAAATGATTTTGAGTTAAAGTTATCAATAAATTTGAATTTATGTATCAAATTTATGAAACTAAAAGGTAGAAAAATAAAATAAAAAGCAATCCAAGCTAAGAAGTTAAATTTATTAATTATTGTAACTACAATGTAATATTTAAGAAATAGTTAGCCATTCTAGAATTATTCTTTTTACCTCTTAGATCTACCATGTGATGGTCTTCCGAAAAGCTTTTTGCACAAAAACTAGTAGGTTGAAGGTGATTCACTAACGAGAAACAACTTCAAAAATAATTTTATCTTTAATTTTTAATCAAATCTTAATTTAAAGACAATTAATGTATCTAAAATTAAATTTATTAACTATCAATATAATAGTATGAAAACATAGATCCATGTACATATATTTTATCAATTAATTAAGAATACTATTAAATTACATCATATGTAACAAACATATAATTAAATTATTAATTTTAAAGATAAAATTAAATTATTTATATACCTTAAATAAACGAAAGATTACTATAGTACTATTTTAAATAAGAGTACTTTTTAATTAAAATAGATATGAGTATTTTTTAATTAAAATTGATACCATTAAGTTATCGAACCAAAAAAATAATGTATTAATGTAGCTATTTTAAGTATTATTGGCTGGTTCAACTGATTGGGTTTTGGGATCAATCGCCTCTAGCTGGGGACCTGAGGTGAACAAGTAGCTGATCTTAATAGCAAATCATTTTCCTCTCCTATCCCGACATTGTTTGGTGGACAAGACTCTCCTCCATTTGAAGACTCATCGAATTATAACAACTACAGTTTGAATTATTATTATTTTTTAAATAGCGTCCTTCTATTAGTATGAAATATTAAAATAATGTAGGACTATTCAAAAATATTGAAGCCTACAAAACTCAAAAGTAATGTTAATCATCTCTCTCATGCATGCTTTGTACAAACACACAAAACTAACGAATGGGTATCAAAGAACAACAGAATGAATATACATGGATTTAGAATATTTCAAATTGAATATAGGAAGATGGTGTCTCCATTTTCAGTTGGCTGAAACTGTGATCCATGCTAGCACTAAACTCATTACAAGTCCTGCAAAGAGAGATTTTAAATAGAAATTATTGCGTGGTCTAACGTTGTTGAAGGACGAATGAAGCATGCATGACTCTCTTTTTTTTTTTGGGTTATCAGATGGAGCATGACTTTTGAGACAAGAATTAGTAAATAATTAAAATTAAAATAATATCAATATCAAGGATGCAGACTCATTCCTGATTAAAAGAAACAGTTTTATGTAGTTTTTCCCCTTCCCCCCTAAGAATCCAAAGAGTTGTTAGAAAAATGGTAAATGCAAAACACATTTACACTTATATTAATTATGTCTGATATGCTATATATTTTTTTAAAAAAAATTAACTTTGCTTCTTAACACAGTAATTAGTGAAAAGCAAATTTGTGCCATTGAATTTCTGTATTTATGGATGGAGTTATAACAAGGTGATTAAATTTATGTCTTTGTAATATTTTGATAGCTAAATTTTCAAGTAATACACTTACATCATTTTTTTTTTCAAAAAAACAAAAACATATGCCTTAGTCCATATTAAGCATCCTATCTTAATAAATTTTAGAGACTAACGTGACTCAAAAACACAGAATTATGGATACATGACATCCTAACCCTTTAAAATATGGATATTAAAGTGTACAAATTAAAATTTTAAGAATTAAAATATTCCAAAAACATAAGTTTAAAGATCACGAGACTTTTTTTTTATTTTTATTATTGTCATAATAAAAAAACTGCATAAATTATCTATTCTATTGCCATAGCAATTTGTTTACCGCTAGTACCTGCTAATTTATCAGCCAAAGAAGCAGAGCACACCCTTGTTGTTGATGACCATACAACTGCATGTCATGAAACAAAGTGCAACTAATCAGTGCCCACATATATAATACTGGTTAACTCTTTTCGTTGTAACTTTTCTCTACTTTCAATCTACATTATACTTTAATTTGTATTCTATTTATAAAAAAAAAATATCTAGTTTGTAACTAATAAATACAGTGCTAAAGCAATGAAACTTTCTTTCAATTGGCTACTCGTTGGGTATTGTAGCTTGAAATGGCCCAAATTTAATTTCTACCATTACCAGTTTAACTGATGGAACAATCATAACAACTGGTGAAGATGATTTAGAGAAAACAAAGGAAAGTGGAATTGCGAGCTCACCAGAATCACAATTTGATGTTGAATTGGAATTCCCACACATGCACAATTGCCTAATACCATCTGAGCCATAACCACAAGTACCACCAGTTGCTTCACAAGCCCTACAAAATTCATTGCTACTTTGAGCAAAATATTTCACTCTTATCCCATATGACCAATCATTAGGCCCATCTACTCTTAATGGAGCCAAACTATAAGCACTGCTATACCCTTCACACTCTAGCTTGCTTAAATTTATGGCCTTTATTGCCTCAAATGACACAGCACAACACTCTGGCGGCCCAGATCCAAACCTCGAGCCCAATTTCTTGTGGCCCAATAAGTCCCAAGCTGGACAATCATAATACTCCTCACAGCTCATACCTGAAACATTTTGACAAGCCAAGTGCTTTCCTGGGAAGCCTTGGAAGAGTGGTGATTGGGCAGAGCAACCAATTAGCATGAACATGTTATCGGCTGCTGGAATCATATATGGTTCCCGCCATGTCTCGACTGCAAAACCATTACCTCGACCACCTAGCACAATTGTGTCACAAGTTGACATGTGAGGGTCATGAAGTGTAAGGGCTTGATAAGCATAGTCTATGTCCAATACTCTGTAGGATCCTGAACTTATATGAAACATGAGAACATCATTCATACAAAATAAAAGATCTCGAAAACCCGGGTGGCCACATCCATATTGAAGTGCAAATGGATAATCGACAGTTAAGTTGCCACAATATGATCTACATGAGTTTGTGTGATTGTTGGCTGAAAGTAGTGGAAGCAATGTTGAAAGGAAGTAAAGGGTTGTGGTAATAGAAGTGATCATGGGTGTGTTGTGTGTGTGTGTGTGTGTGTGTGTGTGTGTGTGTGTGTGTGTGTGAGAGAGAGAGAGAGAGAGAGAGAGAGGCAGATAAGAAGAATTGGAGATAGAAGTGTTCCGTTGAAAGGAAAATTGGATTGTGAAAGTTTATTTGGGAGAACAAAGAAGGTGGGTTAGAATGAAGTGATTTGATGCTTTGCTTGATTGGTTGAGCAAGTATGAGTTTTGTAGGCATGGTTTTGCTGGGACTTTATTCACATGAGGTGCTAGAGAATCTAATTGAATTGTTTATGGGTTTTGCTTTCTCTTTTTGGGTAGAGATTTCTTCCTCTTTTTTAAGAGATCTCAGCTAGCTTTTTTGAAATTTTGTTAGCTTTATGTTGCTTTTTCCTACTGTAATACAGCAGTGATCTAAAGATTTGAAGAGAAATGACCTTCCTGGGGTTGCTTTATAATAAAGAATCATCTATTGCTTCTTTACGACTATAACAGTGGAAGGAGAAAAACTTACATGGAACCAGTACAAGTTACAGTACGCCCCTTGTCCATTTTTCAGCATTGATCTGAGCATTTTGTTGAATAAAATCGAACATCTAACAGCCTCCTGTTACTCAATTGTCAAATTCATTTGACCTAAGATTTTTTTTTACCAAATTTGATATTCACTAATGAGAGGGTTAATTGTAGAGGGGAAAAAATGATGTCATAACAATGATTAGCTTGTAGTAAATTGATTCCTTCATTTTTAGGTTTAAGGATCAATTTCCTGGAACAGGTCAACCAAAGCCTTGAAAGTTACGGATCATAGAAATTGTTCATATATACGGATTTTCCACAACAGAAAATCTCAAAACGATTGTATAAACATTAAAAGCTTCTAATAGTAACAAAAACATAACAATTTAACTTATTGGAAAATTGGTATAAAGCTTCCAAAAAATCTGAAAAGAAATCCCATATTTACAAACATTCTCATCCCTAAATTTCCAAGGCATTAGTAGAATAACAATTACAAGATACCAATGGACATAAACTTCCATATTCTCTCTCAGTTCCTCCTTCCATAGTCTCAATGAATCTTACGTTTACATCTCTCTCTGTATAGAGGAAGGGGTAGTAGATCCTGTTTCCAGATTGCTTTTACTTGCTCAAATTTTCTTCAAGTCTATCAATAGCTGCACCAACACCACTCCTATTTCCTCCCCTATGATGAGCAGAATTACCTTCATTTGCTTTCTCTACAAGCTTCAGATGAGCCCAACCTGATTCAACGTGTTGTTTCTAGTCAGTTGTTCTTCCCTTCCCAATCAACTAAAGCTTTATGTACTCTAATTACTTTATGGATACCATTCTCAAATAACTGTCAACAAAGCCCAAGGGCAGAACCACCTTGGGAACAGGAGGGTCCTGCCCCCTCTCACTTGGTCGACAGTGTAATTTTACATGAGATATTTTGTAATTTATACAAAAATTAAATCATAATATGTCCCCTCTCAAATTATGATTTAGGTTCAAATTTTACTTGTAAATTCTTTTAATTATGATTTAAGTTCAAATTTTACTAGTGAATTCTTTTAAGTTCAAATTTTATATGTAAAGTCCATTATGATGAACAATGACCCAGTAAAATGGTAACAAAAGCTTCATTTTAAAGTTATTTTCAAACTTATTTCTTGTATTTATTTTATTTATTTTTTAGGATATATTAATTAGTGCCCCCTCTGAGTTTTAGAGTTGGCTCTGCCACTGACACCGCCCATGCAGATAAAAAAGAAAAACATGAAATCGTATGCACACATAACCACCAAAAATAATAATCTAAAGACAAGTTCTCTTTATTAAAAACTTGCCTTAAAACTCAACAAGAAAAAAATGCAAGTGCATGGATGACTGTATTCACTTAATATCACTCTGAAAGAAGCTTAAAACGAACCTTTATTATTATATATAATGCAGTGTCAGTGTGCCCTAAGTCTCAATATTAGTGTTCCCAATGTACTAGAAAAGAAAAGAAACGGAGAAAGGATCAAGTCAATTATAAGATGTTAAAAACCAATGCTGGTTATATAAACAGACATCTTGTTAGTTCAAGATCTGTAACATTACCAAGTGGGAAACAAAAACCTGCACCTAGAAGTGAACCCATCATCACATTTCTTGCACGCCAGAGAAGTGACCCAGGCACTGGTTAACATTTAAAAGAAAAGGCAAAAGGTTAGATAAATAGAAAATTGAAGTTCATCGTATTCATTACCCTTTTTAGAAGGCACACTTCAATATTTAAAATAGTTGACACAATGGGATGAAAGGAAAGGAGCAAAAGAAGCGATAAAAACAGATGACTTCTTACACATTAGACCAAATGTAGCAGCGGTGGCTGAACCAGCAGCAACAATATTGAAAACATCATGTATACCCCGTTTTTCAGCAAGCAAATTTTGCAAGCCACAAAAACATGCCGTGAACATCCCAAGACGCACTCCACCAATTATTGAGCCACGAGTAACTCGAATAAACCTTTTCTCCATGGCATCTCTCATTAGACGGTACTGCTCACGTTTGTCTGGTGTACTCCCAAGCTTCAACATCACTTCTGCATCCTTGCTCTGCAAAACGAGGTAAATTCTCATAAGTTGTATACAGCAATATAAGTACATGAATTCTTATTAAAATGTAGAAACAGATGTTTAGCAATAACCATATTCAAAATATCCACTTGAAGCTAGAAGTAAAGGTATGAAACAAGCAGCGAAAATTCCCAAAACATTTGTTACTTCATGATAGAATGAGCTCACTTGTACAGGATTGCACTTGTAAATATCTTGTAATTAATCTGTATTAGAGCTTTACCTTGTACCTAACAATAGGTTAGTTAGAACTTAGCATAGTATGTATCTATGTATGTATATATATGTGTGTATATATATATATGCACTCATATGTTCAATAGTAACATTATCACAGTTTATTCATTTCTTGCTCCTCTCTACTTGAGTTTATGGTATCAGAGCTACAAGAAACTGAGGACTTCGTGAGTGTATCAATAGTCTTAACTACCTTCAGTGGTTAATCAAAGAAAGGCACCTACAGGAGGTGAGAGTCAACAATTGACTTACTCTGCACAATGGCTATTCCTCCAACTAATCTGGCTTTTACGATCAAGTTAGATCGAACGAATTTCTTGATCTGGAAAGAATAAGTTCTTTTGGTAATCATTGCGTATGGTTTGGAGTAGATAATTGATCATCTTCTAGTTCTACCTCCCGAATTTCTTGCTGCTTCTACACAACTGAATTCAATATTTGTTCATTGGAATAAGTTGGATAATCTCGTTAAGAGCTGGTTCTATGTTTTGTTTCTCCAAGCACGCATCTCTATCTTATAAGAGGTGCAACTGTTGCTTAACAATGGAGTCACTTGAGTGTGTGTTGCATCTTCACAAGCATGAATTGTGGATCTTCGATTGCAACTCCAAACTATGGCCAAGAATGGTCAATCTGGTGAGGAATACATTCTGTCCTAAGTCTGTTGCAGACAATCTTTCAACTATAGGAGAATAGTTTTTGATCGTGATCTCATCCCCTATGGCATTGGAGGTCTTGACTCCAATTATAATCCTTTTGTCTCATCTTTTACTATGTGTTCTGATAGTGCTAGTTTGATGAGTTTCATAGCCAATTTCTTAGTTAAGAAAGAAGGATTGAGCAGTAAATTAGTCGTGATATTAACCAATTTTTGCAAGCTAATATTGCCAATCTTGCTGGCCTCTAAGTCAATAGTTCTTCTACTAGTTCTTCTCATAGATCTTCCTACAATTCTTTTGGGAATAATAGTGGTTCTTGGAATTTACAAGACTTTATTCAAAGGAGCAATGGGTTTCAACCTAAGAAGAGCAATCTTAATTCTGGAAATTCTAAATCCAAGAAATGAAGTGGTGGTGTTAAGGTTCAGTGCCAGATTTGTGGAAAAAAATGGGCATCCTGCTAACAAATGCTTTTGATTGTGTGATCTTCGAGAAAGTCATGCTCATAACAAGGTGTCACAACCTTCAGCATATGTTGCTTATGGTTTTGCAAATTCTCCTTCTAGCAGCTGGTTGCTTGATTCTAGAGCAACTCATCATCTCACCAATGATGACAACAACCTTACTACAGGCACAAATCCTTTCTTTGGTGAAGATATCGTTACAGTAGGTAACGGATCTTCCCCTTTCCATCAAGAATATTGGCTCTTGCCATATTCCATGTGAAGCCACTTCTGTTCTCCAATAAAATTTTTTATTGCATACTCCTCATGTCTCACATAACCTCATGTCAGTCTAAAACTTGTGTTCTGATAATAAGATTATTGTTGAGTTTCATGCTGACTCTATCTTTGTAAAGGAGACACAACCCAAGGCAATTGTGGCCAAGGGGAAGACTAGTGCACTTTATTCTTTGGAGGGTCATGTTGGTGGTCCTACTTTTGCAATTGGTAATAAACATTTTGTATCTACTTTTGCTTCTTCTTTTTTCAATTACCAGTCCACTTGAGTGGCATAACAGTTTAGCACATCCCTCTACAGATATGTTTTATAAACTTGCTAGTAGTTCAGTTTTGAATAATAATGTGTATTAGTTGTCTTTTCGCCAAGACTCATAGACTACTTTTTCACTCACACTCATGTACATTGTAGAAAATCATTTGAGCTTTTATATGTTGATTTGTGGACTTCACTAGTTTTGGCAAACACTAGTGCTCGTTATTTTCTCCTGGTTTGTGGACTTCAATTGGTTCTATTCCAACCATTCCTTCACTTTTTCCAGTACCTTTGTTTTTTCCTATTCACTCCTCTCAGCTTGTCTCTGACTCTGCTCCTATGCATATGTCTATACTTGTCCTGTCATAACCTATTTCTGAGTCTTAGTCCTCCTTTCTCTTCATCTACTTTACTGCCTAATTATGTTGATTTAATGCCTTGTTCTAGTGAGTTTTGTCTTTAACTCCTATGTCCATACCTTCCTCTTCTTTTCCTGTCTCAAATTTCAGTTTATATTTACCTTTCCACCCCATGATCACTCGATCTAAAACTGGCTCTTTGAGGTCAGCACCTAGGTTGCATATAGCATTTGAGTCTCCCAATAATCCATTTTATCAGAACCAAGCTGTTATGCAATTGCCTATGTAGAATGAGAAGTGGCTATGCAAAAGGAGTTAAGGCTTTGATGGATAATGGCACTTGGGATCTTGTTCCCTGTCCAACAGAAAGTGACCCAATAGGGTGTAAATCAGTTTTTAGGACAAAGCTCAAGAGTGATAGCTTACTAGACAAATATAAGGCTAGGCTAGTGGTTAAAGGGTACAATCAAGTTGAAGTTACTGATTACTTAGATACTTTTTCACCTATGGTTAAACCACAAACTATAAGGTTGGTTTTGTCTCTTGAATTATCCTTAGGTTGGGAATTGAAGCAATTGGACGTCAACAATGCTTTCCTTAATGGAGTGCTACAATAAATTATTTTTATGATGCAACAGGTCAAAGATCATACAGATTGGGTATGTAGGCTTAGGAAATCATTTTATGGATTGAAACAAGCTCCAAGAGCTTGGTTTCAAAAGTTGAGTGTTAGTTTAAAACTTTTTGGATTTCACAATTTTAACTCAAATCCCTACATGTTTTTATGGTTCAAAGATAATCACACCACTATTGTCTTAGTTTATGCAGATGCACTGTTCTCACTTGTAGTGACTCTACATATTTGTAGCATCTCATTCATTTAATTAACTCTTAGTTTGCCTTGAAGGATTTGGGGAATCTTCAATTTTTCTTAGGAATTGAAGTCACCAGATCCAAAAGCACTCTCCATCTTTGTCAGTCTAAGTATATGGATCAACTGCTTTGTAAAACTGGTCTACAATCCACTCTCCATCTTTGTCAGTCTAAGTATATGGATCAACTGCTTTGTAGAACTGGTCTACAATCCACTAAATCCATTGGATCACCAACGAAAACTACTCTACTCTCTCTAAGTATGCAGGAACCTTGTTACCAAATGTCTCCATTTATAGAAGTCTCATTGGAGCTTTGCAACACTGTCATTACTAGATTAGAGATTTCTTTCGTGGTGAATAAGTTCCAATTGATATTCATTGGTTTGCAACCAAAAGAGTTCTTAGGCATCTCAAGGGTACTATTGAATACGGGCTTGCAATTGAATAAATCTAATGAATTGGTGTTTGTGGGATTTTCATATTCAGATTTTGCTGGATCTCCAGATGATAGAAGGAACACAGGTGCTAACTACATCTACTTTGGAGATAGTTTTATTTCCTAGAAATCTTCCAAGCAGAAAGTTATTTCCAAGTCTTAGCATAGGATGAATATGGTGCTTTGGTTTTGGCATCTTCTTTGATCACTTGGCTAAAATCAGTATCAAAAGAGCTACATGTTCAAGAATCTCATACACCTATTCTTTTCCAGATAATATCAATACTAAGCACCTCACAGCCAATCTAGTGATGCATGCACATATGAAGCATGTTAGGATCGATTTTCATTTTATTAAAGACTTGGTTGTTGAAGGTTTACTTGATATTAGATATGCTCCCTCAGAGAAATAGGTAACAGATGTTCTTACAAAGCCCTTGGTTGAGTCAAGATTTAGTTTACTAAGAGCTAAACTCATGGTGTTCCCACAACCATCAATTTATGGGGGAGTGTTAGAATGAGCTCACTTATACATGATTGCACTTGTAAATATCTTGTAACTGATCTGTTATTAGAACATTACATTGTACCGAATAATAAGTTAGTTAGTTCGAGCTTAGCCATTCATAGCTTAGCATAGTCTGTATTTACATATTCACTCATACGTTTAATAATAACATTATCACAGTTTATTCATTTCTTGCTCCTCTCTACTTGTGTTTACTTCATTCTCTCTGTTCTACTGTTCTCCACCCGCTCTCATGTTCCCATGTGGGGAGAGAAAAATGATAATTTCATGTCTCAGGCAGAAAACCTTGTTAATAAGATCTGCATTTGAAGAATTGTTGTTTGAAATATAAACTTACAACTGAAGCAGATGCCTCCTTGCTACCTCCGTATAACATTCCGGCAAATAATCCAACAACTGTTGCTGTGCCCCAGTTGACAGTTCCAGCCAGTTTTGAAGCATTCTAATACCAAATAAATAAAATGTCAGAACATCTCTAAAAACAACCATACATTCGATAACAAAACAAAAGAACAAAGGCATAATGTATCAGATATACACAATAAACAGGTAACAACAAAATTACAAATTTATAAGTATACATCAAAATCCTAAACATCCTAGAAGAAATAGGTAACCCTTTCAGTATTATCCTGAAACCATGAGATTTTTTTATTATTATTAAAAAATACATTGAAAAAGCTGAACCCACCCATAAGATTTCTCTGAAGTCTCACCCATATCCAATCTATGATTGAAGAATGCTAGGGACACTTCAATTTGCTCCCACTTTTGCACTCTCACCACTTAGATATTACTACGTGTCAATATTTTCTAGAAAAATAAACAATTTTTCTAATTTCCAAAACAATTATTATACATGATAGAATATATAGAATATATAGAATATGGGTGCAAAATTAGGTGATATTAACATTTCTCATCTATGAAAGCAAACCTCTTTTTTATATTCCTGGAGAAATTACACTGAAAAAACACAAATAAAAGCACTGTCGGATCACCACATCTAATTGCATCTGAAAGACTGGTCCCTAATGTTGGGCACAGCGGGTAAAGATAAAATGAATTCAACAGAGTAGAATAATGACACCGAAAATTTAACGTGGTTCACCCTTTAATTTGGGCTAAGTCCACGGGGCAAACTCCGAAAAGTATTTCTTCCGCTAATAAGATTAATGGAGTGCAAAGTGGGGCTTGTCTGAACAATTGAGATAAACCCAAAATAGTGTCCATGTAGTGTTTAGAACTCATTATTTTGTCGCTACTTTTAGAAAAATATCCCAATATTTTTCTAAGATATTCTCTCCACTTTCTTACACACACACTATTTTTCTTCAAAGGAAATTGTTCCTTTGGCTTTGCTTTAACTTCACTTCTTGTTTGGTGTGTTGATGTTTCTAAGGCAAAGACATTGCCTATTTATAGGCAAAATTGCATATCAATGTTAGATGCGCTCTCATTGTAGTTACTTGCACTAAGTGGTTCTGTACCTACCATTTGTGGTTACCTCTGTTGGTGGATTTGCCTTTCTACCAATTTGAGTGGTTGCCTACCATTTGTGGTTGCACCTACTGACTCAGTTGCAGACCTACCATTTGGTGGTTGCACCTACCATTCATGGTTGCACCTACCATTGTAGGTTACCTACTCATTGGTGTTTCTTCCTCTTAAATGTAGGAGGGACTTACGAAATCTCCCCTCCGACTACGTAGAGGCTCCACCAATCAGTAAAAACGGTATTCAAAATTTTGTCTCGAGGAGAATTTTTGTTAACATGTCGATCCATTTTCTTACGTATGGATCTTCTCAAGTTGTAATAACCTTCTCCATTACATCCCTAATCCGGTGATATCTCACGTCAATATGTTTTGATCTCGAATGAAAGGAGGCATTCTTTCCAAGATGGATAGACTTCGACTATCACAAAATAGCTCGATAATTGTCTTGTTGTAACCCAAGCTCTTTCAAGAACTTTTTCATCCATAGCAAACTCTTTACATGCTCTGCTATAAACTCGCTTCAACCGGTAGTGACAATGCAACACATTTTTGTAACTTTGATTGCTACTTGACTCCCCGCAAATGTAATTAGGTAACCCGAAGTGGATTTGAATCCACATCACCGGCCATATCCGCATCTGTGTGTATCCAACTAACACGGGTTTATCATTTCAAAACATAGGCATATTTTGGAAGAACCTCGAAGATACTGAAAATCCATTTCATTGACCCGTGTTCCTTTCGGATTTGAAAGGAATCTACTCACAATTCAATGCATGAAGTGATATCTCGGCCGTGTACAAACCATGGCGTACATTAGACTTCCAACTATTTGAAGCATATGGAACCTCTTCCATCTCTTCCTTCTCTTTGTACGTAGAAGGGCTCTGTTTAGAACTTAGCTTAAAGTGATTAGCAAGAGGACAACTAATCGCTTTAGCCTTATTCATATGAAATCTACGAAATCTTCTCTCAATGTACTTCTCTGACAAACCGTAATTTCTTGGGCTTATGCAATAATAATAGTACCAAGAATGCATTTCTTGGCAGTCTAAGTCTTTCATGGAAAAGACTTACTCAATCAATGCGTTTTCAAGTTGTTGATTGGAAATATTTCGCTAACAATCAACATATCATCCACAGAGCAAAAGAATAATAAAATCATCATTAGAGAATTTCACAAAAACACAATGTAGTGCAAGTAGTCTTTTTGTAGCCTTGCTTCCCCATGAGACTCGAACTTCTTGTACTCATTGTCTTGGTGCCTGTTTAAGCGTAGAGACTTTTCTTGATTTGCGAGACATAATCTTCTTTTCCGCACGATGAAAACCTACTGGCTCCACGTATATCTCTTCTTCCAAGTCACCATGTAGGAAGGCGGTTTGACATCCATTTGCTCAACCTCCAGTTAAGACATGATGCTAACCCTAGCACAACGGTACGAATGGATGTCATTTTCACAATTGGAGAGAAAAATCTCATCAAAGTCAACACCTTTTCTTTGGGTGAATCCTTTGTGACCAATCGGCTTTGTATAGGTAATTTGGAACTATGTCCTCGCCGCCCTGAACACCCATTTATTTTTCAAGGCCTTAACTTCCGCTGGGAAGTTTCATCACCAAAGGTTTTGTTCTCATGCAGGACTTGTCTCGTCTTGCGTACGGCTTGATCCATTTTTGTTTGGATTCGCCATCCGTAGCCTCTTCATAATTCTCGAGGTTCTGTTGAAAGTTATGCACAAATGGAAGATGTGAGATACGAGATGTATGCGTCTCGCTCATCATCACTTCTTCGGTGGAACGAGGAGAAGCCGCGGTGTTGGTGCTTGGATAATGAACATCATTATTTCCTGCGTCTTGAGAACCAACTTACATGGGGCATCATCTTCATCGTGGTGGATAAACACAGGTCTTCATCTCGACTTGTCTTGGCGATGTTGGAGGAATTAATTCCAAATCGATGAGTCACCATTGGAATTAGGAACATCTTTCTTCATTTTGTTATTATCTTGATAGTGCATCTTCAACAAATATAGCATCACGGCTCGACAAGTCTCTTTGCAACTGGATCGTAAAATCTATAGCAAATTGATCTTGTGTGCTTGATAAAAATACTGTTGTCTTGTTTTGGCATCAGTTTGGATCTCGTCCTTGGGGATATGAGCAAATGCTTCTTGACCCAAACACTCATGAGATGATCATGGGAAACATCCTTTCACGACCACGCTTTATTTGGAACATCCGTCTTGAGAGGAGTACAAGGTGAAAGATTGACACGTGTCTTATTTGTGAGTGGTTTCACCCCAAAAATTTTAGGCAACTTTTGCATGTGAGTAGACATCTAACTCTCCATCAAAGTTCTATTCATCTACCGACTAAGCCATTCAATGCGGTGTCTTTGGAGGTGTCATCGATGCGAATACCATGCTTTTGCAATAAGCATGGAGCGGTCCGATGTATTCTCCACCATTGTCGATAGGATACACTTTGGCACTCTTTTCTTTCACATCTGCTCTGAGGCATGAAATTCTTTGAAGACATCTATGATCCTTTGTGCTTTAGAAGATATACCCACGTCTTGTGAATGATCATCAATGAAAGTCACAAAGTATTGAAAGCACCACCAGTGACTTTGGCATTGGTCCACGTAAATCTGAATGAATCGATCTAAAATATTATTCATTACGAAAGGAGGAAAGCTCTTGAAAGCAACCCTATTTTGCTTTCATATTTGGCAAATGAACACATTTCTCCAAATGTACTTCATCCAATTCCAGGGCAATATCTTCTTTTTGGCTAGACTTGTCAAACCTTTTTTCACATTGGTGAGTCTCTTATGCCATACCATTTCTTATTTATCTTTCTACTGTGGCATTTCTTGTGTCGGTAGAGAGTTTAGCTTGCATTATATACAAAGTTGTATGCTTCCTCGTGGGCCACTTACTAAGGAGCCTTTTGTAAGTTTTCATTTGTCATAAATGAAGGAGCTACAATATCCTTCATTTGCAAGTCGGCGCCTGAGAGATCAAATTCGGTAAAGATATCTGGAATATGCGACATCCTTCGAGAAAATAGATGCCGGTTAGTTCTCTGTTTCCACAGCAACGTCTCCTCTACTACTTACGACAGACCTTCGAATTTCCCATTCTAACAACACCAAAACTTCCAGGTGTGTATGATGAGAAAAATTCTCTACGTGATGTAAGCGTGAAAGACCACTATCAATTACTGGTCTCGTATGATGCAAGATTGACAAAATCTTCATCATAAGCGATATTGAACTTCGTCTATGGTATTTGTTTGCTGTCATCATCACTCTTTGTCATCCGCTTCTTCGCTACTTTGCCTTTGTTCGTTTCTTGTTCCTTTTTGAACACCCGACAAAATTTCTTAATATGGCCGCTTCCTCTTTACAGTGATGGCATTCAACATTTGGCAAATTTGTTTGATTTGCCTCTGCTCTTCTATACGGGTTTTGTTCTTTGTACGTCTCCTTTCCCTCTGACTTCTTGTGATAAGGGCTTGTGTGAATCTCTTTCCTTGTTTTGTTTCTATGAGAACGAGGCTTCTACAATGACAACTTCAAACTCCGTCTTGTCTTTTGCATAAGTCGAGTTGTTGTGATATGATTATATGATGAGGGTAGTGATGCCAACAACATCTGCTTTCTCTTCATGAAAACTCACATTAAATCTTGCTAAGTGAGAAAGCTTCTTGTTGAAATTGCTAACGTCTTTTGTCGTACTCGCATTATCTTCCGCATAAATACGATATAGCTTTCCACAAATAAAATTTATTGGCAAGATTCTTTTGACATGTACCACGTTTTAGAGTCTCCCACATGTTTCTTTAGCTTGATCTTGCAATTTTTTGATTCAATGTTTTGCAAGACACCTGCCTGAGAGATTTAGGCAATTGTCTAGGCTATGAATCTCGTCTATTTCCTCCCATCGTTCCTCGGTGACAGTTGCTACCTTCTTTTCTTTTCAATGACGCCTTATGGACCTTGTTGAATGAGAATATCTTTCATCCTCCTTTTTCACATAAAGAGAAATTATTATTGCAATTTAAATTTCTCAATATCTACCTTTGGCTTGACATTTTTTTTTTTTTGTGTTTTTTTACGTAAATAAATACGCCACGGACCTAATAAAATCTTTTCGATGTGGAAGATCGACACTGCAAATACCACGAGCATATTAAGAATTTTACTAGACCGGCTCAATCTGGAGTTGTTGGGCGCAACGGGTAAAGATAAAATGAATTCAACAGTAGAATAATAGCCTTAGGAAATTTAACGTGGTTCACCGCTTTAATTTGGGCTAAGTCGCGGGCGAACTCCGAAAAGTATTTCTTCCACTAATAAGATTAATGGGTACAAAGTGGGAGAATACAACAATTGAGATAATAGAAAATAGTGTCGTGTGAGTGTTAAACTCACATTTATTTTGTCACTCTTTTACAGAAAAATATCCCAATATTTTTTAAGATATTCTCTCACTTTCTTACACACAACACTATTTTTCTTGAAAGGAAATTGTTATTTGGCTTTTAGCTTCAACTTCTTCTTTGGTGTGTTGATGTTTAAGAAAGACAGACTATTTATAGGCAAAGTGATATCAATGTTAGATGCCTCTGATACCATTGTAGTTGCTCTGGTGGTGGTTACTGCCTCTGTTGTGGTTACCGCTACCATTTGGTGGTTGCCGCCTGCAAGGTGGTGGTCATGACCTACCATTTGTGGTTCGCTCTGGTGTAGTTACCTACCATTGGTGTTTTCTTCCTCTTAAATGTAGGAGGGACTTACACCTAATTCTTAATCCCTGTTTCTAACGAAAGCATCAATAGTATCGATGTTACAATAATAAGACCAATTCATTCTATAAGTCTATATATAACGGCCGGGATGCAGTAGTATCCAATTAAAATTTTCTTTTTCATATTTTCCATGGGAAGCATAAATTCCCACTGCTACATAAATAACCCAATTATTTAATATGATTTCATTTTTAACCTTATTTTTGTATAAGTTAAAAAACATATGTTCACTTAAATTATAAAAAAAAAATGAATATATGCATTGTATCAATTTGATACAATTTATCATTTAATTGGTAATACATGCATATACGATACTCAAAAGATATTTTTAAATAATTAATTAATTAATTATCCAAAAATGTCCATAATAAATAGTGTATTAGTGCATATGTAAAAACTTTTCAATTAAATAATAAATTGTACCAAATTGTTACCTTTTTAAAATGCTAAAAAATCTGAATAAGAAAGGTTATCAAAAGTAAAACCGTGTAACTACTAACATAGCAAATCCGGTTAGAGATTATATCAAATAATTAAATTGCATAAATTTTCCATTAAACCCGGGTTCCTATTTTTTCCGGACATCATGATTCATTCTATAACGATTAAAATTTCCACAGAAATCAAAGAAAAAAAAGGAAAAAAGAAAAGAAAAGAAGAAGATCGAAACTACCAATGGGAGCTACTGTTAGTAAGATGCCCAAAATTACATCTGAAACAAAACAATATTGATACCCAATTGTAACTTCAAAGAGCAATAAATGAATCTTTGGAGCTCAGAAGGAGAACAAATTAGAATCACAGAAATCAAACAGCTTCAATTTACTTCTTTAATAAATAAGACCTACAGTGCTTTACTATGGGATATAATAATCGCAGATGAATCACACAATTTGCAAAACTCTAGTAAATGAATTAGACTTACATTTGAGGCGATTTCTTCAGATTGTTCAAGAGAATCCGTCATCGTAAGAAGAAAAAGAGTTATTTCCAAAAAGGAATCGAATTCAAAGAGACCGATAAACAGATATAATTCCTGCAGACTATGTTTTTAGCCCAAAAAAAGAAAACTTAGATCGATGATATAACAGTGTAGTTAACCACAGATCATCAACTTCATTTTGGCGGCATAAGGCCTTCTACTCCCTTGTCGTTCCTGTCTGCTCCTACGAATAAAATTTTCTTTTTTTTCTTTTATTTAGGATTTATCTGCATAATCCTGAAGATATATTTTAATTGGGCTAAATAATTGAGTCTCTTTATGAGACGATTTTACTTATAATACTAATTTTTTATTCGTATTTTTTAGATGATAATTTATAATATTTTAATTAAAAAAATATTTTTATATATAATAATATATTTGTTATATTTAAAAGATATTTTTAAATAATTAATTAATTAATTAAAAATATTCACTAAATATCACATATATTATTATTTTAAATAAATAATAAATTATATTAAATTAATATTTTTTAAAATATGATAACATATTATTAAAATAATGAATGTTAAAACCATCTATTAATTAATAAAATTAAATAACTTATTAAGTAGCATGAAAAAATAAAGATTTTAAAATGAAAATGACAGTCCTATGTACTAAAATCTTTTGTTTTTTAATAGTGGATATCGGATATGGTTAAATCTCATTCGGATAGAGTAATGACTTAGGATTACAATTGAAGTATGGCTAATTTAAAATAAATTAAATTATTAATGATACACTAGAAAACTGTTGAAATATTCGTAATATTGTTAAATCATTAAAAATAATTTTATTTAATATTAATGTCACTAAAATTCATAATTGAATAGAAAAGGGATAATAATTTATATATTTTAATTATAATTAATAGTAATATATATATATATATAACAATTCGTTATTTTCTTAAGGATATATTAAATCTTTGAGAATAGATTTATACAATTAAAAATAAAATTGATAATAAATTTAAATTATTAATAAAAAATTTGAAAATATATTTACAAATTTGTTACTATAGTTATAAATTTATTTAAATGTTATTTTGATCATAATTTTTTTAATTGAATTTATGTTTAGTTTTTTTTTTAGTATTTTTACATTTTTATAGGTCAATAATTACTTTTATAGACCACATTTTTATAAGCCAATTGCTAATATTTCTTATTCATAGGATTAATAACGACTTTTATAATTTTCCTAGTTTCAAATATTTATACAGTTTTCTGTGGCACTAGATTCATATAAATAAGACTAATGTGATGATCATATGTTGAAAATAAAAAGGTGAACTTGTTCACAAAGAAGGTGATCAACATTATATGAGAAACAATCGAACTACCATATGCAATAAAATAGTCATGTGTAGAAAACTAGAAAGAAGAGATGATGAAAAGAAGAGAATTGTACTATTGTAAATGCATCTTGTATTCATTGTTTACAATCTATTGGTTGTAAATGCAATAGTCATATATCCTGTATTTATAATCTATTGTTATATTTATAGAGTTCTATATTATACTACATGTTACATCAAGTTGTACTAAATAAAAGAATAAGATACATAGACTTCTTATAACAAACATAACTGACTATTACAACTATAAGCTGCTCGTGAGTCTATGCACAGTATTATGCATACCGTTGCTATGCAAAATGCATGACTGATCACTACAACAGTATCTATTTTGTCTCCTAATAATGGTTAACCCTAAATAATGGTCTTTCTACTTGGGATAGGGAGAAAACTGGATTAGAATTCAAAATCAGTTCACAAATTCTTTCACAAATGATAATCCTACTTCTTGGAAGAATTGAGGTCTCTTTTCCTTCTATCATAAATAGGAAAAAACTTGATCATCTCATTATAGATCCCTATCCTTTAGAGATTAGAAAGGCACTAGAGAAAATGCATGATCTCAAAGCACTAGGACCTGATGGTTTTCGGTAGTTTTTAATAAGAAATGTTGGAATATTGTTAGTTCTCAAATCTTTTCAAAACTTCAACAATTCTTCTTAAGTGGCAAACTAAAACAAGATTGGAATCACACATTTATTACTTTAATTCCCAAGGTGAAAAATCTTGTTTGTTAGAATGATTATTGGCTAATTAGTCTTTGCAACGTGGTTTACAAAATTATTTGAAGATTATTGGTTAAAAGATTAAGGCCAATCCTTTAGCAATATATCTCACCTTTCCAAGCAGATTTCCTACAAAGATGATGGATAGTAGAGAACATGTTAATAATAGCTCACAAGATAGATAATACTATTTCTAGGAAAAGGCAAAGAAAATGAGGCTTGATATGTATTAATTAGATCCACAAAATGCTTATGATCATGTAGAATATATATTTTTATTCCAAATAATGAGTCATATAGGTTTTTGGGAAATTTTTTACAGCTTAATTCTATAATGCCTCTTCGCAATAACTTATTCAATTTTACTCAATAAATCTCATTCTTGTAAAATCACACCAAAAAGAGGCATTATGTAAGAAGATTTGCTTTCCCAGTATCTACTTTTAATTATATTTGAATGCTTCTCAAGACTAACATCTATAAGTTTTATAAGTAATTTGTATCTTTATTGGTATTTTTCGTATGCAAAACATGAAGTATGTTTGTTTACTTAGTGTTGTGTATTTTTATATGTAAGGTTAGTTATTGGGGATTTAGTATTATACACATTCACTTACTTAAAACACTTTAGCATACTTACAAATACCACTAGAAGTTAGGTTCATGTAGTACGAATGCGAGAATGTGTTTTTTTGTTTATTTGTTTATTTCGTTGGTATTTGTAGAGAATTACTTGCTAGATCTTTGAAACAAAAAAGTAACTTTTTTAGTGTTTTGAGGTACTCGTCAATGTACTTATTGATGTGGTTGGTGAGCATTGTAACGACTATTACCCTAACTAGTGTAGACTATTACCCTTTCTGACTTGGTTAGCGAGACTCGTTGATATGGTTGGAAAAATAGTTGACAAGGTATGAAATAGTCCAAGAATTTTCAATAAGTAATCCCATTTGTGACATGATTTCTTAATTAGAAAAGTAGAGAAATGTTGTCAGATTAAAACTCAAATTTTTAGATTAAAAACTCATTTTCCTAATTCTAGATTATTAACACTTTTACTTTAAGTATATTTTAGTATTAGTGATTCTTGTGCATAGATTTTTCATTACCCTAGGATTGACTATAGTGACTGTTGGTAATTTACCACATCACATGGTCTTAAGGGTCCAAAGGACAACCATATTCTTTGTAGATGATTTTTATTATGTAGATAGCATATAAGGGTATTATAGGTGTAGGTAGGACAAATGTCCTAAGGATATTACCATATAGATAGATTTTCTATATGGGTTTATTTCATTATATTGTCTTATTCGTATACTCATAATTTGTAATTATACAATCAAAATTTTATCCAAATATTCTTACTCATAGGAGGATTGGATTGCGATTGAAAATCCTCCCTAGTGTTACTGGGATGCATATTTGTTTTATTTCTATCTCCGTCGATATTATCTTTTCCATTGCTTGTAAGTTAAAGGCGATTCCCAAAGAGTCTGTATCTTCTGACTTGTTTTTTCCTGGATCTAGATCTTTCTTAGTTGGTATTATAACAACCTTTTTAGCTTCGATATGGTTTTCTTTCCTCCTCTTTCTCACATGTGTTTAACTTTCTTTTTCTCTAATGATATTTGGTGTGAGAGGAGTGGTCTGTAGATGGCCTTAGTTTTATGGCATGTGTTATACCTTCTGGAGAGCTCAGATGTGTTCTTATCTAAGGTCATATGATGATGAATTTGGTATTTCATTGAAAATGGATGGAAATGTCCTATTAAATATATAAGAGATGGCACTATGAAACCAAAGTCCTTTGACAACTAGAATGAAGAAGAGCTATGGGTTAGTGATTTAAGCTACAAATATATGTACACCATTATTAGAGTAATATTGTTTACTAGTGATTATGCATATCATCTATCAGAATGCAAAATTTCCAAAGAAGCTTGGAACTACTTGGAAAGGAAGTATGACAATTTATTTAGTACTGTAGAAGATAGATTAGTGGGTTTAGAGATTGGTACCTTTAGGTTTTATGTATTGATGGAGTTTCACTTATAAGATATTTCTACTAAGTCTACTTATTAGGTTGACTCAGTTACTGATGATGAATATTTTCTTCAAGAGATGTATGATCATCTAGTGTATTGAGAATTTAAAGCTAAAGAAAACTAAGGTTAATACTTAACATATCTTAAAAGAAAAGGACAAAGATCACTTAGATCTTTCAAGTCAATTTTTGAATGTCATCCTATAAGATGAGAAGATCACATAAGGCTTAAAGTTAGATTAGACAACCATATCAAATCTCTTCAAATTCTCTTATGGGACAATGAGAAGTATTTATCTTGCATTGATGATCTCAAGAAGTCTATTCAACATGAAAAGATAAAAAGATCTATTGTACTAGGAGTTTTGGATACTTTGTTAGATAATTTTAATAATATTGCTCAATTAGAGCATGAGATCTTTGTTCTTGAAAAGGAAAAAAGCTTGTCTTGTATCCCTATTTGATTATAGGGATACATAGATAGGTAATCTATAAGAAAAACTTAAAGCTAAAACTAATGAAGTTAAGTAGTTAAAAAATCAAATTTGATGGAAAAAGAAAAGATGGCAAGAACACTCTTTATTCATCAACTAGATTTTCAAAAGGAAGTTGAAGTAATATGAGTCACCATTAGTAAGATGTCTCTAGATGCTCAACATCTTTATGACATGTTCAAAATTAGAAATGCTCTTTATGACATGTTCAAAATTAGAAAGTCTCATAGTGACATGAGATATCTCAGATATATTGATATTCAAGTTACCCTTCCCTTTTCTCCTCCTTAACTTATGTGTGCTTCTAATGTTCAAATTGATGTTATGTCTGACTGCCTTTCAGATGATTTAAGTTCCAAGTATGACTCACTTTCCCGTATTTTGGTTTCCTCTTATTTTCTCTCTCTTACTCCTTCACAAGTTGAAACATGTTGAAGAGTTACTCAATCAATCTATAAGTCTCACAAATGAACACTAATTTTTTAGAATGAATCTGTTATGCCTTTAGAAGAGTACAAGTCCTCCTAAGTTAGTCATAGTGATTCTCTTAATATGAGGTACAATATTGTTCATACTGCCCTTAAAGCTCAAGCTACTAGATGCTAAAACTTTGACAATGGATGTTCTCAACACATGACTAGGGATAATTACTTTTTTACCAATCTTGATGATGTGAAAGATGATTTAGTTACTTTTAGTGATGGGATAAAAGTAATGATATGTGAAAAAGGGATAATCAATGCTTCAAGGATTCCTAAGCGTAAGATGTCCTCTTTGTATATGGTCTTAAAGCAAACATTATTAATATAAGTCAAATATATCATGATAAATATTTGATCAAGTTCACATATAAAGAGCATACAATGTATGACAACATTGGTAGTGTTGTTGTTAAGGGTATCAAGTTAGAAGACAACTACTATTGCATCGATGATTCTCCTTCTCTTCTGTGTAGTAGAGCTAGTCTCAATATAGAAGATCTTTAACATCAAATATTAGGTTGTGTTAACTATAAGTTACTAAAGAAAATCTAGAGTCTCGAGACTATTGGAGACTTTCCTAAGATCACTTATCAATCTGATCATATTTGTGGTCTTTGTGAGTTGGGAAAGCAGAGTAAAAGTCAAAACAAGAAAAACCAACATTTCTCAATGGCTATATCTCTTGCATTACTTAACATGGATTTAATGTGTCCTATTCATACAAAACGCATAAGAGGAAAAAAGTATATTATGATGGGTTTGGATTACTTTTAAAGGTATTCCCAAGTAATGTTTCTTCGAGAAACAAATCCTTGTATGTGAAGATTTAGAATGAAAAAGGTGAATCTATTGGAAGCATCATCAAGACCAGAAGCGACCATGGTAAGGAATTTGGGAATTCAAAGTTTGTCCTTCTTGATAACCATGGTATTCAACATGAATTTTCAACACCCAAGACTCTTCAACAACATGGAATTTTTGAGCGAAAGAATAGAGCTATTCAAGAAATAGGTAGAATAATGTTAACCAACAAAAGATTGGTTATATATTTTTGAGTAACGGTTGTGAATACAACGTGTTATAATTTAGACCAAATTTCCTTAAGACTTGGGTTTTGTTAGTCTCCATATGAACTTCTCCATGGCAAGAAACCAAATGTCAAGCACATAATAGTTTTTGGAAGCACGTGATATATTCTTAAGGACCTTGACAAGCTTGAAGCTAAGAGCCACCGTTGTATATTCTTGGATTATTCCAATAATATTTGAGCTTATAAAGTCTTCAATTTGAAAAACTCTACTGTGATGGAGTCCATCAATGTGATTATTGATTGTTTTAGTGCTATTAGAGTGGTTGATTTGGATGATTGTAATATCTTTAAAAATTAGGGATCTATTGAGGGTATTACTTCTGATAATGAATTGTCAATAGGTGTTGTTTATATTGAGCCTTCCAAGACTACGGAATATCAAGAGAAAGAGTTACATCTCCCTAAATGGGTAAAAGGTGATCATTCTACTAATAACATCATTGGTGATGATGAGGAAGGAGTCATAACTAGGCATTAGATTTAGGATAATCTAAATTAAATATGTTATACTTCTACCATTCTTCCTAAAAATGTGAAGGAAGCCTTGCAAGATATACATTTAGTCATCTCCATATAAGAAGTTAATCAATTTGAAAGGAATGATGTAATTGGTACAAGATGGTTGTACAAGCATAAAGAGGATAAGAATGGTGTAACTTTCAGAAACAAGTTGATATTGGTTTCCCAAAGCTATACTCAGATTGAGAGTATTGATTTTTAGGAAATGTTTTCTTAAATTAAACATCTTAAGTTATCTAAAATACTAATTGGATTTTCTTATGCCTTTATATTCAAGCTATATCAAATGAATGTGAAGAGTGCCTTACTAAATGGTGTGATCAAAGAGGAAGTCTATGATGAGTAACCCTAAGGATTTGAAGATTCACATTTTCTAGATCATGTAATGTAATTAATAAAAGCCTTGCATGGCTTGAAACAAGCTCATCTCGCTTGGTATGAGTGCCTGATCACCTTTATTCTCAATAATATGCTTCAAATGGGTGGTAGTGATAAAACTCTGTTTATTCAAAAAGGAAAAAGAGAATATATTTTTGCTCAAGTTTATGTTAATGATATCATATTATTTGCTTTGTTAATGTAGAATTAGTTCAAGATAAACTTGATTGGAGAATTGAAATTCTTCCTTGGATTTCAAGTTAAGCAGTTGAAAGATTGAATCGTTCTCTTCCAAGCTAAGTATGTCATTGAATTCGTTAAGAAATTTTGCTTTAAAAAAGATAAACTTTTTAATACTTCAATGAGTACCTATGTTAAGCTTTACAAGGATCCCTCTAGAAAAGAAGCAAAGTAGACTTTATATAAGAGTATGAATATGAGTCTTTCTATACTTGACTTCAAGTCATCTTGATATCTCCTTCAATGTTGGAGTTTATGCAAGGTTTCAAGCTTGCCTCAAAAAGTCACATATTGCTATAGTTAAAAGGATTGTCAAGTATGTCAGTGGGACATTTGATTTTGGGATATGGTATCTGTATGACACAATCATTAAGCTAGTTTGGTATTTTGATATTGATTAGGCATAATATAATAATGACAGGAAGAGTAGTTCAGGTGAGTACTTCTACTTAGGGAACTCTTTGATTTCCAAGCATAGTAAGATCAATGAAGGAAGTAGAATATGTAACATTTGTGTTATGTTGTTTTCAACTTCTATAGACGAAGTAGATACTGAGTGACTAGTATCGTGATAAAGGATATGGTCTTTCTTAGAGACAAGACCAATGTCATCTACATTTTAGAAAACCAATGTCACAATATATAAGCATCGATCCTCAGTCAGCTTATTTGTTTACCAAATCTTTTGATTCTCTCATATTTGAATCACTGGGTAAGCCTATTAGTGTTTTTATTTCTCCTTGAGATTATAGTGTGTTTTATTTAGACTGTGTGGTTACTTGAAGAGTTGGGTGTGTGAGTGTACGTGTTTTTTCTTAGTTGTGTTATTATTTTCAACTTTGTGTTTATGTTATGCGTTGTCTGCATGTGTTGAATTCCATTTTATTTATTTCTTTAATATATCTATAATGGTTGCATAAATGTTAGGATTATAATACACATATATGTCTTCTCTTTCTTATTTAAGGGTGTTCTTTTGACTTTTTGTGTCAAAAAGAGGAAAAAGTGTTTTTTGCACATCTCATTGTTCATTACTCGTACATATAAGAGAGGTTGTGTTTTCTTATTGCATATTTCCTTGTGCTTAGCCTATCTATTTGTACTTGTGTACGAGTAACATGATAATATTTGCTTAGACTACACGTAGGTTGGCTTGATGAGTTTACAAGTATATGTTGTTTCATATGTGCAAGTGTTAAACATATTTTGACATATTATTTACTGTATTTTTAAGAATTTATTGTATTTTATATTTTATTTTATTTTATTATTTTATTTTGGAGGATATTTTTGTGTTTTGTAGTTAAAGTTCTTATAGAAAAATTCTAAAAAACCCGAGTGAAAAGAGTGAAAACGAGACAATTAATGGAAATTCACACAAGTCGGTATGTATCTTGAACGTTAAAGACCAAAAATTCTATCCACGTCGCGGCCCATACATTTTTCATGTTGTGGTGAGGTGCTCTCGGGTTCCAACTAATGATTTTGGGATTTCTATATGCACTACGGCTTAATAATATCCATGCTGAGGCATAAGCCTCTCGAATCCAAATTGTGTTTGAACATCAATGCACACCATGACCCAACATATACCATACTGATCACCACACATTAAGTGTGTTCAATGAATATGCAAGTATACATATCGCAACAAGTAATATAATGATAAAAAAAGATCGTTCCCACGGAGATTATTTTATCAGAAACTAATTTTCAAAACTTAAAAATAAATAAAAATCAATTGTTTTTTGTGTTTTTATATTTTAATGAAGTGAAATTAAAATAACTAAAATTAAATAGCAATAATTAATTAAATCAAACTTGGTAACTAAAATGATATATGATAAAATATCTAGCAATACTTAATCCCCCAATTTTCTAAACATGCAAATCGCTAAAATCCCCCCAATATAATATCAATTAATTACATGATCAATCGAATCTAACCCAGCATGTATTCTTCTCTCAAGTAAACTACACACCCTATATGAATTAATTTAATCACACTCTCATGCCAATTAAATTGCATACTATTCATTAAGTTCATCAATTATGGATCACATACATAAGAATCATACATCTTTGCCTAGAAACTATGCATGTTATTTAATTAAGACAAACAATTAAATAATTCTCTCAAATCTATTTAATTGTCTCTATAGATAAATTGTTTGAAAAACAATTAATAACATAAATCATATTAAATAATACAATTAAATTAATATTATAATTGAGAAAAAAATATTAGATCATCACATGGTGAAAATTGGGTTCATAAGATTCTTAGATTAATAAATTAATTAACCATAATTATATTCATAAAGCTCATATTTTTCATAAAGAAAGACATAAAAATTGATAAAAAAAATAGTAGAAAAAGAAATACAATTAATATCTTGAATTGTATTATTAATTTTCTCTTGAATTGTATTATTAATTGTTTCTTGAATATCCACCAAAATTGTGTATTCTCTTGAATTTTTCTGTATTTTTCTCTCTTTTTAGCTTTTTCTCTCTTTTTAGCTCCAAAAATTGATCAAAATTATGCTAATGGAGGCCAATTAGGGTTTATGGAGTGATTATGGGCTTAAATAAAGATCAGATGCAATATGGACCATCCAATCAACTTCAAATCAAGGGCTACGATCAAAACAAGCAAAACTGACAGTTTCAGCCAATCACAACCAACACGTGGTAGGGGAAATTCATTGGGCGAATTAGGGAGTGACGTGTGGTAGGGGAGACCGGTTAGAGTCAATGCTCGCTGAGTCAGCAACACGTGGCGTGACGTGATTTGTGAAAATAGATGGTGTGGCGCACGAGTGGAACGTGCAAAGCAATGGCGTATCGACACATGACATGAAGCATTGATCGATTTCCAAACTTAGATTGAACGTCATGTTGACGTGTGGCGCATGTTTCGTCCTTCTCATACGCGGCATGAAGTGATTAGCTCTCCGTGCTTGCGTGGCATCTGCATGGCTTGCCCAATGATCTCCTCTACCTACGTGGCATGCCACATGGCAGATCTTGATTGATAATGCATTAAAAATTCATAAAAAAATTATAAAAATTATATTTTCATCCATTTTCATTAAAAAGTTTATATTTTAATATTTTTGACCGAAAAAAATACTATATATTGAATAAAATAAATAAATATTAAGTAAAAAATGAACTAATGACTCTATTTTCATAGAGTCATTATATACTATGGCACAATACTTGTAGGCTACAACTGGAGAATCAATATTCAACACGTACCACAATGCAATTTAAAGCATGCCATGGCACTATGGTTAAAAACTACCATAAATGCTAATACACATTCTATATATGTTGTACCTTAATTTTAGTTAATAAACACAACCCCAACCTCTATTAAAAAAGATATCAAGCCATATTAACATCCACAAATTCCCATAGTCATTCCATCATCCATAATATACAGATACAAAGAGAAATCTCACAATCGTGAAGAAGATCCAAGAATTTGAAGAAGGTAATGATAACCTATTTAGAGATTTGGATTCGTCTTCATCTAGAAGAGTATTTTTATTGTTATATATTCTTTTTTCTTTGTAATCTGATACCTTTTATAGTTGAATAAATTTTTGTTAATTTAATTGTGATTTACTAGTTTTTGTAATATGGGATTTTAGTATTTGCTTTCAATGATTGAAAGAACAATTTTTATAGTTTAAATAAATAAAAGCTTTCTTTATTTTCTGGTCATATTCATCAAATATTTAATTGCAAATTAATAACGGATCAAGTCTTGATTTATAATTAAAGAAAATATTTTAGAATTAAGCATTAGAAAAATAATTAGTGCTTGGTTATGCATTAATGAATAAGAGTTCAATTTAATTTCATTGATCAATTTCAAATCCTAGCAAGAAAGTTATTGATTATTTGAGATTAAATTAGATGGTTAAAATAATTGATAACTGTATTTTATATAGTTATTTTCACCTATTTTATTGATTATAAATGCTATGTTCTCTGTATTTTTAGATAATTTTAGTTTAATAAATTAGTATTTACTATTTTTTATATATTTTAATAAAATTAAGTAAATTGTATCAGCGATAGCTTAAATGCTAATTTGTACCCAAAAATAGAATTTTAAATAAAAGAGTTATTAATTGCAATTTATAAAAGTTGAAAATATAATTTAAATTAAAATCGGGCTTAATTTCAGTTATTAAAAGTTAAAAATTTAATTTAAATTACTAAAAGGGTTAGATTGCAATTAATCAAAGTTGAAAATGTAATTTGAAATATATTTGTGGGTGAAAATAGAATTAAAAAATTTGAATTTTCTACGTAGGAAAAGAATCGCACTTTCGCCTGAAATCACGCGACGTCATCACTTGTAGTTGGATCATCAAAAACAACGATCCAGTTTGGCGAGTGCAATCCCGAACGAGACACAGTGCGTGCGGTATTTCTCGCACGGCACGGCGTGCTTAGTGAGACCCAACGTAATGCTTGGCGAGATTTCCCAGGCGCATCGTTGATCGGTGGATCTCTTGAACGGTCCCAGTTGAAGCGCGTGGAACAGGCTGTCGCTCGGCTGGAACCGTTCGTGTAACAATCGTGTGTGACGCGGGTTATGGACGAGTTCATCCTGTGTTTCTGACGAATAAGAATCTACCACGTGTCACTAATATTTAAGCAAATCATATTCCGACACGTGGCATGTTATCATAGCCAGCGAGAGCACGGGATTATACCAGCGTTTCGGCGTTGTCTCGATGCGACAATCCTTAACGTACCCGTTTCCGGCGGCCATGAAATTGCGCACGTGTCCCACGTTAAATCCTCGCTTAGACGAATCGAGACTGACCCGACACGTAGCATGAACTATGAATTTAAAAAAATCAGAACGGCGGCCCTGTTTCACGCGTAAATTAAAATAATATTATATCGAATATCGATACGCGTCGATTCTATTTTCAATACAAATTCCTTACACGTTTTAAAAAAAAAGAAATGTAATATTTTTGGATATATTTTTTAGCTATAAATAGGAGATAGTTTTTAGTTTTTTTTAAAAAAAATTTGGTTTAGAATTTTTGTGGTATTAGGGGTTGGACTGCAGAACACGCAGAAGCCATTTTTTGGCTTTTGTTGTGTTCTGCGTGTGCCAAATATTTTCGTTTCTTCATGTTTTAATTTTCCTTCTTTTTCCTTTAATTTTTCAGCATATGTTGTAATTTTAATTTTTAATTAATGAAGTAATTTAATTTTTCTTGGGTTGCATTTGATCTGAATTTATGAAGCTTTGATTTTAATTATTTTTTGAAAGATTTATAAGACGTTCGATTTGTTCATTCTATTTTGTTCTTAATGCTTTTTGATTATTTACGAATTTTATCAAAATGATTTGTGGCATAAAAATAAACTTGAGAAAGGCATTTTTGTGTATATTGCTCGTAAATAGAATGACATGTATGATGAAGGATAGGAATATACTCTAATTGTATGTGCGACCATTTGAGAACTTAGAACTTAATGAATCTTATTAAATTTAATTCTCATAGAGATATAGTGAATTAATTTAACGAGGTGTGTTTATACGGAGCTCGAAGAGATGTATGAATAAAAAAGAAGTTTTCGGTTGACAAATTAAATGTACTAAAAAATATAAATCAAAAGAAAATAACATGATTTGAGTGGATTAGTTTGGTGAAAAATTGCAATCCTAGAGTTCTCTTATTTTCTTTTTACCTTTTTCTTAATCATCGATTGTTTTGGATAAAATCAGAGAGATACAATTTTAGTACTCAACAAACTATAGTAACAAATACTCGTGGGAACGATACTCTACTTACAAATCTTATTACTTGTGACCGTGTATACTTGCATGATTTCTGTGTGTTGCAAAACACACAACAAATTTTAGCCTGTTCGGAGATTTGTTTTACTATTTTCATTGTTGATATTAATACCAATCAATCTGATTTTAATTAAAAAAAATTATTTTTGCGTGTTTAGTTTATTTTTCAATTTTCTCGTGGGTTGAGATTTTGTTTGACACACAAATCTTACCTCACAAAAAGAAAAATAAATTTTTATTTTGCTTATTGATTGTTTTTTTTTGTTTTGCAATTTTCTCGTGGGTTGAGATTTTTGTTTGACACGAAAATCTTAATTCACAAAAAGAAAATAAAGAAAAAATAAAAAAATAAAAAAAATTATGGTTATTGTTTCTTAATTTAATTTTCAATTTTTCGTAAGTTGAGATTTTGTTTGACACGCATAAATCTACTTACAAACAAAAAAATTGAGAGTCAAGTGAACTATAAAACAAAGCGCTTCTTGGGAGGAGAAACAATGTGTTTATTTTTTTATTATTTTTGCTTGTATTACTTTTTATATTTTGTTAAGTTATTTTTTTCCTTCGTAGGTGCAAATTGGAGATAATGAAGCAATTTTGTCTTAACCAATCAAAGAAACCAGGAAGTCTCTTTAAACCCATCTCAAATGTTCTTTAATTTTCACACATTGAGGACAATGTGTATATTAAGTTGTGGTGGTGTATATCTTGAACAAGTTGAAATACTTTACGGATGTTATTGCTTGTGAAATTGTTTTTTGTTTGTTTGGTTGATTGAAGATAATTTGCTATGAATAGTGATATATTTTTGTTTCTTCGATTTAAATGATGCATATCTCCTTGAAAAATTTGAATATTGTCTAAGCGATGAATAATTTTTACGTATGTTTCATTTTTACAAAGATAAATATTTATGAGCACTATTCTTGATTTTTGAGTTGCTATGATAATTTAGAGAAGGTTTATATGAGTATGGAATTTGATTGATATTTGTGGTGTCAATAATCTTTAATTATAAATTAATAATTGACTAAATTTTGATTTATAATTAAATAATATATTTACCTTAGGTTTATCAATTAATTAATGTCAAGCTCGATGAAGGAAGTTATTAATTAATTAAGAATCATGGTTCTTATATTTTCCTTAGGTTTGTTAATTAATCAATTTCAAGTCCGGCCTAAGAAATTATTGATTAATTTAGAATTATAGGGACTCACTATGACCATTGGGGGTTCGCTTATCTAAAATGAAAAAAATCATGAAATCTAACTTGTTATTGTTCTTTGCATTAAGGGTTATACTCACTAATTTCCCATATTTGTTCCTCATCCTTACTTTCGGCTATAGATTTACTTGTTATAATTTAGTTTTCTTGAGACATTTTAGTTAGTTAATCAATTTAGAATTTATAGTTCTTTTCTCTCCATCGACTTCTAATAGAAGGTTTTTGATTATTTTTCTTAACTAATTTAGAAAATAATTTGACTTTTTAAAACGAACAACCAATTCCTTTTGATATCGATCTTGGGACAACGTCTCATTAGTTTTTTAGTGATTAGTGTACTTGTAAGAAATTAAAATATTTTCATGAGCAAGATACATGTGTAATGAGAGGCTTTGAGACTCAAGTGGAGTTAGAGTTCACACATGCAACATGGAGTGTTCATTAAGATGGATGTGTTATTCATGAAGAGGGATGGAGCACAACAAGATGAATGCACTTGGTTTAGGAGTGTTCGGGGTGTTTAGGTTATGTGTCAATGTTTTTTCATAGGAATAAATGTTTTTAGGCCATCTTACATGAATGTCTCATATATTGACGCAAATTTTGTTTAGTTGTATAGTGTTATGCCACAGAAAGCCAAAGGGAGAAAGTGTAAGTCATGTAAATTCCTTGTGTCATTTTTTGCATTTCTGTGTGCAAAACACAAAGTTTATTTATTTTACTTAGTGCTATGTGTTCCTCTGTGTAAGGTCAATTACTGATAGTTCAATACTACACACACTCACTTAGTTAAAAAACTTTATATATTTACACAAGCCACTATGAGTTTTATTCATGTAGTATTCATGTTAGAATGTGTTTTGTGTTTTATTTCTATGTTTGTCTTGTCAGTATTTGTGGAAAATTACTTGGAGGACTTTTTTTAAAAAAGTAATTTTTTAGTGCTCATCGAGGTGCTTGTCGATATATTCTTTGATGTGTTTAACGAGCATTGTAATAGCTACTACTCTTGTTGGTGTATGCTTTTACCCTTGCCAACTTGGACAACGAAGTTCGCTGACGTGGTCAGTAAGGTATCCAATAGTCCAAAATGTTTTTATAATTATCCCCTCATTTGTGAAATGATTTCTTAATTAGAAAACATTGGGAAAAAATTTAAGATTGAAAACTCAAATTTTTATATTGAAAAATTATTTTCTTAATTTTAGATTATTAATACTTTGAGTGTATTTTGATATCAATAGTGTTTTACAAATATTATTTTTGGGGTTAGGTTAATTAAAAGGTAATTAAAAAGCTTGGATTGCATGTTAGACTCATGTTCGTGGATTTTTCATTACTCTAAGATTGATTATACTGATTGTTGGTGACTTATCACATCATATGCTAGTAAGGCTCTGATGGAGAGCCAGATTCTTTATGGATCACTATTACTATGAAGACAATAGATGAGAGTAGTATATATATAAGGACGAAAATGTTGATATCGATGGAAAAATGAAGACTTCAAATTTACCAAAATATTGAAGATATTATCGTATTGATGGATATTTTAAGAAAATTTATGAAAAATTGTGAAAACTGTTTAAAATTTTTGAAAAATATTTTATAAAAGTTTAGTAAATGTTAAAATAAAAAATAATACATTACTGTATATACTTGTTTCATTGAAATGACATATTTATGCAATATGTAACACACATAATAGACATATTATAATAGCTAAACATAAGAAAAAAATTTATTTAACAAATATAAATATAAGTTATATAACTCTAAATGCATTAACATATATGCAATACAAATATACATGAATACTTAATTAAAACAATTTTGTCCAGTTGGCTCAAATCTTAAAGCTATGGAAGTATAAAAATCAATAGACATAATAATCATACCATGATATTAAGTAATGATAATTTTGCTTGTAATTATTAATATGCCATGTATATATTGTCTTATTTCTCCCAACAACAGTATCTCCATATAAAGGAAATTTTAGATAAATCAAATTCCTACAATACTAAGGATATTAATTATAAAATGAATGTCGATGTTACCCATGTTGAAATTCATCAAGTTGGTCCTACATAGAATATGTATTTGGATCATAACAATTATTAGTAGTAATGCTCATAGATGAAAAATCATAAGATAGTGAATTTTTTCATAGGAATTCGTACTTGCATGTCTTTTTCCATGTCTTCTTGTGTAATCTTTTCTAATGGCTCCGATACTTGGAATAGTAACTTTTCACTCCATGATCTTTATCTTAGGTAGTATGTGTGAAATATTCCACATCTTTGAATGGGCTAAGAGGATCCATCGTTCATTTACTTTCATATTATTGTACACTACCACCACCACAATCACCCCCACTATCATCATCATAGTCATTTCCTTTTTTATCATCATCATCTTCTTCTTCTTCTTCACTTTCTAAAAGGGTTAAATCTATATCTTATAGGAGGAACTGATCCTATATTAGATTTTTCACATGAATTCCGCATTAAAATTTCAAATGAATCATCTTAAGTGATGTCATCACTTTGTACTTTTTCTATCATTACTCTGTCAATGCCAATACTAAAACTATGAGCTTTTTCAACAATTTTTGGAAAATTGGCATGAACCATTGACTTAATTGATTCTTTTTTCCTCACCCTGCTTCCAGAGTAATATCTAACAAATTAAGAAAATCAATTTCTAAAACATTTACCTCTTTATCTTCATATTATATGAGTAAAATACAAGTTGCTCCTATTTTGTATGTATACAGGAAAATGTTCTCCAATTTCATTCATATGCTAAAGATGATGAAGTTTGTGAAAGAATTTATATCGCAATTAATTTTCTCAACGTAGGTTCATTATTCCCATACATCACCCACCAATCACCTAAAATATAGGAAATAAGTTAGATTCATTTAAAACTAATTGAGTAAAATTAAATAAATTATAAAGAAATTATTAAAGCTAAGTCATTATTGTCCTTCCTGTAATGGTTGCTTTATCCCAAAACTTCTTTTTGCATCTTTGAAATTTATCATCTATAAGACAACTCAAAAAAATATTTTATAATTATATACAATTTTAAATATATTTACAATAAAATATTTCTTCTATCGTTCTAATTTCATTGCCAATTTAAAATACTCTGTTAGAGTTTGAATCTAATTTATGAAAAATATATTCATAGCATCAATGAGATTTAGATCCTTACCAACACCATATCTATACTAGTACCTAGGATTCAAGTAGTAATAAAGAAACACACACATATATATTCTTACAAAAGCAATATACTCTTACATACCAACTACTTGTGATGCCTGATAAAGTATGTTGTCCTACCATCTATTTATAATATCAACAACCCATCTCATTCCCTTTTGGTTGAGCAATATCTCTTTTACATGATTCATTAATTCATAGATAACATGCATTATGGGAAAAACTTTAGTATCTAGTGCAAATTAACTCTAGAAATATAGTCATGTTCAATTCTATACTTTAATATCCAAGATTTTTCAATTTTCTATTGATGACATTAAACATATTAAATATAATTGTATTAATCACCCATATATTTCAGATACTATTATATATAAAGTCATATTATTAAAATATCTATCAAAACATCATATAAAATTTAACACATAAAATCCAAACAATTAACAAATTCATTGTAACATTAACAATAATAATATTAACAATATATAATATATAATAATTTATATACATATATAAATGCATGTAATAATAGTAAATATTTTATACATTTATATAATAATAAATGTTAATAAACTCATTATACATTATATATATACAAATATATTATATATGTGTATGTAACGTACATGTAAATAATTTTAAGTTTAAAATAAATTAATATATATCAAAAACATAACATAAAATTATTAAAATAAATAAATAAAAAATACATTTTTCTCTTCTAAGCTTCAATAAAAAATATACAATCTACATAACATAAAAATACACACAAATAATCAATAACACATAATATACATTAAAATAAAAAAATATGAATAATAAGTATAAAATAATTCATATAAATACTTACAAGAGTAAATGAAGTAACAAGATGAAAGAAATGAAGAAAAAAGAGTGTTTGGTAAGTGAGAAAGTGAAAGAAAATAGTTATGAGAAATTTGAGTATTATGCTAAAAAAATAGTGGTCCTAGAAGAGAAATTGGATATGAAGAAAATTAAATTGACGGCGCCGGAAATGGTGGTCAAAAGTGGCCAGAAAAGGAGAAAGAAAATAGAGATTATGGACTCTTATTCTTTGTAAAGGAAGAGGGAAACACGAGCTAGCACTATTGGTAAATGGGGGAGAGAAGAAGATAAGGAAAAAAAATAAGGTAGCGTCGGTTGACAAGTTAAACTGATGCAACACGTAGGATTTTAAGTTAGTTCTACGTGTCAACCGATGCTACACGTGACTCGTATCAGTTGACACATAGAACTGACTTAAAATCTTACCTGTAGCGTCGAATCTATTGAACTAACACATAGGATTTTAAGTCAATTCTATGTGTCAACCGATTTAAAAAATTGTAGAAAAAAAAATAGTAGCATCGGTTGACACGAAGAACCAATGCTACAAGTAGGATTTTAAGTCAATTCTATGTGTCAAGTGATACAAGCCACATGTAGCATCGGTTGACACGTAGAACCGACTTAATATCCTATGTATTGTGTCGGTTCTACATGTCAACCGAAACTACTATTTTATTTTTCTATAATTTTTTAAGTTGATTGGCATGTAGAATCGACTTAGAATTCATTATAAGTTGGTTTTAAGCAAAAACTAAATTTAAACTTCAACTTAAATACCTTTTTATTGTAGTAGTGTATAATTAAAGAATAGAAAAATAACATATGCTTTTGTTGATTTACAATACATGTTAGTGGTAGAGAATAATCCTACAATCGTTCTTTTGTTCAAATCTTTATTATAATATTTATATTTTGATTTTATATTTATTAATCTTTAATTGTTATATTTAATTTTCAGTTTATAAAACAAAACCCCCATTTTTAATAAATACGAGTTAGTTTTCAAAATCTTATGCGGGAAAGACCCTTACTTATTATATACTAAAAAACAATATCTCATGTAATTTAAAGTAAGGTTTACATTATTTGTTCATCTGATCACGCATCATCATTATACTAAATACAACCATGTCAATCTACAGTTTTAGAATAGTTTATTTTTTTATTTCAATTTTTTTTCATTTTTGCTAAGAAACTAGAAAGAAATTGGTTGGGGGTTATAATGAGTGCTAATGTATGATGATTTTATGCATAATTAATGATTAAAATGATTTATATTTACTTAATTTTACTATTATTTTTTACAAATCTATCATTTTGGAATCATAGGTATATTTTGTTATTTTTTAGTTTAGCTTAAAAAGATAAAATTGATCGATACTTGAAGAATTACACTTGAAGCACTCCCTTGTAATGCTCCAAACTATTGAAAAATGATACAAGAAAATAAGGGAACAAAGTCACGCAAAACAGAGTGTGCCATTGCGTGGAAACATTGTGTGCCATGGCACGTGCCTAAAGGACTCAATACAAAGTGTCCCTAAATCTTCGAGGGCTGTAGCATGGAAAGGTTGTGTGCTATAGCTCGAAATTCTTAGACTAAGTACAATGCGTATGAAATTTACGTGCATGTCATGGCATGGATTAATATGTGTCGTGGTGCCAACCTTTTCAACTGATTTCTTGACATATAAATAGGGCCCTTGTTCCACTGTATCAATCATCTTTAATCATCCCTTTCCATCTCTCTCTTCTTAGTCTCTTTAGTTTCTAGCTTTTCTTTTATTATTTTAAAATTATTCTCTCATATGAGAGTTGAACAAATTTAATTTATGTAATAGTTATAGATCACTCTTAATAAAAGTTTGGCATTTGTTTTGGAGATTTTTCAAAAATAATTCAAGAAGATTCTATTAAGATATATTTATGTACTATTTTTATTTATTCTTTATGTGTTAATTTTACATTTTATATTTAATTTTATGATCAATTATTAAATTAAACATGTATGGCAAAAATTATAATAGGATATTAGTAACATTGTTATGCTTATGAAATATTAATTGACAAAATATTTTTAAAAACTTAGTATTATTTTCTATTCAAGAATTTTATAAATTTCATTTCAGAAAATATAGTGATGTCATAATTTTCGTTATAAACCTAAAATATGGAAGTTAGATTTAATATTTAATTATCTGAATCTGATTTTAAGCATTACTATTCTATCATTGATTTGGTTCACATGTGTACTTAGAGTATAAACTCTATTTTAAAGATTTTTATAAGAATTATTATTGAATGAAATATTGAAGATATATCTTTCGTAGAAGTTTTAAAATATGAAAGTCATTTATCAAATAGTTAAATTCTTGAACCTAATTTTGACACCTTTAAAGAAGTTTAAATTGTGAGGTTCCACCTAAGGAAGACAATTAAATAGTTTATTGATTTTTTGTAAAAAATATTCAATAATAAAAGCAATTAATAGGACTCAATTTAGGATTTTTATTGGTTTATTATTAATAACGAGAATGATCCCTACCATATGATATTTTCATACAAAAAGGATAAATAGTAATCTTAATTCAAATCTTTAATAATATTTTTAATATTGAATAAGCATAAACAACTAGCTAATATATCCCATAAATGTTTTAGAGCATGATACATGTCTGATTGCCTAATGTTTATTGAATCTATCTTTATTTATTATCATTAGATTATAATTTCAAACTCAAAACTTTATGACTGAATGTTTACGTTTTATTTTTCGTTTTTAAAAATTTGTTGAATAATTTAAAAACCACGTGATTCCTCTTTAGACCGACCTTGGGAGTATACTTGTCATTTTCTTTAGTTGATTCATGCACTTGTGAGCATATTATAAATTTTATTTATGACAATAAAGTTATAGTGCATCATATGCTCCAACATATGTGGTTTGAAATTTGATTGGAAAGCTTTTGTGCTTTTTGTTTTTGCATGCTTTCTTTTCTTTCTTTATGGCATGCTTATTATATTTTGATTTTTGTACCTACTATATTAAATTAATTTATCTGTTGCTTAATTGATTTTTTCAACTTCTATTTTATTTCTATTATCTATTATCTGTTTGTTTCTACTACTTTCAAGTTCAATGTTAGTCTCTAAGGAGTATGCATCTCCTCACCCTGATTGTTTACTGGGTGTTGAACTCACTCAGAAGAAATACAAGATTTAATCCAAAGCTTTAATATGATCACCAAAAGATGGATTTTGAGACACTTGTGATGCATAAATTTTAATTGCTCATGAGTGCATGAATCACTTGTAGATTAATGACAAGTTTACCCTGAGTCGATCTCTTAAGGAATTTATAGTGGTTTTAAAACATTACCTGTCTTAATTAGCTAAACAAACAATCCTAAATATTCTAGCAATTATTAGCTGAAAGAAAGATTGTAAATTCTAAAATTGATTAAATGACTAAAGTAAACCATATGAATTGTAGCCAAATTAATATGAATGAACGAGTATGGAAAATTAGCTAGCTAACGATTCATAGTTAGAACGAATTAAATTATTTTCACAATATGCTTTAAAAGTTACAGTTATTGATTTTTTCCTTTTTAAATAAAAGAACCCAATGATCATAGTGAGCCCTAATAAATCTCAATTTATCAATTACTTTCTTGATCGGGCTTGTAATTAGTTAATTGTAAAACCTAAGGAAAAAATAACCATATAATTTACTACAAATCAATACAATTAAATTAAACTTTTGTTCATAAAAGCACAACCAAACATAGATGATGTGTCTAGTGCCTACTTCCAAAATAGTCATTTTGTTCATAAATTAAAATGGAAAATAATAATTCATAGACAAAGATATGCAAAACTGACATCCCATACACAAAACTTAGCCTATCATAATAAAATTAACAACAATCAATTTCATTACAAAAGTCACGCTCAAAACCTAGAGAAGAAAGAAATATAAAAGTTAAAATACCCCTTTTGATCTATTATCTCCAAAAACCCTTAAAGTTGTTTCATGTCATGCCATGAAACAAGGCTTTCTAGCAAATTAATTGACGTGGACCACCACATACTTTTATTTGCACTATGATATATGATGAATATCAAATCCCACATGAGAAGCCAAGGAAAGCTCATCGTGGCATGCAACTGTTTATGCCTAAGTGCATGATGGATAAGTGCTAACATAAAAACTAACCTAAGAGTACCTCATTATGGCATGGAACTTTTAAAAGCCTCGACATGCGAATTCAACCTGAGCCACCATATGTCCACCCGAGATCACTTCATCATGGCATGTGAATGTTTAGGCCATGGTGTATATTGATTTTCTCATTATTGATATTTTGTTTGTTTCAACTTGTTCAACTTTCCATTTCTTGCACCATTTTTATTCTTTTTGCTAGTTTTAGTCCAAGATTCTTCCAAACACTCATTAACCTACAAAACATGAAAATCCCTTCCAAAACAAAAAAAAATTCATAGAATGAAACATAGAATTTATACTTAAAATATAGCAAATAACTCAAAAATATGTTTATCATATTCCCCCAAATCTTACTTTTGCTAGTCCTTGAGAAAAAAAACTAAAAAACTAAATAAGAATACCAAAAACAAATCTACAAACTTAATTGAAAAAAATTTCTCATGCTTCAATTTCTTTTCAGTTTTTAATCAAGGCTCATGCATAACTTCATTCACAATCTCAACATGTCATGGTTTATCATGGAAATAAATTTCTCCCAAATCTAGTGTTAAGAATCCGAATTTGCTTATAATATATTCCTCTAAAGATACGATCATAATATCATATTGATCGTATGAGTTCAAGTACTTAAAAAAGTATATGTGAACATAAGTTATATAAAAAATGAAATCAATTAGGTTCGTATATGTTTATAAACAAGAAAAGGCTCAAATGTGCACAAAATATATCTAACATAATCAAATGCTAGGATTACGATTGCACCACATTACTCATATCATATTCCAACCAAACTCATTAAGCAAGAGATATCAAGTATGTATCTATAGATGGATGGAATTGCATTTGACTTCAGGGGGTGTTTTCTACTATTTTTCAATAACCACATCACTTCTTTCAAGATATCGAGGTCAAAAAATTTATTCGTACCATTTTATTCTTTTTTTAAACAACAAATAAACTCATGTAAGTATGTAGTATTTATGTTAAGTGTCTCTTATAATTTTGTTTTCTAAGGGAACCCCATCTATATTATTTTGTATTAGAATTCAAGAATGAAATCAAGATAGGCATACACTTTCAATTCATACTCAAATCATTTAATCAAAGTAAGGAAAATAAGAACCATGAGACTTCATTTGATTGTTTAAAATCCTAACATCCAATGCAAAACCTATAGAGGTCATCTAAAAATTTAGAATCATAAGAAAGATGTTTAAAGTGTAGAAGAAAAATTATTTCTAAGAAAGGAATGCTAGAGGTACAAAAATAATCTCACAAGGTAGTCTCCATTATTTGATTTCTAGACACCAAATTCGGGTTCATCTCAAATTTAACATCAAAAGCTTAAAGCATAGACTATAAATAAAAACTAACTTTTACAAAAATTATTGAACATATTTAAGACATCACACAAAAATTGCATAAAGTTTCAATTACTCACCAAAAATTCCCCAAGAGCATGATAATTTTGTATCAAAAAGTTTTTATTTTGTAACCCCTAAAACTAAACTAAATATTATCCTTAATACTTTCTATTACATAAAAGTTCAAAAATGGAAAATAGAAAATTAACTAAACTAAAAAAAATGCTACCAAAAAGAGTGGGTTTCCTCATACCAAGTGCTTTCTTTAATACCTTAGCAGGGAATTACTTAAGGCTAAGGCTTATGCACTTCAATGCACTAAATGACCCATTTTTATTGACTCATTCCAAGTAAGGATTCACACGATGCCCATTCACCTTGAATGACTTTTAAATCTTTGTGTTCAATAGCTCTACAGCTCCATATTGAAAGACTTGAATAATTTGAAATGGTCCACTCCATGTTAACTTAAAATTTCTTGGAAATAATTTAAAATGAGGGTTAAATAAAAGTACTTTTATTTCAATATAAAGAGACTTACGGATTAGACCCTTGTCATGGTAACGTTCAGTGCATTCTTTGTTGATCTTTTCATTTTCATAGGCTTCATCCCTAACCTCTTCTAGCTTGTCAAGTTGAAGCTTGAATATCTCTCTTACCACTTCAAATGAATATAATAGCCTTCATTTTCTCAAGTTGACTAGGTAACTTCTCTCTCTCTCTCTTGATTTTGTATATGCTCTTCTAGTTTCCCCACTTAACCTTTGACCCTTTTCATGCATGCCTTTAGAGAATCCAACCTTTTATTATTCTTCATGTCATTATCTCTACTCACTTGAATAAAAGTATTCAAGTTGTCCTCCAAGGTTGGCTTATTGGGTGGATTATGCTACACGTGATTTTAAGCATAGGTAGGGTTGTTTTTTACCTTCCAAGAGAAGTTAGGATGATTCCTCTAACCCAAAGTGTTGCATAAGGGTCATTCCTAGGTTAAGATTTGTAACACTCTATTGCATTCACTTGCTTATGACTAGTACCTACATGAGACTCATAAACAAAAGGACAAGTATTAGAACCATGCTCATAAGTACTACAAATGCCACATAAGTCTTGATTTGTGCTTTCTTATTGGTGATAAGTACAACTTACTTGGTCAACTCTACAAGTTGTATAGCCATCTCATTCTCGAAGCCTATCTCATTACTCTAAGTCTTCTCACTCTTAACACTTTTTTATTGGAAATATCACCCAGCATCTAGTAGAGCTTATAAGTCTAAACAACAATATTTTCTCTTATAGTTCTACACGTGGCATCGTCCAGTATAAATTGACACTATTGTGTCAACTCATCATAAAAAATAGATTTTGTAGCTACAATGGAAAGTGGTGGTATCTGAATTGGATAAGAAGTATCTTAAATCTATCCTAAGCCTCATGGAAGGGCTCTCCTTCCATTTGAGAAAATATACCCATCTTAGTCATTAAATTCGGAAGTATTTTGATGCGAATAGAATGTTCCCATGAACTTGTGTAGACTCTCTTCCAAGTTTTTAGAGAGCCAAGTGGAAGAGTCATGAGTGAAGCCTTTGCTCTATCCTTGAGTATGTATGTGAAACACCTCATCTTTAGTTGGTCCTCATTGAGTCCTTGTAAAGAAAATGTCTACGCAATTGCAAAAAAAATAATGAATAAGAGTTAGTAGATCTTCATTAAGAACACCATAAAATGAAGTAAAATGGAATAATGAATATTTTTCAATTCATAATTCCTATCTGTCTAACACAACTATATACAAAAAGTAATAGTGTGAATGATTGGCCTTGCATCCTCCATCATAGTCATTTCTCTAGGTAGAGCATCTTTTGTTTCTGGTGGTCCTATATGTAGCTCCTCCTCTTTCTGGGTTTTACTATCCTACTTCCTTAAGTGATTATTTGCCCTATTGACGTTGTCAATGAAAGGTCCTAGTTGATTCCCAAGGGTTTCCTTAACAAAAAAAAATAACAAAAAGATCAAAGCACCAAATAAAAAAATTAAAAAATAACAAAAGATTAAAAAAAAGAAAAATAAATAATTGAAATAACTAAATAAAACACAAAAATAAAAAAAATCACAAGAACCAAAGAAATTAAGAAATTAAGAAAACAAACTAAAAGGAAAACAATTAAATAATTTAAAATGCCAAATCCCAGGCAACGAAGCCAAAAACTTGATGTACAATTTTAAATCACTTGAAAATGTATAAATCCTTAGTAAACTAAGGATAAGTTTACTCTCAAGTCGATCTCTAAAGAAATTTGCAATTGTTTTAAAATTTTACTTGTTTTCTTACTTATTTAAATAAATAATCCTAAACATTCTAAAAATGAGAGTGAAAAGAAATATTGTAAATTCAATAATTAATTAATCAACTAAAATAAAGCAAATGAAATTTACCAGAATTTATGAATAAATGAGTATAAGAAATTAACTAGCTAAACATTTATGGATAAAACAAATTATTTGATTTTTTTAAATATGCTTCAAAAATTAGAGTCACTTTCTCATTTTAAGTAGAATAATCACCAATGATCATGGTGAGCCCTTATAATCTCAACTAACCAAATGCTTCCCTGATTATGCTTGTAATTAGTTAATTAACAAACCTAAGGGAAATAAATTATCATTTAATTTAACATAAATCAATGTAATTAAATTAAAATATTATTCACAAATGCACAACCAAATACAAATTATGTGTCTACAACCTAGTTCTAAAATATTCAAATTATTTATAAATTAAGATGGTGAATAGTAATCCATAGACAAAGATACGAAAAGCTACAAGAAAGAAATAATCCACTTTAATTAAATAAATTGATTCAATTGTTTATCCACTAATACAAGCAAAACTAATATCCCACACACAAAACTTAGCCTCTCATAATCAAATTAACAATAATCAATTTTATTACAAAATTAATACTCAAAACATAAAGAAGAAAGAAATATAACATTGAAAATATTCCTTTTGATCTACTATCTCCAAAACCCTTGAAGTTAGTTAATCTCCTTTCTCTAATCCATAGAAGCTTCAACAAAGGAGATTTTCTCTAGTTTTTTTGTATTTGGATGAAGAATTCTTGTCATTATTCACTCAAAGGGATTTTAGAAAGTATTTATAGGTTAGGCTTTTAGGAAAATTGAAAAGAACTGCATGAAACAAGAATTTTGGGACAATTAATGAGTGCAGACCCTTGCATGCTTTTATTTGTGCCATGGCACACAATAAAAATCAAATCCCATATGAGAAGCCAAGAGAACCCCGATGTGGCATGCAATTGTTTATGCCTCGACGCCCGAGGGATTGGAACTAACATACAAACAAACCTGAGAATACCTTACCACAGCATAAAACTTTTAGGTTCTTAGGCGTGCGATTTCTACTTTTGCCACCATATGTCCACTCGAGAGCACCTCGCTTTGGTATATGAATGTTTGGGCCATGACATGCATTGATTTTCTAATTTTTGATATTTTTTTTGTTCTGAATTGTTTGACTTTCCATTTCTAACTCCCTTTCACTCTTTTTGTTCATTTTAGTTTAAGATTCTTTCAAATGCTCATTAATCTACAATAAATGAAAACCCTTTCAAAGTAACAAAATTTCTCAATTAAAACATATAATTAATAATTAAAAACATAATAAATTTAGGTCAAAAATATGTTTATTAAGGTGAATGTGAGAGCTCATAATATTAGTAAGGCTTCCTTTAGAATGTGAGCATATCATAATATTATTTCTTTGGGATCTCCTAGTACGATAGTCCCTAATATTAGCTAGGCAAAAATATCTTTTCCCTTAGCAAAAAAATATTAGAAATATATATATATATATATATATTTGTCACATACAAAGCAACTCAAAGGATTTTAGTAATTCTTAATAGCTTTTTATAATATGGATAAGTATAATTGTTATACTAAAATATAAATGTATTTTCTTGAAAAAAACATTCAAGGTTTGATTCATACTTTTATTTTGTAGTACTGATTAAATTGATAATAAATTAAGTGATTACTACTTAAATTAAATAAATATGATAAATTTAAGAATCAAACCAATTGCATTTTAATATAATAATATTTGATCTTTTTGAGCAATCAAAAAATATAAGTTCAAACTTTGTTAGTGTATGCACGTGGGTGTGTAAATATATAATTTTTTATTTAAAAATAATAATAAAAAGTTTCTTAATAGGTGGGAAAGTTGAATTTCTTAAAATTTGATAAAAAATAGTTGATAAAAATAATAATTTTATGTCATAATTCATTTTACCTTAGAAAAGTCCAAATATCATTATATCTTAAATGATATGATAAAGTTTTATTAGATAACAAAGTTAAAGTCATTAAATTATAACAAACGAACTATACAAGATCTAGTTGTGTTTGAATATTTTTGTTATATATAATAGTGCTATTTTACCTTTCATCACCTTTTATTATGTAGTATTTGTGCTAATTTTCAAGGGTGGGTTGTTCTAAAAGTTATTTTATTTGTTTATTATGACATTTTAATAATTCAACTTTCATAAGAGATGCATAAGTCATTCAAATAAGTTATGTTTGTATATTTTTGTTGTATATAATAGTGCTTTTTTATCTCTTATCACATTCTATTAAGTTGATTAGCTTTTACCAACATGTCAATTTGGTTAATGACCAGCAAATAATTTCTTCACGATTTGATAGTAATTTTGTTAATTTTCAAGGATAAGTCATTCTTAAAGTAATTTTATTTGTGTTATTATGACACTTTGGTTATTCGAGTTTCATAATGATGCATAAGTCATTCAGATCATTTGTGTTTGGATATTTTTTTATATATAATAGTGCTATTTTACCTCCATCATTCTTTATTATGTTGATTATCTGTAACCAACATGTCACTTTGGTTAATAAAAAACCAATAATTTCTTCTTGATTTTATAGTTTTTGTTTTAATTTTCAAGGGTGGGTCATTCTCAAAGTTATTTTATTTGTATTATTAGGACATTTTGATCATTTAGCTTTCACAAGGGTTGCATAATTCATTAAGTCTTTAAAATTGAAAAACTTTAGTCACTCTATAAACAACAATGAATATTTTATTAATAAATTCAATCATCTATTAAACAATAGCTTTTAATTGGAGATAAAGGGTAAATCTTCAATTTTTTCTCCATTTTCAATAGCTTTATTTTCTACCTTCCAAAACTATCATTATGTACAACTAAAAAATAGAGGGGGGGGGGGTAAAGTGGTTGAAAATAGAGTACATTAAAGCTGAAGAATGAAACATTTTCCCCCAATTAAAAGCTTTTATTTAATATGTGGTTGAATTTATTAATAAAATATTCATTTATTGTTTAAAATGGGATTGTAATACAATTATCTTCATATGTTTATTTTGATCAAAAGAAGATAATACTCTATTCACAACATCAAAGATTCAAATGGAAGGTGGCTCTTCAATAGACATGGTGTTGGCTCTTGTTTCTTAAATCATTTTAATGAGATATTCCTTTACTCATTTAATGATGTATCTCTCAATTTGGATAATGAATTATCTCAAGTGTTATCTTAGTGTATCTCTCCTAATGAAAGATCCTCAATATCTCGGATCCAAAAGAAATTAAAGATGTATTAGTTTCCATGGATTCTTTCAAAACTCTAGGTCCATATGATATATATGTTTTTGTATACAAAAACTACTAGGATATTCTTGGTGGAATTAATATTGATTTGATTCAAGACTTATTCAATACTGATTATCTTAATCCAGTTTTGAGTAGAATAATTTTCACTTTAATTGAAAAAATTAGTAACCCTTGTCAAGTTCATCAATTTTGACCAACAAGCCTCTACAATGTAATATACAAAGTTAGTTTTCAAAATTCTTTCAAATATACTTAGAGGGAAACTTAACAAATTAATTTCTCCTTTTCAGTTAACTTTTATCCCTAATAGATGGATTCCTAAAAATGTTATTATAGCTCAAGAAATAGTATATACAATCAAAAGGAAAAGGGGTAGATATGGTCTTCTTGGGGTTAAATTAGACATGTACAAAGCTTATGATAGTATGGAATAGAATTTCATCATTAAGATTATGAAACATTCAGAATTTTCTGAAAAGTTCTATAATATAATTTATTCTTGTCTTAGCTTAGTTTCTTATTTCTTATTACTAAATGGAATCCTCTTTGGTAACATAAATGCAAAAATAGGTTTTCAACATGGTGATTTCATCTGTCCTTATCTATTTATAATCAAAACTAAAAATTTGATGAGACTATTAGATCATGCTGAAAATAGTTCATGTTTATATGGAATCAAGATAGCTAGAAAAACTCTTGCCATTAGCCATTTGTTGTATGTTGATGAATTAATTTTGTTATGTCGTGCAAACTTGACAGAGCTAAATATGATACAAAAACATGTGTTATTTTGCATGGTTTAGTCATAAAGCCAACTTGTCAAAATCTTGTATTTTTTATTTCGGTAGCGTTTCAAGTCATTTGAGGTACCGAATTCAGTCTCTATTGTGTATTCCTATTACTTATAGGGGAATTAAATATTAGGTTCATAACTTATTCCTATAAAGATAATAAAAATATTGAATTCAAAAGAATCATTGACACTTTTATCTTAAAAACTAATAGTTGGATATCTTGTCTTCTCTCTAAAGTTGGTAAAGTGACTTATATTAAATCATAGTTGGAGATCTTTCCTTCTCTCTAAAGTTGGTAAAGTTACTTGTATTAAATTAGTACTACTTTCTCTACCTACTTATTCCATAATCATTTTCAAATTTCCTAAATTGCTTTGCAAAAAAAGTAGATATCATTATCAGAAACTTCTGGTAGAATTCAGGTTTTAACAAAGACAATTCAAAATTAATATGAATTTCTTACAAAAGTTGGGATCATATTTGACTATCTAAAGATATTAGGGGTTTGGATTTTTGTAAATTTAAAGACATTATCTTAAGTCTCTTATCCAAACTAGGATAAAAGTTTCTAAATGATTGTAGAAGCTAGCTACAGTTGTTTCATCACAAATATGGTGCTCCAAAAAATTCCTTTGATTATGAAATTAGGCCTTCTGATTCTTGAATTTGAGAAGGAAGTTTTTCTTCTATGTCTCTTCTCAAAGATGGTTCCTATTGTTAAATAGGATATGAAAAAACTATAGATATTTGGAGAGATATGTGGATCTCATGGACTCCTAACCTCAAATGTCTGGTTCCTTTGATTGGACTGTATCGATTACGTTGTGTCCTAATATGGTTCCTAATCTATTGAATGCTCAAGTATATATTTGGGATTTTTAATTAATTATTAATATAATGGAATATTTCATTTGCTTTTATCTTGCAATACTTTCTCATCCTTCTATAATAATTTGGATTCCTAGTTTTGGATACATAATTCAAAGGGTCATTTTGATTCTAAATATGGTTACAAAATAATTATTTCTAATAGATTTAATGTTTCATATTCTCCTCTCTAAAAGAAATTTTGGAAGTTAAAAATGCATGATAGGATCAAAGTGTTCTGCTAGAAACAAATTTCTGATTGTCTTCCTACTAGAGGCAATATCAATCAAAGAATTAGTTTACCAGATATCTCTTGTCCATTTTGTAATTCTACTATGGAAACTACTAACCATTTTTCAGTTCTCGTCAATTTACTATCTCTTTCTTTGGTCAAGATGGTATATCATTGTTAAATTAACAATTTCAAACTTTGTTCTTTAGATGATCTTGTTCATGAAGTTCTTAATAACCAAAACCATTGTATCCTATCTGAGCTAACTCATTCTGAATTCATTTTATCTATGATGTGTCACCTTTGAAAAAATCTAGAATATAAAAAATGATCTCCTCTTCAATTGAAAATCTCCAAACTACTCTCCCCTCTTACTTGAAATCAAATTTGTATTTATTAAATGGCTTGGTTAGGGAAACTTATACAAACAAATGTTTTTAAGAATGCATAATCTGGTTTTACTATGAACAAAACTTCTAAAGGACTTTTATGATCTAATACTGAGATATGTAGCCTGTTTAAAAGAAACTTTGCAACATAAAATGCTCAATCCCAATAATTCAATGGCATTGCAGATTAGGCAAGCATACTCAGTCATTTTTTAAAAATTTGACAATACCTTATCTTAACCAATCCATTATGCTATGGTGTATAAGGATAGGACACATGCCTTGTGATGCTAGCTAGATTAAGCATGTTATTTAAACTATCATATTCTCCACCTCCATGTGATTGGAGAGTTTTTATACATTTCCCAATTAATAGTTCTACCTTTTCTTTGAACAATAGGAATGCCTTTTGATAGTATGAATTTTTCTTCAAAAAATAGATCCAACTAAAATGAAAAAATGCATCTGTAAAATGGATATACTATCTAAATCCAAGACTGAATAATATAGGTAAGAGTCCCCAAATATCTAAGTGAACAATATCCAAAGGTGTCTCAAATTTATTTATTGAAAGGAAAAAAGGTAACTTGTGAGTTTTGCCTAATTGACAAGCCCTACATATAGATTGAACACAATTTATACTCATACTATCACACTTGACATTATAACTAAGCATAACAACTTTAGTAGTTTTAATGGAAGGATATCCTAGTCTATTATGCCATAGTTCTAGGTTGGATTGATTGCTAGAGACTATTTAACTAATTGCTGCTTGATTTGTCTTGTTTTCCACAACACTTAGGTGAGCTTAAGGCATTATTTTTGGGTAATCATATGCCTATATTGGTTTATTGATTTTCACATCAAATAAGTATAAGCCAATCCTAAGCTTCCTCTACATAAGTCTCTATCCTGACCTCTTATCCTTCACATATACACATCAACATGAAATTCCATTAGAACATTGTTATCATTTGTAAACTTAGCCACACTATATAGGTTCTTAATAAAAGAAGGCATATGTAGCATGTTTGACAAAAGAAATTGTTTCTCTGAGTTATGTGTAGGTAAGATGGATGACAAACCAATATTTGCAATTTAAAGTGTAACACCATTCCTTACTTGATGTTTTTCATTACCTATAAATTCAGTTTTGATAGCCAAATTGAGAGGATCAGTAGTGATGTGATGAGTTACACCATTGTCAGGGAACTAACTTGGATCACAAATAGAACTTGAGTTGGCACAATGGGTTGTGACAGGTTGAATAAATTGAGGAGATATTGGTTGGACAGATTGAGTATAATATATAAGTTATTGTACTGAGTTAAATGCTATATTGGGTGACTGAGATTGGTTGTAAGGACTCATCATTATAACTGGGGTCTGAGGCACATATGTTGCATTATTGGACAGTAATGAGTTGTAGAGGTTGAAAATAGCTACCTATGCTTATAGAAAAGTTTGATTGTTGTAAGGTGAGAAGTTAAAGGTCTTGTTTGATGGTGTATAGGTAACATAATTTGGTTAGTTGGGTTGAAAAAAGAATTGTTATCGTGTTGTAAGTTGAAAAGGTTAAGTGGGTTGATTAGTAATGAAATGATTCTGATTGGATTTCTTAAGAGATATATGAGTATCAAATCGATGCCCACATTTATTAATAAAGTATCCCAATTTTCCATAATTCTAGCATTGTGGTCTATTTTTGGAGTAATTTCTCCCTCTACCTCTATTATAGTTCTAAGAGTTGTGAAATCCTAGCACTCCATTGAACTGAGTATACCCTTGATCAATATTAACAGAGAAGCCTTGAGAGAAATACACATGTTACGGATTTTATGGAGTATGGGCTCCGTAATTAGGGTCATTTACACTTCCATTGTGTAATTGGTTCATCTAATTGTTAGAGCCTCGTGGTGAAGTTTGTTAGTGAATTTACAAATGGAATTATTGAGGCTTGTTAAGTAAGGTTTGCATTGGGTGTGACATTTAGGTCAACAAGATTGATTGTTGGCAATAAAGATATAGGAGTATTCCTTCCTTCTAACCTGGTTTCATGGCTTAAAAACTTGTGTAGCACTTTTTGCAATTTTATATTTCCCTCTTGAACATTGGTAACTACAGAATCACATTCATTGTCAAGGCCAATTAGTATATTTGATCATCTTCGGATACCATATAATGTGTAGATGATAATTGTAAGGCTACAAATTGTACTTATTGCACAAATTCACTCGTAGTCATACCTTCCTTTTTAACTACACTCATCTCGGCTTTGAATTGCATAATTCATGCCCTTGAATATGACAAGAAATACCCTTCAAGACAGCTCCATATCTCACAATAAGTGTCACAATCTTGAACTTTCTTCACAAATTCATCAGTCATTGAACCAACTAACTAAGAACTTATCATCTAATCTTGGTGTACCCAATACTTATATTCACCATTGATTACACCATTAGCACCTATCTTTCAAGGAATTTGAACATACCATCTACAAATCCATCAAGATAATAGCTCTTGAGCATACATAAAACTTGCTTTCTCTACACAGTATATTTTTCTTTATCATAGTTTTATGATTGATACCCCATTATTAAAAGATATGATCTCAAGATTTGATGTTCTATGATCTGGCATGCTTGGATTTTATCTTTCTTGAGTAGATTCCTTCCTTTTTCCTTCGATGATTTGCCTTTCTTTTCTTCAATTCTTGACGTGTCGATCAATGATTTTTTCTTCAATCAGTGTTAGTAAGTCAACTCTGATACCATTTATCTCTTGATCAATTGTAAATTGCATAAAGAAAGTCTTGCAATTAGAGAATGAATTTTTCTTTTTCTTCTTGAATTCTTATTGCATTAATCCTTTCTTTTTGATTTTTCATCTAACCTTTACATGCTAGTGCTATTGTGTCTTTATAGTGTTAGCCATACATGGCCCCTTTATACAAGTTTTATGAGCTGCTACATATTGATCATGATTGATAACAGATTTGTAACAGATGGGTAGTTTGTTCACACTATACAAGTGTAATAGATTTGTAATAGAAAAATAAGCAGTTCACACTACACTACAACTGTACATATGCACTTAGCTTTGGTAACAATCACCTACACTTGTCATCCTACGTGTTGCTTGCACTTCATCTCCACCATATACATTCTAAAATTATTTTATAATTAATGTTTGTTATCACATGTCCTCATTTTTTTCATTGGTGAGAAGCATCTCAATAAGGGCCTCTATACCTCCTACTTCCTAGAGAAAGCCATCTAGAAGGGCTACTAAAATGAATTTTGATAAAGCTATCCTTAATTCAAACCTTACTACTATTGTTATCATTAGAGATTTCAATGGCTAGATCCTTCATTATTAAAGAAAATTTTATTTTGGAAATTCTACCGAAGAAGATGAAGCTTATGCATTATTATTCTCCCTCCAATTGGAACTGCAAAACAGTTTCAAAATTGTTTATTTGGAAAGTGATAACAAGAAGGTGATAAAATCTTTAATGCATAATGATTTCATTATTTCTTGGGAAGCTTGAAATTATATCAGTCAAGCAAAAATACTGTTGTATAATTTGAACATGATTTTTTCTTCTTGGATTCCTAAATGTTTAAATAATGCTGCTCATTTTTTTTAGCTAAATGGGCATCATATGACCTAATTGAGGATTTCATTCCTACCTTTGTTATACCCTAATATTTCTATGCTATTGTATGTAATGAATCTTAATATTAATAAATCTTATGTTTTGAGGAAAAAACAACAATCTTGAAAGGATTTCATTCAAAAAAGATAGGGAATACAATTAGTATCAATATCCATTTCTCTAAATACAACACATTTTCAATTAAGTCAGAACTAAATAGCAATTATACCTTATAAATTTAAGTGAGAAGAAATTTGAGCACTTGATAATAGCTCAATATTGCTTGTCGCCCTAAGGTTTGACTATTGAAAAAATGATGAATATTAAAAAAATGGAGAACTAAAAATGCTTATACCATTTGAAAAAGTAATCTTGAAACCCTAACTAAGGAAAAGATGCAATCCTAATATCATCTCTTCTCCGTATTTCACCTAAATTTCCCCTACAACCAACTTAAATCCATTGCTATAAAAAAGTTCTCAATTATCTTGAAAAGTAACTATACGAACCAAAAATTGAACTACGTAAAATAAAAAATACTTGATAAAATCCAAGGAGCACCCAAAGAACCTTCCTATAGCCAAGACGACCAATCACAAGAAAGGAAAAGAACCATCCAATTGTCCTTACCATGGCTTCAAGAGGAGGCTAAAAATCCTTACAAGCCTTGGGTTGTTGAAAATGAGGCTAAATGTCCTTACAAGTTGTGGGATCCATTTATTAGAAATGGTTTGGATGTGTGGTTCAAGGTTGGGTTGCTTGGGAATGGAGAATAAGAAATTGCCAAAGTAAAATCCCAATTAGGAAAGTATTATTGAGTGGCTCTCAAATTTATGGCAATATCTTTGGTATCTAATATCCAATATAGGTGATTCAAGTTTCATTGGAAATTTGACTTAATGGGATGCATTAGTTAAAGAAATACAAGTTTTTAAATTTTGAATATTTCTAGGTCAAAATGGACACTTAATTTGCTACTAGAAATTTGGAACAATTTAGTTTCATTTTTGTTAAAGATATTTATTTAGTTTCTATTAAGAGGTAGGTAAGCTATTAGTTTTTAGGATTAAATTAATTTTACAGATTTATTTCTTTCCCTAATTAGGATTATTTTATTTCCTTCATTAGAACATTTGTTTTTGTACAAATACCCCAATTATAAGTTAATTAGAATATATGCTTTACAAGATTAATTTGGTATAACATAAAAAGAAGCCTTGGATATCAAACAGTCTAATTAGGAGTCTTTTGATCTCTAATCTCTTATATCTAATGATCTCAACAAAGTAAGATGATTTCATCTTGCCTCGGGGACAAAAGAGGACATAGAGAAGAATCTCACCCCTTGGACCATATAATTGGAATCTCCAAAATGCTTTCAAAAGTTACAAATAAAGGGAAAATGAAGAAATAATAGTTGTCAAAGCAAAATTGGAACATTCATCGAAGCAGTCCAATCGAAGAAGTAAACCTTCTCACAACACCGTCTATCAATTTTCTTCCGTATCCATTGCACCATTGGCCTAGTATAGTTATTTCTGATCAGAATTTTTTTTATTTGCGTTGCTAAGTTGATTGGGTTTTTTGTTTTTGGGCTATCTCTTAGGTTGATTTTGTTATGTTGATGAATTGTTGGTTGATTTGTTTTTTTAGGTTAGTCTCTTCAGATTGATCTATATTTTGGGTTGTTGTTTTGAGCCTAACCTTCTTTTATGCTTTTTTTTTTACTTATTTTTGGGCCTATTGTCACTATTTGATTTTTTTAGGTTACTAACTACCCAATTTTATTCTTTCTCAATCTAAAAAAATGTCTAAGGAGCACACTAGTTCTTTCCCGTCAGCAGAGGCTAAATATGATAGTATAGTTATCTTTACCACAACTATACATAATATCTCTTCTTCAATTAATATTTAATTGGATGATACACATTATCATATTTGGTCTAAAATTTTGGAAATACATATTGTTGGAAGAGAGAAGAAAAGTTATATTATCAGAATAAAAGTTTCCCTAAAGGAGGTTAATCCAACTTACAATAAATGGGAAGCTAAAGATACTCTAGTAAAATCCTATATTATTCACTCTATAACAAACAAGTTAATGTCTCACTTTGTTAGTGTGACACTATAAAAGAGGTGTGAGATGTTGTGAAGAAGAACTACATCAATGTTTCTCATTCTTCACAAGTATATGGATTGATGAAGATGTCATTTCAACTCCGTCAAGGTAGCCATCCTTGCTTAACATTATATTGAATTGAACTCTATTTTCATGGAGTTAGATTACCACAGACTTCATGATATGGCATATGGAATGTACTACTAACATTGAAAAACTAGGTAAACATATTGCTAAGGATCGAGTTTATATGTTCCTTGTTAGCTTAGATTGAAGTTTGGATCAAGTAGTAGTTAGGTTTTGGCTAATTTTCCTTTGTCAAGCTAGGAGGAAGTATATTCTTAAGTCTGTCATGAAATATAAAGATAGGTCCCCATGGGTACTAAGGATGAGTCATCTGCTTTTATTGTCCAAAGGAGTAGGCCTTATTTAGATCTCCTATCTACTAACTCTAGTTCTCATTTTTTCAACAACTATTGTAATACCAAACATACTATTGATGTTTGTTGGAATAAGCATGGCTATATAGAGTGGTATAAACTACTATCGCTAATTCTTCATCTTTTATTTCTCAAATTTCTTATGTGACTACTCAAGAAGGTAATTCTAGTTCAGTATTTATTTCTTCTACTTTCGATACTTGGCTTATTAATTCAATGGCTACATACCATATAACTAGTAATACTATCATTCTTGAGTCTTTAACACCTTCTTCTATTAAGTCTATTTAAGTTGCTAATGGGACACCATTAGTCAACTTGCAAAAACTCTTGATTGTTTTATAACATTATATTATACTCATTGTGTGTTCTAGAACAATTAAATGAAGATGATGATTGGCACTAGTAGGATGAAATGAGTTCTTTACTACTTGGAGAAGGGAGCTGGTAATCCTAGTTGTGTCTTTCAATTGGATAGAGATATTAAGAAAGAAAAAATTATGTTATGGCATTGTCATTTAGGACATCCATCCTTTACTTATTTGGAGCATTTTATTTCCTAAATTGTTTTCTAATATTTCTACTTCTAATTTTATATGTGAACAATGCATTTTTGAATTAGGATTTCGGGCGAACCTGAATTTGAAAAAGAAAAAATAAATAGGCCATCTCATACCCTCACCTTTTGAATTAGAAGTTCCTCTTGATGATACTGACATGCCTTCAAATGGTTCTTTCTAGATTGATTTTGAGGTACTAGTCTCTCTTTTACTTTCTACTATTTCTAATTTTGACATACCTTCAGATCCAGCAACGTTAACACCTACTATCTTGGTTCCATTAATTAGTCATGAAGATAGGAGATCTCTTCTTCAAAATTGTAAACAACTTGATAAATTGAACTTTTCTAAGCCTTTATCTAATTGTTTATCTAAAATTCACTTAATTTTTGCCCATCAAATTTCCTCTGTATATATTTCTAGTCATTTTTAGGAAGCCCTTGAAGATCCCAAGTGGAGAACTATCGTGCTAAAAGAAATGAATACACTTTAGAAAATTTTATCAAAGACAATCTAAATGCTGGTTGAGTTACCTAAGTGAAAGAAGATTAGGGGTTACAAGTGAGTATTTATTGTCAAGTTTCATTTAGATGGGATATGGGAGAGGAATAAGGCCAGAGTAATAGTTAAGAGGTATGCTCCAACTTTATTTCTTATAATTATTTATCTAAAACTCACTTAATTTTTGCCTATCAAATTTCCTCTATATTTATTCCTAGCCATTTTCAAGAAGCACTTGAAGATCCCAAGGAGAGAGCTACCATGCTAGAAGAAATAAACGTCCTTTAGAAAAAATATAAGTGTGAGTTAGTTAAGTTACCTAAGGGAAAGAAGATTGTGGGTTTCAAGTGGGTGTTTATTGTCAAGTTTCATTCAAACGTGACATAGGAGAAGAATAAGGCCAAAGTAGTAGTTAAGGGGTATGCTCAAACTTATAGTATTGACTATCGAGAAACATTTGCTCCGGTAACCAAGATGAATACAATTCGAGTTATACTTTCTATTACAGTGAACCTATATTGGATACTATTTCATCTTGATGTGAAGAATGCATTTCTTCATAAAGAATTGATATAAGAGGTCTATATAGGTCTTTCTCTCGGGTTTCCAACTGAAGGAGGAAAAAGTGTGTAGGGTAAAGAAGGCTTTATACAAGCTAAAATAGTCACCTAAGGCTTGATTTGGAAAATTGAGTAGCTGAATAAAGGAATATGGTTTTAAATAGACCTAAGTAGATCACACTATTTTCTCTGAAAGAAAAGGCAATGATATTACTTTACCACTTTACTTCTGGTTTATATCGATGATATGATTGTTATAAGAAGTAATGCATTACATAGCTATTTGGCCAAGGAATTTAAAATGAAGGACCTAAGGAATTTGAAATACTTCTTCCGTATTGAAATCTCTCGATCTAAATAATGACTGCGCCTTTCTAAATGGAAGTATATCTTAGATTTATTGGTTGAAATTGGTAATTCTACTTGTGCTTCTATAGACACACCTATTGAGGTAAATCATGGTTTGGTTGTGTATCATAATCAAATTCCAAAAAATAAGGAGAAATATCAAACTCTGGTAGGAAAATTAATTTATTTGACTCATACTCGACTTGATTTATCTTATATTATTAGTGTGATAAGTTGATTCATGCATATTCCAAGTGAACAGCACATAGATGCTATAAATCGATTCTTGGCCTAATTAAAGTCCTCTCGAGGAAAAAAATGTCTTGTTCTCACATAGACACCTAAATATTATGAATTACACTGAGTTTGACTTTATGGGTTCCAAAATGGATGAAAAATCTACTTATGGGCACTTTTTATTTATTGGAGAAAATTTAGTGAGTTAGTGGAATAAGAAATAGAATATGGTATAAAGAGAACATTTTCTAGTGTAGAGGCTGAGTGAGCTCGGCTTCAGTCCTAAAGAGTTTATGCTTTTATTCTATGATAATAATATCGCAATTAAAATTACTAATAATTTAATACAACCTGATTGAACTAAGCATATTGAATTAAACAAAAACTATATCAAAGACAATTTAAAGGCTGATGTCATTAGAATTTCATACATTAAGAATAGTAATCAATTAACTTAGATTATGATTCATGGTATTGCATGAAAATTATTTCACACTTTATTATCCAAGTTAAATGTGTGATAAGTATGTTACAAATTGAGAGGAGAGTTAAATTATATATATGTCAATTTTGTGAATAATTCTTATTTATTACTTTCCTTAATTAGGATTATTTTATTTTCTTAATTAAAATATATTTTTCTACAAATATCCAACTAGGGGTTAACGAGAATATATGTTTTTCGAAATTAATTAGGATAAATATTGTAGAGGTTTTTTAATTGATATTTCTAAATGAAATCATTTTGAGGTTTGTTATTTTTTTTATTTTTAATTGAATATTTTTAATTTAAAAGATTGTGTTATTTATCAATAGTTATGGAGAAATAGATAAAGAAAGCGATAGAGATTGAGAAACAGAAAAATCCATGGAAACTAATAAGCAAAGGGGAAGATGAAAGGCTAAGAAATCAAACCATTTTTTTTTTAGAATTACTAAGTCCAATAATATCGTATTTTAATAGAAAACTAATTCAATCTAAATATTTTAAATTTAACGTGAATCAATTAAAGAATCACAAAATTTATATTTTATATTAATTTCTTATATTTTTATTAATAAAATCTTAACTTAAACATTTTAAAATATCAATTGAAATCTAATATTATTCTCTCTACTTTTTTTTACTTTTTATCTCTATTTCTTTTTCTTTCTCTCTCTTACTCACTCTTTTTTTTTTTTACATTTCTTCTGTTTCTTTCTCTCTTCCTATCTTTATTCTTTTTTTTTCCTCTTCATTTCTCTCTCTTTCTTCTCATTTATTCTATCTCCTATTTATTTTTTTAATTTTTTATTAATAAAATAATAATAAGAGAAAAATAAAAAAAATATAATTGAAAAAGAAGAAAGAAAATAGAGAAAAAAGATGAATCAGAGGAAGAGAAAGATAAATTTTTTTAATTTTTTTATTAATAAAATTTATAATTATCATTTTAATCTTAAAATTCTTAATTTTTAAAATTTTTATCTTAATTAATTATATTTTTAAAATTTTAAATTATAAGATTAATAAAATTTATTAAAAAATTATAAAATTAAAATATATAAGTAAATAAAAAATCAACAACTTTTTCTGAATAATTCAGTTCTTACATTCTTCAAAAAAAAAAAAAAAAAATCAGTTCTTAGAAACAACCACCTTCAAATTCTTCTTCGTCTCCGTAAGCTCCCAATCTCTGCTCTCGCTCTTTCTCAGCAATACCCGACAACTGAGATCAAAGTTTACTACGCTTTTGTGGAGGATCGGAGTTTTCGATTCGGTATTTATCTTATGCTGCGATTCATTTATATTCTATCGTAATTGCAATTGCTGTCGCAAGTTCAAGGTTTGCTTAACATAGAAACTCTTATCTCCCGAAATTCTTTTGGGTTTTGAATTTTATGAATTTATTGAGTCTCAGATGATCAATGGAGAGGAGACTAGTAGGGCAGCCTCTGAAATCCCCTTTTCCGATTTATCCATGAGCTTCCTGCCATGGCGTGATCAAAATCCTGAAGGCTTAAGTGACGATGGTGATGCGACGCAGTCGAGGTATTCGTCGTGCGGAGAGTCCGAGTTTGAGCGCTACTGTAGCGCGAACTCGGTTATGGGCACGCCAAGTGCGTGTAGCACACTCACACTTTATAACGATTGGAATGAATCTGATTTTGGGTCTATGAAAAATTTGGGGTTTGAGGATGATAATAGTGGTTTGGAGAATTTTAGTTTGGGAGGGAGAGTGGAGAAGAGTCGTGAGGAAGTGCGGGTTTTGGGTGATCGTATAATTGAATTTAATGAAGGGAGTGAAATAAGTGATAAATCTAGATTGAATTATGGGTCTAGCGGATTTCAATTGTATGGAAATGACGATGAGTTTAATTTGTCAGGGGACGGTAATCTTGGAGCACTTGATGTGAATGAAATGGATTCTTGGAAGGCTGGGAATAAGTTTTCTCCGGTAGAGGATATTTTGAAGATCAATAATGATTTGGATGGAGGTGATAGTGGTGAAGATGATGGAGGAAGCCCAACACCTTGGAGAGGGGGTGATGGGATTGATGTAGGGAAAGAAAGTGAAGAACATAAGTTTATCCTAGAAAGTAATACTTCACATGCAGTTGGAGGTGGTGTCCAATTTATTGAAAAAGGTGAAGAATGTCCTTCAGGTTACATTGTTGGTCGGAAGGATGGGGATTGCTATGCTGGGTTGAAAACTGAGTTTTCACTGCAGTGTGATGTAAAGGGTATAGAGAGGGAAGAAGATGAAAACTCACCCAGAAATGAGCATTCAGAAGGTGAGGATTCAATGTACAACTATGGTATGGATGATGAGGCTAAGGTCGATTTCAATTGTGACAAGAATATACACTACTACCAAGAAGCAAGAGCAAAGAATGAAAATCCATTTCTGATGAGTTCTTCTGTAGCCTTTGGTTCAGAAGATTGGAATGATTTTTTGCAAGAAAGTGAAGGAAGGGCTTTTGGTTCAGCTTCCTTAACGACAAGTTCTCTTTGGAAGCAGAAAGAGCACAAGGCTAAAATTGACAGTAATCTTGTGACCTCAGATGAGTTGCCACCTGCTTGCCAGACTGGTCAAGGTAAACGTTTTGTCGATATGCCCATAGCCAGAGTCCAAGTTCAAGATGCTAATAAAACGGAAGAAATTGTTGAGTGTTCTTCCTCCAAGGCTGGTTTTCTAAAGGCTGATGAATTGGAGGAATTAGAAGATGTGAGAGACATCCCTGTTGCTGCCAGTTGTCAAGCACAAACTGCAGTTGTTTCAATTGATTTTAGCAGAAATTCTGATACAGTTCCTTCCAAATTTCCAGTGGTAAATGTACAAGAGCTTGAAGCAAAGAGAGCCATTTCTTTTACCAACCATCAAATTCGAGGTGCCCATGAATTGACAGACTGTACTAGTAATTGCTCTTTACGCACTGTCTTCAAAATAGAGCAGGATCCACTAGCAGAAAATGCTTCTGAGAATAAAGTTCTCGACTGTCTGAGTGATGTCATGCCAAAAGTATATCAGCATATTGATACTGACGAGGCAATTAAAGTTGACAATAGCCAAGTTGTTGGACATAAAGGAGAGGACAAGTCAAAAGTGAATTCCAGTACCCTGGCTAATGTCTCAACTCAACAGCCTGAATTGGACTCAACTTTGTCTCTGAGAAAGATAGACGTGACATTGCTTGAAGACTTTAAGCCAAAGACAAAGCCTTCGACTTTTGTTAATACTATGATACAGAATACGTCTGCTCCAGTAAATCACATTGGGAAGCATCCTGCACCAGTTAAGGTTGATGATCTCTTAAAGGTGTAATTCAGCACCAGTTTCCAATGAATTTTTTTTTCATTGACATGAAGGTCTCTGATATTTGCTTAAGCTAGGAACATGTTCAAATAATACTCGTTTATCATATATCCCCTTAGCCCTATGCATTTAATTTAAGCTCTGACAAAGGTTAGTCTTATAAAAAACTTTCTTGTGGTTGGTTGGGTAACCTACACCAACTTTAGTGTACCAAATAGAGTGTCAAGTATGGATTCCAAGATTCATGGGTTAAGAAACTTGTCTGGCTTGTTTTTTTCTCAGTCTGGAAGTGCTGTCTTGAAACTGTTCCAATTTGCATTTTGTACAACATAAATGATTTGAAGCACCTCATCAGGTTTCTACATTAGGTTATTGATCTTACCTAGCTGTCAACAATTTTTTTATAAATATTTTATGCGTGTACTTTGTTAACAACTTACTAGAAATACTTAATCTGCTGGATACTGCCTTGACTGATCATCTTTGTGTTAGTCTTAATAAATTAGTACCTGCTATCCTGTCAGAGGGAGATCTTGACTTATTTTTACTTACTGATTTAGGTTTCATAGGAGTATAAAGGGATAGTCCCATAAGCTATCTTCCACCCAAAGTTTTGCAAGTATAACTAATATACCGCCACAGGCTACCTTATTTAGTGTATTCTTAGTCCCTCATATGAAAGTTTTATTTTGCTTCTTTATTAAATTATTGGTTAGTTTCCTTGTTGACTTAAGTTTGAATATCATTTGTTTCTCTATCAATATTCAGACAGACAATTTTGAGTTAAATGAGTTCTATGACGAGGTTGTTCATGAGATGGAAGAAATTTTACTTGATGCCAGTGAATCCCCGGGAGCTAGGTTCCCTCAGGGTAACAGGAAGCATTCTTTACCCCTGAGAGATGGTGGATCCTCTGCTTCTACTTCTGGTGCAGAGGATTCTTTCTTCTTTCTTTCAAACCCATTGAGGATTGATTGGGTTGAAGTGGTTGGTGCAAGGCAGAAGAAGGGAGATGTTTCATTCAGTGAAAGACTAGTTGGAGTGAAGGAATATACAGTGTACAAAATAAGAGTATGGATTGGCAAAGACCAATGGGAGGTTGAGCGGCGATATCGGGATTTCTTTACTCTCTATCGTCGCTTGAAAACATCATTTGCTGACCAAGGATGGGTTCTGCCTTCTCCCTGGGCCTCTGTAGAAAAAGAATCCAGAAAGATTTTTGGCAATGCATCTCCTGATGTAATTGCAGAGAGAAGCATTCTCATGCAAGAGTGTTTACGCTCTATTTTGCTACCCAAGTTATATTCTGCTTCTCTAAGTGTGTTGATTTGGTTTCTGTCTCCTCAAAAGTCAATCCCCAGTTCTCCTTCATCAGTGCCTCAGCCTGTCATGGGAGGCCATGCAGGAAATGGTTCTGCTTTAGGGAAGACCGTTTCGCTTATTGTCGAAGTTCATCCATATAAGTCCACTAAGCAGATGTTAGAAGCACAGCATTATACCTGTGCTGGATGCCACAAACATTTTGATGATGGAAAGACTTTGATACGAGATTTTGCCCAAACATTTGGATGGGGCAAACCTCGACTTTGTGAATACACTGGTCAGTTATTTTGCTCTTTGTGCCATACAAACGAAACAGCAGTCTTACCGGCAAGAGTATTGCATGAGTGGGATTTTAATCTATATCCAGTTTCTCAGTTGGCTAAATCATATTTGGATTCTATACATGATAAGGTGATTTTTAACACTGAATTCCTTTATCATGGAGTGTGAATGCTGTTTTGATACCTTTATGTAGTTTATGATTTAATAATTTCATAAATAGTAATCCTCTATTAGCAAGATATTTCCAAGGTAGCATCTTTCTCAGTAATTAACATCAAATACGATCTGGAATATGTGAGATGACTTTTTGATTAATTTTTTTTCCTTTGGGAATTTCTTTTTTGCAGCCCATGCTTTGTGTCAGTGCAGTTAATCCATTCCTGTTCTCAAAGGTCCCAGCCCTGGTACATGTTACAGGTTTCAGGAAGAAAATAGGAAATATACTTACATATGTTCACTGCTCATACCTTAGGTCCATCAGCAAAGGGCTTGGGTCTCGTAGATATCTTCTTGAAAGCAATGATTTTTTTGCACTAAGAGACCTCATTGATCTTTCGAAAGGGGCATTTGCAGGTTGGCTTCTTATCTTTAGATTATTCTTGTCCATTCTATTACATTCATGAGCATCAACTTATGGCCCATAACATCTATCATATTGTAGTGTCGCTAAATGCTAATCTTGTAAATTATAACAAAACGAAATGCTAATCTTGCAAGTTATAACAAAACGAGTGTTAGTTATTCCTTATTAAACTTGCTGTTGAAAACAAAATTACACAAGAAATCGAAATAAGATGAGATAGAAACGAGAAAATTAAATAAGCTCATTCTTATTTTCCTTAATAATATACGGGAATTATAGGGACAATACAACTCAGAGCCCTAATTATAATATAATTCTTAAACTAGTAAGAAAAATAAATATAAAATATTTTATTCTCCAGCATTCCCCATAAGCTATACCTTCTATGAATAACTTGGACATTTACAAAATACATTAAAAAAGAAATAAACAAAGCCAATAAATAATGACCAAAAAGGCATGAATAAATCTTCAACATTTTAAATTGAATTATGCCACTTTGTTGAGGGCATTAATGTTCATTGAAATCAAAGGCCATATGCAGTAGAAAGACCATAAGAAGGAAGGGTACCACGGTAAAGTTCCCAAGACATAGAAAGCAACAAAACAGATGAAGGTTTAGGCTGAAACATCAATGTAAAATCATGCAGAAAAGTGTTTTCTAGAAGCTGGGGTAGACAGTGGTAGCAATGCTAAGCTTTTACAGGGGTACAGGTGGCTGAGGGTAGGTTGATAAAGCAGTGCAGGGGGCTGAGGGTAGGTTGAGAAAGCAGTGCAAGAAGCTGGCGCAAGTGGCTGTCGGCCGAAGTATAGGGAAGACACTCTCTAACTCTTCCCTCAAGTTGGAGCATAGATATAACATGCCCAACTTAAAAAGTGAACAAAATTCCAGCTGCAAAACCCTTTATAGGGCAGTAGAACTCAAATTTTATTGAGTATAGAATAATAACCCCTTATTTAAGCGGACAGAAACCATATAACTAAATAATCTTCATTCAGTAGACAGAATACTCAAACAAAATAACCCACAAAAGCCAGACTTTGACAAAACGGTGGACACAAATGAGATGAGAGAGAAAACTAAATAAAGTCATTCTATTTATAGGGCCGATACAACCTTGAAACCCTAATCCTAATATAATTCCTAAACTATTAAAGAAACTAAATATAAATGATGTTATTATCCAACAATTACAAACTCTATAGTATACCTCCAATTCTTTCATGGAGATTCTGATGCATGATCATTACTTTAATAGTGCTACCTGCAATGGTAGAAACCGTCTTGAAGAAAATCCTGGAGCATATAACAGACCAATGCCTCATATGCTGTGATGTGGGTATTCCATGTAGTGCCCGACAAGCTTGCAAGGACCCATCTTCTCTCATTTTCCCTTTTCAGGTGGGTATTCTTCCCAGGTAGCTATGAAAAATTCTCTCTTAATATATATATATATATATTTTGGGTCATGAAACTCTATTTTCTATATTTTATCATTTGATCTGCAAACAACTAAGGTATCCTCATAGTTGTTAATATGTTCTGATAAACCCTTCATTTAAGAACCAAGTTCTCACAGTTTTTATTGTGTTCAGAGAAGCCCGTTATTGTAGCATCATAGATAGGCAGCCCTCAGTTTGATGTGTGATACTTGATCACTGTACTCTTGCTTCTATTCATAGTTTTATCAAAGCAGAAGTGAAATACTTGGTTGACTGACAGGAAGTGGTTAATGCTTGGATATATGGCAGAAAACACTTTTAGTTTTTTCATTCTTTCTTGTGCGAATTGTATGAGATAAGCTCAAGTCCTCAGATATTATTTCATTGAAAGACAAAAAAAAAAAGTCTGTCACATATAAATGATATATTAATCACGGCCCTTATCTTACTCAAAAATTTTCAGCAGGAAGATGATGTTGAAAGGTGTCCCTCATGTGAATCAGTATTTCATAAGCATTGCTTCAGGAAGCTTACAAACTGTAAATGTGGGGCTTACCTTAGGATTGATGAGGCAATGGGGCTCACTAAGAGGCTAAACCATAGGGCAGGGGGTGAGGCTAATGGAGCTTTTGGTCTTTTGAGGAGGGCATCTAGTTCTTCTTTGGGTGCTGGATTTCTATCTGGCTTGTTTACACAGTCAAAGGAAGAGATGCAAACAGAGCTCAAGAACAGCGACAATGTCATCTTAATGGGTTCTTTGCCAAGCACTGTATTGTAATCACCTGTATGATCTGTATCATATATATTCGCGCTTGATTTGGAGAACCAAAATCATTTGTGATACTCATGTGAATATCAGATAAATAATAAGCACTAGCATGCCCAACATTCCCAACTGTTCTTTTTCCCTTTTTTATTTATTTATTTAATCTCCTCCTGTATTGTTGGCTGCGTTATTCTTTGTAATATACAAATAACAGAATAAGGTGCACTCTCTATTCTCAGATAAGTTTCTGTCTCGTGCAAGTGTTATCATAATTTCAACCTTTTTCTTGTATGAATAATGCACACACATGCAAATATATTGGTTTTAGAGGAGAGATGACTTGGAGTTTAGTACACAATTCTTTTTTAAAAGTTAAAAAGATGTTTCCTTTCTGGCTTTGACTCAACCTTTCAACAGGGATGAAAGGAAACAGATAAATCTCTCTATTTTGAACCCCGAAAAAAAACCAGAGATCATTGAGTAATGCTAAATAGCTCAATTTGGTACCAATCCTAAGCCTATCTGTCTAATTTAAATTGGCTTACACTTTTGTTAAGTGAGGTCATAATGTAATTAGTGTGGGATTTCTTAATTGTGACATTTAGATTGGGATTGTGTTCCAATGGGACTAATTGTATAATAGCTTTGGAGATATCCTTTGCGGAAACTACTGATAAATTAAAACAACTGGTTAAATTGAATATAACCATTATTTTTTACTTTTTACCCTTTCTTTAATTTTTTTTAAAAACAACTACTGTAATTATACACCGTTAATTAAGACCTGAACTTCAAATTTTTTACATGCTTAAATAAATTATAGGCACTTAGAACCATAAACTAGTTGATACTTTTTTTCTTTTTGGTGACCTTGATAATCTACCAGGATAAGATAATACAACATGTTAATTACTGTCTTTGTTTTTGCCAAATAACATGGTAGGTATTGAACAGCAAAGTACTATAAACACTAAAATAGTAATTTTTATTTTTAGTACCTATAATCTTCGATTTAATTACTTAAGTAATAACAATTAATAATAGAGTTAATCTAATTATAATTATGTGATTATTTATTTTTTATTTAATGAAAAATCATGTCATATGAGTATAAATATGTTTAAAATATTGAGTTTATAGTGGGTTCTTAAGTGATAAAAACTTAAATATTAAAATTTAAAAAAAATATAACCTCATTTTATATATATATTTATAGATAATTTAATAAATATTCTACCTAACCTTTAAATAAATTCACACGGAATGTGGAATTTATATAATAAGTATCAGGCACCTTTTAAAGTAGCCAAAAAGTGCAAACCTAAGACCTAAAAACGGTGGATAATAAATAACATTCAAAAAGTACATAAAGCATTTTATACAATCAGCGTTCCTTTAAATGAAAATTGATGAGAAATTTGGTGAAGTAATTAGGAGAATTTGTCTAAAGGGACCAAAGAAGTGTGAAAACTTAGGGATATATAGGTATATTTCCAAAAAGGCTCTCTAAGATTTTATGTAACAACCAGTTTGGAAATAACTCATTCCTACAAAACCGGGTTATAAGGAGAGAGTGCTCAAGGGTTATTAGCTCACACACACGTTCATATTTGAGTAATATATATGGAATCGATTGTGCATTCTATCCAACTTTCAGAACCAACATTCGCAGCAACCCATATGGGTTAGGTGATTTCCCAAACCCAATGATAATAGCTCTCTATTGTCTTTCTATCCATGATGAGACCTATAAAGGTGCATGCTCTTATACCAATTGTAACAATCACTTTAAGTATAACTCACCCTTACAAAAATGACTTATAAAGAGAGGGCACCCAAGTGATTATTAGTCCACACATTCATCCATCCCTATGTGAGTAATGTGGGACTCAATTATGTCATTATAATTTGGGTCTAAATTATGATTTAATTCATAATTAATCGAACAAACTTACTTAAATTTTTTTTCACTAAAAGCCCTAATTGTATCTCTCTAGATTTATGTTCTAATCTAGTACTAGTTTGCATTTCTCTTCTATTTTATGAGCTACTTTCTCTCTTTTATTCCTCTTTTCTACTTTGCTTGCATTGTTTTTTGATTCTCAACTTCTTGAATGGAAGAAATCATGAGTCATTTGTTGGAGTTGGATTTGACTCTAGAAATTTAGGATTTGATTGTGCAAGACTAAATTTCCTTATAATTGGCATTGGTCATGTAAGTTATGTTGCACTCCTGTCTATGTGTAAACTTTTCGTGTATAAAACATGACATCAACTTATTTTACTAAGTGCATTTATCTTTCTCTGTATAAAGTTTGTTACTTCAGATCAATAATTCACACACGTATATAGTTAGGTACACTTTATATGCGAGTATTTTTGTAGACATTAAGGGTTTGGTTTTCATAGTGTACATGCTAGGTAAAGTGCACACTCACTCGCTGACTTTTTTACTCATGGATTTTGGCTTGTTTCACTTATGGGTAATTGTGGATTTTACTCTACATTTTTGGAAATGAAAAATTGTAACTTTTTGGCACGTCACCACCACCCTCGCAGTGGACCTCACTACTACTTCTGGCGAAGTGGTTGGTCGAGTGCTATAAATTAGCCAAAACTCTGTCAAAACTTTTATTGATTCGAATTTTATATTCACTAATTATTCTAATACATTCATGTGAGCATAGAATAGTGTAGGTTGCTTTTTTTACGTGGTGGGTGAATACATCTCCGTTTAAGTAGTATTCAAAGGTTGTTTTAATTTATTCTACACATTACTGTTCTACGACATCTGATCGCATCACATTGGGTGGTGTTGGCTATGAAGGATAGTAGGGTTCATATGCTAGACTAAGTCATTATGGAAGTAGAAAATAAGAGCAACAATAGACAGTTTGGAAGGAGATCTCATGTGATAGGTGATAAGTGCTTAAAAAGCACTAAAATGACCATTATTTAATATACTTTAATTGATTAAATAGATTTATATTTGTATGATTTTATTATATTTTTATATAAATTTATATTTTTAGAATCACAGATATTTTTATTGGTTTAGAGGTATTTTCGTTCAAAAATAACATAAAGACTCGAAGAAAAATTCTTGAGGCAATACATCACAAATATGTTGAGAAAAAATGAGAAAAAGTAAAAAAAATGAAAAAATTGGACAAAATAGGTCAAAACGGTAAAAAGTTTCGAAAATGCCGAGTCCCATGTGTGCCAGCACACGCTCGCATTGAGTCTTATGCACACTAACCCCCATTTGTCACTAATATCACCCCCACACGCATGCTAGCTTGTCCAAACGCGTCCAAAATCAATTTTTGAGATATTTTTTCACCTTTTTTGGCCTTTTCCTCATCAATAAAAGGATCCTCTCCTCATAGTAAAAATCATCCCAAAAATTATAAACTTCTTTCTCTTTCTCTCTCTAGAAAGCTTTATTTTTTTAGTTTTTTTAGTTTTAAAGTTCTTCTATTTTTTAGAAGAACTAGTTATGGTTTTATAGATTTCTAGTTTTTTATTCAATAAATAAATATATAAATCTGTTTGGACGTTTTCCAGCAATAGAATTAACATCAAAGTTCTATAAGGATTTTTTGAGTTATAATTTTAAAATGAATTCATTACAATTATTTTTTATTTTTTTATTTTTTTATTCTTATATGTTATGTTTAATTTGTTTGTGATTAAATTTAACATGGATGACTATTTTTAAATATGATATAAAAATAATGTTGTTATGCTTGCAAAATTTTAAATAGGTAAAACATTTCTATAAAATAAAATGATTTTTCATTCAAGATTTTATATTAAGGATGTTAGAGAGAAATATATTATTTTTCATTACAAACTTAAATATAAAAATTAGATTCTAAGGTTTAATCATCCGTTCTAATTTAGAGTAGTACTCTTTTATAGTACAATGGCATGGTAGTTAGAGTGAAGCTCTATTTCAAAAAAATATTATAAGAACTATTATTCGAAAATGTATTGACACCATATTTTCAGTAATAGTTTCAAAACTTGAAATTTAGTACTTAGATAATTAAATTTTTAGGTTTAATTTAAACATCTTGAATAAAGTCTAATTAAATTACTCTTTCTAAAGTTGTGATTAGATGGTTTGCTATTTTCTTATAAATAAAGTTGAAATTTAATACTTAATTACTTAATAAGCCCCGCCTAAGGATATTAATTAATTAATATTAAACAAAAGAATTTAGGTCCCGCTTAAGGACACTTTCATACCAAAAAATGAAAATCAATAAATATCAATTTATATCTTTAATAACTTAAATAATATGAGAAAACATAATTAATTTAATTATTATATCCATAAATACTCCATTGTTATGAATGATAAAAATTTGCATTATTTTTTATTGAATACATATCTATATTTATTTTTTATGTCATTAGATTAGGAAACAAAAATTAAAATATCGTGAAAGGATGTTTAGGATTTAATTTTGTTTTTAAAATTTTAAATAATAAATTAAAAATCACATATATTCGTTCCTTAAATCGACGTTGAGAGTATACTTGTCATTTTCTATACAATGATTCATATACTTACAAGAGTTTTACAAATATAAAATCAAAGTATCTGCAAGATCTGTATTGGTAACCTGATGTTAGTTATATCTCATTCAGTTTTTGGCGCCATTACAAGGGAAGGAATAGCGTTTTTAAATTATTTATCAAAAATTTAAAAACTTTCTATGTTGTAAATAATTGTGATTTTATTTATTTATTTTGTGTAAAAAAAGAAAAAAAGAAAAAAATTATTTTTTTCTTTCTAATTAAAAAAAGTATAAAAAATGATAAATAAAAATTTACTTTTTAATTTTTTTTCTTAATTAAAAAAATAATTTTTTTTTAATTTTTTTAATAAAAAACAAAAAAAATTAATTTTAATGTAAAAATAATTAATTTATTAACTTAATTAACTTAAATTTTCACTTAACTTAATTAACTTATATATTAATAACATGAAAAGTAATATATTAATAACATGAAAAGTAAAGATCTAAGGGAGTTCTATCAAGTAGGCTAGTTCTTGGAAGTTTTTGTACCACTAGTGTTTCCTGAGAATGTTGCTATGTCTAAGAGGATGGTTTTACCTCACCATTCTTTTCTGGGAGCAATCTTGTTTAATATTGATTATGTTATTTACTTTAGAGATTATAATAAAATAAAATAAAAATAAAAAATTTATGAAGCTATCTCCAAAACTTCAAAGTTTTTAATCACAATCTGTGATAAAAGGAGTTAGTTGCTTTGTTAGATCTAGGTATAACTATATTTTGATGCCTTAGTTATTTGACTTGCATATAGAAGTGAGTTATCTAAAACCCACAATCATGTCCCTAGTTTTAAGTAAATAAAATTTTGAAAATCCATAGGGCATGACTTAACAAGTATAAATAAACAAACTTGTCCTACCTGTAGGTTTGATTGACTCAATGATATGGGGACAATGAGTTTACTTAAAATTAAATCTCCCAAGTTATGTCTTGCTAAGACGTTAAACTAAGTGCTGGATAGGAGGATACCCATCATTTTAGGTAGATTTTCTTTTATTTATTTTAGTTTAATTTTATATGAATAATTTTAGAATTGTTAAAACTAAAAATATTTGTTAAGATATTAGAAGTTCATAGCGATATGTCTGTGTGAACTTTAATGATGAACATGATGAATGTACTTGCATTTCTATTAGGAAATAGGTAAATTTTCTTCTTTTTTCTCTTTATCTTTAATTTACAATTGTTATATTGAGGACAATGTAAGTTCCAGGTTGGGAGTGGTGAAAAATTATCATGCTTAATTTCAAAAAATTTAACAATTTTAAAAAATTTTATGTTCATATTTTCATTTTTGTGTTTGATTTTTTGTGTGGTTTAGTAATTTTTAGATGTTTAGGATTAGTTTTTAAAAATTTTCTCACAAAAATTTATCATTTCTTTAAATCAAATTTAAGTAAATAGTTAAGTTTTTTGTACTGTTAGATTAATTTTGGAAAACATATAATAGAGTATATGGTAATTAGTTAGTTTTTGTCATGACTAATATTTCTTGATAAGGTGTGAAAATTATATTAAATCCAAAATCAGTGTTTAAGAATCAAATAGTGGAGACTATCATTGTGAAAAATATTTTAAACCCATTATCCTTTATTTTGAGTGATAAATATTATTTTTATACTCTAAAGATTTTTCTTATTTTTTCAGCATTATTAGATGATTTTTATAGGACTTAGCATTGAATGTCTAGATTTTTACATCTTAATGAAGTGTTATATATTTATTTTTCATTTGCTTAGATTAAATGATTTAAGTAAAAATTGATAGTATATGTCTTTCTTTATTCATGCATGGCTTCTAATAAAAAGAAGATATATTTAGTGTTACCTAAACAAATGCAAACAGAAAAGCCAAATATTAACCACTCACCTTACCATATAAAAAAAATGTACAATCTGTACATGAATCCACTCTCTAAAAAAATAGAGTCTCTTATAAAAAAATAATATAAGAGAAAGAAAAAAATAGAAAGAAAGAGAGGAAATGGATAGTATAATCTATATATTATGACCCAAAAAGCCAAAATATTTTATAAATTCTTACATTTGATTCCTTCATTAGATTAACGTTAAAATAATATTTTAATATTTCCTTCTTTATATAAATGCGAACATATTAGTTCATTTCTATACATCAACTATTTTGCATATAAATTAGTATGAGTGTTTGAATTCATAGGATTCAGTATTTTTGAGAGTATTGACTTGTGAGAAATAGAGTCGAAATGAATTCAGATTCTTGACCATAAGTTTGGGTGAAATTAAATTGATACATTTTTTATGTGAAATATGAAAATGATTTTCAACTAAATATTATAATAAATCATGAATGATTAGGAAGTTGAAATAATCTATGCTTAATATTTTAATTATGAAATTTAAAAGAAATTATAAGCATTAGATATTTTTGTATTTCATTTCTTTATTTTATTTTAGTCATTTTACTTTATTTTAAATTTTAGTTAACTCCTTATTTTATTTGTTTTATTTTGTATTTTTTTTGTTAATGTTTGTGGATATCATTATTGAAAACCCTCACGAGACTTAAACTCGTCTACTAGGACAACCTAAGGGTTTAATGGCTTGTTACATATACTAAATGCAACCGTATCAATCTACAGAAGTGATTTAGATAGTTTAATTTTTAGTTTTTAATGTTTCTCTTGCTAAGTGACTAGCAAGAAGTTGATTGGGGGGTTGTAATGAGTTCTTAAAAAGTACTAAAATTACCATGATTTAATATACTTTAATTGATTAAATAGATTTATATTTGTATGATTTTATCATATTTTTATATAAATTTTTCTTTTTGGAATCACAAGTATTTTTATTATTTTACAAGTATTTTCGTTAAAAAAAATTAAAGACTCAAAGAAAAATACTAGAGGCAATACATCACAAATATGTTGAGTAAAAAATGAGAAAAAGTAAAAATAAATGGAAAAATTGGACAAAATGGGTCAAAACTTTCGAGTCACGCGTGCGCCAGTACACGCCCACACCAAGTCCCATGCACGCATAACCAACATATGCCTAGCACATGCAAGCACATAGCTAGAACATGCCTAACACATATCAAAGCGCAACCAGCACAAGCCTAGCACACACCCGCGCCTGTCCTACGCTCGCCAACGCCTGTCTGTTGCTAATCTCACCTCCCAAATGTGTACCAGCCTGTCCAAATGCATCCAAAATTAAATTTTGAGATATTTTCCCACCTTTTTTTTCCTTTTTCTCATCTTTAAAAGGACCTTATCTCCCATAGTAAAAATTACCCCAAAAATCACATACTTCTCTCTCTCTCTTTAGAAAGCTTCCTTGTTTTAGTTTTAAAGTTCTTCTCTTTTTGAGAAGAACTAGTTATGCTTTTATATATTTTTAGTTTTTGATTCAATAAACAAAAATTTCTTTGTAGGTTTATCAGCAACAGAATTAGCATCAAAGTTCTGTAAAGATTCTTTTGAGGTATAATTTTAAAATAAATTTTTTACAGTTATTTTTTATGCTTTATTATATATGTTATGTTTAATTTGTCTCTGATAAAATTTAACATGGTTGGATGTTGTTTGTAAATATGATATAATAATAACGTTGTTATGCTTGGAAAATATTAAATAGGTAAAATATTTCTATAAAATAAATTTAATTTTTTTTATTAAAGATTTTATAATAAGGATGTTAGAGAGAATAAACAAATATCAATTTATATCTTTGATAACCTAAATAATATGATTAAGCATACTTAACTTAATTATTATACCTATAAATACTCCATTGTTATGAATGATAAAAATTTACATTATTGTTTAATGAATACATAGCTATATTTATTTTTTATGTCATTAGATTAGGAAATGAAAATCAAAATATCGTGACAATATGTTTAGGATTTAATTTTGTTTTTAAAAGTTTGAATAATAAATTAAAAATCACATATATTCATTACGTAGATTGACCTTGGGAGTATACTTATCATTTTTTATAAAATGATTCATACACTTGCGAGAGTTTTACAAATATAAAACCAAAGTATCTACAAGATCGGTATTTCTAACTTGATGCGGATTTTGTCGCATCAATAGGATAATATTGGTTTTATTTCTTTCAAAGTTACAACTATTTTATTCATTAATGAATTGTTTGTTGGTAAGTGATTGCCTTAGGACGTTATCACATAGATTTGGTCTCTATGTGGGTTTACCTACTTATATTATGTGTTATATGCATGCTCTGTTATGGTGCTAGAATGATATAAGTTTGAATTGTGTATGTTAAAACATACTATTATTTAAACTCTAATAGAACATTTTTTACTCATTATTTATTTTTCAATTTACATATAATATCTGTTAATGAATTTTTTTTGCTGATTTTATATTATATTATTACTACTTTTGCTGATTTTTCTGTTTTTAAGATTTTGTTCTTTACGCTACTTGTGGGGACGAGTTTGGTAAGATTTTATATCTCCTTATCCTAGATGTGTACTAGGTCATAGACTCTTTCAATTGGTATAAGAGTGGGTACAACTTATTTGGGCTTAACTGCTCTAGTGTTTACCCTTTCCTCATGGTATATGTGTTTAGTTCTTTGAAATCTTTTGTAATGGATTATATAAGAGGGTTGGTTAGTAGACCACCTAAGTTCAATGTATTATGTTACTTTTACTATAGATCTCAAATGTGTTTCTACTTGAGATCTAATAAAAATGGTGTTTAGTCTTTGATTGAGGATGGTTGGATATGTCCTATATGCACGTGTCTAAGACTAGTATTGTAGAACTTACACATGCCAATGTCTGCAATAAAGAAGAACTTCATGTCAACAATTTAAATTGCCAAGGGTTGTAACTTCTTATCAACTCAATTACCATATAGGATACTGCTATCGTGAGCAAGTTTACGACTATCAAGGAAGCATGGGAATTCCGGGAAGAGATATATGGTGGATGCACCTCTCATACTAGTGTATATTCTTTAGAAAAGATAGAGGTTGTTACTCCTAAATGCTCTATTCTTATGGCTTTCCACTCTGAGAATGCATCATCTAGCTCTTTTTATTGTATTGACATTAGTGAAAATGAACAGTTCTCTCTTTAAGGATCCTACGACCAACTTGTGTATAATAATGTGAAGTTGAAAAAGGTCATGACTAAAATTCATAGTAACATTGCTGAAAAGGATAAGGAGCATTTGAATCTATCTTATCAATTTCTCAACCTCACTTTGGACGGTAATAAAGTTGTGAATAATTTGAAATTAAATTTGGATAGTCATATTAAGTCTCTCTCTATATTCTCTTAGGAGATAATAAAAAGTTCCTTACTCGGATAAGTGAGCTTAAGAAAGCGATTCAGGATAGAGAGTTCAAAGCACGTCTAAGTCTTCTAGTAGTTCAAAAGATATATGCACACTTAAGAAAGAAACTTGCACCTTGGAAGACAATAAGGCTATCATGGAATCCCTATTGGAAGATTGTGATGTTGAACTTACTAGACTTCATGTTCGTATTGAAGTTGACACTAATAAAGTCATTCTCCTTGAATCTAGCTTTCTACAAAAACATGAAATGGTTGAGACCCTTCATCTTCAACAATATGACTTCGAGAGAAAAAATAAAGAAGTTGTTGAAATTGGAAATAAGTGGTCCCTTGGAGATACTTGTTTTAACAAGTTATTAAAACATAAAGATGTTCATCCATCCTCTTCTACTTCGACTACCATACAAAAATATTCTCCTCTCATTGAGATTTCTGATGATGACTCTATCAACGATGTTATGAGTGCTCAAAACATGTCTCTCTTCCTTATTTCTTACAACTCAAGATACTTCACCTCCCTCAACTCTCAAAAGGACTCTTTTATTTATGATGTTGATATGTTGAGTCACATGGAATAACTTCTAAAACTTTCTTTTATTTTGACTAGTAAGGCCATAACCCTAATGAATGATGCAATGTTGATTTTGAATGAGTTTAAATCTTCTCTCGAAACCAATACTTATGATCAAGATCTTAATTGCAATATGGTTCACACTACCTTGAAGGCACAAACTTCTAGTTATTGGTATTTTGACATGATTTTTCTCTAAACATATGGTAGAGGATCTATCAGCGCACCTAGTATTCCTAAGCTCAAGGATGTACTCTAAGTGAAATGACTAAAGGCTAACTCATTAGCATTAGCAAAATTTGTGACAACAAATACACTATTAAGTATTATTAAACTGATTGTATTGTGTATGATGAGTGTTGTCTCTTTTGGAGAACATAAAATGTGCAAGTATACACGGTCACAAGTAATAAAGATTTGTAAGTAAAGTATCATTCCCACGGAGATTTGTTACTATAGTTCGTTGATTACTAAAATTATCTCTCTAGGAAATTTAAGAAAATAGTTTAATAAGAAAATAAAAGAAATCTAGGATTGCAATTTTTCACCAAATTAATCCACTCAAATCATATTATTTTCGTTTGATTTATATTTTTATAGTACATTTAATTTGTCAACCGAAAACTTCTATTTTTATCCATACATCTCTTCCGAGCTCCGTATAGACACACCTCGTTAAATCAATTCACTATATTCCTATGAGAATTAAATTCACCAAGATTCATTACGTTCTAAGTTTTCAAATGGCCACACATACAACTAGGGTATATTCCTATCCTTCATCATACATGTCATTCTATCCATGAGCAATATACACAAAAATGCATCTTCCAAGTTTATTTATGTGCCACGGATTATTTTGATAAAATTCGTAAATAATCAAAAAGAATTAAGCACAAAATAGAATAAACAAATCGAACGTCTTATAAATCTATCAAAAATAATTTAAAATAAAAGCATCATAAATTCAAATCAAGTGCAACCCTAGAAAAATTAAATTACTTCATAAATTTAAAATAAAAATTTAAAATAAAAATTACAACAGTTCAAGGAAAATAAGATGAAGAACACACAAAATTAAAACATCACTTAAAACAAATATTTGGCACACGCGGAACACAATAGAAGCCAAAATGGCTTCTGCGTGTTTCACAGTCCAACCCCCAAAATGAACCCCTAAACCCAACCTCGTAATTTAAGCAATAAATGCCCTATTTATAGCACCAAAAATACATCTAAAAAAATATACATTTCGCTTTAATTACGCAGACACGCGTATGGGAATTGGATATCGAAATTATTATTTAAAGATACGCGTGAGAGACCTCAAAAACAGGGGCGCTGTTTCTGAACTTTTTTAATTCAATCTACGTGACACGTGTCAGCGTATGATTCGCTGAAAGAAATGGTGGGACATATGGCAGAATATTATTCGATATCAAGGACGGGCGCACGATAGATTGTCGCACGGGATTGGGGCGCGAGAAACATGAGGGACATCTGCTGAGACACGTGCGCGATTCTTCACTTTTACGTTCACCCAAATGTGCCACGTGTTATCACCTGATTGTTGGAAGGGAACGTGGGACACGTGGTAGACTTTAATTGGATGGAGGGAAAGACTGCACGTGATTTCGGCGCACAGGATTGAGGCCCGCAAAACGTGGGGGGACAGCGGCTGGACGCGTCAGACGCGTGGGTCCCACTTGGTCCCCACTCGAGCACCGAGTTGCGTAAACACTGAATTCCACGTTCACTCTCTTTTTTCGCGCTTGCAATCCACGCGCCTAATCCTATCTGTTGATTGTCTGATCGAACGGTTGGTGTCTCCCGTAAATAATGGTGCGCGTGGCTTCCTTTTCCTGCAGAGAATATAAATTTCCTTAATTGCATTTTGACCCACAAATTTAATTCAAATTACATTTTAAACTTCCTTTAATTACAATTCAGCCCCTTTTCGAATTTAAATTAAATTCTAAAACTTTTATTAATTAAAATTAAGCCCAATATTAATTTAAATTATATTTTTGACTTTTATAAATTGCAATTAAGCACTCTTGTATTTGAAATTAGATTTTTGGACATAAATTTCCAATTAAGTACGTTTTCGATTCGATTCCTTAACTAAAAATAACCAAAAATGTCAAGAACTTAGCAATTATAATTAATAAAATAGGTGAAAATAACTATATAAAATACAGTTATCAATGAGTTGGGTAGAAATTTGTCCAAAGGTGTCAGATCAGAGGATAATTGCTACTATGTAGGAACCCTTTCTGAAGTTGTGTGTAACAAGCTGAGTTTAAGCACCAAAGAATTATGGCATCAACGATTAGAATAAGTTAACTATAAATTACTGAAGAAATCTTAAATATTAAAGTCATTCTCGTTCTCCCATCTATTAACACATTTGTAGTCCTTGTCAGATATGCAAACAAAGCAAAAGTCAACACAAGAAGAAGAAACACTTAATGAAGAATCCCATACGTAGGAACAATTACACGTAAGTCAATTGTTTTTCTGACTCAAATAGGTAACCAGAACCTAGATGAGGGGTAGAGACCCCACCCATAGAATCTTTTTGCCAGCTTTAATTATATCAATTTGACAATGCCAACCTTACAAACGTGAGCTAAGTAACTTAGATAGTGAAAGTATAAAACAACATGCTAATTCAACACACAACAAATACGAAAACAACAATCTAGATTAAACATTGACATACCTCATAGGCTCTTGTCTAGACTAACAAACATACATATGCATGGCACACAATTAATAGCATATGAGACAAGAATGCATACTAGAAAATAGAGGATTTCTAATCACTTCAAGACTTCATATAGTTCCTTAGATTGTATCTTTGAAATTGAAGTTGGAGTTGTTTGGATTGGTTTTTGATCTTTAGGTTGTTTGTTTTTAATTTTTAAATCTTTGCTTTGTTGTTTGGTTTTTATGAGTAGTGCTATTTTTCCTACTTAATGAAATTCTTATTTTTCTGTCCAGCTTGTAACAAGTTATTGCATATGGTTAAGTCAAAGTTGATGAATGTTGATACGGTAAAAATAGTGAAAAATTGGCAAATAGAAGAAGGTCGAAATATAGTTTAATTTGGATGATATTGTAATGATTATGAGTATTTGTTATTTTTGTGGATAAAATATTTGTATGTAAATTTATTTTTAAGTTCGCTATCAAGTCTATCAAGTAAAGTTGAAGAAACGTAAAAACTTTAGATAATCGTACTTTAAGTATATCTTTTATAACTATGACACTTAGGATTGTATTCATGCATTTAATAACATATGTTCATAAATTTTGAATTATTTTTACTGCTAAAATATTTATTTAAAGTTGAATCAATTTATGAAATTATTAATTAAATATTTCTTAAATATGTTTCAATATTTTTTGAGATGTGTCCTGAAAATAACATTTTTATATTAATAGGATTTGAATAATTAAACCTGAAAATAATTTCATCTTAATGTTATTAAGTTATCATTACATATATAAATTATTTTTATATATGGGTTAACTGGTGGTTGAGAGTGGAAATATAGTTAATATATATGTATATGCGGATATGAGATTTAGAGATTAGGATGAAGGCAGCTTTTAAGCTATATATATTGGAGTACGAAAGAGTTAAAATCAACGGTAAAGTAATAAAAGAGAGTAATTGAAGTATAAATGATTAAATAAGTTACTTAATATCAAATTGATATTTTAGGGTGATATATTTATTAGTAAATTTATTTAGTAGTTTTATCTTTATATAGCTTCTTTTTTATTAAAATTTTATATGTTTAGATTAAATAATTTTATTTGATTCGATTATTAAATTTTAAAGAAGTTATTTTTATTGACCATGTGTTTAATCTTTTTGATCTAGAATTTTCTAGCTGATTCAATTTAAGTGACATGTGTTTTGAATGATCTAATTAGTATTGTTCATTATTAAATTCGTTTTAGAACACACACAAACACTTGTGTTTTTGTGATAAATCTTTTACAGTTGATTCGTGAATGTATCTGATTGGCGGGAAGCTTATTGAAATATTATTATGGAAACCGCTCATGCTAATATTAAAAACTGTGAAAACATAGCAGAGACTCATAAGTAAAATACATTGAGACAGTATCCTAGGGAGGGTAGCATAAGACTAAGTTTGTACTTGAACATTTAGTTTTCATAGTAGAAAGTTAGGTGTGTCAGTGGACCGATGGTTTTCCTCTTATGTCATGGTTGTGGCCTAGGTTTTTTCCACTGTTCTATGGCCCACATAGTGTTTAAAGCTAAATCAAATACCACATGGTATTTTGACAATGGATGCTCTAGACACATGACTAGAAACCATTTTTTTATATTGTAACAGATCGAAATGGTGAATGTATGATTAATAGAATTAGATTAAGTAAAACTGAGATTGTGCTAGTCTACCTATTCTCTCAAAAATTGAAATACTTGTATGTTGATCATGTTAATTGGGTAAACAAACTACGATCGCTCATATAAATATCAAGAGTATCAATACAAACAAAGTATTGGAATTGATACATATTGACTTCATGGGTCCTATGAGAATATAAAGTATTGGAGGTAAGAAATATATCATAGTTGCCGTAGATGACTTTTCTTGCTACATTTGGGTAGAATTTCTTAAAGATAAGTCAGATACTTTTGAGTTCTTCATCTCATATTGTACAAGATTGCATGTTGAAGTAGGTGATAATATAGTAATCATGAAGAGATTGATAACAGACCATTGAAAAGAGTTTTAAAATACCAAGTATGCTGACTTCTGCAAAGAACATGGATATTTCATGAATTCTCTGCTCCCATCACACCTAAACAAAATGGAGTAATTTAAAGGAAAAACAAGATACTTCAGAAAATGGCAAGAGTAATGCTACATGCCAAAGAAATCTCTAAAAGGTTTTAGGATGAAGCTATAAACATCATATGACACATTATAAATTGTGTATATCTTCTCCCAAAACAAACCAAACTCCTCATGAGATATGGAGGGGTAAAAACCCCAATCTAAAATTCATGCATGTTTTCAGAAGTAAATGCTACATACTTAGGGATAGAGAATAGTTGGATAAGTTTGATTCAAGAAGTGATGAAGGTATATTTCTTGGTTATTCCCTAAACAGTAGAACTTACAGAGTCTTCAACTGTAGAACTAATGTTGCTATGGAATTCATAAATGTCATTATAGATGATATAGGTAATCAGATTAAAAGTGAAGAAGTTGATAATGAAGTAAATTTTACAGCACCTCAATTAACAATGACAAATGACACAATTGGAACAACAGAAAAGGAGCTTGAGGAAAGAGAAGAAAATAAGGAAGAAGCATTAACCTCATCAATGATAAATCCAACCCGCACTTCAAACAATTATCCTATTAAAAATATAAGTGAAGATCCTAATGCAAGCATGGTAACAAGAAGAAGACAAATACGTGGGGTAACCTATTTATGCTATATATCTCATATTGAACCAAAAAATGTGAATGAAGCCCTTAGGGATGAATTTTGGATAAATGCCATGTAGGATGAGTTAGCTTAATTTGAAAGAAATCATGTGTGGTTATTAGTACCTAAGCCTAAAAACAAAAATGTTATTGGAACTAAATAGGTGTTCAAAAATAAATCTGATGAGCATGATATTGTTGTTAGAAATAAGGTTAGGTTGGTAGCTCAAGGCTACATGTAAGTAGAAAGAGTTGACTTTGATAAAATATCTGCACCTATAGCTAGGTTAGAGTCAATTAGGATTTTACTTGCCATTTGTATCACATGAAATTCAAATTATATCAAATGGATGTTAAGTCTGCCTTTTTAAATGAATTTCTAAATGAGGAGGTATACGTGAAACAACCAAAAGGATTTGTTGATCCAAAATTTCCAAATTATATTTACAAACTCAACAAAGATCTTTATGGTTTGAAACAAGCTCCTTGAGCGTAGTATGATAGACTTACCAATTATCTCTTAAATAAAGGATTTATTCAAGGGGGCTTTGATAAGTCTCTATTCATTAAAAGGAGTAATGATGAGATCTTCATTGCTCAAATTTATATGGATGACATAGTTTTTAGATCTATATCTAGTAACTAGTGAATGATTTTGTGCATGTTATGACAAATGAATTTGAAATGTCCATGGTAGGTGAAATGACTTTCTTTCTTGGTTTTAAAAACAAACAATCTCATGATAATATATTTATTTCTCAAACCAAGTAGGCCTGTATCCTTTTTAAAAGGTTTGGTCTTGAAACTAGTAGGTCATTAAGGACTTCATTAGGTACCAGCACAAAAATTACAAATGACACTCAAGGTAAAAGTGTTTATCAAACCCTTTATAGGAGCATGATATGCAATTTACTTTACCTCGCTACAAGTAGGCCTGACATATGTTATAACGTTGGTGTGTGAGCCCATTATCAAGCTAATCCTAAGTAATCACACTTAAAAAATGCAAAGAAAAGCATCAGGAATAATTTAGGAACAAGTAATTATGGTTTATATTTTACTACTGACATTACATGAGAAGTAAGTGGCTATACAGATGCTGACTGGGTAGGCAACCAGGATGATAGGAAAAACACATCAATTGGTTGCTTCTATTTTGGGAACAACTTAGTATCCTGGGACAGTAAAAAATAAAATTATATCTTACTCTCTACAGCTAAAGCAGAATACATTGCTACAAGAAGCTCTTGCACACAAATGCTTTGGATGAAAAACATGCTCAAAGACTACAATCAACTACAAGGTATGATGCCCTTATATTGTGATAACTCTAGTGCTATATGTATTTCTAAGAACCCAATTCAACATTCTAGAACTAAGCACATTAACATTAGGCATCATTTTATTTGAAAATTAGTTGAAGAGAAAGGAATAACACTTGAGTTTGTACCTACTAAGAGATAACTAGCTAATATATTCACCAAAGCTATATACATTCAAAGATTTGAGTATCTTAGGAGTGCCTTGGGAATCTTTCCCTCAAATTCAATTCCAAATTTTATTTCAAAAAAAGGGGGAGAAAGAAGTAGAATCCTTATCTGGCCAACACGGTATTATATATATATAACCTTATTTTTAGTGACTCAACTCATTTTGATATTTATTAAATAAACTATTCTACATTTTTGGCTTATGTACACACATATTCTTATACATGTAATGATCAATGTTGACAAGAACTTATTCACACACTCACAAACACACATATATGCTATGTTTGAAGTTTATGAATTCTCTTGAAAGACACTAGGACTTCAACTAATCTTGATTGTAAAATTGTGTTAAGTTATATTTCTTGCTTTCAAAAATTTTACCGTATGGAGGCACCTAATATTAAGAGGGCTACCTACTGTGATGTATGAACCTACCATAATGAGCGGAGAGAGCTACCTCACAACTAGTGTGAAAGTCATCATGTTAGGTTTATGGCTCATGCAAAAAAAAGAAGGAAAGATTATGCAAAAAGCGACTGCTTATATAAGTTATAGTTGGAATGCACAAAAAGAAAGGGCCAATAGAGATTAAAGGAAAAAAAATCATTTGCCTCATTTATAAAATAAAGATAAAAAATTTAAGTCCTCATTTGGTAGATATATTTTATTTTGTAAGATTGAAGACTTGATTATAATTTTACATGATATGTGATATATTTTTGAGTCTTTCTTAATTGATCATAAATGAATTAATTGAAATATTTGTGAAGTTTAAACATATATACTATTTTTAAATAAATGTCCATAAGTCATTATATGTGCAAAGTATACTTGTATGCCTCTTCTACTCTACTTGCTAATTTTTATAATAGATAATTAAAATTTGAGTTAAAAATGACGAGTTCTCAATTGGTTGTATGCTCGTTTGTGATTCAACGAGTTTAATACCTTATATGGTTATTTATTAAAATTTCCAAAAAAAATCCTATTTTTATTCATTTACATCTTCTTTTTTATTACTTTTTAATTTGTTTTTAAGTTAGAGAGTCATAGAACTTAAGGAGAGTTTTAACCACATTGCACTTCTGCATTAATTTATTTTTACATTGCTCTGTTATCTTTAGGAGAAGTTTAATTCCATTGCTTTATTCTTCTCGTGTGTCAAAAAGGGAGACAATGTGTTTGACTTTCATTTTTTCTCTTGTTATGCATATAGGGGTGGAACATATTGAGTTAGGCTTATGTTAAGCTTGATTGGTATGAATGCATGCACTATATGATTATTCTTTACACTCCGTTTATTTCTATGTAAACTGAACTAATGTACAGTAAGGCTTTCAAGCCAAAGGTTTTGTTTGCTTTGTCTATGTGATTTCAGTTACTTATAAGCTTGTCAAGTTACAATGAAGATGAATTCACTTAATTATAGCATAGTTCTACTATAAAATCTACGATATCATTGTATTTTTATCTTATTCCTATAAGTGCCATGTAGTGAGTGTGAGATTTTGTCACACGAAAATACCAAAGGGAGAGTTTGTAAGGAGTATTGGCTATTTTTTGGATAAAATATTTTCATGTAAACTTGTTTTTAAATTCGTTATTAAGTGTATCAAGCAAAATTGAAGAAACATCAGAATTTCAGATAATTGCACTTCATATATATCTTTTATAACTATGACATTTAGGATTGTATTTATGCATTTAATAAAATATATTTATAAATTTAGAATTATTTTTACTACTAAAATAATTATTTAAACTTAAATCAATTTATAAAATTATTAATTAACTATTTCTTAAATATGTTTCAATGTTATTAAGATATATCATAAAAATAATTTTTTTTATATTATTAAGATTTTTAATGGAATTGGAATAATTAAACTCAAAAATAATTTAATATTAGGTTAGTATTATCACCTATGTGTAAATATGCACACGTTATAAGGGTTAATTGGTAGCTGCCGAGTGTGTAGTTGATTTTGCCGAATCTGCCGCAAAATGCAGAAATAAAAATAAAATAAAATTATTATCAGAGAAACGGTGTTGAATGATATATATATATATATACGCATAATTGAGAGTGGGAATATAGTTAATATATATGGATATGAGATTTGTGTCAATAAGGTAGCTTTTAGTAATATATATATATATATATATATAAACAAATAAACGATGATGTGTATATAAATAAATGTTAAAAAAATCTAATTCTATTCTTCACTTATATTTTTTTAAGGCTAAATTATAAAAATATTATTAAATTATTATATTTTTTTAATTATCGAATTATTTTTAATTTCGTTTATACTATTTATATTTATTTTATTTATATTATTTTGTTCATTTTTATATAATGGTGTCATAATCAATGATAGATTTAAAACATTCAAATAGTTATAAGATAGATTTGAAAGAGTTAGCTAAATGATATATTAAATATATTAGTTAATTATGTAAATTATTTTAAATCATAAATATATCACTTAATTATTTGAGATTTTTTTAAATTTATTACCTGATGTTTGATACTGTTAAATAAAAACTAATGGAATAATATGGATCGAATAAATATAATAATTGAGTCATATAAATGAGATGAAAAATAGTTCGATAATATAAACGAAATAAATGTATTAATTCAATGCTATTGAATTTATTCTTTTTATATCAAATCATGTCTTATAATTAACTGTAACAAAATTTAAGTAACGTGTTCATAAAAATGAGTAAAATTAAGGGTGTCTGGATCCAATTTAGTTGTAATTATGGCGTATGGAAGTGCCCAAGAATAGAAAAGTATACAGCTACCTTTCCAAAGCTACAGTAAACGAGAATTCTTTCATAATTTGTGCACTCTTTGGTGGGAGATTTGTATAAAGTAAAAATAAAAAAATATGAGCGACAATAGAGTAAGGTTGATGATATATAAAGAGTACGCACCCGAAGTTTATCTTTTCTTTACGAATGCTATTAATATTTGTAAAATTGTATTTAATATAACATTAAGTTTTATATTATTAAAAATAACTCTAGTTAATGGCGATATTAAATTTTTTATCTGCATATTTCTTCAATTTTTTTCTAGACTACTAAATTATCTTTCAAAATTATAAAGTAAAAATATTTATTATGTTTATTATAATTAAAAAGTAAAAATTTACAATAAGTAAATAAATACATAAAAAGTTAATAATCTATTCGATTTTAAAATAATCATAAAAATAATCATAAAAATAATCTTTGTATTATTGATTTTATTCTTAAATCAAACCATTCATGAACTCTCTCAATTTTTTAAAAATATTTATTGTTTTGATATATTTTATAAAAAAATTCGATGATATTTATTAATTAAAAAATTAATTAATTAAATAACTAGATTAAGAAGAAAGTTTTAAATTTTGTTGACAATGACATAAAAAATTAATAATTTAATTTTTAATTTATTTAACATAATTAACAAATTACTGTTATTTGTATAATTAAAAAATAACTTGTCATTCAACAAATATACTGTAAATTTATAATAATTGGATAAATTATTATAAATGAGATAGTTATAATTTATCTAAATAAATTAATCCATAAATAATAATTACTTATAATTTATTTTCAATGTTTTTAAATTTTTATAAATTAATTTAATTATTAATTTTAACATTAAATTTCTACTTTTTATTACTGATTAAATAAGACCCAATAATAATAAATGAATCTAATGAAAGAAGTTAAGCATAGAAAGAATTTAAATGATAAATTCTATTTAAATATAATATAATTATAACATTTTTAAAGTAAAATAAAAATTTAAATAATAAAATATATAAAGAAAGTGGATGCTATTTTTTAATTAAGTCTTATAGAATATTATTTTTTATTTTTTTTTCATAACACCAATTTTACTACTTATGATACTTTCGAATGAGTAATAAAAAAGTTTATTTATGGCATGTATTTCAATTTTATTATTATTATTATTATTATTATTATTATTATTATTATTATTATTATTATATATATATATTAACAATTTTAAATACCCTTATTTTTAATTATAAAACAATTATGTACATTCAAATATTATATATTATTTTATGATTTGTTTAATAATTATTTTATATTTTTAATTGAACACACATAATTTTTTTATATTTATCGCATATGTTTAACGAGAACTTTCATTACTAAATTATTTTCATTTTTCTTAACAAGTGTTAGTCAAATTCATCCCTAGTGTCACTATTATAATTATTAATAAAAGTTTATAAATCATGTAATTAATTAACCTAAAGGAGATAATAAGTTATTTTTAATTTTTATCAATTTATAATTTAATAACCTAAACAAATCAATTAAGCATGCAATAGCGTAAAAGAATAAAGTAAGGAAATAAAAGAATAATACACGATATTTTTAGGTAGAAACAACCTAGGTCGTAACTATAATCTAAGAAGAAAACGATCGATCCACCGGACCATCTAACTTTCCATTATCAAAAAAACAAATATTCAAGTACAAACTCAGTCTTATGCTATCATCTCTAAGATATTGTCCCAATGTACCTTACTTACGAGCCCCTGCTATGTTTTCACAGTTTCCAATATTAGCATGAGCGGTTTCCATATCAACATTCCAATAAGCTTCCCACTAATTAGATACGTTATTGAATTAACTGCAAAATGATTAGCACAAAAACACAAGTGTCCATATGTGTTCTACAATGAATTTAATAATGAATAATCCTAACTAAATGTTTAAAAATATATATCACTTAAATCAAATCAACTAGCAAATCCTAAAGCGAAAAAATCAAGCAAAAGTTCAATAAAAATAGTTTTCCTAAAGATTAATAATCAAATCAAATAATTATGATATGATAAACACAATTATTTGATCTAATAATTTAAGAAAAAAAATAAAAAAAAATATATAAGAACATATGATCAAAATATCATAAACTAATTGGGTTTATTAATCAATAACATTACCACCAATATTTGATAAATTAACTAAATAAAGAAGCTTAAAGAATTATGATCTTATATTTGCAAAACAAGAGAGATAAATTAAAAAGAAGAGAATAATGTTCTTGTGTGGTTGATTAAAAAAATGAGCAATGCATTTTATTTATAGCAAAAATTAAAACCCTTAATCCTATGTAATTGATAAATATTTTTTCTATTACAAATAGGATTAGTAATACTCACTAATTAAGAAGACTCCTATATAATTGATAAATATCTTATCTATTTCAAATAGGATTAGTAATACTCACTAATTAAGAAGACTCATACTTAAAAGAAGAGTTCTTTTAAAGTAGACTCATTAATCATGAAGAGTCCTATTTAAAAAAGAGTTATTTTAAAGTATATTTTATGTTATCTTTTAGGCTAAGATTTAAGCTATATCTTATTTAATATTTTAGCATATATATTATTCTATATTTTAGCATTACAAATAATTTTAAATTTATGAATGTGTTGTTAAATAGATGAGTATAATCTTATGTGTTAGTTATAACAAATATACCTAAAGTACTACTATATGAAATTCTAATGTTTCTTCGACTTTGCTTGATAGAATTGATAGCGAGCTTAAAAAATATTTATATAAATATTTTGTCCATGAAAATAACCAATATTTATAATCCTTACGATTAATAAAATATTTATTACGATGGTTATTTTACTCCGAAAAAATAATTCCAATCTCATTTGATTATTTACAATTATATTGGTTATTACTTCTGAATATACCAATTACCAATGAATGTTGAAATTAATTATTTTTGCACAAGCTAAATGGTAACATATGGCTTATTAAAATCAAGTAATTAGTAACAGTTTAATAACATTCAAATTCTTATTATAGGTATACAGATCTTACGAATAATATAATATATTGTGTATATATATGAGTCTTATAGAGAGTTGTGTTACTTATAACCTAGAACCAATATAAAATACTATTTAAATAATAACAAATTATAAAAGCATACAAAATAAATGATAACTACTTATTCAAATAAAAACTTATTAGCTACGACATATATGAGAAAACAACCTATTAATCTTTATTCTCCTAAATGTTTTAAGTATGTGAATCATTAGAACTTTTTCCAAAATAATACCAACCAATTACACGATCAACTTAATCTAACTTAGCATGTATTCATCTCTCAAGTAAACTACACACTATATAGTAATTAATCTAATCACACTCTCATACCAATTATATTGCTTATTATTCATTAAGATCACCAATTATAGATCACACACATAAAAATTATTTAATTGCTTCTATAGGTTAATTATTATCCAACCAATTAATAGTATAAAAATCAGATCAAATAATATAATTGAATTAAAATCACAATTTGGATAAAATATTAAACTATCACATGTAGAAAATTGAATTCATAAGATCCATAGATTAATAACTTGGTTAGAAATAATTAAGTTCTTAAAGCATAGATTTTCATAAAGAAATACATAGAAATTGATAAGAAAAAAGAGGGGAAGAATATGAGATACATTCAATCTCTTGATTTATAACACTAATGTCCTCACAAATTCTTTATATTTTTTTGGCTTTTTTAACCTTCTCTCAAAAAAATTCTCTTTTTTCTCTCTTCTTAATAGCTAGTAGGTATTGTGATTCTTAATTGTGTATTATATATATGCCCTATTAGGGTTAATTTAAAGAAAAAACAACCTAATATGTGCAATTAGATCAAACCCCTCAAATATTCAAAGGTTGAGATTAAAAATAGGATATAAGGATCATCAGCTAGATTTTGTCTGATTTCTACGTGCTATACGACCAGACTTCTTGCACGTCATGGCTAAGAATCCATTGATTTATTAGCCATAGATCATGCATTAGGGTACAAAATAATGCTCATCGGAGCACTAAAAAATGTGTGTCGGGGTATACTCCCCGCTGCATTTTTTCTCTATATGCGTCGTGCCACCATTTCATTCCCCGTCGCAGCATAAGTTGTATTTCCTTGTTTTTGACTCATTTTTGCTCCATTTTCCATTGTTATACCTACATTGATGTGGTTAAACATAAATTAATCTTTTTCTTGATATTTAGCATAAAACAAGACAAATATTAGGTTTAAAATTGGCTAAATAACTCTACTTTTATAGAGTTATTACACCTCAAAACTTAACTCTTTACTTGTCCTCAAGAAAAGCCAAGTCTAACTATCCAAAATGATATGGACAGCATAATCATTAATTTATATCTATTAATACATGCATGTTTATCAAAAATTAACCCCCTCAAAAGTTGTATAATTCTATGATATAAAGGCTCACATGTTCATCAATCCACATTCTATTAAAACAAGGGTATGCAAGGTTTTTGACGATTTGATTCATGTGTGTGTTGCACATGATGTCACCCAGTGCATTCATGAGATCCACTTGTATGAGAATGCTAATAAACTAAGTCTTAGAACAAGTTTCATAAGTGTATTCACACCCCTCTCCACTAATGTAAATATGTACATAGCTAAAGATCAATGCTTGTAATGAAAGGCTTAGGCAAGGGTAGATAAATGGAGACATTTAGGCATTTTTTCGTACTTTAGCTTTATTTTTATTCATCGTGTAATGTTTAACTACAATTGAGCTTTCACTTGATGTTCTAGTGCACCATATCTTACCATTATTTTAATTCTTTTATTCCACATCTTTTTTGTAACTTCACAACACCCCTAAACTTATCTTTAATTTTATTCTTTTTCCTTTTGTTTATAGGGATAATTGTGTAATTTTTTTTTAAATAGAGATAGGGTGCATTACATTTAACTTCACTCTATAGCATAACACATGATTGGAGTTTTTTCATTCAAGCTAAAGTGTAAGGGTAAAGGTAATGCTTATTGGTTAGGCTTAACATGTGACATCAAGATATGAATGGCTCTTAGTTAAGTTCAAATGGGTAACTAAGGATATACACAATGGTTAGCTTAAAAGACTCAATCGAATAAATTAAGTCCTAAATCATTTCTCAAGCTAAATTCTATTTAGGATTTCACCTCAAAATATGATCAAATAGATTATAAAACATGGTAAATCTCATCTACTAGCATAACTCACATAAATTTCTCCTAATATGAACACCAAAATTAATCATGAACATATGCATCAAATTTGAATCAATCCAATAAAAATTATTAAGCATATCATATAATTAATATAAGTATCTTAATGAGTATGTTACATTCCTTAATCTAGTTATGACAACCAATTCTATCATTGGGTTCATATGTTTCATATCTAGCATACATGTATTTAGTTTCCATATATTCATCAATTTCTACCCAAATTATGATTAAAAATATCCTATAAAAAATTTAAATAGAGACTAAATATTAAAGTAGATAATTAAGTTTCCTCCCTCACACTTGAGTTGTACATTGTCCCTAATGTGCATATATGAATATGAAAAATTGAAAGGAAATGAAACTGTGCAATTTTGTTGTGAAATTTCCCTCCATATTTATTCACCTACAAAATAGAAAAAAAAATTAAAATAACATTAGGTTACCTCTCAATAAGTGACACATTTAATGTCCTTGGTTAGATGATTATATCAACTCCTAAGGTGCATCCACCAAGATTATCATTAGTCTCTATGATAATGCTTCACCCTCTGTCCATTAACCATGAATCGTTCTTTGTTTTTGTTCCCTAATTCAATGACTCCTTGGTTGGTTACCTTGGTGATGGTGAATGAACCTAACCATTTACTCTTGAGTTTTCCTTGAAATAATTTGAGTCTTGAGTTGTACAGTAATACTTTCCATCCTGGTGAAAACATATTGTGTATAATTTTCTTATCATTATCATACCATGTTTTTTTATCCTTGCACAATTTGGAATTATCATAAGTACTTAATTGTAGCTCATCTAGTTCCTTTATTTGTAACATCTTTTTCACCTCTCTATTGGACACTTTTGCTTACCCATATGATTGGGAATGATAGGACAAAGGTTTGAGTTCTAACTTTGGTAGCTCCTTAATTTATGGTTTGAGTTTTAAATATATCTCATGACACTTTACAACAACATTAGATAGACACATGAGAGGTATAGCCTCCAAAAGTTTCACATAGTCAACAAATTCAACTTCTATCAAAGATTCCACAATATTAAGTGCATGCATTCAATAGGTTTGTAAGTTATCAATATTATTCGTAAAATCTATCCTAAAACAATAATATCATTATTTATATCAGGAAATTCAAATGCTTTAAAAACCTTAAATGTTACCTATTCATCTTGCACTCTTATTGTGAGCTCACATTTTTTGAACATCAATGAGTGCTCTTCTAGAATTCTAAGAATAGGCGACCAAGTATTATAGGAATGTCATAGTTCTCTTCTATGTATAGTATAATGAAATTTGTCAAAAAGATGAACTTGTCTACTTTTACCAACATATCTTCTACCATTCTCTTGGTTCACTTAGTTGACCTATCTACCATTTATAATGTTGTTCATGTACTTTTCCAATCCCAATATTTTGAAAATGTTAATGGCATGAGGTCAATACTGAAACCCGAGTCATAGAATGCCTTGCCAAAATATATGTTCCAAATAGTGCAAGTTATGTCAAATCTACCCAGATCTTTTACTTTTGTGATAACTTTTGTCAAGGATGGAACTACAACCTTCTGTCAAGGTTATTGTCTTATGATCTATATGCCTTATTTCTTTCACAGTATGTCCTTCAGGATTTTGGCATATGAAGGAATATTTTCAAGTGCAACTACAAATGATATGTTTATTTGCAACTCCTTGAAGATATCCAGAAATTTTGAAAATCAATTGTCCAAATTTTTGTTTTTGTAGCCTTTAAAGGAAAGGAATAGTGGATTTGTAGATGTTACTCTTCTTTAACTAAATCACTTCCTATTTTCCCTCTAAAATAATGGGTTTGTAGATGGCATTGTAATGCTCCTTTACTTCTATTTCACTTGGAAGATTACCTCGAGGCCTTTGACTAATAGCTTGGGCCAATTCCTCGATTTGGATCTCTAAATTCTATATAGAAGCCCCATGAGCAATCTCTGGGAGATCCACATTTGTATTTATTAAATGGATGAAATGTTTCATCATTTCCATTAAAGCACTTGTGCTATCCTCATTGGGTAATTTATTCTATTGGACTTATGGTTGTTGTGGTTGTTGAAAATCGGGTCGTAAGAAGGATTGATGGTTGATTGGATTACCACCTTGATTATTGTTATTATTCCAAGAGAAATTTGTGTGGTTTCTCCATCCTTAGTTGTATATGTTTGAATATGGCTTTCCTTGGCAGCTTTGATTGTTGACATAATTTATTGCTTCAGGAAGGTTCACATATACCTCAGTAGAATGAGATCCCTTGCAATAATCACACACCATGAGTGGACTTGTCACTATATTTACCCCTACACTATTGCTAACCAACTTCTTAGTTAAACCTAACAACAAGACATTTATTTGAGTTTGCAATGTTGCTATGGTGTCTATATCTATTGTTCTAGCTACTCTCCTTGGGTTGAGCCTCTCTACAAGCCATGGGCATTTGTTGGATGCTATCTTATCAAGTATGCAAAGGTTTCCTCTTCAGTTTTACTCATAAAATCTCCCTCAATTGGAGCATCAATTATGGTTCTTGGTTGTCCCACTAATTCATTATATAATGTTTGCACTTGTAGCCAAGTAAGAAGACCATGGTGTAAGCATCTTCTTTGCAGCTTCTTGAAGCATTTCCAAGCTTCATAAAATGATTCTCCATCAAAATATTGAAAAGATGTGATGCATTTCTGAGCTTAGTTGTCATTGAAGGTGGGAAGTACTTTAATTAGAATTTTTGAGTCAATTAATCCCATATAGAGATTGACCCAAGACTTTAACCAAGCCTTTTATTTTCTTTTGAGTGAGAAAGGAAACAAGCAAAGGTGAATTGCGTTATTCAAGACACTATTCATATTGAAGGTGTAATAAATTTTCAAGAATGAAGCCAAGTGAAGATTTGGGTCATCGTTGACTAACATTCCAAATTGGTTTACCTGTACCATCTGAATGATATATGGCTTGAGCTCGAAATTATTATCATTGATGCCACTATTGATAGATGATTGGACTTTATATACTTATGAGACTGTAAAATCCCTTAAAGGTTTAGGAACTACTATAAGCCATTGATCCCTTTATTCTACCATAACCTCTTATTGATGTTGTGCTAACCATTTCCTTCTTAAACAAGGCAAAGTTCTCTCTATTTTCAGATCAAAAGATACAAGATTTTCACCTATCAACTTGGGCATACATCAAAAATACTAAATAAAAATTAAAAGGTCCAAACTAATATGGTAGTAACCATTATTGATATTTGTTACAAGTAATTAACTCCCCGATAATGGTGCCAAAAAATTGACATGCTTACCATACCTATATCGAGTAATATAATGTACTTAAGTATGAATATTGATCACATAGGGAGTTATATAAATTATAACCAAGTACCAATATAATTATTTTTAATACTATTTGGATAATAGCAAATTATAAAAACATTAAAAAATATTGACAACTAATTACTTAAATCAAAACTTAACAACTATGTAAATATATGAGAAAATAACCTAGGAATCTTTAATCTCTCATTTCCTAAGCATGTGAATTACTGAAAAAATTTCCAAAATAATTACCAGCCAAATACATGATCAATTAAATCTAACTTAGCATTTATTCATCTCTCAAGTATACAAATCATATAACAATTAATCTAATCACCCTCTCATGCCAATTAGATTTCATATTACTCATTAAGATCAACAATTATAGATCATATACATAAGAATCATATATCTCTGCCTAGAAACTAAGCATGTTATTCAATCAAGACAAGTAATTAAATAATTCTCTAAAATCTATTTAATTGCCTATATAGATCAATTATTGGTCAAATAATTAATAGCATAAAAATTAGATTAAATCAACTAGATATATTAAGTTTATAAAACTTATATTTTTCATAAAAAATGACATAAAATGATAAATAAAGGAGAATATGAGATACACTAAATCTATTGATTTGTATCACTAATCTTTTCTTAAATTCTTCACAAAATTGTGTCTTCTTAATCTTCTCTTGAACTTTTTTTTCTTTTTTTCTCTCTTCTTGGAAATTGGTAGGTTTTGTGATACTTAATTATGTATTTAATTTGTCCCCCCATTAGGATTAATTTAAAGGAAAATGACTAAATATGAGCCATTAAATCAAACCCCTAAAATATCTAAGGACTGAGATTGAAAATAGGATATAAAGATCATCAGTCAAATTCTGTCTGATTTCTACACGTGTCGTGGCCATATTTCTTACATGCTATGGTTTAGCCTCTACTATTTTCTAGCCATAGATCTGGGGCATAATTCTCATTGCATTTTTTTCTACATGTCCCCTACGACACCATTTCATTCCTTGTTGCGCATTAGTTGTTTTTTCTTGTTTTTAACTCCCTTTTATCACGTTTGTCATTGTTCGACCTATATTAATATAATTAAACACAAGTTAAGCTTTTTTATGATATTTAGCACCACAAAAGACAAATATTAGAGTTAAAAGTGATTAAATAACTTTACTTTTATAGAATTATCAAACATCAATATAACATATTGTATTTAATAAATTCTCATACTTTTTTATGAATTCTATTTTGACAATGAGTCTTGTATTGTAGTTATTTCTATTATACGTGATGGTTTCTTATAAAAAAAATTACATGATATTATCTCTAATAATTTAACTTTTAGTATCTTGCTAAAAAAACACTTAGGATGGTAATATAATTCTATCATAGACATGATGTTTTCATATATTCATTTGGAAAAATAAATCATGACTGTGATAATCAATCTCTTGTAATTTTACATAATGTTAAATTAATTAAGTGACCGTTAAGAAAACAATTAAATGAGATAAACTTTGATTGGTTTGAAATTTTTAATAATAAACTTTAAATTATTTTTGAATGAGAAGTATAATTATTTTAAAAATATATATTATTTTTATTAATAACACTTTTATCTTCAAAAAGTTTCTATCATTTAAAGAAAATAATAATAATTTATTTTCTATTATTTTAGGTTAAAAAATTAATTACAATTAATGAAAAGTTAATACAAAAAACGTGTAAAAGAATTAAATGATAAAAAGTGAAATGTCATCAGTTTCGTTATTTTGTAGAATTTTTACTAGTCATAATATATATTGTATAACATTTCATTTATTTTTTGGCTAAAGCATTAATGAAATTATGAATTGCTCCATCTAGATTATTTAGCAATTGTTGTCGAGGTAAATGTTTTTTTTCCTACTATTGTAGTTCAATACTTCATGATATTGCTTTACATTGTGTGCAGTTTTGTATCCAGATATTTTCATGTATTTTGCTTTTGATTTGCCTTTACTAACATTTTTGGATCTTTTTTATATTTTATAAATTTCTCATATATATTTCTTACCTCTCAAAGAATGAACCAATTAACGACCATGTGATTTGGGAAATCAATATATGATTTTGTAGCAAACATCAACCTAATACCTTTGAATATGCGGACAAATCTTTAAAGAGACCAAAAGAGGTGATTGAATATGTGCTTGTGAAGGTAGAAACATCTATTGTACTGTTGGCCTGTGTTGTGACAATGGCAGACAATAATGTTAGTGGAGTAGGAAAATAACAGACAATAATGTTTAGTGGAGTAGAAAATATGGGTCAGCAGTAGCTGTTAGGGTTAGAATTTTATTTTCGTTTTTCCTTAGTATAAATGATCAATATTCTTGTACAGAAAATAAAATCAGAAATATATGAAACAATTGATAATTAATAGAAATGATAATATTTTTCATGGTATTAAAGCAAGTTATTGCTGCCTAGATAACTACATGTTGAGCTAGTTTATGTTCCTCTCGACACCAGTTGATCTAGTGTGCTAGTTTGGCTGGTTTGGCTGATCTGGTGTGGTTGATATGGGGCAGTCGTATTGTTCTTCAGTCCTGCAATTCTATAAACTAAAAAAAATTATAGTGATCAGATTGATGATGAGGATGGTTTCAAGTATCAATGAAGAATTAGTAAAGGGTCTCACTATAAGAACTTTTTGCAGAGAGGAATAGAAGGAAAAAAATTTAATGAAAGGCTTTACCATCTTCATGCATTGGTTCCTCTAAACTAAAAAAAAGCATCTTCAGTTGCTTTGCTTTCTGTGAGCTGCTCTTAAAGTTTAGAAATCACAAACTCTAGCCGTTAATATGTTTGATATGTTTCACTAATCATTTTGTTCTCAGCCGTTACTGAAGATATCTGAGATTTTAGCCGCTGTCCTTTAGAGTTAAGCTGATGTGTTAAATCTTCTATGGTCTTCATGTATATCTGAAGTTGTTCCATTGGTGGCACTTTATGAAGTTGTTACATTGGTGGATATCTGAATCCCTCTTGAATCTGCGAGGAACATTGTGAAGCTGGGAAAGCACAAGCCAAACAACAGTTCTTCTGAAGGAGGACACTGCGACGACCACACTTCCAGTTCCCTTTACCCATGGTGGAAGCAGTTTAGAAAAGCACAGTAGAAGAAAGGCGCCGCTCCATAGGAGGGCTGCTCGAATAGAGAAATTAAATTAAGGTTACAGTTCTGAATTTTTCTATATATATTGGCTGGTGTACGAACGAAAAAAAACAGAATTGATAGATTCATGGCATAATCTAGAGATTTAACCACCAATTCCATATTGAACAATTTGACTACAAAAATGACTGAAGTTCTCACAAGAGCTTAGACTGCCTCACAACCTCCGCTAACTGAACCGTCGACTACTCCCATTAGTATCAAGTTGGGAGGATCCAACTATGCCTTATGGTCCGAGGTGGTAGAGATGTATATCTCTGGAAAAGACAAATTGGGATATATTAATGGGGATTTTCCACAACCTTCCGAAACTGACCCCTCATTCAGGCGATGGCGCACTGAAAATGCCATTGTTAAGGGATGGTTGATAAATTCGATGGACCCATCTTTGATTGCAAATTTTATCTGATTCCTAACTGTGAAATAGGTTTAGGATTCTGCTACTACAACCTACTATGATGGGACAAACACGTCTCAAGTGTATGATCTCCACCTTTGAGTTACTCGTATGAAGCGGGTAGGTGGATCCATTGAAAAATACTACAATGACCTTCAAGGGTTATAGCAAGAAATTTATTTCCGTCGCCCTAATCCAATGGAGTGTGCGAATGACATACAAAAATACAACTCCATCGTACAGGAAGATCAAGTGTGTACTTTCCTCGCTTCACTTGATGATAGACTAGATAAAACTTGAAGTGATGTGCTTCAAATCAAACCATTCCATATGGTGGAACAAGCCTATGGATTCATCCATAGGGAAGAGTTCAGGTAGACCGTGATGATCATGGGTACAAATACGACTCATGGAGGAATTATGGCTTTCAAAGGGATCAAGGGACACCATAATCTGATGCCACCAAAACCAAGAACTTCTTTTTTGGGTAGCAAGAAATCCATGGGAAATCCACCTTCTGTTGACATAAAATGTGGCCATTGCAGAAACTCCAAACACACCTGTGAAAACTGCTTCAAACTATATGGGTATCCAGAGTGGTAGAATGATCTTCAAGCACGGAAGAAACGGGAAACCATTGGGAGAGCCGTTGTGGCTACCAATAATGCATCACTATCCCTTATTCCTCAGGCCGAATCTTCCCAAGATCTAGGTATTTCAAGTAAACCATTTCATATCTCTACTCGTAGTGATAATAAGTATTGGATTCTCGACTCTAGAGCTATAGATCATATGACATTTGACCCAAAAGATCTCTCCAATAAAAACCAGTCAAGATAGAGTCGCGTTACCAATTCCAATGGGGTCACTTATCTAGTTATAGGGGCTGGAACAGTGACTTTATCTCCTTCATTATCATTATATAATACACTGCTTGTACCCTCTCTTTCAAACAGACTAATATCTATAAATCAAGTTACTTTAGATCTTGACTATGTAGTATTGATGTATTCTATGTTTTGTCTTCTACAGGATATTCTCACCAAGGAGATCATTGGGCGTGGTACTAAGAGAAGAGATTTATATTATATCGATGACCTCAGTTCATGAAGAGCCAATCACATGCAATACATGATTAGTAACAAGGAACAATAAATTTGGTTATGTCATCGTCGATTTGGGTATCCATCATTCGGGTATTTAAATCACCTACTACCTAGTTATTTTCAAATGTCACGCACTCAAATTTCAAATGTGATACTTGTATCTTAGCAAAAATTCATAGGGAATCTTATCCTATGAGCATGTATAAAAGTATGATTCCATTTGCTTTAGTACATTCTGATGTTTGGGGACCTTCGCCGATCACTACGTCATCGGGTCATCGTTGGTTTGTAATTTTTGTTGATGATTGTACACGAATGACATGGCTTTACCTTCTCAAACATAAATATGAAGTATTTTCTATGTTTCACTCATTTCACACCATGATTCAAACACAATTTTATAAAAAAATTAAGATCCTTAATGGGGGGGAGTATGTTAATCAACAATTTTGGACATACTTAGATAACTATGGTATTCTCCATGAAACCTCGTGTTCATAAACCCCATAACAAAATGGGACTGCAAAGCGGAAGAATAGGCTATTTTAGAAACTACCTAGGCCTTACTAATCGGTGCATATATGCCTAGTAGATACTGGAGTGATGCTATTACTACAACTGTGTATCTATTGAACCGTATGCCCATAAAAATCTTACAATTTCAGACTCCATTAAAGGTGCTATCTGATCATGTTCCCTTGCCTACTATTTTGATGCTTCTGCCCCAAATTTTTGGATGTGTTGTTTTTGTCCACCTCCATAAAAAACAACGAACTAAGTTGGATCCATGTGTCGTCCGATGTGTATTTTTGGGGTATGATGTACAAAAAAAGGGATACCGATGCTATGATCCTATCACTAAAAGAGCCTATATTACCATTGATGTCACTTTCCTAGAATCTGAATGCTTTTTTCCCATCACCAGTATCCAATTACCCTCTTCAGGGGGAGAGTTATGATGAAGAACAAAATTGGCTTGATGTTGAAGTGTTAGACATTAGTAATAATCTGACATACTCGGATAATGCCAACAATATGGATGATCAAGTACCTAGACTCGAACTTCTAAGAATTGAATCTGAATTAGTGACTGAATCTCCAGAAGATGTAGTGGTTGATGCATCCCTCCACTCTCTAGTACCCAATGATCCTCCCGTTGAGAATACTCCTAAGGTAAGCTCTAATATCACACCTTTACAAACTAATGCTATAGATACATCTGTTGGTTATGTTCTACCTTTCAAACACAATCGAGATAAACCTTCGAATTGATACTCTCTAGACAAAGAAGAATGAAAATCCAAGTATCCAATAGCTAATTATGTATCTACTCAAGGGTTATCAAAACTTATAAGGGAATTTTCACAAACACTCTCCTCATGTCAAATTCCAAGTAGCGTTGAAGATCTTATCCAAACTGGGCTCAAGCTATAGAAGAAGAATTTGAGGCATTGTAGAAGAATAACACATGGGTGTTAAGCAAGTTGCCTCAAGGGAGGAAGATGGTAGGATTCAAGTGGACTCTCTCCATTAAGTATAAACTAGATGGGTCAGTTGATCGATACAAGGCGAGGCTAATAGAAAAAGGGTATACACATAAACATGGTATAGATTATTGGAAACCTTTTCACATATGGCTAAACTAAAAACTGTTAGAGTTTTGTTATCTCTTGCAGCAAATTTAGATTGGCCATTACACCAACTTGATGTGAAAAATGCCTTCCTTCATGGTGATCTTGAAGAAGAGATTTACATGGATTCCTACCAGGATATATTATTACATCAGGAAAAGAAACTACATGTAGATTACAATGAGCATTGTATAGGCTAAAACAATCACCTCGAGCATGGTTTGCCAGGTTGAGTTCAACAATGAAGAAATATGGGTTTCAACAAAGCAACTTTGACCACACTCTTTTCCTAAAACATCGATTGGAAAAAATAATAGCCCTTATAGTCTATGTAGATGACATGATCATTACAGGGGATGATAAAGAAGAAATCTCTGAGCTTCAAGAACAACTGTCAAATGAGTTTGAAATGAAGAAATTAGGAGGGCTCAAATACTTCTTAGATATTGAGGTAACAAGATCAAAACAAGGCATATGTTTTTCCCAAAGGAAATATATTCTAGACCTACTTGCAGAGGCAGGATTACTAGATTGTAAACCTGTCGATATTCCAATGGTTCAAAATCATAAACTTGGAGAATATGTGGACCAAGTACCTGCATATAAACAAAGATATCAATAGTTAGTGGGTAAACTCATATATTTATCTCATACTCGACCTGATATTGCTTATGCTGTGAGTGTCATGAGTTAGTTCATGCACTGCCCAAGTGAAGATCATATGGATGCCATCATGCGAATACTTCATTATTTAAAATCCTCTCCTGAGAAAGGACTTATGTTTTCAAAGAATGGTCAATTGGAAGTCGTTGGATATACAGATTCAGACTGGCCAGGGAATATCAAGGATAGGAAATCTATTGCTGGGTACTTTACTTTTATGGGGGGCAATCTTGTTACATGGAGGAGCAAGAAACAAAAGGTAGTTTCCTTATCTAGCGCTAAAGCTGAATTTTGAGGACTGGTCAAGGAAATATGTGAGCTCCTTTGGTTGAAAAAACTTCTAACTGAGATTGGTATTTCCCCTAACTTTCAAACGAACTTATTTTGTGATAAAAAAGCAGCCATTTCCATCTCCCACAATCCAGTTCAACATGATCGCACGAAGCATGTTGAAGTAGATTGGAACTTCATCAAACAGAATCTTGAAGAAAAGATTATCCAACTTCCATTTGTTAAATAAGAAGATCAATTGTTTGATATAATCACAAAATCTATGCCTGCAAAGAACTTCTAAAACTCACTTGACAAGTTGGGCATAAGAGACATATATGCCCCAACTTGAGGGGGAGTGTTGGCGTGTGCTGTGACAATGTAGAGAACAATGTTAATGGAGTAGGGAAATGACAGACAATAATGTTTAATGAAGCAGAAAATATGGGTATGCAGCAGCTGCTAAGGTTAGGGTTTTATTTTTGTTTTTCCTTAGTATAAATGATCAATATTCTTGCACAAAAAATAAAATTAGAAATATATGAAACAATTGATAATTAACAAAAATGACAATATTTGTCACTTTCCTTGCCATCGAAAGAGCCTTGATATATTTCTTACACTTCAATAAATGAACAACTTATATGAAAGAAAATAATAAGCCAATCAATTAATAAGATTATATTGTTCAAATTATAAATTAATTTAATTGACTGTATAGTCATTTGGTTAATTTTATGTATTATTTCTTGATTTATAAGGAAGCTAAGATTGAATTTAGGCAAAACTGATCTAGAATTGATTAGCTAGAAATAAAAAGTGCACAGAAATTGAAAAACTAATTTCACATGAATAATGTGTTTGCTGGTGCTATTGAATTGAATGAACCAATTGTTTACAAAAGTTAAAGCCATATATAAGCAACACTAGTCAATCACAAACTTGCACATGTAACAACGAAAACAGTTAATCAAACAAACTTAACTAAACTTATTTACTTTCATTTTTATTGAATTTACATTAATCCCTTGCTTTATACTGAGTTCAGCTAGTTTTCTTCTTAAACATCTTGATCAACAAGTTACAATTTCTTGATAAGTATAGCTTAAAACTACCATTGTTCAAACCATTATAAGCTCTAAGACATATTTCCTCATCCTTAGCTACCTTATTCAACCATGGCATTGCACAATTCAATCTTAGATATGCTAACACCCCTCCTCACAAACTTAGTGGCATATAAACGAAACTGAGTTTAGGTCTGAGATACAAGAATTGAGTAGTTAGAAAAGATTTTGTGAAGATATCAACCTTTTGATCACTCAATGGAACATGATGGAACATATTGAACTGCTATTTCTTTGTCTATCACTTTTTCTGTGATAAAATGATAATCCAAATCCATATGCTTGGTCTTAAAATGAGACATATGATTGACACTTAACATAATTATTCCAGATGTAGATCTTCTTGTATCAACGCGAGAACTCCAATCAACATAAAAAAAAGCACTAACAACAAGTTGTGATGATGTTTCAAACTCAATGTCGAAATCAACTATGCCTGTAAGATATCGTATAATCTTTTTCACATCCAACCAATGAGTCTCCAGTGAATTGGACAAATATTGTCATGCTTCATTGATTGATAAACAAATACCAAATCGTGTGAGTGTTACATATTGTAATTCACCTACAATGATTCTGTAATGAGAGGGGTTATCATAGCAAGCATTTTCATCATTTGAGGATAATTTCATTGTGGAACTCATAAGAGTGGGAAAAGATGTAGCATCAATCGTACCAACCTTAATCTATAAATACTTGACATATTTCGAATACTTGAGTAAAAGAGAGCCAATTGCAATAGGATTTACCTCTATTCCAAGCAAATAATGTAGAATGCCTATGTCTTTTAAATAAAAAATCATTATTTAATCCCTTAACTAGAACTAAAGTTATATCATTATAAGTTCCCATGACAATTATGTCATCCACATGCATAAGGAGATAAATTTTGAAAGTCATTTCAATCTCGAAAAAGAGAGAATTATTTGCCTTGGATCTTGTGAAGCAATGCTTGATAAGAGTGGTTCTCAATTTATCAAACCATGCTCAAAGAACCTATTTCAAGCTATAAAATGATTTTTGTAATTTGAAAACATGATGAGGATTTTCAAAATCAATGAAGCCTTGTACTTATGTCATGTATATTTCTTCTTGAAGTGCCATTAAAGAGGGCATTGTTCATATTGAGTTGCCTAAAAGGCCAATTGAAAGATAGCTCAATGGTTATGATTAGCCTAACTGTGCCAAATTTAACCATTGGGCTAAGGGTCTCTTGAAGCCTGCAACTTGTAAGAAGCCTTTTCTTACCATTTGAGATTTTAGTTTATCAAGAGTACCATTACTAAGTTCCTTGACTAAAAAATCCACTCATTATCAATAATATTTCTATTTAAATGAGGTGGAACTAGAATCCAAGTTTGATTGCCCATGAGAGCATCCTACCCACATTTCATAGCTTTGTACCATTTTCATCTTTTATGGCGTTTTTTGATTATTTTTGGTAAAGTAATAGTTTGAGTTACATAAAGGGCTTTTGGTTTCTTTGTACCTATCTTTGAACAAGAAAGCATTGGATGATTGTTTTGAGTTGGTTTTGGTAAATAAATAGCTTGATTATTTTGGTAAGTTAGTGGAATGGTTAAGGAACATATGGCACATGGCATGATTCAACATCATTTGATACTAGTTGAGAGGTTTTGGAAATAGAATATAGAAGTGTTTGTTTTTCAAGGACAATAGAGGATGTAGTAGAAGATTTTGATGATGATTTCAAAGATAATGGTTCAATAACCATATTGGACTGAGGAATACTTGATGATGAATTAAAATTTGTGGTTAGAACTTATCTTTTGATAAAACTAATAAAAAGGTTTGTTTTGGTTTAGTAATAGGAGTATATATCAACTTGGAAACAAAAAATGGAAACACACTCTCATCAAGTCTAGCATGTCTATAAAGAAACACTTCTCTTGCAGCATTGAGACACTTGTAACCTGAGAAATGGGCTATTGATGCACAAATTTCCTATTTATAAAAAAAGCTCATGAGTGCAGGGATCACTTATAATAAGCGATAAGTATACCCCCAAGATAAACCTTAAGAGGATATGTAGTGATTTTGTATCATTTTTCAATTTTCTTAAAAACCTAAATAAATACTTAGATTTTGAAAATCCTAAATTATTACCAAAATAATTAACATACCTAAATATAGATTCGATTAAAACAAAATAAAGACAAGTATAAAATTAATAATCAATTGACAATTTATGGAAATATTTAGCTATTTAACTATACTTGCTTAGAATTATTTAGGTTAATTAAAATATAAATTTAGATTATTGTATTATCCTTTTTAATATGAAGTTTTTTTTGTAGGTATCATTTTCTTTGTTAATCAAACCAATTAAAGTCTTTTGTCAAAGATGATTAACTGATTGATTAAATTATGCATTATGCCTAAGGAAATAACAATCCATTTAAATCAATGCTTTTGATGAAATTACCAATTTAAACTCTAGTTCAAGTTGTCCAAATTAGATTTAGACGACATGTCTGAAATCTAATTCTCAAATTTTAAAGCTATTATAAAGAATAAAAAGCTAATAAATTATTCATAATTAAGTCTTATAACAAATCTTGAATCAAGAAATAATCTTTATTTATTTTATTATAAAAATGTTACCTAAATAATCTATGTAAACATAGAAACAAAGCTAAATTCTCATAGTTAATTTTAGCCAAATATGCTCAGATTGACATCATGATCGGTGGTTTAAAATTAGCATTCAAATATTCAATAAAATACAAAAAATTGATTTGAAGATAAAATTATTACAAAGTAGATCTAAGTATCAATTAAGGATGAATGACGTGTCTTGCTCTAAATTTGTGATATTGATTTTCAAAGTGTTCTTGAATCTTTAGATATATTTTCTTCTTTTCTTGATCTAAAAAAACTCCCAAAGGAACTACCTTTGATCTATTATGAATATAATCTATATTGTGTATAAAATATGAAAACTAAAACTAAGAATGAAAACTTACAGTTGAAATATGTAATGTAAGACTCTCTAAAAACCTAAAAATCTAAATGAATTATTTATAGGAAAAGCTAATGTGATGGACTTAGAATCAAAAATCAAAGTTACATGCCATAACACATATTTTCCCCATTGTGGCATAAGGTTTGATCACACTCATACAATCCAACCCAAGAAGGCCTCACTGTGGTAGACTATGTTTCACGTTGTGACACGAAATGTTCACTTTGCCTGGTAGGATTCCCGAGAGGTGTGCGCCCTTGCACACATATTCATTCACCATAGTACACAATGTTTTTGTTGAATTTTACATTGTACCTCTTACACATTATTTATTTCTTAATGCAAGGATTATATGTCTTAGTCTTTTAAGATCTTAGGGAGCTATTTGAGTGTTTTAAGTGTTTTATCTTCATATGTTGTCATATTTATCTATTTTGATGCTAAAAACACCTTAAATACAAAACAAAATACCCAAGATTCTAAACAGATAGATTTTCATAAATAATCAAATATATTGCTATAATCAAACCTATTCCTTTCAATTAGTCATAGTAAAATCATAAAGTATGAGTTCTTTTTAAGCACTTATCAACTGTAACCAAGGAACAAGCAATACTGGTGATGGAGCATATTAATAAAAAAAATTGTAGTGAATAAATCATCATCCCAATACTTAAGAGGATTAGATGCTTGAGCAAGAAAAGTTAGTCCCATTTCAGTAATATGTCAATGCTTGCATTCCATAAGTTTGTTGAGAGGTATGTTGACAAGAGACTTGTATTAGAATTCCATGTAATTGTTAAAAAGCATTTAAATCAATGAACACCCATCCCCTTGGAGCACCTTAATTGCTATCAATTAGTAGCTCAACATGTGCTTTGAATAACATAAAATCTTGTTCAAGTAACCCATTATCCCTTAAGAAGTAAATTCATGAAAATCTAAAAAAATTCATCTGTAAACAACACATACCAATGATAACCATTGAATGATAAATTTGGAGCAAGCCTCTAGGAATTAGCACGTACAATTTCAATAGAAACATGACTTTTATTCAATGAACTAAAAAAAGGAAAATTATGTATTTTTTTCCAATTGATAGGTTAACACACACATTCTGATTATTAATAATAGTAAATGAGCAAGGTTTATTACAAGTAGACATGAAATCTTTTACAATGCTAGTAGAAGGATGGCCTAAATGCTTATGCCAAAGTGTAGCATAATGATTTAAGTGGTTCAACATTTCAATGTGAAAAGTCTACTCCACTAACGACGGAATACCAAGGAAAATCCACTAATAATCAAATGGAAATACAAACACCAATTTTCAAAGAGCTTCACAAAATATACCAAAACCCAAATACATAAGAAAATATATCTCTCTAATTTACTGATAATACACAGCAAGATAAATTAACAAACTTGATATTTAATTAAATATTACCATACAAATAAGCTTACTGCATATGGCCTCTCTTTTAATTTGCTCTACAAAATTTGAGAAGAAAAATGGGAGATTCTTTTGTTGAAAAAAAACCCACGCAGCTTCTACTCTTCTTCTCTACTTTGAAGCACTCTGTTTTGTTCTCTTTGGCGACGGTTATGAAACTCTCTTACTTTAGCAACAACACATATATATCATATATAATATCATATTAAAAATTTAATAGACAAGAATCCAAAATGGAATGATTTTCAATATCGATTTATTAGTAAAAAAACACTTCTCTAGCATTTGAATATCCTAAACAAGAACTCTATGTGAGAGTTGAAGCAACATTTGATTTTTGAGTTTGTCCTTCCATATAATAATAATCAAGGTGGAATTCAACATAAGCCCTATATTCTTAGGTAAACGGAGAAACACTTAGTAAATTCTTAGAAATTTGAGGCATATGTTGTAAATTTTTCAAGAAAAATTTTTATCACTTGTTTTACTTGAGAAAGAATACATACCAATATTGGCTATGTGAAGACCTTCACCATTCCCTACTTGGAGCTATTGATTTCCATGAAAATCATTTATGACATCAAGATTAGCTAGATTAGTTGTGAAGCGATGGGTAGCTATTGAATCAAGGAAACAAGAATGATCACAAAAACTCTAAGAAGAAGCATACATAGCCATCAGATGAGGTTGAAGTTGAGTGACAGTTTGACCCAAATTATATTGCAATTATTGAGAAGGATGAATATTGTTTGTTTTCATAGTGTCATGGGTGGGAAAAATTGTGATGTAGAAGAGAAAGATTATTGAAGAAGCTCAAAATTGGATTGAATTTGAGAGTTGGGACTAGAATTACAATTTTAATTTACAATGGATTGAGAATTGTTTTGCGCTTGTTAGGTCACAGTTACATATGTACAGTTAAACCTATTCCAATAGGCACCAGTAAAATGTCCCATTTTGTTACATATTTGGCATTGTGGTTTTGATCCAATGAAGTTTCTAGGTTTGTTTTGTTTTTGCTAAAAAAGGTAAATTTTGAAGGCTATGCAAATGAATTAACCCGCCAAGGTTCTATAGAAGGGTTAAAATTCTGATAAGGCATAGTATTTTGATTGGGTGTGAAAGGTATATGAGAATAAGGCAATGTACCATTTTTAAGAATTATATTGGATAGGTTGTTCTGTTCTTGAGTTAGGAACTATTTTGTTAAAAACTATATTACTCGAATCAAATCCAAGACCCACCATCAAAACCAAGAAAAGGTCTTTGCTGATCACGTTTTCCATATGCAATATATTGTTTGTTAATCATTCACTGTAAATATTGGTGCAAGATTTGTTGAGGGCATAGATTGAAGTGAAGTATTTCTCCTTTCAACTCTAGATTCATGGCTAAGTAATTTATGCAATATTTTGGTTAAAAATACTCTAGTTTCTTGAATGTTAGCCACGAATGGATCATAGTTTTCAATAAGACCATTGCAAATGGCTAGAACTTGATCCTCTTCATTTATACAACTGAATGTAGGTTCCTATTGTAAGAAAAAAATTTGAATCTTTCGAATGTACTCATTAATTAATAAACCTCCATTTTTTATCGAGTGACGTTCTGCATTTTATTCCATGAACTTAGCTGTAGAATGCAAAGTGAAATAATTCCCAAGAATAGTCTAGATTTGAGAGCTTAAGTCACATTCAAAGACTCTTTTTACAAATTATTTTGACATTGAACTTATTAACCAAGAGTAATCATTTGATCTTACTTGATGCAATATCTATATTCAGTATTGAAAGTGTTTCTTCATTGAATTTACTAGGACATTGTTGTGTTCCTATTAGAAAACCCTTCAGTTCATAGCTTTTTAAAATTTTCATCACTTGTGCACACCATTCATTGTAACTGTCATTATCTAATGAAATAGATAAAATCTAATTATGGAAAGTAACTACCTCACTGTGAACAACACATGTGATTCTTGTAGTTTCTTCTCTATGAACATTATCTTGATGTTGATGATTCATTTTGATTCTTGAATTATTTCATTCTTCACCTTAATCAATTTTAGAAGAAATAGAAAAACAACACAAGAAAATTGTGAATAGTAACTACCTCACTGTGAACAACACATGTGATTCTTGTAGTTTCTTCTCTATGAACATCATCTTGATATTGATGATTCATTTTGATTCTTGAATTCTTTCATTCTTCACCTTAATACATTTTAGAAGAAATAGAAAAACAGCACAAGGAAATTATGAATAGTATTCAATTTTATATTTATAAAGCTCGCAAGTACATGAATTATTTATAATAAGCAACACGTATACTTTCAACGTTGATCTCTCAAGAAATTCTGGTGGTTTTAAATAACTTATTTTTTAATATAGTTGATAAAAAAATCCTAAACACTCTAAAAAATGTTGGTTGGCACAACAAAATCATAAATTCTAAGTTACTTTATACCTAGAGAAAGAAAGTAAATTATATTATAACCGAACTTAGTATGATGGAAGTATATGATATTTTACTGAGCATAACGCTTCATGTACAGAATGAAATAAAATAAGTGATTTAAATATTAATTAGACTTTTAATTTTTCCTTTTTAAATAAGAAAACTCCTTATAGTCATGTTGATTTTTCAATAATGTTAATTTAATCAACACTTCTTTGATTAGGGTTGAAATTGATTAATTGGTAAACTAAAGAAATATATATGAAGAAAAATCGTTAGTTAATCAATAAATTACTTGGTCAGGCTAGATATATTCTTTAATTATAAATAAAGATTTAGTCTATTATTAATTTATAATTAAGGATTTTTTTAACCATCTAATTTAATACAAATTAATGCAATTATATTATACTCTTATTCATTATGCACAACTAAGCAGAGATACGTGTCTAATGCTTAATTCTAAATTGTTTTCTTTGATCGTAAATCAAGACAACTTATCATGAATTTATGATTAAAAATCTAAAGACTATGAACAATAAATAAATCTAAAATTTTTATTTGTTTAAATCAAAAAATTGTTCTTCTAATTATTAGAAGCAAAAACTAAAATATCATATTACAGATTTTGCCAATCATAGCTAAATTAATAAAAGTTAATTCAACCATAAAAGATATCATATTATAGAAATAAATAAAATATATAAAAATTAAAAATACCTCGCTTTGTTGAAAAGGATTTCAGATCTTTGAATAAGTTTTCACTAGCTTCTCCAAATCTTTGGATCATCTTCACAATAACAAGATTATCTTTCTATATCTGTATATGGTGGAACGACTATGGGAGCTTAATCTAAAATCTACCCTAAAAGCTATATGGATGGCTATTGTATTGTGTAAAACAAAAGCTACGTTATGTATAACTTAAAAGCTAAATGTTTTATTTATGAGAAAAACTCATGCACAGAGGGCTTTGAGCCAACAAAAATGTTTGTGCATTGTGACACTCATTTTTTCTTGTCGTAGTATAGAGTTCGATCAACTCGCAACATTCCAACCCGAGAGGGCCTCGACGTGGCACATAATATTTCATACCGTGATATAGAAAATCCAATTTGCCCAAGAATTCATCTTGAACGGTGTGCATCATGGCATATTTATTTCTTCTTCATGGCACGCTTTGCTTTTTTAGAATTGTGCCTTGTACACCTTACAAAATGGTTGGATCTTGATGTAAGGCTTATATACCTTAATCTTTTAAGCTCCTAGGGTGCAAAATAAGTACTCCAAATATTGTTCTTCAAGTGTTAACAAATTTATCTATTTTGAAGCTAAAAAAACTTAAAACACAATAAAATATATATATGTGATTCCAAACAGATATATTTGCATAAATAATGATATAAACATGACATAATCAAATCTATTTATTACAATTAAATACAATAATATCATTGAATATGAGTGTTGTAAAATCATTTATCATTAGCCTCGGAGCTTTGATACCATCTTGAATTTATGGGCATGTTAAGATTGAAATTAGGCAAAATTACTTGTCTTGAATTGATTAGAAAGAAAGGAAAATTATAATTGAAAAACTGATTTCACATGAATAATACGTTAGTTGGTGCTATTGAATTGGATGAATCAATTATTTATAAAATTTTAAGCAATATATAGGCAACACTAGTCAATCACAAGCTTACACATGTAACAACCAAAATAGCTAGTCTGACAAACTTAACTCAAATTATTTACCTTCATTTTTATTGAATTTATACTAATACCCTTGCTTTATACAACTCAAGGTTTTCTTCTTGAACTTCGTGATCAACAAGGCTGCAATTGCTTGATAAGTACTGGTTAAAACTACCATTCGTTCAAACTATTATAAGCTCTAAGACACATTACCTCCTTCTTAGCTACTTCTTCAACCATAGCATTGCACAAATAATAATTCAATCTTAGATATGCTAACATTATTATCTTCTCTTATTATGTTTTGCTTTAATTTTATTTCGTTTTCCAACAACAAAGAAAATTTAATTTTGGTTTTTTAAGTTGGTAGTCTTCAATTTTTGTATATTATATAGTATGCGTCATTTTTTCTATCCTATTAATAAAAATTTCATTTATAACATTATAATTTATTTGGGATATACTCAATTGAGGATCATGCTTTCACCATGATCAATACAAAACTAATGAATGATTTTTCTAATTAATTTATAGAAATGATTGAGTTGGAAAGATATATTTTTTCTCTACTTTTGATTACTTATAAACAAACAATATTAATTTATTTTTAAGAATTTGTATTCTTTAAAATACTTTGGTTCAAAATGTTATTATATTTTTAACGTTAATTAAAATATATAACGTTAATCAAAATATTTAACAATATTTGCATATATGCACGCACTTATTGCATTCTTATTACTAGTATATATATATGTGTGTGACGTGGATCGAGAAAAAAATAAATAAAATATTTTAGGACTAAGAATTGAAGAATTGGAAAAATAGGAAAGAAGGAGAGAGACTTTTGGGAAGAGAGAGAGAATTGAGGCAGAAAATATATCAACTCATATTCATGGTCTCATCATAAATGTACAACCATATGTCCTATTTAGATGACTTTTTTATAACAATTAAATCCTAATCAAGGATTCAAAATAGAATTTTAAATTCAAATAATTAATTAATAAATATTTAAAATCATAAAAAATATATAATCTAAACTTTTAAAATTCTAACTTATTCCAACCCATATCTAAATAATCACAATTATCCTAATTTATTTATTTTTTATTTCTATCATTTCTCCCCCTCTAGAAAAAATCAACTCCTTACAAGTTATAGTGTTGTATAGTAGTCAAAAACTTAAAAACCCATGCAATCATCTTGGAAGGGGCATGAGGAGTTGAAGATGAGCACTTTTAACCAACAGAACCTGCAAAGTGCATGGTAACAAAAAGGAGGGCACCAGAATGCCTCGATTAGGAATCAAATCATCCTACTTGAAATATGTATGCATAATTATATGAGTAGAAAATTTTAGTACATATATATTAGAATTAACAAATGGGTTGAAAAATGATGGAGAAAAATTAGCTCAAGGTTTAGGTGAAGAGGATAAAGAGGTAGAAAAATCTTTGATAAGATTTAATAGTAAAATGATGCTTGTTATGTGGTTTTGGCTCAAGTGGAACACATGAGGTTGAGGAGAAAGAGTGTTTGGGTGGGCAATGTTAGTAGTATGGTTATTACCTGAGCATAGGGTATGTTAGACACTTGGTTTAGGATATGGCATAATAATACTTTTTACCTGAGCGGGCTGACATTGTTTTTGATGTTTACTACAAATTTGGTGGTTTTATCCCTTTAACACCCTTATCTAAATTAATTTCATGCACCTCACTCCTAAGACAAAGGTTATTAGATACTTAAGGAGATGACCTACGTATAAGCTAATCCTATTTAGGTTATGGATGATATCCCACTTGAATTTGGGTACCTCAAAGCTGAAAAATATAGGTACTATTCTTGGTTGTATATAGGCTTGACTTGAGAAAACCAATATTTCCCTAAAGGGATAAAAAATTTCAATGTTGACACGACATAATAATAGACCCAATATTTAAAAAGACCTCCTAGGAACAAAGCAACTATCGGTCACAAGGGCATCCTGTTTTGATATAGGGTCAAAGACATAAAGGGATATTATGTAAGCATTACATTTATTTGTTATTTTTGAAATAATGATTCAGACACCACATTTATTGAAGCGTGTTCATCAAAAATAATTTTACAAGCTTTCTCAACACATTTCTAGGATATGTGATAAGTTAAATTATTGGGTAACTGAACAATAAGATAGTCATGATGTTAAGAATAATAATAATTCTTAAGTTTGGCAGCAAAGTAATTATGATCACAAAAAGTTTTAGAATTTATAAAATGTGGTGGATTAATATCAAAAATACTTTTAAATTTAAGTGAATTTTCAGAAATATCTCTGAGGTTTCAAAAAAATTTAAAAATACCTCTTAAACATAACAGAAATAAATAGTAACATTTAATATCAGAAATACTCAAAAAATTCAAAAATACCTCTGAAACATAACGAAAGTAACATTCCTAAAATGGAAGAAGTAAAAATAGATAAAAATAATAATAGATTTAGAAACAGAGGACATTTCAGAATGTTTTCACAAGAAATGGTAATAAGTAAAAAGAAATTTGAAGAAATTCAAAAGACAAAGTTAAATATTAAAGAATGAGATGTATTTAAAGACCCATCATTTTTATTAAAAAAATTATTCCTTAGAAAAAACATAATTTATTATGGCACAAGTAATAAAGAAATGAGTATTAAGATTACATATGCAAAAGTAAGGTATATATTATACCATTAATCAATAAATAAACTATATTAAACAAGCTATCAAAAATTCTTTATAAAGACAAAAAAAAATTGGATATATTCATTTAAGAGAAATTCAAATATTAATAAAAGGTCACTTTAGATAAGGAATATATACACCAATAAAAATAGCATTATTAGATAACATAATAATAAATAGGCAAGCTGTCTTATTAGGAATGATCCATAGTAATTGAGGATACCAAAAATTAAAATTTACAACATATCCTAGATTTGCTATTAATATACATGATAAAAATCTAAATCAAGTATTAAGTATATGTTATGAATTTGAAAGAGGAGAATTAATGAAAAAAGAAAATCATTAATTTTCAATACACTATCTAGTAGCATATTCTTTAACAAATAATCATAATAGTTCAATATACAGATAAAATGAATTTATAGAAATAGACAAAACTTTTAAGGAACTTGGACAAATAATAAAACCAGAAATACTAACAGACTTTGAAATACCAGAAGAATTGAAATTAGATATCAAAGAAAAACCTTTAATAATAGGAAGAAAAAATAATGTTGTAAAAACTAATAGCATGCCAAGGTTTACTTTTATAAACCATGAAGGAGAAAGTTCTAACCAAGAAGAAGTTAAAAAACTAGAAAAATAAAGTCAAAATAATGAAAGCATTAGTTCATGATTGCATATTAGGGAAAAATAATGTTTAGAGAAAAAATAAAAAATATGCATTTAGAAGTAAATGAAAACCTAGTAGGTGTAGCAAAAAATCAAGCAACATTATTTGGAACTGTACAATTATTAGCAGAGGAAATGGATTTAATCCAAGAATCAAACACAAAATATTTACAAGAAATAATAAGAAAAGATTTATACAACATACATAGGAATAATGAAATAATAGGTTATAAATATAATCTCTTAAAAGGAATAAAAGAAGAACCACCTAGGAGATCAGATTCCCTAATTCCTAAAAATGAGAAAAGGAAAAATGAAGAACAATCTAAGAACAAAAAGATAATTCAAATTTAATGGAATATAGAAAAGAATTAGAAAATTCACGAACCTTGAAAATAGAGATATAGAAACATTAGTCATTTTATTGACATTAACCAATGAAGAAATAGAATAACATTATAATAAAAACTTTTTACTAATAAAAAAGAGGATGATATGATAATAATCAGTCAAACTAATTCTGAACCAGAAAACATGACCTCAAAAGGTCATATAAAACCAATTTCATTACCAATCCTTAACCACGAAGGAACATCTAACCCACACAGGGGAGAAATAAATAGGCAAAGAATAAAACAACCTGATACCATAGATAGAAGAAGATAACCATCTAAAATGGAGGAAGGGTTACATTGGGAAACTAGAGGTAGTATTCCACCAGAATTCAAACTCCATGATAATTATAAGTCTGAACTTCTAGGTTTAAATTGTACAAGAAATATGAAGAAAGCCTTAGATGAATGAGCTAGTGAAATGAGTGTGCTCATACAAATTACCCAAACAAATCCTTCAACCTATAGAATGCTTATAGCACATAAAATGACAGGAAATGTTAAAGTTTGGTTTTCAAACATAATAGATCAATAATATTTGTTAATGCAAGGAAATGCTTTCATATGAAGGAAATACTTTGATACAGTAATAAATGAAATATACAAAGAATATATTGGAGAAGATAAAAGAAGGACTATCATTGAATCCAGTGAAAATAAAATGAATGACGCTAAATGACATCTAACAAATATGGAAATTTGTAACATATGTTACATAGATTCTTTTATTTTTGAATATGAAATGTATTATCATAAATTACCACCCTCTATGCAAACAACTTATAAAAAAATTCAAAAATTACCTAGAACACTATATAAAATCTTAACAGAAAATTGAGAAAAAAAAATAGATAAATTATACCAAGTGGTAGGTACTCTAGGAGGAAGAATAAGAAACCTTAAAGATTAGATCATTATAAAATTCAAAGAAAGAAAAGAATATAAATAGATAAGAGGAAATGATAAAATCTGTTGTTATACAAGAGATTTTAGAATACTAGGGAAATATGAATGTAATGTAAAATCTTATAAACAAAAATATAAATATAAAAAATATAAAAGATCTAAAAAATATAAATTCAAAAAACAAAATTTCAAAAAATATAAAAAGAAATTTAATAGAGAAAACTATAAGAAAATATATTTTAGAAGAAAAATTATAAACCTTCTAAAATAGGAATTATTTCCCTTTAGGAAAGAAAAAATGTAAATGTTGGATCTGTAATGAAGAAGGATATTAATCTAACAAATGTCCAAGTAGACTTCAGCATAAAAAGGAATTTTCACAAAAAGCAAAAATTTTAGAAGAAGCTTTCAAAATGGAATTATAACCAATCAAGGAATCTGATATAGATGATAGTTATAGTATCTATTTATTGGAAGAAATTGAGGAAGATATAACTGACTTAGAATATGAACACTCAAATTATGGATATTCTTCATCAGAAGATGAATGATTTGTATAGTATTACAGATCCAAATAGTATTTACATTAAAGTAAGACTAAAATTTAAAGGCTATAACACTTATCATTTACATGTATATATAGATACAAGAGCTAGTATGTGTGTAGCCAAGAGATATGTATTTCTAGAAGACAATTGGAAACAAGCACCAAAAGATTTAATTGTAAGAATTGTTAATAATACTACAATAAAACTTAATAAGGTATTAAAAGATACTGATATAATGATAGGAGGAGAAAACTTTCACATTCCTACCATATATCAACAGGAAACAGGAGTAGATTTGTTAATAGGAAATAATTTCCTAAACTTATATCAACCTTTCACACAACATTTCGACAAAATAAGTCTCACAGCCTTAGAAGGAAATACAATTTATGTCTCCAAAATAAGAAAAGCTCTAACTGTCTCAAACCCAACTTTTATGCAACAACATAAAAAGAGAAAACGTGGTGAGACATAAGACCAGCAAAAACCTTATTTAGAAAATATTTCATTATATATAAAAGAGAAACAAAACTATTTTCTCAATGAAATACAAGAAGACAAAACCCTAGCAGGTATTAGAAAACTATTAAAAACAGTCAGTTCAAAAAATTCCTTGGATCCAAAATTTCTAAAACAATAGTCAACATAAAATTAAGAGATCCTAACAAGATCATAAGAGTAAAACCAATGATTTATACTCCAGAAGACATGATTGAATTTGAAAAACAAATTCAAGAACTTTTGGAATTAGAAGTCATAATACCAAGTAATTCACCTCACTCTAGTCCAGCATTCTTAGTTGAAAAAGAAGTTGAGAAAAGAAGAGGAAAAAAGAGAATGGTAATAAACTTTAAAGTACTGAATAAAGAACCCATTGACATTGGACACTTCATTACAAAAAAAGAAGAACTACTATCATTAATAAAAGGAAAGAAATATTTCTCGAATTTTGATTGCAAAAATGGATTTTGGCAAATAAGACTAGATGACTAATCCTAAATATTAATGGCATTTAGTTTACCCCAAGGACAATTCCAATGGACAGTTATACCATTTGGATTAAAACAAGCTCCAGGTATTTTTCAAAGATATATGGATAACATTTTCAAGAAAATACAAGATATTTGTTATGTTTACATAAATGATATTTTTGTTTTCAGTAATGAATTAAATAAAAATTATTTGGATATTATCAATATTCTACAAGAATGTAGAAAAGAATGCATTCTACTCTCTAAAAAGAAAGAAGTACTTACTCAACAAAAGATTAAATACTTAGGGATGGAAATTGAAGATCGAAAACATAAACTACAACCACATATACTAAATAATATTTAAGGTTTTCCTAGTGAATTAAAAGATAAAAACCAATTACAGAGATTTTTATGATGTTTAACATATGCAAAAGCATACATCAAGAAACTTGCAGAAATGCGAAACCATTACAAGCAAAATTGAAAAAGATCATATCTAGAAATGGACAGAAGATGATACTTTATACATGGATAGAGTAAAATCAAAGGTAAAACATTTACCAACTTTATAACATCCAGGTGATGAGTGCTCAAAAAGCACTAAAATAACCATGATTTTATGCACATTAACTGATTAAAAATATATATATTTATATGTTTTATCATATATTTATATAAATTTGTCTTTTTCCGAATCACGGGTATTTTTATTGTTTTTCAGGTATTTTGGCTTAAAAACGCAATTTAAAGACTCAAAGAAGAATACTTGAAGCAATACATCATAAATAAATTAATAAATAAGTGGGAAAAGGTCAACAAACATGGAAAAATTGGACAAAATGGGTCGAAAAGGCCAAAAATGTCAAAAGATGGAAAATCGCGGCGCCTCTACCCGGCTACTCAAAGACTCACCACATGCCAACACCTAGCGCTCCTCTGGGCTTCATTGCAAGCGCTGGTTGACTCTACTCACAAGATCAGCGCGGCATATCGTTTCTCATTTCTTAGTTTTTGAGTTTTTCTTAGTTTTTTTCTTACTTTCTAAACTTTTCTTAGTTTTTCTCTTAGTTTTTAGTTCAATTCTCTTAGGTTTAGAGTTCTTCTCTTTTTGAGAGGAACTTGTAATGTTTTTGTAATAATTTAGATTTTTGATTCAATAAATGGAAGTGCAAATTCCGCTTGGAGGTTTTCTAGCAACAGGAATAGCGTCAAGTTCTGTAAGGATTTTATTTTCTTTACAGCTTATTTTTATGCTTTATTCTTACATGTTATATTTAATTTGTACGTGATTAAATTTAAGCGTGCTAGCAAGTTTATAATCATGATATAATATTAACGTTGTTATGCTTGCGAAATATTAAATAGGTGAAAATTTCTAAAATGAATTGATTTTATTTTTATTCAAGATTTTATATTAAGGATGTTAGAGAGAAATACATTATTTTTCATTACAAACTTAAATCAAAATTAGATTTTAAGGTTTAGTTATCCTGGTCTAATTTAGAGTAGTGCTCTTTTATTTGTTGGTACAATCGCTTCGGTAGTTAGAATGAAGCTCTATTTCAAAAGTTTTTATAAGAATTATTATGTGAAAATGTATTGACAACATGTTTTCAATAGTGGTTTTAAAACTTGAAAGTTAGTACTGGATAACTAAATTCTTGGGTTTAATTTGGACACCTCAATAAAGTTTAAATCGTCTAACCCCACCAAAGGTGGCATTTAAATGGTTCATTTTCAATCTCTTAGAAAAAGGAATTAATTTAATTAACCAAATTAGTTATCAACCCCACCCATAGGTGTTAATTGATTTGTTTAGTTAACAAAGAATATCTAACTCACCAAAGGTGGTATTCATACAAAAAGAGAGAATCAATAAAATATCAATTTATATCTTTAATAACCTAGATAATATGAAAGCAAGCATAATTAATTTAGTTATTATATCCATAAATACTCCACTAATATAAATGATAAAATTTGCATGAATATTTATTGAATCTGTATATATATTTAGATAAATATTTATTGAATTTGTATCTATGTTTATTTTTTTAGATTATATTTAATTAATCTGTATATATGTTTATTTTATGTTATTAGATTAGGAACACAAAAACCAAAACTATCGTGACAGGATGTTTAGGATTTAATTTCGTTTTTAAAAGTTTGAATAATAAATTAAGAACCACATACATTCCTTCCTTAGATCGACCTTTGGAGTATACTTATCATTTTCTACGAAATGATTCGTGCACTTGCGAGAGTTTTACAAATATTAAAACCAAAGTATTTGCGAGAATCGGCGATGTCGGTTTTCGTTCATCAAGTTTTTGGCGCCGTTGCCGGGGAAGGAATAGCGTTTTTAATTTATTTATCAAAATTTTAAAAATATTTTTGTGTTGTAAATAATTGTGATTTAAAAAAAAATAAAAAATAAATAAATAAAAAATTTTAATCAAATTTCAAATTTCATAAGAAATAAAAAAAAATATAAAAAAAATATAAAAAATATAAAATAAAAATAAATAAAAAATTTAATCAAATTTCAAATTTCATAAGAAATAAAAAAAATAAAAAAAAATAAAATAAATAAAAAATAAATAAATAAATAAATAAATAAAAAATTTAATCAAATTTCAAATTTCATAAGAAATAAAAAAAAATAAAATATAAAAAAAATATAAAATAAATATAAAATAAAAAATAAAAAAATAAAAAAAATTTTAACTATAGCATAAATAGTAAAATTTAGAAATTTGAAATTTGAATTAAAAAGTTTTTACCGTTCATGAATAGTAAATTAAAAAAGAAAAAAAAAATTAAAATTTTTTTAAGTTAATAAGAAATAAGATAGCGTGAATAGTAAAATAAAATTACCGTTAATGAATAGTAAAAAAAAAATTTAAGTTAATAAGAAATAAGATAGCGTGAATAGTAAAATAAAATTACCGTTCGAAAAAAAAAACTAAAAGGCATGAAAAGTAAAAAACTAAGGGAGTTAAATGCAGACTAGTTCTTTGAAGCCTTTGTGCCACTAGTCTTTCTTGGGAACATTGTTCTGGCTAGGAGAATGGTTTTTAAGGAGCCATTGCACCACCATTCTTTCCTGGAAACACTCTTGGTTAATACTGATTATGTTATTTAAAAAAAAAATTTAACTAGTTTTGTCTAGTGTTTTGTATTAAATGCCATGGAAATTTTCTCTAATTTTTTTATTTTTGTTGACAGGAGTTTTAAATTTACGTTTAAAAATAGTCTATGCGTGTTAGGAGATCCTTAGGAAACCCCCTAACACCATATGTAAATAATATTCATAAATTTAAACAAGTGTCAACAACACTGAATCCTACCCATCAACCTGATTTTGAGCCAAACATAGAACCAAGTCTTAATCCTTTACTAGAACCAAAAGAAATGGAGGAAAACCAACATGTTAGGGAAACCACGATGAAGGAGTTTGCAAGACCGGTGATTGGCACAAGAATCGCCGCTATCCGATTGGGAGAGGTCGCTCGGAATTATGACCTTAAAAATATTCATTTTTCTATGCTTCCTTCCTTTTACGGGCTACCTAATGAAGATTCTCTTTCCTTTATGAGAGATTTCTATGCTACGGTCCAAACATTCCCTCGGTATTCTAAACGAGGATCAACTTAGAATGAGATGTTTTCCCTACACCTTAAAGGATAAGGCCAAAGCTTGGTTGATGTCACTTCCCCTGTGTTCTCTCGATGACATGGGGTAACATTTACAATAAATTCATGGGAAAATTCTATTCCCATCAAAAAACATCGTAGTTGAGAGGAAAGATTGCTACTTTCTCTCGGATGGAAGGAGAACCATTCCATGAAGCTTGGGATAGGTTCAAAATGTTTCTCACTCAATGTCCCCATCATAGCTTTCCCTACGTTGCAGAACCAATTCTTTTACGATGGACTTACACAACAATGTCGGTTCATTGTCGACAATGCCGCAGAGGAGCAATAGGAGAAAAGACCGCATCGAAACGTATAACCTCTTTGAGATGTTGGGTGCTAATTCCCAACGTAAAAGCTCCCGACTGAGAAAAGCTGGTGTTCATGAAATCGACTCCAGTAATGAAGTTCAACAACAACTTGTTCAACTGACTAAGCAAGTTGCCCTTCTCGCTACACAAACCAACACCAATAATGAACAATATGGTTTGTACAAAGAACACGGGACATGGTACTGAAGCCTCGTCCATATCAAGGAGATACAACCTGACCTCGAGCAGGTTAATGTGGCCGGGAGCATATCAACAGAGACCAAGGTTTGATCCCAATTCAAATACCTATAATCCTGGGTGGAGAAGTCATCCAAATTTCTCTTGGAGGCAAAACAACCCTCCTTTCCCTCAAAGCTCAAACCAGGCAGGCCATCAATTCCACCCACCTATTCCAAGAAGCATTCCAAATAAACCAACCCTGGAGGACAACTTGAATTCTTTTATTCAAGTTTGTAGGGATAATCAATCTAAAACCAATCAACGGTTGGACTCTGTGGAAGCTTCTATCAAAAAGGTGGAAGTTCAAGTTGAACAGTTAGTTGAAAATTTGCAAAAAGGCAAAGACTAATTTGAAACTTAAATGAATTCAATGAAGAGGAAACATTGAGTTTTTCATTCTGCAATCTCCAAGCAACGTCTTACTAGAAGACGATAAATTTTAGTCCTACATGGGAGGTCACCCATTATTGTATTTTCCTTTGTTTTAGTTTGCGTGTAAAAAAAAATTCAAATGAAATAAATTCGTTTGTTTCAAAAATTGTGTCCCTTCGTTTAAATTAAAAAAAAAATTTCCTTGCACTTTTTTTTAGAGATATCTACTATTGTTTTTAAGAGCAAAATGTTGATTCACAATAGGAGGAGGATCATTTTCAACTACAAACAACCATGGGAGATGCTGAAGATAGGCGGAAAAAGATGAAAGACTATACAATGCCAATCATTGGCAATGTAACTTCCGGCATCCAATTACAAGAGGCTGCAAGGAATTATGAATTGAAAAAGATTCATTATTCTTTGTTGCCTTCCTTTTACGGTATCCCTAATGAAGACCCTTTGCATTTCATTCGAGAATTCTATGCTATTGTCCAAACCTTTCCACTACATGCAATTAATGAAGATCAACTTAGGATGAGGTGTTTTCCTTACACTCTCAAAGATAAAGCTTGGTCATGGTTCATTACTCTACAACCGAGTTCTTTAGAAACTTGGGAGGCAGTCTCTAAAAATTTTATGGGTAGGTTCTATTCCCATCAAAAGACCATTGATCTAAGTACGAAGATATAAACATTTTCTCAAATGGACGAAGAGCACTATCATAAAGCTTGGGAAAGATTCAAACTCCTTTTTCATTCAATGTCCTTATCATAGCTTTCCATTATAGCTACAAAACCAATTCTTTTATGATGGATTGACACTGTCGAGTCAATATATGGTTGATAATCTTCTTTGGAGGTCTTTGTAGGAGAAAAGACAGCAGAGGAAACCTATAATCTCTATGAGCTATTGGGATCTAATTCCCAACAAAGAGGTGGTAGAAGGAAAGCAAAGGTCAATGAAGTCGGCTTTGATAATGAGATAACCTTGCAACTTGCTGAATTGACTAAACAAGTGAAATTCCTCACGTCTCACCAAATTTCAAATCAAGAGGTATGTGAAGTGTGTTGTTCAATTGGGCATGGTACTCATAATTGTTCAAATACTTGTGATTCTAGTGTTGATGTCATAGAGGAAGTCCAATCTTTTCAAAAGTATCATCCAAACACCTATAATCACCCAACCTACAACCACCCTTACCCACCAAGCCAATCTTTTAAACCAACCTTAGAAGATAGCTTGAATGCTTTTATTCAAGTTAGTCGTGACAACCAACTGATGACTAATCAAAGGTTGAACACCATGGAGGCTTCGGTTAAAAGAATTGAATCTAAAGTTGGGCAACTGGCTGAACAAATGCAAAAGAAAGAACCAGGAAAGTTGCTACCAACGGAACAAGCAAAAGATGTTAGAACCCTTCGAAGTGGTAGGGTAGTCAATACCAGTTTACCTGAAATCTCTAACAAACTACCTTGTAGCTCATGTAACAAAGAAGGCGATATTCTAATCTCGCAAAAAGGAGAAACAAGTGTTAAACTTAACAAGCCTTCTGAAAAACTCAATGGGGGGTCATCTGACACTCCCAAAATTCAAAAGACAACAGAACCACACCAGATGCAAGTACCTTTTCCCCACCGGTTGAAAGAATCCAAACAAGATAAGCAATTCAATGATCTTTTTAATATGCTCTCTAAAGTAAATATCAATTTACCATTATTAGAAGTGATCATGAATGTGCCCTCATATGCCAAGTTTTTCAAAGAGTTGAACACTAAGAAAAGGAGGTATGAACTGAATGAACGAGTAGTAGTAGTATCGTAAATTTCTAAAGATCAGACTTTCAAAGACAAACTACCCCTAAGTTGAAAGACCCTCGGAAGTTTTATTATAAACATAACTATGGGGATAGGAAGGTTGCCAAAGCAATGCTTGATTTAGGTGCTAGTATAAATTTGATGCCCTACTCTATATTCTCACAAATCAATCTAGGGGATTTAAAACCCACAACTATGTCCCCGCAACTTGCAGATAGATCTCTTAAATATCCGTAGGGAATAGTTGAGGATGTTTTGGTACAGTAGACAAACCGATAATACCCGTTGACTTTGTGGTTCTGGATATGCAAGAAAATCCGGCATTGGACAGAGAGCATACAATATTACTTGGTAGACCATTTATGGCAACTACTAAAACTATTATTGATGTCCAAGATGGAAATTTGACAATGACAGTCTTAGGAGAGACTGTTCATTTCAAAGTTTTTGATTCTTCACCTTTCCCTTCTATTTCTGCCATCGATGAAATATTCGAAGTTGATCCTTTGGATAATCTTGTCCAAAACACCTTTTTCCAAACCAGAATAGAAGACAAGCTTGAAACCGTTCTTACACTTGAAAATGTTGAAGAAGATTTAGATGAAGAAATTAAGGGGTACCTTGAACAACTAGACAATAATGAAGTGATGACAAAATCTAGTACACTTTTTAAATCTACCCAGTTCTTCATTTGTTAAAGAGGCCAATCCACCTGAACTTGAACTCAAAGACTTACCTGAGCACTTAAAATATGTGTTTTTGGGAGAAGGAGAAACATATCCAGTGATAATTTCTTCAACCTTGACCAAACCACAAGAGAAAGAACTCATCAAAGTGCTTAAACAATTTAAGAAATCTATAGGTTGGAGTATAGGGGATATAAGAGGCATTAGTCCAACAATGTGTATGCACAAGATCAACTTGGAGGATGGTGCTAAACCTGTACGAGAGGCCCAAAGAAGACTAAACCCAAACATGCAAGAGGTAGTTAAAAAGGAAATCCTTAAATTATTAGAAGAAGGGATTATCTATCCTATCATGGATAGTAAGTGGGTTAGTCCAAAGGTACGTGGTACAAAAGAAATCTGGGATAACAGTTGTTAAAAATGATAAAAATGATTTAGTGTAAACTAGGACAATCACATGATGGAGGATGTGAATAGATTTTAGGAAACTAAATTTTTACACTAAATAGGATCACTTTCCTCTTCCATGCATTGATCAAATGTTGGAAAGATTAGTCAAGTACCTAATTTTACCGTTTTTTGGATGGACTGTCTGGATATTATCAAGTACCCATAGCACCGTAAGATCGTGAAAAGACCACATTTACATGTCCTTTTGGGACATTTGCTTTTCGCAGAATGCCATTTGGGTTATGCAATGCCCCGCCACTTTCCGTGAGATGCATGATATCTATTTTCTCGGATATGGTGGAGAAATTCATTGAAATTTTCATGGACGATTTCTCTGTCTTTGGGAACTCATTTGATGATTGCTTACATAAATTGACTTTGGTTTTAGAAAGATGCATTGAATGCAATCTAACCCTTAGTTGGGAGAAAAGTCATTTTATGGTTCAACAAGGGATAGTTTTAGGAAATATCATTTCAAACAAGTGGTATTGAAGTTGATAAGGCAAAAGTTGAATTGATATCCAAACTACCTCCCCCTATATCTGTGAAGGGGATAAGAAGCTTCTTGGGACATGCAGGATTTTATAGTCGAATTATCAAAGATTTCTCTAAAATAAGTCGTCCCTTATGTAACTTACTATCCAAAGATGTCAATTTGACTTCAACAATGACCATTTATTTCCTTTAATACCTTGAAAGAGAAACTAACATCTACCCTCGTTATAATGGCACCAAACTGGTCTTTACCTTTTGAAATAATGTGTGACGCTTCTGATTATGCAATAGGAGCAGTCCTGGGACAAAGAGTGGATAAGCGTTTACATGTCATCTACTATGCTAGCAAAACACTCAATGATGCCCAAATGAATTACCACCACTGAAAAGGAATTCTTGGCTATAGTATTCTCTTTAGACAAATTTCGGTCTTATTTAGTAGGATCTAAAGTGATTGTGCATTCTGATCATGCTGCTTTAAGATACCTATTAAGTAAACCAAATGCCAAGCCAATATTAATTATGTGGTCTTACTCTTACAAGAATTTGACCTAGAAATCAAGGATAAGAAAGGCAGTGAAAACTTAGTAGCTGACCATTTGTCTAGGTTGATTTCTGACTTCAATTCTCTTAAAGATGAGAGTAATGACGATATAGTTGAAACCTTTCCTGATGAACAGTTATTTTTCATAGGTCCGAACCCATGGTATGCTGATATTGTAAACTATCTTGCCACTGGTGTTTTGCGACCTAACACTTCATATCAGGACAAGAAAAGGTTTTTTAAAAATATTAAGGACTATTTCTGGGATGACCCTTATTTATACAAGATTGGTCAAGATCAAGTCATCCGGAGATGTGTACCAGAAGAAGAACATAAGAGCATTCTGACTTTTTGTCATGAACTTCATTGTGGGGGTCATTTTGGAGGTGAAAAGACAGCCCGTAAGATATTACAGTCCGGATTCTTTTGACCCACTCTTTTTAAAGATGCTCATATGTTTTGTGCACAATGTGATAGATGTCAAAGAACACAAAACATAAGCAAAAGAGATGAAATGCCTTTGACATCTAATTTAGTTGTTGAACTCTTTGATGTATGGGGGATTGACTTCATGGGCCCTTTTCCCCCATCTAATGGTTTTCAATACATTTTGGTTGCTGTGGATTATGTGTCCAAGTGGGTAGAAGCTATCCCCACCAAAACCAATGATGCTAATGTTGTTGTAAAATTCTTGAAAGATTTCATATTCAAGAGGGTTCGAACGCCAGAGCTATAATAAGTGATGGAGGTAGCCATTTTTGTAACAAACTCTTTGATGGAGTCCTAAACAAGTCCAACATCACACATAAAGTAGCTACTCCATATCATCCTCAAACTTCCGGTTTAGTGGAAGTGAGTAATAGGCAAATTAAGGGAATACTGGAACGCACTGTGCGTCCGTCAAGGAAGGATTGGGCATTTAAGCTAAATGATGCCTTATGGGCATACCGCACCGCTTACAAAACACCTATTGGGACGAGCCCTTACCGGTTAATCTTTGGGAAAGCGTGCCACCTTCCACTTGAACTTGAACACAAAGCTTATTGGGCAATTAAAGAGTTAAACATGGATTTAGATAAAGCAGGTGAAAAACGATTACTCCAGCTTCATGAGTTGGAAGAAATTAGGAATGAAGCCTATGAGAATGCCAAATTATACAAGGAGCGTACTAAGCGCTATCATGACAAGAGGCTAGTTCCTAAGACTCTTCACCCTGGAATGAAAGTTCTTTTATTTAACTCTCGTTTGAGATTGTTTCCGTGAAAGTCGAGATCAAGATGGGATGGACCATTCAAAATAGTTCAAGTATTTGAACATGGAGTAGTGGAACTATTGGACTCCAAGACACAAAAAACGTTCAAAGTCAATGGCCATCGTGTCAAGCCTTATTTAGAAGAACCAAACAACATTGCTGAAATGGATTGCATTTGGCTGAGTAACCCTTAGCACCAAAAAAGATACGTCTTGCTAAGACGTTAAACTAAGCGCTGGATGGGAGGCAACCCATCATTTTAGGTAAAAAAAAACAAAAAACAAATTTGTTTGTTATTTGTTTTATTTACTTAATTTTATTGTTTATTTCATTTTAATTACATGTGAATAATTTTTAAATTGTTAAACCTAAAAATATTTGTTGAGATGTTAGAAGTTTACAGCGATGTGTCTGTATACACTTTAATGATGAATATGATGGATGCACCTGCATTTTCCATTACTACTTGCACATTCTCAGAAAATGGGTAATCTTTCTTCTCTTCTCTCTTTATCTTTAATTTACAGTTGTTACATTGAGGACAATGTAAGTTCTAGGTTGGGGGTGGTGAAAAGTTACCATACTTAATTAAAAAAATAAATAAATAAAAAAAAAATAAAAAATAAAAAAAAACTTTTCTCACAAAAATTTATCATTTCTTTAAATCAAATTTAAGTAAATAGTTAAGTCTTTTGTACTGTTAGATTAATTTTTGAAAACATATCATGAAATATTTTGTAATTATTTTTGATAATTAGTTAGTTTTTGTCATAATTAGTATTTCTTGATAAGATGAAGAAATTATATTAAACCCAAAATCGGTGTTTATGAGTTTTTTTTAGTGGAGACTACCTTTGTGAGATATAATTTGAGCCTAATTTCCTTTATTCAGAGTGAAATATATATTTTTTTCTACTCCAAACACATTTCTTATTTCTTCACATTTTTAGATGATCTCTATAGGTATTAGCATTGAATGTATGAATTTTTTTCATCTTAATAGAGTATCATATATTTTTTATTATTATTTTTGCTTAGATTAAATGATTTGAGTAGAAATTGATAGTATATGCTTATATCTCATTTATGCATGACTACTACAAAAACAAAAAGACATATCTGGGGTTACCTAAACCAAGATCAAACAGAAAAGCCACAAAATTAACCACTCACCAAAATCCAAAAAAATGTACAATCTCTAAAAAATACACATATTGAAAAATATCTACAGAAAAAAAAGAGAGATAAAAATAGTATCATCTACATACTATAACCCGCATTGCCTACAAAGTTGTGAGTAAAGGCTAATTACAAAAGAAAGATATAAGAAGTAATTCCCTAAAAAGTCATTGCAATTTCTTCATTTGTAAAAGGCATATATCTTGAAATTCTTTCTTAATGAGTTTGATTTATGCATGAAAATAATTTTTATATATGATATCTTTATAATTTATACATTTGATTCCTTTCATGAGATCAATGTTAAAATAACACTTTGAGCCTTTATTCTTTATACATATGCGAACATATTAGTTCATTTCTATACATCAACTCTTTCGCATATAAATTAGTATGAGTGTTTGAACCCATAGGATTCAGTGTTTTGAGAGTATTGACTTGTGAGGAATAGAGTCGAAGCGAATTCTGATTCATGACACTGAAATTGGGTGAAATTAAATTGATACATTTTTGATATGAAATAAGAAAAAGATTTTCGACTAATTATTATAATAAATCATGATTGTTTAAAGAGATTAAGATAACTTATGCTTAAGATTTTAATTATGATCTTAAAGGAGATTAAATAGTATGAGACACTTTTGTGAGATGTTGTTAATTTGTGATTTTGTTGTAAATTTAATTTTTAAGTTGTTTGTTTTTATTGTTTCTTTTGTTTTTACATTTAGTTCAATGTTTGTGGGTATCATTACTGAAAACCCTCACGAGACTCAAACTCGTCCACTAGGGCAACCTAGGGGTTTAAAGGCTTGTTGCATAGGCTAAATGCAACCGTGTCAATCCACGGAAGTGATTTAGGATAGTTTAATTTTTAGTTTTTATCGCTTCTCTTGCTAAGGGACTAGCAAGAAGCTGGTTGGGGTTGTGATAAGTGCTCAAAAAGCACTAAAATAACCATGATTTTATGCACATTAATTGATTAAAAATATATATATTTATATGTTTTATCATATATTTATATAAATTTGTCTTTTTCGGAATCACGGGTATTTTTATTATTTTTCAGGTATTTTGGCTTAAAAACGCAATTTAAAGACTCAAAGAAGAATACTTGAAGCAATACATCACAAATAAATTAATAAATAAGTGGGAAAAGGTCAACAAACATGGAAAAATTGGACAAAATGGGTCGAAAAGGTCAAAAATGTCAAAAGACGGAAAATCGCAGGCTCACCGCGCCAGCCGCCCCATGTCCGCAGCGCCGCCGCGCGTTGACTCCGCTCGCCGCAGCGCGCGCTGGCACTGTTCACGCGCGCCGAGCGCGGCAATGACAGCGGGCGCGCGCAGCCGCCCAAGAGCCGCCCACCGCGCGCCCAACGTTGCCACCCCATTTTTCACGTGCAGCAGCGGGACGTCATGCTGACGTCATTGATGACCTCAGCATGTCCACTACACGTTTTTTAATTTTTTAATATTTTTTTTAACATTTTTTTACTCATTTTTTCTCTCCATCCTCACCTATAAATACCCCCCTTCCATTCACTTCAAAGCACACCTCAAAACCACACTTCTCTCTTCTTTCTTTCTCTCATTTCTTAGTTTTTGAGTTTTTCTTAGTTTCTTTCTTAGTTTCTAAGCTTTTCTTAGTTTTTCTCTTAGTTTTTAGTTCAATTCTCTTAGGTTTAGAGTTCTTCTCTTTTTGAGAGGAACTTGTAATGTTTTTGTAATAATTTAGATTTTTGATTCAATAAATGGAAGTGCAAATTCCGCTTGGAGGTTTTCTAGCAACGGGAATAGCGTCAAGTTACGTAAGGATTTTATTTTCTTTACGCTTATTTTTATGCTTTATTCTTACATGTTATATTTAATTTGTCTCGTGATTAAATTTAACTCGCTAGTGTTTATAATCATGATATAATAATAACGTTGTTATGCTTGCGAAATATTAAATAGGTGAAAATTTCTAAAATGAATTGATTTTATTTTTTATTCAAGATTTTATATTAAGGATGTTAGAGAGAAATATATTATTTTTCATTACAAACTTAAATCTGAAAATTAGATTTTAAGGTTTAATGATCTCGTTTGATTTAGAGTAGTGCTCTTTTATTTATTGATACAATCGCTTCGTAGTTAAATTGAAGATCTATTTCAAAAGTTTTTTATAAGAACTATTAAATGAAAATGTATTGACAATATATTTTCAATAATAGTTTTAAAACTTAAAATTTAGTACTGGATAACTAAATTCTTGGGTTTAATTTGGACACCTTGAATAAAGTTTAAATCGTCTAACCCCACCAAAGGTGGCATTTAAATGGTTCATTTTCAATCTCTTAGAAAAAGGAATTAATTTAATTAACCAAATTAGTTATCAACCCCACCCATAGGTGTTAATTGATTTGTTTAGTTAACAAAGAATATCTAACCCCACCAAAGGTGGTATTCATACAAAAAAGAGAGAATCAATAAAATATCAATTTATATCTTTAATAACCTAGATAATATGAGCAAGCATAATTAATTTAGTTATTATATCCATAAATACTCCACTAATATAAATGATAAAATTTGCATGAATATTTATTGAATCTGTATATATATTTAGATAAATATTTATTGAATTTGTATCTATGTTTATTTTTTTTAGATTATATTTAATTAATCTGTATATATGTTTATTTTATGTTATTAGATTAGGAACACAAAAACCAAAACTATCGTGACAGGATGTTTAGGATTTAATTTCGTTTTTAAAAGTTTGAATAATAAATTAAGAACCACATACATTCCTTCCTTAGATCGACCTTGGGAGTATACTTATCATTTTCTACGAAATGATTCGTGCACTTGCGAGAGTTTTACAAATATTAAAACCAAAGTATTTGCGAGAATCGGCGATGTCGGTTTTTGTTCATCACCAGGACGAGATGATAAGATGATAAATGAAACAGATGTTTCACAAGAATATTGGGGAGTAGTTCTTAAAGAAATAGTAGATGAAAAAGATAAATATCTTTATATATATACATTGGGATCTTTCTAAGGTTCAGAATTAAATTACCATAGTAATGAAAAAAACTATTTAGAATTTAAAAAAGCTATTAAAAATTTTGCAATATATGTTATAAGCTCCAAATTCATTGTTAGAAAAGATAACAAGAATTTTGGTTATTTCTTAAGAAGTAATATTGCAAGTGATTACAAATATGGAAGATTAGTTAGATGGCAACAGTGGTTCAACCATTACAATTTTGAAGTTAAACATCTTCCAGGCCATAAAAATAGTTTAGCTGATGCCCTTACTAAAGAATTAGCACCTCTAACTATTTTTATGCTTTCAAGAATGGAACATCTTCATTTCAAAATCAAGATAAAGGAAAAGGAGATAAAAATCTTATAGGAACAACTCGAGTTGCTATATCTCGAGAAATCTCTTAGGGAGACAAGAAAGAAATAGGAAGAACTTAATTGTTCAAAATAACCTCTAGAGACCAGAAGCTCAAATGAGGAATCTCCATTAAAAAAGGAAGAACCTAATAGTTCACAAAAACTTCTAAAACCACAAAGCTCAATTGGGCTGATGAGGCAAAAAAATAAGAACAGAAAAAAGTTTATGTGGTCTATAATGGCCCAAAACTAGGAATTTATAACAATTGGGAAGAAGCTAGCAAATCTATTCTAGGAATTAGTGGAGTCATTCATAGAGCCTTCACCAATAGAATAGAAGCAAAAGGTAGTTATGCCAACTATAAAACACCAAAACTGATAACTCTAGAGGAAATAGTAAGAACTTATTCTACAACATTACAACAATAACCAACAACTTCAAGCACGTCGAAAAATCTTGGAAAGATAGTAAGGCCTCTAGTGTTATTTAGAGAAACATCTCCTCCAAAGAATTCAAAAATAATAAAGCATTCAGTACTATTCAGGGAAACATCTCCGAGAACTAATTCAATCATTGAAGATGAAAAGGACCAATATAGAAATCTCAATAAACCATAATGGTTGAGCCTTTATACCTTGGCCAGAAAACTTACCTAAGAACATACTGAAGAAATGAAGTTCTATATACTACAGACAAGAAATTTCTTGCATGAAGTAAATTCAATATATTGAAAGGAGCTAATCCAATATTTGTATATAAAGTATTTCATGTAAGACTACTAGAAAATATATATCCAGGAAATAATTGAATTAAATTATTTCCCAGAGAATTTTAAAAGAGAAATCAAGAACTTTAGAAGGAAGATTAAAGTAGGTGATAAACCAGTTTATCTTAAACTTTTTAGTTCATTAATGGATTGGGATGAGGAAGAAAGTATTAGTCTCTACCACTTCATCAAGATAGGGATTTCTAACACAAACAAAAAAGTTCCCAAATCAAAGGCACTTCTAGAAATGGAATTCAACACATAAGAACTCTATGTACTGAAAGGTCAAATGCTAGGCCAAATTTACTATGAACTCAAAACGATTGACAATTCCTCTTAGATTAACATAAATTATTCAACTAGTAAAGTCATCATCATTTTCCATAGTAGCATGGCTCTGTCAGAAGAACATGGTGAAAAAATTACCAAATACGAAACCAATTTTAATTACAACAACCTAGAAATTGGTCAAGAAACAAGGAAGATATTCTACTTCTATGCCATAAAACCCACCAAAGACCACAAATGTATTCTCTACATCAAAGACCGAGAAGATAAATATGTGTCATCATCAACGTCCAAAGGAACCGTCGGTAGAAAATGACAAAGAAAAATAAGAAAAGAAACTGTCGATAGAAGACAACAAAAGAAATAAATATGTAGACCCCACATCTTAGTAGGCAGCATGTGCCAAGGAAAAAATTAGTGGCTATCCTTTAAAGTAGAAAAGCAAAGAATTATTGAAGCAAGGGCAAAATAATAATTTTAGTCTTGTAAACAGGGATTCCTTGTTCTATAAAAGAAACCCTTATTATCATTTCAAAACACACACAAATACATAGAAATCTAGAGTTCTCTACTCTGAAACACTCTAGCATAGAAAAACCCTTTATCTAGAAATATCAAAACCAATAATGTTATACCTATTAATTATGAGCGACTAAGCACCCCTATAAGGTTCTTAGTTGGCCTTAAGTTGTAGTAATTATTATACTATGAATAAAATGGAGTTTAGTTACTCTTATCTAGTAAGTCAACTATTGGACACTATTTATGTACGGATGTAGAAGGCTCACCATTACCAAGAAGGCGTTGCGGTTTGAGCAATGCTGAGGCATAACAAGTGTAACAAAAGAAGATGAACAAAAGGGAAGACTGTGGTAGACCCATTAAATTCAGGTATAATAATTATAAATTTAAGCTAGTTAAGAATCTGGAATATTTAAATATTTTCTTACAACAAGACAAAATATTGCTAAAATGGGAAAATGGAAAATGTTTTTAGAAATAAAATCAAATATAAAAATATAATTTTATTAGAAACATTTAATAAATGTTATCTCTATCATTTAAATGAATATTTTAAAGATGAAGATTATGAAAATTGTCTTGAAATTTTTAAAAGATTTAATACCTTATTAGATATCTATATAGATTATATTAAAATTATCGCAAGCATCATAGACCATCATATTTCAAGGACATTAAAAGACTATTTTGGTCAATAATATGTAAGAATAGAGGAAGAGGAATTCAACAACTTAATGTTTGGATACTACTTCTTTGAAGATTATAAATACATTGTATGTGCACAAGAAAAACATGTTTGTATACTACGAATAGGACAAAATAATATGCATTCAATACATATGATTATCAAGATAATACTCTATGAACATATAATCGTTAGTACATAAATTAGAACTATTAGATTTAACAAATGAAAGAATAATTTTTAATTTTAAAATACAATTAATAGATTTAGGATTAGAATTAAGCAACCAATATAATGAATAACGTAATATACTATGCAATTGTAATGAATATAGAAGAAAATTAGACTTATACAAAAAAAATAATAGGCGTTTTAGACAAATTATTTCCTTCAATAAATAGACAAAGGCCATTAACTAGCTCAATATTAACCTATGATTAAAAATTGTATCGATCCGTAAATATTGGTATAAAAGTATAAGAATAGTAGTCTAAATAGTAATGAATGAAAACTTAATGCCATTAAATTCGAAGAGCATTTTTGATATTTTATAAACCTCGAGGGCATAATTAAAGATATGTTAAACCTTAGGATCATTTGAGATATTATTCCAAATGTGGTTGGTAAGAAAATTCATGTGAAAAATAATTAGAAACCAGATCTAATAGATGTGTAGAAGCTCTAGAAGTAAAAGAACAAAGTTGAATCATACGAATTGAATGAACTAGACCAAAGTGTATGTTATTGAATTACGCTAGAATGATTACAAATTTGTTTGAATCAAAATTGAGAGGAATAATGACATATGATTGACCTTGGACATGTTGGTGTTGATAGCACCCAAATTATTAAAGCAGGGTTGAAAAGTGGGTGATCTGACTGAAGATCCAGAATTAAATAGTATTAATATTTTTAAATGAAAAGTACCATATTTGAGAGAAATTAGGATAGGTAGACCAAAATTGATAGAGTAGTAGGTAGGGAATTGCATCACAGTTGCTGGTAGAGCAACAAGTAGGCGAAACCGATAGTGGTAGAGGTAAGGCACGATTGGCAATGGATCACTATTGCATACAATGTCGAAGGGTGATGGCTTATGGGTGATAGGATTGGATGGTTGGGGTGTTACTAGTAGGATACACTGGGGTTCGATTAGAGGTGGAACCTGGTGGTGGGAAATTGATGACTCTATGAAAGTAGAGTCATTAGTGTACTTTTTTACTTAATATTTACTTGTTTTATTCAATAAATAGTATTTTAAGGCCAAAAATATTAAAATATAAAATTTTTAGTGAAAGGGGGTGAAAATATATTTTTAATTTTTTTATGAATATTTAACGCATGGCCAATCAAGAGCTTCCATGTGGCAGGCCATGCAAGCAGAAAAGCTAACTGAGCAAGCCATGCAGATGCCATGCAAGTAGGGACAAAACATCATAGATCACCGTGTGTAAGGAGGATGAATTATATGCCACGTGTCAACATGACGTTCAATCTGAGTTTTAAGATCGGTCAAACCACACTATCATGTGTCTCCAGGACATTGCTACCTACATTCCATCTGTTCGCCACGCCATTTATTTCCAGAAATCATGTTGCACCATGTGGTGTTGACTTAACAAGTATTGAATCGAATTGCTCTCCCCTACTACGCGTCGCACAATGAATTCCATGTGCCACGTGTCGTGTTGTGATTGGCTAACACTTTCAGTTTTGCTTGTTTTGTTCTGAAGCTTATCTGACGGTCCAGATCGCACTTGAGCTATATTTAAGCCCTTAATCACCCCATAAACCCTAAGGGGCTATCATTAGTATAGTTTTGGTTAGTTTTGGAGCTATAAGAGAGAAAAATACAGAAAAATTCAAAAGGGGATACAATTTTGGTGGAGATTAAATTGGAGATTAGTACTACAATTCAAGATATTGATTGTATTTCTTCTTCTATTCTTTTCTTTATCAATTTTTATGTCTTTCTTTATGAAAAATATGAGTTTTATGGACAAAATTATGTCTAATTAGTTTATTAATCTAGAAATTTTATGAACTCAAATTTCACCTTATGATGATCTAGTATTTTACCCCAATTATAAATTTAATTTAATTATATTGTTTAATCTGAATTTTATGTTATTAAATGTTAAGCCAATAATTTATCTATAGAGACAATTAAATAAATTTGAGAGAATTACTTAATTATTTATCTTGATTAAATAACATGCATAGTTTCTAGGGAGAGATGTATGATTCTTATGTATGTGATCCATAATTGATGAACCTAATAAGTAGTTTGCAATTTAATTGGCATGATAGTGTCATTAAATTAATTACTATATGGTATGTAGTTTACTTAAGGGATGAATACATGCTAGGTTAGATTCAATTGATCATGTAATTAATTGATAATTATATTGGGGGAATTTTAGCGATTCGCATGTTTAGAAAATTGGGTTATTAAGTCTTTCTAAATATTTTCTCATATATTTTCTTAGTTACCAAATCTGATTTAATTTATTATTACTATTTAATTTTAGTTATTTTAATTTTGCTTCCTTAAAATATAAAAACACAAAAAAAATACTTTTTTAGTTTTAAAAATTAGTTTCTAATAAAATTATCTCCATTGAAACGATCTTTTCTTATCATTATATTACTTGTTGCGATATGTATACTTACGTATACAAACACAATTTGGGTGGTGATCAGTTATTGACTGGATTTCAACGTTCTTCCTTCTCTATTTTTTTCAAAACTAATTTCTTTTTTTTCTTTTTGAACGGGAATTTTGTTTAGGGAAAAAAATTATTTTGAGTTTGATACCAAACTGATGCAAATCAAGAAATAAATGGAATTAGGGAAGGAGAGAAAGATAAGAAATTAGGGTTAGGGATTGAAGAATTGAAAAATTACAAAAGGAGAGAGAATTGAGGGGGAAATGTATGAACTCATAGTCATGGTCTCATCATAAATGTACAATCATATTTCATATTTATATAACTTTTTTGATAATAAATTAAATGCTAATCATTAATTTAAAATAGAATTTTAAATTCAAATATTAATTAATAAATATATAAAATCCTAACAATTGTCTAATTAAAACTTTTAAAATTCTAAATTATTCTTAACAATATCTACATAATCATAATTATCCTAATTTATTTATTCTTTGTTCCCATCAATATATGTATGCGTGTATATGTATATAGTGATGCCAATTTTTGTCAACATCAATGATTGGTTGCACCTCTCCATCATGTGGACTTGAGAATAGAGAACGTACAGTTAGTACTTCGAACCACCATAGGGTATAATGGCATTTGACTTTCTAATGCTTAAGTAAATCTGGATAGTTGGTGAAGAAGGAAGAGACCAGTGTCGCTTCATGTGATCTAGAGAGGTGAAGATGGATTTAAGAAGAGATTATGTATTGTAATGTTAATCTCTTATCAAGTTATTCCATGTAAAGTGTATATAGTGAATATATATAAAATAAGATACTACCTATTTATGATCCTTACCCATTATGATAGACTTATCTTAATGTTAGAGTAATCCCTTTGCAATTATCTCTTTGACAGATAATTAGAAGATTATTTACTGGTCATTTATGTTGTTCAATATTTATCCAATAGTAATGCTCATATGTTAACTCAACACTTATTGGTTTGGCCTATGAGTCATCTATTGGAAAAAAACTTCTCATATTATGCCACACCCAACATCATCCCTATAGCCCTTTTCAATCTTGATATATGGGCTAAAAGGTATATCTTGTCATTCTATCATAATCGAGGTTCAAGACCCTTTGAGCCACACTAGAGGTGTCAAGCCCACTTTTTATGATAATTATAAGCCCAATCAAAGGATTTCTTGCTCAACCTAGATGTTGAAAATGTGTATAGTGGCATCCTATCATTGGTAGTTCTTTCGGATTCTCAATCAAACTCCTGGATAGGGATTTATGTCAAAGTTAAAGTTGTCTTTCAAAGAGTCAACTCTTTCCCCTTTTGGTGGGAAATTATAATTCAAATCTTTGAGCTTGGAAGCTTATGAGTTACCTAAAATCTTGGAACCCTTGGATGGGTTCATATATGTGTGGATGGGATTGCTTCCCATTCTACAGATAAAAGGAGCCTTTCACCTTCACTTCTTCAATCCATACTTTAAAAGTTCACATTTGAAGAGGAAATGAAGAGTATGAGAGTTTGGCTTTAAGGTTTGGTAAGTTCTAGGTTTCCTAACCTTTTCCATTTATTTACTTTCCCAACACCTCATAGAAAATTTAGGATTTTATTTTCCCATGGCCCAAACATCTTGAACCTCACGGAACTTACACCTATTGTTTCCCACAAATGCATTAATAAAGGATAAAGTGATTGATAAGTAGGGTCAGACTTAGCTACCTTGGGGTCTAGTATAGGCATGCTAGGATGGGTTATATAAGGTTGTGGCTAAGTGAAGGGCAAACAAAAGTGCATCAGACCATGTTTTTTCCTACCATGATCCCTCCAAACATGGTCCATTCAACCATGTATGATTGACCACAATTCATCCAACCATGTCTATTCGGCCATAGTCTATCTTACCATGGTTCATCTATCCATTTTCCATCCCACCATAGTATGTCCAACCATAGTCTTTCCATGGTCTATCTGGCCATAGTCCACCCATGGTCTATCCAACCCTAGTATATATGGCCATAGCATAGGTTGCTCAAGTTCTTATGGTAGTGGCCAAGGGTAAGTCGAGCTGTGTGATGGCTATGGACCTTCCTAATTATGTATTTTTCCTATTTTTCCTATGGGACCATTTAGGTATTCATTATATACAAGCTAATTTTTCTAGTGATAGAGAGTCAGATTTCATTCCAATCAATATTCTAGTGTACTAGTTGGGTGATAACGAGAAAGGTTCTATATTTTTTCAATGAATAGGGTTCATTCTTGCATGAAAAACCACAAGGATAAGCTCAGAGACATCTTCAGGATACCAAAGTCAATAGGGATGATGCCTCAAGTTCTAGGCACAAATTTGAGTAATCCTGTTCCAGATAGAGTTACTTTATCTACATATCATCTCTTGGTAGAGAGAGACATCCCTTTTTCGCTTAATATGGCAAGTTTCTAGCATACATTAGTGTTGTTCTGATCCAATTTTCTCATAATTGTTATTGTGTATTGTTATCTTATTGGGTACTCTAGAAGGAGTATGAATGATAGCTGACTATAGAAGAGTTCATTTTTTATTACCACTCATAGATTCAGGGTGGTAGCCATAGTTGGTTTTATCTCAAGTCTTATGCAACCTGATTTTTGATTAAGAAGCCTTCGAATACCAATATGAGAATGACAAGGCACTTTTTTCATAATAGAGAATGATTTGATCTAGATCTCCTAAGGATCCTTCATAAGCCTACCCAGTATAAGGGAAATGGTAGGGTATTTTGAGACTTAGCCACCATGCAACATGCTTTGTTTCTTTCTAAAATGTTTCTTTTTGCTTGTAGATCATTAGTTATAGAAAAATCCATCCAAAGAGAAGCAGAAGTTCATTGCTTCACTTTATGACACATCTTTTGTGATAGGTTATGCTTCCTAAGTGGATCATTTATTGGGATTTGGACCTATAGTTTCTAAGCTAGACAGTAACAACCCTTCAAATCTGAATAGTAAGTTCTAGTCTTTTTCTCTTTATTTTAGTATTTTATTTTGAATTTTGCCTCTTTATAGGTGTAAGTTCTATATTCATTTGTGTCTTTATTGGTGTTTTCATGTTCAAAACATGAAGTTTGTTTATTTTACTCAATGTTTTTCTCCTTTGTGTATGATTGGTTACTATTAATATGTAATGCACACACACATAGTTAGTCACACTTTGTATAAAAACATGTTTTATACACACCATGGGGTAGGTTTCTTAGTATACATGCTAGGTTATGAGTTGTAATTTTTGGATTGAAAAATGGAATTTTTGTGCACCTTGATGAGGCCCTCGATGGACCCCTCATTGAACCCATCATGGGACCCCCAATAAGGTGGTTGACGAGGACCCTTGGTGAGGTCTCGAGGAGGGTGGTTGGTTGTACTTGGGTGGTTCTAAAAATACCCTTCTTATCTCATTTCTTAAGCCTAAAATATATCCTGAAATGCTATCAAAATTATCTCTAAAAATTTCTTCTGTTTTACAAATTACTTTGAATGTATTTTAGTATATGTGTTACATTTTTTGTGAGTAAAATAGTATTATTGAGTTTTGAGAGCTTGAGAATATTTTAAAAATCTCGTGAGAAAAAATCTAAGAATTTAAATTAGGTAGTATTAGTTGACGTCTAAAATCAGTGTGTGTTCGTAATTCATGGTTGAGTGTATTTTCCATGTAGGTTATTCGGTATCTAGTTCACTTTACTGATCATTGGTTACCGATCATACTACTTAGTATGGTGTTGATCTGGAAGAGAGCTTGATCCATCAATCATACCAAGTTGTTGTGGAGGTAGCATGCGAAGTAGTAATATGCAATTGGGGTAGTGTGGTCCCAACTAATAGAAGCATTTGCATTTATATTTCTATTAAATTGTATCTATTTATTACTTAGTGGACATGTTTACCTTTGAGTGGTTACCATAAACAACTTGAGGGTTTATCATATAGGTAAGGATTTTATGTTATTTTTCCTAGTTACATCTATTATGGTGTATGTTTTTTTATTGACCTAGTAAAATAATCTCTCATTATAAAGTTTTTACTATTTATTACTTGCCTACTATTGTTTGAATAATATATCTTCTATTTAAAGTAATATGCATGTCTATGATTGTTGTGATTTTTTGTTAGTTGTTTATTTTCTCCTACTAGCAAGTTTGGGGTGATTCCTTATGGAGTCATTATCTCGTTATCCTGGTTATGTACTGGATCTCAGGCTCTTTCAACAAGTATAACTTTTAGTCTTCTAGGAATAAAAGTAAATGTAAAAGCATGATAGCTTATAGGTTCCTCAAGGAGTCCAGCCAATGGTGGCTCCTACAAAGACACAAGACATTTCATAGTTTAGGGGCTTCAAGGAAGAAGAGAGCCACCATCTCTAGAGGGACATCATTGAGCCGCCTCCAGAAAGGACATGATCTACTTTAGCACTTATTAACATACTGTCGATATCAACTATAGATGGTATAGGCTCATGGCATCCACTGACCTGGATACTCTTTCTTTGACTTCATTGATACCATATACCTTTTCAAACATTCCAAAGTCTATAGAGGTCGAGGGTTATAACTTATATAGTATAGTCACTAGGGTCCATATGTGTGTTATAGATTTGGATCATACAATTAGAGTTCAATTTGGCTCGAAGAACCATTTAAGGGCTGCTAAAGAGGAACATCGTGGGCAATTAAGGTTTGGGCCACTATTGAGTCAATCCGTTGTAAGATAGAGAAGGAGTTAGAGAGAGTATGGGCTATAGCTCACGAACTTCTCAAGCTTATGTTGCTTCTTTGGTGACACTAAAGGCTACTTTGGAAAAGTAGGAGGTTGTTTTGGCAAAGTGCATACTTCTCTAATGAGAGGGAATTGGTCCAAGAGGTATTTATGAGCTTTAATTCATCTCAAGTGTGGGTACATGAGCTTACTATCAAGATTATGAAAGCTCGAGAGAATGTAGTTGTAGAGTACAGAGATTTTGTTGGGTATACTTGATGACAAATTAGATGTGTGGGCTCGTAGCTTCCAAACCATGAGGTGATGGTTAAGATGGATTTATTTGGACATAACTCTCTCTCTATCACTAATTTTCTAGATGTGAAGAAGAGTGCTTCCTGCAATGACAGTTTCGGGGAAGGATGGTTTCAATGAGTCTGATAGTAAAGACTCTGAGGCCACTGATATGAGTATAATTTTCTCAAGGCTACTATGCACTCGAGTACAGGCAGACGAGGAGTAAAGAAGGTTGCAGTAGGCGCACGAGGCATATTGTGGGTGGGTGAAAAGGCACGCTGAACGCATGAGTAGAGGGGACCATTACAAATTCATTTAGGAATGTCAGAATCAATTATCAGGATTCCATGTAATTCCAAATGCATGTAAGGCTATATATAGCCATAGTTAATAGAGGAATAAATATTAGAAATTATAAGAAATCAACTCCCCTCTTACTATTCTTATTTCTTCCCTAACCCCTCTAAAATTATATTCCTATCAATAGTATCAAAGCTGGTTCCAACAATGCACGATTGAAACTCATCCAGCACAGAGACCTCTGATAAGGAATCTGATTCCTTCGTCCCATCTGGGTTCGATACAGAGAGATTCAACGCCATCCTACAGGCATTGCAAGCTGAGGTGATAGCTTTGTGAGCTCTTCACACCTCCCACAGCACACCTCTGAATCCAAAACTCATACCTGGATCTGAATCAAATCCATACCCAGCAACAATTGTTCAATCTGAGATTTCTAACTTCAAGAACGCAATCAAATGTTCTCTGTAATCTCAGAAAAGTTGGAACACCAATCATCACATTTACCTAAACCCCACCCTCGGGTCTCACCTGAGATCTGTGAGAGATCTGTAACTCAACCCACTGGTTCCCCTGAGATGAGAGAACCCTAACCCATAAAAATCACAGGTAGTAAGAACTTTGTTTCTGGGTTACAAGAAGAGGGAATAAGGACTTATACAAAACCCAAGGCGAGGTTTGGTGGATCGCTCTGTGGATTGCCAGCGCCTGGGTTCCAAAAGTGGTCCATAAGCTGACCCAAGAAACCCGCTTATCTCTTAAGCGTATTTCCTCTCTCTCAGATGAATGACTTCACAATGGTCTTGGATTTGGCCCATCAGTTGGCCCTATAACCCCTACACTAGTAGAGACCCAGAATCCCCTCTCTTATTCACCCAAATCTTTGATAGAAATCAAAGCAATGTCTTAGTTGGTCAATTGAGAGGCACTCAAGCAGAGAAGAAAGAAATTATATCACTATGGTGATTGGGGAACCGTTGACAGCCAGCGCTGCATGTAACCAAAGCCACTACACGAGGAGGAAGGTTCAATCAGAAAACCCCGAGATGGTCACATAAGGAAGCTTTATTGGGATAATTGGCATGACAAAATCATTTCTCTACCAATTCCTAAAAAATAGAGAGGCATTCCCAGGAAAGAGGGTCCCTCAACCACTCTAAATAGAGAGACTAATCTTCGAAGCTTGAGGTTATAAATTTGAATACTTACCAGTAACATAAGAATTGTTTTTGAGTCGTACCTCTGGCATCGATGGTACCGTAAAGGTATTATTACCCAAAAACGATATGCCTAAGCACTGATTATAGCTCTAAACTTTCTCTTAATCTGCTCTACGATCATGTTAACAAGATGGTAAGAGTTTCAACTCTCAAAGGCCCAAGTAGAGACATAAACCCTTTTGATTTTAACCTCTAGTAAGTTATACGTTCTAAAATTTTATGAGAAGTGTCACCTAGCAGCTTAGAGTAGAATTTCTCTGTTCCCATGTGCTAATACAGCTGAGGATATTAAAACCCTATGCATCAGAACTAGCTCAGCTCCTTTTGAGGTTAATCAGCCTGGCCATCCATCTAATTGGAGGAATGTTTCTACATTGGACATATCGTTTACCTTCCCTTCTCCATGTATAGCTTGGGTTCTGAATTATTGGGCTGAGCTGAATCCTCCATATCTCAATCAAGAAAATTTTGAATGTATTGAGACTTTGGTTCGGGAGTTTACATAGACACTGCCTAAGAGAATAAGGGTTCTAGCCATGGTTTCTGAAGGGAATTTGGATGAAAAACCGAAGGATTCCTTCAGAAGCACTCAAGCTTATAATGGTGAGAAGAAGAATATGGCAGTCACACAGTTTGAACCTGCTAGAAGAAGTTTCCCATGCTGGGAGGAACCTGCTGGTAAGGCTACCTTAAAGACTACAAATGGTGAGCCGTTCAAATTGGTAGCAATTTTCCACCTGTCAATGTCTGAAGAGAAAACAAATGGACATATCAAGACAGTTTCATATCAAAAGTCATCCATTATGTCGACTTATTTGCTTGATAGGGGAACGAGATTGTAAGGTTACATTAAAGGTCAGACATCTGATGAGGCCGAGGCTATGGTATCCTATCAAGTAGGTAAGGCAAACCATTGGAATTTTGCACTACTTGTTGATATCAAGACCCAGGAACGGTTCAAAGAATATTTTGTTGTGCCATATCCTTTTCCAAAAATGGTTCAAAGTCAATTCAAGGCTACCTTTTGCGCCTATCTCAAGACATTGATGGTGATCATACCAACTCATATCTCCACTCTATCCTTGAGGGCAAGGATTCTAAAAGGGGGATGGAATGATATGAGTATAATTTTCTCAAGGCTATTGAGCGCTTGTGTATAGGCAGACGAGGAGCAGAGAAGGTTGCAGTAGGTGTATGAGGCATAGAGTTGGTGGGCGAAGAGGCACGCTGAATGCGTGAGTAGAGGGGACCATTACAAATTCAGCTAGGAATGTCATAATTAGTTATCAATATTCCCTGTAATTCCAAATGCATGTAAGGCTATATATAGCTAGCCATAGCTAATCAAGGAATAAATATAAGAAATTATAAGAAATTACCTCCCTTCTTACAGTTCTTTTTTCTTCCCCAACCCCTCTGAAATTCTATTCCGATCAGCCACCAAGATGGATACTGATGCAGGAGATGGTTCTCCTTAGGGCATAAAAAGATGTAAAGATTACTAGACTATTTCTTGGTGTTTTTTATTCTAGTCTTCCACCAAAGTGCATGTAATTAGAGCTTTATTTTCTAGCTGATAACTTAGTCCTTGTATGCCATCAAGACTTATGGTGTCCTAATTTAGCAACTTAGTGGACATCTACGGAGTAAACTGAAGGAAAGCCATTGGAATAAAGTGTTTAACTACCACTGCTAGTGGACCAATTCGGCACCAAATCCAAAATTACATAAACTCTCTTATGTAAAATGAAAGGATAATAATAATTTAAATTAGAATTTATATAGCTTGTGATAATTATCTCATAATTAGAATATTATTTGTTTATCTTTAAAATTTGTATTTATATTTAAATTTATCACTTAGTTACGTAGATTATTATTTAAGATTACTATTAATTATTTTATGACTTTTTAGTTTGTTATTTCATTCCCATAAATAGGACATAGTATTGCACTTATTTCATAGGCTTGAATTATGAATTAAAATATCAGTTTCTTTCTTGTTATTTAAGTTCTCTCTTCCCCCAATTTATATTTGTCAAATTCTTAAACCTAATTCGTCAAAAAATTCCTCAATTTTTATGTTCTCACCCCTTCATTTATTCTACAAATTCCACATCATTTGAGTATTAGAGCAACCAGATTTTGTTTCCCTAAACAAATTCTTATCATATCCTTATTTATAAACAAAATTTACTTTCCTTATATAAAAGAAAAATATCAAATCAAGAGTAATCAAGAAGCCTTCATGAAGACATCAATTGTGGTCCTAAGCCTCACCACCTCCATTCACCTTCTTCAATAATCAACCCCACCACCTCCATTCACCTTCTTCAATAATCAACCCCACGATGATGACCAACACCACACCCACTTGAGCCTCAACCCCCACTTGTATGCCCATCATTATGGTGAAATTGCTTGAGTCCGCATGATATTTTCCAACCCCTCATCATACTCCATTATCGAGCCTCGATGTTATTTTTCACATGCAAGCTTAATGTTCTCTTTTTTGAGACCTACAAGATTATAATTTAAAATATTATTTTGATCTTGCAAAATGCCCCATTTTTCCTTTTAATTTAGTAGATATAATTTCGTGAGTTTTAAGCTTTTCATCGAGTTTAGATACCTCAACTAATAATTTTTCATTATCTTTGTTAGTTCTAAGACACTTGAGAAATAATTCTTCAAAGTTTTTAATATTAAACTTAGAGAGAAGGGAAGAATAGCCAAATTCCTCGTTATCCTAGTTATCAACCTATTTAAAACGATCCATATAAAATCCTAAGATAAACACCAAGTTAGTCTAATGTTGGCTCTAATATCAATTTTAAATTTTAAATTACAGACCTAAATAACGTAGAAGGAGGTGGATATGCTTTTAAGTAAATTTCACATATTAAAAATTAATTACCATAAAGAGATTAGGTATGCAATCACATATAAATATAAATGAAGAAAATAAATTATTGACACACAATATTTAGATAGAAATAACCTAAGTCAACACGACATAAGAGGAAAATCATAGGTCCTCAAACCACCAAATTTATCCACTATGAAAATTAATATTCAATATAAAGAAAGTCTTAGACTATCCTAATAGTGGTAAAGCCCTAATGCACTTTATTGGTGAGTCGTCACTCTTTTCCACAATCTCCCAAGTTGGTGTGTGATTCAAACCAACGCTTTTATAATCCATGTCCATGAGCCACCAAACATATCAACGTTAGTGTTGTTGTGTTTTGCAACACACAGAAATCGTGCAAGTATACACGGTCACAAGTAATAAAGATTTGTAAGTAGAGTATCGTTCCCACGAGGATTTGTTACTATAGTTTGTTGAGTACTAAAATTGTATCTTTCTGATTTTATCCAAAACAATCGTTAATTAAGAAAATGTTTAAAAATAAAATAAGAGAACTCTAGGATTGCAATTTTTCACCAAACTAATCCACTCCAATCATATTATTTTCTTTGGATTTATATTTTTTAGTACATTTAATTTGTCAACCGAAAACTTCTTTTTTATTCATACATCTCTGCCGAGCTCCGTACAAACACACCTCGTTAAATTAATTCACTATATCTCTATCAGAATTAAATTCACCAAGATTCATTAAGTTCTAAGTTTTCAAATGGTCACACATACAATTAGGGTATATTCCTATCCTTCATCATACATGTCATTCTATTTACGAGCAATATACACAAAAATGCCTTTCTCAAGTTTATTTTTATGCCACAAATCGTTTTGATAAAATTCGTAAATAATCAAAAAGCATTAAGCACAAAATAGAACGAACAAATCGAACGTCTTATAAATCTATAAAAAAAATAATTAAAATTAAAGCTTCATAAATTTAGATCAAATGCAACCCTAGAAAAATTAAATTACTTCATAAAATTAAAATAAAAATTACAACTTATGCAGAAAAATTAAAGGAAGAATAAGGAAAATTAAAACATGAAGAAACAAAAAATTTGGCACACGCAGAACACAACAAAAGCCAAAAAATAGCTTCTGCGTGTTCTGCAGTCCAAAACCGAACACCACAAAAATTCTAAACTAAAAAAAACTCTCCTTGGTCGGGCTTGATGAACATGCGCTAATCTGAGCCGTTGATTCTTTGATCGGACGGTCCACGTTGGGCGAATGTGATCTTGCTCGTGGACTTCATCTCTCCTGCGCGAAAATTAAACTTTTATTAATTATATTTTCACCCACAAATATATTTCAAATTACATTTTAAACTTTCTGAAATTACAGTTAAGCCCTTTACTAATTTTAAATTAAATTTTTAAACTTTTAATAATTATAATTAAGCCCAAATTTAATTTAAATTATATTTTCAATTTTTATAAATTGTAATTAAGAACTATATTATTTGAAATTATATTTGTGGACAAAAAATATGAAATTAAGTACATTTTCGATACAAATTATTTAATTTTATTAAAAATGTATTTTTAGCACATAAAAGGAAAATATTAATTTATTTAATAAAAATTAACTAAATATTAAAAGAACATATCAATTATCATTACTAAAATTGATGAAAATAACTATATAAAATACAGTTATCAGTTAGCACCTAAAAAGTTAGCATAAAAAAACACAAGTGTAAGATGTATCTTAGGATGAATTTAATAATGAATAATCCTCAAAAGTTGATTCAAAACATGAAACAAATCAATCAAACCCACTAGTAATATCCTTGAATAAAAGTTTAAAATGATATGAATCTATTAGTTAGAAGGTGAGTGAATAGAATATCAGTGGAAGTATGACAAATTAAAATTTAGTATAACATCCAAACATATAATCGCGTGTAAATAAAGTAATGCATAAATATAAAGATTAACACATGAGACTTTTTGGTGGAAACAACTTAAGCCACACCAATGACCTAAGAAGAAAACCACTAATCTACCGAACCACTTAACTATCCAATATGAAAAATAGAACTCAAACTACCCACCATGGTAATGCCTCCAAGTAATCTACTTACAAGTTGCTACTTTTATCATAGTCTCCAGAAAAAATCATATTTGAATCCAGATCAACATTCTTATGAACTCAAATCACACGAGTTAATCGAACTAGTATAGATGGCACCTAAAAAGTTAGCACAATACCACAAGTACAAATGTGTATTCTAGAGCATAATTAATAATGAATAATCCCAACTAGATGATTTAACAAAGATACCAGATAAATCAAAATCAACTAATAATCCTAGAACAATCAATTTAAAGTACAATATAATAAATATTATAAGCTTATTAATCCATCAAACACAAACACAAACGTTTAACAAATTAACTAAATGAAAAAGCCTACTTGAATAGTTTTAGCAAAACAAGAGGAAGAGAGAATAAGATTAAGAGAATAATGCTTTATAATGTTCTTATGTGGTTGACAAAATTAAGAGCCAATTGTATGATAGAATAACATGAGTAAAAACCCTAGGCTAAAGGTCTATTACAAATCTTTTTTTTTTAAATACTTAAAGTGCTTTAAAACATAAGGACAATATAGTAATAAAAGAAATTGACTCAAGTAAAAATTAGGTCAAACTTGAAAACCAATTCGCTCAATCGATCTAGAACTATCTTGATTAATTGAACATGGTCGCTAGATCGATCTAGTCAAGCTCGACCAATTAAGTGAACAATTAATTAAATCTAAAATAAGTGGATTGATCTTCTCATTAATCTTGATTGATCTAGTCATGTAAAAATTAATTCAGTAAGGTAATTAAGCTTAATCGTACTAGACATGACTCGATCAATTAAGTAGCCTATATATACAATATATATAATATGAAATCTAACGTGCATGGGAACAGAGATATACCTGAGATATGATCGTTGGAACTTAATAGTTTTTTCAGCTTAAAAATATTCTTGAAAGACATACCTAAAAACTAAAATAACATTTGTATACTTTATTCGTAAATATCGCCAACACTCACATAAACCTTACAAAACCAAAATCACCTAATCATGACCACAAACATGAAAGAGAAATCAAGCATAACAACTAGATATGAAGAAGAAGCTACATGATACTATAATCAATGGATAAAAACTATAAATTTATGCAAAGTGTGAGATGCAGTTTTTGTGTACTTATGAGTTATGTGGTTGAAAGACATAATAAGAGTTTTGATCTATTTATAATAAAACTCTCAAATTAACATGAAAAATTTATCAATATGATGTCTGTTGGAAAAGATGAAATTTAATTAAAAAGTTTTGTTGGGAAATGTGCCTTGTCCCACATTGCTTTTTTACATTATTTTAAAAAGGTTTAAATAGTGAAGAGTTGGCTATTGGGATTGGGCCCCAAGGGGCACCCACTTTTGTGGAAGGGGAGAGGACCTAGGCAAATGTGATACCCTGTGCTACGCACGCACGCGCCGCCGCTATTCTTCATTCGTCCGACCGACCGGCCGTGCCGTGCCGAGCCGAGTCGAGTCTGAGTTCGAGTGCGTGTGTGTGAGGTGAGGTGGTATTTTCTTTTTTGGTAAAATATTTTTTTAAGGAAAATTTTTCCACTTACAAAATGATTGTTATATATATATATTTTTTCTCGGAAAAAAATGACCGTTATTTTCTTTTATTAAGAATATGGCCGTTTGTTTTCTTTATTCATAAAAAGAGACGTTGCTCGTATTTACTCATAAAAAATATATCCGTTATCCGTTACTCTTCATTACTCAGAATTGCCGTTACGCTCTTAATTCCCAGACATTACCGTTTTATTCATAATTGCCACACGGTTTCTAAAATCTATAAAAGGAGGGCTTCAGCTCTCATTTGAAACACAACAATCAACAATCATCTCCCTACGGAAAAAATTCTCTCTACAATTTCTAAGTTTTTTTTTCTTTTTAGTTTTTCGAGCAACAAATTTTCAAGTGTAGCATTCCAGTCTTCATCAGTGCGGTATAAAGAAGTTACGAGACGAGATTAAGATTAAGGTTGTTTTATCCCTGGAGACGACGAGGCCGTGTTTGCTTGCACAAATGGGTGGGCGGCAGCGAAACTTCTTAAAGAGAGCGACCTAGTCCGCGACTCAACCCAAGCAATTACTTTCAAGTTATCGGTAATATTGTTCCTACACTGTTTTTATAAACTTGCTTCAACAATTTTAAGACGTATTCAATCTGCCATGTCTATTGAAATGCTAACTGCTGATCTAAACAAACCATTCCGTTTTGAGGGCTTACATTTTAAAAGATGGAGACAAAAAATGTTGTTTTTCTTAACCATGAAAAAAGTCGTTTCTACTCTTACTACTGAAAAATCAATACAGTCTAATCCTCCTACCGAAGCTGAAACTAAAGATTTAAACGCCTGGATTGAAAATGATTTTCTATGCAAAAACTATATTCTTAATGGTTTAGCCGATGACTTGTATGATTATTATAACTGTGATAAGTCTGCTAAGGAAATTTGGGAAGCACTTCCAAAAGAAATACGACAACGAGGAAAATTTGGTACTAAGAAGTATGTTGTTAGTAGATACATGAAGTTTCAAATGATTGATGGCAAATCGGTTGGAAGCTCAATCACATGAACTGAGAAGATAGCACACGAAATAACTTCAAGGAAGGTATGACTTTAGATGAACAATTTCAAGTAGGCATTTGTTATAATAGATAAATTACCCCCGCTTGGAAAGATTTTAAGAATACACTTAGGCGTAAAACTAAGGAATTTTCTTTAGAAAGTCTTATAACCCGTTTAAGAATAGAAGAAGAAGCTCGAAAAACAAGACCAAAGAGATGAAGTATTCGTAGTCTCAAATAATAGTACCAATAAGAAACCCTCATCTACAATTCTCGAAACCTAAAGGTAGAAATATGAAAACTCCTAATCGTAGTAATAATCAAAACCGCAACCACCAAAATAGAAATAGAAACTATCCTCCCGTAATGGACCTCAACCGCTAAGGAATAACACATTCATGTGTTATAGTTGTAATAGACACGGCCACTGGGCTGGGAACTACCGAGCAGGAATCATCACCGCTTACAGGCGAACCTTACCGAAGATCAACTTATTGCTATGATATCTGAAGTCAATTTTGTTGGTGGATCCGAGGGATGGTGGATAGACACTGGTGCTTCTCGCCATGTTTGCTATGATCGAGACATGTTCAAATCCTATTCTGATTTGGAGTATAAGAAAGTGTTGCTGGATGACTCCCACTCCACTAAAGTTGCTGGTACTGGTGAGGTGGTTTTGAAGTTTACCTCTGGAAAGACTGTCATCTTGAAGAATTTAGTTTCAGGATATCTTCTTAACAAAGCTGGGTTTACTCAAACTATAGGGGCTGATTTATATACTATAACTAAAAATAATATATTTGTTGGAAAGAATCGCCATACTTGATGGCATGTTCAAATTAAATGTTGAAATTAATAAAACCTCTTCTTTTGCTTAAATGTTGAGTTCCTTTAATATTTGGCATGCTATACTTTGTCATGTTAATAAACACATAATAAAGAACATGAGTAGCTTAGAACTAATTCCTAAACTATCTTTAAATGATTTTGAAAAATGTGAATTTTGTAGTCAAGCTAAAATAACCAAAACTTCACATAAATCAGTAGTTAGAGAATCTGAACCTTTAGAATTAATTCATTCTGATATATGTGAACTTGATGGAAATTTAACAAGAAATGGAAAACGCTATTTTATAACTTTTATAGATGACTGTTCATATTACACTTATGTATATCTAATGAAAAATAAAAGTGAAGCATTTGATATGTTTAAAATATTTATGACTGAGATTGAAAATCAACTTAACAGAAAAATAAAAAGGTTTCGAAGTGATAGAGGCACCGAATATGATTCCAATATCTTCAATGACTTTTATAAAACTCATGGAATCATTCATGAAAAAACTGCACCTTATTCTCCTGAAATGAATGGCAAAGCTGAAAGAAAAAATAGAACTTTTACTGAATCAGTTGTTGCAATTTTATTAAACTCTGGTGCTTCCTCCCATTGGTGGGGAGAAATTTTATTAACTGTCTACTATGTGCTAAATAGAGTGCCTAAATCTATAAATAAAATTTCACCCTATGAAATTTTGAAAAATAAGAAACCTAATTTAAAACTTGGGGTTGTTTAGCCTATGTTAGAATCCCTGATCCTAAAAGAAATAAACTTGCTAGTAGAGCATATGAATGTGTATTCATAGGATACGCTGTGAATAGTAAAGCTTATAAATTCTATGACTTAAAAGATCAGGTAGTTATAGAATCAAATGATGCTGACTTCTATGAATATAGGTTTCCCTTTAAATTTAAGAATAGTGGGGGCTCGTCTTTTAGTAGTTTACCTATAACTAGAACTAGTGAACAAAAGAGAATTAAACACCGAAATTAGAAGAAGTAAACGAGCTCGAACCCTTAAGGATTTTGGGTTTGATTTTTATGCTTATACCCCAGAGGAAGATCCCAAACTATTAAAGAAGCATTATCTTCTTTAGATGCCAACTTATAGGAAGCCATAAATGATGAAATGGACTCACTTGAGTATAATAAGACTTGGCATTTAGTTGACTTACTCCTCGGTTGCAAAACCATTGGATGTAAATGGATACTAAAAAGAAATTGAAACCTCGATGGTACTATTGAAAAATATAAAGCTCGTCTTGTAGTTAAAGGATATAGGCAAAGTGGAAAATGTAGATTTCTTTGATACCTTTTCACCGCCATTACGAAATAACTTCCATATGTGTACTTTTCTCTCTCGCTGCTATCCATGATTTAGTAGTACATCAAATGGATGTTAAAACTTCTTTCTTAAATGGTGATTTAGAAGAAGAAATTTATATGGATCAACCTGAAGGTTTTGTTATCCCAGGTCAAGAAAATAAAGTTTGTAAATTAGATAAATCTCTTTATGGTATAAAACAAGCACCTAAGCAATGGCATGAAAAATTTGATAATCTAGTTATCTCACATGGATTCAAAATAAATGAAAGTGACAAATGCATTTATTATAAATTAGAAGATAATATTTGCACTATTATATGTTTATATGTGGATGACATGCTTATTTTTGGATCAAATATTTATGTTGTGAATAATGTCCAAAATGTTGTTAAGAGCTAATTTTTGATATGAAAGATCTTGGAGAAGTGAGTGTAATCCTTGGTATAAAAATAACTAGGTGCGAAAAGGGAATTTCTCTAGATCAATCTCACTACATTGAGAAGATCTTAAAGAAATATAATTACTTTAGCAAAACTGCATGTACTCCTTATGATCCTAGTGTAAAGTTGTTCAAGAACACCGGAGACGGTGTTAGACAAATTGAGTATGCGAGCATCATTGGTAGCTTACGTTACGCTACGATTACTAGACCGTGACATAGCTTATGTTGAGGGACTACTATGTAGGTTTACCAGTAGACCTAGTATAGAGCATTGGAATGCTATTGAAAGGGTTATGGGATACCTTAAGAGAACTATGAACCTTGGATTACATTATAAAAGGTTTCCCGTTATTTTAGAAGGATACAGCGTTGCAGATTGGAACACTTTATCAGAAGACTCCAAAGCAACTAGCAGCTATATATTTGACATAGCTGGTGGATCCGTTTCTTGGAAGTCTAAGAAACAGACAATATTGGCTCAATCTACAATGGAGTTTGAAATGATAGCACTAGCCACTGCTAGTGAAGAAGCAGGTTGGCTAAGAAGTTTGTTAACCGAGATCCCTTTATGGGAAAGACCGATACTAGTTGTCCTGATCCACTGCGATAATACCACGGCTATTGTAAAGATTCAGAATCACATTACAACGGTAAGAGACGGCACACATACGTCAGCATAGTCTTGTTAGAAATTTCTCTCAACGAGCAATAAAGAAATGGATCATGCGTTCGATGAAAATTTGGCAGATCCTTTGTGACGAAGGATTACGAAGAGATAAGGTTTTCAAAACCTCAAAAGGAATGGGATTAATGCCCTTAGAATGAAGAGTCACTTATGATGGTAACCCAACTTATATGGAGATCCCAAGAAATAAGTTCAAGGGTAATAACAAGTCATAAAGTGATATGAGATGTATCATGCTATTAATCAAATCTCATTCTATATTGTTAGAAGCATGAAGTCCCTGAAGCGATAGAAAAGGATGAGTTATTTGTTAAACTCTTAACGAGTTCTATACTCTATGTAGAGTGGAGTACATGTACGGGGAGTACTCTTGATAGACTCACCTATGTGAATGTGGAAGTGTGTCGCTTCACTATGGAAATTTTTTGGGCAAAATTTACTGTAGGCGTTATTATCTTGGGATACACGTGTATGGCACTTAAAGCACGGACTTTTCGAACTACACCTTGGGAAGGTTGTGTGTGTGATGATTGTTAGAGATAGAGTTCAAAACTACGAGTTACTCTAGTATATTCTAAAGCATCAACACTATGCAAAGGTTCAAGTCGATAGACACCTTTTCGCTTATGCACAATCTTATAATTTTAATTGATCGGTTGCTCGATGAAAAATTATTTTTATATAAAATTCAAGTGGGGGATTGTTGGAAAAGATGAAATTTAATTAAAAAAAATTTGTTGGGAAATGTGCCTTGTCCACATTGCTTTTTACATTATTTTAAAGAGGTTTAAATAGTGAAGAGTTGGCTATTAGGGATTGGGAGGCACCCGGCCTTTTGTGGAAGGGAGAGGACCTAGGCAAATGTGATACCGCACACGCGACGCGCGCCGCCGCCGCCGTCCGACCGACCGGCCAGGCTGCCCACGTCTTAGGCCGAGCCCGTCCGAGTTCGAGTACGTGTGTGTGAGGTGAGGTGGTATTTTCTTTTTGGTAAAATATTTTTTTTAAGGAAAAATTTTCCACTTACAAAATGATTGTTATATATATTTTTTTTTCTCAGAAAAAAATGACCGTTATTTTCTTTTATTAAGAATATGGCCGTTTGTTTTCGTTATTCAGAAAAAGAGTCGTTGCTCATATTTACTCATAAAAAATATATCTGTTATCCATTACTCTTCATTACTCAGAATTGCTGTTACGCTCTTAATTCCCAGACATTACCGTTTTATTCATAAGTGCCACACGGTTTCTAAAATCTATAAAAGGAGGGCTTCAGCTCTCATTTGAAACACAACAATCAACAATCATCTCCCTACGGAAAAAATTCTCTCTACAATTTCTAAGGTTTTTTTTTCTTTTTAGTTTTCCGAGCAACAAATTTTCAGGTGTAGCATTCCGGTCTTCATCGGTGCGGTGAAGTTCGAGACGTAAATTAAGATTCTGTCTTTGTTTTATCCCTGGGATAGCGAAATTTGTGTTTGCTTGCACAAATTGGGCAGAGCCGCGAAACGTCTTAAAGAGAGCGACCTAGTCCGCGACTCAACCCAAGCAGTTACTTTCAAGTTATCGGTAATATTGTTCCTACACTGTTTTTATAAACTTGCTTCAACAATGTCACATTAAAATAATTATTGTTGGTAGGTGATTGAGTTTAAAAGAAGTGAAAAACATAACTAAATTCACAAAAGTAAGTTAGCGGTATCTATCCAAACGAAAACCTATGTAAGATGCATGTGAAGAGTAAACTTTTTGCTTTAAAATGAAGAGATTTTATGGCTTTAAAGATGATGCAAGTTGAAAATGCTTGAATAAAAGAACATAGATGTTGCATCATTCATAAAATCTAAATATTACAATAAATATATTTGTCTACAAAATTATCAACTTCTCATGTTAATTACTCTTACACTCTAAATAGTTGATACACCTTATCAAATAGAATAAATCAAACCGAGCAAAATGTACAACACAAGTTTCTATATTGCATTTGGCAATTGGTTGTGTTAAGAGATGCATAAGTTGTACAATGTTCTTATTAAGAGATGGATAAATTGTACTATATTTATATTAAGAGATGGATAAATTGTAGCATATTTTTATTACCGTAACATTTACATTTTTTTTCATTTTAAGTTACATCAAGTATATTTTGTAAAAGAGAGTATCAATTCTTGTATTTGTCTTAATTATATAACTTTTTAATTAAATAATTTATAATAAAAAAACTCATTTTTTAATTTAATTTTTTAAATAAAACATAATAGCATAAAACATTCATAGAAAAAAATATACATAACTGAAAATTTCACGTTGAAAGAAGAAAAATAATTTTTTTCAAACTACATTAAAAATCAAGCTTTTTTTAATTAGGTTTTATATCTAAATGGTACCATAATTTTATTTGAGGTACCCTTGTTACTCTTAAATTTTTGGTGATACTTTAGCGATACTCACAATCAATAAAATGTATCAATTTAATGTAATTTTTTATTTTATTGTAGATTTTTAAACCATATTAATTTAATGAAAAAAAAAATTCCCAGTGACTTGAAATGGTTAATGATACATCATGTCTTTCTCTATGGTTGATGGGTACAAAACATAAGAGCAATTATATCTTGAAGCATCGAATACATTTAATTTGTCCTGGATAATTACTTTTTTTTCATTTTTTTTCCTTCTAAAGTAAAAAAAAAAAGATGTTATTCCTCACTAACTGTCTTTCACTCATCCCACAAACAGGGATCAAAGGAAATAGATTCAATAAAAGAGAAAGGTACATAACATTGCATTGAGATTACTTAATGTTATAAATATAGCTTTTTAAGATGTCCTTTTTGCTGAAATAAATACTTATAAAACTAAAGTAATTGGTTAAATTGCACGCAACCTTTAATTATCTTTTCTTTCTTTCTTTTTTTTCTACTTTTTACTTTTTTGGTGACTTGATATTCTGTAAGGATAAGAAATTGTAGATCTTGGTTTGGGAGGGTTAGATAGATGGTGGAGAATCAAAAAAAAATTTTTTTTTTTTTTTTTGCTGAATGACGTGGTGGGAAAGTGTAGTTTGTATGATTTGAATTAAATAAAGCAAAACATTTTCTATTTCTAAAAAATATTATTTATAATCGATTAATTAATTTCAATAAAATATAATCAATTAATAATCCCAATTGTATAAACTGAACATATACCTATATTCTAATGGCACTGCATGAAAAATAAATCAGATGATCACACTATGTTCTCAAGCTAACATCTTAATTTATACAATTTAGTGCATAATTTTATTTTTTTTAATTAGACAAAATGTTTTCTTTAATAAAAATAAGTTTAATTTATTATCTTTTTTAATACGTTAAGCATTCCTTAAAAATGAAGATCGATGATAACTCTTTCTGTCACTAATTTGTGACATTCTTACAATTAGATCCAGGCAGTTATAAACTCAATAAGAATCTTCCAATATGGAATCTACTTTTTTGAGCTATTACTTTTTTTTTAATAACCATTTTTTAAGCTATTATAAACTAACAATTAATGATAAATTTTAATTACAAATATTTGCATTAAATTTAATTAATTATGATATATGTATCAATGTTGAGTACGTATAAATGTTGTGTGATTAGCCTCCCTCCAGTAATTATAGTCATCTTTCAGGCACAGCAAGAAAGTAATACGAATTCCACTAATTTTTTTCATCATTATTGTTTGATTATAAATGATTCATATTTCATTTGAACAAGAACTTTGTCGGTGTTATTTATGCGATCCACTTGGGGAAAAAAAGAAAGAAAGAAAAAAAAAGTTTGGCCCCATGTTGAACTTTCCAGGGAATGAAAATGAAGAAACCGAGAGTAAGCATCTCTCTGTAATTTGCTTTGCAATCTTTAATTAAGTAGTTACATACACTTTCTCATTCCTGTAGGAATGCTTTGTATAAACAAACTAAGAATCTTTCTAGTAATTATTTGTATCTCATCCAAAAAAACTACTTACTTGCTGTGTAAAAAAAAAAAAGGAAACAATGTAATTTATGAATTGCTTAAAGGCAGGCATGTTCTAATCATCTCATTGAATGAAGAATTTTTAACATATATATATTTCATGACCCAGTATGTTGTTTGGTTTCAGCTGATCATCAATCCTCATCTACCTCACACATTGATAAGAATTAGGATAACGTGTTGAAAAAACATGGTGCTTCAACTTTACTACAAGAGCCAAGATTCCATAGCATGGGATATGCATAAATGCCACTGCCAAGTACCTACAAATCAGAGGAAAAGGGTTAGTTTATTTTCTAAAACATGTTTAATCAACAAGTCAATTTGTTACGATGTTTCAGTCCAAACCATACATTCATGGTGACAGATCAAAGACTTGGTAAACAAGCAAACCCCAGACCCCAAATTTTTGCCAAATTTGTTTTCCATCATATAGACATGTTGTAAACGGTGAAAATAAAGAAATATATAGATATAAAAAGGTAAAATGATGATCGTTCTAATATTCTTTAAAAATAAACATTTTAATCTTGATATTTTTAGATTTGGTACTTTTATTTCTGTTATTACGAAAAATAAGTATTTATAATTCTTATATTATTATGAAAAAAAAATGAACACTATTGGTCAACGAGCACTTTAAGTTCCATAAAAATTATCAATAATTATAATAAATTGTTTATTTTTCATGACAATAAAATTAGAAGTGACCAACTAAAAATTATCAGGATTAAAGTACTCATTTAAAAAAACACTGGAGAATTTTGGAATCTCACACCCTATATGGAATTAAACTGGGTTTTACCAAATTTTTCAGATGGAAATTGGAGCAGAATATTGTTTTAGTCTAACTTTACTTACCATATTGGAGCATATGGAGATGACAAGTCAAGAAATGGGTATGGCCACCTGTATTAAGAAGATGAGAAATCACCACTATAAGCAAGTTGATTAAATGCTTTAAAAATGGGGAAAAGAATACAGAAGAATGTATTATGATTTTACCAGAGTTTCACACAAGCATGAACGATCCACTGGACAATTACATAAACAATTGTCCAGATGAAGAAATATCCAATTCGAAACCAAGGAAACCGCTGAAAAGAAATATGTATAATAACAAATGGATTAAGATTTAAGCACAAATTCATTTAGAAGAAAACCTTGTAATTATTTCATTTGTATGCAAAAACTTACCAAGCAATTCAATGCGGTATCACCAAGCAAGAACACAGCATTTATGGAGTGCATGTTTATAATGAACTGAGTACAAGGATAAAAGAGGTTTTTACTAAGTTAATCACACAGAAAAAAAAATACAGCTAACATTGTCAACTGTTCAACTCTCATATGACAGAAATGCTATACTTAAGAAGAGTACTATTTTGATGAATAACGTGTTCTATGTAAATCCAACATAATCTTGTAGGATACTTACAAAATTTAAGTCATAGTCTTTGATGGTGAGAAATGGAAAAATAATGAACCAAAAGACACAATCAGTAAGTACAACTGCTCCTGCATTCATCTGAATTCAAGTAAAGATAAAAACTATTTTAGCAATTTGAACCCAAAGAAAAATTAAAAGGAGAACAGCAATTAAAAAAGTTTAAATTTGTCCAATTTAGTGTTAATATACCTGGAAAATTATTTGGAAGGCATAACCTAAAATTCCTGCAGGCTGGCGACCATGGTTTTCAACCGGAGAAGCTAATATTTTTCCTGTATTGGATGTATCATCCACATATGTGCCCTGTTCTGAGTCCATTTCTACGTTATCAACCTTTTCACCACTAGTTTTTTTATGATATTGGTAACATCCATGCATGGAGAGCAATGAACCAAGCTACAAGTTTAAATTAAGACTACCCAAATTAACAAATATAGAAAGTAGAAAGGAATTTAATTCAGGCAGAAATGGAGCTATAGAGAAGGTTCATTGAAGCTTTTACCACTTACCCCAAAATAAATGGTAATTAATGTAAAAGTCCACCTGCCCAAAACCAAAGAACAATAATGTGTCAATTTAAGCCAAGTAAAAAACTAGTGAGTTACACTCTTCATGTACTTTGCCCAATTTGCATCAATCAGGACCTTTTATAAAAGAATACATGAAACCAATAAAGAGAAAACAGGTCCCTTACTGTGTATAGAAGTAAAAAATGCCACCTCCATCGACACAAGCAGTGATTATGAGAAGTATCAAAAGCACAAAGAAAGCAAAAACCCTGAAAGCCAAAAGCCAAGCTGGGTGGATTTCTTTTAAGCATGGCCTCCAAGTTTCATCCTCATATAAAACTCCTGCTGCTTCTTGCTGGGTTTCTCCTCCATTATCATTATTATTGGTATCATTATCACCTTTTGATTTTTGGAAACCTTCCTGTTTCCAAATTAAAACAAGTGATGTAATCGTTGATAGTAATAGCCATATGGCACAAAGTAGGACCCTCCAATTCAGCCAGTAAATTCGTGTTGTTGTGTCGGCAGTCATGATTGGTTGCCAAATATTTCTTGACGATCCTGTTAAAAAATTCATGCTGTTACTTTTCTTCTTTGATCTTTCACTCAGTACCGCCCCAAACGATTTGGGTTTTCTTTTTTATCCAAATTATGAAAGGGAATGGTAAATTGGTAATGAATCAATCGAATGAGAATTTTGGTAAGCAAAAATCTTTAGAGCAATACAATTACCAAATAGAAATATCTTGAAAAAAATTAAATTCTGGCAAATGGATTTTCGTTGGGGAGGAAAAATTTGAAAGAAAAACCAGATTTCTTACTGTCGATTTTCAAAATGGGTAGTCGAGATTTTGAAATTTTGACTAACCCAGTTCTTTAGAACTTAAACAAAATCATGTGTCGCAGACTTGCTTCACCGAAAATTCAATGAATAAAGCAATAGAATAAAACGGTGACAAAAGGAAAGTTCAAACGCTTAAGCCACAAAAAGTAAAAAACAAATTCTCAAATTCACAATTTCGCTAGAAACTCAATAATTTGCAAAAAAAAAAATAAGAACAGAGTCTCAATGAACGTACTTCAGAAATCAAGCCACGTTATTTAAGAAGAGGGTCCCTCTACAAAATTATGTTTTTTCATACATTTAGCTACAACGAAAATATGAGTCTAATAAGTAGTTGAAAAAAAAGCAACCCAGGACCCATTTCAACCCATTAATGCATGAGACGAAGCAGAGATTCGAAGCTTTAAATGGAAATGTAGAAGCACAGAAAGATAACAAAACCAACATTTTTATTATAACAAATAAAAACGATGAAATGGAATAGACTTGAAGCGGCTAAACTTCAAGCAAGGAAAAGTTTGATACTTACAAGGGAAAGCAAGAGAATGTGGTGGTGGTGTTGTGTGAGAGAACGAGACAGGAGATGCTTTACTTATTTGTTTTGAGAGAGAGAGAGAGAGAGAGAGGTGGTTTGCTTTGGGCATAAGCTTCTCTTTTTTTTCTTATAGTTATATCCCAACAAGATCTTGTTACTTAGAGGATATAGTGGATAATCTTAACTAGTCTCAAAATTCATTTTTTTCATGCACATAAATTTACGTTTCCATCAATTAAATTTAACTATACTAATTAGTATGATTACGACATTCCTATTCCATGCAAATATAAAATTCCCTAAAGACAAGCATGACTTTGTTATCTTTTTTCTTGGGTTTCCACTCTTTTTCTTTAGTCTTTTCATAGTTCTTTCAATATTTAAATTCTTTGTATTGAGACAGAGAATAGAGGCTAGAGGAATTCATTGATTTTTTTTTGTTTCCTAATCAATTGTACCGTGTTTTCCCCACTTGAGATTAATAAGTTATATGATGGAATACTTAAAAATGCTTTTGGAGTACAAGAATAACTTTCTGTATTTTCGTGTGTGCAGTATAAGGTAAATGTTATAAAATATGTATCTTATTTTATCTCGTATTTTATTTAATATATATGATTTATGTGTTATTTTATTTTATCTATTCCGATTAAAGTTGTTTTTATGAATTTATAGTTATTATAAATAATAATTATTATTATAATATTTTATTTTTTTATTTTTATAATTTTACTTATTATAATAAATCTCATTATTATCTCCCTACATTAAAAAAATAAATTAGATAAAATAATATTTTATGTAAAATTCGTATAATAAATTAATAAGATATTACGTTCCAATTGGCATAACAGTGTGTTTTAGGTCGATTGGGGAATGAAGCTGATTGGAAAGGGATATTTTATCACCAACATCAAAGTACAAGATTCATAATGGTGACTCAGTTTTAAGAAACAATGTTAGCCGTTGATTTGGGAATGATTTTTGCAATCGTAGGACAAATTATTCAGAGGTGGGACATAAAAAAACTATTAATTGTTTTAGAGCGAGAGACAATTTGATAGATTAGGCCCATAAAATATAGGGTGATATTATATTAAGAAGAGTATATAATTTGCTTGTTATTTTTTAATAGTTTAATTTTTTTTATTTTAAAAATAATAATATAAGGATAAATACTTTATTTTTTATTTTTTATTTTTATATTTTTTTAATTATTATTGAGATATACATTTATATATTACCTTTAATAATAAACAATTCCTATAATATTAATAAAAAATAAAAATAATATAAAATTTTATTATTTGTTTTTATATTTTTATTTTTTCATGACAAAATGACTAAATTATTATAAATAATAAAAAAGAGATTAAATTATTATAGAGATTAACTTATAGTCAAGTGTATTGTATTCCCACTCTCACCACTATGGATCAAAGTTCATATCACATTCCTATAATTTTTTTATTTAATAAAAAAGTGTATTAAATGACTTTATAAAAAAATAAATTATTGTAACCTATAAAATTAAGAGAACTTAGAACATTTATCTTTAAAAAAGGTACTAGATATCACAAAATTTATGATATCATAAATAAAATAGTGTGATTTGTTTTGTTTTGCTAACACCTTATTTATAATTATTATAAATTTGTGATAGATTACATTTTTCTTTAATATTTTATAGTTTATTTTCTTAATTTTTATTTTTTATGATTTGATCTGTTTGGTTATTTTTTTATAATTTAATTTTTTTATTATTTAATTTTCATAGATTTAATTTAAAATTAAACTTTAACATAAAACTTGACATTTAATGGTTAAGTGCGGTTAAATTAATCTAAATTAAATCTTTTATTATTATTGTTTTAAAGGTTTAAAAGGCTAAATCTAATAAAATATTATTAAAAATATTTCTTAAACTAACTTTATGGCTCTTTTGTTTTAAACAATGACAGCTATTCGTTTTAAAATATTTAATCTTTTTAAATAATTTTAAACTATCTTTTACCTATTTTGTTTTGACTACGATGATTCTCATTTATATAATTTTATTTTTAAATTCTAAAAAAAACAGAGGTTATTTTTTCTCTAAGGTAAAATATCATATATTTTAAACATATGTTCCTTAAAATATATATTTTTTCCGTAATAAAACATATTCTGTTTTATATTATAAGAAAACTAATATATATATTTTTCTTGCGGTTAAAAGTATAATTCTATGCATAAAGAAATGTCATGTCATGTTATTAAATTTTTTTTTTTGAAAAACAAAATAAAAATAGTATTCTTAAAACTTATAACCATAAAAATAAAAATAGTAATTATTATACTCATTTTATATATTTTTATTATTTAAAAATAAGTTTATACATTATTTTATTTTAAATATTGTTCAAATTAAACTACAATCATTTAAACGCGTTTAATATTTAACATTTTAATTAGATGATATTTATTATTATTAAAATAATATCTTCATTATTATTTTTTATAATTTTTTTTTCTTTTGTTATGCTCTAGGTTCAATTTTGTCGTGCTAAGATAGGTTTAAAGAAAGTTGTTATAAAGCAACTCAAATCAAACCGGCCATATCAGATTATCAATGTTGAACTTTTGCAACACAAAAAGAGCCCAGTTTGGATAATTGCAAGCATCACGTTATAATTTTATAAATTTCTTTAACTTAAAATAAATAAATTTATTTACCTATAATTTAAGGATTAAATGTACTATCTATTTCATTATCTATCTATTTTTATTCATATATAAATATTATATCAACTTTAATCTTCATATTATTATTTTTCATCTATTTTCATTCATATACTAATATTACATTGAATTTAATCCCTATGTTATATGTTTTTCATTCCTTTTTATCCTTATACAAATTTTAGTCTCAATCAAAATAGTACTAGAATTATTTTACTCCATATATTATCATTTTTTATCTATTTTTTTCATCTACAAATATTACATTCATTTTAGTTTTAAAGTATCAAAATCATAATCCAATTGATCTAGATATCAATTTTCTATTAAATCTAAAGAAAATTTAATTTTTGTTATTTATTATCTTACATGACTTGCATATATACCTATAGCATAAGAATAAAGTCTTATTTCTATTATTTAGCATTGAAAATATTATTTATTATTGTCCCTTATAAAAAAATCAAAAATAATAAATTTAAAATATCCGACCATGATTTGTTTTCTTCCAAAATATATTATTTAATATCTCAATAATAAACTTAATGAAAAAGTTTCAAAATATTTTCTTTTTTTTTCTTTCTTTCTCAAAAAAAAAATATATTATATGATATATCATTGTAACTTATATTAAAGAGCCAATGAAATTAATTTTAAAAAATGAATGAAAATAAAAGAAGAACAAATTTTTAAATTTTACTTTTAAATTACTTATTAAGATATTAAAACAATGAGTTTTGGACATAAATAAAATATTATTTAACATTTTATTATTTTATTTTTTTTGAAATTTTATATGAAAATTTGAAATAATAAATAAAATTATTAATAAAAAATATGAATACAATTTTATACCGGCGTAATGGACATGAAAAGTCAAATGAGTAAAAAGTTTAGATTTAACTAAAAATTAGATTGTGATTTTAATATTATAGGATTAAAATATATGTAATATCTTTATAAAGAAGAAAATGGATGGAAAATAATAATATATAAATTAAAATAATATAATAATTATATAAAGATAAAAATGAGTAGAAATTAATAATACGTGGATTAAAATAAATACAATATTTATATAAAAATATAAATCAATAAATAATAATAATATTAGAAGGTTCGTGCATTTAATCATTAAATTAACGATATTAATATAATCTATTTCCAATACCCGTGAGTGAAGCACATGCAACGCAATACCATCCTTTGAATCCATTTATAAATACATGGCATTTTCATAATTGATTCTAAAACTAGGATAAATTACCGTTTTCCCACAGAGGGCGCTATACTTGTATTCTATATCCTATCACGTGAGAGAACGTGGCGTCATATACAGTGAGTCACAGTCTGGTCAAGATGGTGGCCCCGTGTGGGACCTAATTATATTCCAGCAGCAAACTCGTTTACTTTAACCGAAAGCCAAAGCTAACCAGATGATTTTTCTTTCTTCACGTATAACCGACTCGTCAATTCTTCATGCCAACCATGCAAAACAAGCCTACTACAAAACCTAGCAGGGATAATGGACCCCACATTTTGTTTCATATTTTCTTGATTGATAAATCATTGCAAAAAATTTAGGAGTCAAAATCACTGATCATGACACACGGTCCCTATTTTTTTTTTTTAAAAAACATAGTTACAATAGTATTACATTTTAGTGATGTAAAAAACTTTAAATATTGTAAATTTATTATAGATATTAAATAATATAATAAATAAATAAATTATGATATTAATATATATATATAACTTTTATTTATAAAATATAATTAAAAAAACACATATGGCCGCCCCATTTTAAAGCTTTGTATATGACACGTGTGTCAACGAAAATTCCATATAAGATTTATTTACTTGAATAATGGAAAAAAAAACTTATGGGTACTGTAGATACAATATATTTTTAAATATTATAAGATTTTTGGAGATCTAAATTTTGTTTTCTTTCTATTTTTTTTTGTTTTGTTTTGTTTTGTTTTGTTTTCATTCTGTCTGTTTTTTTTTTAAAAGAAATTGGTTAATGGAGTGTTTAGATCCGGTTGAAATATAAATAAAATATAATTCTTGTTCCTCACAACTAGCTGAAGATATTGAGAAAACTTAATTTTGAGAGTAAAAAGAGGAATCAAGTAAGATTATAAGAAGCTGTTCTTTTGGCTGAACGTACATTTTGAACCCAAAAAAAAAACACAAAAAACAAAAGGTTGGCAAAATCAAAGACAGAGGAATTAAATAATAGTGTATTTTGTGTGAGAGTACGTTTTACCTTGATTTAAGTGATAAAAGGTGTAATTAGAAGTCAGTGTTGATTTACTTGATGGAGTTTTTTTATGTCACTGTATAATCATAATTAATATAATAAATAATTATTAATTAAAAATAAGATTTTTTTTAATCTTTATTAACTGACATAACTTATTATAAATAAACCTTTTTCTTTAATTAACTACTAAATTGATGTTACTTTGGTTAAGAAGTAAATCAATTTCTCCAAAAAAAATTCAAGTAACACAATTTTACATTATTACATTTTCAGTTTGTTCGTACATATTTGCTAGCTGCAAACATTTTATTAAAAGTTCAAATTCAGTTAATACCTTTGTACTCGTGAAATCGTTATTTAACAATTTTTATTTAAAAATTACAAAAAAAATAACCTTTAAATTTTATAATAATAAAAATAACATATTTATAATATTAAATGGAGTTATTATCACATATAGTATAAATTAGTTAATTTATAGTGTGAATGCATTAAGTGTTAGTTATGGTTTGTAACCGCCTACACATGTTCTTAATAGTACATACATTACTCGAGCTACTATTTTTCCAACTGGTGTATAAATACATGATTTCATGTAATCTTTTATGCTATGAATTGAATACAATACAAGAAATACTTTATTCATTCTCTCTTTAGAATTCTAAAGATCTCATATCATGCTATCAGAGCACTTTAACTATCTTTACGATGATTAAGGAAAATGGATCCTATCATAATTTGTTGTCCTCTTTTTCTCAAGTCTCTGAAAATTTCAACTCGCCAACTCGCCAATTGATGCAATTAGAGATGAGAATATAGGTATTCCACCTCCTGCGCACTTGAATCAAGATTTTTCTTCTTAATATTATGTTGCTCTTTAAACATATAATGTGCTTACTCAAAGTTTTTCTACATTCCTCCAATTAATCTTGCAATTTTAGTCAAGTTAGATGATGATAATTATCTCATTTGACATGAGCAAATGGTTAGTTACATTAGAGCCTTTAGCCTAGAAGGATTTATTAATGGATCAGTTATTAAACCTACACAATTTCTCAACAATAGAGGTTTGAATCTTAGTTTCATCAACTAAAATAAGTTAAATTCCATGCTCAAATTATGGTTGTATGGATCAGTCTCCAAGTCCATGATTTGACACATTTTTGACAAATCGATTGTCTATAAGCAATAGATTACTCTCAAAGAAGCTTTGTCGTCTTCTTCTCAATCAACAATTATAGATTTGAGGTCTCAATTATAGAATCTTTCGTAGGAAGGAAAGACAACTTCTGCATATATTTTGAAGGCTAAAACTATAGTGGATCATCTAACTGCCATCATTGATCCAATATCATATAGAGATCTTATGCACTTTATTGTTGAAGGACTTAAATCTATTTCCAATTGTATGTTATTTGTGACATTTGAAAATATGAATTCACAAAAAGCATATGTTAGTGCTTTGCGAAACATGTTAGAAGCATATGATCGCATTTGGCTAAGTAAGGAAGATTGGAGTCAAGTCAAGTTTGTCATGGTCATCATGCAAATTTTTTAAGCAAGCAAAATCAATCTTTCAAGAATTTAAGAAACAATAACAAATTTGCTTGGAACATTCAACAGTTTCTTCAACAAAAATCTTTGAATTTTCATAAGAATCAAAACAATTCTAAACCTCATCAAAATACTTCTCATAAACATTATTCTCAATCGTGCAACACACGAGTTTGTCAAGTGTGTGATAAGTTCGTGGCAAATAATTGTTTTGGTCTTCGTGGCTTGCTTGTTCCTAAGAATTCAAGAAATAGGTTTGATGGTAAACCAACTACTGCACATGCTTCTTCGGGGGGAGGGGGGGTAAAGTTGAGGATCTTGATAATGCTTGGATTTTTGATTTAGGAGCAAGCCATTATCTCTCCTCTGATGATCATCAAATTCACTATTCAATTGCCTATCATGGTCAAGAAGGAGTTCTAACAGGCAATGGTCAGAAACTCCCTATTAAAAGCATTGGTTATGGTGGTTTACTTGTTAGAAATAATTTCTATTTGTATTTACCTACGTTATTGCATTCTCCAAATGTCATCGCCAATTTTTTTTTCAATCAATGGACTATGTGTTGATAATGGTGTCTATGTGGAATTTCATCCTAATGTTTTCTATGTCAAGGATCAAACAATCATGAAGTTTTTTTTTAAAGCACAAGTAAAGTTGGTTTATACAAGGTTCAAGAAGCTTCTTATAATCACAATAATGACAATCACAATGTAGATGCTCCTCTACCTATGACAACTTCATTCCCTCTTTCAACTTGGCATGATAGACTTGGAGATCCATCTCATGCTATTGTTAACAAGATTCTTACTCAGTCATGTAGTCCATCTCTCCCTGATAATTGTATTTTATACAGTTATTTGCATCAATTTTAGTAATGATAATTGCTATGTTTGTTTAATATTTATTAATTTTTGTTAAATAAATTAATATTTTCCTTTTATTTTGCTAAAAAATGTATTTTTAATAAAATTAAATAATTTGTATCGAAAATGTACTTAATTTCATATTTTTGTCCACAAATATAATTTATGGTAATATATTTTCTTAATTACAATTTATATAAATCAAAAATATAATTTAAATTAAATTTGGGCTTAATTGTAATTATTAAAAGTTTAAAAATTTAATTTAAAATTAGTAAAGCGGCTAAACTAATTTAAGAAAGTTTAAAATGTAATTTGAAATATATTTCAGGGTGAAAATACAATTAATAAAAGTTTAATTTTTCGCTACAGGGGAGATGAAGACCACGCGCAAGAAATAAGACTCGCCAAACGTGGACCGTCCGATCAAAGTATCCACGGCCGACACGCGTGTCCATCAAGCTCGACAAAGCGATCGGGGACAGAGATATTCCTTTCACGCGTCTAGCAAATGTGGTCCCACGTGTCGCGCAGCATGGCCGCAGTGGGCCCCACATGCCTGGATGCGCATTCCCCCGAGTGCGATCGCCGACCGTCCGGATCGCATCAACGGCCCAGATCAAGCCGCGTCCATCCAAGCCGCCGCGCACCGAGCCGCCGTGTTAACAATCCCGTGACGCTGGTCCCATACAAGCCGCGTGCACCCTCACTCTTCAAACGGAATGCTACCCACGTGTCTCATAAATATTCCACGAATAACATGCGACACGTGGCATGCATTCGTGAAATAAAACGCAGAACCGCCGCCCTTCCACTGCTACACATTTCTGGACTCGGAGAAATCGCTCGCGACGCTGCTTCTTCATGCGCCCGGATATCACAGTTCAATGAAAGTCGCCACGTGTCCCACGAATTGTGTCCGCGAATCGTAGCGACACGTGGCATACGCGAAAAAAGAAAAAAATTCAAAAATGGCGTAGTTGTTTGTTACGCTTGCATAGCTTGTTCCCCCACTAATGATATAAAAAAATAAAAAATAAATAATAATAAAAAAATAAAAATAAAATAATAAAAAATAAGAGATGATATATATTTTGGGGATACATTCACGCTTCTTCCGAATTTTTTTTTCTTTCGGGCTCGCTTTTGTCATTTTTTTCTTTTTCAAATAGATTGTATTTTTTTTCTTTCTTTCCTCTTTTTTCTCTCAACAAGTTCGAGAAAAACTTGCAACATTTTAATTTTTTGTTAGTCCTGGTTTCATGGTTACACAATCACGCTGAGTTGTTGATTTAACGCTTTATGTTGTATTTTTCTTAGGGAAATTATAGAGAAAGAAGACAACAAAGAAGAAGAAATGAAATTTATTTTTCATTGAGGAATCGTGGAAAGAGTTTTTTTTTTCTTATCTATTTTCTTTTAATTTTCTTTCTCTCCGCAATGTTTTATTTTTGTCGTGTTGTAATTTTAAATTTCGCTATGAACTAATACATTTGTTCTAGGATTGCAAAGTAGAAGCGTAAATTATGAAACGTGACTTAAATATTTTTGAATGATTTACGGGACTGCTTTTAAGTTGTTTATTTTATCTCGTGTTTAATGCTTTTAATTATCTAAGATTAATTAACTGATCTGGTGACACTTAAATAAACTTGAAAAAGGCATTTTTGGCCGCTTCGTGGATGAAATAACGATATATACATAAGAGATAGAAATATACTTTTTATTGTAATGTGTAACTCATAAGAGAATTTAACTTAATAAATCAAGTTGAATTTAATTCCCATAGGAATATAGTGAATCATTTTAACTAGATGTTTCGTAACGGAGTTTGGAAGAGATATATGGATAGATTAGGGGAGTTCTCGTTAACAACTTAAACACGATAACATAAATTAAGATAAAATATAATGATTCAAGTGGATTAATTTGGTGAAACCGCAATCCTAGAATTTTTCTTGCAACTGCTATAAAATTTAGTTGGTAAATCAAGCATCAAATTATTGAATCGCTTCGATAAAATTAGGTTGAAATAATTTTAATAATTAATGAATACTAGTAACTAATCATGGGAACGATATTTTACTTATCATATTATTACTTGCGGACCGTGTATACTTGCACGAAGTTCGTGTGTTGAAAACACGCAACAAGTTTTTGGCGCCGTGGGATTTGTTTTACTATTTTTATTGTTGATATTAATACCAATCAATTCGATTTTAATTCAAAGAAAAAAAAGAAAAAAAAAATATATATATATATATACATATATATATATATATATATATATATTTTTTGTTTAATTGCTTATTGTTACTTTCTTGTATTTGTGTTTATTTATGTTTTAAATTTAATTTATATATTGTATTAGATTTAATTCTTGGATGTAAATTGGGACTTTGTACGCGACGCATTAGAAATCTCTGACCTAGTTCCTTAGATCTAGAAATTCATAGAACTATTTTGAACTTAAAGAAAAATAATAAAACAAGAAACCTTCGAACAAATTTAGCTATGGATAATGAAATTCCGGTTGGAAGAACCAAGATCCTTAAGAGATTACGCAAAGGCTCATGGTTGGAATCCATTCAAGCATTAGAAGACCATTAATTCAAGCCAATAATTTTGAAATTAAGCCTCGCAATCATTCATATGATTCAAACATCTAAGATAATTTGGGCGGGTTACCCCACGATGATCCAAACTCCCATATATCAAACTTCCTAGAGATTTGCGGACACCTTTAGGCATAATGGAGTCACCGATGATGCTATTCGGTTGAGACTTTTTCCTTTCTCATCGAGGATAAGGCAAAGAGTTGGTCAATTCTACTGCGGTTCTATCACTACGTGGGAGTGATCCGGCTCAAAAATTTTTAGCCAAATATTTTCCACCAAAGAAAGACTGCACGACGAGGAATGAAATCACCACTTTTATGCGCTTTGACTCAGAGTCATTATATGAAGCTCGGGAGAGGTACAAGCGAGCTACTTAAGATGTCCGCACCACGGATTACCGAAGTTGGCTTCAAGTTCAAACATTTTATAATAGTTCTCACGGGTCAAACTAGAAATATGATTGATGCCAGCAAAGAAAGCAGGTTTCAACGGGAAATCAATTGATGAAGCATACAACTTATTAGTAGGAAATGGCTTCAAATAGTTACGAAGTGGCCATCGAAAGCGATGGTTCCTAAGAAAGTAGCCGAATTCGCTTAGATTGGATGCTATGACCGTTTAATCGCACAAGTGTCCGCTTTGGTTAAAAAGATGGATACTACAAGTGGTGTCCATTCTATTCGTAGTCCTTTTGTCGCATGCGAAATTTGCAATGGTAACTACGCCAAATGGTAGAGATGTCCTCACAACTCAATCATTAATTTTGTTTCCAATTACAGTAGGAATCAAAACAATCCTTATTCCAACACATACAATCCAGGGTGGAAGAATCATCCTAATTTTTCTCAAGTAATAACCAAGGTCAATCATCTTCTACGAAGCCCACTCACCCTCCAGTGTTTTCATAACCAAGTCCCACAACAGAGAGAAAGCCCTCATTGGAAGATATGTTTGCTCAATATATGGCCAAGAATGACGACTATTCTCCGTAATCGACAACATCTATTAGAAATCTAGAAGTTCAATCGGCAACTAGCTACCGTCCAACAATCGCCTCAAGGATCTTTACCTAAAGTGATACCGAAATCAATCCAAAAAGGAGGAAAAGAGTATTGTAAGGCAAAGCTGATATCGAGGAGTGAAAAGAGTTAGAAGAAATACAAAAATCCATTTCTCCACCGACTCTTATCATTGAAGCGTGTGACTTCTCGAAAAACAAGAAAAGGCTAATCATGTGGTCAAGAGAATGAATCAACAGTAAAATCCCATAATAAAACCAAGTGTTAGATAATCTCAAGCCTTATAATCCACCAATTCCATTCCCTCAACGTTTCCATAAGCAAAAACTTGATAAACAGCTTCTAAGTTTCTCAAGTATTTAAAAACTTCATATCAACATCCCTCATTGGCCGATGCCTCGGGAGCAAATGCCCAAGCTTACGTGAAATTTATGAAAGACATTTTGTCTAAGAAAAGAAGGTTGCCAGTGATTTTGAGATCGTGCATTTCACAGAGGAATGTAGTGCCATCCTTCAAAAGAAGCTACCACCTAAGCTTAAAGATCCTGGGAGTTTCACCATTCCCCGTACTATCGGTGAGAAATTTTTTGGTAGAGCTTTCAGGCGATCTTCGCGCAAGATTAATTTGATGCCACTTTCCATCTACCAAAGACTTGGATTAGGAGAGGCACAATCGACCACCGTGACTCTTCAACTCGCCGACAGGTCTTTGAAACACCCTGCAGGCATTATAGAAGATGTGCTTGTCAAAGTAGACAAGTTTATCTTTCCGCAGATTTCATAATTCTCGACACGGAGGAAGATAAAAGAGATTCCTATCATTCTAGTGGAGACCATTTTTAGCAACCGGTAGACTTTGATTGATGTTCAAAAGGAGAGCCGACTACGAGAGTCCAAGACCAAGAGGTAACTTTCAACGTCTTTAAAGCTATGAAATTTCCAAGAGATTCTCGACGATTGCCTTAGAGCTTGACACCTGAATGCGTTAGTTGAAAGCAATTTCAAGGAAAATTTTAGTACCGATGCTTTGGAACTTGCACTCGTGAATGACAAAATTATTGATAACTCGATTCTCTTGAATATCTCAAGTTATTTAAGGCATCTCCACAACTCTTTAGTCCTCAAACCGACGAAGATGCATCACAAGTTGTAACACCGCCTAAGTTTACCTACTGGAAGCCATCTATGGAACGTAAAACAATTACTAGAGCTTAAACCACCGCCAACCCATCTAAGGTATGCTTATTTGGGGTGAAATGACTACAACGCCCGTGATTATTTCAAGATCTCTAGATGACGATCAAGAAACGAAGCTATCGAGAGTGTTGAGAAATTACAAGCTAGCATTGTGATGGTCTATACCGACATTAAAGGAATCACCCTTCAATACGCATACGCACAAGATCTTGTTCAAGAAGATATCAAGCCTACTATCGAGCATCAACGTCGTTTGAATCCAATCACGAAGCGAGGTAGTAAAAGAGGAAATCATTAAGTGGTTAGATGCAGTGCATTATCTATCCTATTTCCATAGTTCTTGGGTCACCCAATTCATGTTCCAAAGAAAGCGAGGAATTACTGGAGACTAATAGCAATAATGAAATGATTCCCACACGGAAAGTGACAGATTGGGGTATGCATGGACTATCTAAGCTCAACAAGGCCACTCGAAAGGATCATTTCCCACTTCCATTTATCGACCAAACGCTACGTACAGACAGTGACATTCTTTCTACCGTTTTTGGATGGCTATTCGGGTTACAACCAAATTGCTATCGCGCCCGAAGATCAAGAGAAGACCACTTTCACATGTCCATATGGAACTTTTGCTTTCCGAAGAATGCCTTTGGATTATGTAATGCTCCACCCACTTTTCGCAGGTGCATGATGGCTATCTTCTCAAGTACATGGTGGAAGATTTTATCGAGATATTTATGGACGACTTCTCGCTGGGGATTCATTTGATACGTGCTTGCATAACCTTTCTTTGGTTCTACAAAAGTGCGAAGAAACAAACTTGGTTTTAAATTGGGAAAAAATGCCACTTCATGGTAAAGAGAAGCGTGTTGTCCTCTACCATCTAATTTCGCCTAAAGGAATTGAAGCGGATAGGCAAAGATTGAAACCATCGAGAAACTACCGCTTCCAACATCGTGAAAGCAATTGTAAGCTGGGTACGCAGGATTCTATAGGCGTTTCATAAAAGATTTTTCCAAGATATCAAAGCTCAGGTAATCTTTTGGAAAAGATACAAAATTCACATTTGACGCAAAAGTGTTTGGAAGCTTTCCGCTTTGAAAGAAAAGCTGATCACCGCTCCCATCATTGTCACTGCATTGGAATCTACCTTTCGAGCTTATGTGCGATGCCGTGATTTTGGCAGAGGAGCTGTTTTAGGACAACGGAAAAAGAGAGTTTTTCATGCCATATACTATGCCAAAGAAACTTTCGACCGAAGCTCAAATGAATTATGCTACCACCGAAAAAGAATTACTCATTGTATATGCTTTTGAAAAGTTTCTCGTTCCTACCTAATCTAACTAAAGTGACAGCTTATACCGATCATTCTCGCTATAAAATATCCGATGGCTAAAAAAGATGCAAAAACCAAGATTGATTAGATGGATCCTCCTACTTCAAGAATTTGATTTTGGAGATCAAGGATAAGAAAGGAACAGAAAATCAAGTTGGCCGATCATCTATCGAGATTGGAAAATAATGATGGAGCCGTGGGACAAGACTATCATCGGGTGAAACTTTCCTGGATGAAAGCAATTGTTTTCCTTGATCATGTAAGTGTACCATGGTACGCAGACTATGTAAATTACATCGTAAGCAATGTGCTTCCAATTCCGAAATATCTTTCCAACAAGAAAAATTCTTACAATGATGTTAAGTACTATTTACGGGACGAACCTTACTTGTTTAAGCATCAGGCAGTGCATCAAATTATCAAGCGTGTGTCCCAAAGGAAGAAATTGAAAATATACTTAAACATTGTCATTCTTCAGCTCTACGGGGCTATTTTGGAAAAGAAAGAATCGCGCTAAGGTTCTTCAACTGTTTTTATTGGCCAAATTTGTTTAAAGATGCACATTTCTTTGTTTCACTAATCCGTGACAAAGCCAAAGAGCTTGGTAACATTTCTAAGAAACACGAGATGCCTTTAAACAACATTCTCGAGGTAGAAATATTTGATGTTGGGGAATTGATTTCTACGGGACCTTTTATCTCGTCTCTACAACAACCTCTACATTCTCAAAGGTCAGGATTATGTTTCTAAGTCAGAAGCAAATTCCTCGCCTACCAATGATTCCAAAGTTGGTATTGAATTTTCTAAAGAAAAACATTTTCACTGATTCGCACCCAAGGGCAATCATAAGTGATGGGGAACTCATTTTTGCAACAAATCTTTTGAAACACTCCTTGCCAAACACTTGTCACTCATAAGATCACAACCGCTATCATCCTCAAACCAAGGGACAAGTTGAGATATCCAAATGTGAGAAGTGAAGAGAATTTTGGAGAAGATTGCAAATCCTTCAAGGAAGGATTGGTCTAAGAGATTGGATGATTCACTCGGGGCATACCGAACAAAGATACAAGACACCCATCGGGGATGTCCCCATATCGGTTGGTTTTCGGGGAAAGCTTGTCATCTCCCGCTGAATCCGAGCACCATGCCAGATACGGGCTATCAAGACTTTGAATTTTCGAGTTAAGGCCGCTGGAAAAAAAACGTCTCTACAAATCAACGAGATGGATGAGATTCTGCTTACACGCATATGAAAATGCCGAGATTTATAAGGAAAAGACGAATAGGTGGCATGACAACAAAATCTTGCATCGACACTTCGAACCAGACACGTAAAGTATTGCTCTTCAATTCTCGCTTTGAAGTTCTTCGCAGAAAATTGAAATCTAAGGGTCGTGGCCTTTCATTATTACCAAAGTACACCCATACTGGGTTGAGATTAAAGGTGAAGAATCACAAAATTCTTTCCAAGTGAACTAGCAAAGACTCAAACACTATTTCAGTGGGTGACATTGATCGTCAAAAGTCCACCATTTTCTTACGTGATCCAACCTAAAGAAAGAGAAAGGCACTAAGCCGGATGACTCTAAATCAAGCGCTCGGGAGGCAACCCATGTGTTTTATATTTATTTATTTTATTTTATTTTTATTATTTTTTATTATTATTATTTTTCTGATGTGTTGTTTTTTTTTATATTTTGCTATGTTGTTATTTTAATTCTTTTTTTTTCCTAGGTGCAAATATGAAGAAATGAAGGTATTTTGGCTTAACCAATCAAACAAACCAGGAAGTTTCTAAACCCATCTCATATGGTCTTTAGCTTTACACATTGAGGACAATGTGTATATTAAGTCGGGGTGGCGGATATATTGAACATAATTAAAAATACTGATGTTATCATTGTGAAATTTTTTTTTTTGTTTGTTTGGTTGATCAAGATACGTACTTTAATAGTGATTTATTTTTGTTTCTTCGATTTAAATGATGCGATATCTCTTTGAAAAATCTGAATGTTGTCTAAGTGATGATTAATTTTTACGTATATGTCATTTTTACAAGAATAATTATTCAATGCAGCACTAGTCTTGATTTTTGATTTGATATGATAATTTAGAGAATGTTTACGTGAAGTATTGAATTCGATTGATTTTTGTGGTTCCACGCTTCTTAGAATTTGTTTGATTTTCTCTCGAGGCTAAATTATAGATAACATTTAACTAAGAAAAATGATTTAGGCCATCTTTGGATCAAGCTTGAGTTTTCTATCTACCTCACACGCATTATCCATAAGATACCCCATTTGAGTTTCAAAGTTTATAAATATTTATGCCTCATTTCAAAAGCCTATCTAAAAAGTATATATATATGTGTTTAGATATACCCCATTTGAAGGATATATCGAAGGAAAGAAAGGGTTACAAAAAGAAAAAAAAAAGAGCAGAAAAAAAAAACAGATTCCGAAAAGAAAAAAAAAAGAAAAAAAAAACAGAGTCTAAAAAAAAAAAAAAAAGGAATAATGTGATGATAAGTCCCAAATTGGGAAGTATTTATTGTGGTGATAAGATCTCAAGCTTTTCAATCCCGAAATGTTATGCTCGAAAAGTTTTAAGCTAAATATTGTCCTTCATTCCTTCATTTACCTAAGCCATACATTACAAGCTTTATAAAGTCCTATTGATTTGGTGTTTTTTGTTTGTCTACATTAAAGGGAGAGAGAAATGAAAAATAAACTTATGAGATTTGTGATTTCATGATAATTTGTTTGATTTTATATTTGTATAACCGATCCTGGATTGCATGTGGATGAAATTTGAAAGACTTCACACACACCAAAAATTTCATTATGCTTAAAATGTAATATACTTTTAAATTGATTTTGATGCTTAGATAAAATTCTTTTATTTCTTTGAGTTATGATATATGGAATGTTGAAAAAAAAAAATTTGAAAATCACTAGTTTAAATGCGCTATCTTTGTTTTATTTTCTTCCTTTTGCTCGAGAACTAGCAAAAACTTAAGTTTCAAGCGTTGGATAACCCATTTTATACGCTTATTTGCATCAATTTTAGTAATGATAATTGCTATGCGTTTGTTTAATATTTATTAATTTTTTTTAAATAAATTAATATTTTCCTTTTATTTTGCTAAAAAATGTATTTTTAATAAAATTAAATAATTTGTATCGAAAATGTACTTAATTTCATATTTTTGTCCACAAATATAATTTATGGTAATATATTTTCTTAATTACAATTTATATAAATAAAAAATACAATTTAAATTAAATTGGGCTTAATTGTAATTATTAAAAGTTTAAAAATTTAATTTAAAATTAAGTAAAGCGGCTAAACTAATTTAAGAAAGTTTAAAATGTAATTTGAAATATATTTGTGGGTGAAAATACAATTAATAAAAGTTTAATTTTCGCTACAGGGAGATGAAGACCACGCGCTAAAGAAATAAGACTCGCCAAACGTGGACCGTCCGATCAAAGTATCCACGCTCGTACGCGCGTGTCCATCAAGCTCGAAAAGCGATTGGGGACGTAGATATTCCTTTCACGCGCCGCCGTGCCGCGGGTCCCACGTGTCGCGTTGTGCAGCCGCCGAGCCGGGCCCCACATGTCGCCGCGCAGTATTCCCCGAGGCGATCGCCGACCGTCTCGACCGATCAACGGCCGCATGGGCGCGTCCATCCAAGCCGCCGCGCACCGAGCCGCTCGTGTTAACAATCCCGCGTGACGCTGGCCCACATGCTGCCGCGTGCACCCTCACTCTTCAAACGGAATGGCCACCACGTGTCTCATAAATATTCCAAATAATAACACGGTGACACGTGGCATGCATTGGTGAAATAAAACGCACCGCCGCCTTCCACTGCTACACATTTCGGATTCCGGAGAAATCGCTCGCGATGCTGTTCTTCATGCGCCCGGACATCGGCCCAATGAAAAGCCGCCACGTGTCCCACGAATTGTGTCCGCGAATCAGAGCGACACGTGGCATGCGGAAAAAGAAAAAAAATTCAAAAAAATGGCAGAGTGTTTGTTACGCGTGCTAGCTTGTCCCCCACTAATGATATAAAAAAATAAAAAATAAATAATAATAAAAAAATAAAAATAAAATAATAAAAAATAAGAGATGATATATATTTTGGGGGATACGCATTCAGCGGCTCTTCCGAATTTTTTTTCTTTCAGTTCAGTTTTGTCATTTTTTTCTTTTCAGCAGATTGTATTTTTTTCTTTCTTTCCTCTTTTTCTCTCAACAAGTTTGGAGAAAAACTTGCAACATTTTAATTTTTTGTTAGTCTGGTTTGCGTGTTACACAATCACGCGGAGTGTTGATTTAACGTTTTATGTTGTATTTTCTTAGGGAAATTACGTAGAAAGAAGACAACAAAGAAGTTAAGAAATGAAATTTATTTTTCATTGAGGAATCGTGAAAGAGTTTTTTTTTCTTATCTATTTTCTTTAATTTTCTTTTCTCCGCAATGTTTTATTTTTTGTCAGGTTGTAATTTTAAATTCGCTATTTAACTAATAAATTTGTTCTAGGATTGCAGTAGCGTAAATTATGAAATGTGACTTAAATATTTTTGAATGATTTACGGACTGCTTTTAAGTTGTTTATTTTATCTGGTGTTTAATGCTTTTAATTATCTAAGATTAATTAACTGATCTACGACACTTAAATAAACTTGAAAAAAGGCATTTTTGGCGTCATGCTTCGTGATGAAATAACGTATATACATAAGATGTAAAATATACTTTTATTGTATGTGTAATCAAGTAAGAGAATTCGTAACTTAATAACTGGTTGAATTTAATTCACATAGGAATATAGTGAATCATTTTAACTAGATGTTCTCAGATGAGCTCTCGGAAGAGATATATGGATAGATTAGGAGTTCTTGGTTAACAACTTAAAACACGATAACATAAATCAAGATAAAATATAATGATTCAAGTGATTAATTTGGTGAAACTCCAATCCTAGAATTTTCTTGCAATCATATAAAATTTAGTTGGTAAATCAAGATCAAATTATTGATCGCTTCGATAAAATTAGGTTGAAATAATTTTAATAATTAATGAATACTAGTAACTAATCTCTGTGGGAACGATATTTTACTTATCATATTATTACTTGTGACCGTGTATACTTGCACGAGTTCGTGTGTTGAAAAACACGCAACACTCCATATTTCTAATAAAGACATATCTTTTTGTAAATACTATTAATTAAGCAAGTCTCACAAGCTGTCATTTTCTAGCAAGTGCAAAGGTCCCAATAACCTTTTTATTTGTTGTATTTTGACCTATGAACATCCCCTGCTCTTTCTTTCAATGATGACAAGTATTTTCTTTCCGTTATGAATAATGATACAATGTTTACATGGATTTTTCCTTTAAAGATAAAACCATATATGTTTTTGTGTTGTTTCCTGTCATGGTTGAAAAACAGTTCTATTGTTCAATTAAATCTATTTAAATTAATGGTTGTTGTGAATTTAAACCTTTAGTATCTCAATTAGAAAAACAAGGGATTGTTCATTGTAGCACATGTCGAATCACTATTGAAAAAAATAGTGTTGTGAAAGCTAGACATAGAAGAATAATGGATAGGGGATTCACTATGTTGTTTCAGGCATATGTGCCTATGATTTATTGGCCATATGCCTTTAAAGTTGCAGTTTACTCTCTTAATAGAATACCAAGAAAGCTATTGAATGATTGCTATCCTTATGAGTTTTTATTTAACAAAAAACTATATTATAATGTTGTGAAAGTCTTTCAAAGGCAATGCTTCCCATGTGTTAGATCCTATAACTAATACAAGCTAGATTCATGATCTATCGAATATGTTGTTATAGAATATGCTGCAAAATAGTGTGGTTATATTTGTATGACTTTAGATACAAAAATATTATACATGTAGTATTCGATGCAACATGTTTTCCTTTTGTTCAAAGTCTATCAAATGTTTCTTAGTCTGCACCATCTATTCCTCCCATTGTTATTGTTGTCATATCCTTTATACCATGTATTTCTACTATTCATGCTTCATCACACTTAAATGTGGTTGCTTTTTCTCCTTTAGTGTTGGTCTCATCTCAAAAATTTTCTTCTCTTGTTTAGTTTGTAGTTCAAAATAGTGGTACACAGGTTGATGGTTTGTCTCCTAACTTTGATAATGAATATTGTCTAGATGCTATATCAATGATTCTTGTGTCTATTATCTCTTACCTTTGTGTTGAAGTGTCTATTGCACATACTTAGAGAACAAATTCTTACTAATAATTGTGAAGAAACTTTAGTGTAGAGACTTCCCACCAGTATCAGTGCCTTTAATAAACACCAAATGCTTACAAGAAGTAAGGCTAGAGTGTTCAAACTGAAGACCTTTCAAGCTCAACTTAGTTTTCTTGAACCAAAAAAACACAAAGAGGCATTTCTAATTTTTGAATGGAATGATGCAATAACCAAAAATTTTAATGCCCTTTTGGCCAATGGGATGTGGGAACTTGTCACTTTACCTATGGCAAGAAAGCAATAACATACAAATGGGTGTTTAGAACAAAATTAAAAATTAAAGGAGCACTAGAAAGATATAAGGCTAGGCTTGTTGCCAAAGGATACTTACAACTTGAAGGTCTTGATTATAGTGAGACATTTTCACCACTTATTAAACTTACTACCATCATGATCATTTTCAGTCTAGCATTATCTCGTGGTTGGTCAATCAAGCAAATGGATCAATTTCTCAATGGAGATTTGTTGGAAGATGTTTACATGGAGCAGTCTCCTAGTTTCCAAATGGCTTCAAGGATGGTGTAAACTCAAAAAGGCTCTTTATAGGCTGAAGCAATCACCTTATGCTTGGTTCTCCAAACTTAGCCATTGCTTGCTTGAATATGGATTTTAGGCTTCCAATCCAAACACTTTCTTTTTTGTATAACATTCCTATCATATTACTCTCACTATCTTAGTGTATGTTGATGATATCCTCGTAAAGAGAAATGATGAAGATGTTATGCAGTAATTGATTCCTAGATTGGACTTCAATTTTTCCTTCAAGGATTTAGGATTATTAAACTATTTCCCTGGTGTATAGGTTATCATCACTGGCTCTTTTATGCATCTTGATCAGTATAAGTATAATAGGAATCTTCTGGTTAAGACCTCACTGATAGATGGAAAGAGTTGTGTGATGAGTGCTCAAAAAGCACTAAAATAACCATGATTTTATGCACTTTAATTGATTAAAAATATATATATTTATATGTTTTATCATATATTTATATAAATTTGTCTTTTTCGGAATCACGGGTATTTTTATTGTTTTTCAGGAATTTTGGCCTAAAAACGCAATGTAAAGACTCAAAGAAGAATACTTGAAGCAATACATCACAAATAAATTGATAAATAAGTGGAAAAAGGTCAACAAACATGGAAAAATTGGACAAAATGGGTCGAAAAGGTCAAAAATGTCAAAAGACGGAAAAACGCAGCCCAGCCGGCTCAAGGCCAGCGCGCCAAGCGCGTTGATGCCTTCAACCGCGGCTGCTGGGCGTTCACGCGCCGGCTGCGCGCAAAGACCCAGTTGTACGGCATGGCCCAGCCGGCCCATTGCGCGCCCAACGCGTTTTTGACCCATTTTTCACGTACCGCCCATGACGCCACGCCGACGTCATTGATGACCTCAGCATGTCCACTACACGTTTTTTTATTTTTTTAATATTTTTTTTAACATTTTTTTAATCATTTTTTCTCTCCATCCTCACCTATAAATACCCCCCTTCCATTCACTTCAAAACACACCTAAAAACCTCACTTCTCTCTTCTTTCTTTCTCTCATTTCTTAGTTTTTGAGTTTTCTTTAGTTTCTTTCTTAGTTTCTAAGCTTTTCTTAGTTTTTCTCTTAGTTTTTAGTTCAATTGTCTTAGGTTTAGAGTTCTTCTCTTTTTGAGAGGAACTTGTAATGTTTTTGTAATAATTTAGATTTTTGATTCAATAAATGGAAGTGCAAATTCCGCTTGGAGGTTTTGCGGGAATAGCGTCGAAGTTCTGTAAGGATTTTATTTTCTTCTGATTATTTTTATGCTTTATTCTTACATGTTATATTTAATTTGTCTGTGATTAAATTTAACTGTGCTGTTTATAATCATGATATAATAATAACGTTGTTATGCTTGCGAAATATTAAATAGGTGAAAATTTCTAAAATGAATTGAGTTTATTTTTTATTCAAGATTTTATATTAAGGATGTTAGAGAGAAATATATTATTTTTCATTACAAACTTAAATCTGAAAGTTAGACTTTAAGGTTTAGTTATCAGGTCTAATTTAGAGTAGTGCTTTCTTTTATTTGTTGGTACAATCGCCTTGGTAGTTAGAGTGAAGCTCTATTTCAAAAGTTTTTATAAGAATTATTATGTGGAAATGTATTGACAACATGTTTTCAATAGTGGTTTTAAAACTTGAAAGTTAGTACTCGGATAACTAAATTCTTAAGTTTAATTTGGACACCTTGAATAAAGTTTAAATCGTCTAACCCCACCAAAGGTGGCATTTAAATGGTTCATTTTCAATCTCTTAGAAAAAGGAATTAATTTAATTAACCAAATTAGTTATCAACCCCACCCATAGGTGTTAATTGATTTGTTTAGTTAACAAAGAGTATCTAACCCCACCAAAGGTGGTATTCATACAAAAAAGAGAGAATCAATAAAATATCAATTTATATCTTTAATAACCTAGATAATATGAGCAAGCATAATTAACTTAGTTATTATATCCATAAATACTCCACTAATATAAATGATAAAATTTGCATGAATATTTATTGAATCTGTAATTATATTTATTTGTAGATAAATATTTATTGAATTTGTATCTATGTTTATTTTTTATTTAATTAATCTGTATATATGTTTATTTTATGTTATTAGATTAGAAACACAAAAACCAAACTATCGTGACAGGATGTTTAGGATTTAATTTCGTTTTTAAAAGTTTGAATAATAAATTAAGAACCACATACATTCCTTCCTTAGATCGACCTTGGGAGTATACTTATCATTTTCTACGAAATGATTCGTGCACTTGCGAGAGTTTTACAAATATTAAAACCAAAGTATTAGCTACGGTCCAAACATTCCCCCTCGGTATTCTAAACGAGGATCAGCTTAGAATGAGATGTTTTCCGTACACCTTAAAGGATAAGGCTAAAGCTTGGTTGATGTCACTTCCCCCTGGTTCTCTGATGACATGGGGTCAAATTTACAATAAATTCATGGGAAAATTCTATTCCCATCAAAAAACATCAGAGCTAAGAGGAAAGATTGCTACTTTCTCTCAGATGGAAGGAGAACCATTCTATGAAGCTTGGGATAGGTTCAAAATGTTTCTCACTCAATGTCCCCATCATAGCTTTCCCCTACAGTTGCAGAACCAATTCTTTTACGATGGACTTACACAACAATGTCAGTTCATTGTCGACAACGCAGAGGAGGAGCAATAGGAGAAAAGGCGCATCGAAACGTATAATCTCTTTGAGATGTTGGGTGCTAATTCCCAGTGAGAAAAGCTCCAGAGTGAGAAAAGTGGTGTTCATGAGATTGACTCCGGTAATGAAGTTCAACAACAACTTGTTCAACTGACTAAGCAAGTTGCTCTTCTCGCTACACAAACCAACACAAATAATGAACAATATGGTTTGTCTGACAACGTGGGACAAGAATCAAGGCTTTGTCCATATCAAGGAGATCTGGACACGAGCAGGTTAATGTGTTGGGAGCATATCAACAAAGACCAAGGTTTGATCCCAATTCAAATACCTATAATCCTGGGTGGAGAAGTCATCCAAATTTCTCTTGGAGGCAAAATAACCCTCCTTTCCCTCAAAGCTCAAACCAGCAGCCAGAATTCCACCCACCTATTCCACGAAGCATTCCAAATAAACCAACCCTGGAGGACAACTTGAATTCTTTTATTCAAGTTTGTAGGACAATCAATCAAAACCAATCAATGGTTGGACTCTGTGGAAGCTTCTATCAAAAGGTGGAAGTTCAAGTTGAACAGTTAGTTGAACATTTGCAGAAAGGCAAAATTGAAACTTAAATGAATTCAATGAAGAGGAGACATTGAGTTTTTCATTCTGCAATCTCCAAGCAACGTCTTACTAGAAGACGATAAATTTTAGTCCTACATGGGAGGTCACCCATTATTGTATTTTCCTTTGTTTTAGTTTGCGTGTAAAAAAAAAAAAAAAAAAATTCAAATGAAATAAATTTGTTTGCTTCAAAAATTGTGTCCCTTCGTTTAAAAAAAAAAAAAAAAAAAAAAAATTTAGGTTCCTTGCATTTTTTTTTAGAGATATCTACTATTATTTTTAAGAGCAAAATGTTGATTCACAATAGGAGGAGGATCATTTTCAACTACAAATAAACATGGGAGATGCTGAAGATAGGCGGAAAAAGATGAAAGACTATACAATGCCAATCATTGGCAATGTAACTTCCGGCATCCAATTGCAAGAGGCTGCAAGGAATTATGAATTGAAAAAGATTCATTATTCTTTGTTGCCTTCCTTTTACGGTATCCCTAATGAAGATCCTTTGCATTTCATTCGAGAATTCTATGCTATTGTCCAAACCTTTCCACTACATGCAATTAGTGAAGATCAACTTAGGATGAGGTGTTTTCCTTACACTCTCAAAGATAAAGCTTGGTCATGGTTCATTACTCTACAATCGGAGTTCTCTTAAAACTTGGGAGGCGATCTATGAAATTTTTATGGGTAGGTTCTATTCCCATCAAAAGACTGTTGGTCTAAGAACAAAGATAGCAACATTTTCTCAAATGAATGAAGAGCCCTTTCATGAAGCTTGGGAACGATTCAAACTCCTTTTCATTCAATGTCAAAATCATAGCTTTTCACTACAGCCTACAAAACCAATTCTTTTACGATGGATTGACACTACAGAGTCAATACATGGTTGATAATCTTCTTTGGAGGTCTTTGTAGGAGAAAAGACAGCAGAGGAAGCCTATAATCTCTATGAGCTATTGGGTTCTAATTCCCAACAAAGAGGTGGTAGAAGGAAAGCAAAGGTCAATGAGGTCGGCTTTGATGATGAGATAACCTTGCAACTTCTGAATTGACTAAACAAGTGAAATTCCTCACGTCCTCACCAAATTTCAAATCAAGAGGTATGTGGAGTGTGTTGTTCAATTGGGCATACGGTACTCATAATTATTCAAATACTTGTGATTCTAGTGTCGATGCCATGAGGAAGTCCAATATTTTCAAACGTATCATCCAAGCACCTATACTCCCCCAACCTCCAACCACCGTTACCCACCAAGCCAATCTTTTAAACCAACGTTAGAAGATAGCTTGAATGCTTTTATTCAAGTTAGTCGTGACAACCAACTGATGACTAATCAAAGGTTGAACACCGTGGAGGCTTCGGTTAAAAGAATTGAATCTAAAGTCAAACCGGTGAACAAATGCAAAAGAAAGAACTGGGAAAGTTGCCTACCAACTGTAACAAGCAAAGATGTTAGAACCCTTCGAAGTGGTAAGGTAGTCAATACCGGTGTACACGAAATCCCTAACAAAGAAGGCGACATTCTAATATCGCAAAAAGGAGAAACAAGTGTTAAACTTCACAAGCTTTCGAAAAACTCATTGGGGGTCATCCGACACTCCCAAAATTCAAAAGACAACAGAACCACACCGGATGCAAGTACCTTTTCCCACCTAGGTTGAAAGAGTCCAAACAAGATAAGCAATTCAATGATCTTTTTAATATGCTCTCTAAAGTAAATATCAATTTACCATTATTAGAAGTGATCATGAATGTGCCCTCATATGCCAAGTTTTTCAAAGAGTTGAACACTAAGAAAAGGAGGTATGAAGCTGAATGAACGCAGTAGTAGTGTCGAAATTTCTAACAGTACTTAAAGACAAATTACCCCTAAGTTGAAAGACCCTGGAAGTTTTATTATAAACATAACTATGGGGGATAGGAAGGTTGCTAAAGCAATGCTTGATTTAGGTGCTAGTATAAATTTGATGCCCTACTCTATATTCTCACATTTCAATCTAGGGGATTTAAAACCCACAACTATGTCCCCGCACTTGCAGATAGATCTCTTAAATATCCAGGAGGAATAGTTGAGGATGTTTTGGCATGGTAGACAAACCGATAATACCTGTTGACTTTGTGGTTCCTGGATATGCAAGAAAATCCGGCATTGGACAGAGAGCATACAATATTGCTTGGTAGACCATTTATGGCAACTACTAAAACTATTATTGATGTCCAAGATGGAAATTTGACAATGACAGGTCTTAGGAGAGACTGTTCATTTCAAAGTTTTTGATTCTTCACCTTTCCCTTCTATTTCTGCCATCGATGAAATATTCGAAGTTGATCCTTTGGATAATCTTGTCCAAAACACCTTTTTCCAAACCGGAATAGAAGACAAGCTTGAAACTGTTCTTACACTTGAAAAGGTTGAAGAAGATTTAGATGAAGAAATTAAGGGGTACCTTGAACAACTAGACAATAATGAAGTGATGACAAAATCTAGTGCACTTTTAAATCTACCCAGTTCTTCATCTGTTAAAGAGGCCAATCCACCGAACTTGAACTCAAAGACTTACCCGAGCACTTAAAATATGTGTTTTTGGGAGAAGGAGAAACATATCCGGATAATTTCTTCAACCTTAACCAAACCACAAGAAAAAGAACTCATCAAAGTGCTTAAACAGCTTTAAGAAATCTATAGGTTGGAGTATAGGGGATATAAGAGGCATTAGTCCAACAATGTGTATGACAAGATCAACTTGGAGGATGGTGCTAAACCCGCATCGAGAGGCCCAAAGAAGACTAAACCCAAACATGCAAGAGGTAGTTAAAAAGGAAATCCTTAAATTGTTAGGAGAAGGGATTATCTATCCTATCGGATAGTAAGTGGGTTAGTCCTGCATGTGGTACCAAAGAAATGCGGGATAACAGTTGTTAAAAATGATAAAAGTGAATTAGTGCCCACTAGAATAATCCTTGGATGGAGAATGTGTATAGATTTTAGGAAACTAAATTTATATACGAAAAAGGATCACTTTCCTCTTCCATTCATTGATCAAATGTTGGAAAGATTAGTCAAGTACCTAATTTTCTTGTTTTTTGGATGGACTGTCTGGATATTATCAAGTACCCATAGCAGGAAGATCGTGAAAAGACCACATTTACATGTCCTTTTGGGACATTTGCTTTTCGCAGAATGCCATTTGGGTTATGCAATGCTCCCGCCACTTTCCAGGAGATGCATGATATCCATTTTCTCGGACATGGTGGAGAAGTTCATTGAAATTTTCATGGACGATTTCTGTGTCTTTGGGAACTCATTTGATGATTGCTTACATAAATTGACTTTGGTTTTAGAAAGATGCATTGAATGCAATCTAACCCTTAGTTGGGAGAAAAGTCATTTTATGGTTCAACAAGGGATAGTTTTGGGACATATAATTTCAAACAAGCGGTATTGAAGTTGATAAGGCAAAAGTTGAATTGATATCCAAACTACCTCCCCCTACATCTGTGAAGGGATAAGAAGCTTCTTGGGACATGCAGGATTTTACAGACGATTTATTAAAGATTTCTCTAAAATAAGTCGTCCTTTATGTAACTTATTATCCAAAGATCTTTGAATTTGACTTCAACAATGCCTTTTTATTTCCTTTAATACCTTGAAAGAGAAACTAACATCTACCCTGTTATAATGGCACCAAACCTGGTCTTTACCTTTTGAGATAATGTGTGATGCTTGATTATGCAATAGGAGCGATCCTGGGACAAAGAGTGGATAAGCGTTTACATGTCATCTACTATGCTAGCAAAACACTCAATGATGCCCAAATGAATTACACCACCATCGAAAAGGAATTCTTGGCTATAGTATTCTCTTTAGACAAATTTCGGTCTTATTTAGTAGGATCTAAAGTGATTGTACATTCGATCACGCTTTAAGATACCTATTAAGTAAACCAAATGCCAAGCCAAGATTAATCGGTGGGTCTTACTCTTACAAGAATTTGACCTAGAGATCAAGGATAAGAAAGCGTGAAAACTTAGTAGTGACCATTTTTCTAGGTTGATTTCGACTTCAATTCTCTTAAAGATGAGAGTAATGACGATATAGTTGAAACCTTTCCGATGAGCAGTTATTTTTCATAGGTCCGAACCCATGGTATTGATATTGTAAACTATCTTGCCACTGGTGTTTTGCGACCTAACACTTCATATCGGGACAAGAAAAGGTTTTTTAAAAATATTAAGGACTATTTAGGGATGACCCTTATTTATACAAGATTGGTCAAGATCAAGTCATCAGGAGATGTGTACAGGAAGAAGAAACATAAGAGCATTCGACTTTTTGTCATGAACTTCATTGGGGTCATTTTGGAGGTGAAAAGACAGCCCGTAAGATATTACGATCCGGATTCTTTTGACCCACTCTTTTAAAGATGCTCATATGTTTTGTGCACAATGTGATAGATGTCAAAGAAACAGAAACATAAGCAAAAGAGATGAAATGCCTTTGACATCTAATTTAGTTGTTGAACTCTTTGATGTATGGGGGATTGACTTCATGGGACCTTTTCCCCCATCTAATGGTTTTCAATACATTTTGGTTCTTTGTGGATTATGTGTCCAAGTGGGTAGAAGCTATCCCACCAAGACCAATGATGCTAATGTTGTTGTGAAATTCTTGAAAGATTTCATATTGAGGGTTCGAATGCCTAGAGCTATAATAAGTGATGGAGGTAGCCATTTTTGTAACAAACTCTTTGATGGAGTACTAAACAAGTACAACATCACACATAAAGTAGCTACTCCATATCATCCTCAAACTTAGGTTTAGTGGAAGTGAGCAATAGGCAAATTAAGGAAGTCTTGAACGCGTATGCGTCCGTCAAGGAAGGATTGGGCATTTAAGCTAAATGATGCCTTATGGGCATACCGCACCGCTTACAAAACACCTATGGGATGAGCCCTTACGGTTAATCTTTGGGAAAGCGTGCCACCTTCCAGTTGAACTTGAACACAAAGCTTATTGGGCAATTAAAGAGTTAAACATGGATTTAGATAAAGCGGTGAAAAACGATTACTCGACTTTCATGAGTTGGAAGAAACTAGGAATGAAGCCTATGAGAATGCCAAATTATACAAGGAGCGTACTAAGCGCTATCATGACAAGAGGCTAGTTCCTAAGACTCTTCACCCTGGAATGAAAGTTCTTTTATTTAACTCTCGTTTGAGATTGTTTCCAGGAAAGCTGAGATCAAGATGGGATGGACCATTCAAAATAGTTCAAGTATTTGAACATGGAGTAGTGGAACTATTGGACTCCAAGACACAAAAACGTTCAAAGTCAACGGCCATCGTGTCAAGCCTTATTTAGAAGAACCAAACAACATTCTTGAAATGGATTGCATTTGGTGAGTAACCCTTAGCACCAAAAAGATACGTCTTGCTAAGACGTTAAACTAAGCGCTGGATGGGAGGCAACCCATCATTTTAGGTAAAATAAAAAAAAAAAAAAAAATAATAATTTGTGTTTGTTATTAGTTTTCTTTACTTAATTTTATTGTTTATTTCATTTTAATTGCATGTGAATAATTTTTAAATTGTTAGAACTAAAAATATTTGTTGAGATGTTAGAAGTTTACTGACCGTCTGTATACACTTTAATGATGAATATGATGGATGCACCTGCATTTTCCATTACTACTTGCACATTCTCAGGAAATAGGTAATCTTTCTTCTCTTCTCTCTTTATCTTTAATTTACAGTTGTTACATTGAGGACAATGTAAGTTCTAGGTTGGGGGTGGTGAAAAGTTACCATGCTTAATTAAAAAAAATAAAATAAAAAAAAATATACTTTTTGTGTGTTTGGTTTTATTTCTATTCTGTGTGATTTAGTAATTTTTGGAATAAAAAATAAAAAAAAAAGAGAAAGTTTCACAAAAGTTTATCATTTCTTTAAATCAAATTTAAGTAAATAGTTAAGTCTTTTGTACTGTTAGATTAATTTTTGAAAACATATCATGAAATATTTTGTAATTATTTTTGATAATTAGTTAGTTTTTGTCATAATTAGTATTTCTTGATAAGATGTTGAAATTATATTAAACCCAAAATCGGTGTTTATGAGTTTTTTTTTAGTGGAGACTACCTTTGTGAGATATAATTTGAGCCTAATTTCCTTTATTCAGAGTGAAATATATATTTTTTTCTACTCCAAACACATTTCTTATTTCTTCAAATTTTTAGATGATCTCTATAGGTATTAGCATTGAATGTATGAATTTTTTTTCATTTTAATAGAGTATCATATATTTTTGATTATTATTTTTGCTTAGATTAAATGATTTGAGTAGAAGTTGATAGTATATGCTTATATCTCATTTATGCATGACTACTACAAAAACAAAAAAAAGACATATCTGGGGTTACCTAAACCAAGATCAAACAGAAAAGCCACAAAATTAACCACTCACCAAAATCCAAAATATGTACAACTGCATAATGGGTTGACTCTCTAAAAAATACACATATTGAAAAATATCTACAAAAAAAAAATAAGAGAGAGATAAAAATAGTATCATCTACATACTATAACCCGCATTGCCTACAAAGTTGTGAGTAAAGGCTAATTACAAAAGAAAGATATAAGAAGTAATTCCCCAAAAAGTCATTGCAATTTCTTCATTTGTAAAAGGCATATATCTTGAAATTCTTTCTTAATGAGTTTGATTTATGCATGAAAATAATTTTTATATATGATATCTTTATAATTTATACATTTGATTCCTTTCATGAGATCAATGTTAAAATAACACTTTGAGCCTTTATTCTTTATACATATGCGAACATATTAGTTCATTTCTATACATCAACTCTTTCGCACATAAATTAGTATGAGTGTTTGAACCCATAGGATTCAGTGTTTTGAGAGTATTGACTTGAGAGCAATAGAGTCGGCGAATCGATTCATGAGACCGAAATTGGGTGAAATTAAATGGATACATTTTTGATATGAAATATGAAAATGATTTTCGACTAATTATTATAATAAATCATGATTGTTTAAAGAGATTAAGATAACTTATGCTTGAGATTTTAATTATGATCTTAAAGGAGATTAAAAAGTATGAGACATTTTTGTGAGATGTTGATAATTTGTGATTTTGTTGTAAATTTAATTTTTAAGTTGTTTGTTTTTATTGTTTCTTTTGTTTTTACATTTAGTGCAATGTTTGTGGGTATCATCACTGAGAACCCTCACGAGACTCAAACTCGTCCCACTAGGGCAACCTAGGGTTTAAAGGCTTGTTGCATAGGCTAAATGCAACTGTGTCAATCCACGGAAGTGATTTAGGATAGTTTAATTTTTAGTTTTTATCGATTCTCTTGCTAAGGGACAAGCAAGAAGCTGCTTGAGGTTTGTGATGAGTGCTCAAAAAGCACTAAAATAACAATGATTTTATGCACTTTAATTGATTAAAAATATACATATTTATATGTTTTATCATATATTTATATAAATTTGTCTTTTTCGAATCACGGGTATTTTTATTGTTTTTCAGAATTTTGGCCTAATAACGCAATGTAAAGAGACAAAGTAGAATACTTGAAGCAATACATCACAAATAATTTGATAAATAAGTGGAAAAAGGTCACCAAACATGGAAAAATTGGACAAAATGGGTCGAAAAGGTCAAAAATGTCAAAAGATCGGAAAAACGCTACGGCGCCAGTTTCACCACGCATACATACAAGGTTGACGCGTTGATCATACCGCAGCTGGCTGCGCTCACGCGCGCCCAGCGCTGGCATAGCCATAAGCCCAAGAAGGCCCTACCAACGCGTTTTTGACCCATTTTTCACGTACCGGCCTCATGACGTCATGCTGACGTCATTGATGACCTCAGCATGTCCACTACACGATTTTTATTTTTTTAATATTTTTTTTAACATTTTTTTAATCATTTTTTCTCTCCATCCTCACCTATAAATACCCCCCTTCCATTCACTTCAAAACACACCTAAAAACCTCACTTCTCTCTTCTTTCTTTCTCTCATTTCTTAGTTTTTGAGTTTTCTTTAGTTTCTTTCTTAGTTTCTAAGCTTTTCTTAGTTTTTCTCTTAGTTTTTAGTTCAATTGTCTTAGGTTTAGAGTTCTTCTCTTTTGAGAGGAACTTGTAATGTTTTTGTAATAATTTAGATTTTTGATTCAATAAATGGAAGTGCAAATTCCGCTTGAGGTTTTCTAGCAACGAATAGCGTCAAGTTCGTAAGGATTTTATTTTCTTTACGCTTATTTTTATGCTTTATTCTTACATGTTATATTTAATTTATTCGTGATTAAATTTAAGCGTACTAGTATTTATATTCATGATATAATCATATCGTTGTTATGCTTGCGCATTCTTAAATAGGTGAAAATTTCTAAAATGACTTGAGTTTATTTTTTATTCAAGATTTTATATTAAGGATGTTAGAGAGAAATATATTATTTTTCATTACAAACTTAAATCAAAGTTAGACTTTAAGGTTTAGTTATCCTGCCTAATTTAGAGTAGTGCTCTTTTATTTGTTGGTACAATCTTAGGTAGTTAGAGTGAAGCTCTATTTCAAAAGTTTTTATAAGAATTATTATGTGGTAATGTATTGACAACACGTTTTCAATAGTGGTTTTAAACCTTGCACGTTAGTACTCGGCTAACTAACTTCTTAAGTTTAATTTGCACACCTTGAATAAAGTTTAAATCGTTTCTAACCACCAAAGGTGGCATTTAAATGGTTCATTTTCAATCTCTTAGAAAAAGGAATTAATTTAATTAACCAAATTAGTTATCAACCCCACCCATAGGTGTTAATTGATTTGTTTAGTTAACAAAGAGTATCTAACCCACCAAAGGTGGTATTCATACAAAAAAGAGAATCAATAAAATATCAATTTGTATCTTTGATAACGTAGATAATATGAGGAAGCATAATTAACTTAGTTATTATGTGCATAAATACTCCAGTAATATAAATGGTAAAATTTGCATGAATATTTATTGAATGAGTAATTATATTTATTTGTAGATAAATATTTATTGAATTTGTATCTATGTTTATTTTTTATTTAATTAATCAGTATATATGTTTATTTTATGTTATTAGATTAGAAACACAAAACCAAACTATCGTGACGGATGTTTAGGATTTAATTTCGCTTTTAAAAGTTTGAATAATAAATTAAGAACCACATACATTCCTTCCTTAGATCGACTGTGAGTATACTTATCATTTTCTACGAAATGATTAGATCATGGTAGTTTTACAAATATTAAAACCAAAGTATTAGCTACGGTCCAAACATTCCCCCTCGGTATTCTAAACGAGGATCAGCAATTATTTAAGAGCTAAATAGTTGTAATACGTGTAATATGATTAACGAAATAGTTTTGTTTCTATATGTTATAATTAAGTGCTTCTATTATATATATATATATATATATATATATATATATATATATATATATATAATTGAGAAGAAATATCAAGTCGGTAAAAGTGACAAAAGTTATGAATAATTGATGGAAAGGAATACTACTCAAACACAACTGTTTAAAAATGAGTAATTTTTTACATCATAATTATATTTAATGTTATAATTTTTTATTAAATATAATTATTTATATCTGATTATATTTATCAATAATACTATATTAAATGAGTTCTGATTTATTATAGATATAAATAAACTTCTCCTAAAACTATAAGATATTAAATTTTCATTTACTTCTTAGCTCTCTACTTTATATTCACATCGGAGAGAGACCTTATCTTATGGTCCCGTGGGTATTTTCTTTTCGTATTTTACTTATTTAGTTTTCTCTCCTTGGTGGGAGCTTTATTTTGTAATTTTAAGTAAGATCGGATCATATGAAGTCAATTTTAGTGTATCTTCGTATCTATATTTGTTAAATATAAAGTTTTTTTTAATCAATTGTTTATGTATTTTTATAATTCTTTGATTTGTAATTTACGAAGATATTTTATTCAATTTAAAGTTTTATTAATATAAAATTTTGAATAATTTTAGTGGATATGTTGACAAATAATTAAGATAAAAGAAATCTGATATATTCTCCTGTTAGAATTATTGTTGTTGATGTGTGGTCTATTTTTGAATATTTGAATATTTATTATTATTTATTTACGTAAATAAATAATATTCTTTTTAATTACTTTGTAGATATGAGTATTAATGAAACAGTTTTTACTTTCAGTAAAAAAAAAAAAATTTCAAGTGGCTCAATATTGATCATCGACTCATCATTATGTGTGAAACGAAAATGAAAGTAAGACCTCCAGGCGTGTCGATTTGGCACATACACAACAAAAGTTATTTTTTTTAATTTAAAATCAACCGCCAATTTTATACTGTTTGCAAATATATAAATTTTAGTAATATAACAAAAAAATTATTATAAATTATTTATAACATTAAAAAAAATGTAAATTTTGTGGATGTAAAAACAGGAATCATCACAACACCAAACAATTACACCCCTCTAGACACGGGACAAAGATTTTACAAGCAAAAAGAAAATATAAGATTTATTTCATATAAATTTTGTATAGTATAAATAACACGAGATATTACAATCTTAAAAAAAAATTGATCTTAAAAAAAACTTAAGCTAATGCTATTTATCAAAATTATATTAATTTTAAGGAATGTGAGACAGTTTTATACACTAACATCTTTCTTTTTCGTAATGTATAAATTAAAATAATATTTTGTATTTTTTAAAAATATTTTTATTTATTTTAATTCTATTTAGATCATTTGAATTTATTTTTACAAGGTTTATGTATTTTATTTATTTTTATGGAGTCCTATTATTTTTTCTTTTTCTAGTTTATAGTTACGACAATCATATAAATTTTATATAGTATATAAGCAAAAAGAATTATATTATCCTTAAATGCAAAGAAAGTAATTATCATATTATTTATAAATAATATACTTATATATTTTTTAATAAATATGAAATATTTTTTTTATACATTTACGTTTCATGTTAGACTTTAGTTTTCACTTAAAATTTATAACAATAATACTGCTATCAATTAAACAACTAATTAAGGATCAAATTTCTTTCACAGCCTGAAAAATGTTTTAGAGTTTTCAGTGCAAAACCGACTTAACGAAGCATATTATAACTTGTGGAATAATTCAATAATTAGCATACAATTATGACATGCTATGCAAGAACATATATAGCTCAATATTTTAACAATGTATTTCTAGAAAAGAATATATAGTATTACTAAAAAGCCCTGCATAATGAAGGTTGGCATAGAGAAGTAGTGTACCTTTCATGATGAGAGACAAGCTAGTGCTCTTTGCTGCAGAGGAGTAATTGTTTCGATCGGTTATAATAATGAGAGAAATTAACAACTTGTTTGAGAACCCTTATTTGCTTAATTAGTTAAATCATACGCTAATTAACTTGATTAAAAGATGAAGTAAGGAGATTAAGATGAAGAGAGTTCTTTTTAATATAGATGGAGATTAAGATGAAGTTGGGTTTGTTTCACAAAGAAAGCCATTTAGGCTGAGCAGTTCTTTTCCAAAGTATTATCCTACGGTTTGCGTAGACCAATAAAGAGGCAGATTTCGCGTGAGCTATACATTAGCTAATTGAGGAAGGGAAGGGATAACTCTCTTATTCATTTTATACCAAAAAAAAAAGGCAAATTACAAAATAAAATAAAATAAAAATAAACACCATTAAGACTTATAGTAACAAAAATAACACTTAATAATATTTAACATAATTTAATTAGACGATATTTAATATTACTTGAACGAATTTAAATGATCGTAATTCAATTTAAACTACGTGTTTAAAATACAATGATATGTCCGACATCCTTTAATAGGTAAATATAAGAGTGCAATTTTTGTAGTTATACATTTTAGAGAAGAATACCACAATAGTCCCTTAAATTAGTTAATTTATCTTGTTTAGTTCTTTTGATTAGAAATGATATCATTTAGTGACTTAACTTTGTAAAAAGAGCCGATTAATGAAAAATTATATTATTTAAAGATTTTTATTAAAATATAACTATTTCTTGTCAAATGATTAAAGACAATTAAATCATGAATCCTTAATAATGTTAAAGTTACAATTAATATGAAAAATTTACAAAATATTTGTTAATTGACACTATTTTATTTTAATGTTTTATTAATTTTTAAATTTTATTAAAAATTAAAAAATATATATTTTAAAAAAATTGTTTGAATTTTATTATTGTTATTTTTCTTAAACTATTTCATATTAAATTTTACTTTTATCCTTATTAAAGACTCTTATTTTAATCATATTTTAATTACTTAATAAGAATTACTAATATTTTAAATAAAAATCATTAAAATAATATAATTTGTTATCAATTGTAAATTTTTACAAAAGATTAAATAACACAATTTCTAATATGAGAGATTAAACAATATAATTTAATTTAAAAGAATTCATCCTAAATTTTAAGGTTGAAACTTTTGTTATTTTTTTTAAACAAGAGAGTACAATTTTACTTTGTACATAGTTTTTCTTAAAAGGCTTAACATGCTTTAAAATTCTCGTTTTGGATCCTCTATACTAGGGGTGTCCAAAAACCGGATTGGACCGGACCAAACCGTAAAACTGGACCGGATCGAACCAAACCGAACGGTTTTACTAATCAAACGGTCCGGTCTGATTTGAATTAATTTTAAACCGTTCGAACCGGATCGGACCGATTTAATAATATATTAAAAATTTCAAATTATTCTTCATTAAATTATAAAAAAATCGAACCAAACCAGACCGAACGGTTTTATAAGTCAAACGGTCTGGTTTGGTTTTTATTTTTTAAAACCGTTTCAAACAGTCCAGTCCAGTCCAATCCGGTCCGAGTAATATAAACGGTTCGGTCCAGTTATATTTTTTTAGGAAAAAATGGACCGGACCGGACCATGAACACCCCTACTCTAGACCTCGCAATACTTTTTTAAAAAAGTAAATCAATTATTGAAAAAAAATGCTGGTTTTTCCATAACAATTAAATGTTAAGAGACGTTCTTTGTTCCTTTTTTAATTAATAATCTATGAGAGAATAAAAGGCAAACTTAGATGTCAGTTTTAGAAAATGAAGAGTATCAGATTTTTAATTTTTTAATTTCATGTCTGATCTGGCCATTGTAGTATGTATGTTCTCCCTCTCTGTAATTCTATAATAATATTATATTTCCTCTAAATTTCTTTGCTGTAACCCAATTCTTTTTTTACTTATTCCCTACAATCTAACCTTTCGTCTGGGAAAACTTTCTGAACTTTGGTGGATACAATCCGCCAATTTGGTGGATGCATTTTGATGTTTCATCTTATGATACTTTTAAGGAAAAGTATATTTCTAGTAAGTTTATTATAAATTATCAGTGATGTAACGTGTTATAAATTAACACATGTGTAAGTGAATTTTGAGTCCAATTTTGATTATACAACTACATAATAATGGGTAACGTAAAAAAACAAGTAATGAGAAAAATAAATGTTACACAATGATTTAAGTGGTTTAACTTTTTAATGCAAAAAGTTTAATCTATTAAAAACGGCATATCGAGAAAAATCTACTAATAATCAAATATAGATATAAACATTAATACTCAGAGAACTTCACAAAATATAACAAAATCCAAATATACGTAAAAGATATCTCCCTCTAATTTACTGGTAATATATAACAAGATAAATTGACAAACTTACTATTAAATCAAATATTACCATACAAATGATATCAATAGTTTACTTAACTTCAATTTCTCACCTTTTCTTCTATTTGCGAAAAATCTGCGTTGAAAACTTATTTTGTTTCAATAGCTGTTGATTCAGGTGTGGGAGAGAAGGGAAAAGTGGAGATCGAGTTAGGCTATGGTCGTCGAAGAGAAAATGGTTGCTGGTAGGCAATGAGGTGTCTCTATTTTCAGCTTCCCTTCACTCATGCAACTGCTAATTTTTTTTCTTTTGGTTTCAACTCTCTGTGGCAGCTTCAATTACTATACAACATATATATATATATATATATATATTAGTTAAAGGGCTAAAGTTTTAATGAGATAATTTTGGGCCAATTTAACAAATCTTCACCTTGGTTCAAAAATGTAAATAATTTTTTCAAATATGAAATTCCTTGAATTACTAAATAATTGTCATCCAAAAGCCCCGAAGGTGATCATCTTCTGCAAATATCAATAAAGTCCAAACAATGCTTGAACTTGTTAAAATGAATTGGTTTGGTTAGCATATCAACTGGATTTTCTATAGTGGCTGTCTTATTGACAACAATAAAACCATGAGAGACAATGTCATGAACAAAGTGATATCTCACATCAATATGTTTGATTCTTTCATGATACATAGTATTCTTGGTCAAGTGTATCGCACTCTGATAATCACAAAATACAACAGAAGTATCTTGTTGTAAACCCAAATCATAAACCAAACCTCTAAGCCAAATGCATTGCTTCTACTGCTACCATATATTCTATCTCTGTTGTAGACAAAACAACTATAGATTGTAAAGTAGCCTTCCAACTAATAGCATAATGAGAAAGAGTAAAGACATAACTTGTCAGAGATATTCTTCTATCCAAATTACCAGCATAATCAGAGTCCACATAACCAATAACACTGTAACTGGTATTAGAACTTCCATCATATATCAAACCAAAATTAGATGTGCCTCTCAAATACCAAGTATCAGTTTCACTACTTTCCAATGACCCTTCCTAGGATCTCCTATATATCTGCTAACAACACTAACTGCATATGAAATGTCTGGACGAGTACAAACTATAGCGTACATCAAACTATCAATGGTACTAGCATATGGAACCTGAGACATGTACCATTCTTCTTCTTCTCAGTGTGGTGACAAATCCAAAAGAAAGCCTGAAATGCGCAACTAACGGCGTGCTCACAGTTTTAGACTCTTTCATACCAAAACGTTTAAGAACTTTTTCAATATAACTTTTCCAAGTCAAATAAAGCTTGCCCAGTTGTCTATTCTTGTAAATTTTCATACCCAAAATTTTCTTCGCTACACCCAAATCTTTCATCTCAAACTTACCACTAATTTGAGGCTTTAATTTCTGAATCTCAAACTTATTCTTAGAAGTAATAATCATATCATCAACATAAAGAAAAAAATAGACAGATGAACCATCGTGGAATCTAAAATGATAAACATAACTATCATAATTTCTCCTAGAGTAACCATGATCAATCATAAAAGAATCAAACCATTTATACTATTGTCTAGGGGATTGCTTCAACCCATATAAAGACTTTTTCAATAAACAAACATGATCTTCCTTACCTGGCACAACAAACCCCTCTGGTTGATACATATATATTTGTTCTTAAAGCTTACCATGTAAGAAGGTTGTCTTGACATCAAGTTATTCTAATTCCATGTCAAACAATGCAACCATGAATATAGTTATGTTTCACAATATGTGAAAATACTTCATTGAAGTCAATACTTTTCTTCTGACAATAACCCTTTTGCAACAACACGTGCATTGAACCTAGCTGCTTCAACCTCAGGTGTATCTTCCTTTTTCTTGAAGACCTATTTGTTTCCAACAATCTTTTGGCCCTTAGGTGGTTTCACCAATTCCCAAGTATGATTCTTATGAAGTTATTTAATCTCTTCATTTATAGCAACCAGCCACTAAACAGACTCATCACAAGTGATAGCTTCATAAGAATTAGAAGGTTCATGCACCTCAATAGGCTATACCATAGACAATGCAAAAGAAACTAAGTCTGTATCTGCATACCTCTAAGAATGTCGAATCTCTCTTATTCCTTTACCCTTAGTGATACTATATGGTTGCTCATGTTGTTATTCTGCTACATCATGAGCAGAATCATCTATCTCATCCACAGATGGTTGATCTAAAGTGCCCTCTTGCACTTGACTAGGGGCTCCACTCTCAAGCTCCACCTGCTCACTAACACTGTAGTCTTTACCTGCAACAATATACTCATTTTTTTATTTTCCAACATGGAAAAATCATCAAACTTAACATCTCTACTAATCAAAAATTTAGGTGACTTGGGTTCGACACATCATAATCTATAACCCTTCACCCCAGAAGGATACCCCAAAAATATGTATTTCAATGCCCTAGGCTCAAATTTACCATCATTAACATGAGCATAAGCAGGACAACCAAAAACTTTCAAATCAGAATAATTAGGAGTACCAAAGAATACCTCAAACAGAGTCTTCAACTCAATTGCAATTGATGAAGATCGATTCATCAAATAACAGGCATGGTTACAAGCTTCAGCCTAAAAAGATTTATTCAAGTCAACTTGGAAGAGCATACAACAAGCTCTTTCTAAGAGAGTCCTATTCATACGTTCTTCTACTCCATTTAGTTGTGGTGTATGACGCACAATGCAGCATCTTACTATGCCATTTTTTTCACAAACCTCATTAAACTAATTTTCACAAAATTCCAAACCATTATCAATTCTCAAAATGCTTAATTTTCTTACATGTTTGATTTTCTATACAAGCCTTGAATTTTACAAATTTTGAGAACGCATCATTCTTGTTCTTCAGAAAATACACCCAAACATAACAGGAGAAGTCATCAATAAAAGTCAACATATACAGGGCACCACCCTTAGACACAACACGACAAGGACCCTAAAGATCTGAATGAATATAATTAACAATGCCTTTCATTTTATGGATGTTTTCACAAAATTCCAAACCATTATCAATTCTCAAAATGCTTAATTTTCTTACATGTTTGATTTTCTATACAAGCCTTGAATTTTACAAATTTTGAGAATGCATCATTCTTGTTCTTCAGAAAATACACCCAAGCATAACAGGAGAAGTCATCAATAAAAGTCAACATATACAGGGCACCACCCTTAGACACAACACGACAAGGACCCTAAAGATCTGAATGAATATAATTAACAATGCCTTTCATTTTATGGATGGTTGTACTGAACTTGATCCTACGATGCTTTCCATAGACACAATGCTCACATAAATCAAGCTTTCTAGTTTTTTGACCACCAAGAAAATCCCGTTTGCTCAAAATAGACATCTCTACCTTACTCATATGTCCTAGTAGCATATGCCATAATCGAGTAGTATCTAAATCTTGATCTAACGAGGACGAAACTGAAATACTGCCAATAACAGTGCTACCCTAAAGCATATAGAGGCCACGTGAAAATTTCCTTTTAATAACAACGAGAGCACCCTTACTAACTCTTAAAACTCCACCTTCAGCTAAATACTTATAGCCTTATGAATCAATAGTACCCAAAGATATCAAGTTTTTTTTTTAATTTGGAACATGTCGAACATCTTTCAAAGTCCTAATAATAACATCATGCATCTTGATTCAGACAATAACAATACCAATAACCTTGCAGGACATATTGTTTCTTATCAAGACAACACCATCATCAATAGACTGATAAAAGCAAACTAGTCTATAATAGGGCACATATGGTAATTGCAACCCGAATCAAGAATCCAAAAATCCCCAAGAGAACCAATAGATACTGATAGAACATTTTCATCATTGGAACCAGAACTATCTATTACACCAATAACACCATTAGTAATATAAGATGTTATGGTAGATTTTCCTTTACCTTTGAGTTTGAGACAATTTACTTTCCAGTGCCTTTTCTGACGGCAATAGTTGCATTTATCTTTTCTTTTTCTAGATTTGGATCTAGACTTTCCTCTATTATTTCTTGTGCTTTTTTCTTAATTTCTACTTCTGACAAAAAAACCACTATTATTATCATTATTGTTTGTAGACACTTTTTTCTTCAACTCTCTGAAATTGAAAGCTGCTTTGACATCCTCCAAAGAAATAGTATCTTGCCTATAAAGCATGGTATCAACAAAATGTGCAAATGAATGAGGTAAAGAACATAACAGAACTAAGGCCTGATCCTCATCATCAATTTTAAGACCACCATTTTTAGATCACGAATAATTTTAGTAAATTCATCAAGGTGATCGTGTAAAGGTGTACCTTATGACATTCTGAATGTATACAAACACTGCTTCAAATATAACCGGCTTGTCAAAGACTTGGTCATATACAAACTCTCCAATTTAAGCCATAACCGAGCGGGAGATTCCTCATCACCGACCTCACGTAGACAAGGATAACTTAATTGAACTGAGAGCATTTTCCATCAATGCATCTTTTTCTTCATCAGTCAATTTTTCTGATAATTTATCCTTACCTTCAAGTGTCTTAATGAGTCATTCTTTAACTAATATGGCCGTCATCTTCATTTGCCATAGACTGAAATCATTCATACCATTAAATTTTTTAAATTTCGTATTTTGCTGCCATGATAGAAAACCCAATATTAAATAAACAGAAGCACAATCCAAAAAATATGAAACCAATCAGATAACCCAAAGCTTAAAATAAATCCAAAAGAGAAAACTTGATCAGTTCCAATAAATAACAAAATAACCCAATGCTCTGATACCAATTTGTTATAAATTAGCACTTGGGGAAGCAAATTTTGGGTCTAATTTTGGTTGTACAGAAATATAATAATGAGTAATAACAAAATAATAAGTAATGAGAAAAATAAATGGCACACAATGATTTAAGTGATTCAACCTTTTAATATGAAAAGTCTACTCCACTAACGACAGTATACAGAAGAAAATCTACTAGTAATCAAATGTAGATATAAACACCAATATTCAAAAAGCTTCACAAAATATACCAAAATCCAAATATACCTAAAACATATCTCCCTCTAATGTACTGGTAATATATAGTAAGATAAATTGAAAAACTTATTATTAAATCAAATATTACCGTATAAATGATATTAACAGCTTACTTAACTTCAGTTTCTCACGTTTTCTTCTAGAGAAAATGGCTACTTGTAGGCGATGAGGTGTCTTTATTTTCAGCTTCCCTTCACTCATGTAGTTGCTAATTTTTTTTTCTTTTGATTTCAGCTCTCTGGCGTCAACTTCAATTACTTCTCAACAACAACATATACAACAACGTCAATTATTTCTCAACAACAACATATACAACAACGTCAATTATTTCTCACCAACAACATATATATATATATTACTTAAAGGGTTGAGGGTTTAATGAGATAATTTTAGGACTAAGAATTTTTGGGCCAATTTAACATAAAAGTACTATGAGTACAGTTAGACTCACGTAAATGTATTCAATAAAAAATTGTCACGTCAATTGTGATAAATTTTAAAATTGATCTATGTGTTATTTACATCTAATAACAAAATAGATAAAAATAGGAATCAATAATTAGAAGACGCATTTTAAATAAAAAGAAAAATATTAACTTATTAATAATACTCATTTATTGTTTGTTAAATTCTAAACCCGATATCTTAAATCATAAACCCTAAATCAATTAGATCTAGAATTATTTTAGTCTTTTTATTATATATATATATATATATGTTTTCAATTTTTTTAAATTGTAACTTTTAATTATTAAACATGTATTTTTTGTCTCTTTTATTGTTTGATATAAATATCTATTATATTTGATTTTTTATTCGTTGTGATATATGAAAATGATATATTTTTAAAGTCTACGGTCAAATGAGACAGTTACTGTAAGAGTTAAATAGAATTAATAATATATATATTTATATAGTTGTATTGTTATGCATGTTCTATGACAGACATGATTCGTAGTTTAAGAGATGTTTTAGCTGTTGTAACTACAGATAATTATCACTGCATATTAAATAGTCCTTCCAAGTAGACTTAAATCACACCAAAAGCCAAGAGAAATAAGCAAATAATAATGTTTACCAACCATCAATTAAATAGATGTGAAACCCAATTGACCCTCATAACAAACGATATAATCTGTATTGAAAAAGGTTTCAGCAAAAATAATAAACAATGGAGTAATAACTATATACAGAGCAATAATACGAATTCAGATCACTAGGGAGCAATGACTCTTGCCAAATACTAAAACAACTATCTCAACAATTTAAGCTTAAATTTTTAGAAGATGTATAAAAGTATAGATGTATAAAGGGCATGAGTCTTTTAATTCTATAACTACAGGTTTTATTTACTTTTATCTATAATTATTAAAACGAATTCATTTAATCCTATAATTTAAAAATATACTAACTGAGAAAATTCATTTACTAAGCGAATTACATTGTTATAGGTATACTTTAGCCCATCTTACTATCGGACAAAATGACCAAAACAGTTGTGAGACAAAATAAACAATGGAGGCATATTGGATTGCCACTGATGCCAATGGAAAATATGAGGTTATCCAGTAAGAGTTTATCTGAGAAAGTTAAATGGTTTACTAACATTCTTTGGACATATTAAAGCCCTCGAACCTGGAAATCACCCGGTACTTATTTCACAGCATGCTAGTAGTCATTGAAACAATCTATCTGTTAGGTTTCTAAAGCCTTTACTAGTTTAAGAGTCTTTGTCCTTGTACACACTACCTATCACTCCTACGATAAGGACTTCATATTCTACCTTATTATTTGATGTTTTGAATAGAAATTATATTGCATAATGTAAGGGATCACCTTTTGAGGTGACCAACATAAGTTTGACTCCATTCCCATTTTTGTTGGAAGAGCTGTTCACATGAAGTCTCCATTCATCATCTTCTTTATTAGAAGTTCTTCTGTAGAACTTTTAGCCAAGATCTGGCCTTTAATTATAGTACGAGATACGTACTCAATATGAAACTCACTAAGCTCAATGATCCATTTTTGCAAATAGTCAGAGACCTAGGGCTTAGAAAGCATTTGTCTAAGTTGGGTGTCTGTGAGGACAATTATGTTGTGAGCTTGGAAGTATGGGCATAGCTTTTTGGATGCTATTATAAGCGCAATGGGTACATCATGGAGGGACTTACTTACATAGTAGGCAGATCTATGGACTCCACTATCATCCTTTACTAAGGCTGCACTAACAACCATTTATGAAGTTTCCATGTATAGGGTGAGGATTTCACCTGGTTATGAACTAGCCAAAAATTCTAGATTGCTCACATATTCCTTTAATTCTTCAAATGTTTTCTCATAGTTTTAGTCATAGGAAAATAACATTTCCCATGTAATACTTTAAATAAAGGTTCATACTCTTTAGTTTCCTATGAGATGAAACACTTCAAAGCAACCACACTCACTGTCAATCTTTGGACTTCCTTCATAATCCTAGGAGGTTGCATATTTATTAATGTTTTTATTTTCTCAAGGTTAGCCTCAATTCCTCTCGGTTGATCATAAACCCCAAGAACTTTCTTGAACCTACTTGAACACACACTTGTTTAGGTTTAGCTACCTCTGTTCTACATCATGGAAGGACTTGCTTACATAGTAGGTAGGTCTCTGGACTGAATTGTCATCCTTTACTAAGGTTGCACTAACAGTTGTTTATGCGATTTTCATGTACATGGTGAGGATGTTAATGACTATGGACTAGCCATCATCTATAGACTGTTCAAATAATTCTTTAATTATTCAAATGTTTTCTCACAATTCTAATCCCAAGAAAATTAGATTTCCCATGTAATACTTTGAAAATGGTTCACACTTGTTAGTTACCCGTCAGATGAAACGATTCAAAGTAACCACTCTCTTTGTCAATCTCTAGAATTCCTTGATAGTTTTGGGAGATTGCATATCTATCAATACTTTTATTTTCTTAGGGTTAGTCTCAATTCCTCCATGGTTGACCATAAACCTTAAGAACTTTTCTAAACCTATTTCGAACACACATTTGTTTGGGTTTAGCTTCATTCCATATTTTCTAAGAATATCCAAGGTTTCACTCATATGAGTGACATGATCCATGGTATTCTTGTCATCTACATATAGCTCTATTGACTATCTAACGAAGTTTGAAAACATTTTATTAACTAACATTTGATTTGTCGCTCCAACATTCTTCAAGACAAAGGGCGTGACTTTATAACAAAATAGCGCTTAGTCCGTTATGAAACTTGATTTTTTTTAATTAGGGTACATATAGATTTGATTGTACCTAAAGTAAGCATTCATGAAAGAGAAGACAGTATGTCCTGTAGTGCATCCATAAGTTGGTTTATGCGTGGAGTAGGAAACTATCATTTGGATAGGCCTTATTCAAATCAATGAAATCTACACACATTCCCAATTCCCCATTGCAATTTTAACGAGGACAACATTAGCCAACCAATCAGGATAGTACACCTCTATTATATATCGAACTTTCAAGAGTTTTTAAACTTTTATTTCATGGAAAAGTATCTTTTTTGATTGTATGATCTTTTATTTTGCTTGATAGATTTAAACTTTGGGCCCACATTGAGGTGGTCCATTATGATTTCTGTATTTGTGCCAGGTATATTCTCATAGGATCATGAAAACACATCTAATTTTTTTTAAGAATCTATCTAACCTTTCTTTTCCATTTGGTGGTGATGATGTACCTATGTAGATAATATTTTGAGGCTCATCCTTAGATAGGACCAAGAGATGTGTATGTTCTACTAGCTCAGATGTGGAAACGTGCCCATAGGGAAGTCATGTTCCTGGTCAAGCATGAAAATGGATGGCACATCGTGGGATGGAAGTAACTTAGGTCCATCTTGCATAACCAGAGGGTGGTCAATGAGTAAAGGTCGTACGGTAAAGGTCGACCTAACAAGTGGCTCCAAATAGATCATAACCTGATAAGTGACATCCATTCAGGATGATTCTCCCTGGTTGGTGATGTTCTAGTCTTGTGCAGCAATCTTTAGTTGGCCAAATCCTAGAGGGCAACACCTATCTTTGGTGGAACTTCTTGGCTGGCCACCTCTTGATTGACAGTATTGGGCCTAGATGGCATGTCTTGGCCTGTGGTAGTTGGCTTGTGACTTGGGTCTTGTCTTGAATAGTCATCTTTCCAGCCAAGCCTTGGATGGATATGAGTCTAGCCTTGTGCACTTTACGCATTGGAGGATGTCACATGGATGTTCTCTGGTATGATGGTTCGTCCAGGAGCTAGTAGCTCTAATAGGCATTCTAGGATGTCTTGGAAAGATTTTCCACCATCTCTAGGGGGCTTGAGTATGAGCTCGACTTACTTTTTTGGCCTGCTTAGACCGTTATGGTATGACAGATCTAGCTACAATTCTTGTATTTCTAGCAGGTTGCGATGGAGCAAAAGATGGCATGTTGCTTAGCAGGCTAGACCTCCTGTTGAGAAAAAATAATAAATTATAGTACAAATGTATGAGAAAATAGAACATTTCAATGTGTTCATGATGATTGTGAGACAAATAAGTATTCTTGTTGTTGTTGAAATATTTTAAATTATATTCTAGATTAACAATTAAACCAACAAAACAATACTCTAAATCATTTATATTATCATTCTTATTACTATTAACTAAATATGATGTATAAATTTACTTTCTTTTGTGTAAGCCAAAAATAACTAATAAAAAAAAAATTTCCACACGCTTTATTGTCCTAACTATAGTGTCATTGGCACAAGTCTAAGTTTGAAATCCACACCGCCACAACCCACGTTGAAAAATGGTTGTTTATTGTTTGAACTAAAAAAATGATTAATTCTGAAAAAAATTCAAAACTGATTCATGATCTAACTTTTGACAATTAATATTAGTTTTCCCATGCCTTCACTGTACAGTGAGCAAAGTTCAATTACAAAGTTCAAATTTCAATACTTGATAAATGCTTTACATTTCTCCAGAAATTCATATACAATTTTATGTTTTTACCTTTCATTTCTAATAAAATCCTTTGAAATAATTAAGGACACATTTTTCTTTCTGCCAATTCCATTGGAATCATCCATTACATATCAGAGCAAATAGGCTCTAACTTTTCTCCCCTCTTTTCCATTCCTTCATAATGAAATTTCACTTTGTTCCTTCATTTTGGTTGTGGCACTTTTTTCTTTTGCGTCCAAGGATTAGAAATCTTTGTAATTTCTTGATTTTTCTTTAATCTGTGCAAGGATCTAATTAGAATCTTACTTGCAGGTTTTGTTTTGAGGGTTACTGGGTTAAGGTTTTTTGTTACTTTGTTTGTGTGATTAGCTACTTAAGCTTGTAAACAGATGTCAATGTTGAAATATTATGGATCAAAACTCTTAAAACTCAAGAACACTCAAGAATAATTTTTCAAAAACACTTAAGAATAATTTTCCAAAAACACTCAGAAACTCTTAAATTTTTGTTTCTGATTTCTTTAACTTGATTATTACATTGTTATTGAGAGGTATTTATATAAACAACTAATAAATCTAAGCCATACAATATAAACCTACCAAAACAATCTAAACCATACACCTATCTCCTTACCTAACCCATTGATTTTCTTCTTCCCACCAACCATGAGCTGTATCCTTATCAATCTAGATCATCACCATAGAAGCTTCCATGAGCTGGACTTCAAATGGGCTAGAATATTTCAAAAAGTCTTTTTTTATTTCTTTGGGCTTGTAAACAAGTTTACAAACCAACACTCCACCTTATACTTGTTTTGTGATGCCGAGCAAATTTCTCAATCTGACAAAGCCTTCTTGCTTGAGCGGTTTAGTGAAGATGTCGGCAATTTGATCTTGTTATTTTACATACTCGAGTTGTACATCCTTTCTTGTGATGCACTCCCTGATATAATGATATCGAGTATCTATGTGTTTGCTTTGATCATGGAAAAACAAGATTTTTGGCTAAGGCAATGGTTGACTTGTTGTCGACACATATTTTGGTTGGCTCTTCTTGTGTCATACTTAGCTCCTTTAATAAGTTTCTCAGCCAAATTTCATGGCAAACACATGAGGTAGCTGCTACATATTCTGCTTCACAGCTAGACAAGGTGACAATCGGTTGCTTTTTCGACATCCATGTAAAAGCAGTATCTCCCATGAAAAACACAAATTCAGAAGTACTTTTTTGATCGTCTATATCTCCTCCAAAATCGCTATCACTATATCTAACAAGCTTGTAATCATTGGAAGCTGAATAGAACAAGCTAAAATTAATTGTACCTTTTAGATAGCGTAAGATTCTTTTTGCAGCTTTGAAATGGGTGACTGTCGGTTTCTCCATATAGCGGCTAATCAATCCAATGGCATACAGGATGTCAGGCCTTGTGCATGTGAGATAATGCAGAATTCCAACTAAACTTTTGAAAAATGTTGGATCCACACTTTCACCATCTTCATGCTTGGATAGTTTGATTCCATATTTCACTGGTGTGTTGATCGGCTTGCAATCGTTCATCTTGAACTTCTTTAGAATCTCTCTTGCATAACTTTCTTGAGAGATGAATATGCTTTCTTCCTTTTGTCTCACATCAATTCCAAGGTAGTATGCCATTAACCTGATATCTGTCATTTCGAACTCTTGGGTCATCACCTTCTTAAAATCTTCAAATAGCTTCGGATTACTTCCGGTGAAGATGAGATCATCTACATATAGACAAACGATTAGAATATCGCCATCTTCAATCTTGACATAGAGTGAATATTCATAGGGACACTTGGTGAAGTTGTTCTCCAGAAAGTACTTGTCGATACGGTTATTCCATGCTCTTGGTGCTTGCTTTAACCCATAAAGAGCTTTCTTCAACTTCAACACCTTGTCTTTGTGACCTTTTGCTTCATAGCCTGATGGTTGCTTAATGTAGACTTCTTCTTCAAGGACTCCGTTTAGAAAAGCAGATTTTACATCCATTTGATGTATCTTCCACTTATTTTGAGCTACCAAAGAAATGATTAGTCTTATAGTTTCTAATCGAGCAACATGAGAAAATACCTCATCATAGTCAATTCCAGCCTTTTGACTATATCCTTTTGCTACTAGCCTCGCCTTGTGCCTTTCAATCTCTCCCTTAGCATTCCTCTTTGTCTTGTACACCCATTTGACACCTATTGCCTTATGCCCTTTGGGAAGTGAAACAGGTTCCCATGGGTCGTTCTTCTCAATTGCATTGATTTCTTCGTTCATTGCACCTCTCCACTTCTTCTCTTGTACAGCTTCTTGAAAGCTCACTAGTTCACAATCATCAAAGAGACAGAATAAGGTAAGATTATCTTATCGTTTTGTTACCTCATAAAGATCTTGGAGATTTCGTGTACGTGTCATGGCTCTTTCATTTCCAATAGAAGATGATGACAGATCTTCATGAGTGGTTGGCATTGGTGAAGTAGGTGGTGTCGTTGGCTCTTGTTGAATTTCTACAGATTTCTCCCTTATTGTATGCTCATCTTCTTTAAACTGAGGAAATAAATTGAAGTTATCTGCATGAGAATTAAAATCCCATTCTCTTTCTTCGTCGAATACCACATCTCGACTAATCACAATCTTCTTATTGTATGGGTTGTACAACTTATAGCCCTTTGAATTAGCATCATAATTGATGAAGATAAAACTCTCGCTTTTATCATCAAGCTTTGTTCTTCTCTCATCTAGTACATGAACATGGGCTATACTTCCAAAGACTCTTAGGTGGGAAATACCAGGCTTTCTTCCACTCCATGCCTCTTGCGGTGTCTTTCCCTATGCACATGCTACTACTTCTACCCAAAACTCTTTGGGTAGTTTCTTACTTTTGAGCATGCTTCGTGCTATATTGAGGATTGTTCGGTTCTTTCTTTCAGCTACACCATTCTGTTAATGGGATCTTGGCACTGTTAAAGATCTATGAATTCCATTTGCTTCACAGAACTCTTGAAACTCCTTGGATGTAAATTCTCCACCTCGGTCTGATCTCATGGCTTTGATTTTTCTATCACTATCTCTCTCCACTGTAGCTTTGAACCTTTTAAGTACTTCAAAAACTTCTGATTTCTGTTTCAAGAAATATACCCAATTTTTTCTTGAAAAATCATCAATAAAAAGAAGAAAATAGTTCCTGTTACCAAGAGAGCTAGGCTTGATCGGTCCGCACACATCAGTATGGATTAGCTCGAGTGGCTTCTTGGCTCTTAAGTCTAACTTCTTTGGAAAGCTTTTTCTGAATTGCTTCCCGAGTAGGCACCCTTCATAAAGTTGATTAGGATGGTTAATGCAAGGTAGTCCCTTCACCATCTCCTTCTTAGACAACAACTCCAATCCTCCAAAATTGAGATGTCTGAATCGAAGATGCCATAGCCACGATGCATCCTTATAGCAGGCTTTCAGACACTTTGCAATTTCATTTTCTATATTGATCAAGAACATTCTATTATTTGACATCGGCACGTTAGCAATGAGGTTATTCTTATCATCATTTATAGAAAGATTACAATCCTTCATATGAATATCATAGCCTTTCGCTAACAGTTGTCCTAAACTTAAGATGTTACTTTTCATATTTGGAACATAGTAAACATTGGAAATAAATTGATGTTGTCCATCTTTCAAACGAATAAGAATGTTACCTCTTCCTTTCACTGCTACATTTGAATCATCTCCAAATGCGACATTTCCACTTACTGACTCATCTAGTTCCACGAACATGTCTTTCCTTCCACACATATGGTTGCTTGCACTGCTGTCAAGATACCAGGCATTTGGTTGACTACTATCACCCTCCTTCCGTGCTAGAAAAAGAGTTTCTTTCTCATCGGTCTTCTCCTCTTTGTAATGATTTTCTCATCTACTCTATTATTGGGAGCTCTACATTTTGAAGCATAATTTCTAAATTTTTGACACTTATAGCATTAAACTTGAGATTTTCCATACCTTGAGTTCATATTACCTCTTCCACGACTTTGTGTTGAGCTTTATGCTCTCTCAAAGTTGTTGCAATTGTTTTTGTAATTTCAACCTCGTCCACGACTTTGTGTTGAGCTTTCTTCTTTCTCAAAGTTGTTGCAATGTTGTTGTAATTCCAACCTCGTCCACGACCGTGGCTTCCACCTCGTCCACGGCCTCTACCTCTACCTCGGCCACGTTGGTTTCTGTCATTGGCTTGGCTTTCATGCTTATCCTTGAATTGCATCATGAAGAGTTGCTTAGTGATCCCTTGCTTCTTATTATGCTTTTCTTCATATGCTTGTAATGACCCATTGAGTTCATCAATGGTCATTTCTTCCAAATCTTTTGTTTCCTCAATCATCACAACGATATGTTTAAATTTGGAATCTAATGAACAAAGTATCTTCTCCATTATTTTAACATCTCCCAACATCTCACCGTTTCTTTTTAATTGATTAGAAACAAATGCGACTCTCGAGAAATAGTCAAAAATAGATTCAGAAGCTTTCATATGTAGAGATTCAAACTCACCTCTTAGTGTTTGGAGACGAACCTTCTTCACTTTCTCGGTATCTTTGAAAGAAATTTGAAGCTTATTCCACGCTGCTTTGGAAGATGTTGCATATGAAATCTTCTCAAAACCATCATCATTTAAGACTTGATAGATAAGAAAAATGGCTTTCTTGTCTCTCTTTCTCAAATCCTTCAAAGATTCTTTTTGCACTTGCGTTAGAGTAGCTTCACTTAAGCCTTTCTCTAGGAATTTCCACACATCATGTGCACCCAAAAGAGCCTTCATCTTGATACTCCAATTATCATAATTATCGTTATTGAGTGTTGAGACTTGAAACGATGACATGCCTCCACTTGACATAACTCTCAATATAGTGAGAATTTGCAAATTCTGATCCCACAGATGGATTTAAAACGTCAAAAAACCTTAGTAAGAACTTCGGGAAAAAAATCTGAATTTTTGGTCAATGGTCAAAGTCAACTTTTGGATCAACTATCTCGGCGGCTCGGTCAAACGGCTTGACAGCTCGGTTAAATGGCTTGACGGCTCAGTCAGTGGCTCGATCAACAGGCTTCACGGCTCGGTCAACTCGGCTCCAACTCGGTTGACTCGATGAGTTAACTCACTTTCTAGCAGAACCTTCCGGAGGATCGTGGCGGCGCATCCAAACTTAGATCGGGATGATTCTCGCGGCGTCGGATTTGTCTCGTCGAGAGCTTCAATTTGATATACAATAGTGTATATTTATGTTTCCAACTACAACTCTGATACCACTTTGTTGGAATATTATGGATCAAAACTCTCAAAACTCAAGAATACTCAAGAACAATTTTTCAGAAACATTCAGAAACTCTCAAATTTTTGTTTCTGATTTTTTTAACTTGATTATTACATTGCTATTGAGAGATATTTATAGAAACAACTAATAAATCTAAGCCATACAATATAAACCTAACAAAACAATCTAAATTATACACCTATCTTCTTAACACATTGATTTTCTTCTTCCCACCAACCATGAGCTGTATCCTTATCAATCTAGATCATCACCATAGAAGCTTACATACGTTGGACTTCAAATAGGCTAAAATATTTCAAAAAGTTTTTTTATTTCTTTGGACTTGTAACTCTTTGAAGGATTCTTATTATATCAAATGCATCAACCAACATTGAGGCGGAAATGTACATGAAAGCTATTAAAAAGAGTAAAACTCAACATTCCCCGCAGATTGCATTGGGCCATTGCAGGTTAGCTAGATTTGACTGGGCAAATTTGATCTTTAATGTTCTTGAGATATGTATTTTGCAACTGTTTGTAAGTTTACAATACCTTGAACGAAGTCATTTAGGCTAAACAACTTTTATGTTCCCAAACTTTAACTCATTTATGAAAGATCCCCAATTAGAAAAAAATTAACAATTTGGTCTCAAAAAGTTATCTAGTGTCTCGTTAAGTCCTATTTATTAAACTTAGGTTACTAAACTTTTACTATTTAGTACACTTAGATTGAGGACAACCCAAGCATTTATGGGTCCTAGACGAGACTCATTATAAGACCCTTTTATAATGTACTAATTAATCATTATGTAGATTATTTAAACTAGTATTTTATTTAATAAATTGTAAGAATAAATAATGTTTTATACTTTTAATAAATTACAACAAAAAATCTCTAACTAACTTTGTTTGTCATAAAATTAAAAATCTAAGATGTGATAAAATTTGTTTTATGGACGTCATAAAAGTTTTTTTCTTCACAATTTCATAGCTAAAAATTTAATAACTTAATTAAATTGTAAATTTTTTAAAGATGGATTAAGAATTTTATCCCTCTAATTTAAAAAAAATGGTTTTTATTATCATCTAATCTAATTATACACTTTTTAAAATCAAGTGTATTTTTTTTTTAAATTTAATAAATTTGAGTTTATAAAATATATGAGAGAAAATAATGCGTCTATTTTTAAATATAAAATGATTATTTCTGTAATTCAATAAACTTAACTTATTTTATTTTTTTAACAAAATTTTTAAATTTAAATGAATTAAACAATCCATTTTATATTTATATATGAAAATATGCATACACATTGTTATATATTATAATAATAAAATATTATGATGGATTTTGGAAAATAATTAAATATGTATAGATTAAAAATATTATAAAATAAAAAATAATGGTATAGGTAAGTTATTTTATCTCTTATAATTACAAAAAAAACAATATATACTTTTAATTACTAGTTCGTTAGTAAGTTAATTAAAATTAGTAAAAAGAGATTTTTTTTAATAAAATGATATAAAACAATAAAATAAGTTACACAAGAATTATGAGAGATATGTAATTATAGGACTATCTTCACCACTATTCTACAATTTAATTTATCGTGTCATGAATATAAATTAATTTCTAGAGTTCAAAATTATTTTTATAATTTTAAACCATTCTTGAATTCTTATATTTAGCTTTAAAAGTCTAATTCTGCTTAAGACTTCTCATTTTTTCTTATTGTGCAATGATTATTCTATAAAAATAGAGTCATTAGCGCACTTTTTTACTTAATATTTATTTGTTTTATTCAATAAATAGTATTTTTGAGGCTAAAAATATTAAAATATAAATTTTTTATTGAAAATGGGTGAAAATATAATTTTTGAGATTTGTTTGGAATTTATATGGATTTTTAACACAGGGCCAATTATAAGCTACCATATGGCCTATCACGCAAGCAGAATAACTAACTGGGCAACCATGCGGACACCACACAAGTAGTGAAAACTAATCGTAGATTGTCGTGTGTGAGGAATAACCAACCGTGTACCACGTGTTAGCACAACATTCAATCCGAGTTTAGAGCGCGGTCAAACCTTCACGCCACGTGATGTCATACGATTGCTCCTTGCATTCTACCCATGCGTCACCCCATTCGTTACCGCTAATCACGTTGCGCTGCGTGGCACTGACTCTGTGAGAATGATATTTTCTTATCATTATATTACTTGTTGTGATACGTATACTTCCATATTCATTGCACACACAATTTTTGTGACGAGCATGCAATTGATTAAAGGTCTACTTATTAGTTAACCATAATCCTAAACAATTTAGAGGTATTCTTACTAGATTAATTCATTTACTATATTAAGATTTTAAAAAATGATAACTAAACTAGGCAAGAGTAGAAGAATCATTTAATCTTTAGCTAATGTATTCAACCATTATTGTAACAACAATCATAAGGTATCACTTTGAGTAAAAATATTATTAATTACATAATAACATTTTAGACTAGATATAAACATATTCATGCAATAAACTGGTTTATTACTCTAATTCGTACATACATAGTTTGGCATTCAAACTTGGAATTAAACATATCAAAAATCAAGAATTAAAAGTAAAATTTTCATAACATTTAATTAATTAAATCATAGTTTAGGGCTTGGAATTTCCCACAATAACATTATTAAATTTGATAGATTCCATAAGAAGCAAACATTATTATCATGTAAAACTAAAGAGGGGGATTAAGAAATACTTATAAATATCTTCATAGTCTCCTCCAAAAGTTGTCCTAGATGTACTTTTTGATCTCTCCTGCTCCTTGTAGCAATTGTTATATTGATTTTGTTAATTTTGATACTCTCTTTATTTTAGGGAATTTTTTTTGTATTTATAAGAGATAAAAATGAAATCAGGGTGTAAATAGAATTGTTGAAAATCTGGTGGAGATAGAATTAGTATGCATCACATTTCAGAAGGATATGGTAACTAGGATGGAAATAAACTATGATAGGTGCTTGAAAATCCCTAATATTTCATGATTTTATTATTTTAATTAAGAATAAATAGATTTTATTATACATTTTTATATTATTTATGTAAATCTATATCTTTGGAGTCACGAGTGTTTTCTATTGTATTTCAAGTATTTTTAGCTCAAAATGTATAAATTTATTAACATATGAAAAACGATACTTGAAGCACTCAATTTGCACCCTAGGAGCTTAAAAGAATAAGGAATATAAGCCTTACATGAAGAACCGGTCAATTTGTAAGTTGTACAAGGCACACTTGAAGAAAAGTGAAGTATACTGCAACAAGCATTATAGTGTACCATGTCACGTATTGTTCGGTAGAAATTCATTTGGCACGTAGAACAATGTGTGTCATGACGTTGATTAAATGGTGCTATAGTGTGACTCATTCGAGATGCCACGCACTGGAAAAGGTTAATGTATCATGTGTAGCGGTAAAGAAAAGAGTTATGCCATTGTGCACCTATATAAATTTGGCCTGAAGCATTATGTTCTCACTTTTCCATAGAAAAGCAACATTATAGCTTCTATGTTTAGATGTAGAATATGTAGAATATTAGTTTTATTTTTCTTTTCTCTATAGCAATCAGTATTTCATTTGTTTAGTTTTAGATTTAGTTTATACACAATTTGATTAGACAAGAATGAATAAGAGGCAGCAATAGGGAGATTTTTGAGATTAAGAAATAATAAAAAGATTGCTAAAAATTAGGGATTACTTTGAATAGCAAGATCACAAATTTGGAGTTGAACACATCATACATCTACTATTGGTATTTAGATCTAATTTGTATTCTTATTTCCTTTCAGATTATACATTTGTATTTCTTGAATTTGCTAATTATAATCTACAGATCATTTATTAATTTCAAGCATATCTTGCTAATTATTGTAATGAAAATTTAGTTTTATTGTCATGTTTGCGTAGATTATTTAGATGAATATTTTTAATATTTAATAAAATGGATTATTTATTTTCATGATTCGTTACAAAATTTATTATTGATTAATACATTGATGACATATTTTTCATAATAGATTTAAAAAATGAAAATTAGTTTTTAGACACATCATCAAGATCTAATTTCGAAAACTTAAATATGAGTTTAAATTGGTGACATGACCAAAGGCATCAAGTTAAATGGTTTGATAATTCCTTAGATATTAGGCATAACTTAATCAAATTTAATTAGTAATCCAAATGAAGGCATTAATTGATTTGATTAACAATGAATATTAACCCGATCAAAGCCATTAGTTATACAACAAAGGGAGAATCAATAATCCAGATTTATACTTAAGTATCCCAATAATTTTAACAAGGATGTTAACTAGCAAAATATTTCCACTAATTCTCCATTTATTTTTAAGAGTATATTTGCCTTGAATATTTTTGATCAAATCTATATTTAGGTATTTTTATAATTTTTTCATTAGATTAGTATTTTCGAAAAAACCAAATATTGTGATAGAATGTTTATGTTTTATTTTCGTGTTTGTTTTCTTTTTAAAATTTTGAAGAATTATTTAAAACCATGTAATTCTTCTTTAGACTAACCTTGAGAGTATATTTATCGCTTATTATAAGTGGTTTGTGTATTTGTGAACTTTTTATTAAATACAAAATTTGACCATGTTTTTGTGCATCAAGTTTTTGGCTCCATTATTGGGACGAATAGTGAAGAATATCATATGTAGAAACAATTACACGAAAGTCAATTATTCTTCTGACTCAAATAAGTAATCGGGACCTAGATGAGAGGTGGAGACTACACCCTTGGAATCTTTTCACAAGCTTTATATCAATTTAGCCAAGATGGCCTCACAAATGTGAACTAAGCTACTTACATTGTGGATGTATAAAACAACATGCTTGATTCAACACATGACTAAAAAATTCAACATATACAAAAACAATAATCTGTAATAAACACACTAGTGATAATATGCCTCATAGGCTCCTTTCTAGACTAGCAACATACATATGCATGTCAAAAAAATAATAACATGTGAGGCAAGAATGCATACTAAACAACAGAGGATTTCCAATCATTTCCAGACTTCTTATTAGGGATCATATTTGATAAATGATAATTGTACTCTCACAACATATGATTTATCTAAACAAATAAAACCAAAAAAAGAGTCTAATACCTAGGGCACAACCAAGGTAAGGAAATACAGACTCCTTCGAGACTCACATCAAACTCTTATATACTAAATAAACATAAGTAATGTAAATTAATCAGGGAGCAGGAAATTTAATTTACTACAGTATAAGTTATATTAGAAAGCTATCGGCATACTACATAGAAAGAAAATAAAACATGCAACAACATATAACAAGTAAGTTATATAATAAGAGTATACATCTAGTATCTTAGAACTTATATGAAAGAAACTCAGATTATACTAACATACATACATATAATGCATAACAACATTGAAGGAGTTCAATATCTAAATACATAATCAAGTTAAGGAGAAACTGACTCCCTAAGGACTCAACTCAAACATGCATTAAGGAAAGCATAAGATATATAAACACAACTACATTACATATAGTCAAAGATAGACAATATAATATGGAAGTAGATATAGAATTCAATAAATAGAAAGCTGGTGATAAATATCAAAAGATTTGTTATCAAAGTTTAAGTTTCAGTATGGAGGAATATACACCATTTTAGCTCTGATTGTACTAGCCATACATTCAAGCATACATAAAAAAAGATTTAATGAGGTAAACCCATATAGAAAACCTATCTATGTGGTAACATCCTCAGGATGCTTATGGGAACCACTTAGTAGCAAATAATTCACCAATCAATATAACAATTACAACTCTAAAAGAAATAAAACCAATATTACCTCTATCAGCTAGGAGCTCCATCTAAACTACCTATTGCTATTCTTGCTTGCTACCTTTGCAACAACCTGCTTCAACACACAAACCCGATGTAGCTCCAAAACCAACACGACCCAATATGGTGTGATTAGAAACCAAGGATCAGTAATGAGTGACATGCACCAATAATAGAACCATCCTTGAACGTGAACACCCAATAAAAAACCGAGGACAAACAATCCACCATTAAACACCAAGGGACAAAAATGTTCTCACATATAAAGAGTTGTATGAAGGCAACCACCGGCCGACACATGGCTCATCTCATATAAACTGCTTGCAAATACTGCCTCGTGTACTCACTACTTACAATCATGGTTTTGTCACACAATCATAAATCCATAATATCAAACAACATACTAGGTATTAGTGATCCAAAAACAGAAAGAATGAGATGTCAATTTGATCGAGCTCTACTACATTTTTCTAGATACCAAATAAGAAGAAATTAGGGGTATTTATGAACTCAAATTTACCACCTCACCTGCAACATCACCAACCATCTGGTAGCCACCTTGTCATGGTTTATGACAAAAAAGTCACATTTTTTATTTCCAAAAATTATTGAGTACTTTGTATAAATACCTACACTCAAAACAAACCAACAACATAAATAACCTTGGGTTGCTTACATGCTCGCTTACTGAATACCAACACTTCATTTTGCATTCACACTATGAAAACCAACCCCATGGTGTATGTAAATATGGTCAGATACAAGGGGTACCTAACTATATATGTGTGTCAATTATTGATCCATAGTAATCAACCTTACAAGAGGAAAACAATTAAAATAAGTAAAAAAAAAGACAATGTGTTTTATACATGAGAATCCAACACACAAACATGAGTACAACAAGACTTACATATTTCTTCTTTAGATTTTGTGTCAAAACATTGCACAATTAAATACATATACTCATCAAGCATGAGGTGATCATGAATATGTCATAGAGTTGTATGTTTCCAAATGACACACACCTAAACTTAAAAAACACACCTATTTGAAGTGCATCTAGCTTGTGTGCTCCATTTAACATCATGAATAAACTCATCCAATCCTCTATCACAAGGAACTCAGTACCACTACACACAACACATTTGAAGTAGAAGAATTCACTCTACATCTACAACCTGCACACATATAACAAACATATACCATGTGAACATATCATACAGAAACATAGTGTAATCTATCCAAATACTATTGCATTACCCCTATATAGGTAAACACGATTGGCTAAGCATAGCTAACATATAGCATAAACAAACATAATCTATATGCAATGCAAATATACAAACTACACAAATTACACAATCTACATACAACACAAATATTTAAAATCCCCTGGAGCATATGCAACATTCCCCCTAAGTGTATGCATATTAGATAAACATAATGCAGTGTAGACTACACTCATCACTCCATGCAAAAGTAAACACAGTGCACAAACAAACACACATTGTGCACATTTATCCCCCTTTTTGACATGGAAAGTCAAAGCAAGCACACATATTGTATACAAGTAAACACATCTCTATATGAAGAAGAGATATTAAATAGAAATGCAATAATCCTAACACTTATGAAACATAGTAGAGAAGATTAGAGTAAACACAAACAGAAGCAACACATGTAGTCAAACAAAAAGGACAAAGAATAACACCGAGACAATAATTAGGTAAAAGAATGTGACATACCATAACCTGAATGCATAGAAAAAGCAAGAGTAAACACAATACATAGCATGAAGCCCTACATCTATACGTGCTGTGGGAGGATATAAGGGGCTTCATAATGTGCATACAACATATCGATGGGCTGAGTAGTCAAACACCAATGAATAAATGTGTCAACAAATTTGAAAGAAGATTTTCATTAGGAGTCCAACTATCTTCCAAGTTGGCACATTCCTAGTGACTAAACAATCTTCCCCCAGACATAAATACTACTTAAATGTGTCAACAAATCCTTAAGAAAGAGTTTACTAAGAGTCCAAGTTTCTACCAAGTTGACACACTCCTAGTGATACAACTATCTTCCTCTACCAACACTTGAGAGTATTCAATCCTATAACCTCACCCCATACTATGAAAACATATATGATAACTGTATTTTATATAGTTATTTTCATCAATTTTAGTAATGATAATTGCTATGTTCTTTTAATATTTAGTTAATTTTTGTTAAATAAATTAATATTTTCCTTTTATGTGCTAAAAATACATTTTTAATATAATTAAATAATTTGTATCGAAAATGTACTTAATTTCATATTTCTTTCCACAAATATAATTTCAGATAATATAGTTTCTTAATTACAATTTATAAAAATCGAAAATATAATTTAAATTAAATTTGGGCTTAATTATAATTATTAAAAGTTTAAAAATTTAATTTAAAATTAGCAAAGGGCTTAACTGTAATTTAAGAAAGTGCAAAATGTAATTTGGATTAAATTTGTGGGTCAAAATACAATTAATGGAAGTTTTAAATTCTACACAGGTGAAAAGAAGCCACGCGCTATTATTCAAGCGTGCAACCCGGACCGTCCAATCAGAAAATAAACGGCTAAGATGCGCGCATCCAGATCAAGCCCGACCAAATCGCGTGTGCGCAGATTCCTTTACGCGGTTCGGCGTGCAGAGTGGGACCCACATGTCGGCTGCGCAGATTTCCCCGAGGAGCGTGGAACCAAGCTGTTGCGCACTGAACCATTCGTGTAATAATCGTGTGTGACGCGGATTATGGAAGCACCGTTCATCCCCACTAATATTTAAGCAAATCATATTCCAACACGTGGCATGTTATCATGAGCGCGAGAGCGCAGGATTACGCCCACGTTTCAGCGTTGTCTCCCGTGCGACAATCCTTCGCACGCCCGTTTCCCGCAGCCAATGAAATTCTGCCACGTGTCCGCATTAAATCCTCGCAGCGAATCAGACGCTGACACGTGGCATGCACTATGAATTTCAAAAAATCAGAACGGCGGCCCTGTTTCACGCATAAATTAAAATAATATTATATCAAATATCGATACACGTCAATTCTATTTTCGATACAAATTCCTTACGCGTTTAAAAAAAAAGAAATGTATTATTTTTGGATGTATTTTTTAGCTATAAATAGGAGATAGTTTTTAGTTTTAGAAAAAAGTTTTTTTTGGTTTAGAATTTTTGTGTTGTTCGGTTTGGACTGCAGAACACGCAGAAGCCATTTTTTGGCTTTTGTTGTGTTCTGTGTGTGCCAAATATTTGTTCTATGTGACGTTTTAATTTTCCTTCTTGTTCTTCTAATTTTTCTACAGCTGTTGTAATTTTAATTTTTAATTAATGAAGTAATTTATTTTTTCTAGGGTTGCATTTGATCTAAATTTATGAAGCTTTGATTTTAACTATTTTTGATAGATTTATAAGACGTTTTGATTTGTTCATTCTATTTTGTGCTTAATGCTTTTTGATTATTTATGAATTTTATCAAAACGATTTGTGGCATAAAAATAAACTTGAGAAAGGCATTTTTGTGTATATTGCTCATAAATAGAATGACATGTATGATGAAGGATAGGAATATACCCTAATTGTATGTGTGACCATTTGAGAACTTAGAACTTAATGAATCTTATTAAATTTAATTCTCATAGAGATATAGTGAATTAATTTAACGAGGTGTGTTTATACGGAGCTCGGAAGAGATGTATGAATAAAAAAGAAGTTTTCGGTTGACAAATTAAATGTACTAAAAAATATAAATCAAAAGAAAATAACATGATTTGAGTGGATTAGTTTGGTGAAAAATTGCAATCTTAGAGTTCTCTTATTTTCTTTTATTACCTTTATTTTAAATCAAGATTATTTTGGATAAAATCAGAAAGATACAATTTTAGTACTCAACAAACTATAGTAACAAATTCTCGTGGGAACGATACTTTTCTTACAAATCTTTATTACTTTTGACCGTGTATGCTTGCACGATTTTTGTGTGTTGCAAAACACACAACAATATACAAAAAGACATCACATTATATCAAAGAAAACATATGTAATGCATTCCAATGACAAATACCAAGCTATCAACTACAAGTGATAAACATACAATAACTCACTATAACAAGGATGCAGGAAAACACATAGGAAGACACGTGAAACAAGAGATTGTAAATAATGCATGCAACAAGTCATGCTAATAGTCCTATTTATGCATGGTTCATACAAAGTGATGTAAAGAAGAAGGAAGCATCACAAGAACACAACAATTTAATATAAATTTATAAATAGAACAAACAAATAAATGCCAAACACACATAAGGCTCTTCTGACACCATGCAAATGACACACACCTTTCCCCTAAAAGTATGCATATGAGTCAATAATTGTTTTATGCATTCTACTATCAAAACTACCTTTAAACATAAGCATCTCACAAAGTAGAAAAATAAGTAATATAGCAAGAATGAAGAAAACTAACCATGTTCAAAGAACTAGATGGTCATTAGAGATTAACAAATACAGTCAACGTAAATATCTATATGGCCATAAATCCATGATGTATTCATGTAAGGGGAAGGCTTAAAGTTTAATAACATGCTCCACATATGTTATGCCAAACCTGTTTACTCTATATGCCATCAAGATAATATCATGTAAACCAAGCAATTAGAAACATAGACTCAAATTGTACCAAAATTCTTATGTCCATAATTAGTCTCTCTATCCACTAATGTAAGTGCAAGTTTGGAAGAAATTAATAGGTCTTTTAAAGTTTGTAATGAAAGCCCAAGGATTGGGTAGAAGACAAGCGATATTTAAGTTTAGGCACACCTTTGGACAATCAAAATTTCACATCAAGCACATAGCTCACAAAAATAAGAGTTAATCTTTTAAACTTAGGATATTTTCCTTGCACTTCTCAAATTTGAGACATATATAAATTTCCCAAATATGGGATCTTTTTCAATTTCGATTTAACATGTAGTTAATGAACATCCTGCTTTTCTTTTTCTCTCTTTCTCCTTTTTTTCTTTTCTTTTCTTTTTTAATCTCTTTCCATTAAGCTCGAGAGTAATGTAGACAATCCCAAAGCAAATAAGTTCAACAAGTCAAAGTTGAAACGCAACAAAATGAGTGTCAAGTAAGTGAGATTTAATATTTGAGCTAGGCAAGTAGGTGAAAAAAATGAAGGAATAACATAATGGCTCAAAGGAGGGTGACAAAGGACAATAAAACTTTTGTGGCAAGAAAGGATCAAACAATTCAAGGATGGCCTAAATCTTATTTCTAATCAAGTGGAAACTAGGATTTTTCCTCGAGAGGCACTAAAAGTGGATTCTTGAGCTTGTTAGAGGCATATAGATAATCAAAGCAAGAGATCCACCCAAACTTCTCAAAATAAACATACAAATTGACAAAGTTATGGTATGTTCAAAAGAAAGCGTTCATTTCAAATAAAATATATAAAATTTAGCCGTACATATGCTCAATGAATGTATATGTCATAAAAATTATTTGTTAATCCAAGTCAAATGCATGCTAATCATATATCATCAATGGTCACTCTAAAATTTATTTTACATACAATAGGATAGTAGAACATAAGTACATGCAGAACAATTCTGGGAAGAGAGAGAATGTGAGAAATAAAGTGTCAAATAATTAATAACAATAAACATAATGATGACAAGGATGGTCTCAATTAATAACATAATCTAGAAAGACAAGAATATGCCTCAAGATAGATTATTATCACAAACCGTACAATGTTGCCTCTAGAGAGAACAACGACAATGAATTGCATATAGTTTCCTCAAAAGTGATCATTGGCAACACTCACATCATCCCTAGCCAAGATAAGGAAAGAAATTGACTAACTAGCGAGTAACATAGGTAACACCCTTAAGAGAGAGGAAATAAGGAATGCTACAAAAATGTCTGAGCATGTGAGAAAGGCTCAGGTTCCAACATAGACATAAGAGACATGCTTATATAGGGTCAACACCCCAAACACCAGGAATACCAATAAGGCACTCATCCAGACAGAATAATGCATATAAGTCAAGACTCCTAAAAATAGGTAAACAATCTATATGACATGTAAATGCATATGGAAAACTAGAACAAGTAGATAAAAAATCATGTACCCAAACTTGTAACACACTTTACCTTATCCAAATAGACATATAAATCATAAGAGAAGTAAGTATAGGAAAAAGATGAACAATGATCAATATGAGTATTCGTGTGTGAATTATTGATTCACAGTAACCAACCTTATCCATAGGAAGACAAATACCCTAAGTAAAAAGGAAACTGACATTGTGTTTTTTACATGGGAAGCCAACACATAGACATGAGTATAATGAGACTTACAAATAATATTTTAAATTTTTATTACCAAAATTGTTAAATAATTTCTAAATATTTGTGATTTTTGTGAGTATTAGTGAGTTATTTAAAAATAAAAATTAAAAAATTAAAAAATTAACAAATTAACAAATTAAAAAATTAAAAACAAATATAATTTATTTTTATTTTAACTTTTATTGTATTCTTTCTTTATTTTTAGTTGTTTATTAATTTACTAACTTTATTTCTTTTATTTAGTCATTTTGTGTACTAATTTTTATTTCTTGATTTACATAAAGTTATTTATTTCTAACTTTATTTCCTTTTTTATTTTTATTTTATCTAATTTTTGTTTCCTTTTTGTTATTTATTTTTGTTTACTAATTTCTATTTATTTATTTTCTTTTATTAACTTGTTTTTAGTTGTTTATTTATTGGCTAACTTAATTTCTTTTTGTTTAGCACTTTTGTGTTAATTTCTATTTATTGTTTATTTATTAGCTTGTTCTGAGTTGTTTAGTTTTGCCTTTTTTTGTTTTATTTTGTCTATACTTTTGATAGCGCTCACTTTATTGCTAAGTTCTCTATTACCATGATTTTTGTTTTATTATTGGTGTATAAAGGGTAGGAGATCTTTGAGAAAGGAACATGTACCTTTTATTGATAACATCGATATGATTAAAAATAGCTTTCAAGAAATCTGGCATTGATACTCAAGAGGGGGAGGAAAAACCATAAGTGTAGGTAGACATAGATAATGCTAGAGATAGGCAAATAATGATAAAGGAGTATGCAAGGCTATTTAATGGCACTACTATTTCTTACATCCAACTGCAAGAGACTATTAGCAATTATGAATTGAAAAATATTCATTATTCCATGTTGTTCTCGTTTCACGGTATCCTAAGGAAGACCCTTTAAATTTCAATAGTGAATTTTATGCTATTGTGCAAACATTTCCATTGTAGAGACTTAATGAAGACCGAGTTTGAATGAGGTATTTTCCATAAACACTCAAAGATAGAGATAAGTCTTGTCTACTTAGGAGGTAGTCTTCAATAAGTTTATGGGTAGGTTTTATTCCCATCAAAAGACTACCAACTTGAGGGTAAAGATAGCCACATTCTCACAAATGGATAGAGACCCTTTCCATGATACTTGGGAAAAATTCAAGCTCCTTTTGATTCAATGCCCATACCATAGCTTTTTGTTACAGCTATAGAAAAAATTCTTTAATTATTGACTAACACAAGAATGTCATTACATTGTTGATAATGTTGTGGGATGAGCTATGGGAGAAAAGACAGTAGAGTAGACTAATAAGCAATATGAATGTTGGGTACTAATTTCTATCAAAAGAGTGATAGAGGAAAGAGAGTAGGAGTCAATGAAATAGGCTCTAAAAATGAAATAGCCTTGCAACTTGTGAAATTGACTAAGAAAGTGTAACTCCTCATAGCCAAGAAAATGCCAAATTAAGAGGTATGTGGATTTTGTAGTACTTGGGCATAGTGCTAAAGTTTGTTCTTTTATACTAGATTAAAGTGTAGGTATCTCGGAAGAAGCTAATATTATGCAAGGGTACTATACAAACACTTACAATAGTGAGGGACAAAACCACCCTAACGTTTCATGGAAAATAAACAATAAACCAGCATTTGCCAAAAACCAATTAAAAGAGCCATATGTACACTAACCTTATCCAAAAATTAGCTAATTAGGCCAACCTTATAAGATAACTTGAATGTATTTATTCAAGTTAGTAGGGATGTGATGAGTGCTCAAAAAGTACTAAAATTACCATGATTTTATGTACATTAATTGATTAAAAATATATATATTTATATGATTTTATCATATATTTATATAAATTTGTCTTTTCGGAATCACGGGTATTTTTATTGTTTTTCAGGTATTTTCGCTTAAAAATGTAACTTAAAGACACAAAGAAGAATACTGGAGGCAATACATCACAAATATATTCATAAAATAAATGAGGAAAAGTCAACAAATAAGGAAAAACTGGACAAAATAGGTCAAAAGGAGGAAATCGCACCGCCCAGGCGCGCCAGCCAACGTGCGCAGTGCACACAGTCGCGCCGAGCAACCGCGCGCAGTATGCCCATTCCGCGCACCCCTGCACCCATCAGTGCCCGGTCCCATGCGCCGAGTGCATCCCTGCTCCTTTCTGCATGCGCCTCTACGCGTCCCTTCTCCAGTCTAAGCACACCACTGCGCCCATCTACCCTGTCCGCGCGCGCCAACTCGCCCTATATCACCATGACATCATCAGTATGACATCATCATTCACTACTCCGCATTTTCTCAATTTTTAATCATTTTTTCACCCACTTTTCCTTCCTCTTCTCATCTATAAATACCCATATTCTCTTCACTTCAAATCACACCTAAAAACCCATCTTCTCTTCTCTTTCTTTCTCTCATTTTTTAGTTTTTCTTAATTTTTAGTATTTTCTTAGTTATTTCTTCTTAGTTTTAGAGTTCCTCTATTTTTGAGAAGAACTAATTATGTTTTTGTAATTTATTTGCTTTTTGATTCAATAAATGGGAGTGCAAATTCCGTTTGGAGGTTTTCCAGCAACAGGAATAGCATCAAAGTACTATAAGGATTTTATTTTCTTTACAGTTATTTTTTATGCTTTATTCTTACATGTTATATTTAATTTGTCTGTGATTAAGTTTAACTTTGATGACTGTTTGTAAACATGATATAATAATAATGTTGTTATACTTGCGAAATATTAAATAGGTTAAAATCTCTAAAATGAATTAATTTTATTTTTATTTAAGATTTTATATTAAGAATGTTAGAGAGAAATATATTATTTTTCATTACAAACTTAAATCTGAAAATTAGATTTAAAGGTTTAGTTATCCGGTCTGATTTAGAGTAGTGCTCTTTTATTTGTTGGTACAATCGCCCGTTAGTTAGAGTGAAGCTCTATTTCAAAAGTTTTTATAAGAATCATTATCTAAAAATATATTAACAACATGTTTTCAGTAGTGGTTTTAAAACTTGAAAGATAGTACTCGGATAATTAAATTCTTAGGTTTAATTTGGACACCTTGAATAAAGTTTAAACTGTCTAACCCCACCAAAGGTGGCATTTAAATGGTTCATTTTCAATCTCTTAGAAAAAGGAATTAATTTAATTAACCAAATTAGTTATCAACCCCACCCATAGGTGTTAATTGATTTGTTTAGTTAACAAAGAATATCTAACCCCACCAAAGGTGATATTCATACAAAAAAGGGAGAATCAATAAATATCAATTCATATATTTAATAACCTAAATAATATGAGCAAGCATAATTAACTTAGTTATTATATCCATAAATACTCCACTATTATAAATGATAAAATTTGCATAAATATTTATTGAATCTGTATCTATGTTTATTTTTATGTTCTTAGATTAGAAACACAAAAACCAAAATATCGTGACAGGATGTTTAGGATTTAATTTCGTTTTTAAAAGTTTGAATAATAAATTAAAAACCACATATATTCCTTCCTTAGATCGACCTTGGGAGTATATTTATCATTTTCTACGAAATGATTCGTGCACTTGCGAGAGTTTTATAAATATAAAACCAAAGTATTTGCAGGATTGGGGATGACCAGATGATGAATAATAAATGTTAGATTCCTTAGAAGCTTCATTAAAAAGGGGTTGAAGTTCAAGTGGGAAAACTAGCAGAGCATATACTGAAGTAGGAAAAAGGAAAGTTGCTATGTTAAAAATAATAAGCAAAGGATGTGACAATCCTGCAAAGTGGTAAGGTAGTTAATACAATTTTACATGAGATTTCAAATGATTTTCCAACTAGTGTAGGTAACACGGAAGGTGAAAATATATTCTCCCAAGAAGGTGGAGAGGTAAGTACCAAACATGATAAGCCTACTAAGTAAAGAATTGGGGAGTCAACTAATATTTCCCAAAATAAAAAAAAGTCATCAAAATTGTAGCAGTCACAATTACCATTCCTACATTGGTTGAAAGAATCAAAGAAAGATAAATAATTATCTAATCTTTTCATTATGCTTACTAAAGTTAATATAAATTTTCTTTTGTTAGATGTGATCAAGAATATGCCCTCATATGCAAATTTTTTCAAGGAATTAGAAATTAAGAAGAGGAAGTATGAGCTTAATAAAAAAGTTGTGGTGTCAGAGGTTTCTAGTGCTATGTTCAACATCAACTACCCTCAAAGTTGAAAGACCCATGAATTTTTATCGTTAATATCACTATAGGGGATAGGAAAGTAGATAGAGCCATGCTTGATCTAAGTGCTAGTATTAATTTGATGCCTTATTCTATTTCGTTTTAGCTAGGTTTTAGAGACTTGAAACCTATAACTATGTCCTTTCAATTAGCAGATTGATCTATTAAATATCAAAAGGGAGTGGTTGAGGATTTTCTTGTGTCAGAAGACACATTAATAATATGTATTTATTTTGTGGTTATAAATATGCAGAAAAACCCATCCTTGGACAAGAAAAATCTAGTAATTCTTTGTAGATCATTCATGGTCACTATCATGACCATTATTGATGTCCAAGATGGGAAATTGGAAATGATAATCTTGGAAGAGACTATTCATTTTAAAGCATTCAACTCTTCACCTATTCCTTCTATCTTTGCTATTGGCAAGTGTTTTAGTATTGATTCTTTGGATACATTTGTTCATGACACTTTTTTGTAGGAGAGATTAGAAGACAAACTCAAAGTAGCTCTTATAGTTGAAAAGGTGGAAGATGAATTAGATAAAGAGACTAAGGGGTACCATGAATTGTTAGATAGTGCTAAACCAATAGAAGATCCTAGTACACCCTTAGATCTACCTAGGAAAAACGTCGCTTCACTTAAGCTAGAACTAAAAGAGTTTTCTAAGTGCCTAAAATATGTGTTTCTGGGAAATGGGGATACCTATCTTGTTATTATTTAATCCACTTTGATAAAACCCCAAGAAAATATCTTGTTAAGGTGCTTAAGAAATTCAAGAAAGGAATACGGTAGAATATTAGGGATATTAGAGGCATTAGTCCAACTATATTTATGCATAAAATTAATCTAGAGGATGATGTTAAGTTGGTAATAGAGGCCCAAAGGTGACTAAACCCAGTCATGCAAGATTTGGTTTAAAATGAAAATTTGAAACTCTTAGAAGTAGGACTTATTTATGGAATTGATAAGAGTAGATGGGTTAATCCGATTCATATGGTACCTATGTATAAGTCCTATAGTCCTTTATATCTTTGTTAGCTTTTAGTATGAAAAATACAAAGTCTATTAATTTTACTTAGTGTATCTCTCTTCCTCTGTGTAAGGTAGGTTATTCCTAATTAGTAATGCACACACACAAAGTTAGGTACACTTTGTGTATGAGTATGTTTACACATACCACATGGTTGGTTTTCATAGTATGCATGCTATGTTGAGTGTTTTGGTTTTTGTTTTGTTGTCGATTTTGTTGCTTTTGTTTGTCATTGTATATTTATGAAAAATTACTTGACGATTTTTGAAAAAAAAATGAAATTTTTGTGCCCCACCAGACCTCTCGTTGGAATACTTGACTGACCTTTCACTGATTTTATGAGGGTGGTTAACGAGACCTTTGGTAAGGTACCTTATGAGCTTGAGTTTTGGCTATAAATACCCTTTTTCTTTTTGTTTTACAATGAGAAAAATGTAGCAAATCTTTATCAAATTGAAATCTCATTTTTCTAATTTTGGATCAATATTACCTTGAATATGGTTCAATATTAGTGTTTTGTGACTAGGTGAGCAAAATCTTGCAATTGAGTGGTGAGTACTCAAAGTGGTTTTTTCTTGTGGGTTTTAGGTGAGGTGAATATTAGTTTTCAGATCACAAATCACTTTGAGTGTATTTCATTGATTATGATACATTTTAGTGAGAATAAAATTTCTTTCTTAGGCTCGAGTAGCTTAGACTATTTTACTGGTATGGAATGAGCAATACTATACTTTTGGGATTTTAAGTGTTCCTAAGACAGGGGGGTTATGGTTTATGGTTAAGTATATTTCTAAGTTAGTTGTTTATTATTCGTGATTAAGTGTACTTCCCATGATTGGATATTCACTATTAGATTCACATTATTGATCTTCGGTTACTGACCACACTACTTTGTGGGGTGTTGGCTTTGGAGGAAAGTCGGGTTCATGCGTTGGACCAAGTTGTTATGGAGGTAACAAGCGAGGGTAGCAATAGGAAGTTAGGATAGGTCCCAATTGGTAAGGGTATTGTCATTTATATTTATGTTGAGTTGCATCTGTTTGTTATTTTTAGTGGAATATTTACTACCTAGTGGTTACCATAAGCAACCTAAGGATGTTACCACATGAGCAAGGATTCTATGTGTGTTTACTTATACATGATCTATTATTGTTTTAGTATAGTTTGAGTTTCTATCATGTATGTACCAATATACTTGATATAGATTCCAATTATTAGAAAGCCTTTTGATTTATGTTGTGTTTCTTACCTTTTCTTGTTGCTTGTCTATAGCTGTTAATTTTTGGCTTTGGCTTTATGTCTATGCAAGTCTGGTACAAGTCTCTAAGGAGTTAATATATCCTTACCCTAGTTATATATTGGGTTTTAGACTCTTTCTTTTAGTATGTTGTGTTATGTATGATTACACTCTATGAGAGTATAATCATCAATTATTGAATATGTTCCCACATACGAGGCCTTGAATTGATTGGAAATCCTTTATAGCTTTGCACTATGTATGATTTATTCACATCTTGTGTAATTTTTGCTATGTTTATGCTTGTTGCTTGATTGGATTGGAGCCTGTGAGGCACACCCTCACTAGTGTGCTTACTGTAGATTGTTCTTTTGCATCTATTTGTATTTTTTATTGTATGTTGAATTAAGCATGTTGTTTTGTTTTTCATTGTGCTATCTACATAATTCACATTGTGAGGCCTACTTGGCCTAATTGGAATAGAGCTTGAAAAAAGATTCCATGGGTTGGAATTTTCACCCCTTATCTAGGTCATAGTTTCCTATTTGGTTCAGTAGAATAATCGACCTTGGTGTAATTTTTTCTACGTATAGAATTCTCACTAAGAAATCTAGAATAATAGTGGTTAAGAATGATAAAAGTGAGTTAGTGCCCACTAGGATAATCACAGGATGGATAATGTATATAGATTTTAGAAAACTAAATTTGTAGACTAAAAATGATCACTTTCTCTTCCATTCATTGATCATATGTTAGAAATATTAGTTAAGCATAACTTTTATTTTTTTCTAGATGGTTTTTTAGGTTATTATTAGGTACCTATTGCATTAGAAGATCAGGAGAAGACCACATTCCCATGTCCTTTTAGGATATTTTCTTTTAGGAGGATGCCATTCAAGTTATGCAAAGCCTCCATATTGTTTTAGGGATGCACAATGTCAATATTCTCATACATGGAAAATTTATTGAGGTATTTATGGATGATTTTTCTATTTTTGAAACCTAATTTGATGATTGTTTACATAAATTAACTTTAGTTTTAGAGTGTTGTATTGAATGTAGCTTGTAACTTAGTTGGGAGAAAACTCATTTTATGATCCAATAGGGGATTATGCTAGTATAACATGTAATTTCTAACAAAGAAATTGTGGTTGATAAGGCAAACATTGAGGTAATTACTAAGCTACCACCTCCTAAATTTGTTATGGGGTTTGGAGCTTCTTAAGACATGCATGATTTTATAGGAAATTTATTAAAGATTTTTCTAAAATAAGTCATCCTTTAAATAACTTGTTGTCAAAAGATGTGTATTTTGATTTTACTGATAATTGCCTTGTTGCCTTTAATACTTTGAAAGAAAAATTAATTTTTGCCCTTGTTATTATGGAACCTAATTGGTCTCTTCCTTTTGAAATAATATGTGAAGGTTCTTATTAAGCTATAGGAGCTATGCTAGGTCAAAGAGTGGACAAGAATTTTCACATCATATATTATTCTAGCAAAACACTCAATGATGCACTTATTAATTTTTTCATCACTGAGAAATAGTTCTTAGTTGCTGTGATTTATTTAGATAAATTTAGGTCTTACTTAGTAGTGTTTAAAGTAATAGTGCATTATGATAATTCTGCTTTGAGATATTTGTATGTAAACCGAAGGCAAATCCAAGACTAATCAAGTGGGTTTTACTCTTGCAAGAATTTGACTTAGAGATTAAAGGTAAGAAAGTAATGGAAATGTAGTAGCTGATCATCTGTCTAAGTTAATTTCTGAGTTCAATTTTCTTGAAGGTGAGAGTAAAGAAGATATCGTTGAAACCTTTCCTAATGAACAATTATTTTCAGTAGGTCTAAACCCATGTTATGCTAACATAGTTAATTATCTTCCTATCGATATTTTGAGACCTAACATTTCTTTTTAGAAAAAAAAGGTTTTTACATTCTTGTAGGCAATTCTTTTGGAATGACCCATATCTATTCAGGATTGGTCAAGATTAAGTCATTCGAAAGTGTATGCTTGAAAAGATAAGATTATTTTGTCCTTTTGTCATGAGCTTTATAGTGGGGGCCATTTTGGTGGTAAGAAAATGGCCCTTAAGATATTGCTATTTGGATTATTACCCAACTCTATTTAAGGATGCTCACATGTTTTGCACACAATGTGATAGATGTCAAAAAGGACATGTTATATAGGAAAACGTGATGAAATTCCTTTGACATCTATTTTAGTTGTTGAAATATTTGATGTATAGGTGACTAACTTTATGGGTCTCTTTTCCCTCTTGTAATGAATACATTTTGGTCACTATTGATTATGTGTCCAAGTTGGTAGAAGCGATATCTATTAAAACGAATGATGCTAATATCGTTGTGAAATTTTTGAAGGATTCGATATTTAGTAGGTTTAGTGATCGCCACACACAAAGTGTGTGCAATGGAGGGAGCCTTGGGAAAATTTGTATAGGTAAGTCTAGATATATATGTTGACGACACAAGTGAGAAAGAGTGGAGGGAGCCTTGGGAAAATTTGTGGGAAAACATGAAGAGAATTGGGTGTTTAAGGGTTAATTAAGAACGTGCGCCATCCTAGTTATCTATGTTAATGGATTGATGGAGTTGGTAAGTTTGTTGCAATGGACACTGTTTAATAGTTGTTTCACAACATGTTTTAAGTTGAGTGATATTTTTGTTACATTGCAAATAGCTAAGCTGTGTGGTTGAAAAGTCTATTTACCCTTACTATTAAATAATTTTCATACCAACAGGCTGCTTTAATACATGATCTGAAAACATAATTTTTTCTCTAGTGCTATATAAGTATAAACTGATTATAGTGTCACATGTGATTATATATGCGATAGAGTTTGCTTTTTAATATATTAACACATACACTTGTTGCCACATCTGAATGTTACATGTTTTAATAGATAGATTCCTGCATCATAAATTCATAATACATATGATCATTGTTCATGTTAAATTGCTCTACGCATTCAACTGTATTTGTCAAATTAATTTATTGCAGATAAAGGACATGAGAAATCAAATTTAATTATTGAAAATAGCATAAATGTTTTATGGAAGAATTCCTAATATATCAAATATGTGTTTTGCAAGTTGCGAACTGCTTGATTTCAAGGTTTGAAATAAGTAAAATGCATAAGAAGTACATTTGTAATTATAAAAATAATGAATTTTGTAGTTTTTGAGTACTGAATATCGTATTTGTTAAATACGATTTGAAACTTGGTTTCTAGAAAATTAATTTTTCGATCCCAAAATTTATTCTTTATTCTTTTCTAAAATCGTTATATCTTACAAATTTGATGATTAGTTTCAGAGATGGCAACGAACTTGATTGTGAATCAAGTTGAGAATAAAAATCCAATGGTGACATAAGGAATTAACCCTACGGTGTTGAATTAAGGTCAAATGGACCCAGTTGTGGTTCCTGCAAAGCCGGTTATGGTTAATCCGAATCTAGTAATGGTTCTTATGATTCACAATTAAAAACTTAAGAAATTTAATGGGTCGAATTTCAAGAGGTGGTAGCAGAAAATGTTGTTCGATCTCACCATATTGAATTTTATTAGATTCTTGAATAAGTAAGCTCCCATGCTCAATGAGCTAGCTAGATGTGCAAATTGCCAATTTTGTAGATACATGGAAGCACTTTGACTATCTTCCTAGTAACTATGTCATGAATGGTGTCTTTGACTCACTATGAAATATATATTTAGAGAACAAAATAGCTAAAGACTATGAGTCTTTGGATCGGAAGTAAAAATCTAAGGATACTAGTTCCAAATTTTTTATAGTGGGATGCTTTTTTGACTACATGATGGTGGACTCCAAGATTGTGCTAAGTCAAGTGCAAGAGATCCACGTGATTCTTCATGAGATTCACGCTGAGGGAATGATTTTGAGTGAAAACTTTCATTGTTGCAATTATTAAGAAGCTATCCCCCGTATGTAAGGATTTCAAAAACTATCTTATGCATAAGCCAAAGGAGATGAACATCAAGGACCTTTGATATGCTTGGAAAAACACAAGTATACTTGATTAAATTGTTCAAATGATATGTAAATCAAGAACAAATGTTTCCAAATCCACGGGGATTGTGACAATAATTATCACTATTTATTAACTTATTAGTTAATTAGTAAAAATGATTTTGAAAATTGCTTTTAAATAAAAATAAAACATTAAACAATAAATAAAATAATGAATATACAGATTAAGGGAAACATGTAATTATAAGACTATCCTCAACACTAGCATATAATCTAACCAATTATATCATAAATCAATATTAGGACTATACTTGTATTCTTAGCTTCAGCTTTAAAAATCTAGGTACACTTAAGACTTCTCACCTTTTCTTACTATTTATTCATTAATGATACAATCTATTAGCCAATATAAATCTTGAACAACCTAGATTTATACTTATTAGATTTAATCCATTCATTGTATTAAGTTCTAAAAAGAAGATGACTAAATTATGCGAGATATCACTTTGAATAATAATATTGACGATTACATACTAACATCTTAAAATATAATTAAACATATTCATGTAATAGACTAGTTGATCACTCTAATTCATATATGCATAGTTATAGCATTTAAACATAGAGTCAAATACATCAAAAAATAAGAATTGAATTTAAAAATTCATCACGACATTATATTAATTAAAATCATGGGTAAAGGACCGTAAAGACCCTATATCTTTCAATAAAAGTGCACAAAAGTCCTATAATTATTGATAGTTCATTTTTAGTTAAGGATCTAAATCTCTAGTTAGAAAAAGTATGATAAATTAAAATTTTATAAGTGTCCAAACAACCAATGATGTGTACATAAAGTAATTTGGAAATAAAAATATCAACAAACGGGATTGTTAGGTGGAAACAACCAAGCCCATGCCAATGACCTAAGAGGAAAACCACTTGTCTACTTAACCACCTAACTATCCATTACGAAATAAAATATGCAATTACAAGGCTAAGACTCAAATTACCCATCCATGTAATGCCCCAAAAGCACCTACTTACAAGGCACATTACTTTGATCATAATCTCTACATGATAGGTGTTCCAATCTGAACCAGCGTTCCAACAAACTTGAGTCCTATGAGTTAATTGAACATGCATCACTATCACCTAGATTAGCACATAAACACCAATGTAAATGTGTGTCATAGAGTAGATTTAATAATAAAAAAACCTAACTAGTTGATTTAAACAATATATCAGATAAAACAAAAACAACTAGCAAGTCTAGAACAATTAGTTTAAGCATAAGTTCAATAAAGATAGTTTCTTTAAAGATTGATAATCAAACCAAATAATTATGATATGACACATACAATTATTTGATCCAATAATTCAAGTAGGGAAATAAAGAACCTATAAGAACATATAAACAAAATATCATAAACTAATTAGGCTTATTAATCAATCAAAACAACTATCAATGTTTGATAGATTAAGTAAATAAAAAAACCTAAAGAATTATGATATTATATTTGAAAAACAAGAGAGAGAACAAGAGATGAAAAGAATAACCATAATATCTCTTTTGTGGTTGTTTCTAAAAGTGTGCTTAGCTTTGTATTTATATAATATTTTAAAGCATATTAGGTTAAAGTGTAATTACCATATTGTCCATAATATTAGTTAAAATATTTTAAGAAATAAGGGCAATATAGTAAAATGCCAATCCAAATCGTATTAGAAATACGTTTTAAAAAAATTGAAAGCTGGATACTCGATCAATCCACTCAATTGATCGATTGATCGAGTACAATAGTAGATCGATCGAACATCCACTCGATCGATTCAGAGTACATTCAAAAAATATTTGAAAACAAGTTGATCAATCGAGTATATCCTTGATCGATTTAGTCATATATTAAAATTAGATTAATCAAGTTTATTACTCTATGGATAAAGTATACACTCAATTGATCGAGTGGCTCAAATTCATGTTTTCCTTATTGTGTTGAATATATAATCTAACATGCATGGTAATAGAAATATTCCTAATATGTGATAGTTGAGATGTGATAGCTTCTATGGCTTGAAATATTCTTCTAAGACAAACCTAGAAACTAAACTTATAATTAAATATTTTGCTTCACGAATATCCTCATTACTCACATAAACCTAACAATCTCCCCCTTTGGTATATTCATGTGACAAAACCTCTCTCTTACTACATAATGCTCATAGGAAAATTAAATTTTACATGGTGGTGCTATCTTATGATCCAGTAAAACCATCTTCACTTGAATTTTAAAAGTTCATGTGAACACTGAAAAAACATAAAAATAAATAGCCAAACAACTTGTACTGAAAGACTTATTGTTCATTAGTCCAATGTATATAACAATAGGAAGGCAAAGAATGTTCAAATGTGAGTAATCATTATATAGAAATTAAAAGCATTTCTCCCTTATGTATAATATCTCCAAAGTGCTCCCATTAAATTAAGTCTCCCTTTTTGTAGATTTTTCAATTACAGTTCTAATTTTCTTCCCCTTTTTGACATATGAATAAAAAATTTAATCATGAATAAAGACAATAGGTTGAATAAACAAGTAGTGTATTTAATGACTGAAAAAAGGAGTACACATTCTTAAAAACTCAGTTCAAACAAAAGAGAGAGCTAACAACAATAAATTTCCCAAAGAATGAATAAACTCTTCCTAAGTTCTATAACTCTTCTAAATCAAACAAACTAATTTTTTTTAATAAAGACTGATATATATAAATATTTTTTGAATTAAGGGTAGTGGACTTAACATAACATGACTACAATAGTACACACAAATGATGAAATTAATTTTTTTCAAAGTATGACTATTCATTGACAATATAAATATATGTAGACAAGACACATAAATATACTAACACGTATGGTGACATATAGACAATTACCAAAAGTAAATTATGTGTTGGAACTATAATAGAATGTCAATTTGTTCATTTATGATCAATTATGCAAGATTCAAAAGAAGGAGTATCACTTATCATAAAACAATTATAGTTGAACTCATATTTACAAAAAATAAAATTTACTTACCGAGAGAGAACTATAATATTTTTTTTGTATTCCTTTCATGTATTATTTTTTTTGTGAGAAATTGATTATTTATTTTCTTTTAGTATAACCAATCTTGGCCCTTTCTTTTTGTGCATACAAATGCTTTTGTATTTTTGTTTTTTCCTTTAATATTATTGTCATGCACAAGCCAGTATACCTATTATGATGAATTTCACACTAATTGTGAGGTATCCCTCTCTACTCACTATGGTAACTTTCACATATTACAGTAGGTGGCCCTTTCAAAACTAAGTGTCGCTCTTATAGTAGCATTTTATATAGTGAAAGACAAAGTTCAATCATAATTTTTATAATCAAGGTTATCTCATGACCTAAAGTCTCTCATAATTAATTATAAATTTCTAACATGTCATACTTATGCGTCCAATGAGTATGTGAGTAGGTTCATGTCAACATCAATCACCATATGTTAAAATATATGTAAATGCACGTGTCAAAATATCCATTGAATAATGTGTAGCCAATCAAAATAAATATGAATGGAGCATGTAATGATCATATCAATATTAAAGCATGTATATTTTCCTCCTTTTTTATTTTTTTATTTTTTTTTTGAAACTAATAAACATCAATAAAAATAAAAAAAACAAACAATCAAAATAAGGACATTCACCTAGGATCAATTAAGGACTCAAATAAAAGTATCAAGGTGAAACAATAAAGAATGACAATCAGATGACTGGAAAGAGACACTGTTTCCTTACCCAAACTATCTTGAAATTTAGTTTCTTTATATCTTTGGGTTAGAAATCAACTACCCTAGTTGTCATTGGCATATTCTTGGATTTACCTTTAGACTTTCCATTCATCCTAAATGAAGATGAAACATGCATGGTACAATAACGATAATTAGTTACACATTTAAATGCATTGAATTTCACTTGCCTCTTTGAGCCAATAACATTATGGTTTCTAGTAGGATTTTTGAACATGTTACCATAATTTTATTCATCCTAGAATATGATGAAACATGCATAGATGGATGATGGTTATGAGTCCTACCATTTGAAATGTATAAAGTATTATTAGATTTATAAGTATTCATCAAAATTATACCTATGGACCAAATATAACTTTTCCTACCGCAATGATGATAGACAAGAACAAACTTAATAGAATTTTAGCTATTCTTTGTGTATAATGAGTAACATTAGGAGTAAGGTTAGAAGGCCTTAATATAGTAGTCTTTGATGTTGAAGCCATATTTGCATCTTATGTAGAAGAAGGGTTGGAGGGTTTTACAAACTTAGTTTTTTTTGAAGATGATGGCGTAGAATCATCATCTATATAGCATAATCCTATATTGTTTCCAATAGGTTTTCCATAAGCTAGAATTTTGTTTGGCCTTTCATCTCCAATGGTCAACCTTTCCACAACTTCTTTTGATAATTCCAGTTCCTGCATAAGATTCTTGTTTTCATATTTAACATCTATAAGACTTGAATTAAAAACATTAGCATATTCAGACAGTTCAATTTTTTTTTCTATAATTGAGGAATTTATTTAAAAAGATTTAAGTTTTTCATTTATTGTAGCTACTTATTTTTTGCATCTTACATAATCTATGAACACTTTATTACTACTAGTGACTTTAAATTTGTTGATTAGAAATTCATCATCAATTTCCTCATCATATGAATCAATGTTAAGACTTACAGGATAGTCCACTAGCAGTTGTAGTAAATTTCAAGTAGTTGGTGCCAAATTCAATTGGTTGGTTCTTCTTATTTTCACAATCAACTACGAAGTGACCAAGACCCATACATTCAAAACATTGAAGTTTATTGGGTTTAGATTTCTCACCATCAAAACTCACATATTTGAGTTATCTTAGATTCTGATCCTTTTGAGAACTTGATTGTCCTTTGTATCAAGGATTCTTGTTATTGAGGATTTTGTTGAATTTTTTGGTTAAGAGTGCCAGTTCTTTATCATCATTGTCACTATCTTCAATCATAATAGTTTTAAAAGTGACACCTTTGATCCTTGGAGGTTTTCAAAAGCTCATCTCATAGGTTTGAAGTGATCCTACAAGTTATTCTATTTTGATGTTTTCTACATCCTTACTTTTATCAATTACGGTGACCTTTGCATGGAAGCGATATGGAAGTGAGCAAAGATTCTTCCGAGCTATCTTGAAATGATCATTTTTCTCTCCAAGATTGGTAGAGGTGTTAGTAATATTGTATAATCTAGCATCGAATTCAGAAAAAAGTGTTTTCTTCTTTCATCCTAATATTTTCAAATTGATTACCAAGCATGCAAATTTTTATTCACTCAACTGGTGAGGTACCCTTTTGGCAACCTTCAAAGTATCCCAAGCATGCTTAGTAGTTTCAACGTGTGAAATATGACAAAACTCGTTAGTAGACATAACATTGAAAATAACATTAATTCCTTTTGGATTGCACTTACTAGAAATTTTATCTTGATTGGTCCATTTGTTCCTAGCCTTAGGAATGACTACATTATCTTTACTAACCATAGGAGGTTCCTAACCATAAAGTATCGAGTTCCAAGCACTTTCATCCATAGATCATAGAAAGGCTCTCATACAAGCCTTCCAATATGAGTAATTTCACCTATCAAAGTAAGGAGCATGGGTTGTAGGTGAGCCTTCTCTTAGGTGATCCAGAACAAGGTCCTAGGCACACTAAGTGTACCTAGTAATCACTCTAATACCAAGTGGTAGTTCATATTTAGTTATAGATCTAAATATCTAGTCAGTGAAAGTATGATAAATTAAAAATTCATAAGAGGAAAACAACCAATCATGTGTATGTAAAGTAGTGTAAAAAATAAAAAGATTAACACATGATTTTTAGGTGGAAATAACCTAGGCTACATCAATGACCTAAGATAAAAACTACCGGTCCACTAGACCTCCTAACTATCTACTATAAAAAATAAGTATCTAGTTACAAGGCTATGACTCAAACTATCTACCTAGGTAATCCCTCTAAGTAACCAACCTACATACAAGCTGCTACTTTGATCACAGTCTCTACCAGATAAGCGTTCAGATCTGGACCAATGTTCTGACAAACTCTAGTCTCATAAGTTAATTGAACCTGCACTACTATTACCTAAAATATTAGCATACAAATACAAGTGCAAGTATGTGTCATAGAGAAAATTCAATAATGAAAAATCCTAATTAGTTTATTTAAACAATATATATGAGATAAACCAAAAAATAACTAGCAACTATAGAGCAATCAGATTAAGCACAAGTTCAATAAAGATAGTTTCTTTAAATATTGATAATCAAACCAAATAATTATATATGACACACATAATTATTTTATCCAACAATCCAAGAACAAAAATAAAGAAGAATTTATAAGAACATATAACCAAAATATCATAAATCAATTAGAATTATTAATCAAACAAACACAACCATCAATATTTGATAGATTAACTAACTAAAAAAGCCTAAAGAAGTATGATCTTATATTTGCAAAATAAGAGAGAGAATAGGAGATGAAGAGAATAAGAACAATAGCTCTTGTGTGGTTGTATCTAAATGTGTGCTAGCTTTGTATTTATAGAATATTTAAAGCACATTTGATCAAAGTGTAATTACTATATTTTCCATTAAATCAGTTAAATTATGTTTAAGAAATAAGGGTAATATGGTAAGAATCCAATCCAAATCGTATTAAAAATATGCTTTTCAAAAAATTGAAAGTTGGTTGCTCGATCAATCCACTCAATTACTCGATAAATCGATCAAACATCCACTCGATCTATCCAAAGTATGTTTAACCAATATTTAAAAAACAAGTGGATCGATTGAGTATATCCATCAATCGATCTAGTCATATAATAAAATTAGATTAATAAGGTTTATTAATTGATCGATCCAGTATACACGCGATCGATTAAGTGGCTCAAATTCATATTTTTCCTATTATATCTAATATGTAACTTAATATGTACGGGAATAGAAATATACTTGATATGTGATCATTAAGGAGAGATAGTTTCTATTGCTTGAAATATTCTTTTGAGACACACCTAGAAACTAAAATTACAATTAAACGTTTTTTTTTTCACGAATATTACCAATACTCACATAAACCTAACTATTATTATGTGGTGCACAAAAGTTCTATAGCTTCCATAAAAGGTGCAAATTGGTCCTAAATTGAGAATTAACCATTTTTTTCCTGAAAGTATTCATGTGCCAAGCACATGACCACATTTTAAAAGGAATTTTTGAAATTAAAGATTAATAAAAAAATCTAGCCAATTCCTAATTTCAATAAAGCTCAAAGTTTAATGGTCAACTTAGCACTAATATACACCTTTTTTGAAATCTATCATTTTATAATTATAGGACTTTTGTAAACTTTTATTGAAAGTGATAGGATTTTGAGTGTTCTTTAGTCAAGGACTTGGAAATTTCCCACAATCAAATAAATAAATTAGGTAGGCACGGATTCTGAAAGAATCATAATTAAAATCATAAAAACCTAAGAAGAAAAATAAGAAGAAAAAGCTAATGACTAATATCAATGGTTGATTTCCAACTTCTTAATTACCTCTTTGATTTTTATCTTGCCTCTAGCCTACAAATTCTTTATAGACCTATATATTATTTTTTTAAAATTTTGTGCCTACAATATGTGCTTATTTTGTTGTTAATCCTAGCTATATATTTATAGTAAAGGAGTTACAATGTAATTAGAATTAGGGTTGTAGAGGTCGAAAACACTTAAAAATTCTAATATAACAAATATGAAACAATTTGGATATGGATGTGCAGAAAATCTAGCTTTTAAGTGCAAATCCAAGTAGGTTTTCCATGACATACTTAGACTCATACCACGGCGTGACCTTGTTTCTAGTTTTGTGAAGTTTCATAAAAGAAGCGTGTGCTTCGGTGCATATATACTTATCCCATGACATGCCCTTAATTTTCCCATATTCACATTTTGAAGCCTCTTTAATGTATTATGTATACATTAAGGTTCTCCATTGTATGAAAATTGTGACCCAAATTGTGAGGATTTTTTCGGTCCTTTGTGATGAGTGCTCAAAAAGCACTAAAATTACCATGCTTTTATGCTCATTAATTGATTAAATATATATATATATATATATGTTTTATCATATATTTATATAAATTTGCCTTTTTCGGAATCACGGGTATTTTTATTGTTTTTCATGTATTTCACTTAAAAACGTAACTTAAAGACTCAAAGAGGAATACTGGAAGCAATACATTAGAAATATATTACTAAATAAATGGGGAAAGGTCAAAAAATATGGAAAAAATTGGACAAAATGGGTCGAAAAGGTCAAAAATGTCAAAAAGGAGAAAATCGCGCCGGAGCGTGTCCATCCGCGCGCGCAGCCTAGCCGCGGCTGTGAAGGCGCGCGCGGGTACGTTCATCCGCGCGGAGCTGCGCGCGGTGCTGTTCATCCGCGCCAGATGCGCGCGTGGGATGCTTGTTCATCGCGCATCCGCGCGCGAAGTGTGTATCATCCGCGCACAGACGCTCTCGCGCCTGCGCCGACACCCTTTTCGCCCCATTTTTCACGTGCGGCTTCATGACGTCATGTTGACGTCATCAATGACCTCACCATGTCCATTACGCTGGCGTTTTTACATTTTTTAACATTTTTTTACTCATTTTTTCTCTCCATCCTCACCTATATATACCCCCCTTTCCTTCACTTCAAAAAACACCTCAAAACACACTTCTCTCTTCTTTCTTTCTCTCCATTTCTTAGTTTTTAGTTTTTCTTAGTTTTTAGTTAATTTTTCTTTGTTTTAGAGTTCTTCCCTTTTTGGGAAGAACTAGTTATGTTTTTGTAATTTATTAGCTTTTTGATTCAATAAATGGGAGTGCAAATTCCGTTTGGAGGTTTTCTAGCAATGGAAATGGCATCGAAGTACTGTAAAGATTTTATTTTCTTTGGAGTTATATATTATGCTTTATTCTTACATGTTATATTTAATTTAATACGTGATTAAATTTAGCTCAATGTTGTAAACATGATATAATAATAACGTTGTTATGCTTGCGAAATATTAAATAGGTAAAAATCTCTAAAATGAATTGATTTTATTTTTATTCAAGATTTTATATTAAGAATGTTAGAGAGAAATATATTATTTTTCATTACAAACTTAAATATGAAAATTAGATTTTAAGGTTTAGTTATCCGGTCTGATTTAGAGTAGTGCTCTTTTATTTGTTGGTACAATCTCCCGATAGTTAGAGTGAAGCTCTATTTCAAAAGTTTTTATAAGAATTATTATCTGAAAATGTATTGACAACATGTTTTCAGTAGTAGTTTTAAAACTTGAAAGTTAGTACTCGGATAACTAAATTCTTAGGTTTAATTTGGACACCTTGAATAAAGTTTAAACTGTCTAACCCCACCAAAGGTGGCATTTAAATGGTTCATTTTCAATCTCTTAGAAAAAGGAATTAATTTAATTAACCAAATTAGTTATCAATCTCACCCATAGGTGTTAATTGATTTGTTTAGTTAACAAAGAATATCTAACCTCACCAAAAGTGGTTTTCATATAAAAAAAGACAATCAATAAAATCAAATCAATTTATATCTTTAATAACCTAAATAATATGAGCAAGCATAATTAACTTAGTTATTATATCCATAAATACTCCACTAATATAAATGATAAAATTTGCATGAATATTTATTGAATCTGTATTTATATTTATTTTTAGATAAATATTTATTGAATTTGTATCTATGTTTATTTTTATGTTATTAGATTATATTTAATTAATCTGTATATATGTTTATTTTATGTTATTAGATTAGGAACACAAAAACCAAACTATCGTGACAGGATGTTTAGGATTTAATTTCGTTTTTAAAAGTTTGAATAATAAATTAAAAACCACATACATTCCTTCCTTAGATCGACCTTGGGAGTATACTTACCATTTTCTATGAAATGATTCATGCACTTGCGAGAGTTTTACAAATATTAAAACCAATGTATTTGCGAGAATCGGCGATGCCGGTTTTCGTTTATCAAGTTTTTGGCGCCGTTGCCGGGGATGACTCCGTTGCGGGGATGGCATCAAAGTTTTTGGCAATCCCGATTCTACTTATCACTTTGTCATTTGCATATTTTAATGTCCAAAAGTACCTAAAATACATCAAGACATAACCCATGATTTTGAACACAATTTATAAAATACTTAGGTAAAAAATGTAATATTAAAACCTAATTCATTTTGTTAGTCTCAATACATCAGAATATATACATCCTTTTTAGGTACTATCAACCTTAGCCAATAGAGCTTTTAGAAAAGAGGGTTCAATCTTGCAGTGGCTAAGGCTAATATGGTGGAAGATGGTCAAAGTTCCAAGTATAAGAACAAGAACAAAACCAAGCCGAGAAAGGGGTCTAATTTGGGACTCAAGAGAGGAGTTTCCAAGAAACCAAGTTTCTTACGAAATATCTATAACTATCAAAGATAGGGACTAATCTCTAACATAAAAGCATAAAAGTAAAGAATAGGGACTCTGAGGCTAACATGATGAATGACATTGCTTAAGATGTATCTAATATCAATAAATCTGTAGTAGTTTTTGAAGTAAACTAGTTAGGTCTAACCAAAGAGAATGATGGATTGACATTGGTGCCACCGGGAACGTGTTCTCAGTTAAGGAGTTTTTCACTTCCTTTGAACCAATTCATAATGTAGAGAATACATGGGAAATTGTCCCACTTCTATAATTAAGGGTTAAGACAAAATGATCACGAATATCATCTCTAAGAAGAAGCTTACTGTGAAGAATGTCATGCTAGTGCCAAAGATCTTAAAGAATCTTATGTCTAGTTTGATACTTAACATGCATGGGTTTAGGATAGTGTTTGAGTATGACAAGGTCATTTGGACCCAAAATAGAATGTTTGTGAGAAAGGGCTAGTAATTGAGGGGCTTTTTAAGCTATATGTTATTACTATTAAGCCTAAGATTAATAAAATATTAGTTCTTCTACTTATTTGATTGAGTCTTCTTGTTTATGGAATTTTAGCTAGGTCATATTAATTACGATACTTTGCATAGGATAATTAACTTTAATCATATATTTTTTTTCAAGTCAAATCCAAACACAAGTGTGAGATTTGTATTAAGGCAAAACGATTAGGTCATTATTCTAAACAATAGAAAGGAACACAAAACTTTGATTTGATTCATAGTGACATACGTAATTTAATATTTGTTCAAACAATGGGTAGCAATAAGTATTTCATTCCTTTTATAGATGATAGCATAAAGTACTATTATGTCACTTGATTAAGAATAAGGTCAAAGCTTTAAAGGAGTTCATTCTCTATAAGATTGTAGTTGATAATCAACTCAACAAAAAGAATAAGGTATGGAGAACTAATCATGGTGGTGTATATGTGATACCTCAAAATAAGAAAGATAAGACCTCCTATTAGATGTGGAAAGCAAAAAAAATTAAAGCTTTCGTACAAATTCTTATGAATGTAGGGGTGTCTTTCCCAGATGACAATATCTTCACCCAAGAAGATGAAGATTGATCAAAAACTTTAGATTACATCTTCTTTTGATATGCATATAACATTAGTGCTTATTTGTTTTTAGGGCATAAGGCAAATATCTTATACATGTACATGATAATAAAATTTTGCAATGCATTCTTCCTCAAACATGTATTTCCTTGTACATTCCAAGGAGAAATGAGTTTTACTCAATGAACTCTAAAGACTATAGATGAAAGTAGTCAAGACTAAGAGCTAAATCAAGAAGTTAAAGTTGAATAAAGGTGTAGCAAGAGTGCTAGGAAAAAAAATTCTTTTTGTCTAGACTTTCTAACCTAGTTGCTAGAAATTGAAACTTTGACTTTTAAATAAGCCATCAATTCTCTAGAAGGACCTCAATGAAAAGAAGCCATTAATAGTGTTATTGTATCCATCATACAAAATCATACAGGGAAACTAATGGATGTTTCCTCCAAGAAGTAAAGCACTAGAGGCCAATGAATTTTCAAGAAAATTGAAACTAGATGGATTTATTGACAAGTACAAGGCCAAGCTCATAATAAAAGGTTACAAGCGACAGAAAGGCTTGATTACCTACACATATATTATCCATTGACAACAATTAATTCCATTAGGTGACATTTGGTTCACAGAATTGAATGTAAATGTGAATGGGAATGGAATAGAATGAAAAAGAAATAGTATTACTATTATATTATTTGGTTTAACCATTAAAATTAAAGAAGTAATCAATATTATAGTGTTTGATTTACAACTCGAATGGAATGAAAAGCATTGTATATTACCTTAATACCCATATATTCAGTAAATTTTAAATAATATCATTTAGATGTTATTTTTTGTCAAACAAAATACATTATTGAAATCATTATTTTTCTAAATAAATATTACTTGAAAATAAAATATAGTATTAAAATTATTATTTTTTAAATAAGGTTTAGGGTTTAGGGTTAAAATTATTATTTTTCTAAATAGGGTTTATGGTTTTAAGTTTTAAAGTTTAGGGTATAAGGTATAGAGTTTAGGGTTTATGGTTATATTTATGAACTTCAGGTTAAAAATATTATTTTTCTAAATAAGATTTAGGATTTTGAGGATTAAGGTTTAGGGTTTAAGGTATATGGTATAGGGTATGGGGAATAAAGTTTAGGGTTTATGGTTTACAATTTAGGTTATATTTGGGGTTGGGTTAAAATTGGAATTAAAATTTAACATTGGAATGGTTTACGTAAGTATACGTATTGCAATAAGTAATATAATTGTAAGAAAAGATTGTTCCTGCGGAGATTATTTTATTATAAACTAATTTTAAAAACTAAAAAAATATAAAAACAATTTTTTTGTGTTTTTATATTTTAAGGTAGCAAAATTAAAATAACTAAAAATAACTAGAAATAATTAATTAAATCAGATTTATTAATTAAGAAGATATTTGAGAAAATATCTAGGAATACTTGATCTTCCTATTTTCTAAACATTTGAATCGCTAAAATCTCCCAATATAATTACAATTAATTACATGATCAATTGAATCTAACTTAGCATGTATTCCTCTCTCAAGTAAATGACACACCATATAGTAATTAATTTAATTACATTCTCATGCCAATTAAATTTCATACTAATTAAATTCATCAATTATGGATCACATAAATAATAATCATACATATACCTAGAAACTATGCATGTTATTTAATCAAGACAAACAATTAAATAATTCTCTGAAATCTATTTAATTGCCTATATAGATAAATTGTTGGCCAAATAATTAATAGCATAAAAATCAGATTAAATAATATAATTAAATTAAAATTATAGATGGGGTAAAATATTAGATCATCACATGGTGAAAATTGGGTTCATAAGCTCTCTAGATTAATAAATTAACTATACATAATTTTGTTCATAAATCTCATATTTTTCATAAACAAAGACATAAAAATTTATAAATCACATAATGTTTCTCATAAATCACATTGTGCCTCTTGGCGCTGACTCAACGAGCGTTGACTCTAACCGGTCTCCCCTACCACGCATCATGCTCTGATTCACCTAATGAATTCCTGATGCCACGTGTCACTCTTTGATTGGCTGGTGTTGTTAATTTTGCTTTTTTTGATCGTAACCCTTGATCTGAAGCTGATTTCATGGTCCAAATCACACTTGAGCTATATTTAAGCCCCTAATTACTTCATAAACCCTAAATGGCCTCCATTAGCATAATTTTGGTCAATTTTTGCAGCTAAAAGAGAGAAAATTACAAAATAATTCAAGAGAGGACACAATTTTGGTGGAGATTCAAGAGGAGATTAATTTTACAATTCAAGAGATTGATTGTATTTCTTCTTCTACTCTTTTCTTTATTAATTTTTATATTTTCCTTCATGAAAAATATGAGCTTTATGAATACAATTATGTGTAGTTAATTTATTAATCTAGGGATCTTATGAACCCAATTTTTACCATATGATGATTTAATATTTTACCCCAATTATAATTATATTATTTAATCTAATTTGTATGGTATTAATTGTTTGGATAAAAATTTATCTATAGAGGAAATTAAATAGATTTGAGAGAATTATTTAATTTTTTGTCTTGATTAAATAACATGCATAGTTTCTAAGGAGAGATATATGATTCTTTTGTATGTGATCCATAATTGATGAACTTAATGAGTAGTATGCAATTTAATTGGCATGAGAGTATGATTAAATTAATTATTATATGGTGTGTAGTTTAATTGAGAGAAGAATACATGCTAGATTAGACTTAATTGATCATTTAATTAATTGATAATTATATTAGTAAGATTTTAGCGATTCAGATTATTAGAAAATCAAAGGATTAAATATTCTTAGATATTTTCTCATATATATTTTTAGTTACCAAAATATGATTTAATTAATTATTGCTATTTACTTTTAGTTATTTTAATTTTTCTTTCTTAAAATATAAAAACACAAAAAAATTGATTTTTATTTTTTTAGTTTTAAAAATTAGTTTCTAATAAAATAATCTCTGTGGGAACAATTTTTTCTTATCATTATATTACTTTTTGTGATACGTATACTTATGTATTAATTGCACAAACTTAGCGTGTGACGAACAAACGTGATTCAGGTAACCGATGGTGTGATGCATGGGTGGAACGTGGGGAGCAATCGCATTACGACACATGGTGTGAAGATTTGACTAAGCTTCGAACTTGAATTGAAAACCATGATAACATATGGCATGCGGTTCGTTGCTCCTCAAACTCGACGCAATGTGATTAGTTTTCCCTTCTTGCCTAGCGTCCATATGGCTTACCCAATTAGCTCCTTTGCTTGCATGGTAAGCCACATGGTAGCTTCTGATTGGTCCTAAGTTAAAAATTCATAAAAAATCCATAAAAATCCTAAAAATTATATTTTCACCCCTTTTCACTAAAAAGTTTATATTTTAATATTTTTAGCACCAGAAAATATTATTTATTGAATAAAACAAGTAAATATTAAGTAAAAAAATAAGCTAATGACTCTACTTTCATAGAGTCATCAAATGTGATCATGATTCCTTCTCTTTAAGGAATTGATTCCATTCCATTACCAGTTTATAGCAAAATCAAAAATAAAATTGTAAGGAATCAATTCTAATTCCATTTCCTTCCTACAAACCAAACACCACCTTAGGGCGATACTTATGAAAGCTTAAAGTACATCAAATGGATATGAAAATAGCCTTTCTAATTGGATTTTTGGAAGAAAAAATCTACATGGAACAACCTAAAGGTTTTTTTCACTTCATGGGAAGAAGGAAAGGTTTGCAAGATACTGAAGCCTTTACATGGTAAGAAAGCACCAAAATAATGGTGTGAAAAATTCAATGATGCTATGATAATAAAAAGGTTCAAAATCAATGATTATGATAAGTTGTATGTGTTAAGGATAAATAAGGTGGTTATGTCATGTTTTGTCTCTATGTTGATGACATGCTCATTAGAGGTAGTAATGATGAAATGATTAAATCTACCAAGAAGGTGTTAAATTTTATATTTGATATGAAAGACATGGGACTAATTGATGTGATATTGAGAATTAAAATATTAAGAGTACTAAGTGGTCTCATTATGAGTCAGTCACATTATGTGGGAAAAACACTTGAGAAATTAAGCCATAATGATTCTAAATTAGGTATAGCCCATGTAGATGTAAATCTATACCTATCAAAGAATATAGGTGACAATGTCTCTCATCTAGATGAATTGTACTAGACCGAACACATCCTACCCATTTAGTAGACTAATTAGATACACGAGTAATATAGAACATGATCATTGAATAGGAATCATTACAATACGTATGTACTTAAGGTTTACTCAAAGGTATTGGTTGCACCATGCAATCTATCTAGCTATACTAGAAGGATATAGTGATGTAAATTGGATATCTTACATAAAGGACTCTAAATCCACTAGTGGTTATATGTTCACACTAGTTGGTGCGATTGTGTCATGGAAATTCTAAAAAAAAACGTGTTTTCAAATCCAATATGGAATCTGAATTCATCACCTTAGATAAATATGGTCAAGATGTGAAGTGGCTATGCCAATTCCTGGAGGATATTCTTAGGTGCCCAAAACTTATTCCAATAGTATGCATCCATTGTGATAGTTAGTGTACAATTGGAAAGGCACAAAGTAGTATGGATGATGGTAAGTTTAGACATATGCATAGATGACACAATACAATTAGATGACTAATCTGAACTAGGTATTGATTATATAAAGTCAAAAGATAACACTGTGGATCCATTAACCAAAGAGTTAAATAGAGAACTATTTAAGAAATCATTAAGAGGAATGAGACTAAAACCCCTTTAGAAATGAGTTGATACAATAAAAGTCCAACCTAGTTTATTAGAGATCCTAAGAGTTTGGCACAAAGAGACAACCTAGTTTTATCATAATTAAATATATCTTTGTAGGGGTTTAGTCTATTGTAATTTCCTATGATGAGGCAGTGGTGCGCACAAGAAAAAAAGGTTAATCTATACTTTTAATGATCCCTATGTGTGGAGAATTTGAATGGAGTACTACAATGTACTCTTTATGAATTACTCTTATAAATAAAGGTTCACCTCAAAAGGGGATTGTAGTTAGCTTAATTTTTAGAAACTCTTACTAAATTAGGTGTATGCTTATAACCAAAACAAAACATAATAGCAAAAATTTAAATGTGTTTGGAAAGAATCATGTGTGGGGTATATCATCATTTACGTAAACAAAAAAATAGTTCAAGGATATCATATCTACTAATGAGTTAGTAAAGAAAATAAACATTTGTGAAGGAAGGTCTAATGGGGCAACACATACCTATTCTATGCCAAATTTTGATCATCGAAACTCTAACATCTAGTCATATATCACTCTCTTTCATAACTTCATAAATTTCCATTTATGTGCAAGATTGTTGGAAAATTGATGTACTATAAGCCAATTATGACTTAATTTTGAGTAGGACCTACCATGTTGGTGAATTATTAACACTTGAAATTATCTCAAGGTTAATGAGAAATTGAATTTCAAAAGGTCACCTAATAAAATATAAGGACTAATTAAACCAAACATACGTGGATGTACTTTTGTGTAGGTAAAATATATTATTCAACTAGAAAAATAATTAATAAAACGTAGAGAATGTACTTGGTAGAGTGCTACCTACATATAATAGATATGGTTTAGATTTATTCTAAATCTCCCACCCTTTTAATAAGTCTCCAAAAAGATATATTCTAATCATAATCAAATATGATAAGAAAATGATCAATACATGAGTTATATTAGAACCAAAAGACATCTCCTCACGTGTCTATATAATTGACTTTTCTATCTTTCATGAGCACTACTACAAAATACAAAAAATATAGTCTTAGTAAAATGCTCTCTCTAAATTTTTAGAATTCCTTAGAAATTTTAGGTCTGCACGGTAAAGACTCGAGCAATCTCAATTCATCAGAATGAACTTTATAATGCTAGATAGCTATTGATTTCGACCATTGTGTCTTAGGAAAATCTCTTTTAAGGATATTGTGTGAAACACATGTCCTAGTTAATTCTTACCTTCGTATTTATTCTAGTTATTCAATTAATTTTAAGGAAATAGGTTAATATGACTCCTATCACTATTTTTATTCTATATTGAACTCCTCAACTTGTAATATCATTACTATTCCCATTATACTCTTAATGTACATAAAGTTGGATTATGTCCAACTAAAAACCACAGACCTTATTTTGAGACTAGTGTCTAATTCATATCCGATGAATAGGGTCACTATCCAATCAAAATTTGACCAATTGAACAACTGTCCAATTTAGTTGGACATATATCCAACTCAGTACTAGCGAGAAGGATCACCCACGACCAAACTTAGACCAATTGGATAACCATCCAGTTTAGTTAGACATGTATTCAACTTGTCCCTGGAGAGTAGGGATCACAGGCCGAGTAAAACCTGAAAAGTTGCACAACCATCCAATTCTGACTTGTCAAAAGGAAAAATCTCCAATCAAAATTAAATCACAATTGGTCAATTAAAACTAAGGACAATTTTATTAATTTAAGAAAAAATCAAGTGAAAGGAGATCTTATTTGATTTTTAACTAATACGAGGCCATCATAGCATGTAATCCTTAATTTTATTATTATTAATTGATTCATATATGCTTCTCTATTATTTTATCTGTTTGTTCTATATATTAACGAACTAACACATTTATACACTAAAGCTCTCTTTCCCAAAGTGCAAAAAAAAATTCTTTCCCTTTTTATCAAGCAATTATTGTTTAATTCAAATTTGTGATTTAAAATGTTAAAGGGCCTTTATACAAATTTCAATTTATTGTATTATTGGTAGAATTTTTGAGTCTCAACTTTTACCCAATCCCTCAATTTTTAAAAATATTGATTCTAGATTTGTTAAAACTATCATCGAATAAGTTTTCCTAAAAATAATATTTGACTTCATAATTTTATAATTTTTTTTATTAAAAAAGTGTGGTTTTGAAATAATCTCCTTTTTTTTATATTACAAGTCTCGAGGAAAAAGGAAGGGAAGACATACAAAACTTAAGCCATAAAAGTTCGAACTACAATCATTGAATTTACATGAGGAGCTTCACAACACTTAGGTAACTCATAGTTCACCCATATAGTGTTATAAGTTTCATCAAAAGTATACTTTATATATTTTTCTTAGAACAGATTTACTTTGCTTCGAGTTTTTAATCTAAATAGTTTCATTTTTCATAAATTGATAAAAAACATTTAAGTAGCAACAATTCAACCCAAAACTTATAGTATTACATCAAATTATATAATAAAAAGATTTAAAAAGACTTATTTTATAACTTCAATAAAATAATAAAAAAGTCGCATCTACTACATTTCTAATGACCCCACTACTGGCAGCCCTACTGGAGTTACGACGACCCAACAGAGCCCCAATAGCTAGCATCTGTGAGCCATCATAAATCTGGTGATTGTAACATGTTACATACAAAGATACAAGTGGATGTAATATGCTGCCATAACTACAAGGATGTAATTGATTACATATAAAGATACAAGTTACATCCAGCTGGTCATATGACCTATGGTAAAAAATTAGGTTATTTACAAAGATACATATGGTTGTAATATGTTATTTTTGGTGGGTTGCCAAAATTACAGTGGATACAACAAGTTACTTAAAAGATATATGTGAATGTATGTAACATTCAGTGGGTTATCAAATCTGTAGTGGGTTGCTAAGATACATGTTGTGTAATAGGTTACATCCAATGGGTCTTCGAAACTAAAGTGGATGTAACATATTGCTTAAAAGATACATATGAATGTATGTTACATTCGGTGGGTTATCAGATCTATAGTGGGTCACTGGAACTCTTGTGGGTCGTTGAAACTCCGATAGAACATTAGGGATCTTATGGTATTTAATCATATTTTATTTTTATTGAAATTATGTGGCAAGGATATTTTAGTATTTATACGTATAAAACTATAGTTTTTGCTAGTTTAAAAAAATGCTATTGAGCTGAAAAACATACTATATAAAGACAATATTATCCTTTTCTCCCGTATAGGGCTAGCTTACGAGGTCCTAGGAGGGACTCATTATATATCTTTTATATGCTGTATTAAATTTTTTATTAAAATTTTAAATTTTAGAAATATAAATAATACAACATTGAATACAAAAATACAATGACATGTGTACGAATTTCAATAAACTATTTTAAAACTTACTTTACTTATAAAATATTGTGGGAATAAATAACATTCTATACTTTTTGTGAAGTACAACAAAAAATTCTTTTACTAAATCAGTCATTCTTAAAAATTAATAAAATTAAGATTAATTATAAAAATTAATTCATAAACCCCCTAAACTAGCTTCTTTTCGCAATTTACAAAGCTAAAAAAATTAAAATTTTAATTTAAAATGTGAAATTTCTCAAATTGGGTACAAAGTTTGAACGCATTTACTTTAAAAAAGAGTTGGTACTTGTCATCTCGAATAATTATATATATTTTGAATGTTAACTATATTTTTAAAATATATTCATTTAAGTTCTTAAAACGTACGAGTGCAAATAAAATTATTTATTAGCAGTGTTTATTTTAAATGTACAAAATGGTTCTTTCAAATACTTTGATAAATTTAATATATTTTTCAACAAGTAATAAATTTATTAACTTTAAACGGAAACAATAATCCATTATATACAGGATAATAAACACACCATTTATTGTAGATATATAGTGATAAACAATTATGATTGAAATCATTCTTAGGAAAAAATGAATGTAATAATTTAGAATTTATATATTTATAAAATTATGATTGAAATCATTCATTTGATTGTTCAAGTTTCTGCATAAGATTCTTATTTTCTTGTTTAACATTTGCAAGACTTGTATTCAAAACATTATCATGTTCACACAGTTCAATATTTTTCTTTTTGTAAAATTGAGGAATTTATTTCAAAGGATTTAAGTTTGTCATTTAGTTTAACTACTTCCCTTTTGTATCTTACATAATCTATGAATATTTCATTAATAGTAATGATATTAAATTTTTTGAGGACAAATTCAACATCATTTTTCTTATCATCTGAATCAATTTTTGACTTACTGAATTATCTACCTACAATTGCAGTAAATGCTAAAAAATTGTTGTCTGATTCAATTGGATTGTCATCATTATTTTCAAAGGCAATAAGTGTAGCATTGAAAGCTCTTGCATTTTGGTTCTTCTTATATGCACAGTTAAATACAAAGTGATCAAAATCCATACAACCTAATCATTGAAGTCCAATGGGTTTAAATTTCTTACCATCAGAATTCACAGATTTGAGTTCTCTAAGATTCTAATCCTTTTGACAGCTTAATTGTGATTTGTATCGAGGATTCTTTTTGTTGAGTATTTTGTTCAATCCTTTATAAAAGAGTATCAATTCTTCATCATTACTGTCATTGTCTTTAATCATAGAATTTTTGAAAGCTATACCTTTGCTCTTTGGGGGGTTTTTGAAAGCTCATCTTAAAGGTTTGAAGTAAACAATGAGTTCTTCTATTTTGATGGTGTCCATATCCTTATTTTCATCAATGGTGGTAACATTTGTATAGAAAATATTTGGTAATAAGTAGAGAATCTTTTGAACTACATTGAAATAATTAATTTTCTCTCTAATATTGACAGACATGTTAGTAACATCACATAATCTTTTACAAAATTCAAAGATTTTTAAAATGACCACCAAGCATGGAAATTTTAGTTTTTTTAACTTGTGTGGTGCCATCATAGGCAACCTATAAAATATCCCAAGCATGCTTTGTAGTATCAACATGAGAAATATGATGAAACTCATCACCAGACATAGCACTAAAAATAGCATTAATACCCCTTTTGATTATAGTTGCTAGCAGTTTTATCATGATTGGTCCATTCATTCCTAGGCTTAGGAATGACTACATTATCTTTGAAAACCATAGGTGGTTCCCAACCACAAAATATAGAGTTCTAGACACTATCATTTATAGATCGTATAAAGGCTCTCATACGAGCCTTCCAATATGGGTAATTAAACCCATCAAAGCAAGGTGCACGGGTAGTGAAATAATCCTATCTTAAATGATCCATAGCAAGGTTTGAGGCACACTAAGTGTATCTAGTGATTCGCTCTAATACCAAGGGAAAAGTTTCTCTTTTTAGTTATAGACTTAATTAGCTAGAAGTGGTAAATAGATAATCAATGGAATTATGACAAATTAAAATTTTCATGAGAGGCTAGACATACAATCATGTGTAAATAAAATAAAGCATAAATATAAAGATAGAGACATGAGACTTTTGATAAAAACAATCTAGGTTACACCAATTACCTAAGAGGAAAACCACCAGTCCATTGGACTCCCTAACTATCCATTATGAAAAAAAGGTCAAATTACAAGGTTGTAAGTCAAACTACCTACTAAGGTAATACCCTTAAGTGATCTACTTACAAGCCGCTGCATTCATCATAGTCTCTCTAAGAAAGGTGTTTGAATCCATACCAACATTTTGAAGATCTCGAGTCACACGAGTTAATCGAACCTGTAAAGTTAGCACCTAAAAGTTAGCATAATAACACAAGTGCAAAAATGTATCTTAGATTATATTTAATAATGAATAACCCAAACTAGATGATTTAATAAATATATCAAATAAATCAAAATCAACTAGCAACTTTAGAACAATCAGTTTAAAGCATAATATCATAAATATTGTACGCTTGTTAACTCATCAAACACAACCACAAATGCTTGATAAATTAACTCAATGAAAAACACTACTTGAAAATATTTTGGAAAAAAATGAGGGAAATATTAAGATGTAGAACAGAATGTTTGAATGTGGTTAGCAAAATTGTGAGCCAATGGTATTATTAAATAGTATGAGTTGAAACCCTTGGTCAATGGTTTATTACAAAACTATACTTAAAAGTATTTAGAGGAGCTTAAGAAGATAAGGAGAAGATAGTAAAAATACTACTTGGCTTAAGTAAAAATTAAATTAAATTTGAAAATCTAGCCACTTAATAAATCTATACTTAGGTCAATTGATCGAGTATGGCTGCTTAATCGATCTAGTCAAGCTCGATTGATCGACTATGAATAGTTTTACCTATCTAGTTAAATTTGATTGATCTAGTGAAAAAATTAATTAATTTAGAAATAAATGGATCGATCTAGCCATTAATCTCAATGGATCTAGTGCTCGATCGATCGAGTTACTACTTCGATCAATCTTGTCACATTAAAAATTAATTCAGCTAGTTTTAATTAAGCTCAATTGATCTAGTCATCCCTTAATTGATTGAGTGACCTATTTAACCAATTTTTCTATATGTCTAATATAAAATCTAACGTGCACGAGAATAGAGATATACTTGAGATGTGATTGTTGAGGTTTCATAGTTTCTTTGGTTCGAAAATAATCTAAAAAGACACAGATAGAAACTATCATTACATGTAAATATTTTGTTCAAGAATATTGCCAACACTCACAAACCTTGTATAAATGAACCTATTTTTGTGAGCATGGTTCCTTATGGTTAAGATGCTTTTGACCTAAATGGTAGTGTGGCTATTTTGACATTTGTATTCCCTCAGATGTTGTATAACTAAACTCATGTAGAATTTTAAAAAAATGAGGACTAAACTTTTCTTACACATGCAATAACATTGTGAATTTGAATAGTTATGTTTGAGAAGTTTATGTGGATTTCTTTCATAAATGATTTGTATGCCTCTTACATGCTTTGGAATCCACGTTTAGTGTCTCTCGAGAAGAAATCCTAGGTGATGCTTAGAAAGAAAGATGATTTAGGCCATCTTTGAATTGTTTGTACCTCTTACCACCCTTTTCTACTTATTCTCAGTTTTCCATCTTGAGCATGTATATTATACTTTGTTTCTTTACACCTACCATCCTAGCTTAAATAATAAATCCCACTTACCTTGCACTCTAGTTTTGACTTTCAAATTTCTCTTATTGCACTTATTTTCTTTGGGATTGTTTTTGTTACTCTCGAGCTTAAAGAAAATAAATTGAGAAGGAAAGAAAAGAAAAGAAAAAAGATAAAGAAAGAAAGAAAAACAAAAAAAGGGAAAAAGAAAAAGTGGTGGTTCATTAAATGAATGATAAATCATAATTAAAAAGGATCCCCTGTTTGGTAAATTTATATGTGTCTCAAAATTGAGAAGTACAAGGAAAATATCATAAGTTTAAAGGATTACCTCTTGGTTTCAAGCTTTGTGATTAAAGTGAAAGTATGGTTGTCTAAAGGAGTGCCTTTGCATAAATGTTTCTTTTGTTCTATCCAAACCTTAGTCTATCCTTACAAGCTTTGAAAGACCTTTTGATTTCTTCTTGGTTGGCACCAAAATTAGTAGAGAGAGAGGCTAAACGTGGACTTATGAATTTTTTCTTATTTGAGTCTATATTTCTATTTACTAGGTTCACATTAACTCTTCTTGATGGCATATAAAGTTAATAAGTTTTGTAGATCACACACAATACCTTTTTTTGCATAAATTGTAGTCATACCCTTAAATGAATGAATAAGGGACTAATTATCATGTGTATGTTTACATTGAGTGTTTCATCTATTTTTGCATAATTTTTATGCTCCCAAAAATCCCACCTTACCACGTAACTCACCAATATGAGCGCCATCACCTAGACATATGGCTTACCAAACAATCCGATGGGGTGGTTGGCATACTTTCTTCACACCTTAGAATAACTTCCTTCTCTTTTTTTATAATAGTATTTCTTACCCTTTTCTTATACCATATATGGCCCTAAAGTGTTCCAGAAGTAGTAAGGAGTCAAAGCAACCTGAGCCTAATAATCGTTCTAGTAGTGCACCTATTCTTGCATACTGTCTTATTAATATTCATGAATTTATTGAAGTCAACCAAATGTTTGCATACTTTTCTTAGATTTCACTATATTCCCGACATTATTCCGATAATGACAAGTTTTTTAGGGAATTCTATACTGTTCTTCCCTGTGTTTCTACTTTTAGGGTCTCTACTTCTTTTTCCCTTAGAAAACATAGAGTTACCTTCTCTCTGAGATGATATATGCAATTTACTATCTCTTCTTGTTGTTCAATTTTCTTCGTTTCCTATCTTCTCTTTTGAATTTAAAATATTGCTTCCTCTTACCTTTTTGAATTTGATACTATGAATGCTCATGATTTTGTTTATGTAGTGCACCAGTTGGTGGGGCTTGACCACACTTTTTTGGTAATTTCCTTGTTGTTAACTCCTCTGCCCATATTCGTTCTCTCAATAATATTTGTTTGTGCTATTATTCATCTTCTTTTCCATCTTTTTATTGTTCCTCCATGCCAAGGAAACTTCATTTATGCTATTCTAAATAGTGATGATATAGATCTTTCGGGTATGATCTATAGAACTATTTTTTCCATACTGTTGCCCCAACTTCTTTCGCACTTCACTACCCTTCTTTGATTTCAAGGTAGGGTTCCACTAATTTTCATAACATTCCTGATGAGTGCTCAAAAAGTACTAAAATTACCATGATTTTATGCATGTTAATTGATTAAAAATATATATATTTATATGATTTTATCATATATTTATATAAATCTTTCTTTTCGAAATCACGGGTATTTTTATTGTTTTTCAGGTATTTTCGCTTAAAAAAGTAACTTAAAGAATCAAAGAAAAATACCAGAGGCAATACATCACAAATATATTCATAAATTAAATGAGGACAATTCAAAAAAAGATGAAAAAATTGGACAAAATGGGTCAAAAGTTTCAAAAATGTCAAAAAGGAGGAAATCGCGCACGCAGCCGCCCAACAACATCGGCCAACGCGCGCAGCATGCCCAACCACGTCGAACAGTGTGCGCGCCTGCACCCATCAACACCTAGTAAATGCACGCCTACTCTCCATTCCACGCATGCCTCTACTCCAGTCAACGCGTGCCCACACCAATCCCCGAGCGCTTGCATCCATCTATGCCCAATCCGCACTGCCGTGCCCCACACCACCATGATGTTAGTAATGATGTCATCATTCTCTACTCAGTATTTCCACCATTTTTAATCATTTTTTCACCCACTTTTTCTTCCTCTCCTCACCTATAAATACCATCATTCTCTTCATAACAAAACACACCTTCAAAACATCTTCTTCTCTCTTTCTTTCTCTCCATTGCTTAGTTTTTAGCTTGTTTTAGTTATTTTTTCTTAGTTTTAGAGTTCTTCTCTTTTTGAGAAGAACTAATTATGTTTTTGTAATTTATTTGCTTTTTGATTCAATAAATGGAAGTGCGAATTCCGTTTGGAGGTTTTCGAGTAATAGAGTTAGCATCAAAGTACTGTAAGGATTTTATTTTCTTTACAGTTATTTTTTATGCTTTATTCTTATATGTTATATTTAATTTGTATGTGATTAAATTTAATTTTGTTGGCTGTTTGTAAACATGATATAATAATAACGTTGTTATGCTTGCGAAATATTAAATAGGTAAAAATCTTTAAAATGAATTGATTTTTTTATTCAAGATTTTATATTAAGAATGTTAGAAAGAAATATATTATTTTTCATTACAAACTTAAATTTGAAAATTAGATTTTAAGGTTTAGTTATCTGGTCTAATTTAGAGTAGCGCTCTTTTATTTGTTGGTACAATCACCCGGTAGTTAGAGTGAAACTTTATTTCAAAAGTTTTTATAAGAATTATTATCTAAAAATGTATTGACAACATGTTTTCAATAGTAGTTTTAAAACATGAAAGTTAGTACTCGGATAATTAAATTCTTAGATTTAATTTAGACACCTTGAATAAAGTTTAAACTATCTAACCACACCAAAGATGGCATTTAAATGGTTCATTTTCAATCTCTTAGAAAAAGGAATTAATTTAATTAACCAAATTAGTTATCAACCTCACCTATAGGTGTTAATTGATTTGTTTAGTTAGCAAAGAATATCTAACCCCACCAAAGGTGGTATTCATATAAAAAAGAGAGAATCAATAAATATCAATTTATATCTTTAATAACTTAAATAATATGAGCAAGCATAATTACTTAGTTATTATATTCATAAATACTCCAATTTTATAAATGATAAAATTTGCATCAATATTTATTGAATCTATATCTATGTTTATTTTATGTTATTAGATTAAAAACACAAAACCCCAAAATATCGTGAGAGGATGTTTAGGATTTAATTTCGTTTTTAAAAGTTTGAATAATAAATTAAAAACCACATATATTCCTTCCTTAGATCGACCTTGGGAGTATACTCATCAATTCCTTCCAAATGTTTGAGTAGGTCTATTCTCTCACACACTGGTATGTCTAATAGCTGTGGGCCTTGACATTCATCTACTTCCCTTTCTTCCTCTTCTTCAACGAACACTACTTAGTCAACTTGTTGTGAATCCAATCATGTTTATTCTACTCTTTCCACTTCTTTCTCTCTTGATATAGAGTCCTAAACTCTTTTATCTACAATTTTTTCGGAGTTACAAACTTTGAACAAGAATTTTCTTGATATGCATCATTTTCAGGCATTTTCTTAGGGTGTTGCGGCTTCTTATCATCCTATGGTACCACCTTTTAATAGTTTACCTATTTCTTATACCTCTACCAAACCTTGATCAAATTCTGTTAGACCTCATTTTTCTTGTATTTCTTCGCTTGGATCTTTGTTTAACATGTTTATTGTGTATAATAGAGATCTGTTCATTCTTTCGTTTGAGATCGATCACTATTTTGATCAATTTGCTAATATTTTTCTCAACCCATATTCTACTGTTCTACCACCCACTATCCATTTTGATGCTGGATAGGTATCTCATAGTGGTTTTCAAGGAGATGATGATATTGAAAAGGAAGACAGAGAGTATTGATATCAACTCTGTCTTTTTTTCTTTAGTTTATTTTTTCATGTATCTTTGTAAAATATTTTTTTGTTCAATAAATATGAATTGTTAGTGTTTATTCATTTAAGCTTGGTTCTCTTTACTTTATCTCTATCTTGCAAGTTACATCTTCTTATTTTTTACAGTAAAGCATATTTGTATGCCTTATCTCCCTCATATAGGGGTGTGCCTTTGACATTTAGTGTGAAAAGGGGAAGAACTTTATGTGCATAACTATATGATTGTGACCATGCCATGTGTTGGATGTTCTGTGAGTGTAAGATTGCACTATATATTGTTGTCTAACTTGCATGAATTTGGGGGAGTGTTGCATGAAATTAGGGGAGTTATGCATGTTTATTTGTGTTTGTGCTTATCATTGTGTACCTGTGTAGGGGTAACATTATAGTTTGTGGTTTGACTAGACGTTGTTTCTACATGATACATTCTTAGGGTATGTGTTTTTTTCATGTGTGTAGGTTACTGGTGTAGAGTAAAGTCTTCATACTTCAAATGTGCAATGTGTAGTGTGTTTAGAATCTCATGAGGATAGGAAGAGTTTATACATGAAGATGGATGAAATTGGTTTAGGTATATCTTTCGGGTTTGGGTGTGCATCAATTTTTTGTTCATGGGAAGAAACATCTTTAGGTCATCTTCATGATCGTCTCATGATAGATGCATATTTGTAGTTATGTAATGTTTTGACATGACAAGCTAAAGAGAGAGAATGTAAGTCCTATAGGCCATTATGTCAATATGGGCTTCTTGTGTAGGATTCAATAAATCTATTTATTTTAGTTGGTGTATCTATCTTCATCTATGTAAGGTTGGTTACTACAAATCCATAATGCACATAAGCATGTAGTTTGGTACACTTTGTATGCGAGAATGTTTACACACACCATAGGGTTGGTTTTCATAAAGTGCATGCTAGGTGTAATGTTGGTTTTCAATGAGAAACCGTGTGAGTGAGCCGACATTGTCACTTTTATTTTAATTCATTTTGGGTGATGGTATTTGTGGAATTTACTTAGTAATTTTTGAAACAAAAAAATGTGATTTTTAAGCACATTGGTAATAAGCTTTCCAACAAGCTCACCGCCACTCTTGCCACCACATTTGGCGACTTATTCCTTACCTATGTTTTCATCGTCAAAACTATACCAAAATTCACTGTGAGATTTATATGTATTTTGAAACCGTTTTGGATAGCTTATTTCACTCTATGTCTCTCATACACGATTTCAAATTTGTGGGGGATTAAGTGTCACTTATAGTTGTTAGTTATTATACTTCAAGTTATTGATCTGTGTTTACCCATCACATCACATTGGGTGGTGTTGGCTCATAAGAAGATTCTGATAGTGACTTTGTGCTTAATAGGTTCCTGTCTAGACTAGCAATAAACATATACATAGAAAACCACTAATAGCAAGTGAGATAAGAATGCATGTTAAACAACAAAATATTTACAATAACTTCAAATCTTCATAAGTGGAAACATATTCGGCAAATGATGATTGTACTTTTATAGCATGTAAAACAAATTAAAGAGACACCTATGATACAGCTAGGAAAAGGAGATATAGACTCCTTGAAAACTCACATCAAGATCACATGCATATAACATACATAAGTAATACAAATTAATTAAGGAGCAAGCAGATTAATTTACTACAACATAAGCAATGATTAGAAAGCTATAGGCGTACTACATAGAAAGGAAAGAAAGCATGCGACAACATATAACAAATACACCTTCTCATCAGAGTCTACATCTAGTATATTGGATCATACAAGATGAGAATTCAGATTAGACTAACACTTAATTTGATTAGGCATAACATCCAATAGATAACACATAACTGATAATCATAGCAACAATACCTATAATAAGTAAACAAAAAGTATGTAATAAATAATAAAATATTTCTAATCAGAGTATAAACTTTAGTAAGTAGAAATATACATCATTTAAACTCTAATTATACTAGCCAAATGTTCAAGCATGCATAATAATAGATATAATGAGGTAAACCCACATAGAAACCCCATCTATACGGTAACATCCTCTAGTTGCTTAGGGCAACCATTAAGCAACAAACAATTCACTAATCAATAAAATAGTTACAATTCTAATAGAAAATAAAACCACCAATACCTCTATCAGTTTGTACCTCCGTCCTAACTACCTATTACTACTATTGCTTGTTGCTTCCACAACAACCTGGTTGGATACACAAACTCAACTCACCCCTAATGCCAACACCAACCAAATGTGGTGTAATTAAAAACCACATATCAATAACCAGAAATGTAATGACTCCCAATCTTGAGGACCACCCTCGAACTTAAATAACCTATCTCTTATTGCACATAACAAGAGACATAAGAACTTAAAGCATTTCACTCTTATAATGAGGTTTTCACAAATAAATAGTTGCATCCAAGAAATTCCCAACTAACATACCGCTCACACACAATTCAGTTGCAAACACCATCTGGAGTACTCAACACTCAGAAGCATGATTTTGCCTACACAATCATAAACAACTAATACTAATCGAGGTATTAGTGATTTCAATATAGAAAAATGATATTTCAATTTGACAAAGCTACACAACATTTTCTGGAAGGGTATAAGGGGCTTCATAATATGCATACAACATATCGACAAGACAGGCGATCAAACACTAATGGCACATGAGTATGTCAACAAATACAAAAGAAGATGTTGACCAGGAATCCAACTATCTTCCAAGTTGTACACTACTAATGACTCAATAATCTTCCCCCAAACATCAATGCCACTTAAATGTGTTAGTGAATCCCTAAGAAAGAGTTGACTAAGAGTTGAACTATCTTCAAAGTTGACACACTTCTAGTGATTCAACTATCTATCCCCAACAATACTAAGGTGTATTCAATCCTGTAACCTCACCTCATACTATGCACACATATACAAAAAGACATCCCAATCTACCAAAGAAAACATATGCATACATTTCAATAAGAATCAGGCTATCAACCACAAGTGATAAGCATGCAATAACTCACTATCACACATAAGAAGACATCTGAAATATATAAATGCAAACTATGCATGTAACATGTCATACTAATAGTCTTATTTATGTAAGGTTCATTTATAGTGATGTCAAGAAGAAAAAGGCATCACAACATAACAACACAACATAAATTCATAAATAGGAAAAATAATAAGAATGCAAAATAATCATAACACTCCCCTTGCCAACATACATTTTACACACATTCTCCCCCTAAAAGTATGCATGTGAGGCAATAAATATGTTATGTATTCTAAACTCTCAAAACTTCTCCAAAATAGAAGCATCTACTCATAGTAGAAAACAAGCAATACAAAAGGAGGGAAGAAAACAAACTACACAAAACATGTGAGGACAGATGAATAGAGAGTAAGAAACATATAAAACTCAGTCTCATTAAGAAAACAGCATTTTATAACTTTTAAAGGATAAAGTTGAAACAAACTAAAGTAACAAGGAAAATAAAAGAAGTTCAACACGCTCTATCTCCTTCTTCTACATCAACGTTCCCAAGATCACCACAATGAAAAAAATACCCAGCAACGATGAGGGTAGAAGGTGGTAAAGAAGATTAAGAATTAAGAACATTGGTAGCTAACTATTCAAAAGGAATGGTCAGACTCAAAGGGAACATTGTGTTCATCTTCACCAAACAAAGAAAGCATGGAGCACAATGAGCCAAAAAAATAAGTTCCAGAGTGAAGATGGCCTTTGGAATCAATAGAACAAAGTTTGAAGAAGGTTAAAGAAATGGATGAATCATGAACATGAGGTACATCAGGATGATAAGAAATCGTAACAAGTTGAACAAAAGCTTGAAATTGATGCATATCCATGAAATTCTCAAATTAAAAAAGGATAACATGAAAAGAAGGAAACAAAACAAAGGGAAGATATAATAAGTTTCTAATAACAGTGGTAGAGAAACCAGTGGAAGAAATAAGAAGTAAGGTAGGACAAAAACTATAGGGCTCTTTGAGATTAACCAAAATATTCAACTAAAATATGCTTAATGCTATCAATCCATAATGCATTGGTATAAGAGTATGACTAAATTTTTGATGAGATGCATTGCATGTAATATGCCAAACTTTCTTACTCTATATAGCTTTAAGATATACTTATGCGAAATAAGAAAATAGAAATATAGACTCAAGTAAGCCAAACTTCATAAGTCCATTTTTAGCTTCTCTCTCCACCAAAATAGGTGCCAATAAAGAAGAAATCAAAAGGTCTTTCAAAGTTTGTAAAGTTAGGCCAAGGTTTGGGTAGATGAGAAATAACATTTAAGGGAAATCATATCTTTTTTCAACAAAAGAACCACGTTAAGCAAAGTGCTCACAACCAAGAGAATAAACCATTAAATTTAGGTTCAATACTTTTTACTTCTCAAAATTTGAAAAAAATCTTAAAAACCAAATACAAAGGACCTTTTCCCTTTAAAACATACCATTCCTTTTCTAGAACCCTTTCTTTTTATTTTATTTTGCGTTCTTTTATTTTCCTTCTTCCTAAATCTTTATTTTCTTTTTCCTTTTTTCCTTTTTTCTTTATTTTCATTTTCCTTTTTACCTTTTTTTTTAAATTCGCTTTGCCTTCATAACACCAATATCTTTTGATTCTGGCTCAACCTTGCCTCAAAAAAGAAAGCATTACCTGACCCTTTAGTTTAATTGAAAGGCTCACTCCCTCTCCCAATTGGTCCAATTGAAAGAAAACAACTAAAACACAATTTAATGTGTGCATCAGTAACAAATTTGAAACATAACATAAGGTGTGCAAGGTAAGTAGGATTTATCATTTATGCAAAGCCAGTCAGAGTAAAGAAAAGAAGGGATAACATAATTACTCAAAAGGGGAAGCTAAGGATAATAGAACAATGGTAGCACAAAAGGTTCAAACATTTGAAAGAAAGCCTAAATCCTCTCTTTATCCAAGTAGCACTTAGGATTTCACCTCAAGAGAACTAAAGTGGATTCTATAGCATGTTCGAGCCATACAAATCATTAAAGAAAAAATCCACAAAAACCTCTCAAAACATCCATACAAATTCATAAAGTCATGGCACGTGTAAAAAAACTCTTTTCAAATTTAACCATACATATGCTCAATTAAAAAACATATCATAAAAATCACATTTTAATTTAAGTCAAATGCATGCCATTCAAAAACCAATAAAGTCTGTATTGACTTCATTATTCTTCTAGTAAGAAAGTTGAACAAATGAACGTGTGGACCAATCCTATACAAAGAGAGAATATATATATATATATATATATAAAGAAGTAAAGAAAGATAAACACAATTTTAAAGAAATAGATAAGTAAAATAACAACCAATAAATGAGATGACAAAGATGGCCTCAAAGGAGATCAAAGGCCAAAAAGACAAGGATGTGCATCAAGAGATATCATTAGCACAAACCGTACACTATTGCCTTGAGAGAGACAAAACAAACAAATTATACACAATTGCTTCAAAGGAGATCATTGGAAACACTCACATCATTGCTAGTTAGGAGAAGAAAGAAACTGACTAACTAGTGAGCAACACAAGTAACATCCCTAAGGGAGATGAAACAAGGGATGCTACAAAAAAATCTAAGTTTATGAGAAAGGCTCATGTTACAACAGAGAGATAAAGAGACATGCTTAGATAGGTTCAACACCCCATACATCAAGAAATCCAACTAAACACTTAAGTTTGGTCAAAGCAATGGATGTAAATTAAGAGTCTTAAAGGCAGGTAAATAATATATATGACATATAGATGCACAATGAAAACCTAAATAAGAACAGTATATAGAAGCACTCATGTAAATAAGCTTGTAACAACACCTCAATTTTCTCCAAAGATACGTCTAAAGCATAAGAGAAGGAAGAGCATGAAAAAGATGACAAAAATCAACAAGAGACTAATAGAGAACCAATACACAACATATTAGGTACAAGAGAGAAGAATCTAGTAGAATAGATAGGATGCATTCTATACAACATGTCACATGAATGACAAGATTACAAAAAGGAAATCCTAAAAATTAGACACTACATGATAAAAACCATATGGCATGATGCCCATGCAAACATCAATAGAAGAAGTAAGCAGTAAGTAAGTCAAACACACAAAAAGAGCAAGTCAAAGTAACTTGCAAGAGAAAATACTAGTAAAGGATCAAATAATCAGGCATAGTAGCAAGTAGGACAATTAACATACTACACAAGACAAAGAACTAGAAAGAGAGAAAGAGATATGCATAAACAAGAAAAGAGGGAACATGAAAACAACAACGACTCATAAAGATAACAATCTGAAAGAACAATAACAACCCACACCAATGGATACAAATGGGTATAAACATACATGGTATTAGTATGTTTATCTAGATAAAGATATAGGATCAAGCACCCATGTGGTTAAGCCTAAACATGGTAAACCATTTTGTAACCAATTGAAGATTCTTATACGTAGGAATAATTACACAAAGGTCAATTGTTCTTCAACCTCAAATAGGTAATTGAGATGTAGATTAGGGGTGGAAACACCAACCAATGGAATCTTTTCACGAGCTCTATATCAATTTGGCCAAGTCGGGCTTACAACATGAATTACCAATTAGCACAGTAGAAGTACAAAACCAAATGCTCAATTCAACACACAATAAAAATAACTAGCAATAAGGAAGGAATAATTGTGGTAAACATACTAGTAATGGTGTGGCTTACAAGCTCTTGTGCAAACTAGCAATAAACATATGCATGGAAAACCACTAATAGCAAGTGAGATTAGAATGCATACTAAACAACAAAGCATTTCTAATCACTTTAAGACTTATATATAGGAAAATATTCAATAAATGATGATTGTACTCATACTATATGCGATCAATCTAAACATAGAAAATCAACTAAAAAGTCAAATACTAGGGGATACAACTAGGGTAAGGATATACAAACTCCTTGAAAACTCAAATCAAAATCACATGCACATAACAGACATAAGTAATATAAATCAATCAAGAAGCAAGAAAATTAATTTACTATAGTATAAGCAATTATTGGAAAGCTATAGACATGCTACATAGAAAGGAAAGAAAGCATGCGATAACATATAATGAATGTTCTTTCTCATTAGAGTCTACATCTAGTATGTTGGATCATAGAAGGTGGACACTCAGAATAGACTAATAAGTAATATGATGATGCATAACATGAAATATATAACACATAACTAATAATCATAGTAGAAATACATATAATCAGTAAATAGAAAGCATGTAATAAATAAAAAAGCTTTCTAATCAGAGTATAAACTTTAGTATTTAGAAACATACGAATTTAAACTTTGGTTATATTAGCTACACATTCGAGCATGCATAACAATAGATATAATGAGGTAAACCCACATAGAAATCCTATCAATGTGGAAACATCCTTGGACTACTTAAGGAAACCACTCAATAGAAAATATTTCATTAATCAATAAAACAATTACAATTCCAATAGAAAATAAAACCATCAATACATCTATCAGCTAGAACCTCCATCCTAACTGCCTATTGTCACTTTTGCTTGCTAATTATATAATGACCTGGTTCGACACATGAATATGATCACCTCCAAAGCCAACACCACCCAATGTTGTGTAATCATAAACCACATATTAGGAACCAAAAACGTAACTACTCCCAATCTTGAGGACTACCCTCAAACTCAAATAGCCAATCTCCTATTGCACATAGCAAAATATATAAGAACTTAAAGCATTTCATGTAGCTCACTCTCACAATGAGATTCTCACAAATAAATAGTTGCATCCAAGCAACTCCTATCTGACATAAAACTCACATATAACCCACTTACAAACACCGTCTTGAATACTCAACACTCATAAGCATCATTTTTCTCAAAAGATCATGAATCACTAAAACTAAAGAACACTTAAGGTATTAGTGATCCAAAAATAGAAAAATTGAGATGTAAATTTAATAGAGTTTTGTTACATTTTATTGATACCAAATAAGAAGAAATAAGGAGGTATTTATAAAACTCAAATTTGCCACCACCTTACCAACCACTTCATCTAGGGTTGTGGCAAGAGTGGTCGCAAGCTTTGGGGTGAACTTGGTGGTGACATGCTAAAACTCACATTTTTTAGTTCCAAAAGTTACCAAGTACTTTCCATAAATACCCATACCCAAAATGAACCAAATACACAAGAGACAATGTAGGCTCGCTTGCCGAAAACCAACACTCCACTTGGCATGCACACTACGAAAACCAACCCTATGATGTGTATAAACATGCTTGCATAAAAAGTGCATCTAACTATGTATGTGTGTGTATTACTGATCTTTAGTAACCAACCTTACATAGAAGAAGACAAATAAGTCAAGTAAAATAAATAGACACCATGTTTTGTACATAGGAAACCAACACACAGAAATGAGTACAACGGGGCCTACACTTTCTAAATTGGATTTAATATCGATGAATCTGAAAACTAACTTTCACATGTTAAAACTACTACAAAAAAGATGTCATCAATATATTTTCAATAGTAATTATTATAAAAATATTTGACAACGAGTACTTTCAAGATCTAAATAATTAAAGAGTTGATTCTAAATTAGATCCATATTCATGTTTCTAAAATCCAATTTCATATTTTAAATCCATCACAATCTATAATAGATTTTTCTTTGTAAAATTCTTGAATAGAAAATAATATGTATTTAATAATTATTAAAAATATTCATCTATTTTAATACTACACAAGCATAATAACATAAATAAAATCCCATTATAATAATTAGCTAGACATGATCAATTTAATAAATGGAAAATATATTAAATATAACATTCAAAGAGATACATTCAATTAAAGTTAATACATTATTATAAATAACTTCTACACCAATTTGTTATCTAAAAGAACTCTATTATTATCACTTTATTATGGATACCAAATCTAAAGTATTTATAATATTAACACTAAAACTGTTAAGCTCTCAAAATGAGAGAAGGACCAAAAATTAAAACTAAAAAAAAGCTTAGAAATTTAAGAGAAAGAGAGAGATAGTTGAGAATTGGAAGGGATGAGAAACAATGAAGGGGTGTGAGGGTTTGTATGGGTGGAGATAAGAGAGAAAATGTTAGAAAAATAGGATAGTGATGGATTTATGGTTGCACAATATGGCACACAAATTCCCCCATCGTAGAATGCGTCAATTTTGGACTACATGAAACTAACTTTGATAGCCTCATGCCATGGCACAAACAAATCTTTCTCTGAGACATGTATTATTCTTTGCATCTCCAATTATATTTGTAATTTTGCCTATACATCTGGTTATATACATATGTAAGGCTTACATATGTATTATATTATTCTTTTAAGTTGAAATTTGAGTGCTTCTTTATAATTCTTCAAATTGAATCATTTTAATAAAGAAATATCTAAAAAACAACAAAACATACATGTAATTTTGAAAGCCTAGATTTTCTAAAATTTAATAAAATTATATAAAAACAAATCTATGTTGACACTAAAATATATGTAAAGCACGTTATATTTAGTGCTTTTCAAGCACTCATCACAAGCCCCAACTACCTTCTTGCTAGAGATAGCAAATAAATCAAACAACTAAAGCAAAAACTAAAAGTATAATTAAACTATACTAAATCATTTACTTAGATTAACACAATTGTATTTAGCATATGCAACAAGCTTTTAAACCCCTAGATTGTCTTAATGGACGAGTTTAAGTCTTGGATGGCATTCGGATATGATACCCATAAACATCAAGCTAGATGCAAAAATTAAAAAGAAATAACAAAAATAACACACAAAAAATAACAACTAAAATTTTAACAATGTAAAGTTTAAAATAATAAATAAAACTTCTCACACTTTTAATATCATTTAAGTTCATAATTAAAATTCAAAGCAAAATTTACTTTAACATCTTAAACATTTGTAGTTTATTATGATAATTAGTTGAAAATCACATTCATATCCCACATAAAAAGTCCATCAATATTAATTTAACCAATTTTAGTGTTTAGAATCCAAATTCGCTTTGACTCTAAACCTCACAAGTCATACTATCAATTTCATAGTAATCCTATAGGTTCAAGCACTCATTCAAAGTTATATATGAATGGAGTTTATGTAAAGAAATAAACTAATAAGTTTGCTTATATTTAAAAAAGAAAAGCTTAAAGTAGTGCGTACCATTTAATCTCATGAAAGGAATCGAATGAAAGGATTTATAAAGAAATCATATATTTTCCTCATGTATAAATTAGAATCATCAAATAAAACTTCAGTTATATGCCTTCTAGAGATGAAGAAAGAAATGATTTCTAGGGGATTATTTCCTATCTTTCTTTTGTATATAGCCATTTCTCATAACTGTATAGGACTTGTGGTCATTATATTTAGTTTATACTATTCATTTTTATCTCTCTATTTTTAATTTTTTTTCTTTCTCCCTTTTTTAAAGAGGAGACCTATGTACAATTTGTACATATTTAGTGTGTGGCAAATTTTGGCTTTTTTTTGTATTGGCATAGGTAACCACATATATATCTCTTTTTTTGGAAGTCATACATGAATGAAGAATGACATATATTTTCAATTTCTACTTAATTCATTCAATTTAAGCAATAAAAATAAATATATGACACTTTATTAGATGTAAAAATCCTATCAATCAATGCAAAAAATATAGAGATCATCTAAATAATTTGAATTGATAAAAAGAGTGTTTAAATGAATAAAAAAGATATTATCACTTAGAATCAAAAGATGAAGACTCAAAATATTCTCACAAGATAGTATCCACTATTTGATTCATAAACATCAATTTCGGGTTTAACACAAATTTAACATTTTATCATGAAATATAAATTATAACAAAAACTAACTAATTATCATATTACTCCATGACATGTTCAATAAATTAATCTAACAGCACAAAGACTCAATTATTTGCTTAAAATTAACTAAAAGACATGATAATTATGCAAAAAAAAACTTTTAAAATTAAACCTAAATTTCCTAAACCAATAAAAACAAATAAAAGGACTAAAATAAGTAAAAATGTAAGAATATCTTTAATAAAAAATTTAAAAATTGTTAAAATTTATGTAATTGTAACTTTTCTAACCCTAAACCTAGAACTTAAATTGTCCTCGATGTAACAATTGCAAATTAAATATAAAGAGTAAAGAAGAGAAAAGTTACCCATTTTCTAAACATGCTCAAGTGTGAGGATTTAAGTGCATCCATCAATCCAATCATTTAAATCACATAGATAGAATACTGTGTACTTCTTACACATTTCAACAAACAGTTATATAGTTCAAAAATTAATTTCAAATAAAATAAACCTTGTTCATATGATATAAAATTAAAATAAAATAAATCAAACCAATTACATGAAATGAAAGACAAGTATAATATAAAAACAAAATAAAACAAAAAATATAAAAAACAAGAACTGATAAAATTTTCATAACAAATTTGGGGCTCAACCTTCCATGTCATCTGGTCCTTGTTCTTCCAAAGTGTAAAGATGAAATCAAAATCTTGATCCTCAAGTTCTCCTAAATGGGTTGTATCTATCCCATGGTTAAGTTGTAACATATGCATTTCAAAGAACATATGATTATAAGTCACCTAATCACAATGCTATTCGTTTGCAAAAGTAGAATGTTGGGTAATGTAGGCTTGCTGATAATCTTCCAAATAAGTCATTCTTTCATTTAATTGGTGAACTTCATCCTTTATCGTTGTCCTTGATGAAGAACGACTCTTCATTCCATTGGGAAATATTAGTACCCAAAGTGAGTTCATTAAAATAAGTCATATTTAATAATTCACCGGGCTAAAGCATAAATTCACCTTTTGGGTAAATAATCTCCACTTTAGAAAATAAAGAAATTATAAACTATGGGAAAAAATAATTCAAGTTTGTGTTGTTAGCAGACGACTTCATCCTATTGTGAATTATCACTCCAAAATCCATAATCGTATGGGATGTTATAGGATATAGTAGTATTAACCACTCTCTATCCACTTAGTTGTAATGAGTAGTGGGAATTAGTCTTAAACAAACAAAATGTTTTCGTATGTGGGCAACCTTATCCAAATACTTAACCTCAAATCCGCTAGGTTTCCCACTAGCATAACTCCATTCAACACCTTTTATTGTAATGCTTTCAATTACTGTAGCATAATCCACATTATTCAGGTAAGTCTCATACTCACCATGGCCTATATGTCTAAATCCATATCGGGCACTAATATCACACAGCCCAAACGAGACTACCACACCTTGTACTCTAACTTTATTGTCGAAAATTTTGGAAATATTTGCATAAAATTCTTGAACTATTGATTCAACAGCAATATCCAGTTCCTTTATGAACCTTCCCCAGCCTAATCATCTATCACATCAGAAATATCCTCAAATTTGACATATGGCCCCAAATCAAAATCCATCCCTCCTCCACAATAAAACTTTTGCTAATTTCTATAACCCTATCAAATCTTAACTTGGCCTCATAACTAGAGAATTTGGCCCTATTATAATCAACAAAATTTGATATTCCTTTTATTTTATCAAATCTACCCCGTTATGGTACCATTTATAGAAATTAACAATATCTAAATCCAAGGGTTCTTAGACAATTCAGATAAAATAACACAATATAATTTAATCCAAAATTTTCCTTACCCTCACTTTGTCCAAATTAGGGTTTGAAACTCTTTTTAATCCAAAAACAATCCACCAAATTTAGAGAATTTATTCTAAGACTTATATTAAAAAAAATTAGATTACTTACGTTTGTTATTGAAGAGGATGAATTTGAAGAACACCCCTTTGAAGAAGATGAATATTTGTTGATTTTTTTATGGTTTTTCCAAAAACAATTCAATGGAATGGGTAGGAAATAAATACGAATGGATTTTTTTGTGAAAATATTTAAAGGATTGTGGAAGAAAGATGCAACTTTTGAGAGTTATATGGTGTTTGGGAGAAGAGAAAATTTTTGGGTTTGTGAAGAAGATGGGAAAAGTTTAGTGAAAATGAATATATTTTGCATTAAGACTAGCAAATATGGTGGAAAAAATTTACATTGGCCGTTGGAGAGTATTTATGGTGCTGCAGTATGAGCCTTTTCCCTGTCCAGAAAATTTAAGCAATAACACCTGTGCCATGGCATGGAATTGTTGGTGCCGTGTTGTATGTTTTGCAACACACAGAAAAACGTGCAAGTATACACGGTCACAAGTAATAAAGATTTGTAAGTAGAGTATCGTTCCCACGGAGATTTGTACTATAGTTTGTTGAGTACTAAAATTGTATCTTTCTGATTTTATCCAAAATAATCGATGATATGGAAAAAGGTAACAAAAATAAATAAGAGAACTCTAGGATTGCAATTTTTCACCAAACTAATCCACTCCAATCATATTATTTTCTTTGGATTTATATTTTTTAGTACATTTAATTTGTCAACCAAAAACTTCTTTTTTATTCATACATCTCTTCCGAGCTCCGTATAAACACACCTCATTAAATTAATTCACTATATCTCTATGAGAATTAAATTTAATAAGATTCATTAAGTTCTAAGTTCTCAAATGGTCACACATACAATTAGGGTATATTCCTATCCATCATCGTACATGTCATTCTATTTACGAGCAATATACACAAAAATGCCTTTCTCAAGTTTATTTTTATGCCACAAATCGTTTTGATAAAATTCGTAAATAATCAAAAAGCATTAAGCACAAAATAGAACGAACAAATCGAACGTCTTATAAATCTATCAAAAATAATTAAAATCAAAACTTCATAAATTTAGATCAAATGCAACCCTAGAAAAATTAAATTATTTCATTAATTAAAAATTAAAATTACAACAGATTCAGAAAAATTAGAAGAACAAGAAGGAAAATTAAAACATCACATTCGAAAATATTTGGCACACGCAGAACACAACAAAAGCCAAAAAATGGCTTCTGCGTGTTCTGCAGTCCAAAACCGAACACCACAAAAATTCTAAAACTAAAAAAAAAATTTTAAACTCTATCATAACATCACCTATTTATAGCTAAAAAAATACATCTAAAATATTACATTTTTATTTTATTTTTTTATCAAAAACGCGTAATAATTTTTATCGAAAAACAAAAAATCACGCCAGACGATTTTGGTAACGAAAAATATTATTTAATTCACGCAAGTGAAACAGGAGCACCGGAATTCTGCAATTTTTAATTCATTGTGTGTGCCACGTGTCAAAAGTACGATTCTCACCGCAAGATTCCCAAGGCCACGTGGCGAAGACATCATTAGGTGAACAAAATGGCCGCACGCAGAACGGCGCACGTGACGTGCCAAAAAGCCAGGCAACAATGTGGAAACGGCCCAGGCGTGATCCGGCGTGGTCGCGCGATTGTAAGATACCACGTGTCGAACATGATTTGCTTAAATATTAGCGGGACACGTGGCGAGATTCTTATTCTCCGTAAAAACCGAGGATCGCCGCTACCATAACCCGCGTCACACACGATTTCTACACGAACGGTTCAGTGCGCGACAGCTTGGAACCACGCGCTTCAATCTGGACCGTTCAAGAGATCCAACGGTCAGCGATGTGCCTTGGGAAAATCCTACGTAGCCGACATGTGGGTCCCACTCTAAAGCCGGCCTTGATGAACGAAAACCGGCATCGCCAATTCTCGCAAATACTTTGGTTTTAATATTTGTAACAAAAACTTGATGAACGAAAACCGGCATCGCCAATTCTCGCAAATACTTTGGTTTTAATATTTGTAAAACTCTCGCAAGTGCACGACTCATTTCGTAGAAGATGATAAGTATACTCCCAAGGTCGATCTAAGGAAGGAATGTATGTGGTTCTTAATTTATTATTCAAACTTTTAAAAACGAAATTAAATCCTAAACATCCTGTCACGATAGTTTGGTTTTTGTGTTCCTAATCTAATAACATAAAATAAACATATATACAGATTAATTAAATATAAATAAAAAAATAAACATAGATACAAATTCAATAAATAAATATAAATACAAATTCAATAAATATTCATGCAAATTTTATCATTTATATTAGTGGAGTATTTATGGATATAATAACTAAATTAATTATGCTTGCTCATATTATCTAGGTTATTAAAGATATAAATTGATATTTTATTGATTCTCTCTTTTTTGTATGAATACCACCTTTGGTGGGGTTAGATATTCTTTGTTAACTAAACAAATCAATTAACACCTATGGGTGGGGTTGATAACTAATTTGGTTAATTAAATTAATTCCTTTTTCTAAGAGATTGAAAATGAACCATTTAAATGCCACCTTTGGGCGGAGGTTAGACAGTTTAAACTTTATTCAAGATGTCCAAATTAAACCTAAGAATTTAGTTATCCGTGTACTAACTTTCAAGTTTTAAAACCACTATTGAAAACATGTTGTCAATACATTTCCACATAATAATTCTTATAAAAAACTTTTGAAATAGAGCTTCACTCTAACTACCGGGCGATTGTACCAACAAATAAAAAAATCTTGCTCTAAATTAGATAGGATAACTAAACCTTAAAGTCTAATTTTGATTTAAGTTTGTAATAAAAAATAATATATTTCTCTCTAACATCCTTAATATAAAATCTTGAATAAAAATAAAATCAATTCATTTTAGAAATTTTCACCTATTTAATATTTATGTAAGCATAACAACGTTATTATTATATCATGATTATAAACATTCATACGCTTAAATTTAATCACGTATAAATTAAATATAACATGCAAAAATAAAGCATAAAAATAATCGTAAAGAAAATAAAATCCTTACGAATCTCGACGCTATTCTAGTTGCTAGAAAACCTCCAAGCGGAATTTGCACTTCCATTTATTGAATCAAAAATCTAAATTATTACAAAACATTACAAGTTCCTCTCAAAAAAGATAAGAACTCTAAACCTAAGAGAATTGAACTAAAAACTAAGAGAAAAACTAAGAAAAGCTTAGAAACTAAGAAAAACTCAAAAACTAAGAAATGAGAGAAAGAAAAGAAAGAGAGAAGTGTGGTTTTGAGGTGTGCTTTGAAGTGAATGGAAGAGGTATTTATAGGTGAGGATGGAGAAAAAAATGAGTAAAAAATGTTAAAAAAATATAAAAAATTAAAAACGTGTAGTGGACATGCCGAGGTCATCAATGACGCCGATGACGTCATGTATTGGTCTTGCCGCACGTGAAAAATGGGTCAAAACGCCGCATGGCCGCTGGCTGCTGTGGGCGTGAACGGAGATTGAACGCCGGCACGCCAAGCGTCGCTGGGCGCAACTACAAGGCTAGCGGCTGGCTGATGGCGGGCGCCATGTAGCGATTGCCTTTTTGACATTTTTGACCTTTTTCGACCCATTTTGTCCAATTTTTCCATGTTTGTTGACCTTTTTCAACTTATTTATTAATTTATTTGTGATGTATTGCTTCTAGTATTCTTCTTTGAGTCTTTAAATTGCGTTTTTAAGCCAAAATACCTGAAAAACAAAAAAAATACCCGTGATTCCGAAAAAGACAAATTTATATAAATATATGATAAAACATATAAATATATATATTTTTAATCAATTAACGTGCATAAAATCATGGTTATTTTAGTGCTTTTGAGCACTCATCACAACCCCGAACCAATTCTTGCTAATCCCTTAGCAAGAGAAGCCGATAAAAACTAAAAATTAAACTATCCTAAATCACTTCGTGGATTGACACGTTGCATTTAGCCTATGCAACAAGCTTCCTTTAAACCCCTAGGTTGCCCTAGTGGGCTGAGTTTGAGTCTCGTGAGGGTTTTCGGTAATGATACCTACAAACATTGTACTAAATGTAAAAACAAAAGAAACAATAAAAACAAACAACTTAAAAATTAAATTTACAACAACATCATAAATTATCAACATCTCACAAAATGTCTCATACTTTTTAATCTCCTTTAAGATCATAATTAAAATCTCAAGCATAAGTTATTTTAATCTCTTTAAACAATCATGATTTATTATAATAATTAGTCGAAAATCATTTTCATATTTCATATCAAAAATGTATCAATTTAATTTCACCCAATTTCGATGTCATGAATCGAATTAAGCCGACTCTATTCCTCACAAGTCAATACTCTCAAAACACTGAATCCTACGGGTTCAAACACTCATACTAATTTATATCCGAAAGAGTGGTTGTATAGAAATGAACTAATATGTTCGCATATGTATAAAGAATAAAGGCTCAAAGTGTTATTTTAACATTGATCTCATGAAAGGAATCAAATGTATAAATTATAAAGATATCATATATAAAAATTATTTTCATGCATAAATCAAACTCATTAAGAAAGAATTTCAAGATATATGCCTTTTACAAATGAAGAAATTGCAATGACTTTTTAGGGAATTACTTCTTATATCTTTCTTTTGTAATTAGCCTTTACTCACAACTTTGTAGGCAATGTGGGTTATAGTATGTAGATGATACTATTTTTATCTCTCTTTTTTTCTGTAGATATTTTTCAATATGTGTATTTTTTAGAGAGTCAACCCACGTATGCGCATTGTACATTTTTTTGGATTTTGGTAGTGGTTAATTTTGTGGTTTTTCTCGTTTGATCTTGGTTTAGGTAACCCCAGAGATATGTCTTTTTGTTTTTGTAGTAGTCACATAAATGAGATATAAGCATATACTATCAATTTCTACTCAAATCATTTAATCTAAGCAAAAATAATAATCAAAAATATATGATACTTTATTAAGATGAAAAAAAATTCATACATTCAATGCTAATACTATAGAGATCATCTAAAAATTTGAAGAAATAAGAAATGTGTTTGGAGTAGAAAAAATATATATTTCACTCTGAATAAAGGAAATTAGGCTCAAATTATATCTCACAAAGGTAGTCTCCACTAAAAAAAACTCATAAACACCGATTTTGGGTTTAATATAATTTCTACATCTTATCAAGAAATACTAATTATGACAAAAACCTACTAATTATCAAAAATAGTTACAAAATATTTCATGATATGTTTTCAAAAAAAAATTAATCTAACAGTACAAAAGACTTAACTATTTACTTAAATTTGATTTAAAGAAATGATAAATTTTTGTGAAACTGTTTTTTTTTTTTTAGTTTTTTTTATTCCAAAAATTACTAAATCACACAAAATAGAAATAAAACCAAACACACAAAAAATGAAAAAGTATATTTTTATTTTTTATTTTTTTTAATTAAGCATGGTAACTTTTCATCACCCCCAACCTAGAACTTACATTGTCCTCGTGTAACAATGAAATTAAAGATAAAGAGAGAAGAGAAGAAAGATTACCTATTTCCCGAGAATGTGCAAGTAGTAATGGAAAATGCGGTGTGCATCCATCATATTCATCATTAAAGTGTATACACATTAGATACATTGTAAACTTCTAACATCTCAACAAATATTTTTAGTTTTAACAATTTAACAATTATTCACATGTAATTAAATGAGATAAACAATAAAATTAAGTAAATAAAAAAAAATAACAAACAAAAATTTTTTATTTTTTATTATTTTTATTTTTTATTATTATTTTTTGTTTTTTTTTTTACCTAAAATGGTGGGTTGCCCCCCATCCATAGCTTAGTTTAACGTCTTAGCAAGACGTATCTTTTTGGTGCTATGGTTACTCACCAAATCTGCAATCCATTTCAAGCAATGTTGTTTGGTTCTTCTAAATAAGGCTTCGACACGACGATGGCCATTGACTTTGAACGTTTTTGTGTCTTGGAGTCCAATAGTTCCACTACTCCATGTTCAAATACTTGAACTATTTTGAATGGTCCATTCCATCTTGATCTCACCTTTCACGAAACAATCTCAAACGAGTTAAATAAAAGAACTTTCATTCCAGGGTGAAGAGTCTTAGGAACTAGCCTCTTGTCATGATAGCGCTTAAATGCATGCCATGTATAATTTGGCATTCTCATAGGCTTCATTCCTAATTTCTTCCAACTGTGAAGTCTGGAGTAATCGTTTTTCCTGCTTTATCTAAATCCATGTTTAACTCTTTAATTGCCCAATAAGCTTTGTGTTCAAGTTCAACTCGGAAGGTGGCACGCTTTCCCAAAGATTAACCGTAGTGGCTCATCCCAATAGGTGTTTTGTAAGCGGTAAAGCGGTATGCCCATAAGGCATCATTTAGCTTAAATGCCCAATCCTTCCTCGACCCGACGACAAAGGCGTTCCAAGTATTCCCCTTAATTTGCCTATTGCTCACTTCCACTAAACCAGGGTTTGAGGGATGATATGGAAAGAGCTACTTTACGTGTGATGTTGTACTTGTTTAGTACTCCATCAAAGAGTTTGTTACAAAAATGGCTACCTCCATCACTTATTATAGCTCTAGGCATTCGAACCATCTGAATATGAAATCTTTCAAGAATTTCACAACAACATTAGCATCATTGGTTTTGGTGGGGATAGCTTCACCACTTGACACACATAATCCACAAAGAACCAAAATGTATTGAAAACCATTAGATGGGAAAAGGACCCGTGAAGTCGATCCCCCATACATCAAAGAGTTCAACAACTAAATTAGATGTCAAAGGCATTTCATCTCTTTTGCTTATGTTTCCTGTTTTCTTTGACATTTATCACATCAGGTACAAAACATATGAGCATCTTTAAAAAGAGTGGGCCAAAAAGAATCCAGATCTGTAATATCTTACTTTGTCTTTTCACCTCCAAAATGACTTCCACATGAAGTTCATGACAAAAAGTCATAATGCTCTTATGTTCTTCTTTCCTGGGTACACATCTCCGGGATGACTTGATCTTGACCAATCTTGTATAAATAAGTGGTCATCCTAGAAATAGTCCTTAATAGTTTTAAAAACCTTTTCTTGTCCCGATATGAAGTGTTAGGTCGCAAAACACCAAAGGGCAAGATAGTTTACAATATCAGCATACCACGTGGGTTCGGACCTATGAAAAATAAGCTGTTTCATCAAAGGTTTCAACTATATCGTCATTACTCTCATCTTTAAGAGAATTGAAGTCGGAAATCAACCTAGACAAATGGTCGCCTACTAAGTTTTCCTTTGCCTTTCTTATCCTTGATTTCTAGGTCAAATTCTTGTAAAGAGTAAGACCCTTTGATTAATCTTGGCTTGGCATTTGGTTTACTTAATAGGTATCTTAAAGCGTGATCAGAATGTACAATCACTTTAGATCCTACTAAATAAGACCGAAATTTGTCTAAAGAGAATACTATAGCCAAGAATTCCTTTTCAAATGGTGGTGTAATTCATTTGAGCATCATTGAGTGTTTTGCTAGCATAGTAGATGACATGTAAACGCTTATCCACTCTTTTGTCCTGTGACTGCTCCTATTGCATGTCGAAGCGTCACACGTTATCTCAAAAGGTAAAGACAGTTTGGTGCCATTATAACAGGGGTAGATGTTAGTTTCTCTTTCAAGGTATTAAAGAAATAAGGCAGTCATTGTTGAAGTCAAATTCAGCATCTTTGGATAGTAAGTTACATAAAAGTGACGACTTATTTTAGAGAAATCTTTAATAAATCGCCCCAGAAAATCCTGCGTGTCCAAGAAGCTTCTTAACCTCTTCACAGATGTAGGGGGAGGTAGTTTGGATATCAATTCAACTTTTGCCTTATCAACTTCAATACCCTTGTTTGAAATTATATGTCCTAAAACTATCCCTTGTTGAACCATAAAATGACTTTTCTCCCAACTAAGGGTTAGATTGCATTCAATGCATCTTTCTAAAACCAAAGTCAATTTATGTAAGCAATCATCAAATGAGTTCCCAAAGATAGAGAAATCGTCCATGAAAATTTCAATGAATTTCTCCACCATGTCCGAGAAAATAGATATCATGCATCTTCGAAAGTGGCAAGGGCGTTGCACGTATAACCCAAATGACATTCTCATGAAAAGCAAATGTCCCAAAAGGACATGTAAATGTGGTCTTTTCTCGATCTTAGTGTATGGGTACTTGATAATATCCAGACAACACCATCCAAAAACAAGAAAAATTGTGCTCACTAATCTTTTCCAACATTTGATCAATGAATGGAAGAGGAAAGTGATCCTTTTTCGTATATAAATTTAGTTTCCTAAAAATCTATACACATTCTCCATCCAAAGGATTATTCTAGTGGGCACTAATTCACTTTTATCATTTTTAACAATTGTTATCCCGCATTTCTTTGGTACCCGTACCTTTGGACTAACCACACTTACTATCCGCATGATAGGATAGATTATCCCTTCTTCTAATAATTTAAGGATTTCCTTTTTAACTACCTCTTGCATGTTTGGGTTTAGTCTTTGGGCCTCTCGTACGGAGTTTAGCACCATCACTCCAAGTTGATCTTGTGCATACACATTGTTGGACTAATGCCTCTTATATCCCCTATACTCCAACCTATAGATTTCTTAAACTGCCCATTTAAGCACTTTGATGAGTTCATTTTCTTGTGGTTTGGTCAAGGTTGAAGAAATTATCCTTTGATATGTTTCTCCTTCTCCTAAAAACACATATTTTAAGTGCTCAGGTAAGTCTTTCGAGTTCAAGTTCGGTGTGGATTGGCCTCTTTAACGGATGAAGAACCTGGTAGATTTAAAAGTGTACTAGATCTTGTCATCACTTCATTATTGTCTAGTTGTTCAAGGTACCCCTTAATTTCTTCATCTAAATCTTCTTCAACCTTTTCAAGTGTAAGAACGGTTTCAAGCTTGTCTTCTATTCCTGGTTTGGAAAAAGGTGTTTTGGACAAGATTATCCAAAGGATCAACTTCGAATATTTCATCGATGGCGTAAATAGAAGTGAAAGGTGAAGAATCAAAAACTTTGAAATGAAGCGCTCTCCTAAGATCAATATTGTCAAATTTCCATCTTGACATCAATAGTTTTAGTAGTTGCCATAAATGGTCTACCAAGTAATATTGTATGCTCTCTGGCCCAATGACGGATTTTCTTGCATATCGAGAACCACAAGAGTCAATGGTATTATCGGTTTGTCTACTTGCCAAAACATCCTCAACTATTCCTTCGGATATTTAAGAGATCTATCCGCAAGTTGCGGGGACATAGTTGTGGGTTTTAAATCCCCTAGATTGGTGTAAGAATATAGAGTAGGGCATCAAATTTATACTAGCACCTAAATCAAGCATTGCTTTAGCAACCTTCCTATCCCCCATAGTTATGTTTATAATAAAACTTCCGGGTCTTTCAACTTAGTGTAGTCTTGAAATCAAGTACGCTAGAAATTTCTCGATACTACTACTACTCGTTCATTCGATTCATACCTCCTTTTCTTAGTGTTCAACTCTTTTTGAAAAACTTGGCATATGAGGCACATTCATGATCACTTCTAATAATGGTAAATTGATATTTACTTTAGAGAGCATATTAAAAGATCATTGAATTGCTTATCTTGTTTGGATTCTTTCAACCCAAGGGGAAAAAGGTACTTGCATCCGGTGTGGTTCTGTTGTCTTTGAATTTTGGGAGTGTCGGATGACCCCGTGAGTTTTTCAAGGCTTGTTAAGTTTAACACTTGTTTCTCCTTTTTGCGAGATTAGAATATCGCCTTCTTTCGTTACATGAACTACAAGGTAGTTTAGAGATTGTGTAAACCGGTATTGACTACCTTACCACTTGAAGAGTTCTAACATCTTTTGCATTGTTGTCCGACCGGGCAACTTTCCCGGTTCTTTCTTTTGCATTTGTTCCGGTTTCATGACTTTAGATTCAATTCTTTTAACCGAAGCCTCCATGGTGTTCAACCTTGATTAGTCATCGCTGGTTGTCCACGACTAACTTGAATAAAAGCATTCAAGCTATCTTCTAAGGTTGGTTTAAAAGATTGGCGTGGTGGGTAAGGGTGGTTGTAGAGTTAGGTGATTATAGGTGTTTGGATGATACTTTGAAAATATTGGACTTCCTCATGGCATCGACACTAGAATCACAAGTATTTGAACAATTATGAGTACCGTACCCATTGAACAACACACTCCACATACCTCTTGATTTGAAATTTGGTGAGACGTGAGGAATTTCACTTGTTTAGTCAATTCAAGAAGTTGCAAGGTTATCTCATTATCAAAGCCGACTTCTGACCTTTGCTTTCCTTCTACCACCTCTTTATTGGGAATTAGAACCCAATAGCTCATAGAGATTATAGGTTTCCTCTGCGGTCTTTTTCTCCTACAGCACTCTCCAAGAAGATTATCAACCATGTATTGACTCTGTAGTGTCAATCCATCGTAAAAGAATTGGTTTTGTAGCTGTAGTGGAAAGCCATGATTTTGACATTGAATGAAAAGGAAGTTTGAATCGTTCCCAAGCTTCATGAAAGGGCTCTTCATTCATTTGAGAAAATGTTGCTATCTTTGTTCTTAGATCAATGCTCTTTGATGGGAATAGAACCTACCTATAAAAATTTCATAGATCGCCTCCCAAGTTTTAAGAGAACTCGACTGTAGAGTAATGAACCACGCCAAGCTTTATCTTTGAGAGTGTAAGGAAAACACCTCATCCTAAGTTGATCTTCATTAATTGCATGTAGTGGGAAAGGTTTGGACAATAGCATAGAATTCTCGAATGAAATGAAAAGGGTCTTCATTAGGGATACCGTAAAAAGGAAGGTAACAAAGAATAATGAATCTTTTTCAATTCATAATTCCTTGCAGCCTCTTGTAATTGGACGCCGGAAGTTACATTGCCAATGATTGGCATTGTATAGTCTTTCATCTTTTTTCCGCCTATCTTGACATCTCCCATGGTTGTTTGTGGTTGAAAATGATCCTCCTCCTATGTGTGAATCAACATTTTGCTCTTAAAAACAATAGTAGATATCTCTAAAAAAAATGCAAGGAACCTAAATTTTTTTTTTTAATTTAAACGAAGGACACAATTTTTGAAACAAACGAATTTTATTTTATTTGAAATATTTTTTTTTTTTTATTACACGCAAAACTAAAACAAAGGAAAATACAATAATGGGTGACCTCCCATACGTAGGACTAAAATTTATCGTCTTCTAGTAAGACGTTGCAGAATGCAGAATGAAAAACTCAATGTCTCCTCTTCATTGAATTCATTTTAAGTTTCAAATTAGTCTTTGCCTTTTTGCAAATGTTCAACTAACTGCTCACCGACTTGAACTTCCACCTTTTTGATGTGTTTCCACAGAGTCCAACCGTTGATTGGTTTTAGATTGATTATCTCCTACAAACTTGAATAAAAGAATTCAAGTTGTCCTCCAGGGTTGGTTTTATTTGGAATGCTTCTTGGAATAGGTGGGTGGAATTCGGCTGCCTGGTTTGAGCTTTGAGGGAAAGGAGTGGTTATTTTGCCTCCAAGAGAAATTTGGATGACTTTCTCCACCCAGGATTATAGGTATTTGAATTGGGATCAAACCTTGGTCTACATGTTGATACGCTCCCAACACGTTAACCTGCTCGAGTCCGGCTTGTATCTCCTTGATATGGACAGTTTCAAAGATTTTGTCCCATGTTGTCTTTGTACAAACCATATTGTTCATTACGGTGTTGGTTTGTGTAATGCGAGAAGCGGCAACTTGCTTAGTCGGTTGAACAAGTTGTTGTTGAACTTCATTCTTTGGATTCGATTTCATAACACCACTTTTCTCACTGAGGAGCTTTTCTTCGGTGGGAATTAGCACTCCAACATCTCAAAGAGGTTATACGTTTCGATGCGATCTTTTCTCCTCATTGCTCCTCCCCGCAGCGTTGTCGACAATGAACCGACATTGTCAGGTAAGTCCATCGTAAAAGAATTGGTTCTGCAACCTGCAGGGAAAGCTATGATGGGACATTGAGTGAGAAACATTTTGAACCTATCCCAAGCTTCATGGAATGGTTCTCCTTCCATCCGAGAGAAAGTAGCAATCTTTTCCTCTCGCCCGATGTTTTTTGATGGGAATAGAATTTTCCCATGAATTTATTATAAATGTGACTCCCATGTCATCGAGAACCTCGGGGAAGTGACATCAACCAAGCTTTGGCCTTATCCTTTAAGGTGTGAAGGAAAACATCTCATTCTAATTTGATCCTCGTTTAGAATACCGAGGGGAATGTTTGGGCCAGTAGCATAGAAATCTTTCATAAAGGAAAGAGAATCTTCATTAGGTAGCCCGTAGAAGGAAGGAAGCATAGAAAAATGAATATTTTTAAGGTCATAATTCGACGACCTTCTCCCAACCGGATACGTGATTCTTGCCGTGCCAATCACCGGTCTTGCAAAACTCCTTCATCGTGGTTTCCACTAACATGTTGGTTTTCCTCCATTTCTTTTGGTTCTAGTAAAAGGATTAAGACTTGGTTCTATGTTTGGCTCAAAATCGAGTTGACGGGTAGGATCCGATGTTGTTGACACTTGTTTAAATTTATGAATATTATTTACATATGGTGTTAGTGGTTTCCTAAGGATCTCCTACCACGCATAGACTATTTTTAAACGTAAATTTAAAAACTCCATTAACAAAAATAAAAAAAAATTAGAGAAAATTTCCATGGCATTTAATACAAAACACTAGACAAAACTAGTTAAATTTTTTTTTTTTAAATAACATAATCAGTATTAACCAAGAGTGTTCCCAGGAAAGAATGGTGGTGCAATGGCTCCTTAAAAACCATTCTCCTAGCCAGAACAACGTTCCCAGGAAAGACTAGTGGCACAAAGGCTTCAAAGAACTAGTCTCTGTATTTAACTCCCTTAGATTTTTACTTTTCATGCCTTTTAGTTTTTTTTTTTTTTTTTTACGAACGGTAATTTTATTTTACTATTCACGCTATCTTATTTCTTATTAACTTAAATTTTTTTTTTAAAAAAAAAATTTAATTTTTTTTTACGAACTGTAATTTTATTTTACTATTCACGCTATCTTATTTCTTATTAACTTAAATTTTTAAAATTTTAAAATTTTTAATTTTTTTTTTTTTTTTGCACTTCCATTTATTGAATCAAAAATCTAAATTATTACAAAAACATTACAAGTTCCTCTCAAAAAGAGAAGAACTCTAAACCTAAGAGAATTGAACTAAAAACTAAGAGAAAAACTAAGAAAAGCTTAGAAACTAAGAAAGAAACTAAGAAAAACTCAAAAACTAAGAAATGAGAGAAAGAAAGAAGAGAGAAGTGTGGTTTTGAGGTGTGCTTTGAAGTGAATGGAAGAGGGGTATTTATAGGTGAGGTCATCAATGACGTCAGCATGACGTCACAGGGCCGCTGCACGTGAAAAATGGGTCAGAATGCGTTGGGTCGCGCGCGGCTATTCTTCGAGCCGCGCTGCAACCTGGCCGTAGCGTGAACAGCGCCCGCAGCATACGCGGCGCGTGCGGAATAAGATTGAACGCAGCGCGGCGCGCGGCTTCCGGCGCCAGCCAAGGCCATTGGCGTGGCCGGGCGCGCTGGTCAATGGCGCGTCGATTTTCCATCTTTTGACATTTTTGACCTTTTCGACCCATTTTGTCCAATTTTTCCATGTTTGTTGACCTTTTTCCACTTATTTATTAATTTATTTGTGATGTATTGCTTCAAGTTTTTTTCTTTGAGTCTTTAAATTTCGTTTTTAATCCAAAATACCTGAAAAACAATAAAAATACCCGTGATTCCGAAAAAGACAAATTTATATAAATATATGATAAAACATATAAATATATATATATTTATATCAATTAATGTGCATAAAATCATGGTTATTTTAGTGCTTTTTGAGCACTCATCACAAGTTTTTGGCGTCGTTGCCGGGGAGGGAATAGCGTCGAAGTTCTGTAAGGATTTTATTTTCTTTACAGTTATTTTTATGCTTTATTCCTACATGTTATATTTAATTTGTCTGTGATTAAATTTAAATGTGCTAGCTGTTTATAATCATGATATAATAATAACGTTGTTATGCTTGCGAAATATTAAATAGGTGAAAATTTCTAAAATGAATTGATTTTATTTTTATTCAAGATTTTATATTAAGGATGTTAGAGAGAAATATATTATTTTTCATTACAAACTTAAATCTGAAAATTAGACTTTAAGGTTTAGTTATCCGGTCTAATTTAGAGTAGTGCTCTTTTATTTGTCATACAATCGCCTGGTAGTTAGAAAGTGAAGCTCTATTTCAAAAGTTTTTATAAGAATTATTATGTGGAAATGTATTGACAACATGTTTTCAATAGTGGTTTTAAAACTTGAAAGTTAGTACACCTGATAACTAAATTCTTAGGTTTAATTTGGACATCTTGAATAAAGTTTAAATTTGTCTAACCCACCAAAGGTGGCATTTAAATGGTTCATTTTCAATCTCTTAGAAAAAGGAATTAATTTAATTAACCAAATTAGTTATCAACCCGCACCCATAGGTGTTAATTGATTTGTTTAGTTAACAAAGAATATCTAACCCCACCAAAGGTGGTATTCATACAAAAAGAGAGAATCAATAAAATATCTATTTATATTTTTAATAACCTAGATAATATGAGCAAGCATAATTAATTTAGTTATTATATCCATAAATACTCCACTAATATAAATGATAAAATTTGCATGAATATTTATTGAATTTGTATTTATATTTATTTATTGAATTTGTATCTATGTTTATTTTTTTATTTATATTTAATTAATCATATATATGTTTATTTTATGTTATTAGATTAGGAACACAAAAACCAAACTATCGTGACAGGATGTTTAGGGATTTAATTTCGTTTTTAAAAGTTTGAATAATAAATTAAGAACCACATACATTCCTTCCTTAGATCGACCTTAGGGAGTATACTTATCATTTTCTACTTAAATGATTAGGTGACTCATAGAGTTTTACAAAAATTAAAACCAAAGTATTTGCGAGAATTGGCGATGCCGTTTGCTCATTAGAGCCTTAGGCGATACATGTGGGGCCCGCATCAGCCGAGTCGCGTGAAGATTCTACACGCGATTTTGCCTCGTCACAGTTGTACTCGCCAAATCTGGACCGCTGAATTGATGATCGAACGGTGCGTGATGAACGTTGTGATTTGTGCGAGTGCGATTCTTTTCCTGCGCAGAAAATTCAAACTTCTATTAATTATATTTTGACCCACAAATTTAATCCAAATTACATTTTGCACTTTCTTAAATTACAGTTAAGCCCTTTGCTAATTTTAAATTAAATTTTTAAATTTTTAATAATTATAATTAAGCCCAAATTTAATTTAAATTATATTTTCGATTTTTATAAATTGTAATTAAGAAACTATATTATCATAAATTATATTTGTGGACAGAAATATGAAATTAAGTACATTTTCGATATAAATTACTTAATTTTATTAAAAATGTATTTTTTGCACATAAAAGGAAAATGTTAATTTATTTAAAAAAAATTAACTAAATATTAATAGAACATAGCAATTATCATTACTAAAATTGATGAAAATAACTATATAAAATACAGTTATCATGCCGCAACAAGCATAACTTATAATTTACAATTATTTTTACGAGAAACCCTTCATTTTTCTAATATTATATTATATTATGATTGTATTATATTTACTTAAAAATCACTTAAATTAAATAGTAAAAAATTATAAAACATAAATGCTTAAAATTTTATAATTATCCAACTAATAATTAAATTAAATCTAAGAAATTAAAAATAACTATAATAAAAACTAAACATTTTAAAAAAATTATAATAAAACAACAAAAATATATACTTAAATAGTTTTAATAATAAAAATAATAATTAAAAAACATTTAAAACTATGAAAATAAATTAAATTTAAAGCAAAAACAAAAAAAAAAAATAGATTACCTCCCATCCAGGACTATATTTATCATCTTTAGCGAGACGTTGCTTAGGGATTTCATCATTTAGTAAACTCAATGTCCCCACATCATTGAGTTCATTTATTTTTCTGACTTGACAACTATTCTTAGCCTCGCTTCTACAAGTGCTCAATTAGCTGTTCAACTTGTACTTCATCTTTTTGATAGAAACCTCTACAGAGTTTAACCTTTGATTTGTTCTTGATTAGTTGTCATTGTACACTTGAATAAAAGCATTAAAATTATCCTTTAGAGTTGATTTTTTGGGAGGAATTTGAGGTAGTTGTTGGTGGTATTATTGGCCTTATCAACACGAGCTCTGGGCAAAAAGAGAAATTAGGATGATTCTGTCACCCTAGCTTATAGGTATTTGCATTTGGGTCATACCTAGGTCTTGGTTGGTACCCTCCCAATGTATTGACCTATTTAGGTCCAGTAATTGTTTCCTCTTGATAAGGACAGGTATCAGCATCTTGTCCCAAAGTACTACACAATCCTCATTGTTCTTCTTCTAGGAGAAATTAGGATGATTCCTCCACTCTAGATTATAGTTATTTGCATTTGGGTCATACCTAGATCTTGGTTGGTACCTTTCCAATGTATTGACCTATTTAGGTCTAGAAATTTTTTCTCCTTGCTAAGGATAGGTAATAGCATCATATCCCAAAGTACAACACAATCCACATTGTTCTTTATTTGTAATGGAATGTGTAGTGAAAAAGCATAACTTGATTAGTTAACTGTGAAAGTTACATTTGTACTTCTATATTAAAGCTAATTTCATGGACTTTAACCCTTCTTGCTCAAGATCTTTTATGTCGAAAATTAGCACCCAACATCTAAAAGTGATTACAAGTCTATAAGGCAGTCTTTTCTCTCATTGCTCCTTCTATAATGTTGTCAACAATGAACTGGCATTATTGTGTCAATCCATTGTGGAAAAATTAGTTCTACTACTGTAGAGGGTAGTTATGATGGAGCATTGAGTGAGGAATAGTTTGAACCTATCCCATGCTTTGTAGAAAGGTTCTCCCTCCATTTGAGAGAAAGTAGCAATCTTTGCTCTTAACTTTGATGTTTTTTTTATGGGAATAGAATTTTCCCATGAATTTATTGTATACATTCTCCTAATTCATTAGGGAACCTAAGGAAAGTAACATAAGCCAAGCCTTAGTCTTATCCCTAAGGATGCAAGTGAAACACATCCTTCTATGTTTGTCCTCAGTGAGTACACTGAGAGGGAATGTCTAGACTATTGAAAAAAGTACCTAATGAAAGACAAAGAATTTTCATTATGTAGTCTATGAGATGAAGGTATTATGAAAAGTTAATATTTCTCAATTCATAGTTCCTCGCAACCTCACCCAGTTGGATTAAGACAATAATAGTGCCAATGACTAGCCTTACATACTTCTTCATGGTAGTCTCCCTAATTTGTGGATTTCCCTCCCATAATTATAGGTTCAAGTGCAGGGTCTATGTCTGATTCAAGGTTTTGCTCAATTAAGAGCTAGTGGAAATCAAAGTTCAACTTTCTTTATAGTTCTTTTGATCAATTAATATTAGTTATGTAAGATGTGAAAGGACATCCTAAGGATCTCCTACCTTGTATAAACTATTTAAAACAAAAATTAAAATCACCTATCAAGTAGAAAAAGAAAAGGATAAAATAAATATATAGATATGTTACAAACAATTTATAATACAAAGAGTTTATGATGCAAGAAATTTATGATATAATTTATACAACAACTATATCAATTACATTAAATATTACATATTTGTACATAGAAATACTATACATAAAATAATTAAAATAAAATAAAATAATTAGTATTTAAAGTAAATAAATAAAAGAAAAAGAATTGATTTAATAATTAAATAAATTAAATTAAATTTTTAAAATTTTTTAAAGATATTTATTTTTTAAATAATTAAAATTTATAATATTTTAACTCAATTAATAACTAGATACTTTTAGATTTCAAATATTTTTTTAATATTTTAAAAAATAAAAATAAATTTTTTTTACAATACAAAAAGCTTTTAAGATTTTGATAATAAAAATTTAAACATATTGTTCCTCCCCCGTAGCGACGCCAAAACATGATGGTCAAATTTTGAAAAATTTATAATAAGCTCGCAAGTGCTTGAATCATTTTGTAAAAATCGACAAGTATATTTCGAAGGAAATCTAAAGAGGAACTATGGAATTTTTAAATAATTTAACAAATTTTTAAAAATGAATAATAAACCTATTCATTCAGTAAAAAAAGTTTGGGTTTTGAAATATTTAAATTAATAGCATAAAATAATAAAAGATAAGCTAGAGATAGTTAGGTTCACACAAATAATATGATGACATGTAATTCATTTATCAATGGATAATTAATGTGATATTTATCTAGGTAATTATGTTTGGTAGAATTAATTAGGTTAATAAAAGGTAAACCCAAATTATTAATTCTTTCTTATATGTATAAATAACATCTTTAGTAGGGCCATTATTCTTTATTAATTAAACAATCACTTGCATTTTTGGTGGGGCTGAAAATTAATTTTTTAATAAAATTGTGCTTATTTTTTAAGAAATTATCAAATTATTTACTTGCCACCTTTAGTAGGCCCAACAATTTAAACTTCTATTCAAACTTTCTAAGTAATATTTAAGATGTTTCACATTTTAAAAATCTTTGAAATAGAGTACTCTAAAGATCCAAATAATTAATTGAATCTAAAATCGAATAGTTGACTCTAATTCAGATCCAAATTCATATTTCAAAAACCCAGTTTCATATTTTAAATCTATTATGATCTATAATAGATTTTTCTTTATAAAATTCTTAAATAAAATTATCTATGTTTAATGATTATTAAAAATATTCACTTATTTTAATACTATACAAGAACAATAACATAACTAAAATCTCATTACAACAATTAGCTAGACATGTTTGATTTAATAAATGACTAATATATTAAATATAACATTAAGAAAAATACATTAAATTAAAGCTATAAATAGAAATACAATTAAAGTTAATACATCAATTATATTTTTACAGATAACTCCTGCACTAATTTTTTATCTTAAAAAACTTCTGTTATTGCCCCTTTATTGTGGATAACTAAACTAAATTATTTATAACATAAACATTAAAATTTTTCAACTCCCATAGTGAGAGAAGAACTAAAAACTAAAACTAAGAAAAGCTTAGAAAGCCAAGAGAGATAGATATAGCCAAGAATTGGAGGTGAGTGAGGGGTCTATAAAGGTGGAGAGAGAAGAGAAAAGTGGAGAAAAAATAAGTTCGTGATGAATTTATGGTTGCATGTCATGGCACACAAATTCCCCCATCGTGACATGCCTCAATTCTGGACCATGTGAAATTAATTCTGATAGCCTCACACTATAGCATAAATAAATCCTCTATGGTGGCATGCAATTTTCTACATGTCTCTAATTTTCTTTTTATTTTCCCCATTTACATATAGTTGTATACTTATGTAATGTTTATATATGTATTCTATTATTCTTATGGGTTACAATTTGAGTACTGCTTTAAGAATAATTCTTCAAGTTGAATCATTTTAATACAAAATACTTAAAAAATAACAAAATATTCTAATGATTCCAAAAACATAGATTTATTAAAATAATAATAAAATTATATAAATACAAATATATTTTGACACTAAAGTGCATGAAAATCACATTAGATTTAATGATTTTCAATAAGTTATAAAAAGGCTCTGGATTTGATTGCATCACTATAACTATGTAGGTTGATTCTACATTTGAAGGCCTCAAAATGATCTAGTGGATCTTGGCATTCTAAACTTCCCATTGATTTATAAATCCTTCACTTCTATAATGAATGGGATTATTACTAACTATCTCGAATGAATAATTGTGTGACCCCATTTATTTTAATCTCCATCTATTTAACTCATAGCTTGAGCTTGCCTAGTGGATGCTAAGTTCCCAGTGTATTACCTTCATGGTAGATGTTATTATGGATGTCCACAGCGAAGTTTGTGATGTCATTAACGTGGTTGTCACAAATTGATCGTGCTTGGTGTCTAACCTCAAGGTGATCCCTCAAGTCTAGATAGCTATTGCTAGGGAAAATATAGGTGTGATAACTATGCACAGGATGAGTTCCAGGTCTGGATTGAATGTTTACGATAGGGTTGGTGGCACAAGGGAACATTACCTCTAAGGGAATGGAAATAGGTGGAAAACCATCCCTTTGAACGGCTGGAGAGGCATATGGTCCCATTTGACTTTATAATGGATATGACCCATATGTCTTGTCAGTGTGTTTCATCCTACTATAACTTGTAAGTGGATCTTCATGTTGTTATAGTTGTTGTGAGAATGATGGGCATTGGAAGATGCCACATGTGAAGTCCTTAAAACCAATGATTACTCTTAGAGTGAAGGAAGTGTCTTAAATATTTCTTGGAACATTTCTTCCATATGGATCACCCTCAAGGCTATACTAGGCTTCTTTGCTTTCAACTTTTTGGTCTCCCAACTCTGGGTGGGAATCATGGCTCCTCATAATTTTCCTTGCTTAACTAAGTAGCAGCTAGATTTTGACTAACATCTTTCAGACTCATATCTTGTTCTTTTATCAAAGAACTTCTTGAAAAAAAATGAAGAAGAACACGATAAACACGACAAATAATGCAAAAAACATTATGAATGTTCTTTAATTGTTCATCAACTTAAATCATTCAAAACACCAAATTTATTTCCCATATAGATGGTACCAACTATTTAAACTAATTTTTTCTCTTTGTGTTTTCACTTTCTTTTAGTTCAGATCCTACAAAACATGGGATAACGACACCAGGTGGTGTCAAATCCACTCTGATGTTTAAGTGAGTTTTATTGTAATTGATGGAGAAAGTTTTAGCTTAGTAAAGGAAAATGAGTAAATAGATTTTTATATTAATAAACTTTGAGGATTGTTACAAAAATATAATCGGACTTTGATTTGTTACTTCTGTATCATTAAACTTTGCAATTGTTATAAAAATACCATCCAACTTTTTTGTTACTTTTGTACAATTTAACTTTACAAAATGTTACAAAAATACTATCGATGTCAATTAGTTATCGGGAGTTAACAGTGAGTTACACATATGTTGATGGTATTTTTGTTACATTTGTTTTGATGATATGAAGGTAACAAAAAAAGATTTGATTATATTTTTGTAATATTTGAAAAGTTTAATGGTATTAAAATAACAAATCAAAACTCGACGATATTTTTGCAACACCACCCAAAATTCAATTGTAAAAAAAAATCTATTTACTTAAAGAAAATAGAGATCTTACCTTGAAAGATGAAATTAATTACCTATTTATAGACTTGAGATAGAGACAATACTATAATATTACATTAATTAATTCAAGAATACTTAACATTATAGGAGAATACTTCTTGATGATGATTACTGATTTTATTTAAATCATATGTTGATTGAAAGCTAATTGTATATAGACCCTTGACAATTGATCAGTCAAATTAAGACATGGATTAATAATACTTCTCCACGCGACACAAATCCCCCCAACATATGGTATAAAGGTTTTTACAACTGCGGATCCATACTAGCATAAAGTTTTTTTTTCTCTCTGGTTGGCGTACCTTAACTCCCCTATCTAGGGTTTTTGAGCCGCCATGTCCATGGTTTAGGGATCCTTCTTTAATGAGAGTTTTTTTATGCTATTTTACCATCTCTCCCCCTTCTTCATCTCCTTTGCTTTTTTTCTCTTTGTTTCACTCACGTGGCAATTTGGTGCCATTATGGTTGGAATGTTTTGTGGCGCCTCATCTCAGACACTTAATGAGCGTTGTGTGCATGTTTACATAGTTTAATGGGCAAAGCGACAGTTTTTCCCTTCTCAAAGTTTGTTTTGTAAAGTTCTTGTAGCATAATTATTCGTAAAATCTGCCGTATGAGTTTGGGGTCTGAAATTTTTCTTAAACCAATAGAAGATCCATGAAGATGCAAAGGATGTCACTCTTGACTAATGGTGTTTATATTAGAGACACGAAGACAAGTAATTGATTTCATGAATTTTTATTTCTCTGCTGGTGAGTTTAAATCTTTGAGAGTTCAATATCTAAGTTTCTTTTGAAGCTTCGCCTTGAATACATACCAATATTTTTGGAATGTTGAAACTTTTTTTACTATTTAATTTAGGTAACTTTTGAAAGAAAAAGCTGTGGATACGAATTATATGAGTAATTCTATATGGCATTAATGTTAACTAAAATCATTTTAACTAAAAGCTATGGATACGGGTATAATGAACGAAGATGATATAACCCTAATGAAAAGATCTATTGGTTGAGGATAACCATCGTACTGTAAGTAGAAATATTTTGTATTATTTGTATTAAAATTTTAAATATTCCATGGAAATATTATTTTATACATTGGATGCTTTATGTAAAGTAGGAATATTTTGTAGTTTTGTTATTCTGTGTAGTATTTTGTTTTCATTGAAGCATGGGTGGGGAGCATTATGGGTATTAGGTACATTATTTTTGTTTTTATTAATTCCATGCATGGTGTATTATGGTCCCTTCACATGTAGGGAACATTATTTTTGTTTGAAGCACGGGTAAGAAACATTATAGGCATTAGGGTACTCTCACATCAATTCTTGAATGAGATCGAAATTTTTAGTAGTCCCCACTTTACGTGGTTGCCTATGGTTGCCTATTTTGTTGGTTTATGTTGCACATTATTTAGAATTATTTAGAATTGTATTGTTTTCTTTGTTTTTGTTACATAATATGAAAGATTGAACATAAATGTGTGTATTTGTTAAAGATTGAAAACAAATTTCACTTGTACACACCATCTATTAATGCATTCATTACTAAAAAACATACATATGGTCTCAAACCTATCGCCTCGGTTTTTATAAAAATCGAGGCCATAGGGTTTTGGTCGAGGTCTAATAAAAACCGAGGCTATAGTATATGTTTATGGCCTCGGTTTTTATCAATAACCGTGGCCATAAGTTATATAAATTTTTATCATGTTTCCGCTCTTTTTCTCTCTTTTTCCTTCTCTCTCTTTTTTTCTTTTTTTCCTTCTCCTATGCCCTTTTTTTTTCTTTTTTTCTTTTTCTCCCAGCAGTTGTTTTCTTAATTTATGATTTTCATTTTTCTAGATCTGAAATTTCTCTTCCCCTCTCATGATTCTTTCTCTTCCCATTTTATGTCATCATCCCGTCTCTTCTTCCTCTTCCTAGCTCACTAGTTTGGTGGTCGCTAGTCAGGGGTCGTTGTTCGATAGGTCGTTGTTTCTTTGGTTCCACTAGGTTGTTGTTATTTGAGCATTTGGGCCCAATAGATGTTGGTGGTAGGTCATTGGACCTTTGACATTTAGTCGTTAGTGTGAGCAATTTGGACAACGGCCTTGGTGGTTGGATCTTGGTTCTTTGGTCGTTGGTCACTGGTATTGGTACTAGTCTTTGGTGTTAGTCTTCTTCAGCTGTGATGTGTTGCACTAGTCTTTGGTGCTTCTGCTAAGCCTGGTGTTGTCTTGTTAGTCCATGGTACCTGGTGCCTGGTGTTGATGTTGATACATGTATTAACTGATGGAGAATTTTTTATCTACATCACACAGGTACTCTTCTTTTTCTCTATTTACATATTTATACATCTGTCTCTCTTTTTTGAGGTTAGAGTACTTTTCAGTTTGCACCCTAAAATTTGTAGTATTTATGAACTAAATCTCACACTATTGGAAAAGAGTAATATGTGGCTCTGTTGGAGTTTTGTTGTTTGATGTTTTTCATATTTGGAATTTGTGGCAATATAAGAGCTTCTCAAACTAGTGTTCATATACCCTTCATTCAGCGAATAATCAGATTCTCAAATGCTATTTCCCTTTTCAAGCTTTGATATGTTGTTTTTTCAATTGATGCTCTATGTACTTTTGCATAAGAGAGGGATGATACCAAAGCTTTATTTATATTTAGATTTATAATTCTTATAAATTATTGTAGAGAAGCTAATCTTGATTGATTGTAAGGATTTTTCATTTTATATCTTGTAGCAAATATTTCTTGTGATTATACTATCACCTACATTTTAAGTTAACCATAATCATAATACTTTATTGCATAGACATGTCTGTTGTCATGTCAGCTGGTCTCCTTAGGATTTTTGGTCAGGAGGTTGTTGAGCTTCCTTTAGTAGCTACAAGTAGAGAACATAAAGAAAAAGTAAGAATTTAGGAACATAAAGTGCTTTTAGATGACTGTAAATACTGCCTTTATTTTCTTATTAGGGTTTAAGACTTAATTTTGTTCTTCTATTTGTAGGGTTATTTCCAAACATTGTTTTCATGTATAGTGAGGCTATTATGCTCCCTGCTGTTGAGGATGCTGAATCAATATGGAAAAATAAATTAGGCTTCAGAAAGATGAGTGAGGAAAGGGTAAGTAGACTACATTTTCTAATCTCCTCCTTATAAATCTCCATTTTCTTTTTTTATTATATTTATTTTTTAATTTAGACAATTAGCCTTTAATATTTCTTAATTTGGAAAATTAAGTTTAAGTTTAATTGTTGTTAAATTGATTTAATGGGGTTATAATTAATTATAACATAATTTGATTTTTAATTCATTTGTTCTTCATCATATTTCAAAATCCATAATTTCATTCATAACATGTAATAAATTTTTTAATTTAATTCTTAATCTTTCAATCATGTGATAGTTAACGATAAGTGTTTTTTATTTGGCTATCAAGGTAAGAAGTTAAGCTTTAAATTACATCCAAACTATGATAGTTTTCTTGACAATTTTTCTATTCCAAACTGTGACATTTTCTTACTAAAACTGTGATACTTTATTTGTTGAAATTGTTATGATTTTCTTGTTGAAATTTAGCGCAGCGGCTCTACAATCTTGGTCAGCTAGTCTTTAACTTCTTGATGGTGTCGCTAATGATGGTGCTTCCTACTTGTGCGGCCTTGTGAGCGTTGATCTTCTTGTCTTGATCTTGGTGTTAGTGTTCTTTGCTATGGTGTGCTATGCTGGTGGTGGTGCGTTGGAGCTAGCGCTGCTGTTGGTGTTGGTGGTGGTGGTGCTACTGGTTGATTTGAAGTACACTTACAAATGCTTGTAATTAATAGTAAAAAGTCAGTTTATAATAGTAAGTTTTTATTATGTTTTAGAGTATAATAAACTCTCAAATGTAATTATACTTTTAATTTTAATATAATATGATTTTTAATATTGTAATATATATTGATTTTTAGTATTGTAATTACTAAATTTATTTTTTTTATTTATGCATACCCTATAGCCTCGGTTATTGAAAAAATGAGGCCATAGACATACCCTATGGCCTTGGTTACTGAAAGATCGAGGCCATAGACATGTCCTATGGCCTCGATCTTTCAATAACCGAGGCCATAGGTATGTCTATTACTTCGGTTAAAAAAATAGAGGCAATAGGTAGCAATCGATGGTCTCTCTCACTTAGGCCTCGGCTCTTATAACCGTGACCATAAGCCTACGGTCATGGTTAAAAAATGAGGCCATATGTATGTTTTTTAGTAGTGATTTGTTTCATTCCATAAAGTCTTTGTTCCAATAAGAGGTTTATCTATTTATTGAACATTACAGATATAGGTTTCGGCTATATATTGTGTACACGTATTTACATGTTAGAGGGTTATAATTGGTATAAAGTACCATATATTATGGGTTGAGATCAATCCTAGCTAGTTCTGGTAGTCAACCATATAGGGAATTCAACTCCTTAGAATCGGCTTGTTACTTATTGATGCATTCTGAGTTATTCCATCTTATGGCTCAATATACTTATAGGCTCGGGCTAATTATTGAGCTCGGACTCATTTATAGGTAGGACATTTGGGGTACTTCACCTTCCATCTCAGGTTGATGACTTTGCTTGAGCAGTTCGAATGGATCGAGCTTTAGGTTAGTATAGATGTCCAAACATCTCATCCCTCTACACTTTCAGCTCAAGCTTTGAGTATAGGTGGAAGAGTAATTCCTGGGCAATGGATATGAACTGTTCAACTCTCCTAATAAATGCATGTTAGATGATTAAAGAGAGAATTTTGGTGCCTATATTTAAAGAGGTGCTAGGATTGGGACTCATTATCATTTCCTATGCATCAAACAAAATTAAGAAAGATTGTCTCTACCTAAACTAGGAACGTTGGGTCTGGCAAATTTACATATCGTACCAGAAGTTTGTCTCTACCTAAACTAAGACTAGTGGCTTAATACCCCAAGATGAGGAGTGGTTGAGGAAGACCTACAATATTCCCTCCCCCATTCATATAATGATTCCACTAGAGGGAGCCTATGATAACGACCAACCTCTATCCAAGTAGACAGTCTTTTATGAGGTTAGGGTTAAGGTTCACCTTGTATCCCTTCATTAAGAGATTTTTAGTTATGACTCAACTCACACCAAGACATTTGATGCCTAATGGGTGTAGGTATCTTCTTTTCCTAACCGTTATATGCCAAGAACTCAGGATGGATTTGGAGATGCTTGAGTTTAATGAGGCGTATGTCTTGAAGTAGAACCCCAAAGACCCGAAGAGGGTATATATATCTATAAAGTAGGACCAGGGTATTAATGTGTCTCTGTCTAAGAATGAGAAAAATTAGAAGGAGTACTTTTTATATGTCTCAAGGTGGTAGGAGTCCTCAACCAGTGAGACTAGGCTAATAAGGAGCATTTGGAAGGAAACTAAGGTCATGCTAAGGAATATGGCCTCATTATTCATTACTTTGAGTTTAGACGTGAAGAAAAGACTGGCTGATATCTAGAACTATCTTGCCCAGAAAACCCCTTGAAAGAGCATGCTTAACACTCATCGTTTTGTTGCTTGTGGGCTGATGAGGCATGGTGAAGTGGAACCCCATTTTAGGATTGTTTGTAAATCTTGGGCTTTTCCAAGGCACCAAATCCTTCCCAAATAATTTGAGAGTTGGTTCAAGGTGGTGGCTGACGATGGTAAACTAGTTCTAAGACTCCACCCCACCCCTTATTTTTTTATATAGAACAATGTGATGAAAATAACCTATCCCTGATTTTATTTTGTAGATTCTATGGAGTTTACAACTGTCCAATTGTTGTCTTGCCTTCAGAGTAAGAAGGGTATGCCTCATGTTCCTTAACAGGGCTCTTCTGAGGGCAAGAAGAAGGGAAAGTTTTTTTATCATGAAGGTCACTCTGTGTCTCTACAAAAGAAGAAAAATAAGAAGGTAGTCATTAATGAGGTCGTGCTTAGCCCTAAGCCTATAAATGTCTTTTCCCCTCTACCCATGTCACAAGAATGTGCTCCATCTCCATCTCCTTGCTCAGTTCCCAAAGTTCTTGCCCATCCTATATTGGATTCAAGGAAGGGAAATGGCATTGTTAATGATTTTACCACCAACTTGAATAGGATAGCCTTGTAATGGGGCTTGGAGCTCGAGCAACTTGATCAGTACCTAAGCCAGCTTCCTATTGAAGCACATGAAAAGTAGCTTGAGGCTATATATAAAGGTACAAACTCTGATGATGTCATTCATTATCACATGTACCAAATTTGTGACCTCGCTCTAATATGACATTTGTTTTTCTTAAGTTTGACCTAGCGATTTGTTGGTTAATTATTGACCTCATGCCCTTTTTTTTCTTTCAACTATAGTTGCTTTATGCTTTTGACAAGGCTCAAAGGGTAGTTCGATTAAAGGATGAGTTGGAACAAGAAAGGAAAATTCACGCGTCTTCTTTGTCTAAGTACATTGCGCTTCTAACTAGGTCGAAAAAATCAGAAGGTGAGGCCATTGATAAGGAGGAAAAGTTGAAAAGGGCCATCACTGAGCTAAATGAGTATACCAACTATCTTACCAAGCTAAAGGAGGACAAAAATCGAGCCAAGTTAGAGACCGAGGAGGCACGGGAAAAATCTAAGGCTACAATTGAGGGAGCCTTGAAGGTAAAGGCTGAGCCTCACTTCCTAGCCAGGTAGCTCGATTCAAGCGTAGAGAGGGGGTACGAGCTTGCCATGTAACCTTTCAAGATAGAGGCTAAGAATGAGGACCTGGGAGACTACTATTATCGTATTCGAAACATCCTAATTACTCCTTCATACGCATATTCTCCCTCTCAAAAAGGGGAGGAAGGGGATGGCTTGAGCCCTAGTGAGAGAGCATATGTGCCCGAGGTGACCGATGTAAGGGCTGGGCAAGAAGATTATTAATTTCCTGGGTTATACCCTTATTTTATTTTTGATCTCGATGCAACTTATGGTTGTGTGGTCATGAGTTAGACTTGGAATTTTGTTTGAATGGTAAATCAATTTTATTAATGAAAAAATTAATTTGTCATAATTGTTATGTATTTATGATGTTGACCTACCGACTTGATTTATGATAAGATTCATTTATTAGTTTATTTTTTTTATAATTTTTCCAAAATCATCCTCTATAAAAAAAGATCAAGGGTACTTGCTTAATGAGTGAAATATGGATTTCTTCTAATTTCTCCCTCTTTTTTTATCAATCCTTATGGATTCTAATCAGTCCCAAAGACGTTCAATTCAAGCTTTTAAGACTAACAATAACAAGCTTAGAAGCAAGGTTATGGCACTAAAATTCGAGGTGCTCAAACTCGAGGGCAAGGTAGGTCCCTTTGAGGAGAGCAAGTGTGAGCTCTCTCTTTGTAAAGAGCAATTGATGCAAACTCAATCTCAAAATAGGAGGGCCCTGGATGAAAATGGACACCCTTATAGGTAGGGAGTCTTATTGGGAGAGCTTCTATATGAAGTGAACTAAGAAAGTGTTCCTCAAGATGATGGAGGTCATTGAGGATTTAGAGTGAGCAGTGCTTGTGATGAGGTCTGCTAATCATGGAGAGGTGACCTATGTACAAAATAAAATCACCAAGATTCAAGATGAGCTTTTACCCCTAGTGGAAAAAAACTAATGACCTAGACACTGAATGTGTTCCCAAACATTTAAAGAGTTATTAATCCTAAAAAGGGTGAGCTTTGTATTAATAACCTTTTAAAAAAATTTGTAATATCAAATAATCAAAGTTTTATTTGTGGCAAGTATTTGTAATGCTTGAACTTTACGCATGTGTATATATATTTGTGTGTGTGTATGTATATATAGATATATGGCTGGGTTGCTGACTAAAGTGGTCAACTCGATCTTTACTTTTGTTAGGGTGCTCTATCTGGTTCTTAATCAAAGTAATCAATTTCATGGCATAAATTGGTGGGAAAGGAAGCCCTAATTATTCCTAATTGAGGTGCTTATCTCCCCCATCAATGTCAGAGCACCGACCTAGTTCCTAACCGAGGTGGACATCTCATGACCTTTTCGAGTGCTAGGGCGCTCTATCTGGTTCTTAACCATGGTTATCACCATTTGGCTTAAATTGGTGGGAGAGAAGGCCTTACCTATTTCCTAACAGAGGTGATCATCTTTCTCTTCAATGTCAAAGCACCTATTTGGTTCCTAACCGAGGTGACAACTCGTGATCTTTTCGAGTGATAGGGAACATGATGAAAAAAATTGGAAATGCCAACTTTGCAAGTACTTTGGTTTTATATTTATAAAACTCTCACAAGTGCACGAATCATTTTATGGAAAATGAAAAGTATACTCCCAAGGTCGATCTAAGGAAGAAATAAATGTGATTTTTAATTTATTAACCAAAGTTTTCAAAAAGAAATTAAATTTTAAATATTCTATCACAATATTTTGGTTTTTGTGTTTCCTAATCTAATAACATAAAAAGATATCAGTTCAATAAATAGTTATGCAAATTTCTATCATTCATAACAGTAGATTATTTATAGATATAATAATTAAGTTAATTATGTTTGTTCATATTATTTAGGTTATTAAAGATAGAAATTGATATTTATTAATTCTCTCTTTTTTATATAAATATCACATTTGGTAGGGTAAGATATTCTTTGTTAATTAAACAAATATTTTAACACCTATATGTGGGGTGAATAATTAATTTGGATAATTAAATTTATTTATTTTTTCTAAGATATTGAAAATAAACCATTTAAATGACACATTTGGTGGGATTAGATATTTTAAACATTATTCAAGTTGTCCAAATTAAACCTAAGAATTTAATTATCCGAGTACTAACTTTCATGTTTTAAAAACATTACTGAAAATATATGGTCAATACATTTTCGAATAATAGTTCTTATAAAAACTTTTGAAATAGAGTTTCATTCTAACTACCGAGTGATTATACCAACAAACAAAAGAGTACTGCTCTAAATCAGATAGGATAGTTAAACCTTGAAATTTAATTTTCAAATTAAGTTTTTAATGAAAAATAATATATTTCTCTCTAACATCTTAAATATAAAAATCTTAAATAAAAACAAAATCAATTTCTTTTAAAAAAATGTTTTACCTATTTAATATTTCGCAACATAACAATGTTATTATTATATCATATTCATAAAAGGTCAACCATGTTAGATTTAATTACAAAAAATTAAATATAACATATAAAAATTTAATATAAAATAATTGTAAAAAATTCATTTTAAAAGTGTACCATAAAATAATCCTTACAAAACCTTGATACTAATTTTGTTTCCAAAAAACCTCCAAACTAATTCGCATTTCTGTTTATTGAATTAAAAAATAGAAATCTACAAGATCATAACTAGTTCTTCTCAAAAAGAGAAGAACTTTAAAACTAAAAACTAAGAAAACTTTCAAGAGAGAGAAAGAATTGAGAAAATGGTGTGTTTTGAGATTGGGGGAGAGAGTCTTTTTATAGGTGAGGAAAAGGTTAAAAAAGTGGGAAAATATCTTAAAAATGATCTTGGACGCATATTGGACATGCTGACATACGTGTAGGGCATTGACGTGTGTGATTGGGTGATTTTTGCGGTAGAAAATGCGTTGACATGCGTAGGATTTCGGGCATGGATCGGTGCTTATGCGCAAGAGATTTTGGGGTGAATAGGCGTGGTTTTGCATGAGATTTTGGGATGAATGGGCACAACTATGCATGGGAGACAAGAGTGAATAGGTGTGGTTGCATGTAGGACAAGCATGATGTGAGCATGACAAGCAAGATCATTTTGATATTATGAAAGGAATTGAATATTAAGGATTTCGTAAAGAAATCACAAAATTATTTTCATTCCTCAATCAAAATCATTAAATAAAAATTTCAATATATATGCCATATAGAATGAGAGAGTCAATGACTTTTTAGGGATTTACTTCCTATAAATTTCTTTTATAATTAGCCTTTTTCTCATAACTTTGTATTCTATGTGGATCATAGTATATAGATTATACTATTCATTTTTCTCTCTCTTGTTTTAAGAGATTTTTCAACATATTTTTTTAGAGAGTGAACCCATTTACATATTGTACATTTTTGTAGGATTTTGGTGAGTGGTTAATTTTGTGGCCTTTCTGTTTGGTTTTGGTTTAGGGAACCTCATATATGTCTCATTTTGGTATAAGTCATGCATGAAGGATGAAAGGGAATATACTATCAATTTCTAATTAAGTCATTCAGTCTAAGCAGTAAGAAAACAACATATGACACTTTATTAGATGTGTAAATCCTAACATTCAATGCTAATACCTATAGAGATCATCTAAAATTTGAAGAAATAAGAAATGTGTTTGTAGTAGAAAAATATATTTCACTCAGAATAAAGGAAATTAGGCTTAAATTATGTCTCATAAGGGTAGTCTCTAATAAATAAACTACCTCCTTTTATCACAGTTTGTGATTAAAAACTTTGAAATTTTGGAGACAACTTCAGAAAAACAATTTATTTTTTTTTATTTTAATTTTTTATTATAATTTCTAAGTTAAATAACATAATCAGTATTAATTAAGAGTGCTCTCAAGAAATAATGGTGGGACAAAGTCTCCTTAAAAGCCATCATCTTAGATAGAGCAACGTTCCCAAGAAATACCAATGGCACAAAGGTTTCCAAGAACTAGTCTCTTAAACATAACTCACTTAGATCTTTAATTTTCATGCTATTAAAATCTAACCTAATTATGTTAATAAATTAGCTTAAGTAAAAATATAATATAATTATTTTTTATTATTTTTTTTAAAGCGCATTATTTAAATAAATTTTTAAATTTTTTTAAAACATTTTTTTAATTATTTTTAACTCAATAAAAATAAATAAAATCGCAATTATTTACAACACAAAAAGTTTTCAAAATTTTGATAAATAATTTATAAAAAATATTCCTTACCCGACAACAATGCCAAAAACTTGCTGAAAAAATCAACAATGCCGATTTTGTAAATACTTTGGTTTTATATTTGTAAAACTCTTGTAAGTACATGAATCATTTTATAAAAAATGAAAAGTATACTCCCAAGGTCGTTCTAAGGAAGGAATATATATGATTTTTAATTTAATATTCAAACTTTTAAAAAGAAAATTAAATCTTAAACATCCTGTCACGATATTTTGGTTTTTGTATTTCCTAATCTAATAACACAAAAAAATAGATATGGATTCAATAAACAATTATGCAAATTTTTATCATTCATAACATTTGAGTATTTATGGATATATTAATTAAGTTAATTATGCTTACTCATATTATTTAGGTTATTAAAGATATAAATTGATATTTATTGATTCTCTCTTTTTTATATAAATACCACCTTTGGTGGGGTTAGATATTCTTTGTTAATTAAACAAATATTTTAACACTTATGGTTATGGTCGATAATTAATTTAGTTAATTAAATTAAATCTTTTCTCTAAGAGAATGAAAATGAACCATTTAAATGCCACATTTAGTAAGGCTAAACATTTTAAACTTTATTCAAGGTATCCAAATTAAACCTAAGAATTTAATTATCTCAGTACTAACTTTCAAGTTTTAAAATCATTATTGAAAATATGTTGGCAATACATTTTGGAATAATATTTCTTATAAAAAACTTTTGAAATAGAGCTTCACTCTAACTACCAGACGATTGTACCAATAAATAAAATAGCACTATTCAAAATCAGACCACATAATTAAACCTTAAAATCTAATTTCCAAATTTAAGTTTGTAATGAAAAATAATATATTTCTCTCTAACATCCTTAATATAAAATCTTGAATAAAACAAAATCAATTTATTTTATAGAAATGTTTTACCTATTTAATATTTCGCAAGTATAACAACGTTATTATTATATCATATTTACAAATAGTCAGCCATGTTTGATTTAATTATAGACAAATTAAATATAACATATATGAATAAAACATAAAAATAACTATAAATAATTCATTTTAAAATTAGACCTCAAAAGAATCCTTACAGAACCTTGATTCTAATTTTGTTTTTTGAAAAAACTCTAAACGGATTTGAATTTCCATTTATTGAATAAAAAATTAGAAATCTACTAGATCATAGTTCTTCTCAAAAAGAGAAAAAATTTCAAACTAAGAAAACTTTCTAGTGAGACAAAAGAGTTCAGAAAAATGATGTGTTTTGAGATTGGGGGAGAGTGTCCATTTATAGGTGAGGAAAAGGCTAAAAAAATGGAAAAAATATTTTAAAAATGATCTTGGATGCTTATTGGATAGGTTGGCATGGATTGGCGCTGGCATGTGCGAGATTCTTGGCATGGATTGGCGCTGAGGCATGTGATATTTCATCATGAATAGGCACAACTACATATGAGACTTCAACGTGAATGGGCATGGCTATAGGTGGAATTTCGGCATGAATGGACGTGATTGGGAAATTTTGTCCATTTTCCATTTGTTTTGAATTTTCCTCATTTAATTTCTCAATATATTTGTGATATATTGTCTCAAGTATTTTTCTTCGAGTCTTTAAATTATTTTTGAAGCAAAAATACCTGAAAAAATAATAAAAATACCCTTGATTTCGAAAAGTTAAATTCATATAAAAATATGATAAATCATGCAAATATAAATCTTTTTAATTAATTAAAATACATTAAATCATGGTTATTTTAGTGCTTTTAATAACTCATCCACACTCTACCTGGTTCTTAATCGAGGTGATAAATCTGTGGCTCAAATTGGAGAGAGAGGCTTAGTTAGTTCTTAACTGAGGTGTTGATCCTTCCCTTCAATTTTAGAGCACCGACTTGGTTCCTAACTAAGGTGGAAAACTCGTGATCTTTTCAAGTGCCACGGTGCTCTACTTGGTTCTTAACCGAGGTGATAAGCCTATGATGTGAAATTGTGGGAAAACTCTGGGAAGGGACCTTCTGTTAAGAGGGTTTATCTCGTTGATAAATATTTGTTGTTGTTACAAAAAAGTGGTAAATAAATTCACATTTAAAAGTGGTATCTCTTCAAGTTTCTAGAATTCCAACTTGTACCCTCCTTAGTGCATTCAATGCTTTTCAATACGTAGGCCCCTCATATTGTTGTTTCAATTATTTGATAAGGTCATTCCGAATTGGCACCCATTTTACTGGTCATCCATTCCTTTTTGTTGAGGAAGACCCTCCTGAGAACCCAAACACCTCTGGAAAATGTTTTGGAGCACACAATTTTGTTGTATTAATGTGATACTTTCCTTTTTGTTTGGCCATCATTCTTAAAGATTCGTCCTTTTTCTCCTATTCTAGGGTCAATTTAGTTCCTTTTTCTCCTCTGTTAGAACTGATATGGTAGTGGGAATTGTGATCTCGGTCGGTATAACTGCTTTGGTTCCATAGACCAGGGAAAAATGGGTCTCATTGGTGCTTTCTCGAGGGCTTGTCTTGACAGCCTTATTACATACAAGGTAGCTTCTCCACCCATCTTCCTTTTGTGCTTTCTAACCTTTTCTTCAATAGATTGATAATTATCTTGTTGGAAGACTCTACCATGTTAAGGCAAGTGAATTGTCTCCCATTATCTGTGACGAGCTCCCTGGGTAGGCTAAAATGAAAAATTATGGACTTTCATATGAATCGAATCACTTGTTCCTCTCGTATTCTTCCCAAGGGCTCTACTTCGATCCATTTTGAAAAGTAATCAATGGCTATAAGAAGAAACTTATTTTGGCCCGTACCTAAGGGAATGGGTCCTACTATGTGAAGCCCCCATTTATAGAAGGGCCAAGGACTCACCACCCCCACCATGGTATTCGAACACGTGTGTGCCGTGGGGAAAACCTTTGGTATTTATCACATTTTTGAGTTTATTTGGTGCATTCTTCCAACATGGTGGGTCATTAATAACCTTGAGAGCATTACAGATACAAGTGTCGGCTACATAATGTGTACACACATCATAGGGGTATAATTGGTATAAAGTATAGCATATTATGGGTCGAGGTCAATCCTAGCTCGGTTTGGTGGTCAACCATATCGGGGATTCAACTCCTTAAAACCAACCTGTTACTTGTTGATGCATTCTGAGTTATTCTATCTTATTGCTCGATTTGCTTATAGGATCAGGCTAATTACTGAACTTGAGCTGGTCTATAGGTAGGACATTTAGGGTGCTTTGTCTTCCATCTCGGGTTGATGATTTTGCTTGAGAAGTTCGAATGGGTTGGGCACCAGGTCGGTCCAGATGTCCAAACAATAGGTGTTTATAAAGGAGGTTATTTACAGTATTATGAATACTATGTGACTATAAACATGAGTTTGTTCATTTTAAAAGTAATTTTTTTGGGCATTAGGTTAAATTATGATAATTTGAAGTTCTTTTGAAGAAATCTTAGGTTAATGATGATAAGGATTTATATGAAATATTAGAAGACTCAAATTCAATGAGGGTGGGTTAGATATACCTTGTAACATCTACAAGGTTGGTTTATTTATATATTAGTAAAAGGGATGAGAATAATGAGGTTATTAATGATGAATTTAATGGTGGATCCATGTTCAAATGAAAATGAAAATGAAGAGAGGGTTAATGATAGGGGTGCATATGTTAATATAAGTAAAGAGAGTAAGGAATCCGATGATAGCAAACATCTTATGCAATTGGATGCTTGTAAAATATATTGTATGGAGGATGTTAAAGTGGATACAAATTGAATTGAGGATTATGATGGTCTGTGTTAGTTTGGAAGTTGTGAGGATGGCTACAAGATATTATGAAATTAGGTAAAGAAGGAAATTTCTTAAGAAGAAGATATTAAAACATAAATTTAGAGTTGTACGTGCAAGCAATTATCTTAATTGGATGAGGAGAGCAAGTAGAAAAGTTGGATATAATAGTTTCATTGTCACTAGATGTCACAAAGAAGAGGAACACCCTTTGATGCACAAAAACTTGATAGTCAAAATTTTTTATATATAAAAAGGTGCAAGTGCACGAACCAATTATAATAAGCGTTAAGTATGCTTCCAAGATAGGTCTAAAGAAAAATTATGTGATTTTAAATAATTCAAAAAACCTTTTTAAAAACAAACACGAAAATATAAGCCTAAACATTCGGTCACAATATTTGGGTTTTGAAAATATTAATCTAATGATAAAAATAATAAAAAGATTAAAGATATATTGACTCACATAATTTATAGGTAGATATGCAATTAATAATCGATGGAGAAGTAATGTGGTATTTAGTAAATTGACAATGTTTAGTAGAATTAATTAGGTTAATGCAATATAAATGATTCTCCCTTATATGTATAAATAATGCCTTTGATCAAGTAACTATTCATTATTAATTAAATCATTTAATGCCTTTGATCGGGTTGTAAGTTAATTTAATTAAATTACACCTATTTAAAATTATATTCAAGTTGTCTAAATTAGATCTAGATTAATGTATCTAAAACCTAATTTTCATATTTTAAATTTATTATGAGAATATATCATCAATATATTTCTCAATAATAAGCTTCGTAAAAGTCATGAAATAGAAAATAATTTATTTTTAACAATAATTAAAAATATTTACCTAAATAATCTACACAAACATATCAATATATCTAAAATCATATTATCATAATGAGCCGAACATGCTCAAAATAATAAATGATCAGTAATTATTTATAACAACTTCAAGAAATATAATACTATTTGCTAAAGGGAAATAAGAATACATATAATATTAATACCCAAAAGATAGATAGATGGATGTGTCCTGCTCCACAGAATAGATATTGATCCTCATAGTATTCCTTAAATTACAGCAACGATTTAATATCACTTCATCTAAAAAATCTCAGTATTATTATCTATTATTTTTCATCACCTAATCTATATTATGTATAGAATAAAAAAGTAAAATCGAGAGAAAGATAGCTTTGACAGAAGAATTTCAAAACAAAACTAAGAAATGCTAGTAAGAAATGCTTCGGGACAAGAAATTGTTCACACATTGTGACCCACATTTATCCACGCTACGGCCCAAGTCTCGTAAAGGTATGCCTCAAATCAAACCCAAACAAGTTTCATCGCAACCTAATGTTTTAAAAATGTGGAACATATCAAACTGCATGAAATCGATATAAAACTGCGAGGAGTGTGTCGAGGCCCACTTTGTTTCATGTTGTGGCCCGCGATGCTTGATTCCACTTCTTGTTTTCACCACCTTAGAACTGGTTGGATCACATGTAAGCCTTACATGTATTGTTCTTTTATTCTTCTAAGTTTCAAATGAGTTCTTTTAGGCATGACTCTTCAAGACTTATCAATTTAATCAAATTGAAGTTAAAAATACTTGAAAAATAAAAAAAATACCAGTGATTCCGAACATATAGATTTTCTTGAATAATACTAAAATGATGCATATTCAAATCTATTTATAATATTTAAGTGCAAATAAATTACAAATTATTATCTTTTTTTCAAGAACTCAACACAACACCCAACCAACTTTTTACTATACTCTAGTAAGGAAAGCGATAAAAACTAAAAATTAAAATAAACAAGCCAAATTAAACTAACTTAAATCATTTTTCATAGATTGACATGGTTGTATTTAACATATGTAACAAGATTTTAAATCCATAGGTTTCCCTAACGAATAAGTTTAAGTCTCGTAAGGGCTTTCAGTGATGATATCCATAAACGTCCTACTAAATGCAAAAACTAAAATTAAAAATAACAAACTAAAATTAAAAATAACAAAGTAAAAAAGTTAAATTAGAAAAATTCTCAAGGTTTAATCTCTTTTCTATTCATAATAAAAATCAAAAGCATAAGCTAGATCAATGTCCCAAAGATTCACAATCTATTGCAAAAATGAGTTAAAATTCACAAATTCATGCTTCATAGCAAAAAACACATCAACTATGACTCACCCTATTGGGAATCCAAATTCACTTTGACTGTAATCCTCAAAAGCCATATTCTCAATATTACACTAATCCTATTTGTTCAAGCACTCAACAAATATATATATGAATAGAAGTTATATAAATAATTGAACTAATGGGTTTACATATGATTAAAGAAGAAAGGCTCAAAAAGTACATAATATTGATCTCATGAAATAAGTCAAATGATACGATTTATAAAGAAATCATATACTATTCTCATGCATAAATTAAAATCATTAAACAAAAATATCAAGTATATGCCTTAGAGATCAATGAAAATGAAATTACTTCAAAGGGATTTATTTCCTATTTTTTCTCTCATTCTCACAACTTTGAAGAACTTTTGGGTCATCGTATTTAGTTATACTATGCATTTTTCTATCTCTTTTTTATATACTCTCTTGATATATATATATATATATATTCTTTTTTTAGAGTGAACCCAACTATATATGTATGATTTTAGTGAGTGGCTAATTTGGCTCTTTATCTTTGCTATAGGGAACCCCAGATATATCCCTTTTTAGAAATCATGCATGAAATAGGCATATACTTTTAATTTCTACTTAAGTCGTTCAATTTAAGTAATAAAAATAAGTACATGACACTTCATCAGATGTTAAAAATCCTAACATTCAATGTAAAAGCTATAGAGATCATCTAAAAATTTGATTTAATAAAAAGACTGTTTAAAGGTGTTGAAAAAATATTATCACTTAGAATAAAATGATTTTAAGCTCAAAATATTCTCACAATGTGGTCTCCACTACTTGATTAATAAACCCCAATTTTGAGTTATCTAAATCTCAAAATTCAACCATGAAACACAAAATATGACTAAAAAAATAATTATCACAATATTCCATAATATGTTTAAGACATCATTCCAATAGTGCAAAATACTCAATCATTCACTTTAAATGAACTAAAAGCATGATAATTTTGCAAAAAAATTAAAATGAACCTAATTATTCCGAAACAACTAAAATCTATGTAAAAGAAAATAAATATAAATAAATGCCAAAATCTTTAAAAGCATGGTCCATCATGGCAATCCCAGTTTCAAGTATGCTTTGCCTTTGTGTGAGAACTAAGAGCTGTTTCCGAGTTAAAAGACTTGCTGCAAGTTTTGCAGGAGACTTGGCCACCAGATTTTGACGTCTGTACTTTAGACTTATCAGTTGATGCAGGAGTTTTCCCAGCTTTCTTAGAAGGGTATGGGGTAGCAACATGGGCTTCCTTCTTACCACCAGTCTTTTGAGTAACTGCTTTTGCCTTTTTAGCAGAAGCAGGAGTCTTAGATGCAGATTCATTCGGCCTCTTCTTTCCAGATTGTACCTGAGCAAGTAAACACATGTTTCATACAAAATTTTAAAAATGCCTAAATTTATGTAACTTTTTCTCCACCCTCAACCAGAAATATACATTGTCATTGTTATATCAAATTTAAATTAATTGTAATGATAAAGAAGAGAAAAATTACCTCTTTTTTTAACTCAATGTGATGAAGTAATAATGTGGTAAGTTAGGTGCATCTATCATCTCAAACAATTTTATCACACATGTAGAATGCTATGTACTTCTTATGCATCACATTTCAACAAATAGTTATGAATTTAACAATTCCAAATGAAATAAATATGGATTCACCAAAATAGGAAATGAAACAAAATAAACCAAATTACATTAAAATGGAAAATACATTAAATACAATGAAAAATAAAAATAACTACATTAAAAATAATAAAATAAAATAATATTACCTAAAAAATGGGTTACCTCCCATCAGGTGCTATTTTAGCATCATAGCAAGGCGTAGTTGTCATATGGTACTTAGGCTTGTACACCTATATGGACTCAATGATCGTTGAATTGTGTCATCTTTACAAATAGGTTTTCACATGATGCATATTTACTCTAAACATTGTTTGTGCCTTAAGATCCATTAAGTTTACTACTTCATGTAGAAATACTTGGATATATATGAATGGTCCACACCACCTTGATTGCAATTTTCTCGGAAAAAATGTCAAATGAGAGTTAAATAATAGAACTTTCATTCTAGGAAGAAGACTTACGAACTAAGCTTTTTCTATGATAGCACCTATTTATACATATATGCATTTTCATAGGCTTCATCTCTAATCTCTTCAAGCTCACTAAGTTGGAGTAACCGACTCTCTTGTACTTTATCTAAATCTATATTTAGCACTTTAATTTCCCAATAAGTCTTATGCTGGAGTTAAACTATTAAATGGCCTGTTTTTTTAAAGATTAACCGGTAAGGGCTGATCCCAATGGTTGTTTTGTAAGTTGTGTGGTATACCCATAAGGCATCATTTAATTTCCCAATCCTTCCTTAAAGGGCGCACAGTGCATTCCAATCTTAATTTACCTATTACTCACCCCTACTTGACTGGAAGTTTGTGGATGATATGGAGTGGTCACTCTATGTCCGATGTAATATTTCCTCAGTACCCCCTCAAAATGTTTGTTGTAAAAATGGCTCCTTTCATCAGTAATGATTGCTCTAGGTGTCTTAAACCTTCTAAATATCAAATCCTTCAAGAATTTCACTACAAAATTAGCATCATTCATTTTAGTGGGTATAGCTTCTACCCACTCAGAGACATAATCAATAGTGACCAGAATATATTCACTACCAAAAGTGGGGAAAAAGACCCATAAAGTGAATCCTTATACCTCTAAAAGTTCAACAATTAAATTAGATGTTAAAGGCATTTCATCATGTTTTCCTATATTACCTCCTATCCTTTGAAAATGTATGAAAAGAATATAAGCATCCTTAAACAAATTTGACTAATAAAATACATAATATAATACCTTAAGGGCTGTTTTCTTACCACCAAAATGGCGCTCACAGTGAAGTTCATGAAAAAATGCTAGAATGCTCTTATGTTCCTTTTCAGGCACACACCTACGATTAAATTGATGTTGACCAATCCTAGATAGATGAGGGTCATCCAAGAAATATTGCCTACAAGAATGTAAAATCCATTTCTTTTTCTGAAAATAAATGTTAGGCCTTAAAACATTAATAGCAAGATAATTTACTATGTCAGCATACCAAGGGTTTGGACTTACTAAAAATAATTGCTTATTAGGAAAGGTTTCAAAAATATCTGTTTTACTCTCACCTTCAAGAGAATTGAATTGAGAAATTAACCCAGACAAATTATCAGTTACTACATTTTCATACCTTTTTATCTATAATATCCAGATCAAATACTTGCAACAGTAAAGCCACCCAATTATCCTCAACTTAGCATTTGATTTACTCAATAGATATCTCAAAGTAGTATGATCAGAATTCATAATTACTTTAGAACCTACTAAGTAAGACAGAAATTTTTCTAACGAAAACACAACAATCAATAATTATTTTTCAATGGTAGAATAATTAATTTAGGCATCATCAAGTGTACGTTTGCAAGAATAATATATGACATGTAAATTCTTATCCACTCTTTGGCCTAACTGATGAGTGCTCAAAAAGCACTAAAATTACCATGATTTTATGCTCATTAATTGATTAAGAATATATATATTTATATGTTTTATCATATATCTATATAATTTGTCTTTTTCGGAATCACGAGTATTTTTATTGTTTTTCAGGTATATATTCTTAATCAATTAATGAGCATAAAATCATGGTAATTTTAGTGCTTTTTGAGCACTCATCACTAACACTTAAATCATAATCAAAGTATCATACATTATTTCAAATGAGATAGAATAATTAGGTGCCATAATAATAGAGGCACACTTTAATTTGTATTTCAAATTATCAAAGGTGACAATGCAATCATCAATAAAATCAAAATAAATATATTTTTACAAAAAGTTACATAAAGGACAACTTATTTTAGAAAGATCTTTAATAAATTACCTATAGAAATCTGCATATTCTAAGAAGCTCATAATCCCCTTCAAATATGTAGGGGTGTGATAACTGTATTTTATATAGTTATTTGTACCTATTTTATTAATTATAATTGCTATATTCTCTCTATTTTTAGTTAATTTTAGTTTAATAAATTAGTGTTTATTGTTTTTAATAAAATTAAGTAAATTACGTCGAAAACGTACTTAATTCCAAATTTGTACCCAAAAATAGAATTTTAAATAAAAGAGTGATTAATTGCAATTTATAAAAGTTGAAAATATAATTTAAATTAAAATCGAGCTTAATTTCAGTTATTAAAAGTTTAAAATTTAATTTAAATTACTAAAAGGGTTATATTGCAATTAAACAAAGTTGAAAATGTAATTTGAAATATATTTGTGGGTCAAAATAGAATTAAGAAAATTGAATTTTCTGCGCCGGAAAAGAATGACACTCGCACCAATCACGACGCCCATCACCCACCGTTCGATCATCAAATCAACGAACCCGATGTAGCGAGTGCAGTCCAAAAGAAGTAGAAGCGCATTCCAGTATTTCTCGTGCGGCTCGGCGTGCCAGTGGGGCCCACCTACAGCGCAAACTGGCGCGCAGAGTGGGACCCATATGTCGGCTGCGCAGATTCCCTCGAGGCGCATCGATCGCCGTTGTATGAGATGAACGGTCCAGATTGAAGCGCGTTGAATCAAGCTGTCGCGCACCGAGCCGCTCGTCTACAAATCCTGTGTGACGCGGTACATCCAAGCCACGTGCACCCTCATGTTTCAACGGAAAATGAGCAGCCACGGGGCTGATAAATATTACAGCTAATAGAATTATGACACGTGGCATATATTTGGTGGAATAAAAACATAGAAACGGTGCCCACTTCCAGCCGTTATCGCATTTCCAGCGCGAGGAAATCTTGTACGACGCGGTCCACATATGCTCTATGCTGCCGATCCTCTCACCAAATGGAAAGCTGCCACGTGTGTCCCTATTTCTCGTAGCCAATCACATGGCGACACGTGTCATGTGTAAAAAGAAAAGAAATCAAAAACGCGCAGAATGGTTTTCACGCCTGTGTTGTTATTTTAATTCCCCATAATTTTTGTCCCCCACTTAAAATAAAAATAATAATAATAAAAGAATAATTAAAAGGGGGATATATTTTGTACGTGAGGAGTTAGTTGGGAGTTTTTTCTTTTGTTGGGTTTTCTTTCATTTTGGTTACTGGCAGTTCTTCTTATTTTTTTCTCTTTACCATTTTCATTTCTTTTCCTCTCTGCGTGTTACACAAAACATGCAGAACATTTATTTGACATTTTTTTATTGTATTTTCTTAGGGAAATTATGGAGAAAGAAGACAACTAAGAAGAAAGAAAGGGAAGAATTTATTTTTCATCGAGGAATCGTGAAATAGTTTTTCCTAATTCTATTTTCTTTTAATTTTTGTTTCTCTGCAATGTTTTATTTTTGTTGTGTTGTAATTTCAATTTCTGCCATGAACTAATTTATTTGTTCTAGGATTGCAGTGTAGCGTAAATTATGAAACTTGAATTTAGTATTTTTGAATGATTTATGGAACTGTTTTAAGTTGTTTATTTTATCTTTGTTTAATGCTTTTAATTATCGGAAGATTAATTAACTGATATGTGACACGTAAATAAACTTGAAAAAGGAATTTTTGTGTGTTGCTCGTGATGAAATAACGTATATACATAAGAGATAGAAATATACTTTTATTGTATGTGTAACTGTTTGAGAACTCAGAACTTAATAAATCTGGTTGAATTTAATTTGCATAGGAATATAGTGAATCATTTTAACTAGATGTGTCTGTATGGAGCTCGGAAGAGATATATGGATAAATTAGGAGTTCTTGGTTAACAACTTAAAATACGAAAACATAAATCAAGATAAAATATAATGATTCAAGTGGATTAATTTGGTGAAACTGAAATCCTAAAAATTTCTTGCAATCTGTTATAAAAGTTAGTTAGTCAAACTGCATCAAATTATCGACTGTTTGGATAAAATTAGGTTGAAATAATTTTAATAATTAACGAATACTAGTAACAAATCTCTGTGGGAACGATATTTTACTTATCATATTATTACTTGTGACCGTGTATACTTGCACGTTTTTATGTGTTGTAAAACACACAACAAGTTTTTGGCACCGTTGCCGGGGATTTATTTTACTATTTTTTGTTGATATTAATACCAATTAATCTGATTTTAATTCAAAAAAAAAATATTTTGTTTTATTGCTTTCTGTTATTTGCTTAGATTTGTGTTTATTTATGTTTTTTTTATTGTGGTAGATTTATTTTTGAGATTTTTGGATAGAGTGGGACTTTGTATGCGACACATAAGAAATCTTGACATAGTTCTCGTTAGATCTAGAAATTGAGAGAACTATTTTAAAATTAAAAAAATAATAATAAAAAAGAAACTTCAAAACATCTAATTATGGATGAGGAAATTCCTGAAGTAGAAGAACCAAGATCTTTAAGAGATTATATAGTGCCTATGGTTGGTGGCATCCATTCAAGCATTAGAAGACCATTAATTCAAGCCAATAATTTTGAAATTAAGCCTGTAATCATTCATATGTTTCAAACATCGGTACAATTTGGTGGTTTACCCCACGATGATCCAAACTCCCATATATCAAATTTTCTAGAGATTTGTGATACCTTTAGGCATAATGGAGTCACTGATGATGCTATTTGGTTGAGACTTTTTCCTTTTTCACTTAGGGATAAGGCAAAGAGTTGGTTGAATTCATTGCCATGTGGTTCTATCACTACTTGGGAGGATCTGGCTCAAAAATATTTAGCCAAATATTTTGCACCGGCAAAGACTGCACGGATGAGGAATGAAATCACCACTTTTATGCAGTTCGACTCAGAGTCATTATATGAAGCTTGGGAGAGGTACAAGGAGCTACTTAGAAGATGTACGCACCATGGATTACCGAAGTGGCTTCAAGTTCAACCATTTTATAATAGTTAGATGGGTCAAACTAGAAATATGATTGATGCTATAGCAGGTCGTGCTTTAATGAGAAAATCAATTGATGAAGCCTACAACTTATTAGAGGAAATGGCTTCAAATAGCTATGAGTGGCCATCAGAGAGGATGTTGCCTAAGAAAGTAGCTGGAATTCATGAGATTGATGCTATGACCACTTTAACCGCACAAGTGTCCGCTTTGGTGAAAAAGATGGATACTATGGGTGTCCATTCTATTCAGAGTCCTTTTGTTGCATGTGAAATTTGCAATGGAAATCATGCCAGTGAGAGATGTCCTCACAACTCGACCAATTTTGTTTCCAATTATAGTAGGAATCAAAACAATCAAAACAATCCCTATTCCAACACATACAATCCAGGGTGGAAGAATCATTCTAATTTTTCTTGGAGTAATAATCAAGGCCAATCATCTTCTATGAAGCCCACTCATCCTCCAGGTTTTCATAACCAAGTCCCACAACAAGAGAGAAAGCCTTCATTGGAAGATATGTTTGCTCAATATATGGCTAAGAATGAGACTATTCTCCAAAATCAGGCAACATCTATTAGAAATCTCGAAGTTCAATTGGGGCAACTAGCTACTGCTATCAACAATTGCCCTCAAGGATCTTTACCTAGTGATACTGAAATCAATCCAAAAAGGGAGGGAAAAGAGCATTGTAAGGCAGTTACATTGAGGAGTGGAAAAAAGTTAGAAGAAATACAAAAACCCATTTCTCCATCGACTCTTATTGTTGAGGGTGTTGACCAATCTTAAAAACAAGAAAAAGCCGATCATGTGGTCAAGAGAATGAATTAATAGAAAATCCTATAATAAAACCGGTGTTAGATAATCTCAAGCCTTATAATCCACCAATTCCATTTCCTCGCTTCCATAAGCAAAAAGCTCGATAAACAGCTTCTCCAAGTTTCTTGAAGTATTTAAAAAACTTCATATTAACATCCCTTTGTCGATGCCTTGGAGCAAATGCCCGCTTATGTGAAATTTATGAAAGACATTTTGTCTAAGAAGAGAAGGTTAGGTGATTTTGAAATTGTTCTCTCATTGCAGAGGAGTGGAGCGCCATCCTTTAAAAGAAGATACCACCTAAGCTTAAAGATCCAGGAAGTTTCACCATTCCTTGTACTATTGGTGAGAAATTTTTTGGTAGAGCTTTGTGCGATCTGGGTGCAAGCATTAATTTGATGCCATTATCCATCTATCATAGACTTGGATTAGGAGAAGCACAACCGACCAATGTAACTCTTCAACTTGCAGATAGGTCTTTGAAGCACCCAAGAGGCATTATAGAGGATGTGCTTGTCAAGGTTGACAAGTTTATCTTTCCTACAGATTTCATAATTCTTGACATGGAGGAAGATAAAGAAATTCCTATTATTCTGGGGAGACCATTTTTAGCTACTGGTAGGACATTGATAGATGTTCAAAAAGGTGAGCTCACCATGAGAGTTCAAGACCAAGAGGTAGCTTTCAATGTTTTTAAAGCTATGAAATTTCCAAGAGAATTTGATGATTGCTTTAGAGTTGACATGGTGAATTCGTTAGTTGAAAACAATTTCAGGGAAAACTTGAGTATTGATGCTTTGGAACTTGCACTTGTTAATGATAATGTTGTTGATAACTTTGATTCTCTTAAATATCTCAAGTTACTTGAAGCATCTCCACATCTCTTTAGTCCTCAAACTGAAGAAGAGGAATTACAAGTTGCAACACCATCTAAGTTTACATATGTGAAGCCATCTATGGAACAGAAACCATTATTAGAGCTTAAGCCACTGCCTACCCATCTAAGGTATGCTTACTTGGGTGAAATGACTACAATGCCTGTGATTATTTCAGCATCTCTAGATGACGATCAAGAAAAGAAGCTATTGAGAGTGTTGAGAAATTACAAGCTAGCACAGTGGTCTATACCGACATTAAAGGAATCACTACGCATGCACAAGATCTTGTTTGAAGAAGATATCAAGCCTACTATTGAGCATCAATGTCGCTTTCAATCCAATCACGAAGGAGGTAGTAAAAGCGAAATCATTAAGTGGTTAGATGCGTGTGCATTATCTATCCTATTTCGAGATAGCTCTTGGGTCACCAATCTATCAAGGTTCCGAAGAAAGAAGGAGGAATTACAAAGGTGGAGACTAATAGCAATAATGAGTTGATTCCCACAAGGAAAGTGACAAAGTTGGCGTGGGTATGCATGGATTATCGGAAGCTCAACAAGGCCACTCGAAAGGATCATTTTCCCCTTCCATTTATTGACCAAATGCTAGACAGATTGGTAGGACATTCTTTCTATTGTTTATTGGATGGATATTCTGGATACAACCAAATTGCTATCGCGCCTGAGGATCAAGAGAAGACCACTTTCACTTGTCCATATGGAACTTTTGCTTTCCGAAGAATGCCGTTTGGATTGTGTAATGCTCCAGCCACTTTTCAAAGGTATATGATGGCTATCTTCTCAAACATGGTGGAAGATTTTATTGAGATATTTATGGATGACTTCTCAGTGTTTGGGGATTCATTTGATATGTGCTTGCATAACCTTTCTTTGGTCCTACAAAAATGCGAATAAACAAACTTGGTTTTAAATTGGGAAAAGTGCCACTTCATGGTAGAAGAAGGTGTTGTCCTCGGCCATCTAATTTCATCTAAGGGAATTGAAGTGGATAGGGCAAAGATTGAAAAAATTGAGAAACTACCGCCTCCAACATCGGTGAAAGGAATTAGAAGTTTTCTTGGTCATGTAGGATTCTATAGGCGTTTCATAAAAGATTTTTCCAAGATATCTAAGCCTCTTTGCAATCTTTTGGAGAAAGATACAAAATTAACATTTGACGAAGATTGTTTTGAAGCTTTTCGGGTTTTGAAAGAAAAGTTGATCGATGCTCCCATCATTATTGCACCAGATTGGAATCTACCTTTCCAGCTCATGTGTGATGCCAGTGATTTTGCAGTAGGAGCTGTTTTAGGACAACGAAAAAAGAGAGTTTTTCATGCCATATACTATGCCAGCAAAACTTTGACCGAAGCTCAACTGAATTATGCTACCAATGAAAAATAATTACTTGCTGTTGTATATGCTTTTGAAAAGTTTCAATCCTACCTAATCGGAATTAAGGTGACAGTTTATACAGATCATTTGGCTATAAAATATCTTATGGCTAAGAAAGATGCAAAACTGAGATTGATTAGATGGATTCTCCTACTGCAAGAATTTGATTTGGAGATCAAGGATAATAAAGGAACTGAAAATCAAGTGGTTGATCATCTATCGAGATTGGAGAATAATGATGGAGCCGTGGACAAGACTATCATTGGTGAGACTTTTCCTGATGAGCAATTATTTTCCTTTGATCATAGAAGTGTGCCATGGTACGCAGACTATGTTAATTACATTGTAAGCAATGTGCTCCCACCTGAAATATCTTTCCAACAGAAGAAAAGATTCTTACACGATGTTAAGTACTATTTATGGGATGAGCCTTACTTGTTTAAGCATTGTGCAGATCAAATTATCAAAAGATGTGTCCCAAAGGAGTAAATTGAAAATATACTAAAACATTGTCATTCTTCAGCCTATGGGGGCCATTTTGGAAGAGAAAGAACATCGGCTAAGGTTCTTCAATCTGGTTTTTACTGGCCAAATCTGTTTAAAGATGTACATGTCTTTGTCTCACAATGTGATAGGTTCCAAAGAGTTGGTAACATTTCTAAGAAACATGAGATGCCTCTAAACAACATTCTTGAGGTAGAAATATTTGACGTTTGGGGAATTGATTTCATGGGGGCCTTTTATCTCTTCCTATAACAACCTTTACATTTTGGTTGCTGTGGATTATGTTTCTAAGTGGGTAGAAGCAATTCCCTTGCCTACCAATGATTCCAAAGTGGTGTTGAATTTTCTAAAGAAAAACATTTTTACTCGTTTTGGCACCCCAAGGGCAATCATAAGCGATGGTGGAACTCATTTTTGCAACAAATCTTTTGAAACCCTCCTTGCCAAATACGGTGTCACTCATAAGATTGCAACTGCTTACCATCCTCAAACAAGTGGACAAGTCGAGATATCAAATAGAGAGGTGAAGAGGATTTTGGAGAAGACGGTAAATCCTTTAAGGAAGGATTGGTCTAAGAGGTTGGATGATGCACTCTGGGCATACCAAACAACATATAAGACACCCATTGGGATGTCCCTATATCGGTTGGTTTTTGGGAAAGCTTGTCATCTCCCGGTTGAATTAGAGCACCATGCGTATTGGGCTATCAAGAATTTAAATTTTGATTTAGGAGCTGCTGGCGAAAAACGTCTCCTACAACTCAATGAGATGGATGAGATTCGTTTACACGCATATGAAAATGCTGAGATTTATAAGGAAAAGACAAAGAGGTGGCATGACAACAAAATCTTGCATCGACACTTTGAACCAGGACAGAAAGTATTGCTCTTCAATTCTCGTTTGAAGTTTTTCTCAGGGAAATTGAAATCTAAGTGGTCGGGGCCTTTCATTATTACCAAAATACACCCGTATGGGGCTGTTGAGATTAAAGGTGAAGAATCACAAAAAACCTTCCAAGTGAACGGGCAAAGACTCAAACATTATTAGGGGGGTGACATTGATCATCAAAAGTCCACCATTTTCTTATCTGATCCAACCTAAAACAAGGAAAAAGGCAGTCAAGCTAATGACTCTAAATCAAGCGATTCTTGGGAGGCAACCCATGTGTTTTAGTTTTTATTTATTTATATATTTTGTTTTAGAACATGTATTAGTTGCATAATTCTTCATTTTGTTATTTTGTTTTGATAGGTGCAATCGGAGGAGGTAAAACGATTTTTGGATTTCAATCTCACAAGTCAACTCACCATTCAGGGAAGTTCTTTTAACACATCTCCTTTGTTCTTTAATTTTCACACATTTGGGACAATGTGCATATTAAGTTTGGGGGTGGTAGATATTTTGAACTTAATTGAAATATTTTCTATATGTTCTTGCTTGTGAAAAAAAACAAAAACAAAATTGTTGTTTTGTTTTCTTTGGTTAATTGAAGATATTCTGCTATGAATAGTGATTTTTTTTATTTCTTCGATTTAAATGATGCATAATTCTTTGAAAAATTTGAATAATGTTTAAGTGATAAATAATTTTTACGTATGTTTCATTTTTACTAGAATAATTATTCATGTGCACTAGTCTTGATTTTTGAGTTGCTATGATAATTTAGAGAAGGTTTATGTGTGTATGAAATTCGATTGATTAATATGGTGTCACAGTTCTTAGAATTTGTTTGATTTTCTCTCGAGGGGAAATTATAGATAACATTTAACTAAGAACATGATTTAGGCCATCTTTGGATCGTTTGAGCCTTTCTATCTACCTTCACATGCATTATCCATAGTATACCCCTTTTGAGCCTCAAAGTTTATATATATATTTTTATCTCATTTCAAAAACCTTCTTATATATATATATATGTGTGTGTGTGTGTGTGTGTGTGTGTTCAGATATATTTGTGTTCATTATCCCACTAACATGTGACAATTGTTAGTAAATATTTAAAGTTATATCGAAAAAAAGGGATACTTTAATAAAAAAAAGAAAAAGAAAAAGAGTGTATGTGATGAGAAATCCCAAATTGGGAAGTAATTATTGTGATGATAGAATCATCTTTTTCAATCTTGAAATGTTATGCTCGGGAAATGTTTTAAGCTTAATATTATCCATTATCCTACCTTTACCTTACCATACATTACACGCTTTAAAAGTCCTACTGATTTTGTGTTTTGTGTTTATCTACATTAGTGGAGAGAGAAATGAAAAATAAACTTATGAGATTTGTGGTTTCATGAAAAATCGTTTGATTTCATATTTGTATAAACCGATCCGGATTTCTTGTGATGAAATAATGAAAAGACTTCACACACACACAAAAATTCATTGTGAAAATGTGATATACTTTTAAATTGATTTTGATGCTTAGATGAAATTCTCTTATTCCTTTGAGTAATGTAATAAAATAAAGAAATATTTTGAAAATCACTATTTTAAATGCAGTTATCTTTGTTTTATTTCCTTCCTTTTGCTCGAGGACTAGCAAAAACTTAAGTTTGGGGGTGTTGATAACTGTATTTTATATAGTTATTTGTACCTATTTTAATAAAATTAAGTAAATTACGTCGAAAACGTACTTAATTCCAAATTTGTACCCAAAAATAGAATTTTAAATAAAAGAGTGATTAATTGCAATTTATAAAAGTTGAAAATATAATTTAAATTAAAATCGAGCTTAATTTCAGTTATTAAAAGTTTAAAATTTAATTTAAATTACTAAAAGGGTTATATTGCAATTAAACAAAGTTGAAAATGTAATTTGAAATATATTTGTGGGTCAAAATAGAATTAAGAAAATTGAATTTTCTGCGCAGGAAAAGAATGACACTCGCACCAATCACGACGCCCATCACCCACCGTTCGATCATCAAATCAACGACCCCGATGTAGCGAGTGCATTCCAGACGAAGTAGAAGCGCATTCCAGTATTTCTCGCACGGCTCGGCGTGCCAGTGGGGCCCACCTGCCGCGCAGACTAGCGCGTAGAGTGGTACCCACATGTCGGCTGCGCAGATTCCCTCGAGGCGCATCGATCGCCGTTGTATGAGATGAACGGTCCAGATTGAAGCGTGTTGAAACAAGCTGTCTCGCACCGAGCCACTCGTCTACAAATCCTGTGTGACGCGGTACATCCAAGCCACGTGCACCCTCGTGTTTCAACAGAAAATGAGCAGCCACGGGGCTGATAAATATTACAGCTAATAGAATTATGACACGTGGCATATATTTGGTGGAATAAAAACACAGAAACGGTGCCCACTTCCAGCCGTTAACACATTTCCAGCGCGAGGAAATCTTGTACGACGCGGTCCACATATGCTCTATGCTGCCGATCCTCTCACCAAATGGAAAGCTGCCACGTGTGTCCCTATTTCTCGTAACCAATCACATGGCGACACGTGTCATGTGTAAAAAGAAAAGAAATCAAAAACGCGCAGAATGGTTTTCACGCCTGTGTTGTTATTTTAATTCCCCATAATTTTTGTCCCCCACTTAAAATAAAAATAATAATAAAAAAAGAATAATTAAAAGGGGGATATATTTTGTACGCGAGGAGTTAGTTGGGAGTTTTTTCTTTTGTTGGGTTTTCTTTCATTTTGGTTACTGGCAGTTCTTCTTATTTTTTTCTCTTTACCATTTTCATTTCTTTTCCTCTCTGCGTGTTACACAAAACACGCAGAACATTTATTTGACATTTTGTTTATTGTATTTTCTTAGGGAAATTACAGAGAAAGAAGACAACTAAGAAGAAAGAAAGGGAAGAATTTATTTTTCATCGAGGAATCGTGAAAGAGTTTCTCCTAATCTATTTTCTTTTAATTTTTGTTTCTCTGCAATGTTTTATTTTTGTTGTGTTGTAATTTCAATTTCTGCCATGAACTAATTTATTTGTTCTAGGATTGCAGTGTAGCGTAAATTATGAAACTTGAATTTAGTATTTTTGAATGATTTATGGACCTGTTTTAAGTTGTTTATTTTATCTTTGTTTAATGCTTTTAATTATCGGAAGATTAATTAACTGATATGTGACACGTAAATAAACTTGAAAAAGGCATTTTTGTGTGCTGCTCGTGATGAAATAACGTATATACATAAGAGAAAGAAATATACTTTTATTGTATGTGTAACTGTTTGAGAACTCAGAACTTAATAAATATGGTTGAATTTAATTTGCATAGGAATATAGTGAATCATTTTAACTAGATGTGTCTGTATGGAGCTCGGAAGAGATATATGGATAAATTAGGAGTTCTTGGTTAACAACTTAAAATACGAAAACATAAATCAAGATAAAATATAATGATTCAAGTGGATTAATTTGGTGAAACTGAAATCCTAGAATTTTCTTGCAATCTGTTATAAAAGTTAGTTAGTCAAACTGCATCAAATTATCGACTGTTTGGATAAAATTAGGTTGAAATAATTTTAATAAGTAACGAATACTAGTAACAAATCTCTGTGGGAATGATATTTTACTTATCATATTATTACTTGTGACCATGTATACTTGCACATTTTTATGTGTTGTAAAACACACAATAGGGTGGTAGTTTACAAATTAACTCAAACCTCAATTTTGTTGTTAGAAATTATATCTTCTAGCATAATTCCCTGTTGGACCATAAAATGAATTTTATCCCAACTAAGTGTTAGGTAACATTAAATGGAACATTTTAAAACTAAAGTCAATTTATGTAAGAAATCATTAAAATAAGGTTCCAAAAAGACAAAAATCATCCATAAATATCTCAAAGAATGTTTTTCATGATATTAAAAAGACTTACATCATACATCTTTGAAATGTAATGGGGGTAATGCATAACCGGAATGGCATCCTCTTGAAAGTGGATGTTATAAAACTCTAGCAAGTTTACGAATCAATTTATAGAAAATGGCAAGTATACTGCCAAGGTCGATCTAAGGAAAGAATATATGTGGTTTTTAATTTATTATCCAAACATTTAAAAACAAAATTAAATCCTAAACATTCTGTTACGATATTTTGATTTTTTGTGTTTCCTAATCTAATAACATAAAAAACTAAACATAGTTATGGATTCAATAAACAATAATGCAAATTTTTATCATTCATAACAATGAAGTATTTATGGATATAATAATTAAGTTAATTATGCTTGCTCATATTATTTAGGTTATTAAACATATAAATTGATTTTTATTGATTCTATCTTTTTTATATAAATACCACATTTGGTGGGTTATATATTATTTGTTAATTAAAAAAATCAATTAACACATATTGGGTGGGTAGATAATTAATTTGGTTAATTAAATTAATTATTTTTTTCCTAAGGGATTGAAAATGAACCATTTAAATGCCACATTTGGTGGGGTTAGACATTTGAATCTTTATTCAAGGTGTCCAAATTAAACTTAAGAATTTAATTATTTGAGTACTAATTCTCAAGTTTTAAAATCATTACTAAAAATATGTTATCGATACATTTTCCAATAATGGTTCTTATAAAAACTTTTGAAATAGAGTTGTACTCTAACTACCAGATGATTGTACTAACAAATAAAATAGCACTACTCTAAATCACACTAGATAATTCAATCTTAAAATCTAATTTTCATATTAATGTTTGTAATGAAAAATAATATATTTCTCTCTAACATTTTTAATATGAAATCTTGAATAAAAACAAAATTAATTTATTTTATAGAAATGTTTTACCTATTTAATATTTTGCAAGCATAACATTTTTATTATTGTTTCATATTTATAAACAGTCACTCATGTTAAATTTAATCATAGATAAATTAAATAAAACATATAAGAATAAAACAAAAAAAAATAACTATAAAGATTTCATTTTTAAATTATACCTCAAAAGAATCCTTAGGGAACTTTCATGCTAGTTTCATTTTTGAAAACCTACAAACGAAGTTGCATTTCCGTGCATTGAATCAAAAACTAGAAATCTATCATAGATAGTTCTTCCCAAAAAGAGAAGAACTTTAAAACTAAAAAATTTTAAAAAATTAAAAAAGCTTTCTAGAAAGAGAAAGCTAGAGAGAAGAGTTGATAAATTGTGTGTTTTTAGATTGGGGGTGAAGGTTCTTTTATTACTGAGAAAAAGGCTAAAAAAGTGGGAAAAATATCTCAAAAATTGATTTTGGACGAAATTTGGACTGGTTAACACGCGTGTGGGGCAAGATTTGCAGCAGAACGGACCCTAGAAGAAGCAAGATTTTGGCATACAGGTGCTGGTGCGCATAGACAAGCGGAGGACACGGTGTGACTTAGCAAATGTGCGTACGAGACTCGACATTTTTGACCTTTTTTACTATCTTGACCCATTTTGTCCATTGTTTCCATTTTTTTGACTTTTCCTCATTTGTTTCTCAACATTATTTGTTATGTATTGCCTCCAATATTTTTCTTTGAGTCTTTAAATTATTTTTGAATGAAAATACCTAAAAAACAATAAAAAATACCCGTGATTCCGAAATGAAAATTGTATATAAAAATATGATAAAATCATACAATTATAAATCTATTAAATCAATTAAAGTACATTAAATCATGGTAATTTTAGTGTTTTTTAAGCACTCATCAAATGTCTCAAAGGGATATGTGAAGGTGGGCTTTTCCTAAACCTCTAATGTAACAAGTACCTGATAATAACTCAAAATACCATCCAAAAAACCAAAAAATTGATGCTCAACTAATCTTTCTAACATATGATAAATGAATGGAAGATGAAAGTGATTCTTTTTAGTTTATAAATTAAGTTTCCTAAAATCAATAAACATCTTCTATTTTGTGATTTTATTAGTGGGCACTAATTAATTTTTATCATTTTTAACCACTATAATTTTGAATTTCTTAGGTAACACATAAACCAAACTAACCCACATATCATCAGTAATTTTATAAATGACTCTTACTTCTAAGAGTTTTAGAATTTTCTTGTTAACCACCTCTTGCATGATTAGGTTTAGTCTCATTTAGGCCTCTCTAATTTGTCTAGCATCCGTCTCTAGGTTAATCTCACATATACATATAGATGGACTAATGCCTCTAATATCCCCAATACTCTAACCAATTGCCTTCTTGTATTTCTTAAGCATTTTAACAAGTTCTTTTTCTTGGGTTTTGGTCAAAGTGGATGAACTTATAACTAAATATGTTTCTCCTTCTCTTAAAAACACATATTTTATATTCTTAGACATTTCTTTTAGTTCTACCTTAGGTAGAGTGTCCTCTTCCCCAAGAGAGGTGCTAGGTAGATCTAAGGGTGTACTAGATTTTCCTATTGGTTCAACATTATCTAACAATTCACTATACCCTACAGTCTCCTCATCCAAGTCCTCTTCTACTTTTTCAACTATAAGAGTAACTTCTAGTTTGTCTTCCAATCTATCCTGTAGAAAAGTGTTATGAATAAGTTTATCTATATGATGAACGAAAACCGGCATCGCCGATCCTGCCAATACTTTGGTTTTATATTTATAAAACTCTCGCAAGTGCACGAATCATTTCGTAGAAAATGATAAGTATACTCCCAAGGTCGATCTAAGGAAGGAATGTATGTGGTTTTTAATTTATTATTCAAACCTTTAAAAAAAATTAAATCCTAAACATCCTGTCACGATATTTTGGGTTTTTTGTGTTTTAATCTACTTACATAAAAATAAACATAGATTCAATAAATATTTATGCAAATTTTATTATTTTATAATAGTGGAGTATTTATGGATATAATAACTAAGTTAATTATGCTTGCTCGTATTATTTAGGTTATTAAAGATATGAATTGATATTTATTGATTCTCCCTTTTTTGTATGAATACCACCTTTGGTGGGGTTAGATATTCTTTGTTAACTAAACAAATCAATTAACACCTATGGGTGGGGTTGATAACTAATTTGGTTAATTAAATTAATTCCTTTTTCTAAGAGATTGAAAATGAACCATTTAAATGTCACCTTTGGTGGGGTTAGACAGTTTAAACTTTATTCAAGGTGTCCAAATTAAACCTAAGAATTTAGTTATCCGAGTACTAACTTTCAAGTTTTAAAATCACTACTGAAAACGTGATGTCAATACATTTTCGTATAATAATTCTTATAAAACCTTTTGAAATAGAGCTTCACTCTAACTACCTGACGATTGTACTAACAAATAAAAGAGCACTACTCTAAATCGCATCGATAACTAAACCTTAAAATCTAATTTTCGATTTAAGTTTGTAATGAAAAATAATATATTTCTCTAACATTCTTAATATAAAATCTTGAATAAAAATAAAATCAATTCATTTTAGAGATTTTCACCTATTTAATATTTCGCAAGCATAACAACGTTATTATTATATCATTTTTACAACAAATTACTAGTACGCTTAAATTTAATCACGCATAAATTAAATATAACATGTAAGAATAAAGCATAAAAAATAACTACAAAGAAAATAAAATCCTTACAAGATTTGATGCCATTCCGCTTGCTAGAAAACCTCCAAACGGAATTTGCACTCCCTTTATTGAATCCAAAAGCTAATAAATTACAAAAACATAACTAGTTCTTCCCAAAATGGGAAGAACTCTAAAAATAAGCAAAACTAACTAAAACATAAGAAAAACTAAAAAAACTAAAAACTAAGAAATGGAGAGAAAGAAAGAAGAGAGAAGTGTGTTTTGGAGGTGGGTTTTGAAGTGAAGGGAACGGGGTATTTATAGCGAGATGGAGAGAAAAATGTTAAAAATGCAAAACGTGTAATGGGAATGCCGAGGGTCATTAATGACGTCCAAGATGACGTCACGGGGCGGCCGCACGTGAAAAATGGGGCGAAATGGTGTTTCGGCGTGCGGCGAGTGGTACTGGCACGCGCACTGCAAGGATGAACAAAGACCTACGCGCGCACCGTGCGCGGATAAACAAGTACCTCGTGCGCAGGCTCGCGCGATGAACAGCACTCCACGCGTCACAGCAATACCGGGCGCGCACGGGACGGGCCGCTTCCGGCGCGATTTTCTCCTTTTGACATTTTTGACCTTTTTCGACCCATTTTTGTCCAATTTTTTCCATATTTGTTGACCTTTCCCCATTTATTTAGTAATATAATTCTGATGTATTGCTTCTAGTATTCCTCTTTGAGTCTTTAAGTTACGTTTTTAAGCGAAAATACCTGAAAAATAATAAAAATACCCGTGATTCTGAAAAAGACAAATTTATATAAATATATGATAAAACATATAAATATATATTTTTAATCAATTAATGAGCATAAAATCATGGTAATTTTAGTGCTTTTTGAGCACTTATCACAACCCCCAACCAGCTTCTTGCTAGTCCTTTAGCAAGAGAAGCGATAAAAACTAAAAATTAAACTATCCTAAATCACTTCCGTGGATTGACACGGTTGCATTTTGCCTATGCAACAAGCCTTTAAACCCCTAGGTTACCCTAGTGAGCGAGTTTGATACTCGTGAGGGTTTTCAGTAATGATACCCACAAACATTGAACTAAATGTAAAAATTAAAAGAAATAATAAAAACAAACAACTCAAAGACTAAAATTACAACAAAATCAAAAATTAATTTTTTTTTTAAATAAGAGAAAACAACATATCACAAAAATGTCTCATACTTTTTAATCTCCTTTAAGATCATAATTAAAATCTCAAGCATAAGTTATTTTAATCTCTTTAAACAATCATGATTTATTATAATAATTAGTCGAAAATCATTTTCATATTTCATGTCAAAAATGTATCAATTTAATTTCACCCAATTTCAGTGTCATGAATCAGAATTCGCTTTGACTCTATTCCTCACAAGTCAATACTCTCAAAACACTGAATCCTATGGGTTCAAACACTCATACTAATTTATATGCGAAAGAGTTGATGTATAGAAATGAACTAATATGTTCGCATATGTATAAAGAATAAAGGTTCAAAGTGTTATTTTAACATTGATCTCATGAAAGGAATCAAATGTATAAATTATAAAGATATCATATATAAAAATTATTTTCATGCATAAATCAAAATCATTAAGAAAGAATTTCAAGATATATGCCTTTTACAAATGAAGAGAGTGCAATGACTTTTTAGGGAATTATTTCCTATATCTTCCTTTTGTAATTAACTTTTACTCACAACTTTGTAGGCAATGTGGGTTATAAGATGTAGATTATACTATATATTCTTTATCTCTACTTTTTTCCGAAGATATTTCTCAATATATGTATTTTTGTAGAGTCAACCCAATGCAGATTGTACATTTTGTTTTTTTGGATTTTGGTGAGTGGTTAATTTTGTGGCTTTTCTATTTGATCTTGGTTTAGGTAACCTCAGATATGTCTTTTTTGTAGCAGTCATGCATGAATGAGATATAAGCATATACTATCAATTTCTACTCAAATCATTTAATCTAAGCAAAAATAATAATAAAAAATATATGATACTCTCTATTAAGATGAGAAAAAATTCATACATTCAATGCTAATACCTATAGAGATCATCTAAAAATTTGAAGAAATAAGAAATGTGTTCTTGAGTAGAAAAATATATATTTCATCAATAAAGGAAATTTGGCTCAAATTATATCTCACAAAGGTAGTCTCCACTAAAAAAAATTCATAAACACCGATTTTGGGTTTAATATAATTTCTACATCTTATCAAGAAATACTAGTTATGACAAAAACTAACTAATTATCTAAAAATAATTACAAAATATTTCATGATATGTTTTCAAAAATTAATCTAACAGTACAAGAGACTTAACTATTTACTTAAATTTGATTTAAAGAAATAATAATTTTTGTGAGAATTTTTTTTTTCAAAAATTACTAAATCACACAAAATAGAAATAAAACCAAACACACAAAAAATGAAAAAGTATATTTTTTTTAATTTTTTTTTATTTTTAAATTGTTAAAACTTTTTTTTTAATTAAGCATGGTAACTTTTCACCACCCCCAACCTAGAACTTACATTGTCCTCAATGTAACAACTGTAAATTAAAGATAAAGAGAAAAGAGAAGAAAGATTACCTATTTCTTGAGAATGTGCAAGTAGTAATGGAAAATGCAGGTGCATCCATCATATTCATCATTAAAGTGTATACAGACAAATCGCTGTGAACTTCTAACATCTCAACAAATATTTTTAGTTTTAACAATTTAAAAATTATTCACATGTAATTAAAATGAAATAATTAAGTAAATAAAAGAAATAAAAGAAAATTACCTAAAATGATGGGTTGCCTCCCATCCAACGCTTAGTTTAACGTCCTAGCAAGACGTAACTTGGGGATTGTATTTTAAGTAAACTCAATGTCCCCTCATCATTGAGTCAATCAAACCTTCAGGTAAGACAAGGTTGTCTACCTATACTTTTTCACTACGCCTCATTGATTTTCGATTTCTCGTACTTAAAACTAGAGGCATACTTTGAGTTTTAGATAACCCACATCTACGTACAAATCAAATAATTAAGGCATAAAAAACACAATTGTACCTAGACTAAACAAAGCAACTAACTCCTTAGATTATAATTAAAACTTTAAAATTTTTGGAGGTAGTTTTAATTTATGTTTTTTTTTGTTTTTTTTGTTTTTAAGAAAAAAATAACATAATCAAGATAACCAAGAGTGCTCGTGAAAGAATGGTGGTGCAAAGGCTCCTTAAAAACCATCCTCCTAGACGTAACAACGCTCAGTGAAAGATTAAGTGCACAAAGGCTTCCAAGAACTAGTCTTCCTGCATTTAACTCCCTTAGATCTTTAATTTTCATGCTATTAAGTTAATTAAATTAAAAATTTAAGTTAATGAAAATCTAAGTTAATTAAGTTTAAAGAAAAGGTTAATTAAGTTAAGTGAATTAAAAAATCTAAGTTAATTAAGTTAAGTTAAAAAAATCTAAGTTAATTAAATTGGTAAAAAAAAGTTAATTAAGCTAAGTGAAGTAAAAAAATCTAAGTTAATTAAGTTAAGTGAAAAAGGTTAATTAAGTTAAGTGAAGTAAAAAAAATCTAAGTTAATTAAGTTAAGTTAAAAAAAACTCTAAGTTAATTAAGTTAAGTGAAGTAAAAAAAATATAAGTTAATTAAGTTAATGAAAATTTAAGTAAAAACCTAAGTTAATGTTAAAAACAATCTAAGTTAATTAAGTTAGTAAAAAAAAAAACTAAGTTAAGTAAGTTAAATAAAAATCAAGAAGAAAAAAAAAAGCTAAAGAAAGAAAAATAAAATAAAATAAAATAAAATAAAATTGAAAAAGGTAAAAGAAAATAAAAAAAATAAAATTATGATTTAAAATAAATAAAAAAATAGTAAAAATTAAACTCAAAAAATTAAAATTTTGGTTTTTTTTTATTTTTTTTTTATTTTTTTTATTTTTTTATTTTTTTTTATTTTATTTTTATTTTATTTTTATTTTTTTTATTTTTATTTTAAATTTATTAAAAAATATATTTTTTTATTATTTCTTATGAAATTTAAAATTTGAAATTTGATTAAATTTTTTATTTATTTTTTTATTTTTTTACAAAAACAAAAAAAATCACAATTATTTACAACACAAAAATATTTTTAAAATTTTGATAAATAAATTAAAAACTCTATTCCTTCCAAGAACTAGGCACAATAACTTGATGAACGAAACCTGATCGCTGATCCTCACAATACTTTGGTTTTATATTTATAAAACTCTCGTAAAGGTAACGAATCATTTCGTAGAAAATGATAAGTATACTCCCAAGGTCGATCTAAGGAAGAATTTATGCGTTTTAATTTATTATTCAAACCTTTTAAAAATGAAATTAAATCCTAAACATCATGTCACGATATTTTGGGTTTTTTGTGTTTTAATCTACTTACATAAAAATAAACATAGATTCAATAAATATTTATGCAAATTTTATCATTTTATAATAGTGGAGTATTTATGGATATAATAACTAAGTTATTTATGCTTGCTCGTATTATTTAGGTTATTAAAGATATGAATTGATATTTATTGATTCTCCCTTTTTTGTATGAATACCACCTTGGCGGGTTAGATATTCTTTGTTAACTAAACAAATCAATTAACAACTAAAGCGGGTTGATAACTAATTTGGTTAATTAAATTAATTCCTTTTTCTAAGAGATTGAAAATGAACCATTTAAATGCTACCTTTGGGCGGGATTAGACAAGTTTAAACTTTATTCAAGGTGTCCAAATTAAACCTAAGAATTTAGTTATCCGAGTACTAACTTTCAAGTTTTAAAACCACTAATGAAAACGTGTTGTAATACATTTTCAGATAATAATTCTTATAAAAACTTTTGAAATAGTAGCTTCACTCTAACTACACGGCGACTAACAAATAAAAGAAAGCACTACTCTAAATCGACCGATAACTAAACCTTAAAATCTAATTTTTCGATTTAAGTTTGTAATGAAAAATAATATATTTCTCTAACATTCTTAATATAAAATCTTGAATAAAAATAAAATCAATTCATTTTAGAGATTTTCACCTATTTAATATTTCGCAAAGCATAACAACGTTATTATTATATCATTTTTACAAACAAATAGCACGCTTAAATTTAATCCCAGACAAATTAAATATAACATGAAAGAATAAAGGATAAAAAATAACTGCAAAGAAAATAAAATCCTTACAGTACTTCGATGCCATTCCCATTGCTAGAAAACCTCCAAACGGAATTTGCACTCCCATTTATTGAATCCAAAAGCTAATAAATTACAAAAACATAACTAGTTCTTCCCAAAATGGGAAGAACTCTAAAACTAAGCAAAACTAACTAAAACATAAGAAAAACTAAAAAAAACTAAAAACTAAGAAATGGAGAGAAAGAAAGAAGAGAGAAGTGTGTTTTGAGGTGTGTTTTGAAGTGAAGGGAATGGGGGTATTTATAGGTGAGGATGGAGAGAAACAATGAGTAAAAAAATGTTAAAAAATGCAAAAACACGTAATGGGAATGCTGAGGTCATTAATGACGTTAGCATGACGTCATGGGGGAGGCTGCACGTGAAAAATGGGGCGAAATGGCGTGCACGCGCGAGTAGTACTGGCGCGGCACCGTGCGCTGGATGAACAAGCACTCGCGTGCGCATTCAGGCGTGCATGAACAAGAGACCTTGCACGCAGCTCTGCGCGGATGAACAGTACCCGCGCGCGCAGCTCGGCGCGGCTGGGCGCTGGCGCACGCGGGATGGGCTGCTCCGGGCACGATTTTCTCCTTTTTGACATTTTTGACCTTTTCGACCCATTTTGCCAATGTTTTCCATATTTGTTGACCTTTCCCCATTTATTTAGCAATATAATTCTGATTCATTGCTTCGAGTATTCCTCTTTGAGTCTTTAAGTTACGTTTTTAAGCGAAAATACCTGAAAAACAATAAAAATACCTGTGATTCCGAAAAAGACAAATTTATATAAATATATGATAAAACATATAAATATATATATTTTTAATCAATTAATGAGCATAAAATAATGGTAATTTTAGTGCTTTTTGAGCACTCATCACTATACAATCAATATTAAAGCATTCATCAATGGTATATATAGATGAAGTAGTTGAATAGTTAAAAACTTTAAAATGAATAGTCTCTCCCAAGACTTTCATTATCAAATTCTCATCTTAGACATTAATAATAGTTTGGGTAGTTTTCATGAATGGTCTACCAAGAAGTATTATATGTTCTTTATACAAGGATGGGTTTTCTGCATATCCAAAACCATAAAATCAACATTTATTATCAATTTGTCTACTTCTAGTAGCAAATCCTCAACCACTTCCTCCGAATATTTAATAGATCTATCTATAAGTTGAAGTCATGTGGTTATAGGTTTCAAGTCTTCTAAACCAAGCTAGAAGAAAATGGAATATGTCATCAAATTAAGGTTAGCATCTAAAATAAACATTACTCTAACTACCTTCCTATCATTTATAATGATGTTAATAATAAAACTTTCTATATCTTTCAACTTTGAGGGTAGTGGATGCTAAAGTATAGCACCAGCGACCTCTGATACCACAAATTTTTCGTTAAGCTCATACACCCACTTCTTAAGGTTCAATTCCTTAAAGAACTTAGCATAAGAGGCTAACAAAGGTAAATTTATATTAACCTTAGAAATCATAGCAAAGAGATCAGAGAATTGCTTATCTTACTTTGATTCTTTCGGTCAATATAAGAAGGATATTGGTGTTTAGTGTGGTTATAATGTCTTTTGTATTTTGGAAATGTCAATTAACCCCCCCCTATTCATTCCTTAAAAGGGTTATCAAGATTGGCACTTTTCTTTCCATCTTATTGGAAGACTATATTTTGATCTTCTTTATTACATACACTAGATTGTAAATCATTAGAAACTTCAGGTAAAATCTTGTTAGCTACCTTACCACTTCAAAGGATTATGACATCCTTTGCTTGTTCTGCTTGACAAAGCATTTTTCCTTTTTCCTCCTTTTGCATATGTCTTGCAAACTGCCCAACTTGAACTTTAACTCTTTTTACTAAAGCCTCTAAGAAATATAATCTATGATTATTTATCATCTGGCAATATTTACTAACTTGAATAAAGACATTCAAGTGATCTTCTAAAGTTGACCTATAGGGTTGATATAATAGGTATGGTTGGTTTGCTTACGGCCCTTGAATTTGGTTTTGGGTATATGTTAGGTTATTGTTTGGTTTCTATGAGAGGTTGGGGTGATTGTAAGCGTTAGAATGATAACCATGCATAAAATTAGCTTCCTCCAAGGTAGTTGCAATAGAATCATCTGTAATAGAACAAGCATTACTATTATGCTCAAACGTACCACAAACTTCACATATCTCTTGATTTGACATTTTTTGAGAAATGAGGAGTTAAACTTGCTTAGTTATTTCTGCAAGTTGTAAGGTTGTTTCCTTCCCGAGTCCAACTTCATTGACCCCTACACTTCTTCCACTAACACTCTTTTCTTTAGAATTAGTACCCAACATCTCATATAGCTCATAATTTTACTTTTCTATCTTTTCTCCCATAGCTCATCCTATAGCATTGTCAATAGTGTAGCAACACTATTGTGTCAATCCATCATAAAAGAAGTGGTTTTGTAACTGTAATGGAAAGCTTTGGTACATGCATTGAGTTAAAAAAGCTTGAATTTGTCACGAGCTTCGTAGAATGGCTCTCCATCCATTTGGAAGAACGTTTCTAAGTTTTCACTCAAGTCAGCAGTCTTTTGATGGAATAGAACCTACCCATAAAATTGTTGTAGATGGCCTCCCAAGTAGTTAATGAACCTAGTTATAAAGTAATGAACCAAGACTTGGCTCTATCATTGAGTATGTAAGGAAAACACGTTATCATAAGTTGGTCTTCATCAAGTCTCTATAATGGACATGTATACACAATAGCATAAAAATCTCTCATAAAATTTATAGTGTCTTCATTAGGGATACCATGAAATGAAGGCAACATGGAATAATAAATTTTTGTAATTTATAATTCCTTGTAGCCTCTTCCAATTGTTTACAAGAAGTAGCATTGCCAATGGTTGGCATTACATACTCCATGATTTTTTCCTTACCTCCAACATCACCTATATCTATTTGCACTTAAAATTGTACCTCTTCCCATTGAGTATCAATGTTCAGCTCCCTTAAAATTGTTTTGATCTTATAGATGTTAATAATAAAAAAGTACGAGTTCATTTCTCAACAATCTCTTACCTTTCATACACTAATAACCAAAACAAATGTCCAGGTAGCAGAGAACATAATACTAAAATAACTACAATCAGAAGTATGATCAAAACAAAGAAAAAGAAAAATAAACTAGGTACCTAAAAAATAATAGATTAAAAGAAAAGAAAATAAATAAAATTAAAAAGACAAAATAATTACACTATACAATATTAGACAACACAAATTAAATAAAAAATTCCAACAAATAAATAAAATATATTATACAAAAATATGTTAATACATAGAAATACCAAACAAAGTTAAATAACAAAAAGAAATAAAATAAAAATAAAAATAAAAAACTATTAATAAAATAAAATAAAATAAATTTAGTTCGTAATTAAATAAATAAATAAAAGAAAAGAAAATTAAATTAAATTAAGTTAAAATAAAAATTAAATTTACTACACAAAAATACTAAAAAGAAATTAAGTTAATAAACAAATTAAAAACTAAAGTCAACTAAATAAAGGAAAAGATAGTTAAAAAAATTTGATTTTGAATTTTTTTTAGATTTTTAATTTTCAATTTTGAATTTTTTTAAATAAAAACGACTCATGAATATTTACAAAACAATTTTTAAGAATTTTGATAATAAAAATTTAAAATACTATTCCTCCCCAACAATTGTAACAAAAAACTTGATGCAAATTTTTTGTATATTTATAAAAAGCTTATAAGTGCATGAATCACTTATAATAAGCATTGAGTATACTTTTAAGGTTGATTTAAAGAGAAACTACGTGGTTTTAAACAATTCAACAAAACTTCTTAAAAACTAATACAAAAAAATAAACCTAAATATTCTATCACAATATTTGGGCTTTAAAAATATTAATCTAATGATAAAAATAATAAAATGATAAAAGATAGATTGGTTTCTATAATTTACAGGTAGATATGTAATTAACAATCAATGAAGAATTAATGAGATATTTAATTAGTTGACAATGTTTACTAGAATTAATTAAGTTAATGCAATATAAATTTATATTACTATTTATACCATATATGCATATATAATACCTTCGATCGAGTTACTATTTGTTACTAATTAAATCACTTAATACCTTTGATCGGGTTATTAATTAATTTAATGAAATTAGACCTATTAACTAAGAAATTAATAAACCATTTAACTTGATACCTTTAGTCAGGCTACCTATTTAAACTCATGTTCAAACTATCTAAATTAGATCGAAATTAATATATCTGAAACCTAATTTTCATAATTGAAATCTATTATGAAAAATATATTGTTAATATATTCTTCAATAATAAACTTTATAAAAATCTTGAAATAGAAAGTAATCTATTTTTAATAATAATTAAAATATTCACCTAAATATTCTACACAGACATATCAACATAACTAAAATCTCATTATCATAATCAATCAGACATACTCAAAATAATAAGTGATCAATAAATTATTTATAAAAATTCAATAAATACAATATTGTTTACTCAAAAGAGATAAGAAAATAGATCAGATTGATACCCAAAAGATAGATAAACATATGTATCCTGCTCCAAAGAAGAGATATCAGTCGTCACATTATTCCCTAGCCCCATGTTTGGTTGGAGGGAATGGAATGGAATCAGAATTGATTCCTTCCATTTTGTGTGTTTGGTTGGACGGAATGGAGGGCGGAATGGAATCAGATTACTAAAGGAGAAGGAATCACAATTCCTTCTCCCCCCTTTGGTAATCATAATTCCATTCCCATCTAAACTTTTTTTTCCAATTTTACCCTCACTTAAAATATAACCTTAAACTCAAATATGAAATTCTCAAACCAAAATTTCCAAAACCCTAAACCCTAAACCTGAAATTCCAAAACCCTAAACCCTAAATCCAAATCCTAAAACCCTAAACCCTAAACCTTAAAACCCAAATCCCTAAACCTAAAACCCTAAAACATAAATCCCAAAACCCTAAACCCTAAATCCAAATCCTAAAACCCTAAAACCTAAACCCCAAATCCATAAACCCTAAACCTTAAAACCCAAATCCCCAAACCTAAAACCCTAAAACATAAATCCCAAAACCCTAAACCCCAAATTCTAAATCCTAAAACCCTAAAACCTAAACCCCAAATCCCTAAACACTAAACCCTAAACCCCAAATCCCTAAACCCTAAACACCAAATCTCTAAACCCTAAACCCTAAATCCTAAAACATAAATCACAAAACCCTAAATCACAAACCTCAAAACCCTAAACCCTTTTTAGAAAAATAATAATTTTAACCCTAAACCTTAACCCACAAATATAACCCCAAATCCTAAATCCCACATCCCAAACCTTAAAACCCTAAACCCTATTTAGAAAAATAATAATTTTAATAATACATTTCTTTTTAATTAATTAGTAATTATTTTAAAAAATAATGATTTCAATAATGTATTTTGTCTAACGAAAAAATAGTAATTAAATGACATTATTTGAACTTTACAGCATGTAGGGGTATTAAGGTCATTTACAGCTTTTTTCATTCTATTCCAGTGGCAAACCAAACACTGTAATCCTGATTACGAGCTTGATTCCAATGGTCAAACCAAACAATATTGTTTCCTTTCCATTCCATTCCATTCTGATTCCGATTCTATTTCACGAACCAAACGCCACCTAGATTACAACAATTTTATTTCACTTGATCTAAAAAATCTCCTATTAGTGTCTCTTATTTTTTATCACCAAATCTAAATTATATATAAACTAAACATAAAAAAAATGAAAAGTAAAACAAAGAGAAAGAAAGATCTGATGGGGGAGTTTCAAAACAAAAATTAAAAATAAATAAACATATAAAACTAAACATATAACAATCTATTTATAGATGAGGCTAACAAGAAATACACACTATAAAAGTCAATCCCATAATATGTGTAAACATGTTTGTATACAAAATGTATCTAACTATGTGCATGCGTGTATTATTAATCATTGGTAACCAACCTTACACAAAGGAAGATATATATATTAAGTAAAATAAACAGACTACATATTTTACACATGGGAAGCCAACAAAGACACAAAGAACAACAACAAGACTTACATTCTTCATTTCTTCCTTTTCTTCTTTCAATTTTTCATTTCTTCCTTCAAATTTTTTCTTCCTTCACTTTTTCATTTTCTTCCTCATTCCTATTTAATCGATTAAGAAAACTATTTACAGTTAAACCATATCTATCAAAGGCTCCAATGCATGCCATCAAAAAAATCACAGCCATAGCCTAGAATGGATTGATCTCTTTCATTCACATTTCTAGTTCGTCTCTTTAACAAAAAAAAATTCAATATTTAAAGTTGTGTGCTGAATTGTTTTTAATAAACAAATGAGAGGGGGAACCAAAACGTTTTTTTAATATTTAATACCAAAAAACTCTGTGTTGAAATTTTCTTATAAAATAAACAAATGAGTTAATTTAACATCCAAATCACACATTTATCAAGTTTTTCTTTCATTTTCGCACAGTAAAAAATACATAAAATAAATTATAAAATAGTTTATCAGTTTTTTATTCCATTTTTGCATAAGCTTTTTCTTCTATTTTTGGACAAGATTTTGTTATGATTGATTAAAAATAATATTAGGTTTGTTAGTCAAAATAGGAGGTGCTTAATTTAGAAGAAAATCCATGAAAGGTGGCTTACTATATTGTCAAAGATGGAGGTGCCTAACCTTGTTTGAATAAAGAATAAGAAAATTAGGTAACCTAATTTTGTTGAATGAAGAAATGTTTGGCATATGAAATGAGAACTTGAAGGCTATAAATATGACTTCATTTCTTCATTGATAATCATCCCAAAAATAGAGAAAAGCTTGTATGAGAAGTTCTTGAGTGAGAGAATTTTGTGAGAAAAGTCTCTCACTCAAGAACTTCTCATACAAGCTTTTCTCTATTTTTGGGATGATTCTTGAGTGAGAGAATTTTGTGATAAAATTCTCTTGGGCTTGTAATTGCTCTTGTCTTTTGGGTGTGTGAGAAAATTACTGAGAGTGTGGTTGTAACAATTTTCCACATAGTGAATTTTTCTCTGGTTGTCTTTTGACAACGAAAGTGGTTTTTCTCTATTTGGAGTTTCCACTATAATTCTTGTGTTGTGTATTATCTATTTCTCTGTTATTTGATATTCTTCAAAGGAAGATCTTGGGAGGGAGAATTTGTGATTATACCATTTTATCCAAATTTCCTAACAGATTTTTCTTACATTTTTGCGATATATAAAACAAAGGGTTTGTTCTGCTCAGTTAACAGAGGGTAACTTTTAATTTTCATTGGATCATCGTTTTCAATTTCTGTTAACACCAAACAAAATACAACAAATAAAATCAATTAACTCATATTGATGCAGACATAAAACCTCCTACTAGGATTTTGCGTTGTCCATAAAATAGGGGTTTCTTAGTTTTCCCGCAGTTTCAAATTGATAAAGTCTCTCTAGATGTAACTTCTTCCATATATAGAAGGATGGTTAGTGGAATACATTTCTTAATATAAGAGATAGAAGAGAGAAAGAAGGAGTAGATGAGAGAATACTCTCTTTCTTTGAAACTAAAATACTTTAAAATGGTGCAAAATGCAGCTAGAATGGAAGAAATAAGCAGGATTGACGTGTAGTAACCATTTTATCTCTGCCCAAACAGATCCAAATGATTGTTTTGCTCATACTATTTAAAAAAGACTAAATCAGAACTTTTTAAACTTTATGATACTGAATAAGAACTTTTTTAATATTATAGGTATTAAATGGAAACTCTATCAAACCATAGTCAATTTATGAAACTATTGTTAAAACATGGGTACTGCAAAATTACTAACCCCTTCTTCTCCCCGTGACCTCCTTAACACACACGTTATCAATATATACTTCCTTGCTACCCAAGGGAGAGTTCCTCCTTGAAAGAACTCTCTCTTCAATAACCCCTTTTTTCTTGTGTTATTTTTGTGTTTTGCTAATTTTGGTGTACCTGCTTAATAGTGTTTATTATGCAGTATTATGGTATCAGGTGTTTTGTGATGTGCATTGTAAGTGTTCAACAAAAGTCTTCAATAGAAATTCACTTTGTCGGCATTTCATTGTTGTGTACTTAAGTTTCTTTATAAGTTTTTCAGTAAAAGTTGGATTGGTTTATCTCTCAAGTAGTTTTTGATGATTTTTTTCTTGTTCCTCAAATATTCAATATTTAACTTGAGATTGGTGGTTTTTAGTGGTACTTTTTGTATCTTTCATTTTGAGATATTAATTAAAAGGTTTGTATAACGTGTAATATGTTTGTAATATTTGAGTTGCAATCTTTTCTTAAGGGTGCATGATAATGTTTGTTGTTTATTGTTAGGGTTCGTATCACTTGGTTGGTTGTCTAGAGATTTTTTTGTTGGATTTCTGAAAATAAGAGTTTTGGTAATTTGGTTAATGAAACTTTTATTTATCTAAAAATATTATTTTTTGTTTGATAGATTATAGATTCACAAAAATGTATATTCATATTAATTATAATATGTTAGCTGGTATAAATTTTTTGAAAAATATAGAACATCATTTGTAAAGTTATTTTACAACATAACACATTTACAACGTAACACATTGAAAGTAAAAATTTAAATATAAATTTGTGTTCTTAAAAAGTACAAATAGACATTTTATCCTTAAATAGTCAAAACCATGATTACATGCAAAAATCCAATGCTATATTAACTTAAACTAAAGTATGTTCGTGTGTATATATATATATATATATATTGATTCTTTTATTTTAATAACATGTGTTACACAACTTTAAAAAATAAAAAATAATGTAAATATTTTAAATAATTAAATAAAATACAATTTTGGTTAACTTTTAATTTTTTTTAAATAAATATATTTTTAATAAAAATAAGGCGCATATAGTTTAACTATGAAAAAGCAGAAGTTTCTTATAATCAATACTTATTATTTAAATTATCCAAAATCATTGCAAGATAGTTATGCTTATTAACATAGGTTTTGGGTTGCCTACTACCACTTATGTAGGTTTTCAACGGGGTGAGATAAGATCAGGAAAGCTTCCCTTGTTCCTTACTTCTCATCCTTGATTTTAAATTTATCTTACCTTCTCACTTCAAATCTTTACGTGGATATTTCTAGGATTTCAAGTGGGAAACGAAAACCTCCATATGAGTAACAAGGATACAAGTTATATTTTAAATATTATTTTTTAAAATTTTATTATTAATTTTTATTTTATTATAAAGTAAAAATTATTAAAAAAAAACTAAATCAATAATAAATAATTTGTAACGGGAAGTGAAAGAAAATTGCAAGCAAATAAATAATAAAAATAAATAATATTTATGTTAAAATAAAAATAAAATTATGTAACAATAAATGAATGATCATTTTATAATAAATAATATTAATAGAATCTTTTTATAAAATAATCTTAAGATTTTAAATTTTTAAAATTTAAATAAATAGTTTAAATAATTTTTTTTATTGATGATTTAAAAAAAATTAAAACATAATTTAAATATAAAATATAAAATAACAATACATTAGTTATCATTGGTTTGAGTTAATCTACTAAAAAATTTAATCTTTATTAAAGTAGAATATATAATTTTGAGAAACTGGATAAAAAATATAATATTCATCCTTATTCACCTCATATTATAAAATAGGGATCTTTCCGTTCACCATTTCTCTTTATATTATCCCATCAATATCACAAAACCATATTCTTCCCAGCAATTTGCCATTTAAAAAAAATTAACAACCCTACTTATCGTGAGGCCAATCACTTACTATTAATTTAGGCCCAATAAAAAAAGTTAAAAAGAAAAGGAGAGCAAAAGAAAGCAGTGTTTTTTTCCCTTATATCGAAAGTGTATATGATAGTACAAATCTCTTAATAAAGTAAAGAAGTATAATTTATTATTTTTATATTAGTATATTCCTTTTGTTTTGAAAAAACTTAATAACATAGGAATTTATTACATTAATTTTTTTATTTTATTTATATTTTTATCATATTTTATAAATTGTTATTATTAAAATATCATTTTTATATATTTTCTTTAATAATAGACAATAATGAATATAAAATTAATAAAAAATAAAATAAAAATTATTTTTTAAAAAATTTGATCATTTATAATTGTTTTATCATTTCTTTATAACAAATCGATTAGATTCTTATAAAAATAAAAATAAAAAATTAAACTATTTAAATTAACATAATTAAAATCTGACATAACTTACGTTTGTCTCTATCTAAAAATTTCATTTAACTTTGAAGAAATTCACGTTTAGGCCTTTCTAGTAAAGTCGCTTTTAAGCCTTTAAGTAAATCAGAGACCAAATATCATCGAACTTTATACCAAATTAAAATAAAATAAAATATTCGAATATGGGTGTTTTCTCATTAAGAAAACTTCTTACTATAAATTGACCATATGCCGAAGAAAAAAATTTATCGTTAATTCTTAACTTTTATAATGAGATTTCATATTTTACTTTATTTTTTTACAATATTACATCTAATATTTTTTAAAATTTAATAATTTAAATTTAAATTTAAAGATAATAGATTAAATATGTTCAAATTTAAAAATTTCTAAAAAAATAATTTTTTGCATGTGTAATTTTGATTGTTATTGAAATTTTCATACATGTTAATAATTGCACATAAGTCAATTGTTCTTCTAATTCAAATTGTCAAACGAGATCTAGATAAGTAACGAAAACACCAACCCATGAAAACACCAACCCATGAAATTTTTTCGCGAACCATATTCCAACTCAGCTAAGCAAGTCTCACAAAATGAAATAAATAGATACCATAGTAGAAGAACAACAAAACATACTTAATTTAACACAATTAAAACAACTAGTAGTTAAAAAACAATAATCTACGATAAACAAACTAGTGACAGTGTGTGTTATAGGCTCCTATCAAGACTAGTAACATGTAAAAACATGGCAAGCATCACACAACATGTGAAACAAGCATACATATTGGAAAAGCTATAAAAGATTTCTAATCACTTTAAGACCTCATATGTGAGAACATATTCAGTAAATAATGATTTTTCCTCTCACAACATGTGATTATACAAAGCACAATATACCAATTGAAAGACTTTGATACCCGGTACACAACCTGGGTAATGAGGAACTAACTCCATAGAGACTCTTACCAAAATAACAAATAGTTGAAATAAACTAAAAGTAGATAATAAGTAGAAGCAATAATCAAAAAGCTATTGGCATGCAACAAGGAAAGGAAAGAAAGCATGCAAAAACATAGATCAAAAAGCTTTTTAATCAAATTCTAAATCTAGTATGTTTGTACATACACGATAAAAACTCAGATTATACTAATACAACAACAAATTATCCATAACACAATACATAATGATATAAATTCACATAGAAATCTTGCATATGTGATAACATCCTTGGTTGCTTATGGCAACCACTCGACATCAAATAATTCACTAATAATAGTAAACAATGACAATTCAATAAAATTATAAACTTAAATAACTCTATTAGTTCGGACCACTCTACCGTAATTACCTATTACTGCCCTTGCCTGCTACCTCCATTACACCTTGATCTGACATATGGATCCGACTCTCCTCCATAGCCAACAAAATACACAATAGTGTGATCAATAACAAACGATTATCAAAGTGTATAACAATGTAAGAGCTACCTCAACCACAACCACTAGTAATCACTTTCTTAGAAACTCAAAGAAATAACACAGCCTAAACCCAAGAGCATAGTATTTCTCACAACCCACTATTAAAATAGTCTTAAGTAATTATAACTTAACAATTTTATTTTACTGTTAATAGCAAACACCACCTCGAATACTCACCACTCAAAAACACAGTTTTTCTCACACAATCACGAATCACTAATATCGAAAAAAGCATTCAAGGTAATAGTGGTTTGAAATAATAAAAATGAGATGTCAACAGAGCTTTCTACGAATTTGCTCATTAAAGAACACAAAGAGAGGGGATATTTATAGAAAATTTTGGGCTATCCTAGGATACCTCGTATTACCCTTGCCAACCCCCTACCAACCACTCAACAAGACCTCATCCAAGGGTTCATCGAGGGGTCTGTTGAGGAACCAAAAAAAATCACCAAATATGTGATTTTTTGTTTTAAAAATTGCTGAGTAATTTTTCATAAATACCCATCAACATTATGAAACAAAAACCACAACACTCAACTTAGCATGCACATACCAAACACAACCCCTTGGTGTGTAAAATTTCTCACATACAAAGTCTACCTAGTTATATATGTGTGTGCATTACTAATAGTTGGTAACAAACGTTACACAGAGGAATACAAAATACACTAAGTAAAATAAACAGTCTCTATAGTTTACACACGGGAATGCCAACAAAGACTCAAATGACTGTAGGACTTACATTCTTCCCTTGTGCCTTTTCGTGGCAAAACACTACATAACTAGGTACAAACGCACATCAAACATGAGATGATTATAAAGATTACTTAAAGATGTTATCCATAAAAAAACATCAACGCACACCCAATACAAAAAAAACCTACTTCAAGTGCATCCATCTTATGCGCTCCATCCATCTTTAGGATCAACTCATATGCACTCTACTAGTGTGAAATATGGTCTCAACTCATCTACACTCTACATGTCTGAAACTCTAAGGTGGAAATCTACACTTGTAACCATCACACACAAAACAAACATATATCCTGTGAACGTATCATGAAGAAACAATGTGTAGTCTATCCAAATACTATTGTTTTATTTATACAAAGGTACATAACGATAGGCTGAGCACAAACAAACATGCAATACAAATGTAATCTACATGCAACATAAATGAAAAATTCCTTGAACATATGTAACATTCCCTCTATGTGTATGCATATTATGCAACCCAGATGAAGTACAAACTACAATCAGCATCCCATGTAGCAAAAAAACACAATACACAAAAACACACAAGTGGTGTACACTTATACCCATTTTTGACATGGATAGTCAACCCAATCACATACCTAGTATGCAATATACCATACCCCTATATACATAAGAGAAGTCAAATAGAAATGAATGCAACATTAACAGTCATGCAAAACAAAAATACAATAACACCGAGGCAAAACCAAGGTAAAAACATGCAACAATCTTAATGTACAAAAAAACCAAGAGAAGTGCAAATAGAAAACATCTCCCTAATGCAATACATAGCATAGAGACCCACGTCTCTACATGCAGTTGAATAGCATAAAGGACTTTGTAATGTGCATACAACACATCAACATGATGGGCAATCAATCGTCAATGTCATATAAACATGTCAGTAAATATGTAAGAAATTGACTATAAGTCTAATTATCTTCCAATATGACACACTTTTTGTGGCTTAATTATCTTCCCCTAGTCACAGTTGGGTATATTCGATCCTACAACCTCACCCCATATTATACACACACATAAGGAAAGACATCCCAACCTACCCAATAAAATATGTGATGTGCATTCAAACAAAAAATATCAAGCAATCGGCTACATAAAAGAAACATGCAATAAATCCCTATGAAACAAGAAGGTTGGTAAAAAAATAAGAAAACATAATAGAAAAGAGAATGAATACTAAGCATGGTTCAGAAAAAGTGAAGTCCAGAAGAAGGAAGCATTGGATGAACATAATAGCATATCAATAACTCATAAACAAGACAAACACCGAGAACGCAAAACATATACATCACTCCCCTTGACATCATATATTTGGCACACATCTCCCCCCCTAAATGTATGCATGTCAAGCAATAAAGACTTTATGAATCCTCCACTCTCAAAAAATCCCTCAAACTAGAAGCATCTACCCATAGAAGAAAACTAACAAAATAGAAGCAAGGAAGCATACTAAGTATGTTAAGATAAGTGCAACTCACAAAAGAGAAACATACTAGTAAGAGAGAAAAATAGTTAATCTCATAAAACACAATAAAAAAACAAGAGAGGTGACAAAGATGGCCTCAAAGGAGCTCATAGACGAAAAGGACAAAAATGTATCTCAAGAGAGATTATCAGCACAAACCTTACAATTTTGCCTCCAAAGAGATCATCGGTAACAAATTGCACATTGTTGCCTCAAAACATATCATTAATAACCCTCACATCATTGCTAGAAAAAAATGAAAGAAATTTACTAACTAGTGAGCAACACAAGCAATACCTGATGAACGAAAACCGGCATCGCCGATTCTGCCAATACTTTGGTTTTATATTTATAAAACTCTCGCAAGTGCACGAATCATTTCGTAGAAAATGATAAGTATATTCCCAAGGTCGATCTAAGGAAGGAATGTATGTCGTTTTTAATTTATTATTCAAACTTTTAAAAACGAAATTAAATCCTAAACATCCTATCATGATATTTTGGGGTTTTGTGTTTCTAATCTACTTACATAAAAATAAACATATATTCAATAAATATTTATGCAAATTTTATCTTTTATAATAGTGGAGTACTTATGGATATAATAACTAAATTAATTATGCTTGCTCATATTATTTAGGTTATTAAAGATATGAATTGATATTTATTGATTCTCCCTTTTTTGTATGAATACCACCGTTGGTGGGGTTAGATATTCTTTGTTAACTAAACAAATCAATTAACACCTATGGGTGGGGTTGATAACTAATTTGGTTAATTAAATTAATTCCTTTTTCTAAGAGATTGAAAATGAACCATTTAAATACCACCTTTGGCGGGTTAGTGCTTTAAACTTTATTCAAGGTGTCCAAATTAAACCTAAGAATTTAGTTATCCGAGTACTAACTTTCAAGTTTTAAAACCACTACTGAAAACGTGTTGTCAATACATTTTCAGATAATAATTCTTATAAAAACTTTTGAAATAGAGCTTCACTCTAACTACCGGGAGATTGTACCAATAAATAAAAGAACACTACTCTAAATTAGACCGGATAACTAAACCTTAAAATCTAATTTTCCGATTTAAGTTTGTAATGAAAAATAATATATTTCTCTCTAACATTCTTAATATAAAATCTTGAATAAAAATAAAATCAATTCATTTTAGAGATTTTTACCTATTTAATATTTCGCAAGCATAACAACGTTATTATTATATCATGTTTACAAATACTATACAGTTAAATTTAATCATAGACAAATTAAATATAACATGCAAGAATAAAGCATAAAAAATAACCGCAAAGAAAATAAAATCCTTACTAAAGATTTCAATGCCATTCTAGTTGCTAGAAAACTCTCCAAACGGAATTTGCATTCCCATTTATTGAATCAAAAAGCTAATAAATTTCAAAAAACATAACTAGTTCTTCCCAAAGAGGGAAGAACTCTAAAACTAAGAGAAACTAGCTAAAACATAAGAAAAACTAAAAAACTAAAAACTAAGAAATCGGAGAGAAAGAAAGAAGAGAGAAGTGTGTTTTTGAGGTGGTGTTTTGAAGTGAAGGGAAGGAGGGTATTTATAAAGGTGAGGACGGGAGAGAAAGAATGAGTAAAAAAATGTTAAAAAATGTAAAAACGCCAGAATGGAAATGCCGAGGTCATTAATGACGCCGCGATGACGTCATGGGGCGCCCGCACGTGAAAAACGGGTCAAAATGGCGTCGCACGCGGAGGGCAGGTAATGCAGCGGGCAGCCTACGCTGCTGGATGAACAGTACCACAAGTCTGTGCCTTCGGCGGGTGATGGCGCTGCGTGACGGGTCGCTTTCAGAGCGATTTTCTCCTTTTTGACATTTTTTGACCTTTTCGATCCATTTTGTCCAATTTTTCCATATTTGTTGACCTTGCCCCATTTATTTAGTAATATAATTGTGATGTATTGCTTCCAAGTATTCCTCTTTGAGTCTTTAAGTTACTGCTTTAAGCGAAAATACCTAAAAACAATAAAAATACCCGTGATTCCGAAAAATACAAATTTATATAAATATATGATAAACATATAAATATATATATTTTTAATCAATTAATGAGCATAAAATCATGGTAATTTTATTGCTTTTTGGCACTCATCACAACCTCAACTTTCTCTTGCTAGTCCCTTAGCAAGAGAAGTTTATAAAAACTAAAAATTAAAGTATCCTAAATTACTTCCGTGGATTGACACGGTTGCATTTAGCCTACGCACAAGCATTTAAACCCCTAGGTTACCTCCAAAGGGACGAGTTTGAGTCTCGTGAGGGTTTTCAAGAATGATACCCACAAACATTGAACTAAATGTAAAAATCAAAAGAAACAATAAAAACAAACAACTTAAAAATTAAATTTACAACAAAATCCCAAATTAACAACATCTCACAAAAATGTCTCATACTTTTTAATCTCCTTTAAGATCATAATTAAAATCTCAAGCATAAGTTATTTTAATCTCTTTAAACAATCATGATTTATTATAATAATTAGTCGAAAATCATTTTCATATTTCATGTCAAAAATGTATCAATTTAATTTCACCCAATTTCAGTGTCATGAATCAGAATTCGCTTCGACTCTACTCCTCACAAGTCAATACTCTCAAAACACTGATTCCTATGGGTTCAAACACTCATACTATTTTATATGCGAAAGAGTTGATGTATAGAAATGAACTAATATGTTCGCATATGTATAAAGAATAAAGGCTCAAAGTGTTATTTTAACATTGATCTCATGAAAGGAATCAAATGTATAAATTATAAAGATATCATATATAAAAATTATTTTCAAGCATAAATCAAAATCATTAAGAAAGAATTTCAAGATATATGCCTTTTACAAATGAAGAGAATGCAATGACTTTTTAGGGAATTATTTCCAATATCTTTCTTTTGTAATTAACTTTTACTCACAACTTTGTAGGCAATGTGGGTTATAGTATGTAGATTATACTATATATTCTTTATCTCTCTATTTTTTTTTGAAGATATTTCTCAATATATGTATTTTAGAGAGTCAACCCATGTACAGATTGTACATTTTTTTTTATTTTGGTAAGTGGTTAATTTTGTGGCTTTTCTGTTTGATCTTGGTTTAGGTAACCCCAGATATGTCTTTTTTTTTGTAGTAGTCATGCATGAACGAGATATAAGCATATACTATCAATTTCTACTCAAATCATTTAATCTAAGCAAAAATAATAAAAAATATATGATACTCTATTAAGATGAGAAAAAAAATTCATACATTCAATGCTAATACCTATAGAGATCATCTAAAAATTTGAAGAAATAAGAAATGTGTTTGGAGTAGAAAAAATATATATTTCATCCTGAATAAAGGAAATTAGGCTCAAATTATATCTCACAAAGGTAGTCTCCACTAAAAAAAATTCATAAACACCGATTTTGGGTTTAATATAATTTCTACATCTTATCAAGAAATACTAGTTATGACAAAAACTAACTAATTATCAAAAATAATTACAAAATATTTCATGATATGTTTTCAAAAATTAATCTAACAGTACAAAAGACTTAACTATTTACTTAAATTTGATTTAAAGAAATGATAAATTTTTGTGAGAAAAGTTTTTTTTTATATTCCAAAAATTACTAAATCACACAAAATAGAAATAAAACCAAACACACAAAAAATGAAAAAGTATATTTTTTATTTTTTATTATTTTTTTTATTTTTAAATTGTTAAAACTTTTTTTTTAATTAAGCATGGTAACTTTTCACCACCCCCAACCTAGAACTTACATTGTCCTCAATGTAACAATCAGAAATTAAAGATAAAGAGAAAGAGAAGAAAGATTACCTATTTCTTGAGAAAGTGCAAGTAGTAATGGAAAATGCAGCATCCATCATATTCATCATTAAATTGTATACGTATTGCATCGTTGTGAACTTCTAACATCTCAACAAATATTTTTAGTTTTAACAATTTAAAAATTATTCACATGTAATAAAAATGAAATAAACAATAAAATTAAGTAAATAAAACAAATAAAAGAAAATTACCTAAAATGACGGGGTTGCCTCCCATCCGTAGTTTAACGCCTTAGCAAGACGTAACTCGGGATTGCATTTAAGTAAACTCAATGTCCCCTCATCATTGAGTCAATCAAACCTTCAGGTAAGACAAGGTTGTCTACCTATACTTTTTCAGTCATGCCCTATTGATTTTCAAATTTCTTTTTGTACTTAAAACTAGAGGCATACTTTGACGGCTTTAGATAACCCACATCTAGGTGCAAATCAAATAATTAAGTCATTAAAACACAATTGTACCTAGATCAAACAAAGCAACTAACTCTTTAGATTGTAATTAAAACTTTAAAATTTTTGAGATAGTTTAGAAATTTTTGTTTTTTTTTGTTTTTTTTAAAGAAAAAAAAATAACATAATCAGTATTAACCAAGAGTGCTCCCAAGAAAGAATGGTGGTGCAAAGGCTCCTTAAAAACCATCCTCCTAGACAGAACAACTTTCCCAGGAAAGACTAGTGGCACAAAGGCTTCCAAGAACTAGTCTCCTAGACAGAACTCCCTTAGATCTTTATTTTTCATGTTATTAAGTTAAGTTAAATAAAAATTTAAGTTAATGAAAATTTAAGTTAATTAAGTTTAAAGAAAAGGTTAATTAAGTTAAATGAAAAAAAAAATCTAAGTTAATTAAATTAACTTAAAAAAGCTAAGTTAATTAAGTTAGTAAAAAAAAGTTGATTAAGTTAAGTGAAGTAAAAAAATCTAAGTTAATTAAGTTAAGTGAAAAAAAAAGTTAATTAAGTTAAGTGAAGTAAAAAATCTAAGTTAATTAAGTTAAGTGAATTAAAAAAAGTTAATTAAGTTAATGAAAATTTAAGTAAAAAACCTAAGTTAATGTTAAAAACAATCTAAGATAATAAAGTTAGTAAAAAAAACTAAGTTAATTAAGTTAGTAAAAAAAAGTTAATTAAGCTAAGTGAAGTAAAAAATCTAAGTTAATTAAGTTAGTAAAAAAAAGTTAATTAAGCTAAGTGAAGTAAAAAATCTAAGTTAATTAAGTTAAGTTAAAAAAAAGTTAATTAAGTTAATGTAAATTTAAGTAAAAACCTAAGTTAATGTTAAAAACAATCTAAGTTAATTAAGTTAGTAAAAAAAACTAAGTTAAGTAAGTTAAATAAAAATCAAGAAGAAAAAAAAATAGCTAAAGAAAGAAAAATAAAAAATAATATAATAAAATAAAATTGAAAAAGGTAAAAGAAAATAAAAAAAATGATGATTTAAAATAAATAAAAATAATAATAAAAATTAAACTCAAAAAAATTAAAAATTTGTTTTTTTTTTATTTTTAAATTATTTTTTTATTTTTTTATTTTGTCTTTATTTATTTATTTATTTGTTTTATTTTTTAACTTAAAATTTTTGAAATGTTTTTTTTTTATTTTTTTTTACTCTTCATGGTAAAACTTTTTTTTTAATTCAAATTTTAAATTTCTAAATTATTTTATTATTCACGTTATAATTTTTATTTAAATTTTTTTATTTTTTTTTATTTTTTTTTATTTTTTTTTATTTTTTTTACTTGTTTTTTATTTGTTTTTTTATTGAAATTTGATTAAATTTTTTTATTTTTTTTATTTTTTTACAAAAAAAAATCACAATTATTTACAACACAAAAATATTTTTAAAATTTTGATAAATAAATTAAAAACACTATTCCTTCCACTGCAAGAATCCGCCAAAAAACTTGATGAAGCGAGAATCGATTGCCAAAACTTTAATGCCATCCCCGTAATGAAGTCATCTCAAGAACGCAAAAACTTGATGAATCTAGGCATCCCAGACGCTTCATTCTCGCCAATACTTTGGTTTTATATTTATAAAACTCTCACAAGTACACGAATCATTTCGTAGAAAATGATAAGTATACTCCCAAGGTCGATCTAAGGAAGGAATGTATGTGGTTTTTAATTTATTATTCAAATTTTTAAAAACGATTAAATTTTTTTATTTATTTTTTTTATTATTTCATATGAAATTTGAAATTTGATTAAATTTTTTTATTTTTTTTATTTTTTTACAAAAAAAAAATCACAATTATTTACAACACAAAAATATTTTTAAAATTTTGATAAATAAATTAAAAACACTATTCCTTCCCCGGCAACGGCGCCAAAAACTTGATTAGCAGAATCGGGATTGCCAAAAACTTTGATGCCATCCCCGTAATGAAGTCATCCCTGGCAACGGCGCCAAAAACTTGATGAACGAAAACCGGCATCGCCGATTCTGCCAATACTTTGGTTTTATATTTATAAAACTCTCGCAAGTACACGAATCATTTCGTAGAAAATGATAAGTATACTCCCAAGGTCGATCTAAGGAAGGAATGTATGTGGTTTTTAATTTATTATTCAAACTTTTAAAAACGATATTAAATCCTAAACATCATGTCACGATATTTTGGGGTTTTGTGTTTTTAATCTATTTACATAAAAATAAACATAGATTCAATAAATATTTATGCAAATTTTATCTTTTATAATAGTGGAGTATTTATGGATATAATAACTAAATTAATTATGCTTGCTCATATTATTTAGGTTATTAAAGATATGAATTAATATTTATTGATTCTCCCTTTTTGTATTTAATACCACCTTTGGGTGGGGTTAGATATTCTTTGTTAACTAAACAAATCAATTAACACCTATGGGCTGGGGTTGATAACTAATTTGGTTAATTAAATTAATTCCTTTTTCTAAGAGATTGAAAATGAACCATTTAAATACCACCTTTTGAGGTTACGCTTTAAACTTTATTCAAGGTGTCCAAATTAAACCTAAGAATTTAGTTATCCGAGTACTAACTTTCAAGTTTTAAACCACTACTGAAAACGTGTTGTCAATACATTTTCAGATAATAATTATTATAAAAACTTTTGAAATGTAGCTTCACCTAACTGCAAGGCGATTGTACCAACAAATAAAAGAGCACTATTCTAAATTAGACCGGATAACTAAACCTTAAAATCTAATTTTCCGATTTAAGTTTGTAATGAAAAATAATATATTTCTCTCTAACATTCTTAATATAAAATCTTGAATAAAAATAAAATCAATTCATTTTAGAGATTTTTACCTATTAAATATTTCGCAAGCATAACAACGTTATTTTTATATCAGTTTACAAATAGCTAGCACATTTAAATTTAATCATAGACAAATTAAATATAACATGCAACAATAAAGCATAAAAAAATAACTACAAAGAAAATAAAATCCTTACAGTACTTCAATGCCATTCCCGTTGCTAGAAAACCTCCAAACGGAATTTGCACTCCCATTTATTGAATCAAAAAGCTAATAAATTACAAAAACATAACTAGTTCTTCCCAAAGAGGGAAGAACTCTAAAACTAAGAGAAACTAGCTAAAACATAAGAAAAACTAAAAAAAAACTAAAAACTAAGAAATGGAGAGAAAGAAAGAAGAGAGAAGTGTGTTTTGAGGTGTGTTTTGAAGTGAAGGGAAGGAGGGTATTTATAGGTGAGGATGGAGAGAAAAAATGAGTAAAAAATGTTAAAAAAATGTTAAAAAAAATGTAAAAATGCGTAATGGAAATGCTGAGGTCATTAATGACGTCAGCATGACGTCATGGGGGCGCCTGCACGTGAAAAATGGGTCGAAATGGCGTCGGTGCACACGGAGGGCAGCTGGGCGCGGATGAACAAGCACTGCGCGTAGCGCAGCTGGCGGATGAACAGTACCCACGCGACATGCTGCGTATGAACAGTACCCCGCGCGAGCCTCGGAGCGGACGGGCATCAGCGGGCATGTGGGATGGTACCTGCTCCGGCGCGATTTTCTCTTTTTTGACATTTTTGACCTTTTCGACCCATTTTGTCCAATTTTTCCATATTTGTTGACCTTGCCCCATTTATTTAGTAATATAATTGTGATGTATTGCTTCCAGTATTCCTCTTTGAGTCTTTAAGTTACGTTTTTAAGCAAAAATACCTGAAAAACAATAAAAATACCCGTGATTCCAAAAAATACAAATTTATATAAATATATGATAAAACATATAAATATATATATGTTTAATCAATTAATGAGCATAAAATCATGGTAATTTTAGTGCTTTTTGAGCACTCATCAATACCCAAGAAAGAGAAGAAGCAAGGGATACTACTAAAACATCTAAGCATATGAGGAAAGCTTAAGTTCCAACATAGAAGCAAGAAACATGCCTAGACAGGGTGAACACCCTAAACACTACGAATGTCAATTAAACACACAAGTCTAGTCATAGAAATGTATGTAAGTCAAGGATCCTAAAAATAGGAAAATAATCTATATGACTTACAGATGCACATGGAAAACTTGAAGAAGCAATGTACAAAGAAAGTAGAAGAAACGTTCATTTACACAAGCTTGTAACACACTATAGTTTTCTCTAAAAAGACATTTAAAGCACAAGACAAGGAAGAGAAGGCAAAAGAAGAGCCATAAATAATAGGAAACAAAGGAGATCCATTCTATATGACATGGCATATAAATAACAAGAATGCAAAAAGAAAGATCCTATTACTTAGACACTACATGATGAAATCAGGTGACGTAATGCTCAGTCAAAAAGCCATAGGAGAAGAAGTAAAAAAAAACTAAGTCAAATACATACAAAGAGCATGACAAAGAAACTAGTAGAGGAGAATACTTGAAAATGATCAAATAGCCAGGCATAGCACAAATAAGACAATTAAAATACTATGTAAGACAAAGAAGCAATGAGAAATAGAAATACATGAATAAGAAAATTGGGAACATGCAAACAATAAAAGTTCATTGAGATAAAAAAAATCTCACATAACAACGACCCACTCGACTAGAGAAAAAAAGGCATAAACATACAAGGCATGTGTATGTATAGATAGAGCTCTAGGATTAAGCACCTAGTTGGTTAAGCCAAAATATGGGTGACCTGTTCTAATACCAATTGAGATTTCCTTACGTGAGAACAATTTCACATTGGCCAATTGTTCTTCTAACCCAAATTGGCAACTCAAACCTAGATGAGGGGTGGAATGCTAATATATGGAATATTTTCATGAGCTCTATTCCAACTCAACCAGGCAAGCCTCACAATGTGAAATAATGAAATAGCACATTGAAAAATACACAACATACTTAATTCAATACATAACCAAAATAACTAGCACATAAGAAAAAATAATCTATAGTAAACCCATTAGTGATGGCATGCCTCATAGGCTCTTGTCCAAACTTGCAACATGTAAAAATAGGGAAAGCATCATATAGTATGTGAAACGGGATATATACTGGAAAAGCTATAAAGGATTTCTAATCACTTCAAGACCTCATATGTGAAAGCATATTCGATAAATGATGATTGTACTTGCATAGCATGTGATCATACAAAATATAGCATACCAATTGAAAGATTCTAACACCTAGTACACAACCCATGTAAGGAGATATTGAATCCTTAGAGACCAATACCAAAATCGTAAGCAACAAAAATAAATAGAAAGTAGATAAAAAAATATAGAAAAATATAGGCATGCTACAAGGAAAGGAAAGAAAGCATGTAACAACATAAATAAAAAAGCATTCTAATCAATCTAAATCTAGTATGTTGGTATATACATGATAGAAACTTAAATTATAATAAAACAACAGTTAATCATACATAAAATAATATATAATATGGTCAACCCGCATAGAACTCTTGTCTATGTGATGACATCCATAGGTTGCTTATGGTAACTATTCGGCAACAAATAATTTACTAGTAACAAAAAGCAGATACAATTCGATGAGAGTATAAATGCAAATATCTCTATCAGTAAGGACCACTATATCCTAACTGCATATTGTTATTCTCACTTGTTATCTTTATAACACCTTGATCTAACAAACATATCTGTCTCTCCACCTAAACCAACATCATATATAACAATATGATCAATAAAATATTATTAGAAAAGTGTAAAACAATGTGGGAGCCATTGCAACCACAACCACTAGCAATCATTGTCTTGGAAACTCATAGAATTAACTTAGCCCAATCCCAATAACATATTATTGCTCAAAACCTACTAGTGAAATAGTCTTAAGTACTCACAACTTAATAATGCTATTTTACTCTCATTAGTAAATACCATTTTGAGTACGTAACACTCAAAAGTATTATTTTTTTACACAGTCATGAATCACTAATATTGAACAAACACTCAATGTCATAGTGATTCAAAATAAGAAAAATGAGATATCAAAATGATAGAGCTTCGATAAAAAATTTCTCATTAAAAAACATAAAGAGAGTTATCTAAAGTTACATTACCGAACCCTTATTGACAACTTGATGAGACCTCGTCCAGAAGGCCATCAAGGGGTCCATTGAGGCACTAAATATTCACGAGAATATGTTTTTTTTTTTAAATTTGTCAAGTAATTTTTCACAAATACCCACAAATACAACAAAACAAAAACCACAAGACTCAACCTAACATGTATAATATGAAAACCAACCTCATAGTATGTGTAAACATGTTCACATATAAAGTGTACCCAAATTTGTATGTGTGTTCATCTTTGATTGTCAATAACCATCTTACATAGAGGAAGATAAATACAGTAGGTAAAGGAAACAGAATCTGTGTGTTACAGACGTGAACGCCAATAAAGACTCAAAAGAGTACAAACTCACAATTACAGTATAATTTAGTCTAATTTTTAAATTTTGACTAAGTATTTTATATTTTAAAAGATAATTGACATAATATTACAAAAAGTAGTTAAGGGATCAAAATATTAAATCTAAAAAAAATTAGGCACTAATAGTGTAATTCATTTTCTCTAATGAAGTAATATGCATAACAAAGTTTGAAGCCATCAGAGTGTATATAGGTATTTTTCTCTAAAATTAAAAAATATATTTTAAATATATAGGAATTATTATTTGGTTTAGTATACAATGCTAATATAGTGATTTAGACCAATTAAAACATGCAAAAGAATAGTGAGAAATATAAAGGATATTCACATTCTCCTTTCTTTACAAAGTTCATTATTGTATCTCTCATACTTGGATTGGTTTGAAATATGATGTTAGCATGGAACAAACTAGTCAAAAAAATTCTTTGGTGAAAGGTTACAATTGATAGGCCTTAATAAGTGTGTTGGGACATTCCAATTAGATTGGCATCTCCTTAGCCCCCTCCTTATTTAGCCTTTCAACTACGAGTATTAGTAAATATATAAAAAAGAGATATAATGCAAGTATCATAAAAACCTATAATTAGGTTTGCTATTAGCATCCGAATAAATAAAAGACTTCGTGAATGATGAGGCATTCCACCACCAACTCACTGTATAAATAGTAGGGCCCAAGAAGTAATACTATCAGCTATGATACTACCCTATTTTTAAACATGGGAGCAATGCAACTCCATGTGACCAACGTTCTCTAAACAGTCATCCCAATTAGAGTTCCACCTCAATGGCACCAAAGGTGACCGTTTCCAAAAAAGAGAAACAACATAAATCAAGTCTGACTCATGCCAAAGTTTCTTCTACCCAAATTTGGTAGCATACATCACCGCATGAATGGCTGTAGTAAGTTTTCCCTCAAAATCATATGAGACCCAAAGCGGGATGCAAGAATATCCTTTAAGAAATGATCTTAAGGTCCAAAAAACACATGTACATTTGAACAAGTCTAATGATCCAAAAGTGGCACCATTTGTATTGACCTTTATCAATCCCAAAGGTGGCACCCTCTAAATCACCTTTATGATCCATAGAGCCCATCCTAGGACACTTAGTATGCGTAAACATCTAACACTTGAAATTCATCTACAATATTTCACATGGAGCCACACCATGATAGACTCGCCTTATGAATAAATTGAAAAACTTTTGTAAATGTAAAACTCATAGTTATTTGTTTGTTCTAAAAATGAAAATCATTTACGGTTGTCCATATCATCTTGATGACAAAAACAATCTCTACTTTCAATAAATTGCTGAGTTGTGACCTAAAGTTAGTTGTCATTACGGTTATCCATAGATCAAGGATGGAATAATTTATACGTGATTGTCTACTAAAGAATGAGCATAAAAGATCCCAAAAATAATTTGCAAAATGATAGCTTAAAAGAAGGTGAGATATATTTTTATCTACTAAGCCAAACAAGGGGTATGTGGAAGGGAAGAATTGTCCTCACTTCGTTAACTAGAAATCCTTGGGAGTTTTTTTCTAAATAGCTACTCGGAGTAAAATAGATTGTGAGGATGGTATGAAAGATGCTTAGATTGGCTTGCCTAAAATTTTTAGTTTCCATACCACATGTGGTAAATCACAAGCTTCGATGGTCGTGATTCCTCCCTTAGCTGAACATTTCCAAACTTTTGTGCCTATCCAGTCCTGATAACTATCAATTGAATCTTTAAAGTAATATCTAATTAAGAGTCCTCAAAATACTACTACATGTTCCATCCATTCACTTGCAATAATCTCCACTAACTAATGGATTGGAGTATCCAATATATGACTATTCATCCTTTCAATTAGAGGATTTCCCAACCTATTGTTATTTCAAAATTATACTATATAGTTCTTTCCAACTATAATATAAATTAATATAAAAGAGCCATGAAATAAGGTAGTAAATCTAGGTAAATAGAAGAGAAAACATAATAACTCTATGGAGTTTCCTTTCTATCCAAGTAGCATCTACATAAATAAAGCAATGTGCTTGAGTTCCCTATAATCATATGTTAAGAAAACTTTCTTAACATAGTTTCATTTAAATTACTAACGTCTTGCAATCTTAGACATCCTTTCTTCAGTGGGTGACAATAATCCTTACAAACAATGTGGACTAATTTAAGTTTATCTGTCCTTCTCAAGTAGAAGAAATTATGGATGGTAATTGTTAGATCATCTAATATTGATTTTGGTCATTTATAAATATGGAAAGAGTGGAGAAACATACTCTAAATAACTAAAGAAATGAAGCATCTATGCCCTGCTAAAGAGTTTGTTAGCTCTTTCCATATTTTGATCCTTGTACATATTTTATTGGCCAAGCTTAGGGTCCCCTAAAAGATATTGACACCTAAGTAGGATAGGATGAGTCCCATGTATGCATCCCAATTATTTCCCAAAGTAATAAGACATTGTTTTGAGGTATCTCTTTACCAAAGTAAATAAAATATTTATCCAAATTGACCATCTGACTCAAAAGTTACACAAACAAATAAATAGCCTTTATAAAACCTAGAGGTTTGATAAGCAGGCACGACCGAAGATGAAAAGGTCATCTGTATAAAAAAATTGGGTTGGTGTAAGATTTCCTCTAGGTGAAGAATTTGGAAGGAAGCGTCTATTATCAACCAATAACCTAAGGTACAAACTGAGAAAATCTTCGACAATACAAAAGAATAATAGGGACAAAGGGTTCCCTTAGTGAATCCTTGTAAAGAAAGAAAACTATCCCCAGGGTGAACTATTAACTAGGATCAAGATTCTTATGAAAGAAAAAAGGCCTCAGATCCAAACCAAAAAGATGTCATCAAAGCTAAAACATGACATCACTTTTAAAATAAAACCCCAACTCATGGTATCAAAAGCCTTATAAATATCAATTTTGAGAGAAACATTTTTCCCACAAATAGAGAGTTGCATTACATTAAAGTAGTCAAAAGCATACATGATATACCACTAATATTTTGGCTCAAAATGAACCCAAACTAATTATCGAATAAGATGCAAGAACAAATGTCTCACAGATGCCTAGCGATAATTTTTTTTATTTGCTTAAACATAGAGTTCCCTAGCATGATTAGCTGATATTGGAAAAATAGTTTTTTCTTGTACATTTTTGGGTATAAGGATTAAAAAGATTGAATTCAATCACAAGTGTATCCAACCAGTTTGAAAGTAATCCTAAGTTACTCAAATTAAATTTCTACCAACGATATCCCAATAATGCTAAAATAATTTACCTGAAAAAATAATCTGGTTCTGGAGTATTCATGGGGTCCATGTTAAAAACCTTGGCACATATGGCCTCTAGAGACAATACTCCTTGTAGATTTTTGTTTTCTACAGAGGTAATCAATTAGGGCATGACTGATTTGATAAAGATCACATCTATCGTGTCATCCATTTGAGTTGAGAAGAGCTACTCATAATATCCCAATATATAACTAGCTATCATTTCATGATCCTATGTAATTCTATTGATCTTCAAGTAAGTTAGAGGTTCTTCGGTCTTTAAAAGCCAAAGGAGTGAATAGAAAAAGTAGAGTTTCTATCATCACCCTTCAGCCATATTAATTTGATCTTTTCCTTCATAAAAGTATCTTCTTGATATATTAATATATCCAACTTAGCATGTGCATCATATTTATAATTGGAAAAGCTCCTCAAAATGGAGTCATAATTGTACCACTTTTATATATCCGCAAGGTAGCCAAGGCTATTACAATATTTTGATCTAAATTACCAAATATCTTTTCGTTCCATACCTTAAGATCCTTAAGCTTACCAATAAAAACCCCAATGAGACTATCCTAGACATGGATAAACTAGATGAAACATACTAAATCTATAAAATCAAGGTGCTTAAGCCACATACACTACTACAAAAGGGGTATTTAAGTCACTGTGTAAAGTCGATTTTTGGAAAAAACTGACTTATAATGAATTTAAAGTCAGTTCGGTGTAGAACCGACCCCATCCACGTTGGACGTAGCATCGGTTGACGTGGAGAACCGATGCTACCAACGTGGCTAGTGTTGGTTCACCACATCAACCGATGCTACCCACGTGGCTTGCATCGGTTCGCCACGTCAATCAATGCTACGTCCAACGTGGATAGCGTTGATTCGCCACATCAACCGACGCTACGTCCTATTTTTTAAATTAAAAAATGGATGAAGTAAATACAATTGAAATTTTATTAGGTCATTAATTATTATTTTATTTGACTCTTTAGAATTTAAGTTGGATATAAATAGTATAATTTGTTTTCTTTTTTTTAGACAATTAGTTTTAAAAATTATATAATTTTGTTTATTTGTTTAGATATTTAAATTTATATATATATATATATATACAATATATCTTTATTTAAATTTGTGTATATGTTTTAATTAAATATTATTTTAAAGTTATTATTTTTTCTTTTTCTATAGTACGTATATGCATAGTTTAAATAAAATAATAATTGACAAAAAAAAAATTTAAATTGCATGGATAACGTCGGTTGACGTGACAAACCGACGCTCTCTGCGTGTGTAGCATCGGTTCTCCACATCAACCAATGCTACGTCCAACGTGGATAGCGTCGATTGACTTGGCGAACCGATGTTATCTGCGTGTGTAGCGTTGGTTGACATGGCGAACCGATGCTATCCATCTAGTATATCCGTTCGGCACATTTTTTATGCAGAAACCCAATATCTTCATTTCTTTTCTTCATTTTCTCCCAAAACCGAGCTCACACCCACCTTCTTTCTTAATTTCTAGCCATCTCTGACCACCATTTGCAACGCCGTTTTGTGGGTTATATTTCTCTTCTCATTATCTTTTAGATGTACTATTTTTTTGAGCGAAATACTCAAAAGATTTATACCCATTTTTCACTTATTCTCCCTTACAAAACACCATTTTCTTCTTATTTCCTCCATTTAGTCACTTCATAACATTTTTGTAAGTATTTTTATTAATTTTACAACTTATTATTCAGTTTGTTTTATTTTTTGTATAAATTTTTGATTTAGATATGTTTTTTATTTTGCTTGTTATTATGTTTGACTTATTTTTTATGGAAATAATATCTGAAATGTTGTGGGTTTGAGCGATTATATATATTTACTGTTCGTGGATAAATTTATTTATATATAAATAATTATATTTTATTAAGTAGTGAATAAAGGAAAATTAATATGTTTTTTTAAATATTTAAGAAATTATATTGGTATAAGAGTTATGCGTGCTATCTATTGACTCTTAAAAAAATTATAAATATATATTTATAAACTCAATAATTTAAATAATATATATATTTATATTTTAATAAAATAATAACTAAAAACTAAGTAGTATTATTATTTTTATTTATATATGCTACTTATGTGTTAAAATGTTAAATATGTTACTATAGTAGCCCCTACTTCTATAAAATATTATATACGTATAATTAATATTACTTTTTAATTATGATATAGTAACAAAATAATGGAGTCATGTGTGGTTATTATGTCATGAAATTTATGAGCGAAATAATCACAAATATCAAAATTCCAATTGATGATGTGGTAATATCTTTTACCTATATACATAAAAGTTTTTAACATATTTGAGTTATTTTCTGTAAATAAATGAAATTACATTCTTATTTTGATTTTAAATACATGTATTTCTTTGGTTGGAACAAGACAGGCTACGACCAGCAAATTTTTGATGATTTACGAGAGGAATGGGCAGAACACATGGTTCAAATTATATTATCACAAGAAGAATGAGGAGAAGATTCTGATGATCTTGAATAATTTTTTAATGATTTAATTTCTCTATCTATTCATGTGTCTGAAGTCACTTGTTTGATGGATGATTATATGCTCATGTATTTAGGGGAATGCATTATTTTATGGACCTATTTTTGGCCCAAACTACATCTCATCTCTCTTTCCTACTTTCCTTACAAACTTATATTAGCACTTTATTAATCATTTGTTTATAAATATGAAGTTATCTGGAATCTCTGCTAGTATTTTTAATGCTATAATGAGCTCTAAATATGAAATCAGGTGTAACTACGATTTGTTTCTTGGTTTGTATGAGTTTTGGTGCCCATGAACGTGTTCCACATGTTTAAGGGTACCAAAACTCACACAAGCCAAGTAAGAAATCGGAGTTGCATTTGATTTCATATTTAGAGTTCATTATAGCATTAAAAATACTAGTAGAGATTCCAGATAACTTCATATTTATAAACAAATGATTAATAAAGTGCTAATATGAGTTCGTCAAAGGGTTATATCACTCAGATGTCGATGTGGTAATCTCTTTTTGATGGTAATATTTATAATGATTTAACTTCTTCATTCGTATGTCTCTAAAGTTTAGACTGCTTGTTTGATGGATGTTTACGTGCTCATGTATATAGGGGAATATGAATTGTTATATGGATCAATTGTTTTTTGTCTAGTTTTCTTGTCATAATGTTGGTGATTCTAAGCCAACCAAGCTTACTCCCATCCAATTACACTTTGACGACATTATTTTATTTGTAATTTAAGAAAACTATATGTATTGTATATACATTATTTATGTTTGTAATAAATTTAATTATCAAGTAATTAATTATATTTAAAATTTTAATTATTTGTATTATTATTTATATTTTAGTTTTTTTATGCTATATATATTGAATATTGAATACGAAAAATGAGAATAAAAATAAAAAAATCATAAAATGTACGTGTAAAGTCGGTTCACGCGGTGAACCGACTTTACATTTTAAGTCACTCAATAACCGACTTTAATGCCCATTTTTGTAGTAGTGATACCATGAAACGTGAATAGCCTCAGACCCCCACTAATGGACATAAAGGTGAAAAATAAGAGTTAATGGTGATCAAAGTAATGTCGTGGGAGAGTGTAGAAAGAAACAATGTACTAGGAATCGAGACATAACTCAGACCACAACCTACGATCTAATCGTGATTCGATATGAGAGAGCCCCCATTTGCAGTAAGTATAAAATGTCCATTTAGTATCAATTTCAACCAAATTATAATAAGATATTTTAGTACTAATTTCCTCAATTTTGATCATACTATGAGATGAGCCCATAGATTCATAGGATCAAAGAATCGTAATGAAATCCCTTATAACTAACCAGAGGGATTAAAAATCTGAAAAGGACCTTATAGAGACCCAAAGGTATCTTCGATTAACATAAGTTCCACTACCATAAACAAAGGTTAAATGATAGATTTTGACATTAGTATTGAAAGTAATCGTTATATGTCGTTGATGCTATAAAACAACTGTAGCAATATCTACCACTGACAAAATTGAGAAAAGAAAGATCTTACTTACTCACGTGGAATTGGCACTAATAAAAGTGTTTCTATGATTTCACCATAAGCAATAAGCCAGAGAGTTAAGATCTAACATAGATTCCACTATACATAAAAAAATCAAGTTGTTCCTTTCTACAAAGGTTTTGCTTAATAAATTGGGCATCCTTGTTTGAGATACTTATATAGTTCCAATAAAGAACCATTATGGTGAACTATTGTTTGTGCCCTTTTAAAGGGTTTAAATCTTACATGCTAAAAATATGGGCTAACATATTTATTCCATTGACTATTTTTCGTTATTAATATCCAGACTTCATTCACGACATCTATCAATTGACACTCTATTAATTTATGTATGCATGCACTAAGTGCAATTACCAGACGATAGAGGGTGGGATAGTAAGGCTAGGAAAAGTGAACTTTGGTTTGGTGAGAGATGCTAAGGATCCAGTGTTAGAGGTACTAGAAGTGGAAAGGGTAGAAGTAGTAGAGCCATATATTGCTAGAGTAGTAGTAGTTGAGGCAAGATAAGTTATGGAGGTTATTACATAAGAGGGGATATTAGTGACCATTGCATGTAAATCTCCTATTGTAAAGACATTAATCTTGGAGGGAAAGTCATCAAAATAAGGGGCAAGGATGATGTTATCAATTGTTGGCCTAGTTTTTGTAAAACTTGAACCTCTATGTATGGTTATAAAGGGTAGGTCATCCAAATAGGGGTAGGAGTCTCAGTAATTAAGGCATGGAAGACGGAAAAAACATTACTTATCGAAACTGAATTATCAATAATGGTCAACCTGGGCCTATAAATTGTTTTTGGATGAGTCTCTTTGGGTAGTAGAATTTTTTCTACATTTATAAGTGGCATGGCTTATAAAGAAGTAAAGACTATAAAGTCATGCAATTTTCATATTGTAGGTCAAAGAAGATCTTAAGTGCACCCACTTCCACCATAACTTGTTCATAAGATTTATGAGGAAGATCTATGTCAATCAAGAGCCTGGCATACTAGCCCAGCTCATCATTAAAGGTGTGTTTTCAATTTTTAGTCAAACATAAATGGCCCATGCAATTTTTCCAAGGATGTATTTATCCTAACATTCCCAAGCTAAGTTGTAGAAATGGACCCACACTTGAGTGTTGGTGGATTTTTTTATTGTGAGAGCTAAAGTTAGGTGCTCACTACTGAACTTGAAAAATTCTGGGTTTAACATTAATAGAGGTGTTAGCCTGAATTCTAGCATGCTTCTCTAGTGAAGGTAATGAAATGTGGTAGAAATAGTGATGGATGGAAGTAAGTTTCCAAGTGGAAGGAAAATTCCAAATTGTGGTTAGTTGGGTTTTTATGTCACCTTGATTCCAAGTCTTGTCTCCTTTAGATAGGATTATTCAACTCATAAGGGAAAATTTAAATAAATCCAAGCAAGATTGTTAGATTTATGGGTACAAAGTGACATAAGCAACATCTCCACTCTTTCATTGAGGTGCTTGAAATGATTCAATAAGTAAGCTTGAAAGGGTGTCACTAATAGCTTGAGTATAGGTTTTTGGAGGTTGTGTTAGCATACATGCATAAGCACGGGACTTAAATATATCTACATGTCTTGGAAAAGTACTCAAGGTAGGGTTAGTGTTTTCTATAATTAAGAGGAAAGATCCTAACCATGAAAAACCAAGCCAAGAAGGATATGTATGAAATATTCTATTTGGCAAATAAGTTTTGAATAAGAAATATTAATTATAAATATCAAAATTACAGAATTAAAATACATTGTAAATATACAATAAAATAAAGAAAGATCGAGTCTTGTGTTATCGATCTTCTTAAGATAAACTTTTTCCCATACACAGATATTTGAGATCACTAAAGGAAAAAATACCTCTAAGGATAAAATGACCAAATAGCAAAGTTTGATACCACTAAACTTTTTTCATGGAACTTATTTGCATATACTCTATCACACTGAAGCATAGTTCTACAATTGAAATTTTTGGAAAGAAAATGATTTTAATGAAGGGAAAAATGGGTGAGTAGCGAATGTTTTTCCTCACCTACAAAGTCAATTATATAAACATTCAAATGTAGTAGTTGGAAACCAAAACTGATACAGCTAATGACATTAAATAGCCACTGAAATTATTGCAATAAATACCATTAAAACTAGTGCAAAAATTCCATGAAATTGATGAGAATGTTGCAATAAATGCAATTGAAACTACTGTAGTCAATGCCAAGAAACTGCTTAAACAATCTTCTATAATAGATAAAATAACTCTCCAATAGTCACAAGAAAATTCAAGAATTATTCTGAGAAGGAGAATAAAATTTACATGTAGCAAAAATTGGACCGTGCAAGTCCCATCAAAATTCAACGACATTCGAGTCTGTAGGACGTGTAGGTAGACGATTAAAGTTCCAAATTTTTGGCTTGAACATTAGTGGATTTGCATCTCTATGAACTCGCACATAGAAAGACTCTTATTAGTACACTAGCTTACCTTTCATAGGAAATCAATGCTATACAAAGCACTCCATGTGTGTTTATTTTTCCCATATGGGACAAACATAAATAACCACATTTTTTTCCTTTTCAATGAGTAAATTTTGAGACTCAATTTCTCATTCACCCCAATATCATTTTGAGCAAGTAAATATATGATTTTTATGCCCTCATAAAGGAGAACCAAAATCAATCAGGAGTACACACTTAAAATGATGCCTCCAAATGGAATTTAAACATAAGTTAAACCCCTCATTTTCCAACAATCCCCACATGAATAAAAATTGATAGAGTTTTTTCAAAAGAAACTGTCTTAAATCAATTTGACATAAGGTGATAAAGTTCAATGGTTCGATAGCTACATAAGATAGTTAGGTGTTACCTTTGAACCTTTTCTTGTGAAAATATGTTTACTTTAATGGCTGACAACAGACATGATATCCTTGAACTATTCTATCATTTTGTGTAAATGATGACATATTTAACACAAGAATCTTTCCTGATACAATCATGTTCTCACTGTTATGTTCATTTTTATCATGAACATACACTTGGCATTAGAAGATTTTCTATAGAATTGAGCCCGACACAATTCTATTTCAAATCGGCGCTACTTCTCTCTAAAATAGGTAATCTCTTATCATTAAGAGTATTCCATAAAGAGTAACCCATAATACTCTGATCAGTATTCTTTCCATAAAAATCATTAAAAGCTTTAAGCTTAACTATATTCTATGGATATCATTATTTTCAATATAGGAATGGACTTGAGTGTAATCCCCCCACAATGATCTCACTAAGTCTTTACAACTAGGTCCTCCATTTGAACCTAAATTTTGGGATTTTCAATCAACTAGGTTAGGTTTCCTTTGCAAATTCTTAATCATCCATGGGTATTTGTCTCATTCCCTTTGATAGTATCTCATATAACTCTCTACTTCACACAGTCAATAGAGATAACACCAATTGAGAGTAGTTGTCTAATGGTATTATATCTACAATGTATATGGTAGGACTTACCATTATATATATTGTTATGTGCCTTTCCAATAGATGATTGACTATCACATATAGGCATATGCTTCACCGACTTTGGAGTATTCTCTATGAAATTGCATAACTATTTAGCATCTTTGCCAGATTTATTCAAAGCAATGAATTATAATTCCATTATGGATCCAGCATTGTAAGTTTGTTTGGATGATTTCCATGATACAAATGCACCACCCAGTGCGAACATATATCCACTAATAGATTTTGACTCTTCATATTAGATATTCAATTTGCATCACTGTATTCTTCTAATATAATTAAATATCGTGTATAGTGCAGTCTAAAGCTATGTGTGTATCTTAAGTATCTAATTAATATTTTTATACCTTTTTCATTAATCAGGTCCTAGATTACTAGTATATCTACTTACTTTACTTAAAATGTAAGCTTATTTCGAAACTTGTACAACTCATTAAGTATATAAGACTTTCTATCACCCTTGAATATTCAAGTTGAGACACATTCTAATCTATATTCTTGGATAGGTGTAGATTAACATCTACATGTGTTTTGATAATTTTAGAATCACCAATGTTAAATTTCAATAGCATTTTGTCAAGCTAATGGCATATACTTTGAATGAGACCTTTAGATATAATTGATATCTTTATTCTCAATATTACATCAACTGGTCTCATATCTATGATACTTTAAATTCAACAATCCCTTGGTAGATTTGATCATTACTACACATAATGTGAATATCATCAATGTAGAAACATAAGATGACATAACCAACATTGATTTAAAATCTCACAAGATTGAAGGTGGTTAGAAAGAACATCTTTTTATGTCATCTAATGAAAATCAACCCTCAGGTTTCTTATTATGATTCACACATGAATCACAACCAACTATACTGAACCGCATAGTTTGTCCACATGCCTCAAATTTATTAGATCTCCATTTTGAACTTTACTTGTTATCAAACTTGATGACATCTAGTAAAGAAATCATGAATTTGTTAGAGGCAATAATTTCATAAATTAAAAATTCTAAAAATTAATAATGCAATATTTTAAATTAATTTTTTTCAATACTAAAAAAATAACTAAGTTCCAATTCGTATTCAACCAATACAAAATATCAATAATCCATAGAATACAAAATTAAGTAATTCGAAATTAGTGAAGTCAAAATTTACTATTTATATGAAAAACTAATTCATCATTTTGTGAATACAAAATTTATTTCCTATTTTGAAAATCAATTCATTCGAAAATTTTCAACTTTATTTCATAAACTACGAGCAAATAAAAATTTGCTATTTCGCAATAGGAAATACTTAACTTCAATGAATACAAAAGTTTACTACTTCTACAAATATAAAATTTAGTTATTTTGAGACTCAAAATCAAGCAATTTTGTCATTTAAAAAATTTCAATATTTCACAAATACGAATTCATTTATTTCATAAAAAAAATTAAAAAATATGTCATTTGCGAAATACCACAATTTGTCAATTACAAATTCATGCAATTCATCAATCGTGAATTCTTTCGGAAAGAAAATCAATCAAAATAGAAAAAAAATTAGTAATCAAATTTCTAAAATTATTAAATCTATCTCGAATCAAAATATTCACTTCTTAAAATCTAAAACTAGTCAGAAAATCAATAATCGCTAGTTAATTAGTCAAATTTTTAAAATAAGAAATTCAAGAAATAAAATTGAATCATATATTGAATATTGATTTTAAAAAACAAACTCAAAAAAGTCATATTAGCCCCTGTTAGAAATACTTAATGATTGTATTCTATTCTGTGATTTAAATGAATATACACGGTGCCTTTATATAGGAATTACAAGTAAACTAAATATGTCTAAAATAACTAAATATAGATATGCCTAAAGTAAATAGATATACATTAGCTGATATATATATACATTAATATGTTACAAGATATTTATTAACAGCCCCCCTCAAACTCAAGGTGGATGTGAGACCAGCTTGAGGTTGTTGACCAAATTGTGAGTGCATCCTTTGGGAAGTGCCTTAGTGAAGATATCTACAAGTTGATCATTGGAGGAAATGGGGAAAATCTTGAGAGCACCGTGGACAAGATGAGAGCGAATAAAGTGATAATCAATCTCGATGTGTTTAGTCCATTCATGGAAGACATTGTTGTGAGCAATATGAATGGCACTTTGATTATCACAATAAAGGGGATTAGGAGAGGATGTAGACACACCCAAATCCTTAAGAAGCCATCGTAGCCAAAGGAGCTCAGATGTGGTATCAGCAAGAGCATGATATTATGCTTCAGTACTGGAACAGGCCAAGAAGGTTTATTTCTTACTTCGCCAAGAAATCAAAGAAGAACCAAGGAGAAAGCAATAACCTATAGTAGACCTGCGATCAGTGGGATCTCCTGCCCAATCAGCATCAAAGAATGCACAAAGTACTAGAGGAGAATGAGCTGAGTAGAAAATGCCATGGAAGATAGTGCCTTTCAAGTATCGTAGAATACGCAGAATAGCAGCATAGTGAGTTGATCGTGGAGTAGACAGATACTGGCTCACCTGATGAACAGCATAAGAAATCTCTGGACGAGTAACTGTAAGATAAAATAGGCTACCAACCAATCGTCTGTAAAGAGAGGCATTAGACAATGGTTACCCCTCCGATGGTGTGAGATGCATATTAAGTTCAACTGGAGTGTCAACAGTCTTGCTGTCAGTGAGTCCAACTTGAGATAAGAGGTCAGATACATACTTAGCTTGAGTAATATAAAGACCATATGTGGAATGAGTGACCTCAAGACCCAAGAAGTAGTTGAGATGTCCAAGGTCTTTCATCTCAAACTGCTGACTAAGAAAATCCTTGAGTTCTTGAATGCCACTGAGGTCATCACCAGTTATGATCATATCATCCACATATAGGAGAAGCAAAATGGTGCCTTTATCATTACGACGAAGAAATAAGGTAGAATCATAAGAACTGGTAGTGTAACCCAAGCGAAGGATAGTGGAGCTGAACTTGGCAAACCATGCTCATGGAGCTCGTTTAAGGCCATAAAGTGCTCGTCGAAGGTGAAAAACCTTATTTGTTTCAACATGAAGACCAAGAGGAGGTTATATATATACTTCTTCATGTAGATCCCCATTAAGGAATGCATTTTTAACATCTATCTGAAAAAGGTTCCATTTACTAGTAGTGACAATAGCTAAGAGGGTACGAATAGAGGAAATACGGGCAACTAGAGCAAAAGTCTCTTCATAATCAATCCGATAATATTGTGTAAAACCTTTTGCTACAAGACGAGCCTTGTAGCGATCGATGGACCCATCAGAGCGAGTCTTGATCTTATAGATCCACTTACTACCAACCACAGACTGACTAGGAAGGAGAGTAACCAGATCCCAAGTATGGTTTTTGGTTAATGCATCAATTTCTTCTTTCATTGCAATCTGCCAAAAAGGGTTAGTAGATGCCTCACAATAGGTGTGAGGCTCATGGAGTGTAGCAAGGGCAGTGTAACAATGATAGTCAAGTAAATGTGTAGGAATGGATCTTACCCGGGTTGAGTGGCGAGGTGGAATGTCTTGTGGAGGATCTTCAGGCGGGGCAAGAGTAGGGGACCTATGTTCAAGGTGGGATAGCTCGTTATTAACCTGTTCTTCTACAACCTTTCCAGGATAATCATAAAAAATATCTGAAGATTGAATAGTGAATTCCAAGGGTGGATTAGAAGTATCTGTAGAAGGAACATGAGACTCATTTGGAAAGATTTCTAAAACATTTGAATTAGTTAGGGAAGAGTAGGCGACCTATGTTCAAAGTGAGAAAGTTCAATAAATAAGCGGTGTTCCCAAAAGACAACATTTTGGGAAACACGAAGACGATGTGAGACAGAATCATAACATCGATACCCTTTTTGAGTTTCATCATAACCAAGAAAACAACAAAGTCTAGATCGAGGCTCAAGTTTGTTGTGTTCATGAGGCTGAAGAAGAATGAAACAGGCAGATCCGAATGAGTGAAGGTAATGATAGTCAGGAGATGACCCAAAAAGGCCCTCATACGGAGTCTGATTATGAATGACAACACTTGGAATGCAATTAATGGCATGAACAGCATGAAGATTGCCTTCACCCAAAAATGGGGCAGGAACTTTGGTAGAAAGAAGAAGAGCATGAATAGTGTCAAGAATATGATGAAGTTTTCTTTCGGCTCGGCCATTTTGTTGAGAGGTTCCTGGACAAGTTAGATAATGTACAGTGCCATAGGAGTGTAACAAAGCTTGAAAATCATTTTGAGTATATTCAAGAGCATTATCAGATTGAAAAGTTTTGATATGTTTGGAGAATTGTGTTTCAACTATTTTTGCAAAGTTACTGTATATTTGTAAGATTTCAGAATGAGATTTCATTGGAAAGATCCAACTATAACGAGAATAATCATCAATAAAACAACAAAATATCGAGATCCACCAATACTAGTAACAGAAGAAGGTCCCCAAACATCAGAATGAATTAACTCAAAAATACTATTAGAGATAGATTTACTATTATTGAAAGGTAAAGTTGGCTGTTTTCCTAACTGGTATGAAGTACAAACAAAATTGTCTTTGGACAAAGAACCCAATAGACCTTTAGAAGCTAAATCTTGTACCCGAGTGGATGGGGCATGACCAAGATGAGAATGCCAAAGTGCAAGAGAATGTAAGGAAGAAACTGCAAAAGTTGCAGCAGCAACAGAGGTAGGAGCAACAGGTGGAAGATGAAGATTGTTTACGGGAAACATACGTCCAACCCTAGGACCGGTCCCAAGCTCTTGCCCCATCCTCGGATCCTGCACAATACACCCAGAATAGTCAAAAATAAGGCGATATCCTAGTTCAGTTAATTATCCCACAGAGCATAAATTATAGGATAGGTCAGGTACATGAAAAATCCCAGGAACAGATAGGGTAGAGGTCGAAACAAAACCTAGACTATTCCCATGAATGGTGGAACCATAAGCTATATGAATATTAAGGGGATGTGGTGTAGGGTTAAGTTTGGAGAATAAAGACGAGTGAGGTGTCATGTGATTACAACATGTAGAGTCAAAAAGTCAAGTTGGAGACTTACCGGGCAGAACTGAGAGAGTAGTGGAAAGAGATGCATTACCATCCATTTGAACAGCCTGAGTTATGATCTTCTGTAGTTCAGTGGATGAGAGGTTGATAGTGGATCCAGAAGATTGGGACTCTGCTGAACTAGAAGGCATCAGCGAAGTAGGCTCAGTATTAGCAACAACATCAGTAGATTTGTTACGACGGTAACAAGTCTCAATGGTGTGGCCATGACGCTTGCAATAATTGCAGAACCTTTTATTGCTCTGCCTGCGACGATTGTAAAAGCCAGAGGAATCACCTGATTGCTGAGGTTGCTCAATGGTAGGAGCATGAGGAGTAATAGCCAAAACATTGAACTTATTCTAGGCTTGAAGGGTTGCAATCCGAGCTTCTTCTCTAACCAACTCATTTACAGCAGTATCAAGAGAGGGAGGAGGACTGCGATTAAGAAGCTGACCTCGGATGAGCTCAAATTCCTTGTGGAGCAACATCAAGAACTCATAGAGACAAAATCCATCCCTAACTATAGCATATTGCTGAGCATCTATTGAGCATTCCCAAATTGGATCACAAAGGTCAATTTGGTCCCAAAGGAAGCGAAGCTGATCAAAGTAGTCATTGATGGATTACCCTGGTTCCTATTGAAGTTGATGTAATTGAACTATTAGTTGATATTTCATGGATCCGTGAGTAGTAGAGTACCTTTTGGCCAACATATCCCATGCTGATTTGGCATCATCAAAGCTGCTCAACAGATTGAAGATAGAAGGAATGGAAGTATTCTGAATCCATGTGAGGATCATGTGTTTGTGACTATCCCATGCAATCATGCGACGAAGGAAAGTATCATCTTCTTCACCTGCTTCTTTAATAGGAATGATAATTGCACCAGTACAATAATACCATAGCATACGACCCTTAAGAAAACTGCGCATAGCTTGAGACCATGACAAGTAATTCTTAGTACCCTCCAATATAGTATTGATAGGACAAGAAACAAAAACATCATTTTTATCCATTTGGAAACACAATATGCAAAAATGAACTACATAAACGAGGTCTACGTGAAAAACTGAGTAGGGAGGACCTGTACTGGCAAAAAGTCAACGGTCAACAGGTCAAATTCAACGATCAGCACTGTCAGAGAAGTCAACGGTCAGCATTGTCAGAGAAGTCAACAGTCAGCGAGATCAATGATCAGCAGGGTCTCTGTTACGTCAATTGGGATGCTATGATGATGTCAGCGCTAGGCAAGTCGTTGATGACGTCACGGAACAAGAGCGTGGTTGTGTGGCACATCAGATTCACCCACGGTTTCTGTTAGTGGCGCGTGCGGGCGCGTGAAAATGAGGATGGTTGTGATATGCCCAAGGTTGTGTAGATCTAGTCACGGTGATCACAGTGGTATCTGCGCAAAAGTCATCGGGTTAAGATTCACGTCGGCGTTTGGTTTCAGTGGCACATGAGGGAGCGTGCGTAGTCCGATGGTTGTGATACTTCCATGATTTTTTAGATCAGGTTGAGCCGATCACAGTGGTATATGCAGAAAAATTATCGGAACAAGATGCACGGCGGCGACGGTGATTGCAGTGATCTGTGTGGTATGGAACTCCTTAATAACGGCGACTGTAGTCCCGGAACCTAATGACAACGGCTGAAATTCGTTGGAGATTCTACGGTGAGTGATTGCGGCGGCTATTGTGACAGTAAAAGCTATAAGGGTTAAGTAATACCAGAAAAGATAAGACTGCTAAAAAGATAAGAGCAGTGGCTCTGGTCCTATGTTAGAAATACTTAATGATTTTATTCTATTCTGTGATTTAAATGAATATACATGATGCCTTTATATAGGAATTACAATTAAACTAGATATGTCTAAAGTAAATAAATATAGATATACCTAAAGTAAATAGATATACATTAGCAGATATATATACATTAATATGCTACTAGATATATATTAACAACACGAAATTACAAGGGAGACTTTAAAAGTCACAATAATTATATGTCAACAAAATCAATCAAATATGCAAATTCAACACTTGCATATACGATATTCATACATATAAATAAACTTATGCACTTAAAGTACACTTAAAAAATTATATGATTATATTTTCGAAGGAATCACAAAAGGGATATGAGCTTGAAAAGAACTTTACACTGCATCACTAGCTACATGCAAAATATATAGACTAGTTTATCAATATTAATAATCATAATTTAAATTTAATAAATCAAACTGTAACAAACACTCATTAGTTACAGTATTAATAAACCTCTCAACAATACATACACCTGACTCCTGTGGAGAAAACAAGTTCCAAATAATAAAATATCAGCTCATATATATATATATCAAAGAGTCAATAAAATTAACCGTCTTAAAAGCCACTAGACTTTTGAAATTCAAAATCCAGACAACTTGTAAGCTTTAAGAAAGAGTATATAAACATAACGATTTGAACCAAAAAGCATGGTAAATAGCATATACCAATTTATCAAGGATCCACCCCTTGAACCCTAATAACTCTGAAGACAAATAATCACAATAAAGATTATAATAATAATCAATATATATAGCCAGGCTTCAAAAGCATAGCTAATTTACAAATTAATAAATGATATTTTGCTTATTAAACTAGTGATTAATCAAATTAATTTAATAACAATTATAACCAAAAATGCAAATATGCATAAATTAACAATGCAGCAAACTTCTAGGAAGGCAATTAATCAGTAAAGCAAGTTAAGAAAGGGTCATAATTATTATGAAAAAAATAATCACTATCAAAACGTCCAAAAGAAATACCAATGCAGCAAGGCCACCAAAACTGTTATATATAGATAGAAAATCAGTAACAATTAAACAAGTAACAGTGTAGATAAATTAAAATAATATTAATAACCAAAGCAAAAATTAAATGCCCGTTAGAAACTGTTACAAAAGGAAGATTAATAAGGTAAAATAAACATGAGCAAGAAAAACCCAAAGTTGATATAAAATAATAAAGTAATATCATAAAATTCGTTGTAACCGTTTCTTTTGTAATTTTAGTTTTGTTTCTTTTGACAGTTTAATTGGACGGACTATTATAACTTTTATCTTTTTAGAAAACAGTAACAGAGAATAAATAAAGAACTAATAAAACTGCCAAGCGAACTAATAAACATAAGAAGTATTATACTGTATATGCAAGTTTTAAATAAAAAAAATATAAATTATAAAGATAAAAATGATAAAATTGAAATAAACTATAAATTTACAGTAAAATAAAAAAATAAAATAAAAAAAAATTGAGTCATGAGTTACACGATCTTTTTAGGATAAATTTTTCCCTCAGAGTTTGAGATTATTAAAAGAAAATGTATATACCTCCTATAATAACACGATCAAATAACAAAGTTCAAACACTACTAAACTTTACTTCGATTAATTGAATTTATTTGTATTGTATCACAATCACAGCTCTAGAATAGAATTTTCTAGAAAAAAAATATGATTTTACTTAAGGAAAAAAATGGGAGTGTAGTATTTTTTTTTTCTCTATTTTCTCTCAGCTAAGAGTCAATTTTATAGACATTTAAATGTGTTAGATGGAAACCAAAATTGATGTAACTAATAACATTCAATGGCTCATCAAAATTAGACGACCTAGGACATGCAGGCATGCATTAGGGTTCTAGATTTTTGGTTCAATCATTCAAAGATTTGCATCCCATGCGCAAGCACGTAAAGAGAGACTCCTTACTATATTATTTTACCTTACATGGAAAATCAAATACTATATAAATCATTTCATGTGTTGTTATTTTTTTACATGAGATAAACATAAATAACTATATTTTTATTCTTAATAAGTTAACTTTAAGACTCATTTTCTCATTCATTCAAATATCATTTTGAGATATCATTTTGAGTATGTAAATATATGATTTCAAAATTAATATTGAATAAAATGTAAATCAATCAATCACAATTAAATATTCATACAAGTGAATCCCATTCAAAATAATGTCTTATAATAGATAAAATATTATATACAACATGTTATATGCTCGTAATAATATCACATATTTTCTTCATGTTTAACACTTTTTTCTTTTTTGTATAAAAATTAAAAATCAAAATAATTTCATTTTACTAGGTGTCTATGTTATCATTGTGTGAAAGATTCTTTCCTCAAAATAGAATTTAAACCTAGGTTAAAAACCCTGGTTTCCAACTGGATGATCGGCGGTAATGTTGATGATGATGATGATTGCTGCCAGGAATATTCACCAGAACCTACTATGAACCATTGCAGAAAAATTAAAGCCCTTTCTACCAAGTCAGTGGAAGATAGTCCCAAACAAAAGTCGTCGTTTTTCCACAACCAGACTCGAGTAATGAGAAACAAGCATGGAAAAATGAGGATCAATAATAAGGTGATTAACCAATGATGACGATGATCGCCGTCAGGACTAACCGTCACGTCAAAAGGGTACTTTCTCCGACGTAGATCAACAAATTTTAAATCAAACATATATATTATGTATCAAACATTTATATATTATTAAATCAGACATTTAATTTTGTGTAAAAAAATTATTGACTCTTACATTGATGTAGCAATTTATATGGGTGTTATATCTATAAAATTGTTATAAGTATTAATAATTGACTTGTTAATTATTGTTTTAATATATTGTCGTGCATATAAAAGGATAAAATATATATGAAAATATTTATTAATAATAATTAATTAGGTTATATCATATAAATTAATGAATATATTAAATTATAAATATTTATTTCTTAAATTTTTAATATAAAATTGCTTATCAATATCACGGGTCAAACACCCTAGTTTATTAATATCTAACAGTTACTAGCTAGACAAAGATCTCTTGAGGATTGAATTTTCTCAAATCCATAGAAAATGTGAATTAAAAATTTAAAATAAAATAAACTGAATATACTTGATTTAACATAAATCTCTATTAAAATTAAATTTTTAGTAATATAATATTATATATTATATTATAGCCACAAAATAAATTTGTGTTGTAATTTTTTCTTATTTTTCTTTTTCCTTTTCTTACAGTCCTTACCAATCTATTTTATATATAAATCTCATATCTTATAAATTTTTAGAAAAAAACTATCTAAATACTTTACAATAATGAATACTATTATTATTAGTTATTATATAATTTATTTAATATTCTTATTTTCTAGATTACAGTTATGTGTCTTTTTTTATGTATCTTTTTTTATAGTTATTTATATTATGTAACAAAAAATTTTTTTTTGGATCAATTATCTTTAATTATTATTTACCAATTATATAATAAATCAAGACAAGTAAAATGTGTGAGATATAATAGTATATACAAAGCCCAAACGTTTTGTGTGACTAAGTATTCTTTACTAAGTTATAAGTTATTTTTCAAACCGATTCCTTCAAAAATTCTCAGAAAATGCCTTAAGATAAATAGTAAATTTAAATTTTACTCTAAATTACTTAAAATTTCATAGTTTAGTATATAGCAAGCAAGGGTCTTTCTTGTACAAGATTTTAGAAAACAACTTTTATTTAAGAAATTGAGGGGTTTTGTTGTTTTAAAAGAAAAATTAAATCTATTAAGTAAAACTAATGAAGTGAAAATATGTTTTAAAGATTACGATAAAAATATGAATAAAAGATTATTGCATGATCATCATCCACTACTAGTAAGTATTGCAAATAAAGAAAAGAACATCCTAACTTCCTATTTTTTTATTCTACTAGCTTAGAGAAATATACAAGCTCAAAAGTCTAAACCTCTTACATATTTGTTGAATGAAATAAGTTCTTAATTCAAACTCTTTCTAATAGATAATCTAGAATAAATTCTCTAAATTTAATTTATCAAAAGTATTTAATTTCAAGAAATATATTGGATCAAGTTTAGCTCATAAGTTCGATTTAATTATCTTGAGTATTAATTTTCATTACAAGCAATTTATCATTAGTTATTTAGATTGATCAAGTGATTACATACCCAATCAACTAAATTTATTAATGATGAATTCATTTAATTATTCAATTTTAAACTTAAATAATCAAGAAAATTCGTATAAATCTTAAAACAGATAATTAATACATAATCAAGAAGAATAAAAATCAAAATATAATAAATTATATTAATTAATTACAATCTATGACTAGGACTTGAAATCACCCACAAATAAATATAAAATTAGCTACTTATAGAAAACAATAAAATCATAATAGTATTCATGAAAAATAATAAAAGAAAGAAGAAAAAAATCTTATGATTGTTGTTTGTGAAACTTATTTTCAACGCCTTTAATTGCCTCCTAATTCTTGTTCTTCTTTTTACCTCCAGTAGAGATTAATTAATTATCAACTCTAATTAATTTATTTATAATACTAGGTTTAAAGGGGAACAAGTTGGATAAAAATATTGAAAAATTGAGCATTTGCGTTCATTTACAATAGGCATATCGTGGCACACAACATTTCATATTGAGATGCCCGACCAATTTATGTTTCCAATTTACAACCCCCAAAGTAGTCTTTCATGTGGTGTGGACTGTATTTCCATAATTATTTCCATATATAAATCTTGATGTATTTTTTGTATAAAATATTGCATTTCGATCCTCCTTTGTTTGACAATTATTCTTTAATTATTGAATCTTTCATTCTTGTCACTTTGGACATATGCTTTCAACTTTAATTCTTTCATTTGTATCTTTTAACAATCAAAATGTTTGAAATACATTAAAAGATAACCCGTAATTCTAAAAACATATTTTGTAATATAATTAAATAAAAATGAAATATTACAACTTAATTCTCCAATTAATTTTGATATATTATAAGATAAGTTACTTTTTAAGGACTTATCACAACCCTAACTAGCTTCTGGCTAGTCCCTAGCAAGCTAGGCGATCCAAAGAAATTCTCAAAAAGAAAACAAAACAAACAATTCAATCCTAAGCTAATCTAAATTATTTTCATAGATTGTCACAGTTGCATTTAACATATGCAATAAGCCTTTAAACCCCTAGGTGATCATACTGGATGAGTTATGACCCACAAATATCCTATCTAAACTATAATAAATCAAAACAAAACAAAACAAAAAAACTAGAAGTAAACAACAATAAAAAAAAAATTGGCTTGCAAATCAATTCATATCTTTATCATAAAATACTCCTCCATGACACATAACAAATAGATTATTCAAGTATAACCTACTATCAAAGGACAATTCAAATATTAATTTCAATATCGTAAATGACTCTTAAACATCCATCTATACCCAAACCATTAATCTCAACACCAGATGACTACATATGCGACATTCATAGAACAAAATTTTTAATCTCAAGATTATGCAAATATGATCACAAATTTCGTAGGCTTAATTTTCAAATCACTTTCCACTAATATAGAATGAACACACTACCTCGGATTAATAAGTCTTTATTAGAATTATAACATTATGTGGAGGTGTTAGATTATGAAAGAACGAGAAGTTGAGTAAAAAAAACAAGATAATTAAATTTAAGCACTACCCTTTTAAGTTATAAAATAGCTCCATATGTCACTTAACTTATCCTGTTAGTATTTACCTTCACATCTAAAGTTATGTACGCTTTGGATACAATTTTATATTGTATCAAATATTACTATATCCCACCATTTTTCTTTCTTACTTTTTTCTTCTTTATTTTATTATTTTCTCTTCTTTTTTTTCTTTATAATATAAGAGATATAAAATTTAAATACTGAAACCCTTCATCTTTTTTAAATCCACAATTAATTTTCTACAATCCTAACTTATTATTTTCAATATTTTATAGGTTGCAATCAATTTCTACACAAATTTCCACCATTTCTTCTTGGAAAGTTTGTATCATATATGTGTTTATGTTAAGCCCTCTAAGAGATTAGAAAGTTGGGATAATGTGTTTCATTGGCTCATAAAAAAGTAGTTTATAATAGGTTAAAGTGAGAAAAGTTTTATAATTTATATAAACTCAATGGGATACTAATGACAAAAAGACAAGTGGTAGGCTTTAAAAGGCACAAACGGTCCAAAAATAGCCTAAATTCTTTCCTAAGCACTGTGTATTGTATAATTTTTCCTTGATTGATTTTCAAATAAGTTCTAGAGTTTTTTGAGACCTAAAATATGTCCATGAAAAATTCACATACAAAATAGCCATAAGTACTTAGATTAACCAAACATTCTTATTACATGCTACAAGAGTCTCAAACTAAATTAAAATACATCCAAAATATACTTTAACTGAAGCAAAATTTAAAGTCCTCTATATGCTAGTGTTATCACAATCTTATTCCTATCATTGAAATATGAATTGACTCGAAATAAATGTAAAATTAAATAATAAGTAAACAAAACAACTAAACCTATAATAAAAATAAAAATTTTAAAAGAAATGTTTGAAAATTCCAAAATTCATAATTTCTAAGGAACTTTTCCCCCACCTCAACCTAAAATCCACATTGTCCCTAATGTTTAAATGTAAATCCAAGGAAAAAGAAGAAGACAAAAAAGAAATGTTACCCTCTTTATAGCAGCACAGTGTGAATAATCATGGCAATTTGGTTACTACTTTGGTTGCATGCATCTATCATCTAAATTAAGTTTTATCTCACATAGAGAGTTATGGTGTACCTTATATATATCACACATCACTAAAGAGATATGAAATTAGGGGTTCCAAATCAAACAAACATTATCTAAAGCAAAAATAAATGAATAGATAAGTGCACCAAATCATAATAGATGAAAAAACAAGAAAAATTAAATGAAAATGTTTATGATGTTTCTCTCACAGATAGGGCTGTAAGTGAAAAATTTACATGTGGGTTGAAGCACATAATATTTCATGCCACGATGTGAGAAGGTAAATTTTTTCAGTTCACAACCCAAGAGCAATTTGACGCAACATGCTTCCAAAAATAAAAAACAATTCCCATTTTTTTTAAATTAGAAATAATACTAAACAAAAATAACATTAGATAGCAATGTATTATCCATCCCCAACCTAAATTAGGTAATGTCCAAAATACTACCAAATAAAAATGTTCAAAGATAAAATAAAATGAAATAAAACAAAGAGTTAATTTTATGAAAGTTCTAATCGACACACTAATTGTGTACAATGAATACTCAAGTATACATATTGCAACAAGTAATATAATGATAAGAAAATATCGTTCCCACGAAGATTATGTCATTAGAAACTATGTATTTTATTTAATCAAGACAAAAAACTAAATAATTTTCTTAAGTCTATTTAATTACCTATATAGATCAATTATTGGTTAAATAATTAATAATATAAAAATCAGATTAAATAATATAATTAAATTGAAATCATAATTGGGGTAAAATATTATATCTTCACGGTGAAAATTGGGTACATAAGACCCTTAGATTAATAAATTAAAAATACATAATTTTGTTTATAAAGCTCATATTTTTCATAAAGAAATACATATAAATTGATAAAGAAATGAATAAAATAAGAAATATAATCTATCTCTTGAATTTTATTACTCATTTCCTCTTTAATCTTCACCAAAATTGTATCTCTTTTAAATTTTTCTATATTTTTCTCTCTTCTTAACTCCAAAAACTGATAAAAATTGTGCTAATTATGACTCCTTAGGGTTTATGGGGTGATTAGAGGGTTAAATATAGCTTAGGTGGAATCTAGACTATTAGATCAACTTTAGATTAAGGGTTGAGATCAAAACAAGAAAAATTAATAGCACTAGCCAATAATAGCATGACACTTGGCACACGAAATTCATTGGATGAATTAGAGCGCGACGCGTGGCAAAGGAAGATAGGTCTGGTCAAAGCATGTTGAGTTAATGCCATGTGACACAATGTGATTTGTGGTAATAGATGGCGTGGCACACGTGTGGAAAGAAAGTACGATTTAGGTAATGACGCGTGGCAAGCTTGTTAACTAAGCTCCGAACTCGGGTTGACATATGGGGTAGCGTTGCATCACACTACACACGCGGCGATCTCTGATTAGGAATTTTTGCTGGCGTAGAGTCTGCGTGGATTACCCATTCAGCTACTCTACTTGTGTGTCATCCATGTGGTAGCTTCTGATTGGTCCTACGTTAAAAATTCATAAAAAAATCCATAAAAATTCCAAACAAATCCCAAAAAATTCTAAAAATTATATTTTCAACCATTTTCAATAAAAAAAATTATATTTTAATATTTTTAACCCTAAAAATATTATTTATTGAATAAAATAAACAAATATTAAGTAAAAAATTGCACCGAAGACTCTACTTTGATAGAGTCATCAAGTTCCCGGCGAGATAGCTCTAAAAGTTTATGCGTTAAAATAAAAAATCAATTTAAATCCTACTTTAAATTTCTTAAAATTTCATAGTTTAATATATACAAGCAAGGGTCTTTTGCATACAACATTTTAGCAAAAAATTATTATTTACAAAATTGGGGTTTTTTTTGTTGTGATACGAAAATTAAATGTATCAACTAAAACTAATAAAGTGATAATAGGTTTTAAAAATTACAATAAAAATATGAATATAAGGTGATTGAAGGATAATTTCTAATACTATCATGTATTGTAAATCAATAAAATCATACCCGAACTTCTTATTCTTTGATTATACCAACTTAGAGAAATTCACAAGCTTGAATGTCTCTACCCCTTCTTACCTATTCGTTGAATACTCTTAATTCAAAATATTTCTAATAGACAACCTAGAATAAGTTCTCTATATTTAATCTATCAAAAACATTTAATTTTAAGAAGCATATTGGATCAATTTTAAACTCATAAGCTTGGTTTAATTATTTTGATTATTAATTTTCATTGTTAGCAATTTATCAATAGTTATTTAAATTGATCTAGTGATTATATACCCAATCAATTAAATTTATTATGATGAATTAATCAAGAAATTTCATACAAATCTTAAAACAAAGAATTAGTACATAATAAAAAAGAATTGAAATCATAATATAATAAATTCAATTAATTAATTGCAATCTATGTTTAGGGTTTTAAAATAACCCACAATCAAATATAAAGTTAACTACCCATAAAAGACAATAAAATCATAATAGTATTCATGAAAACAATAAGAGAAAGAAGAAGAAATCTTATATTGCTGCTCTGAAACTCACTTTCAACTCTTTTAATTGTCTTTTGAATCTTGTTCTTCTTTTTACCTATAGTAGAGATTAATTAATTATTAACCCTAATTAACTTATTTACACTACTAGGTTTAGAAGGGAACAAGTTGGATAAAAATATTGAAAATTTGGGCGTTCACGTTCATTTATGATAGGTGTGCCACGGTGTGTAACCAATTTACATTCCCAATTTACAACCCGAGAGAAGTCTGTCACTATGCACTTTTCTCATGCTACTGCATGGACTAGATTTCCAAAATTCTTTCCTTAGATAAATCTTAATGTGTTTTTTTTTTGTATAAAAATTGCATTTAGATCCTCCATTATTTAACAATTATGTTTCAAGTGTTGAATCATTCATTCTTGTCACTTTGGATCTATGCTTTCAACTTTAATTCTTTCATTAGTATCTTTTAATAATTAAAATATTTGAAATCCATCAAAACATACCCCATGATTTCGAAAATACATTTTGTAATAGAATTATGTAAAAATACAATATTAAAACTTAACTCTTACAATTGATTATGATAAATCGCAAGGTAAGCATTCTTTTTAAGCACTTAAAAAAATTCAATCATTCGATAAACCTGACAAATTTGAACCAATTTATTAAATATTGAATAGTTTTTCACTGATGATTGGATTGTATTGGATGAAAAAAATCTCAATTTATTAAGATTTGATTGGTTGGTGAATTGGATTTTCTACCATTTGCTAGAATCCAATCTATTTATTAGAATTAAATAATATTTATATTTTATACATATGTCACTTTTTTTTTAGATTTTTACTACTTTTTATTGTAGATTTTCTTTGCATTTACTTAAAGTTAATGAAAGATTATAATGTCATTGAGGTTAATATTGTAATATTATTAAATTATAGTATTTGTATTATTATTGTGATATTTGTGAATTTATTATATATTAAATGCTTATATGTTGATTGTGAGTATGAGACTAATATAATGTGTATTTACATATAATAATAAAATAGATAAAAATAACATGTTTAGTAATTAAAAGACACAATTAAACTAAATAGAAATATATATTATACATTAAAAAGACTAAAATAACTTGACATCTAATTTTGACCAACCATCACCATCAAACCTCTAACGACTACCACCAGCGACCATTCCAGAGGTTTGGCAACCATTGTCGGCTACCTCCTTGGAGGTCTGGTGACCACCATCAGTGAATATGTAAGGCTTAAAAAAATTTCTTAGATTTTATACAACTTACAAAATAACTATATATTTCTATAATACGTACATAATTATGTACAATTTATGTATAACTTACAAAATAATCTTAGAACATGAAAATGTTACTACAAAGTATTTTGGTTTAATGTCATAATCTAAAGATTATCCATGTAAATGAATATAAATTTTATGTATATCTTAAAAAATTAGGTAAAATTTATATACTTCTTACAAAATGACATTTCTATAAAGCTAACATTTATATGTATAATTTATGTACATCTTAATTATAGATTTTCCTGAATATTACTTTGAATTTATCGCTCAAAGTTATCATTTGTATATCGACTTCATACACTTATATACAATTCATAGGAGATAGAAAACGAAAATGAGGATACTAGCATTGTATAATATGTGCCCTAAATTAAGCTCTCTCTTTGACTCTTGACATCATATAATTAATTATATAATAAACATTCCTAATAAATAATTTTTTTATCATTAGGACATGCCCTAGAAGATATCCATAACTTCCAACTTACAAATACATGAAAGAAATAAGTCGTGATACCCTTTTGTCAAAACATCAACTAGTTGATTTCCACTTATGACATATGGAATAAAAATTTCACCGCTTTTAATCTTCTCCTTGATAAAATGTCTTTCAAACTCAACATGCTTAGCTCTATCATGGTGAATAGAACTCTGAACAAGGCTAATAGCAACTTATTGTCACAATTGAGTTTCATTATTTATGGCATGGCAACACATAATTCTTTTAGCAAAATCTTCAACCATAATAATTCAAAAATTCCATGGCCCATTGCTCTAAACTCAACTTCAATAGTTGATCTAAATACCAAAGATTATTTCTTACTTGTCCTAGTAACTAAATTTCCTATAATAAAAGTGCAAAGTCCAGACATTGATCTTCTATCATCGATTGAACCTGTATAATGACATCTATATAGGCTTTAATTTTAAGGCAATGATTCTTTGAAAAGAGCAAGCATTTTCCAAATATACCTTTAAGGTATCATAGAATCTTGTAAATTGCTTCCATATGAGTTTCACAAGTGGGTGCATGTATCGATTAACTACACTCATAACAAACATAATATCGGGTCTAGTATGAGATAAGTATATTAGATTAGCACCCAATATTTGATAGCAAACTTTTTCAATAGCGATACTTTCAATTGCACTTCCCAAGTTGCGTTTTGAATCAATTGGATTTTATGCTGGCTTGCAACCCCATTTTCCTATTTCTTGGAGTGAATCTAAGATATATGTTCGCTATGATATAAATATCCCTCTATTTGATCTTGCAACCTTAATGCCCAAAAAATATCTTAATCTTTTGAAATCCTTGATCTCGAACTCTTTAGCAAGGATTTTCTTAAGTTTTTGAATTTCATAAATATCATTGCCAGGGAGAATGATGCCATCCACATTAACAATTAAGACTATATTGCTCCCATTTTTAGAGTAATTGTAAAACAAGGTATGATCCCCTTAACTCTTTATGTACTCAAAATGACGAACTGCTTCTATGAACCTTTCAAACCATACACTACTATAATAAAGGGTATATAAGTCAGGATTTAAAGTGGTTTTTTCTTTAAAACAAATTATGATGACTTTTAAGTCGGTTCTACTTGTCAATCAATACTACTATTTTATTTTTTTGTAATTTTTTAAGGTAGTTGATACATAGAATGGATGCTACGCGTAGGATTTTAAGTTAGTTCTACGTGTCAACCGATGCTACACATGGCTTAAGTCGGTAGCATCGGTTGACACGTAGAACCGACTTAAAATGCTACACGTAGCATCCGTTCTAAATATCAACTGACTTAAAAAATTATAGAAAAATATAATAGTAGCATCGGTTGACACGTATAATTAATGCCACACATAGGATTTTAAACCGGTTCTACATGTCAATCAAATTATTCCACTTGTAGTATCGGTTGACATGTACAACCAACTTAAAATCCTACATGTATCATCGGTTGTATGTGTCAACCAACACTACTATTTTATTTTTATGCAATTTTTGAAGTCGGTTGACACGTAGAACCGATGCTACACGTAGGATTTTAAGTAGGTTCTACATGTCAACCGACTTAAGCCACGTGTAGCGTCGGTTGACACATAGAACTGGCTTAAAATCTTACGTGTAGCGTCAATTCTACGTGTCAATCGATGCTACCTTATTTTTTTCTTATCTTCTTTTCTCCCTCATTTACCGATAGTGCTAGCTCGTGTTTCCCCCTTCCCTATAGAGAAAAACCATCCATTATATCTATTTTATTTCTCCTTTTTCAGCACTTCCAACCATCATTTCCAATGTCGCCAGTTTGGTTTTTTTCCTCTCCAATTTCTCTTCAAATCCATTATTTTTTAGCATAATATTCAAATTTTTCATACCCATTTTCCTTCACTTTCTCACTTACCAAACACTCTTTTTTCTTCATTTCCTTCATCTTGTCACTTCATTTACTCTTGTAAGTATTTCTATGAATTATTTTACACTTATTATTCATATTTTTTATTTTAATGTATATTATGTGTTATTAATTATTTGTGTATATTTTTGTGTGATATATGTTGTGTATTTTTTTTATTGAAACTTAGAAGAAAAGAATGTATTTTTTATTTATTTATTTTAATAATTTTATGTTATGTTTTTGATATATATTAATTTATTTTAAACTATTTTTTAAAATTATTTACATGTACATTAAATATATATATATATATATAATATAATATAATATAATATATTTGTATATATATATAAATATGTATAAAATCTTTATTATTATTACATGCATTTATATATGTATATAAATTATTATATATTATATATTATTAATGTTATAATGAATTTATTAATTGTTTGGATTTTATGTATTTATTTTTATATGATGTTTTGATTGATATTCTAATAATTTATGACTTCATATATAATAATATCTAAAATATATTAGTGATTAATCTTATGCTTAGTCTTAATTTGAGAATATTTGGATGAAAGAAGATGAGATTTTTTTGAATTCTATGCTAGATTATATGACATTACTAACACCTCTACCAATCTTGGAAAGAAAATTAATGATTTCAGGATAGTTCAAAAGATTATTTACTCACTACCAGATCGCTTCTATGCAAAGGTAATTTCCATTAATGAAAGCAAGGATGTAGACACCATCAAAATAAAAGAACTTGTTAGATGACTTCAAACCTAAAGGATGAGCTTTTGAACACCTTCAAAGAACATTGGTATCATTTTCAAAACTGGCATGATTGATGATAGTGATAAAGATAGTGATAATGATGATGATGAACTGGTATTCTTAACCAAAAGAATGAAAAAAATTCTCAACAAAAAGAATCATTGAAACAAGGGACAATCAAGTTGTTCAAAGGATCTAAATCTGAGATGACTCAAATCTGTGAGTTCTGATGGTAAGAAATCTAAACCTATTGGACTTCAATGTTTTGAATGCATGGATTTTGGTCTCTTCACAGTTGATTGTGTAAATAAGAAGAACCAAACTGGAAGAGCTTTCAATGCTACACTTACTGACTCCGAAAGTGATAACAATAATCCAATTGAATCTGGCACCAACTACTTAGCATTTACTACAACTATTGATGGATAATCCAGTAAGTTTGATATTGATTCAGATAATGTAGAAAGTGATGTTGAATTTCTACTCAACAAATTTAATGTCACCAATATTAATGAAATACTCATAAATTATGTATGATACAATAGTGCACCTTACTTTGATGGGTCAAATTACCCCTATTGAAAGGCTTGTATGAGAGCCTTTCTATTGTTTATAGATGAAAGCATCTAAAACTCTATGCTTTATGGTTGGGAACCACTTATGGTTACTAAAGATAATATAGTTACTCCTAAACCTAGGAAATACTGGACCACTGAAGATAAAATTGGTAGTAATTGGAATCAAAAGGGTATTAATGCTATTTTTAGTACTGTGTATGTTGCTGAGTTTCGTAGTATTTCTTATGTTGAAACTACTAAGCATGCTTGGGATATTTTGAAGGTTTCCCATAAGGGTACCTCACAAGTTAAATGAATAAAATGTTGCATGGTAGTGGATTCTATGTAGATTACTTGGAGGCTTTATCTTGGTTGATAGTATAAGACATGACCTTATGATTGGACCTTATTTATTTATAGTGGATAGTTAGGTAATCCAGTGTACCGGTGGTTTTCCTCTTAGGTCATTATTGTGACCTAGGTTGTTTCCACCTAAAAATATCATGTCTCAATCTTTATATTTCTACATTATTTTATTTACAAGTGATTGCATGCTTGGCCATCTATGAAAATTTAATTTATTATACTTTAGCATATTATCTATTCACCCTTATATCTATTTAGTTCCATAACTAGAAAGGAAAATTTCACTTAGTATTAGAGCCAATCATTAGATATACTTAGTGTGCCTAGGGAATTGTTATGGATTATCTTATTAAGGGTAAAATTAAATTTCCTATTCTTTTTGAAAATAATATTTTACAAGAACAAAATAATGCTTTGAATTTGAGTCTTGTAGTTTTAAAAGAAGAAAATAATAAGCTTGTTATTGATAATGAAAAATTAGTGCAAGAACTCAAAAAATCCATAAATGCTATAAAAAGGCTAGCAATTAGAGCTGAAAGGTTAAACAAGGTTCTTGATTATGGAAAGCCTTTTCGAGACAAGAGATGGCTAGGATATGTAGGTGAGCATACTACACTAACCTCTTCAAAGTCAATTATGTTAGAAAAACCTTTTAATCCCTACTCTTTACACATAACACAAACATCTTATACATTTACTTCTATGTTTATCCCTATATGTTATAACTGTGGTAGTAAGGAACATATTAGACTTAGATGTAGATTCTTGATGACCTATAATTGTGCCAATAATCTACATACATCCTATTCAAGATATAACATTCATGTTTTTAGACACAAGCACATGATTTAAAGAAAAAGAAAAGTTTGGATTAAAAAATATGATTTAAATTGTTGTGTAGCCCATACTACATTTAAAGCTAAATCTTTTATTGCTTAGTAATTTGATAGTGGTTGTTCTAGACATGTGACTGGTGATCATTCTCTTTTCAAAACTTTTGAAAAATATAATGAAGGAATAGTTCCTTTTGATGATGAAAATAAATCAAGGATTATCAGTAAAGGTATAGTTTAGAATGATGATATGCCTAGGTTAGATGATATACTCCATGTTGATGGACTTAAAGCAAACCTAAGAAGCATTAGTCAAATTTGTGACAAAAACTATAGTGTACAATTTTACCAATAATCATTGTATTATAATATATCCAAGGTGAATTTGTAGCTAGAGGAACTAGGTCTCCAGACAATTACTTTTGTATTGATATAGGCCTTATTACTACTACTTGTAACTTAGTTAATGATCATTCAATTTCAAAAGATGGAACATATCAATTTTAAAGATCTTGTCAACTTGAGCAAAAAGGAAATTGTGTGTGGTCTACCTATGCTTTCCGAAACTGAAAAAACCTTTTGGACTATGATAACTTGGAAAACAAATTCGCTTTTCTCATAAGAAAATTAAAGGAGTCAACACAAGTAGAACATTTGAGTTAATTCACATTGACCTTATGGATCTTATACGAACTGAGAGCTTGGGTGACACGAAATATATCATTGTTGTTAATGATGATTTTTCTCATTTTACATGGGTTGGAGTCCTGAAAAAAAAATACAATGCATTTGATTTATTTAGTTCTTTTTGTCTTAAAGTGTAGATTGAAGCATGTAATAGAATAACCAACTTAATGAGACTAAGAAAAGAACATGGGAAGGAATTTGAAAACTTAAGATATGTTAAATTCTACAAACAACATGGTATAACTCATGAGCTCTCATCACTCATTACCCCACAAAAAATGGGATAGTTGAAAGGAAGAATTTAGTGTTACAAGAGATGGAAAGAGTCTAACTATATGTAAAGGACATTCCTAAGAAGTTTTGGGTAGTGGCAATAAGTACTTCATGCTACATAGTGAATTGTTCTATTTATGTCCAGGTAAAAACCAAACTCCATATGAGTTATGGAAAGATAAGAAACCTAATCTTAAACATCTACATATGTTTGGAAGTAAATATTACACCCTTAGAGGTCGTGAGAATTTAGGAAAATTTGACTCTAGGAGTGATGAATGTATCTTTCTAGGTACTCATTAACAAGTCATGCCTTTAAAGTGTTCAACTTGAGAACTAATACTATGATGGAGCCCATGAATGTTGTTATAGATGATGCAAGTATTAGTACTATAGTGACTAATGATAAAGTTCAAATTTTAAACACAAGCTTTCCAATTGAAGAACAAGTTGATGAAAATTCAGATGCTTATAGGTAGATAATAAGCTAGATGAAGAGTTAGCCTTGGATGATGAGGTCACTATAACCAACACTCAAACTCAAAATCCAACATGTACTTCCAAAAACCACCCAATTGAAAACATCATTGGTGATCCAAATGCAAGCATGACAACTAGAAGGAGATAGGTAAATGAGATAACTCATCTTTTTATGTTTGTTAAATAAAACCAAAAAAAAATGTTAATGAAGCTACAAAAGATGAATTCTGGATAAATGTCATGTAGGATGAGATAGCTCAATTCAATAGGAATGATGTTTGGATTTTAGTACCTAGAATTAAAGATAAAAACATTTCAAGAACTAAATGGGTGTTTAAAAATAAATCTGATGAACATGATGTTGTGATTAGAAACAAGGCTAGACTAGTTACACAAGGATATAAACAGGTTGAAGGAATTGATTTTGATGAAACATTTGCTCCTATTCCTAGGTTATAATCAATTAGATTTTTTTTTGCTATTACATGATTTATGAAATTCAAGCTTTTTCAAATGCATGTAAATTATGTCTTCTTAAATGGATTACTTAGTGAAGAATTTCATATTGAATAACCAAAAGGTTTTATTGACTCACAATATTCGAACATGTTTATAAACTCAATAAAGCCCTTTTATGGTTTGAAACAAGCCTCTAGAGCTTGGTATGTGAGACTTATAGCCTATCTTTTGAATAAGGGATTTGTTTTAGGGGGAGTTGATAAGACTCTTTTTATTAAAAGGACCAAAGAAGATATATTCATAGCTCAAATATATGTCGATGACACGGTTCTCAGGTCAACATCCAATTCTCTTGTTAATGAATTTATGAATATAATGACTAGTGAATTTGAAATGATGAGTGAGCTCACATATTTTCTTGGTTTGAAAATTAAAAAATTAAATAATGGAATATTTATTTCTCAAACCAAGTATGCATGTAATTTAATTAAGAAATTTGGATTTGAAATAAGAAAGCACGATAGGAAGCTTGTTGTACCTCATAACAAGTAGACCAATTATTTGCTTTAGAGTTGGTATTTGTAAAAGGATTATTAGGTATGTCTCTTGAACAAAAAAAATTGGTATTTGGTTTATTAATGATAATACATGTGAAATTAATGGATACATAGATGCATATTAGGCAAGAAATTAGGATGTAAGAAAATGCATTTCAGATGGTTGTTTCTATATTGGAAACAATCTTGTATCATGGAATGCAAAAAAAAAAACTCCATCTCATAATCTACTGTAGAAGTAGAATACATTGTTGCTGGAAGCTTTTACATATAACTTCTCTAGATGAAGAATATGCTCAAGGAATATGGCTTTGAACAAGGTACAATTTCCCTTTATTTTGATAACACTAGTGTTATATGTATCTCTAAAAATCTACTTCTGCATTCTCAAACAAAACATATAGACATTAGACATCATTTCATTACTGAACTAGTAGAAGTTAAAGTTTTATCCCTTGAGTTTGTGCCTATAGAAAAGCAATTATTTGATTTATTCACCAAGGCACTTCATATCCAAAGATTTAAATCTCATAGAAGTGCCTTAGGAATCTACATTATTGATTAAATTTTTCTAGTATTTTTTATTATTTTTTTAGAATATATTAAAAAAAAGAAAAGGAAGTAGACTTGCTTTAATTTGACATGAAAATTACATACTGGTTTCATTTTTTGACTATGCATCATACAAATAAATATTATGACTTATGCATTTACTTATTACTCAGATCTAGTGATCAATGTCAACATGAACCTACTCATATACTCATTGGACACATAAGTATGTCATGTTAGAAGTTTATAATTAATTATATGATATTTTGGGGCATGTGATTTCCATGATTGTGAAAACTATGGTTGAACTTTGTTTTTCATTAAATAAAATACTACTATAAAGAGATCCATAGTTTTAATAGGGCTACCTACTATGATGTATGAAAGTTACCATAGTGAGTGTAGAGAGCTACCTCACAACTAGTGTGAAATTCTTCATGCTAGGTATATTGGCTCATACATATTTTCTTTGCAAAAAGAAAAAATAATATGATAAAGGAAATAGTAGTAAAGAATAAAAATAAATGCACACAAAGAAAGTCACAAATGGTTATACAAAAAGAAAAATAAATAATCATTCCCTCACACAAAATAAAAAGTAAAAAATAATATAATAAATATTGAGAGGGAATACAAAAAAAAGTTAATTAAAGTTCTCTCTTAGTAAGAACATTTTTATTATGTGCAAGTATGAATTCAACTAAAATTTTTTCATGATTGATGACGCTCTTTTATTTAAATCTTTCATGACTAATCTTAATTGAACTAATTGACATACTGTTATAGTTCAATATTTATCTCACTTTAGGTGACTATGGTTAAGTCACTATATGTGTCAGTATGTTTATGTTATTAATGAATAGTCACACAAATCAATTTTCGTATTTGTGTACAATGTTGTAGTTATGTTTAGCTCAATCTACCATTCCTGTTAACGAAAAAATTATATTTATTAGATTCTATAATTTTTTATCCTTTTTACTTTATTTTGGAGAGTCATAGAACTTAGAGGGAGTTCATTCATAGTATACGTCTTCTTCTTCCTCGTATTGGATTTAAGCTTCAATGCAATATCATCTATTCGTATGACAAAACGGGGGAAAAATTAGAATATTAAATTTAGGTGGAGAATCGACTTTGAATTTTTACTTTAGAAATATTGCACATAAGAAAAGTAATGTCTTTTAATTTCTATTTTATGATTGCTCACTCTTACGAATATTCTTCACTTTTTACATTGTTATATACACTGAATTAATGAACAATGAGTATTTTGGGAGAAGTTATTTGGATATTTATGTTTTTGACTTTCAGTGTAAACATGGGCTTTCAATATTCAAGTAAAGATAGTTTCACTAGATCATAGGATAGTACCACCATGTAAAAATTTATTTTACCTATGAGCGTTATATAATGAGAGAAGGGTTTTGTCAAATGAATATGCCAAAGGGGGAGATTGTAAAGCCTCTGTGTGTCTTGCCAATATTCATGAATAAAATACAAATGTAATTTTAGTTTATAAGTGTATCCTCCAAGAACATTTTCAAGCAAAAGAAACTATCGAGTAATAAATAGTCGATTGATCGATTTATTAGTTAGATGTATCAACCCTAGTTCAGAATTAATTATTACACTAGATCAATCGAGAATTGACTGAATTGATCAAACATGTTTTGATCATTGTATTGGATTGATCGATCGAACTTTGTACTTAATCAGTCGAGCATATGTTAGATCGATTAAATGACCAAGTCTTTGATTTTAAAAATATTTCTAACTCAAATTGAATTAGCTTTTTACCATATCTTTATTTTTCTTTAAAACTCTTTTAACTAATTTTATGGACAACATAGTAATTTTACTTTGATCTAATGCTTCTGAATATTTCTATATATACAAATCGAAGCACACAACTTTAATCAACCACATAAAAGCATTGTTCTTTTCATTTTAATCTCTCTCTTGCTTTGCAAAAATTACTCAAGTAGGTTTTTTCATTGAGTTAATTTATCAAACATTTGTGATTGTGTTTGATGGATTAACAAGCCTACAATATTTGTGATATTGTGCTTTAAACTAATTGTTCTAGCGTTGTTAGTTGATTTTGATTTATTTGATATATTTATTAAATGATCTAATTAGGGTTATTCATTATTGAATCTGCTTTAGCATATACATTTGTACTTATATTATTATGCAACGTTTCATGTACTGGTAGAATTGGTTTGATTGCTCGTGTGACTCAAGTTATCGAAATGTTGGTATATATCCAAACAAATTTCTCGTAGAGGTCAAGATGAAAAACAGTGGTTCGTAAGTAGATTACTTAGGAGATTTATCTTAGTAGATAGTATAAGATTTAGCCTTGTAATAGGACCTTATTTATTTACAATAGGTAGTTAAGTTGTTCGATAGATCGATGATTTTTTTCATAAGTTATTGGTATTACCTATGTTGTTTCCACCTAAAAATCACATATCTTAATCTTTATATTTTCGTATTATTTTTATTTATATGTGATTGCATGTTTGACCATTTACGAAAATTTTAATTTATCATTATTTCAGTGATTATCTATTCTAACTATTTTGATCCATAATTTAAAAAAAAAACTTTAAAATAATTTAGGAGTTCTCTTTTCCATTTTGAATTTAACCATTTTGCAAATAACATATAAAAAAATAAACATAATAAAACAACATTGAATATGAAGCAATAACAAATTCTACGACTCTATATTGAATTTATATTGGAAAATTTACCAAGTACGTACGATAATTTATAAGTTGTACGGAAGATTCGTACATATTCATTTAAAATAAAAATTGCGAGCACAATTTTTTTAATTATTTTATTCCTGTAAAATAACTAAATAGTATCTTGATTTTGATTGAATAACGATATATTAAGATATGATATCTTTCCCAAAAGAAGAAAGGAACTTATTTTTTTTTCAGAATTAAGATATTGTTTATTCCTTTTTGAACTTCTTCCTTTTGTTAATTCATAATCTTTACAGATTGGAATGCCAATTACTCTCTCTATATATATATATATATCTCTTTCTGAGCCCATTTTTGCTAGGTAGTCTGCAATCTGTTATTTACTTTGCTCAAGTTATTCGCAGTTTTTTTTTAGATACTTGATATATCTAATACATTTTTGTTGATATGTCTCAGTGAATTTTGCACCTTTTTGAGTTTTGATCAAGAAGGATTGTGCACAACTCTCTGCCATAGCTACTAAAACAGCAAAAATGCAACGAGTGTCAAAGGAACAAGATAATGGTACGAACAGGCTGGACATAGACAGATTTTCAGATTTTCTTCACCGTGATTATAATCAACATTGGTCGTTCACCGACGACGACTACCGACACTAGTTGTTTAATGATAAGAACTAAATTATTGCATTTTTGTTATAATTTAAATGTTGATATTTGTGTGAAAATTTTTTTTATTTGATTATTTAATCCACAAATGTCATTTCACGGGTATTTCGTGTTTAAAGTGCAATTTCACGTAAAATCATGATTTTGGAGAAGTTAGGGACAAATTACAATGATCGGGATTGAATCAAAGAAAAATAAAACAAAATTTCAAAATTTGGAATTTCGCCGTCGGCGAAAACCTTACGGAAAAAATGTTGAAAATCTTCCCGAGAGCACAGATTTTGGAAAGTACATCTCGCAGCCGGCCAAGTACATCTCGCCGCCGGCCAAAAACATCTCGCCGCCGGCCAAGTGCATCTTGCCGCCGGCCACAATAATCCCGCCGCCGGCGAGATTTAGCGGAACCGAAATCGTAAGTTTTCCAGAAATCTCGCCGCGGCGAGTTTCGTTCGAAAACATTTTTTTATGCTGTTTTGTTCCAAAATTGCCCTCCAAAACCCTAGACCTATATATACATTATGATGGAGAAGGAGGCCACGGTAGAGAGAGCAGAATTGAGTTATTTTTGTAGGAGAAAAGGAAATTTTGGAGAGAAAGGTTGGAGAAGCTTGAAAGATCATCACCATTGTTGCTACCAAGTCTTCCTCTTCAAGAGTTTTTCATCTCTTCTCCTTAGCTTTTATTTTCTGCATTTTATTCAGATTGTTTGTTCATGGATTCAATTGAGAATATGTTTGTTCTTATTTTCGTTATGAACTAATTCGTTTTTGCTAAGGCTATGATGTAGTTGAATCATGAAAATCTGATTTCTTGTGTTATCGTTATATGAATTCGTTGTTTTCAAGTTGAGTATTTATTTCCATGCTTAATGCTTTTAAATTTCTGATCAAGATTTAAATGATTTGTTGCATTATATTGAGACCTAGAGGAGATGTGTAATGAATGCTTCTTGTGATAAATATCGTATGTTGAATGCGAGTTTGACACCTAATGCATGATGTATGTGGTTATTCTAGAAATTCCATAAATCGTAATGTGCTTATTTGTGATTAAATCTTCATAGAAATATAGTTGGTTTTCATAGATAAGTAATTCTAATATAACTCGAGAGAGAGTATTAGATAAGTTTGGGTTTTTCAACCATCACTTTTAACTTTGATTTTCATATAACATGACTTGAAATCGGATTGAATTGATTTAGCGAAATCAAATGCCTTAGCGTTTTTAATCATTTGTGAAAACATTAAATTTTGTTATTTTCGTTTAGTTTTTAGTTAATTTACTTTTTAAACAAATTCAAAAATTCGATTTTCAAATAAAATTAAGGTTAGTCAATTTCGATACTTAGTAACGCCATTCCTTGTGGGTTCGATATCCGTACTTTTGTACACTTTATTACTTGAACGATTCATACACTTGCGAAAATACGCATCAAGTTTTTGGCGCCGTTGCCGGGGAATGGTTTGATTTTATTAATATCGATACTACCTAATCTTAGTTTTAATTTGAAGTTAATTTGCTTTATCATTGTTTCATTTTTAATTTTTTTTATTTTTTCTCTTTTATTTCATTTATCATAAAAAAAGGTAACTTTGTGTTGTTTTTATGCTAGTTAATTTCGGTTGTAGGACTGTTGTATGAGACGTACAAGAAGCCTTAACCAATTTCCATTTGATCCAGAGATTGATAGAACATTTAGGCGTCTAAACCGAGAAAGAAGGCGTTCAACCTCACCTTCTAATAGACAATCAAATATGGATCCACCATTTGTTGAGGGAGGTGGAAATCATAGAGCTTTGAGGGATTATGCTGTGCCTAATGTTGCTGGAACTACTTCGGGTATAAGGAGGCCAACTGTTCAAGCAAATAACTTTGAGATAAAACCATCCTTTATCCAAATGGTTCAATCAAATCAGTTTGGGGGAATGTCAAAGGATGATCCAAATGCACATATTGCTTACTTTTTGGAGGTGAGTGATCTTTACAAGATAAATGGTGTGTCTGAAGATGCTATAAGATTGAGGGTTTTTCCTTTTTCACTTCGGGATAAAGCCAAGGAGTGGCTAAACTCATTACCACCAGGATCAATTACAACATGGAATGAATTGGTTCAGAAATTCTTGTCCAAGTTCTTTCCTCCTGCTAAGACGGCAAAATTGAGGAATGAAATCACATCTTTTACACAGTATGACCAAGAATCATTGTATGAAGCTTGGGAAAGATTCAAAGAAATGTTGAGGAAGTGCCCACATCATGGTATACCAATTTGGCTACAAGTCTCTACATTTTATAATGGGTTGGTTTCAAACTATCGTGCAATGATTGATGCTGCAGCTGGAGGGTCTTTAATGGGAAAAACACCGGAGGATGCTCATGAGTTATTAGAGATTATGGCTGAAAACAACAATCACTGGCATTCAGAGAAGGTAATTGCAAAAGGACCAGCAGTAGTGCATGAAATTGATTCAGTGAATGCTTTGTCGGCTCAAGTTGTTGCTCTTTCAAGAAAGATGGATTCTTTGTCATCCAAATTCGAATCCAAACCAACTACACAATGTGATTTATGTGGTGGAAATCATGCTAGTATCGAGTGCCAAGCTGGAAATCCATTTGCTTCACCAAATGCTGAGCAAGCAAATTATGTTTCAAATTTCCAAAAACCTCAACATAACCCATATTCGAACACCTACAATCCAGGTTGGAGGAATCATCCAAATTTGTCATGGGGAAATAACCAAGGGGGATTCAAACCATCATCATCTTCCTACCAACCCCAAGATAAGAAACAAATAGATTTGGAAGGAATTTTGGGAAAGTTCATTGAGGAGACAAGAACAAATTTCAGAAATCAAGAGGCAATAAACAGGGACATCCAAAACCAACTAGGGCAGCTTTCAAAGCAGATTGCAGAAAGGTCTAAAGGATCGTTGCCCAGTGACACAATTAATCCCAAAGAGCATGTAAAGGCTATCACATTGAGAAGTGGTAAAGAACTTGAATGGCAAGGGAAATCAGAGAAAATGATGGAAAAATCTAAAGAAAAGCCATCAACATCCCAAGATGTTCAACCTTCCCCAAATGCGAAATATGAGCCTCCTATCCCATATCCTCAAAGATTGAATAAGAAAAAGATTGATAATCAATTTGATAAATTTTTGGATATTTTTAAGAAATTGCATATTAACATTCCTTTTGCAGAGATGTTGGAACAAATGCCCAAGTATGAAAAATTCATGAAGGAAATTCTATCAAAGAAGAGGAAGCTGGGAGATTATGAAACTGCCATACTAAATGAGGAGGGTGCGATTCTTCAAAGAAAACTGCCACAGAAATTGAAAGACCCAGGGAGTTTTACTATACCTTGTACTATAGGAAGTTGCAATTTTGATAAAGTCCTATGTGATTTAGGAGCAAGCATTAATTTGATGCCACTTTCTATTTTCAGAAAACTAGGCCTGGGAGAAGTAAAACCCACTTCAATCTCTCTACAATTAGCGGATCGATCGGTGAAATATCCTCGAGGGGTAATTGAGGATGTTTTAATTAAAGTTGACAAATTTATTTTCCCTGTAGATTTCGTGGTGCTTGACATGGAGGAAGATAGAGAGGTACCGTTGATATTGGGGAGACCGTTCCTTGCAACTGGAAGAACATTGATTGATGTTCAGCAAGGAAAGCTCATTCTACGGGTGCAAGATGAACAAGTGACTTTTGATGTTTTTGAAGCAATGAAATTTCCAAGTGAGGTACATTCTTGTTTTCAAATTAACACTCTTCACAAGTTATTCTCGGAAACTTTTGAGGAGAGAACTCCATTGCTACCACTAGAAGCTTGCCTTGTGAAATCTGTAACAAATGAGATGGATGAAATGAGGAATGATGCTTATGAGAATGACCGAATATACAAGGACAAGATGAAGGTTTGGCATGATAAGCACATTTTGAGGCAAAACTTTGAGGTGGGACAGAAAGTGCTGCTTTATAAATCCCGTCTCAGACTTTTTCCAAGAAAACTAAAATCTCGTTGGTTAGGACCTTTTCTAGTAACCAAGGTGTTTCCTTATGGAACAATTGAGATCAGTCATGAAACAAAGGGAACTTTCAAGGTAAATGGACAACAGTTGAGGCCATATTTTGACGGAGAATTCAACAAGCAGAAAGATAACATAAAAGTCTAGCTAATGACTATAACTTAAAGCGCTTAATGGGAGGTAACCCATCAGATTTGTTTTCTCATCTTTTATCTCATTTTATTTTAGAAATTTTAAATTATGCACTTCATTTTATGATAATTTTATTTTTAATTAAATTTTCTTATTTTATTTGTCTTGTAGGTAAAAAAAACCCATTTGTAGTTGTTCCTTCTTACATTGAGGACAATGTAAGGTCTTGGTTGGGGGTGCGGTAAACAGTAACTCTTTTCTTCCCTTCATTTTTATTAGTTTTGTTTGTGTGTTTATTTGTGTTTAATTTTGATTTTCCATTTATTTTTCTGCATTTTGATTTAATTTCTTTTATTTTTATTTTTTATTTTATTTGCATTTTACTTATTTTAATTTGCACGTTGATGATAATAATGTGATTGTGATAACAAGTAGCTTTTAGAAGACATTAAATTTTGCTTTGGTTTAAAGATAATTTCAAATGTTGATTTTACCTAGTTGGCGACTCTTTTGGTATGTGGTATGATTTGGTTGATTAGTCTAAATGCTTAGAGAAGTCTTATGTGTGAATTTTTCATGGACATTTTTGTGATCTCAACAAACTCTAGAACTCATTTGAAAACCTCTTGAGGCGAAATAATTTGGAATTGCACTATTTAGGATATGATATAGGCCATTGTTGGATCGATTGTGCCATTTTAAGCCTACCTTGTTATCTTTATATCACTAGTTACCTCCTTGAGCCTATTTAAATATATTGTTAGCCTTATTTTTCTTTCTTTTTGCCTTCTATAACCTACCTTTTATTTAGCCAATATATATATATATATATATATAATTCCTACCTTATTTGTTAAGAGCACTTAATTTTGAACACAAACTTTTCAAGAGCAATTGGAGTAAGGATGGAATAATAATAAAAAAAAGACATCTTCCACATATATTGGAAGAAATTGGTTGGGGGTTATGTTAAAAAAAAGAAAAGAGAAGAAAAGAAAAAAAAGAAAAGAAAAGAAAAAAAAGAGAAAAAAGGGCCTTCACACTCTAGTAAATAAAAGAGTGTTAGTAATGGATGTACTGAGGTGAAAGATTGAGGAAGAATTATTGTTTATCTTTGGAAAAATGGGTTATGATCGGAAGAAACAATTTGGGTTAAATGGTGTTACTCTTTTACTTAATTGGTTGTGTTTAATCTAATAAGTGCTATTATTTGTATTTTGACACTTCCCGTTCTTTCTTAACCAAATACCTAAGCCTAACATTACAAGCCTAATAAGTCCTATTGATCCGAAGTGGTGTATTTTTCTTCATTAGTGGAGAGAGTTTTGAAGAGTGAGCCTATAGAGTTTGAGATTTCACCTTTTTGTTTGTGGATGTTCTGCATAATATTATCTGGGCATTATGGCTATTGGTTTGTGGTTTGATGGATGTTTAATAGTCAATAATAAAAGTGAAATTGGAATTTGAGATTTATTAAAACTTAGGTGATATTTAATTATTCTATATGTTGGTTGTTATTTACAATTTTTGAGACATTTGTGCAAATGATTTGTTATGAGATTTTATTGTTTTAAGTTAGGATAGTAATAGGTAAGATGTTTGTGGGTATCATCACTGGAAGCCCTCACGAGACTACAACTCATCCTACTAGGGCCGCCTAGGGCTTTAAAGGCTTATTGCATACGCTTAATGTAATTTTGTAAATAGAATAAAATTTTCTTTGAAGTTTCTCTTAATGTCTCCTTTGAATTTATTAAATAGATCGCTTTTCTTGCTAGACACTAGCAAGAAGCTGGTTGGGGGTTGTTGATAAGAGCTAAATTATTGCATTTTGTTATGATTTAAATGTTGATATTTGGGTGAAAATTGTGTTTATTTGATTATTCAATCCATAAATGTCATTTCATGGGTATTTCGTGTTTAAAGTGCAATTTCAGGTAAAATCATGATTTTGGAGAAGTTAGGGACAAAGTACAATGATCGGGATTGAATCAAAGAAAAAGAAAACAAAATTTCAAAATTTGGAATTTCGCCGCCGGCGAGAATATTCTCGCTGCCGGCGAAAACCTTACGGAGAAAATGTTGAAAATCTTCCCGAGAGCACAGATCTTAGCAAGTACATCTCGCCTCCGGCCAAGTACATCTCGCCGCCGGCCACAATAATCTCGCCACCGGCGAGATTTAGAGGAACCGAAATCGTAAGTTTTCCAGAAATCTCGCCGCGGCGAGAATAACTTCGCCGCCGGCGAGTTTCGTTCGAAAACATTTTTTTATGCTGTTTTGTTCCAAAATTGCCCTCCAAAACCCTAGATCTATATATACATTATGATGGAGAAGGAGGGGACGGCAGAGAGAGCAGAATTGAGTTATTTTTGCAGGAGAAAAGGAAATTTTGGAGAGAAAGGTTGGAGAAGCTTGAAAGATCATCACCATTGTTGCTACCAAGTCTTCGTCTTCAAGAGTTTTTCATCTCTTCTCCTTAGCTTTTATTTTCTGCATTTTATTCAGATTGTTTGTTCATGGATTCAATTGAGAATATGTTTGTTCTTATTTTCGTTATGAACTAATTCGTTTTTGCTAAGGCTATGATGTAGTTGAATCATGAAAATCTGATTTCTTGTGTTATCGTTATATGAATTTGTTATTTTCAAGTTGAGTATTTATTTCCATGCTTAATGCTTTTAAATTTCTGATCAAGATTTAGATAATTTGTTGCGTTATATTGAGACCGAGAGGAGATGTGTAATGAATGCTTCTTGTGATAAACACCTTATGTTGAATGCGAGTTTGACACCTAATGCACGATGTATGTGGTTATTCTGGAAATTCCATAAATCGTAATGTGCTTATTTGTGATTAAATCTTCATAGAAATATAGTTGGTTTTCATAGATAAGTAATTCTAATATAACTCGAGAGAGAGTATTAGATAAGTTTGGGTTTTTCAACCATCACTTTTAACTTTGATTTTCATATAACATGACTTGAAATCGGATTGAATTGATTTAGCGAAATCAAATGCCTTAGCGTTTTTAATCATTTGTGAAAACATTAAATTTTGTTATTTTCGTTTAGTTTTTAGTTAATTTACTTTTTAAACAAATTCAAAAATTCGATTTTCAAATAAAATTAAGGTTAGTCAATTTCGGTACTTAGTAACGCCATTCCTTGTGGGTTCGATATCCGTACTTTTGTACACTTTATTACTTGAACGATTCATACACTTGCGAAAATACGCATCATTTACCACACAATGACGATCTATATGAAGTAAATATGGCTGAGGCTGAAATAGTGGAGAGAAATGATGGAGCAAAAATAGGAGATTTTCTTAAAAGGAAATCTAGAAAGGTAGGGGGAAAATTGTATAAATTGAACGCTCATTCTTTAATCGAATTTTTCCAAATTGTATCTTAATTCTATTTTGTGGTATTTGAGTTAATTAATTATGATTAGAATGGATACTTTTAATGGATTGAATCATATTATATCAAAACAAGTAATCACATACATTGGTTTTTTTACCTAAAAAAACTCTATTTCCTTGGCCAACATCTGAAACTCATCAACCGGAAGAACCTGTATAACATACATAACTAACGGAAATAATAAAATATAAAAATGAAAATATTGAAATAGGATTTAATAGATCTTCATCAATGAGATGCTAATCGAGTGCCTTTGAATTTTCATCTGTGGATTTACCACTCAAAACAAACCCTAGGTTGTCAACTTCAGATATCCTTAGGAAAACAAAATTCAAAGGAGTAGACTATAGTACACCAGTATCTATACCAGTTTACACTGTTGAAAACTCTAAGATGAACGAATCACCTCAATTATCACCTATTTTTCCAGCATCACCAGCTCAATCATTAGCACCTAGCCAAAATGTTAGGACAAATGACTTAAACGTATTAATAATGGAAGATGAATTATGGGACATAGAAATCCTACGTCTAGACATAGACTATCCATTTAACAAAAGATTTAAACATTGGTTCTTTAAAACACACTCAGAACACTCTAAGGCAAGCTTCTTTAGGAAACATGAGCGTTATGCTAAAGAACATAACAAAAATATAGAATTTTTTGAATGGTTAGAAATTTATAAGGCAACCAAAGGTCTAGACTCTCCATTCATATATCAAACAAAATTTACTACTAAAGCACATAGGGCAAAACCTAAGCTAGTAGAAACATTACCATATCACATTGTTACCCTTAGCCAGGATAGCATAGCTGCAACTTCATCAACAGTTAACCCTAAACTAGTTAGCTCATAATCTTTAGTCAAAATAGTAGAACCTGTTAACTTAGTCAAACCATTATCGGTCTTAATAGGTAACCCTAACCCAACTATCTTGGAGGATCTAAAACTTGAACCTATAATTAAACCTATAGTTCAAATTGATCCTAAACCAGTCAACATTACTGTAGAACCCATAGTTATAGAACCTATAGTTATAGTTCCACACTATAAGAAATTCACATCAATCAATGTTTCGGATGTCACAGAAACTGACTTCGATATGCTTTTAGAAGATGAACCAGTAGAGTCTTTAGCAAGAGAACCAATAGCTATAACTCCACACCTCAAAATGTTTTCAGAAATTAGTCCTAGTGAAGTCACTGAAGCTGACTTTGATAGACTATTAGAAGAAATTAATGAACATGTTAATATAATTAACATGATTAATATTAAAAAGAAGTTACCCGTATGGGAAACTCCAGATGGGTCAGTCGAAGCTAAACATCCACCATTAAGACCTATTACCATCCCTTATCAGGATAATCAGGTAGAAGCCTTCCCTCTTAAGAACCCTTAAGAGAACCAAGCAACTAACCTTAAAAACATAATTACCCAAAATAATTTCACAAACATCAACCTAAATACTTTAGGTAAACAACTCATAAGGATAGAGAAAAATCTAAGATTAGATATTCCCTCTACCTCTTATCAAACCATAGATAGTAAGGTTAAGAACCCTATCTTCAAACCCTTCCAGGTCTCCAAACCAACCCAGGAAGAAATAACTAAAAATTTTGAAAAACTTCAAAATTGAAATAGTACCCTTAGGTCCCAATTAGAAGACCAATTTTCAAACAAAATAGGACTAGTTGTTCCTAAGACACCATTGACGTCAAAATCAACCTAGAAACCATTACAGGATCTTAGTATTCTTAGTAAACTAGGATCTGATATATCATCTGAGGATAGTTCCCAGGAAACTCCTTCTGAACCAATTCCTCACCTCCAAAAATTAGCTTGGAAAGAACCTAGTACAGTTAAGTACCCCCATACCATATGTACCCAGTTGAGTCAGGTAATCCAATCTAAGTATAACACGTCTTCTATCTATGTTTGGAACATTGATGGAATGACTGATCATGAGATATTAAATATCTTGCAGCTAATGACCATGGCATCAAATGCTTATAAAACCCAAAATGGTACAATTGATAAAACAGTTGTTGAGTTATTAATAGTTGGATTTTTAGGCCAACTAAAAGGATGATGAGATCATCATCTTTCAAAACAACAACAGTCAGATATCTATAATGTGATATTGCCTGATGAGTGTGGTATACCCATACTTAATCATCATGGAGCTCCTATACAGAATGCAGTCTTTATATTACTCTTTACCATATCACACCATTTCATGGGAGATCCATTCCATTTAAAAGATAAAAACGTTCATCTTCTTTCCAACATAAAATGTAGGAAGATGAGCGATTTTCAAAATTATAAAAGTACATTTTTGTCTAGAGTTATGTTAAGAAATGACTCTATTCAACCATTCTGGAAGGAGAAATTCCTAGCAGGACTTCCTCCCCTCTTAGATGAGAAAACCAAAAACAAAATACACGAAACTTATAGGAATCACATCATCCCATATGACCAATTCACCTACGGTCAATTGATTAGTTTTGCTCAAAATCAGGGTCTTTAAATATGTCAAGATCTAAAAATCCAAAATCAAATGAAATTGGAACTCAAAGTTTTCAAAAGAGAAATTGGATCATTCTGCAAACAGTTTGATAGCAATCTCTCTATTAACAAAACCTGCGAGGGAACTTACAGTAAAACTATTTCAAAACCTTATAAGAAAACTCATAAAACTTATAAGACATTTTCAAAATCTAGAAAACCATTCTTTGAAAAAGAATGAATTTTTATAACAAACCTTATAAAAGAAATTTTAACAAGGAATCAAAATCTAATAAAAAACCCTTTAAAAACTTTAAAGAGTTTAAATGTTATAAATATGGCAAGAAAAGTCACACAGTTAATTACTGTAAAATGTCTAAAAAGCTTCACAAATTAAAATTTGAAGAAGACACCTTTGCCAAAATATCTGCCCTAATGGTAGATGCATCCTCATCATCTGAGTCTCGACAATGGACAAGTGAAGAATCAAATCCCCAGGATGATGAATTTGCAACCAGCAATTCAGATTCCTCTGATAAAAATATTAACGTATTAACTAAGAAAGAAGATGAACAACTTCATGATAAAATCCTTAAGTTAAATGATCCATCAATGACCATATTATATGTAGAATACCTAACTACATCTTTGGCTAAATCACAACCATTAAAAAAGAATTCTGAACTTCCAAATACCAGCACAGGCTATTATAACCTCACTGTTGTTCTGGAACGTAAGAATAAAATTATCAAACCAGAAAGTCAAATTCAAGACTTAAAAATAGAAATTAAAACTATTAAGCTAGAACTCCACCAGCTGAAATAAAAAAAAGAACATGATCATAAGTTTGAGATACTTAATAAACCTGGAGACAAATCATCTACTTATGTAAGTGATTCTGACGATGAACTTCCACCAAATCAAGAACTTAAAAATCTAGAGAAAATTCCCAAAACTCTTCTTCAAAATTTAAGGAAAATTACCACCAGGAAATACAAGATTAATATAATTCTAGTTTTCCATGATAACTCAAAACTTGAGGTCATAGCCTTGTTTGATACAGGTGCTGATGAGCAGAATCGGCATCGCCAAAAACTTTGATGCCATCCCCGGCAACGGCACCAAAAACTTGATGAGCAGAATCGGGATTGCCAAAAACTTTGATGCCATCCCCGGAAACGGCGCCAAAAACTTGATGAGAAGAATCGGGATTGCCAAAAACTTTGATGCCATCCCCGGCAACGGTGCCAAAAACTTGATGAACGAAAACCGGCATCGCCGATCCTGCCAATACTTTGGTTTTATATTTATAAAACTCTCGCAAGTGCACGAATCATTTCGTAGAAAATGATAAGTATACTCCCAAGGTCGATCTAAGGAAGGAATATATGTGGTTTTTAATTTATTATTCAAACTTTTAAAAACGAAATTAAATCCTAAACATCCTGTCACGATATTTTGGGTTTTGTGTTTTTAATCTAATTACAGAAAATTAAACATAGATTCAATAAACATCCATGCAAATTTTATCTTTTATAAATAGTGGAGTATTTATGGATATAATAACTAAATTAATTATGCTTGCTCGTATTATCTAGGTTATTAAAGATATGAATTGATATTTATTGATTCTCCCTTTTTTGTATGAATACCACCTTTGGTGGGGTTAGATATTCTTTGTTAACTAAACAAATCAATTAACACCTATGGGTGGGGTTGATAACTAATTTGGTTAATTAAATTAATTCCTTTTTCTAAGAGATTGAAAATGAACCATTTAAATGCCACCTTTGGTAGGGTTAGACAATTTAAACTTTATTCAAGGTGTCCAAATTAAACCTAAGAATTTAGTTATTCGAGTACTAACTTTCAAGTTTTAAAACCACTACTGAAAACATGTTGTCAATACATTTTCAGATAATAATTCTTATAAAAACTTTTGAAATAGAGCTTCACTCTAACTACCGGGCGATTGTACCAACAAATAAAAGAACACTACTCTAAATCAGACCGGATAACTAAACCTTAAAATCTAATTTTCAGATTTAAGTTTGTAATGAAAAATAATATATTTCTCTCTAACATTCTTAATATAAAATCTTAAATAAAAATAAAATCAATTCATTTTAGAGATTTTTACCTATTTAATATTTCGCAAGCATAACAACGTTATTATTATATCATTTTTACAAACAGCTAGCATAGTTAAATTTAATCACAGACAAAGTAAATATAACATGTAAAAAATAAGCATAAAAAATAATTGCAAAGAAAATAAAATCCTTACAGTACTTCGATGCCATTCCCGTTGCTAGAAAACCTCCAAACGGAATTTGCACTCCCATTTATTGAATCAAAAAGCTAATAAATTACAAAAACATAACTAGTTCTTCCCAAAAAGGGAAGAACTATAAAACTAAGAGAAACTAGCTAAAACATAAGAAAAACTAAAAACTAAGAAATGGAGAGAAAGAAAGAAGAGAGAAGTGTGTTTTGAGGTGTGGTATGAAGTGAAGAGAAGGGGGGTATTTATAGGTGAGGATGGAGAGAAAAAGTGGGTGAAAAAATGTTAAAAAATGGTGAAAACGGGTAGTGCAATTATGGAGGTGATTGATGACGTCATGGGGGCGGCTGCACGTGAAAAATGGGGCGAAATGGTGTCGGCGCGCGCGGAGGGCAGCTGGGGCGCGCACAGGCACACGCGCTCGCGTGAACAGTGATAGCGCGCTGCGGTGCGTGCGGATCTGGAGGAAGGCGCGCGCATCTGCGCGCGGACGTGGGACGTGCTACGCGCGCGGCTCGGCGCGGCTGGGCGCTGGCGCGCGCAGGATGGGCTGCTCCGGGCGCGATTTTCTCCTTTTTGACATTTTTGACCTTTTCGACCCATTTTGTCCAATTTTTCCATATTTGTTGACCTTTCCCCATTTATTTATTAATATATTTGTGATGTATTGCTTCCAGTATTCTCTTTTGAGTCTTTAAGTGACTTTTTTAAGCAAAAATACCTGAAAAACAATAAAAATACCTGTGATTCCGAAAAAGACAAATTTATATAAATATATGATAAAACATATATTTTTTAATCAATTAATGTGCATAAAATCATGGTAATTTTAGTGCTTTTTGAGCACTCATCAGGTGCTGATCTTAATTGCATCAAACCATCAATTGTTCCCATAAGGTTTTACAAACCAATTGAAGAACAACACAATTCTGCCAGTAAATCTCGTATGGATATTATTGGAAAAACCCAAGTATCAATTCTAAAAGGATTATACCTTATTAAGACTCCATTCGTAATAGTTTCTGATATAGGCTACCCAATCATACTAGGAACTCCCTTTGTGGATATTATTACCCCATATCTTGTTAACCATGATAGGATTTCCTTCAAAATCCGTAGAAAGGAGATCGAAGATCTCTTATCTAAGAAATTGATTTCAAAATCCAGATCATCGTGGAGCTGTGCGATCGTCTATGTCAATAAATCTGCGAGATTGAAAGAGGAACTTCTTGGCTAGTCATCAACTATAAACCTTTGAACCAAGCCTTAAAATGGATTAGGTACCCTATCCCTAATAAAAAAGACTTGCTTCAAAAATTATACTCATCATCCATATTTTCAAAGTTTGATATGAAATCAGGCTTTTGGAAAATCCAAATCGAGCTTCAACATAGGTACAAAACTGCATTTATTGTTCCATTAAGACAATTTGAGTGGAATTTTATGCCATTTGGGCTTAAAAATGCACCTTCTGAGTTTCAAAGGATAATGAATGACATATTCAATCCCTACTCGGAATTCTGTATTATGTACATCGAAGATGTACTTATATTTTCCAAAGATGCCAGACAACATATCAGACATCTCAAAACCTTCTTCCATATCATCAAGAGAAATGGATTGGCTTTATCAGCCAAGAAAATGACTCTTTTTCAAACCAATATCAGGTTTCTTGGACACAACATATCCAATGGAACAATTATTCAATCGACCGATCACTTTAGTTTACTACAAAGTTTACTGACAAGATTATCGACAAAACCCAGCTACAAAGATTTCTTGGTAGCTTAAATTATGTTCTAAGTTTTTGTCCAAATACCAATAGATTGGAAAAACCACTACATAACCGGCTTAAGAAAGCCCTTGAGCCATGGACAGAAAAACATACCAAAATTGTGCAAAATATTAAAGCATACGTACAAAATATTCCATGTTTACACCTTGTGGATCGAACAGTCCCCAAGATAGTAGAAATCGATGCCAGTGAACTTGGCTACGGTGGGATATTAAAACAAGTCCAAGATCATAATGAAAAAATTGTTCAGTTTGTCTCTGGCCATTGGAATGATTGCCAAAAGAATTATTTCACTATCAAAAAAGAAGTACTTTCCATAGTACTTTGTATTTCCAAGTTTCAATCAGATTTATTAAATCAAAAGTTTTTACTAAGAATTGATTGTAAGTCTGCAAAAGAAATTTTATTAAAAGATGTAAAAACATTGCATCAAAACAGATTTTTGCGAGATGGCAAGCAATATTAAGCATTTTTTATTTTGATATTGAATTTATCAGAGGAGAAAATAACTAATTACTAGATTTTCTAACTACAGAATTTCTCCAAAACATGTTCCAAGATGAATAAAAAGAAAAAAAGATAAGGAGAAAAGAGAACCTCCAAACCTTACCATTACCAGTCTTTCATCGGCAAAACCTATTATGACCTGGTCTCAGGCAACCCAAAACCAGGCATCATCTTCCTAACAAACTTTGGAAGAATCATCACCACAGTTAACCCCTGATGATGTAGAATTAAATGAACGCATCCAACAATGGTTGCAAAATATGGATTTTGAGAAAATCAAGATAGGTTTTCTTTGTATCCTAGGATTAGGGGGACCAACTTATTCATCAAATTTGGAAATAATACCTTCCAAATCAAAATCATTTTATCAAAAATCATATGGAACAATTTCCATTCCAGAAAGAAGAGTAACATCATTAACATATTTTCCTTCAAAAGGAGAAAGGAAATTTATTCCCAAAACAAAAATAACCCCCGAGTATTTTAAGAAACAACCAACTCAGGTGGTTACAATTTTAGAAAAACAATTTTTTGATCAAAACCCTTACTTCGCCGTTCAAAAAATGTTTGGAAAAGGGATTTTCTGTAGGCCAACATTAATTTCAAAAACACCTCAATACTATCAAAGTATTTTGGAAATTACCGAAAGTGTAGAATTCAAACATCTCCATTATCCTAAATCCTTAGAAGTACAGTTTTCAACTGCCAAACTTCATAAAATTTTATCTTCAATAGACTGGGGAAATGAATGATCAAAACAGTTGACCTTTCTAGTCAGCATCACATCTTCCATCCCACATTATACATCGTATAATTACTGGGATTATTACCAGGCATGGTTTAATACATTTTTAATCCAAAACAAAGATAACCAACATTCTTAGTTATTTTTCTTTGTTAACAAATCTATTAATCCATCTAGATTTCCATCTTGGTTTTCAGAATGGTGGAAGTTATTCGGAAACCTTAGTGGTATTCTGATATCACCTGTGAAAGGAAGTTATGAATCTTTCCAGTCACATTATAAACCATCAATAGAGGAAGCTAGATTCCTTCCCCTATGTATCTTTTGTTCAAAAGTTTACCTTCCTTCTTCCTTGGGTATGTCAATGGGTATTAAACCCTATGGCAACAGAGGTAATTACCATTACCCGTTCATTTCAAATCAAATGGTGGTCATCATTTACGATCTCTAAAACTCTACTATTACCAATCGTTGATAAATGGCTACTACAAAAGGGTCACAAAGAACCCCAGGTGAAAGAAATACAAGCTTCTTCACTCTTATTAGTACAAAAGTTACATACAAATGCCTTAATATCACAAGCAAAAACCCAAGAGGAACTCTTGAAAATTATTAAGCAATTATCATCTCGACAAACCTGTCAGGTCTGGAAAGAAGAACCCAATTTGGATAAAACTTAATCACCCGATCAAATAATCACCCCATTAAATACTTCAAAAGATGACCTAATAGATTTAGAAACCTCAACTGTAGATATGAATTTTTGGACAGTAAAAAAGTCCACTTGAAATATTACAGGGCTTACTAGCCCAAATGTTTATCATTGGGCCTACGTGTCCATTACTATTCATTATTGGGCATGCGTGTCCATTATTGTTAATTGGCCCAACAGAAGGCCTATTAAACCCGTCTGAACACAACTACTATTGTTTTCACAAAAGATGAAACGGTGTCGACAAGCTACTGTTTATTTCACCAAACAGTACCAGACAACGTACTGTTCAATTACCTATCTAAAATGATCAAACAACTACTGTTTGCTACCAGACAATGTAATAATTTTTAATTGAATAGACTCATCAACATATAATATGGGACATAACATTTGGACTTATTTTTTGTGGGTTTTCTTGTACTTGTGAGGACCGAAATATCCCTTTTTTTAAAATTACGTTTTTGGATTTTTTTAATTACATTTTTAGCTTTTTTTTTAAATTAATTTTTTGACTTTTCTCTCTCTTTTATATTTTTCAATAGACTGATAAATATTAAAATATCAGTATAATAAAGCGATGAAAGATAATAGAAGTAAACTAACTATGATAAAAGTATATAAAAATTTATTAACCTTTTTGCTTGGATGCTAGAAATTCACTAACCATAAAAATTATACCAAAAGGCCCAAAACTAAAAACAAAATGTTAGAAATGAAGCATGTGAATACACATATGCGTATTTTTTAGTTAATATGTGTTTCTAAATCAATTGATATGTGTTTAAACTTATCAAAATTCATATTTTTGAATTACAATTAATTTATGGAACATATATTATGTAACTCAAAAAATATATACATATGTGTGCTCATCTTCTCCATTTTTGACCTTTTTATTTAAAATTTTGGACTTTTGATCCACTTTTTTATTAGTAGTAGACTTGTAGTGTCTCATCGAATTGTGTATTGTCATTATATTAGATACAATAATTATTTTATTTATAACTTGTAATAATTTATATTAAGATCGATAACTCATGCGGTTCATGCATTGAACATATTAAGTTTAATCAATTTATTTAAGAATTGATTATATTTACGTTGAATTCATATTTTTGTATCGAAACCACCTTATAGCAACTAAAGAATAGTAAACCACTATACGTTATTTTTAAGTAAAACACGTTTAAATTTGATAGTTTGCACCCATTGTATCTTTATTATCTACTAAAGTAACACATTAATATTTTTTAATAGTACCAAACCATTATACAAAAATTTACCATTAAATTTTCACATTTTTATAATAAATGCTAGCTTAAAGAACAACAACATAAATTTTAGATAACGTTATTGTAAAAGTCTTATATTTATTCTAAAAGTAACATTTAAGTTATATATTTATTTTTTGTAATGATTTAGTGATAAAAAAGTAATTAAAAAGGACAAATAACTACTTTTTAATGTTTTTCTTCAATTCTTTCGGCTAAAAGTTTATTTAAGTTATAATAATCTCTATTTAATACAATTAAATAAATTAAATAAAAATTACTTTTATTCTTATGCGGTCACTTTTTCACAACAATAAGGTTAAACAGTTACAAAAAATAAACACAAGACCTAAATGTCATTTTTATATTAAGTAAATGAGCCTAGAGTATTTATCTCTAAATTTTAATGTAAATATTTTATTTTCTAAAGTAAAGAATTTTAAATTAATAACAATTGTCATTTTATAGTCTACACTACTATACACTTATCATACTTAATTATCAAAATACATTGATATAAATAAAATTAAAAATGTGCTACAATCTAAATTTGTGTGTCATTTTTATTATTTTTACTTATTAGTGTTTATTCTTTGTTGATTAAATGAGATCTATTATTAAGTTAATTTTAATACATTTAGAGAAATTACAGAGAAATTCAAATTCAACTCCTAGACATTCCATTAATTATAAAATATTTAAATTTATAATAAAATAATAATTTTATCCTCGTATATTAAAATTTAACAAGTCATCCCACTAAAAAACCAAAGGAAGACATCGCAGCCTTACTTAAACTAAAAAATCTTATCTTCTAAAATCCCAATAAATCTCTCTCATTCTTCATCTCAACCTTCCCTTACTTTAAAAGAGAAGTTTTTTTTTTTAATTTAAGGGAGGTTGGGATGCCTTCTTATGTTTTTTTAACAGGATGACTTGTTTAATTTTAAAAAATAAGGATAAAATTATAATTTCATTATAAATCTAAATATTTTATAATTGACGGGATATTTAATACTAAAGCTCAAGATTTCTATAAAATTTCTCGCACATTTAACATATATTAACTATTATTCTTATAAAAAAATATTTATTAATCATTGTAATGCTCTCATTTGAGATATGATAAAGAAATGTGAACGTAATCACACAAATTTATATTAATCACAAAATGATCGTTAAGTTCCAACAACTCAAATAATACTTATATTACTTATTTGTTTTAATTAATAATTTTATTTTTTATTTTCTTCCTGTGTTTTATTTATTTTCTTTCTCCCTAAATTCAATAATTCCATCCTAAATTATAAATTTCTAATTCTCAACCCTAATTTCTTCTCTTTATAATATTCCTCAATTTTTATTCTTTCCGATCCGCAACAATAGCTAATTTAAAATGGATATTAAAATCTAAAATTATTTAAATTATTTAAAACTAAAAGTATAATTATTACATGATAGATACTTGATTATTCTATCGGTGAATAAGTATACAATAAATTATTAATATAATTAATAAAGTAATATTTAACGGTAGACTTATATAGAAATACAAAACTAGTGTATATAAAAATCTCAATGTTTTTGGTCTTTTTTTCTTCCTCTTCCCTATTGTTGATTTTTCTTTTACATCAATAAATACTAAAATATTTATATAATAATTTTTTTTTATAAAGTGTAATTTGTCATTGCATAAACCAATTATTTTGGTATTTACTTTACATTTACTCCTTGAATAATTGGTTTATGCATATTAAGAATAACAAATCATAAAGTGCCTTCTATTTAATTAATAAATTGAGTTTGATAAATTTATTTATAAATAGATTATATTTGTACTGAATTAATACTTGCTCATAGATATCATATCATATCACATATTTATTAAAAGATAATAAGCTAAAATGAATTATATTTAAGAAAACAAATTCTTATAAAAATATTTATTAAATTTAATCAAATCGTATCTATTTTACTTATTTATTAAAATATTTAGGATTGACTTCTTAGATAGTAATAAAATATTAACTAAACAATTTTACTTGTATTTTCATTTTATATTATACTTATTTATTAAATTAAGTTACGTAAATCTTGGATAATATCATGCATAGTATTTTGATTCTATTGTTCATAAATTTTATTGTATTATTCACAAAAAGTATCAAATTAATTCATTAATAGTTTTAAGATTATCATTGTAAATTACTTTAAAAAATGTTTTAACACAAATTTTTTATATTGTTATCATAAAATAACTTAAAATTTTATATTTAAAGATTTTTTTTCTATATTTAACAAAATAAAGAATTTCAAATCAATAATAATTATTGTTAAACAATAACACCTTTATATATTTATTAAATTTAAATTACATACATATACACATGTCAAAAAATTGGTAATAAAATAAAATTATCTTTCAAAACTATTTTCAAACATTAGGTTATTTTTATTTATTTTCTTACGATAAATCACGTTTAATAATTGTTTACATGTTAATATTGTTTTTTGTTTTTGTTATATGATTATACATATATGTATAAACCTTATATATGGAACTAAAACCACGTAATTTTTTTATAAGGGAATTTGGAATGTTATACAAATTTTATATTAAATAAATTGTACCTATTTTATAGTACTTTTAAGTCATGTTTGATTATTATTTGATTCTTAAAATGAAAACTTAATAAGAATAAAATGAAAATAAGAAATGAATTTTAAGAAAATAATAATATTATTATTATATTTATTTGAACAATGTATTTAAAATAATGATTACATATTAACTAAAATTTATAAAATTATAAATAAAATTAAATTAAAATAATTTATTTTTTATTTTTAAATGAGATAAAATAATAAATAAATAATTATACAAAATATGATAAAAATAGAGCATTTAAACATATTCTTGAGGAGTACAAGAAGAACGAGGATTCATACTACTATTAGAATGACTTACATTTAATTTTATATTAACAATCAAATTAAATATAACAATACACTGAATCAATTTAATAATTTTATTACTATTAATAAAATATGACTTTATTATCACATTATATGTGCCAACTAAAGAGATAGGATGTTACGTGCTAGAGTTTACGACCTCATAGTTGGTTTGTGAATGTGTAAAGAATAAGGATCGTCATTGCGTTTTCTACCTATGATAATAATTTTGTAAGATACTTCGAGAGATCCTAAACTTCCTTAATTAGTTTAATTTGAGAAAAACCACAACTCTCAGTCAACACAAGGTTAAAGATATTATCAAATGATTTTATTATTGGTCTCAAACGTTTAAATAACTAAATAGCCATTACAATGAAGGAATTTCTCAATTAAGGAAAGCAAATTTTATGTAAATAATTAATGCCATGTTTTTTCAAAAGGAAAAACAATATTTATTGAAAAGGAAAGACAATAATTCAATAGAAATTAAATAAGGCAAAGACTATAATTTAGTAGAAATTAAATAAGGCAGTTGGCCACTCATTATTTATCATTTGTGGGATCCATAACAACTCCTCCTTCCTTAAAAATTTTCTTGTCCTCAAGGAAATAAATTATGGAAATGATGCCTTAAAATCAGCTTGATTATCCCATGTGGCATCAAAAGGTGATAAGTTCTGCCAATGAATAAGAATTTCGACTACCCCTTTGACATTTCTAGTTTTCAATACTACTTAAGGTAATGGATGTGGTGTGCATTCTTCAATTATGGGAGGTAACATGGGAGAAGCAATGTCTTGATCTCCAATCCCTTTTTTTTAAGAGTGAAACATGGAAAACTGGATGAAGTTTGGAATTTGAGGAAAGTTTCAACTTATACACAACCGCCCCAATTTTGGATAGGATTTTAAAGGGTCCAAAAAACTTGGGGTTGGGTTTGAGATTTTTGCGTTGAGCTAGAGATAGTTTTCGACATGGACGTAGCTTAAGATACACAAAGTCGTTAACCAGGAAATCTTTTTCCTGTATGCTTCGCATCAAAGAATTTTATCATCCTTCCTTATGCCACCTTTAGATTATTATTTTTCTTCTTTAATAACCACATCTCTCTCCAGAAGAAACTTTTCAATTGATTCCACACGTGTAGTGCCATGAACATAAGTGAGTAGAGTTTGAGGCTCCCAACCATAAACAATCTCGAAAAAGGGTCTTTTTTGTAGATGAATGGATGTTAGTATTATTGCAATATTCAACCCATGGAAGCAAAACAGCCCACTATTTGGGCTTGTTTCCTATGAAGCAACATAAATACATCTCTAAGGTCCTGTTGACCACCTCAGTTTAATCATCTGTTTATGGATGATATGCCGATCTAAAATTTAATTTAATCCCATTTAAGAGAAATAAATTCTTCCAAAAATAACTAGTAAATACTGGACCACGATCACATACAATGGTTTCCAACATTCCATGAAGTTTGAAAATGTGCTAAAAAAATGTGTGAGTAATGGTGATGGCTAAGTAAGAATGTTTGATAGGGATGAAATGACTGTATTTGGACAAGAAATCAACAAACACAAAAATAATAGAGTAGCCTTTAGAAGTTTGCAATCCATCCACGAAATATATGGATATGTCAGTCCATACATGTCTTGGAACCGGAAGGGGCTTAAAAGGCTAGCCAGTTTGAGATGGTCCACCTTATATTTTTGGAGAATCTCACATTCTTGAATAGACTTCCTTACATGTTGTCTCATCCCTTTCCAATAAAAAACTGATTTGATCTTGTGGACAGATTTGTTGAGTCCTTTATGTGTGCTTGAATGGAATTCCTTAATTATAGGAATTATGAGATCTAAAGATGAAAGGATAAAGATGCAGCCTTTTAAAAAATCATTCCTTCTTTGAATACCCACGAACCCAATACCTCCCTTTGATAGTTAGCTAAATCTCATATTTAATAGGATCTAACCAATTAGGAATGGTCAAGGATATTGCATGTGATTGAATTTCAAATTTCCTTGACAAGACATCAGCTGCAAAAATTTCTTTCCTTCTCTTGTATTGATTTTGAAAATAAAATCCCAAAAGCTTAACTAACCACTTTTGTTGTGCAGCATTAATTATTGTTTGACGCAAGAGATATTACAAGCTTTTTTGATCTGTATGAACAAGGAATTTGACACCCAAAAGATAAAAATACCATTTTTGAACAGCCTTGACCAATGTGAGCATTTCTTTTTCATATGTGGATAATGCTAGATTTTTCCCGTTTAATGCCTCACTAAAAATGCAATTGGTTGTTCCCCTTGCATGAGCACCACTCCTAAGCTAACTCCTGAGGCATTGCACTCTACAATAAATAGCTGAGAAAAATTCGGTAGAGGGAGTATGGGTTCGGATGTCATTTCCATTTTTAACTCTTCAAATTCTTGTTCGGCGATGGGGCTCCATTTAAAAGAATCTTTTTTGAGCATATTGGTCAAGGGTTGAGCGATGATTCTATAGTGGTGAATGAATTTTTAGTAGTAACTGGTGAGGCCCAAAAAACCTCGCAGCCCTTTCAAACTAGTTTGTTTGGGCCATGTCAGCATGAAGGAAATTTATTCTGGGTCCATCGCTACCCCATGATGAGATATCATGTGACCCAAGTAGGCTACTTCTTCTTGTCCAAATTGAGATTTTTCACGCTTGACACAAAAATTTTTAGCTTGCAAAACATGTAGTACATGCCCAATATGTAATAAATGATCCTCCAAAGATTTGCTAAAAATAAGAATATCATCAAAAAATACCAAGACAAATTGTTGTGTGTTTTGCAACACACAGAAAACGTGCAAGCATACACGGTCACAAGTAATAAAGATTTGTAAGTAGAGTATCGTTCCCACGAGGATTTGTTACTATAGTTTGTTGAGTACTAAAATTGTATCTCTCTAATTTTATCCAAAATAATCGTTAATTAAGAAAATGTTTAAAAATAAAATAAAAGAAATCTAAGATTGCAATTTTTCACCAAATTATTCCACTCTAATCATATTATTTTTTTTAGATTTATATTTTTTTTTTGTACATTTAATTTGTCAACCGAAAACTTCTATTTTTATTCATACATCATTTCCGAGCTCCGTATAAACACACCTCGTTAAATTAATTCACTATATCTCTATGAGAATTAAATTTAATAAGATTCGTTAAGTTCTAAGTTCTCAAATGGTCACACATACAATTAGGGTATATTCCTATCCTTCATCATACATGTCATTCTATTTACGAGCAATATACACAAAAATGCCTTTCTCAAGTTTATTTTTATGCCACAAATCCTTTTGATAAAATTCGTAAATAATCAAAAAGCATTAAGCACAAAATATAATGAACAAATCGAACGTCTTATAAATCTTTCAAAAAATAGTTAAAATCAAAGCTTCATAAATTTAGATCAAATGCAACCCTAGAAAAATTAAATTACTTCATTAATTAAAAATTAAAATTACAACAGATGCAGAAAAATTAGAAGAACAAGAAGAAAAATTAAAACATCAAGTAACGAAAATATTTGGCACACGCAGAACACAACAAAAGCCAAAAAATGGCTTCTGCGTGTTCTGCCGTCCAAAACCGAGCAACACAGAAATTATACACCAAAAAATTTTTTAACTCTATCATAATATCACCTATTTATAGCTAAAAAAATACATCAAAAATATTAAAATATCATACACGCGTTAAAATTTGTATAGAAAATAAAACCCCGACATTCCCTTTAAAATCCGCGGTCACGCGAAAATCAAAAACTTATTTTAATTCACGCGAGACAAGGAGCCGTTTCTGCATTTTTTTTATTCATTGTGCGTGCCACGTGTCAGCGTCTGATTCGCTGAAACAAATAGTGGGACACGTGGCCGCATCTCATTCGTTGAAAGGAACGGGCGCACGCAGAAACTAAAGCACAGGATTGGGGCGCTGAGAAAGTGAGGCAACGGCTAGAACGAGGGTGAGATTCAGCGCTTTTGCGTTCACCGATATGTGCCACGCGTCCTCTTATGATTCGTTCATGGGGAAATTGGGACACGTGGAAGACTTTAATTCGTTGGAAGAACGATTGCACGTGGTTCAGCCGCACAGAACAACACCCTTTGGCAGACGTGCATCAGACATGTGGGTCCCACCCTGCACGCCGGCCTACGCGGCAGGTGGGCCCCACTCGGGCATCGAGCCGCATGAAAGCGCAGAGTCTACATGCATTCTCTTTGGTCGGGCTTGAACTACACGCGCCAATCTTGACCGTTTATGCTTTGATCGGACGAACCACGTTGTACACGTGGATGTTGACGCGTGGAGCTTCTTTCCTATGAAGACAAATAACTTCGATTAATTATGTTTTCACCCACAAATTTAATCCAAATTACATTTTGAACTTTCTTAAATTACAGTCAAGCCTTTTGCTAATTTTAAATTAAATTTTTAAACTTTTAATAATTATAATTAAGGCCAAATTCAATTTAAATTATATTTTCGATTTTTATAAATTGTAATTAAGAAATATAATATCTGAAATTATATTTGTGGACAGAAATATGAAATTAAGTACATTTTCGATACAAATTATTTAATTTTATTAAAAATGTATTTTTAGCACATAAAAGGAAAATATTAATTTATTTAACAAAAATTAACTAAATATTAAAAGAACATAGCAATTATCATTACTAAAATCGATGAAAATAACTATATAAAATACAGTTATCACAAATTTACGAAGAAATTCCTTAAATACCTCATTCATGACGCTTTAAAAGGTTGTTGGTGCATTAGTGAGGCCAAAGGGCATCACTAAAAATTCTAAGTGGCCTTGGTGCATGTGAAAGGAAATTTTCTCCACATCTCTTGGGTACATGGGGATTTGATGGTACTCTGACCTCAAATCAAGCTTTGTAAAAAATCAAGCAGCATGATATTCATCCAATAATTCATCGATGACGGCTATTGGATATTTATCCTTGATGGTTAGATTGTTGAGTGCCTGATAATCTACACAAAATCTCCAAGAGATCTCATGTTTTATAACCAATATCATGGGAGAGGAGTAGGGACTCGTGCTAGGCCTTACCACACCGGATGATAGAAATCCCTTGACCACTTTTTCAATCTCATTTTTTTGGTAATGGGGATACCGATAAGGCTTGATTGAAATTGGATTGGCTCCATTTACTAACTAAATTTTATGGTCTTGAGATCGTTGAGATGGTAAGTCTTGTATCTCCTTGAATATATCTGAATATTGCTCCAAAATAGCCAATAATTTTGGATTTAAATTTCCTTCCATAAGCTTTTGCTTCTCTCCTAAATTCAAGGAATTAAGTTGTAACAAATAAGCTCTTTTTCCCCTCCTTAATTGCTCCCCAACATTACAGCCCTTTATTATTTTATTGCTAAGGTCCTTGACTCCACGCAGCTCCACATTCCTTCCCTTAAAGAAAAATCTCATTCATAGCTCATTAAATTCTAAAGTAATTGGACCTAATTTCTTAAGAAATTAAGTTTCGAAAATTACATCACATCCCTCCACCTATAAGAGGAAAAAGTCCACTTGAAATTCTATTTTTTGAACAGAGATTGATGTACCTTCACAAATTCCTTCACTCTTCATTTTAAACCCATATGCCACTTTCACAGAAAATTCTCCTTTTCTTATGGGATAGAGTCCCAATGTTTCAGCCACTTTTGAGTTCAAAACATTATGTGTGCTCCTCATATCAACCGATATTGTAACAATTGATTGTCCAATTTTTTCAAATAAATGCATGGTCTAGCTGAAGTTCCCGAAATAGCATGAAAACTAATTTCAATAATTTCCTCTTCTTTCTCCTCTTCCACATGTGCTTCCTTCAACGACTCCTCACAAGAAGGAAAACCCCCTTCTAATAAAAATAGTTTTTACAGTGGTATCTTGGAGAAAATTTCTCGTCACAATTAAAACAAAGTTCATGATTCCTCCTCTCGTGTAACTCTGCAGGACTCAATTTTTTAATGATTGGATTTCATGCTTATGTTAAAAAAAGTCGAGGACAAAGAAGGTAGGCCAACTGTCATAGGCACCTTCCTTTGATCATGCATTTTTGACTTTTAGAGCCTTGCAAGACCAATAGCTGTGGATAATGATGTTGGATTACAAGCTTGCATGTCAACCCGTATCGCCTCTTTTAACCCGCTCAAGAAGCACATAACTTATTATTCTTCAGACAAATAGTCAGCTCGATGTATCAAACAATCAAACTCCATTTGGTAATCACAGATGCTTCCCTATTGTTTAAACTTGTTGAGATCACCCAAAACAATTTGGTATTTCGAAGGCCTATAATGTAAATGCAATTCATATTTGAAAACCTCCCAATTGATGCCTTCCTTCTAGTTTTTGAAATGTTGATAACACAATTGAACATCACTATCCAAGTGATAACCCACCATGGGAAGTTTCTCCACCTCTATCGTGCCTTGGACCTCGAAAAATTGATCTACCCGATAAATCCACCAGGTTGGATCATCCATACCATTATAGCGTGGAAAATCCAATTTTGTGATTTTTGGTGCAAAGAAACCTCCTTTAGAAGGGCTACGATGGGGCCCACGAGAAGACTCGCCATAGTCTTCATGTCCTCCACCACGCATAGAAAAATGAGCAAACATGCTCTCCATATGCTTTAAGAGACGCTCTTCACTAGCCCTCATAGCTTATTGTAGTTCTTGTTGGTCTGTAGCCAATGAGCTAAGCTCACACTATGCCGAAACCGAGCATTAAATAACCAACTTTAAATCAATTTAAAGTCTATTTGGTGAATTGACTTGAAATGTTCAGACTTAAAATTTAAAGTCGGTTTAACGCGTGAACCAACTTTAAATTCTATATTTTTTTTTACACATTTTACTAATTTTCTACTATACTCAGAACCTGTATTCGATCACTTAATAGTAAAAAAACCAAAATCTATTTAACAAAGTTTAAATAATACAAATAATTGAAAAATTAAATATTAATTAATTACTTTAGAATTAAATTTATTACAAAAAAATAATTTATATACAATACATACATACATATATATATATATATATTGTGATATTCTCACTTTATTTCAAGGAAGGGAAGCTTGGTTTGCTTAGAATCACCAACATAGTGACTAGGAAACTAGACAAGAGAGATGAGATGGAATAGTTGGTCCATATAACAATTCATTCCCCTAAATACATGAGCATACAAACATCCATCAAACAAGCAGCCCAAACTTTAGAGACACAAAAATAGAGAAATTAAAGCATTATAAAAATTACCATGGTGTTGTCCTATGTTATTCAAGATCGTCAGATTTTTCTTGTGATATTATAATTGGAACTATGTGTTTTGTCCATTCTTCTTGTAAATCATCAAAAAATTGCATATTATAGCCCGACTTGTTCCAACGAAAGAACTATATGTAATTAAATTTAAAATAATAATGTAATATCATGAATTCACAAAAAATAACTTATAGATGTTAAAAGATTAGTAAAAGAGATTATCACATCGATACCAGAGTGATATAATAATAACCCCATCCCTTCAAAATCATATCAGCATTGTATTAATCTTTTTTCTATAAATATAAAACTGTCTAGAATCAAGCTGGTATTTTAATGCTATAATGAGCTCTAAATATGAAGTCAAATGTAATTCCGATTTGTTACTTGGGTTGGTTGAGTTTTGGTGCCCATAAACTAATACTTTTGTATTTCCTTAGGATGAAACAACAATTACTCTTAAAGATGTGATGATTCTTGGTAGTTTTCCTATACTTGGCTGGCCAGTGACTACCATGATGTTGTCATACAAGGGAACTAGACAAAGAGAGATGAGTTGAAGTTTGGGCAAAAAATAGATCCATATAATAATTCATTCCCCTAAATACATAAGCACATAAACATCCTTTAAACAAGTTGCCTAAACTTCAAACACATGAATAGAGAAATTAAAGTATTATAAAAATTATCATGATGTTGTCATATGCTATTCAAGATCATCAAAATCTTTTCTTGATTTTTCTTGTGATGATATAATTTGAACCATGTGTTCTCCCTATTCCTCTCATAAATCATCAAAAAATTGTGGGTCATAGCCCGACTTGTTTCAACCAAAGAACTATATGTATTTAAATTCAAAATAAGAATGTAATATCATGAATTCACAAAAATAACTTATATATGTTAAAAAGGTATATTGGTAAAAGAGATTACCACATCTTTAATTGGAATATTAATATTTGTAATGATTTCGCTCATAAACTTCATGACATAGTAACCACACATGACTCCATCATTTTGTTATGGAACCTACAAAAAATAAGTGTACATGATTTTCCATATTCGAACATCTTTATTATTCAATAATAAAATTAATTAAATTATTAATATTCACTTGTACATACCATAACTTTGTCTCATATAAGCTTATGAGATGTTTTAAGGGTAATGCCCCGACTCTTTTTCCATAGCTTCCATGCCCTATCAAAGTTTAAAACAATTAGCTTTTTATTAAATATTACAAAGAACAATAGAAGAAAAATAGCTAGTTATAACTCTTACATTTTCAACAACTACTTTTGTATCTTTACTCAATTCCATGGAAGCTGAGTCACAGTATCAAATATGATTGCCATATAGATCATGGATTACCAAAATCCAATGATCTTGGCCTTGTTCAAACTTTAGTGGCTAAGGGATTATCAGCTTCTGATTTCTATTAAGTGTTAATACCCTATCACATAATTGTTTAGCTCTGATGCTAACATCTTTCTCTTGATATTGATTGACAAATGAAGAATCATAGAACATTGCTAAATGTGATGAGTGATTAGCTTGAAGTAAATAATAACATGCCCTATATAAAATAAATATATATAAATAATTAGATAATATAAATATAATTAAATATGTTCTACATAAATGAAAGTTATTTACTAATTAAGAACTCACATTGCTTACACTTGAATTATACTTAAATTGATCATTTGATGTTCAAACAGAGTCAATATGCACTTGATTGATATATATGTTTGGCCAATGTCTACACCAGAAATTTCTATAGAAAGTGACACAATCTATCCATCATTTATGCTAGGTGCCTTTGCAATAATAGTCATCAAAGTGCCAAGATTTCTGCTAAAATTTATAGCATAATCAGAACTATACTTTTTTCATGGCTTCTTCTTTGAATGACTTAATGCACTATATTGCCCACTAGACATAGATTTACCACGAGATACTTGCTTTGTATCTCTTAAATGTGACACACTTACTAATTCTGGTATAATAGACTAAATAAGAAGTATTATATATATTAGTAACAATAAAAGAATAATAATATAATAGTAGTAAAAAAAGTGTTATACTAATTCTATTAATGTTATTAAGCATATTAAATATGTATTCAACCAATATATTTAAGATATTATTATATATGAATTCCCTAATTATTAGAATATCTATTAAAATATCGTATAAAAATAAATACATAAAAATCAAACATAACAAATACATACACATAAATATAATTATACGAGATTGATTGTAATTACTAATAATAATATGAAACATCATTTGAGTTGATTTCAAATTTAAGATATATAAAAAAATTTATATAACAATTTTGTGATGATTAATATTTTTTTAAAATAACTACACTACTTAAAACCTAAATTTTTAATGAGTATTATATTGTTGAATCATGTCTTTCCTATTTCATATTAATAAAAATAAATAAATTAAAAACGACCTTAAATCACAGTCATTCTCAACAGAATGATATAAAAAAGGTTAAACGTATAAATATATAAATTTATAACGAATATATCACATAATTATTTATTTTATTACGAAAATTTATACAAAACCTATATAATAAAAATAATAACATATATAATACAAAACCTACATAATATAAAAATTTATACACATAAATATTAAACACATAATATACAAAAAATAAAGAAATATGAAAAATAAGTGCGTAGGATTAATAAAAATACTTATAAGAGTAAATGAAGTGACAAAATGAAGGAAATGAAGAAAAAAATGGTGTTTTGTAAGTGAGAAAATAGGTATAAAAAATTTGACTATTTCGCTTAAAAAATAGGAGATTTAGAAGAGAAATTGGAGAGGAAAAATACCCACTAAACGACGCTGAAATTGGTGGTCCAAGGTGACCGAAAAATGAGAAAGAGTGGAGGAGGGAGTGTCGATCGGTTTTTGGTTTTTGAGTTTACAACGTTGAAATATGTTCTGTTTGGGAAAGAAAGAAGAGAAAGGGAAAATAAAAACGTGTGTAGCGTTGGTTAACACGTAGAATCGACGCTAGGTCCTACATGTAGAGGTGGTCCTACATGTCAATCGAAGCTACAATTTGCATGTTTTAAGTCAGTTATTCAACGAACCGACTTAAAATTCATTATAAGTCGATTTTCCTCAAAAAACGACTTTAAATCTCGACTTAAATACCTCTCTTATAATAGTGTCATTTTCCACTTGCTCTAGACGATGGTTGAATATGCCTAGCTCTGATACCAAGTTATTACGTGCCAAAGTTTGCGATCTCGTAATGGGTTTGTGAATAGAAAAGGAACAAGGATAGTCCTTGCGTTTTTTTACCTATAATAATAATTTTGTAAGATACTTTGAAGGTTCCTATACCTCTTTAATTAGTTTAATTGGAGAAAAACCACAACTCTCGATCAAAATAAGGTTGAAGATTATACTCCTTCGATGATTTTATTCTTAACCTTAAGCGTTTAAATAACTGAAAAACTATTACAATAAAGGCATTTCTTAACAACATTTACGTGAATATATAAGGTCATATTTTTTGAAAAGAAAATCAATAATTTAATAAAAATTAAATAATACAAATATAATAATTCAACGTAAACTAATAAGGTTGGGCCACTATTTCTTTATCATTCGTGGGATCCCTAACAGAAGACAAGTACAAAATGCACAATGTGGCCTACATTCTCAATCACACTTTTATACGTATGTGTATCAGTATTATTAAATAATTAACTAAAAATATCAACAAGAATTTAACTCCACTAAATAATTATTTAAAAATAAAAATTACAATAAGAAAACTGGGGGTATGTGATGATAATTTATCCGAAAGTCCTTTAGAATATCTCGTATCCGACGTTCAGATTCCAGATATTTCAATTTTTATTTTCAAGATTCATATTTTTTATTACAAAACAAATAATTATTTTTGTGTGCCTTAGTTACAATCTCCTACTACCTACTATTTCACCAAAGCCACCAACCCATTACCAAACTCGACGGACTTGCCGAGGCTCTTACTTTCTCTCTGAAACCTCTCTCTCTTCTCCATTGTCAGATCTCAGCTCTCAGCTCTCAACTTCGAAGATGCAGAGCACAGCTTTAACTTTCTCTTCATCTAACACTATCCCAAAACATCGAACGCCATTAAACCCTACTCCTAACTCTCGATTCGATCCCATTCGTATCATTTCTTCTTCTTCGAAGTCTCACGATCGTAAGCTCTCCTCCAATGTCACTGTCTCGGCTTCATTGTCTCGCAGATCATGGTCTTTGAATTCAACCTCTTCTTCTTCTTCGCCTTCTTCGTCTTTTAAGTTCAGGCCATGGAGTCCCGTGCCTGCCGTCTCTTCCGATGGTCAAACCGATCGTATTGAGGTTAGAGCTGCATCGGTGCCGGAGAGAGCTGGCGAGAGCGCCGAGTCGATTAGCTTTTCTAAGACTCTGGTTCTTGGATCGTTGTTCGGCCTTTGGTATCTCTTCAACATCTACTTCAATATCTACAACAAGCAGGTAATTGCTATGCTTATTGCTTGGAAGTTTATCGTCTCCTTTCCACAGTTTTGGGAAATTTCGTATGTTCTTGATTCTTTCTTGAAGTTTTTCTCCTTGTTAAATATGATTTTGTTAGAGTTTTTTCTTCACTTAATCGAATATTTTTGGAATTTTTAACTTTTATTTTTTTTTGTGTTTCAAATCAGCTGGCAATCAAAGCTTACGTATTTGACAATTGTTTCGACATGTCAGATCTAAATGCTGGTTCTTATGGGGCATCTGTTTCTTTTTGTCGGAAATGAAATCTTTGTATATAATTTTCTATAATTAAAGAAATATAACCTCCAAAACATCGTTTGTGTTACGGCTATCTTTTGATGGACCTTTTGAGAAGTTTTAGGTTTTACTTTCTTGGAAAATCATAGTAAGTTTTAGCTTTAACTTTCCATGAAAATATAATGAGCCGTATCAGGATCTTGATCTATGGCAATCTTTTTTTGTCAATAGCTTTATCCAGTAGTTCAATTAAACTTCCATCAATAGTGTGTAATTTGACAGTTGATAAATCGAGCTATGGATGTGATAATTCTTGCTGGCAGGTCTTGAAGGCTTTCCACTATCCAGTGACAGTCACCCTCGTTCAATTTGCTGTTGGATCTGTACTTGTCCTGTTTATGTGGGGTTTGAATCTCTATAAAAGGCCGAAAATTACTGGTGCACAGGTACTCATTGTATTGAAATTGTATTTTGATTCGTAGGCAATTGATTTTCTTGTGATTCTTACGGTGGTTACTGATTTGCAGCTTGCTGCTATAGTTCCATTGGCTGTGGTTCACACTTTAGGGAATCTTTTCACTAACATGAGTCTTGGAAAAGTGGCTGTGTCATTCACTCACACAATTAAAGCTATGGAGCCCTTTTTCTCAGTTCTCCTCTCTGCTATGTTTCTTGGGGAGGTGATAATTTGTTTTCGTGTTTTCTTTTTTAATATAAATTTAATCAATGATGTTCCCATCTTTTATTGTTTTTTTAATGAGAAATAGTTGCTCTGAAGGCTTCTGTAAAATTTTCTAACCAGTATCAATGTATGATTGTATACACAAACATACATTCCCATTACATCATTCTGTAGCATTTCACGGATTTGATATCTAATTTGTTGCCAGTCCATTCACTTAAATTATTGCATCTTTATTTCAGATGCCTACACCTTGGGTGGTTGCTTCATTGATGCCAATTGTTGGAGGAGTGGCTTTGGCGTCAGTCTCTGAGGCCTCATTTAATTGGTAAAGATTTATATCCTTGTATATTCACGTGAAAGGAATGAAGGAATAAAAGGGCTAGAGCATATTTAATGTATAATATTTTAAGATTTGATATATGACTGTATTTTTTTTAACCTTAAAGGGCTGGATTTTGGAGTGCAATGGCTTCAAATGTAACCAATCAATCCCGTAATGTCCTTAGCAAAAAAGTAATGGCCAAGAAAGAGGTAATAGATAATGCCAATGTTAATCACTTTAACTAACAATATGATATTTGCATCTGTTCTTGTTTAATTGATGGATTGTTTTTTTCTTTTTCTTGGTCCAAAATGCATTAGGATTTTATAGATTTTTCATAATATATTTTGCTTTTCTTCTAATTTTCTACTTCTCTTTATCACATAGTGACCTCAATCAATGCTTTGTTTCGAGCAGGAATCCATGGACAACATTACCCTTTTCTCCATTATAACCGTCATGTCCTTTTTCTTGTTAGCCCCCGTGACTATACTCGTGGAAGGTGTCAAATTTACGCCTGCATACATACAATCTACTGTGAGTTTCCTACCAGAGCTAAAATATACTTGGAAGTTCATAATGGTTGTCCTACTAGAAGTGTTCATCATTTTTTTATTTTTTATTTTTATTCAATAACAGGGAGTAAACCTCAAGCAACTGTACATAAGGTCTCTTATAGCAGCTCTTTGCTTCCATGCTTATCAACAGGTGTGTCTTTTAATAATTTATGGTTTGCACTTTCTACTTGGTGGTTCTGTTTTGGCATTTTTGTTTCTTCTTTTGTCTTCATCATATACTAAAGGATGATATAATCAATCTCTACTAAGTCAATTCAATTAGAAAATTTTTAAGCTTCATGCTTTTTTGCTATTGGCTTTGGTTGGTTTACAGAAAATGAGGTGCAAAAGAAACAAGAAATTACAAAAAAATGATTGGATTTTCTTTTGATGCTTTTGAACATTTGAGATCACCTATGAAGATTTATTATGACATTTACACTGGCGAAATGCAGGTTTCTTATATGATATTACAAAGGGTATCACCTGTCACCCACTCCGTTGGTAACTGCGTGAAGCGGGTGGTGGTTATTGTCAGCTCTGTTCTCTTTTTTAAAACATCTGTCTCATCTATCAATGCCCTTGGTAAGCTGATTTTGTTTGAGATATAATTAAATGACCTCAAGTTGCCTGAGAGGTTTAATTTTGTTTGGGGTTTTTTTTTTGGCAGGCACGGGATTGGCACTTGCTGGAGTTTTCCTATATTCAAGAGTGAAGCGCATTAAGCCAAAGCCAAAGACTGCTTGAAGTTCGGAGAAGTTTTGATCTTCAATGAATTGCTGGACTTAGAAATATTAAATTGAAGCATTCATGATTTTGATTGTAGGTCAGGAAGTTACTAATATTGTGGGTTTTCTTCTCGTTTTCCGTGTTATGTTTTCGTTATTGGGGAACAGAAATGTATTCTTTCACGAATCCGGTAATTTTCGGCTTTGATTTCAGATTCAGTTAAAATGTTATTACGGTTCTTGATTTAAAAGTGATACAGGAGGAGGTATCATTTATTATTCATAGATTATATTCCTTATTAATTAAGAATTTAAAAAAAAATTGTATTAATTTTAAATTTCATTCTTTGGAGTACTGTGATATTTTATTTATGTAATTATAACACTTTGGTTATATAGTGTTTGTAAGGAATATATAAATTATTCTAAAATTAGGATACTATAGTCATATAATTATAAAGTTGTGTGTCTAAATGATAAAAATAAAGCTGTTGCTGTTTGAGGCTTAGATAAAAAAGGGATAAAAGTCGTGTGTCTACTAATTATTTACCATTTATTTATAAATGGTAAATAATTAGTAGGCTTTTTTATTTTGTGCTCTTTTTTTTAAGGATTTATAGTCGAGCTTTGGTAGTTTATGTACAAAACAACTTATGAAGAGTTTTGTTTCCTTCTTTCCATCTTTTTATTTTTTCCCTTTTATTTTTTGGGAAGGACGGTCACGGTGGAATGCTAAGTAAGATGCACTTTAATATAATATTTTAGTTTGGAAGGTGCAGTTTAGTTTTATTTTTAAAAAAACATGAGAAGTTTTAAAAATTGAAACAATTTTAAATATTATTTCAAATGAAGGCTTTATTTAGGTATGAGCGGGTAGATGTGCATGATGTTATACTAATAATTAGAACTGTTTCGAATCCATTTCTGGTAATTTTGAGAAATCATGATTTTTTAATTTAATTTAATATTTATTAAAAATATATTTAGTTTAAAAAATTAAAAACTAACAATACTTTTTTTTATTAAATTATTTAAAATGTTAATATAGTTTTTCATTCTTTAACTATTTAATACATATTTTTATTTTAAAAATATGTGCAAATATAAAGAAAATTTAATTTAATTATTAGAATTTAGTATGTTTAATATTAAAGATTTTTTTAATATATAATTATATGTATGTAAAAAAATATAATAAAAATGATGTTTGATTTTCGTTATATGCGATTTTGGAACTACAATTATTATTCTTGTCTTATGTTTAATTGGTTACATTTACTTTTGAAAAAAATTGTTAGATTTTTATGTATAATCACAAGATAAAATTACCCATTTGTAGCTTTACGGATAAAGAGGATGAGGGAGCTGAGAGTCAAATAAAATGAGTAATGCTATATTATAAGAATACTATAATATATTACAATCATAAACAATTCTATGGGCATGATTATAGATTTGACCTTTTTCAGAGATTTTTGCATTTATATGGGTATTGATGTAAATACGAAGTTTATGAGTGAAAAAGTATGATATAAAAATCCATGAATATTTTGGGTATTCTACTTTTAAATCCTAATGGACTTAAGTTGTAATATTTTTTTAAATCTATGGGATCATTATGATAGTGTTTGTCATATATTATAGGTCCATTAAGTTTAAAAAATAGGATATTATAGATCTATTAGATTAGAATATATGATGTCTTAATTTGTAAATTTTGGTGGATTTTTACTAAATTAAGTGAAAGTTTATCCTAGAAGTTCACTAAGTTTATAAAGTAAGATACCATAAATTATGATGGACTTATAATGCCTCATTTTTTATACATAAACTCAAATTAAATATATTCTTTTTAATAAATATTGAAAATAAAAATCATTGTTAAACTTGATAAGAATGAGTCTTATTGTTAGAATATTAGTTGAATCACAAATTAATTAGGAGTTAACTTATTAATAAGTGTTTATTAAAGTAGGACATGTATGTAGATTGGTATATGAAGTTGTCTTAAAATATATATTTTAAGAAAAACTAATATTTTTTTTTGTTAAAATAATTTTTTGTAACTTTGAAATATTTGTGAGTTTTATGGAGGAGTTTTAGAAAAGTTAATATATTTTTTTTGCTAAAATAATTTTTTATAACTTAACATATTTGTGAGTTTTATCTAGGAGTTTTTTTGCCCTACTAAGAGAACCACTCAATAAAATTTGATATTAAGAGTGTGTTACTAGCAACACATTTCCTTGTTTACTTCTTAAAAACATAGTGAAAAAAGAATAAGGATTCTACAAATAAGAAAGCAACACATTTCCTTGTTTACTTCTTAAAAACATAGTGAAAAAAGAATAAGGATTCTACAAATAAGAAAATACTTTCTGCAGTCTCTTTCTCGTATAATTTGATTCATATTTATTTTTATTCTGATCAATATTTATTATGAATTAGTAAACATATTTTCCAATCAATATTTCTTATGAATCAGTAAACATATTTTTAGAAGATCCCCAGAGTGAAAAGGAAGGTTAAATATTAAAAATTGAGTGAAAATAAAAATATTTAATATTAAGTTTCTTTCTTTTAAATAATAAAACTTCTTCCATTGAAATTGAAAATAATTATATGATTAAATATAATGGATAGGCATGTTATATTTCAAACATCTTTTTGAATTGTTCTTATATTAGTATTAACAATATTTTCTTTATTTATTTGGATTGCTACAAGGAGTGTATTAGTGTGTTTTGAGAGAGTCGAAGACCCAATAAACAATAGGAAAAAGAGATACAGACTCTTTAAGACTCAGTCCTAAACTTGTAAACAATAAAAATAGAAAGAAAAGAAGTAGAAAAAAAAAGACAACAAGCATATAGCCAACAATGCAACACACATTAGACAAGAATAAACTAACTACTAATAGTTGTAACAATGGGGGTATTTATAGAAATTTTTTTGTTACCGATATCCTTGTTAATCATCACACCACCCACCTCATTGACCACGTCGGCAAGCCTTATCAACACAAGTAAGGCTAATATCAGGGCTAGATAGGCATATCAAAAATTATATTTTTTTCTTTAAAAAATTATCAAGTAATTTTTATAAATACCTGCAATACAACACGAAGCAAAATAGTGAAAAAGAAACCTAACGTGTATACTACATGAACCAACCCAAGTAGTACATGTAAGTATGCAAACATACACAATGTTTTAAACTGAGCGAGTGTGTACAATACTGAACCATCATTAACTGTCCTTACAATGAGAAAGACACAATATTAAGTAAAACAAAAAAAATAACTCTTTATTTTGTAAATGAGAATGCTAACAAAGACTCGAAAGACTTACAAAACTTATAATTTCTCCCTTTAACTTTTTGTGATAAAACACTATACAACTAAAATAGACTTTGCATCAAAACATGAGAAAAACATGCAATATGTCCTAAAGACATTTGCTCCCATGAATAAACATTAACACATAACACAGACACCCTTAAAACCACTTACTCAAAGTGCATCCATCTTGATGCACACTTCATGTTGCATGTCCAACTCTGTAGCTCCACCCAAGACTCAAGGTCTCTTGCTACACATGTATCCAGCATACACAAAACCACACATACTTTTGAGTCATCATACAGACCTACATGTAGTCTAACCAAGTATGATCGTGCTATCCCTTCACAAAATAACACCGATAGGCTAAGCACACTTAACATACAATAGAGAAATAACACAACTATACTTGACTTCATACAAAACTCCCATTTAAGTGAATGTAAGTAAAGAAACCATGATGCAGTGCAACCTACACTCACATCACAAGAAAGTAGTAAATAAAGAGTTGTGCAACCAAACTTCTCTCCCTTTTTAACACTAAAAGTTAAACGAGCACCCCTATATAAGGGAGAGAAGGAATACAGTAATAATTCTAACACTCATGCAAACAGTAGAGACAAATTAAACCAAAAACATAACAAAATGTAAGACATATAAATGAAAAACACAACACACATAAATAAACTACTGAAACAAAAGCAACATAACCTTTTTCATTAATAAAAAATTAATTACACTTTTTTGGAATTTTTGAAAAGGAAAAAGAGGAGACAACTAAGAGAAAGAAATCAACAATCAAATTAGTACTCTCCACCTCTCTCATCCTTATCATTAGAGGAGGTTCTAGCATCCTTAGGTGTTGGGGGGAGGAAACTCATCAAGAGGGTCAAGGATGGAGGTCTCAATCATCTGCTAAAAAAAGGTAGTGGCCTAGAGAAGGTGAACATCACGAAGCAAAGCATTATAGCTGGAATTAGTAGAGGAGAGATGAGACACATTAACACCGCTAGTAGACTGTCAGACAAAAGAAAGAGAACTAGAGGATCTTAGGAAGCAATAACTAGGAGGATGAATAACAGAATTCAGAAGGTCACTAAGATAATGATAAGAAGAAGCTATACTCACATAAAGAGCATCTCTACCATATCTATAGCCATGTCCAGCCAAGAGATCAACCAACTCAGTAACGTTGCTAGAGAAGATGTTTGAAAACTTGTTAGGTAGAACACCATTTAAGAGGTTTCAAACTCAAAAAGGATGATAGAAAAGAAGGATTGTGTACATACTAAAGAGTTAATATCCTAAGGACATCATATCGGGAAAAGGGTGATCTGACATCCTTGTAAAAGGAAGGTGGTAGAGAAAAGAAGAGTGTGATACATGACAATTGAAAAATAAAACTCCCAAACAAAGAGAGGCTCATAATGATAAGAAAGAGTATGGAGAGAAAGCTAAGAAAAGTAGGAAAATATTTCATGGATTGTAGGAAACTTATTAATCATCATAAATCTATCAAAAAGTATAAGGGCTAGGCGGTGAGAAGAAGGACCCGTAAACTTTGACTACTATTCTAGATCTACTGAAGGGACTCTTCTACGTTTAGATCTATTGAGGGCCATTTATAAAGGGTAGGATGAGGTAGGGGTAGGCTTTTTATAAGAGAGGGTAAAAGTGTTTAAAGGCAAGTAAAGTGTTTGGAAAATTTGTGGGTTGAAATGAGGAGGAAAATAAGTTTTTATTGGAATATTGTAGCCTTCCTGACTTGCTAGGTTACCTTCTCACTGATGTGGTCAATAAGGCCTTCAATGATAGTGTAAAACATCACACTCAATGAGCACCTTGGTGAGGGCTCATTGAGGTTCAATGAAAGACAAACAACATGAGAAGAGAGAGAGATAGAGTACAAAAATACTTTTTTGAATTTTTAGTATAATTTTACAAAGTAAGGTATTTTTGGATTTTCTTTAATAAAACACAAGTAAACACAAAAAACACAAACAAAAAGTAATGAAAATATACATAAAAAGGAAAAGCACTCAAAAATACAAACAAAAAGCTACAAAGAGAGAAGGAAGAAGAAATCTCAGCTCAGTTAGATCATAACAAAGAGTGATCAAACTACATTCCATTGTTTTAAAAAGAATTTATAAGGGGAAATAGAAACAAAATGTAGTCTCTTGTTCTAATGAGCACGTGATGTATGAGGCACTTAAGAACTCCGTTGATTTGAAATTCTAGAAAACCTATTGAGTGTGGCTTATACATACAACCAATAAGGATTTTTATAGAGATTTTCCCTTTCAACATTTTGTTGTCGATGCATAATGCACCCATATTAAACATGTTTAGGAGAAACACAATACCTATATCTTGAGAACACGGACTAAGAAGAGTGAGAAGAAGGTCCCCTAAGATTGTTCATGAAGTATATCAGACACTATTTGGCAAGATGGCCAACAGTACCACATATATAGCATGAATAAGTAGATAATGAGAGAAATGGGGTCTCTAACCCTGATGAATAATATAAGGAGGCAAGGGAGAGGAAGAAACACTCGTATTAACTCTCATATGAGGATGAGTACTTCATTTCTCACAATGAGTCCTTACATACCCATATTTACAACAATGGTGGAAAATAAGAGAAATCTGAGTAGGTAAGGTAGGAGTCCATCACTAGAAGAGGAACATTGAGAGAACCAACCAACTTACCTTTTGGGATTGTGACTGATACACGCTCAAAAAGCACACATATATTATGATTTATCAGAATTAAAAGAGTAAATTAGGTTTTAATATCGTATTTTAATCTAAGTATATTATAAATTGTGTTTTCGGAATCACGAGATATGTTTCTATGTATTTTAGGTATTTTGGGACTTAAAATATTCCAATGAAAATAGACCAGTTAAATGCTCACAACTAGGTGTATGCTTGTCATACAATGGAGGATATAAATGCACACATTTATACAAGAAACATCAAGGGGGTCAAAACATTAATTTTCAAAATTAAGGGCACACTACGGTATGAATATATGTGCACCACAGCATAACATCATTGTTATAAATCTCATAGAACTAGAAATAAAGTGGCACTATGGCATGAGTTGACCCATACCGCGACTTATGCAAAATGATATGCACAGTAATCTCTAGATTTTTAGCACATATTTATCCAAAATGTTCTAAATTTGTAGATTATAATTTTAAATATTTTAGATCTCTATAACCCTATCTTAACTAATTGTAATTATATTGTAACTCTTTTACTATAAATATATAGCTAGGGTTAACAACAAAAGGAGCCACAAATTGTATAGATTATAGACACAAAAATTCACAAAAAATATGCAGGGCAACAAAGAAATTAAAGGCTAGAGGCAGATTGGAACTCAAAGAGACAATTAAGGAGTTGTAATTCAGCCATTAAAATTAATCAATAAAATACTTCTTCTTTTTCTTCTTTATCTTCTTTATCTTCTTTGTCATTTTCTATTTATTTTAATTATAATTATGCTTAGATAATTTATTTATGTGATGTGGGTAATTTCCAAGTCCTAGACTGTGATTTTAATTAATAAATTATTATAATGATTTTTAGATAACATCCTTGAGTTTTGATTTGTTCGACTCTAATTAAATTCTATGACTATGCATATATGAATTAGAGTAATTATAATTTACTGCATATGTATGTGTAATACTAGTTTAAGATGTTACTAGATTATCTTGGGAATATATAGGTTTTCTTGTGTGACAATCAGGAATACTTATCTTTATTTATTTCGTTGGTTATGGTATTCGCTAATATTCTTATTCAAAGTGTTAATTTGTTGTATTGTGACAATGTGACAAATAAAATTGATACCTTCATTGAAAGTTGCTAAGAATTATGATAATGTGAAGTTTAGCTATCTCCTTCTTCGTACGTAGTTCTATGAATGAATTTTATCTAGCAGCGATGACTAAGTTATATTCTAATTTAAAAATGATTTATGATGGTATTCTACTTCAATTAAAAGTAAGAAAATGTGAGTTTGAAATCATTGTCGACTAGTGCATAGATTTCCCAAGCTATTGTTGTTAATTCAAGGATAGCTCAAATATTAATTTATGATATAATTGGTTAAATAATAGGCTAGTGGTGATGATTGTTCCATAATTATATATTTCTCTCGATTTATTTGCTCATGTATCTTATTTATTATTTTTATTTTAAAACTATTTTCAAAACCCTTCTTTTGATAATTTGTTAAGAAGCTAATAATTGGTGATATTTATTGAACCAATTCTCATGAATTCGACAAATTTTATTCGTAAATTATTTATTATTTATACAATTTGATCACGTATACTTGTATTTTTCTAAGCCTATCAAGCATTATGCATTGTTATCGGGGATTGTTTTTATAATTTTGTCATTAATTATTAGTTTTAAAAAATTCAAAAATTAATTTTTTTAATTAATTAATTATATTTATTTTTTATTATTACCTTTAAAAAAATAAAAAAAATGGAAAATAAAAAAATTATTTTATTTAGTTTATTAAATTAGTTTAATTTTTTCTTTTCTTTTATTTTTTTGATAACTTCTTTTTCACTAACTATTAGATTAATATTTATTTTATTTTTCACAGATTTTGATTTTGATTTTACTAACTCAACTTCTTTTTATTTTTTTATTTTTAATTTTTTTAGAGTTTTTTGTATTTATCTACTAACTTCTTTTTATTTTATTTTTGTTTTGTAGTCTTTTTTATTTTATTTTTAGTGTTGTTGTTTATTCATAATGTGGATATTACCTAGGGGTTGTTGATGCATTATCATCAAATATAGTTTTATTTATTTATTTCCTTTTATTTCCTTTTATTTTGAAATTTTGTCATGAGTTGAATTTTTTACTTCATAACTTTGTTAGTGATGTTATTATTTGTGAGGCATAATTAACTTCTCAAGGCATGTTGGAACTCATATATATGATGCATTGAGAATGTGAACCTAATGCTCAGAATAACCACAATTCATCACCATAAGGAAGGTAGTTTTTCTTTTCTCTCTTTTCTTTAGATACATTGGAACATTGAAAATAATGTAGACTTTTAGGTTGAGAATGAAATTAGTTCTTTCTATATTTTTGTTATTTTTTCAAGAGTTCAAACAAAATTTAGGATACAATTTTTCAAAATTTTTACTTTTTTTTTTATTTTGAGTCAAATTTTAATTTATTTGTTTATTGTTTCAAATCAATTTATACGTCATTGATATGAATATGATTGTGATAATTTTAATATTTAGAGGACTATAAGTTTTTTTCAATTAAGGAATGATTTGAATGTGAAATTCTTATGGTTACTTAAGATTGTTTTATGTGTGAATGTTTCGTAAACATATTTGAGGTAGACCAAAGACTCTATAACTTATTTGGAAATACACTCAAGGTGAAGTTATAGAATACACAATACTTAAGAAAGGATTTAGGCTATTTTTAGATCATTTGTACATTTTCAAGCCTACCATTTGTATATTTATCACTAGTATCATTTTTGAGCTTTTCTGAATTATAAAAACTTTCTTTCTTTAACATGATATAACCCACCTTTTATGAACAAACAAAAAGTAAAAAAATGATTAACTCAAAAATAATTGAAAATAATAGGCTGAGATTATAGAAAATCAATTTTAAATGAAAAGGATAAAAGGTTGATAATGTAATTTTGTATTTTCTTCTTCTTAAAAAATGAGAAGAGAAAAATAAAAAAAATAAAAATAAAAATAAAAAGATAGAAAAACAAAGAGAAAAATGAAAAGAAATAGTAAAACAAGAAATAAAGAAAAAAAGAAGAAAAAAAAGTATATTGATATTTGATACAACGTGAAATTGTATCCATATTGTACTTAGCTATGAATGCAAAGGTAAATACTAGCATAAAGTTATAACTTTAATAAAGGTTTATTGATCCAAAATATTGTGACCATTCTATATTAATGAAGAGTGAATTGAAAGGTAAGTCTATAGAGTTTGTAATTACTACTTACACATGCCATATTTTCATAATCTAGAGGTCAATAATATTGTTCTATGAATGTCATGTATAAGATTATTTGGTATGAAGATTATATCTTCGTGGTAAGATGGTTGTTTAAGAGTTGATCATGAAAGTAAAATTAATATTTGAATTTATCTTATGAAAAGTGAGCATTAGATATAATCTATGTATTAAATATTATGGGAAATCTTTCAGAGAAATGTATAATTGATTAAATAGTTAGAGTCTTCATTTATTTTTATATATTTATTTTCCTTTAAGTCAGTTTAATTTAGTTTAATTGTGATTTTATGGGTATCATCTTGAAAACCCTCACAAGACTATAACTTGTCCACTAGGGCACCCCAAGGGTTTAAAGACTTATTACATATGCTAAATGCAATCTTGTGATCTATGAAAATGATTTAGTTTAATATAGTTTAGTGTAGTATTTAGTTATTTATTTTCTTTTTGAGAACCTCTTTTGAGCACTTCTCTTGGTATGGACTAACTAGAAGCTAGTTGAGAAATGTGATACTAAGGGTGGAAATTTTCATCATAGTTTGATTGATCGAATCAAATTCAATTTGTAGAACCCAAATTAAATTTGGGCCATATTTGGGCTAGGTTAAATAATAAAAAAAAATTAAATTGGGTTTGAGCCAGCCCGTTAGTCTGAAATAAAAAATTTAAAAAAAGCTATAGTATATTACAACTTACACACTAAGTTAATAAATTAAAATTGGAGAAACATATTTTTTCTCGTATCATATTGCAATTCATATAAGGAGAGTATTTTATTTCAAAATAAAATCGAAAGTCATTATCTAAAAATTTATATGAGTTCTGAATACATCATAACTTGTCCATTTTGTCATGTTCATATTAGAAAATTCAACAACAAATAAAATTTCAGAAAGGAAAGGAATAATGTAAAAGCAATAGATAGATCATGGTTTTAAAGGGGGATTATTAGTAATTGCTACATTATATTCATAACTTGTGAGCTGGTGTTGGTAAATTTGTATTCCCTAAGAGTTGTTGTGCACCTAGAACGAAAGTGTCCTATTATACATGGTAAATCTATAGTGTGTTCTAATTTTTGGTTAATTAATTAATTTGTTGTTTTAGCTTTTGGTTATTAACTTGTAAACATGGTTCAATTTTAGTCAAAAAGCAATATGGAGGTGGATGGAGATGACACAACTAATGTAATGGAAAACATAGTAAAGGGAGATGAAACAAGCATTGACATTCTTTCAAATTCATAGAAGCAAAAAATGATGTCTAAAAGATCATGGATATAGGCACACTTTGAGACTCTCCCTTTGTCTTCTCATAATATTCTACGAGAGAAGTGCAAGTATTGTAGTCAAATCTATCAAAATAGATCTAGGAATGGAACAAGTACTTTTACATGCCACTATAGTAAGTGCGCTATGAGTGATACACACGATGTGGGTCACATGGTTATTAACTTGTTATTGTAATATAATAGGTATATGTGAGGAATTGTATTATCTCTGTGAACTTTATTACGTGTGTGAGTTGTTCATTTTGTGTTAATTTGTCATTTATTTAAAAGATTAGTTGTTGTAATATTATATTCTTTATTTTTGGGATTTCATATAATGTTGTTTGAGCTATTAATCAGACACGAATTGTGTTCAATGAATATGCAAGTATACGTATCGTAACAAGTAATATAATGATAAGAAAATATCATTCCCACAGAGATTATGTTTTTAGAAACTAATTTTTGAAAAACAAAATCAATTTTTTTGTGTTTTTATATTTTTAGGAAGAAAAATTAAAAGAACTAAAAATGAATAGCAATAATTAATTAAATCAGATTTGGTAACTAAGAAGATATATGTAAAAATATCTAAGAATACTTAATTCCCTAATTTTCTAGACATGTAAATCAATAAAATCCCCCAAATATAATTATCAATGAGTTATATGATCAATTGAATCTAATATAGCATGTATTCATCTTTCAAGTAAACTACACACAATATAGTAATTAAACTAATCACACTCTCATGTCAATTAAATTGCATACTACTCATTAAGTTCATCAATTATGTATCACATACATAAGAACCATACATCTCTTCCTAGAAACTATGTATGTTATTTAATCAAGAAAAACAACTAAATTATTCTCTCAAATCTATTTAATTACCTCTAAAGATCAATTTTTGGCCAAATAATTAATAACATAAAAATCAGATATAAATAATATAATTAAATTGAAATCATAATTGGGGTAAAATATTAGATCTTCACATGGTAAAAATTGGGTTCATAAGACCCCTAGATTAATAATTTAACTAGACATAATTTTGTTCAAAAAACTCATATTTTTCATAAAGAAAGACATAAAAATTGATAAAAAAAAGGAGAAGAAGAAGAAATACAATCAATCTATTAAATTGTAGTACTAATCTCCTCTTGAATCTCCACCAAAATTGTATCTACTTTTTTTTGTGTTTTCCTCTCTTCTTGGCTCTAAAAAATGATAAAAATTATGTTAATTTTGACTCATTAGGATTTATGGGGTAATCAGGGGCTTAAATACAACTCAGGTGGAATTTGGACCTTCCGATCACCTTCAGGTCAAGAGTTGAGATGAAAAAAGGAAAAATTAACAATGCCAGCCAATAGAAGTACGACATATGGCACACAGTTTTCACTGGACTAATTAGTGAGAAAGGCATGCCATATGAGGTTGGTCTTAGTTAACACAAGTTGAGTCATCGTCACTTGGCACTCTATGATTTATGGTTCCAAATTGTGTGGTGCACGGGTGGAAAGAATGGAAAATCACGTGATAACACGTGGCAAAGACCAAGCAATGAAAATTGAAATAAACGTTGTGCCTACATGTGGTAAGGCACAACGTCATCTCGTACATGTTGTGGTGTGTGATTGGTCCTCTCTTTTACGTGTCATGCATGTGGCTTACTGTGTTAGATCTTTTGCATATGTGACAGCTCTTAATTGGTCATGCGTTAAAAATTCATAAAAAAATCTATAAAAATTCTGAAAAATCCCAAAAAATTTCAAAAATTATATTTTCATCCTTTTTCACTAAAAATTTCATATTGTAATATTTTTAACCTCAAAAATATTCTTATTGAATAAAACGAGCAAATATTAAGTAAAAAAAATGTATTGATGACTATACTTTTATAGAGTCATCAACTATTGAGCTTTAATCATTAAATATATTTTTTGATTTATAAAAAAGTTCAATTAATTGAAAAAATGATATTTATAATTTGGGCTAGTTTAGGCCATCATGTATGTTTTTGGTTTGGATTCGGACATGCCTTTACTAGCTCGAATTAAATTTGAATTGAGCCTGGGTTGGACAAATTTGACCTAAGCTAGATAGCTCAAATTGGCATGGTACTAATATATGTTTGTCACGACATAACACCCTTGGGATAAATCTCAAAGAAATGGAAACAAAGTGGCACCAAGGCATGATTTGATGCATGCCACGACCTGCACTAATGGATATGCATAGTAATCTCTAAATTTTTAACACATGTTTATCCAAAATTTTCTAGATTTGTAGGTTAGCATATTAAATGTTTTAGATCTCTACAATTTTCAAGCTCTAGATTATGATTTTAATCAATAAAATGTTATAATAATTTTTAGATAACATCCTTGAGTTTTGATGTGTTCGACTTTATGATTAATTTCCATGACTATGCATGCATGAATTAGGGTAATTGACTAATTTATTGCATGTGTATGTTTAATATTAGTTTAAAATGTTACTAGATTATCCAAGAAATATATAGGCTTTCTGATAACTGTATTTTATACAGTTATTTGCATCAATTTTAGTAATGATAATTGCTATGTTCGTTTAATATTTATTAATTTTTGTTAAATAAATTAATATTTTCCTTTTATTTGCTAAAAATGTATTTTTAATAAAATTAAATAATTTGTATCGAAAATACACTTAATTTCATATTTTTGTCCACAAATATAACTTATGGTAATATATTTTCTTAATTACAATTTATATAAATCAAAAATATAATTTAAATTAAATTTGGGCTTAATTGTAATTATTAAAAGTTTAAAAATTTAATTTAAAATTAGTAAAGGGCTAAACTGTAATTTAAGAAAGTTTAAAATGTAAATTGAAATATATTTGTGGGTGAAAATACAATTAATAAAAGTTTAATTTTCGCTACAGGGGAAATGAAGACCACGTAAGAAGCGCACTCGCTAAACGTGGACCGTCCGATCAAAGTATCCACGGCTGGAATGCGCGCGTGTCCATCAAGCTCGACAAAAGCGATGGGAACAGAGATATTCCTTTCCACGCGGCTCGGCGTGCCATGGGTCCCACGCGTGTCGCGCGGGCCGTCGAGTGGGCCCCACTGTCGGCCGCGCAGATTCCCCGAGAGCATGCCGGGACGGCTGGATCGATCAACGGTCCATTGCGGCCCATCAGCCGCATCGCGACCGAGCCGCTCGTGTTAACAATCCTGTGTGACGCGGTCCATACAAGCGGCGTGCACCCTCACTCTTCAAACGGAAAATGGCTACCACGTGTCTCATAAATATTCCGAATACGGTGACACGTGGCATGCTGGTGAAATAAAAACGCAGAATCGTGGCCCCCTTCCAGCTCGTTACACATTTCGTACCGAGAAATCGCCCGCGACGCGGTCTTCGTGCGCCCGCTTAACGTCCAATGAAAAGTCGCCACGTGTCCCGCGAATTGTGTCCGCCAATCAGAACGCGACACGTGGCATGCGGAAAAAGAAAAAAAATTCAAAAAATTGGCAGAATGTTTGTTACGCGTGCTAGCTTGTCTCCCACTAATGATATAAAAAATAATAAAAAAAAAATAAAAATAAATAAAAAATAAAAATAAAAATAAAATAATAGAAAAAAAAAAAATGAATGATATATGTTTGTGGGATACGCGTACAAGTTTTTTTCGTTTTTTTTTTTTCTTCTTTGTTTCTTTTCATCTCACCAAGCTCAATTTTTTTCTTCTTCTGTTTGTGCTTTCGAAAATTTTGGGAGAGAAAACTAGCGCTTCTTGCAAGTTTTTTCTTCCTTGTAGCATTTTATTTTTTTCTTTTTTCTTGCTTTGCGTGTTACACAAAACACGCAGTGTATTAATTTAACATTTTATGTGGTATTTTCTTAGGGAAATTACGAGAGAAAGAAGACAACAAAGAAGAAGAAAAGGGATGAAATTTATTTTTCATTGAGGAATCGTGGAAAGAGTTTTTTTCTTATCTATTTTCTTTTAATTTTTCTTTCTCAAATGTTATATTTTCGTTGTGTTGTAATTTTAAATTCGCTATGAACCAATACATTTGTTCGGGGATTATAGCAGTAGCGTAAATTATGAAATTTGAATTAAATATTTTTGAATGATTTAAGGAATTTGTTTTTAAGTTGTTTATTTTATCTCGTATTTAATGCTTTTAATTATCTAAGATTAATTAATTGATATGTGACATTTAAATAAACTTGAAAAAGGCATTTTTGTAAGGCCGTGATGAAATAACGATATACATAAGAGAGATAGAAATATACTTTTATTGTACGTGTAACCCGATGTAGAACTCGTAACTTAATAAATCCGGTTGAATTTAATTCGCATAGGAATATAGTGAATCATTTTAACTTGATGTTTACGTATGGAGCTCGGAAGAGATATATGGATAGATTAGAGTTCTTGGTTAACAACTTAAAACACGATAACATAAATCAAGATAAAATATAGCGATTCAAGGGATTAATTTGGTGAAACCGCAATCCTAGAATTTTCTTGCAACTGCTATATAAAGTTAGTAGTCAAACCGCATTAAATTATCGATCGCTTTGGATAAAATTAGGTTGAAATAATTTTAATAATTAACGAATACTAGTAACAAATTTCGTGGAACGATATTTTACTTATCATATTATTACTTGTGACCGTGTATACTTGCACGAAGTTTGTGTGTTGAAAAACACGCAACAAGTTTTTGGCGTTCTTGAGGATATGTTTTACTATTTTTATTGTTGATATTAATACCAATCAATCGATTTTAATTCAAAAAAAAAAAAAAAAAATACATATATATTTTTTGTTTAATTGCTTCGTTACTTTCTTGTATTTCAGTGTGTTTATTTATGTTTTAAATTTAATTTATATATTGTATTAGATTTAATTTTTGGATAAGTGGGACTTTTGTATGCGACGCATTAGAAATCTTGACCTAGTTCCTTAGATCTAGAAATTCATAGAACTATTCGAACTTAAAGAAAAATAATAAACAAGAAATCTTCGAACAAACTAGCTATGGATAATGAAATTCCGTAAGTTGAAGAACCAAGATCCTTAAGAGATTATGCAAGCGTCTATGGTTGGTGGAATCCATTCAAGCATTAAGACCATTAATTCAAGCCAATAATTTTGAAATTAAGCCCGCAATCATTCACATGATTCAAACATCGGTACAATTTGGTGGGTTACCCCACGATGATCCAAACTCCCATATATCAAACTTCCTAGAGATTTGTGACACCTTTAGGCATAATGAGTCACCTTGATGATGCTATTCGGTTGAGACTTTTTCCTTTCTCATTGAGAGATAAGGCAAAGAGTTGGTCAATTCATTGCACACGTGGTTCTATCACTACGTGGGGAGGATCCGGCTCAAAAATTTTAGCCAAATATTTTCCACCTAAGAAGACTGCATGAGGAATGAAATCACCACTTTTATGCGCTTTGACTCGAGTCATTATATGAAGCTTGGGAGAGGTACAAGGAGCTACTTAGAAGATGTCCGCACATGGATTACCGAAGTGGCTTCAAGTTCAAACATTTTATAATAGTTTGACGGGTCAAACTAGAAATATGATTGACACGCAAAGAAAGTGTGCTCTAATGGGGAAATCAATTGATGAAGCATACAACTTATTAGAGGAAATGGCTTCAAATAGTTATGAGTGGCCATCGAAAGGATGGTTCCTAAGAAAGCAGTAATTCATGAGATTGATGCTATGATTTCGCTTTAATCGCACAAGTGTCTGCTTTGGTTAAAAAGATGGATACTATGGGTGTCCATTCTATTCAGAGTCCTTTTGTTGCATACGTGAAATTTGCAATGGTAACCATGCCGGAGATGTCCTCACAACCCCGAATGGCCAATTTTGTTTCCAATTATAGTAGGAATCAAAACAATCAAAACAATCCCTATTCCAACACATACAATCCAGGGTGGAAGAATCATCCTAATTTTTCTTGAGTAATAACCAAGGTCAATCATCTTCTACGTTTCCCACTCACCCTCCGTGTTTTCATAACCAAGTCCCACAACAAGGAGAGAAAGCCTTCATTGGAAGATATGTTTGCTTCGCATATGGCCAAGAATGAGACTATTCTCCAAAATCGTGCAACATCTATTAGAAATCTAGAAGTTCAATTGGGGCAACTAGCTACTCTTGCGTCAACAATCGCCTCAAGGATCTTTACCTAGTGATACCGAATCAATCCAAAAAGGGAGGGAAAAGAGCATTGTAAGGCAGTCACATTGAGGAGTGGAAAAGAGTTAGAAGAAATACAAAAATCCATTTCTCCACCGACTCTTATTGTCAAGGTGGTGACCTCGAAAAACAAGAAAAGGCTAATCGTAGGGTTGAAGAGAATGAATCAAACGTAAAATCCCTTAATAAAACCAAGTGTTAGATAATCTCAAGCCTTTAATCCACCAATTCCATTCCCTCAACGCTTCCATAAGCAAAAACTTGATAAACAGCTTCTCTAAGTTTCTTGAAGTATTTAAAAACTTCATATCAACATCCCTTTTCTTGATGCCTTGGAGCAAATGCCCGATTATGTGAAATTTATGAAAGACATCTTGTCTAAGAAAAGAAGGTTAGGTGATTTTGAGACCGTTGCTCTCAGAGGAGCAGTAAAGGCCATCCTTCAAAAGAAGCTACCACCTAAGCTTAAAGATCCGGGAGTTTCACCATTCCCCGTACTATTGGTGAGAAATTTTTTGGTGAGCCAGCTTGCGATCTCGTGCAAGCATTAATTTGATGCCACTTTCCATCTACCAAAGACTTGGATTAGGAGAGGCAATCGACCACCGTGACTCTTCAACTCGCCGATAGGTCTTTGAAACACCCTGCAGGCATTATAGAAGATGTGCTTGTCAAAGTAGACAAGTTTATCTTTCCCGCATTTCATAATTCTCGACACGTGGAGGAAGATAAAGAGATTCCTATCATTCTAGGGAGACCATTTTTAGCAATCGGGTAGGACTTTGATTGATGTTCAAAAAGGAGAGCCGACCTTGAGAGTCCAAGACCAAGAGGTAACTTTCAACGTCTTTTAAAGCTATGAAATTTCCAAGAGATTCTCGACGATTGCCTTAGAGTTGACACGGTGAACGTTAGTTGAAAGCAATTTCAAGGAAAATTTTAGTACCGATGCTTTGGAACTTGCACTCAGAATGACAATATTATTGATAACTACGATTCTCTTGAATATCTCAAGTTATTTAAGGCATCTCCACAACTCTTTAGTCCTCAAACTCACGTGAAGATGCATCACAAGTTGTAACACCGTCTAAGTTTACCTATGGGAAGCCATCTATGGAATGCGAAAAACAATTACTAGAGCTTAAACCACGCCAACCCATCTAAGGTATGCTTATTTGGGTGAAATGACTACAATGCCTCGTGATTATTTCGGCGTCTCTAGATGACGATCAAGAAACGAAGCTATTGAGAGTGTCGAGAAATTACAAGCTAGCATTAGGATGGTCTATGGTAGCCGACATTAAAGGAATCAGCCCTTCAATATGCATGCACAAGATCTTGTTTGAAGAAGATATCAAGCCTACTATCGAGCATCAACGTCCGTTTTGAATCCAATCATGAAGGAGGTAGTAAAAGAGGAAATCATTAAGTGGTTAGATGGGGCATTATCTATCCTATTTCGTATAGTTCTTGGGTCACCCAATTCATTGTGTTCCAAAGAAAGGAGGAATTACTGGAGACTAATAGCAATAATGAGCCGATTCCACACGGAAAGTGACAGGATGGCGGGTATGCATGGACTATCGGAGCTCAACAAGGCCACTTTCGAAAGGATCATTTCCCACTTCCATTTATCGACCAAATGCTAGGCAAGACGACATTCTTTCTCGTTTTTTGGATGGCTATTCGGTTACAACCAAATTGCGTTATCGCTACCGAAGATCAAGAGAAGACCACTTTCACATGTCCATATGGAACTTTTTGCTTTCCGAAGAATGCCTTTTGGATTATGTAATGCTCGACCACTTTTCGAGAGTGTATAATGGCTATCTTCTACATGGTGGAAGGTGTAGAGATATTTATGGACGACTTCTCGCTTTTGGGGATTCATTTGATATGTGCTTGCATAACCTTTCTTTGGTCTTACAAAAGTGCGAAGAAACAAACTTGGTTTTAAATTGGGAAAAATGCCACTACGGTAGGAGAAGGTGTTGTCCTCGGCCATCTAATTTCGTGCTAAAGGAATTGAAGTGGATAGGGCAAAGATTGAAACCATTGAGAGACTACCGCCTCTAACATCGGTGAAAGCAATTAGAAGCTTTCTTGGGCATGGGGATTCTATAGGCGTTTCATAAAAGATTTTTCCAAGATATCAAAGTTCTTCTTTTTGTAATCTTTTGGAAAAAGATACAAAATTCACATTTGTGAAAAGTGTTTGGAAGCTTTCCGTTTTGAAAGAAAAGTTGATCACGGCTCCCATCATTGTTGCACCGCATTGGAATCTACCTTTTGAGCTTATGTGTGATGCCGTGATTTTGGCAAGAGGAGCTGTTTTAGGACAACGCGGAAGAAGAGAGTTTTTCATGCCATATACTATGCTAAAGAAAACTCCTGACCGAAGCTCAAATGAATTATGCTACCACCGAAAAAGAATTACTTGTCTGTTGTATATGCTTTTGAAAAGTTTCGTTCCTACCTAATCCAACTAAAGTGACATTTATACTGATCATTCTCGCTATAAAATATCCGATGGCTAAAAAGATGCAAAACCAAGATTGATTAGATGGATCCTCCTACTTCAAGAATTTGATTTGGAGATCAAGGATAAGAAAGGAAACGGGTAAAATCAAGTGGTGATCATCTATCGAGATTGGAAAATAATGATGGAGCCGTGGACAAGACTATCATTGGTGAAACTTTCCCGGATGAGCAATTGTTTTCCTTTGATCATAAGTGTGCCGTGGTAGACTATGTTAATTACATCGTAAGCAAATGTGCTTTCCACACGAAATATCTTTCCAACAAGAAAAAATTCTTACATGATGTTAAGTACTATTTATGGGATGAACCTTACTTGTTTAAGCATTGTGCGAGATCAAATTATCGTAAGGTGTGTCCCAAGGGAAGAAATTGAAAATATACTTAGACATTGTCATTCTTCAAATATGTGGCCATTTTGGAAAAGAAAGAACTCACAAGCTAAGGTTCTTCAACTGGTTTTTATTGGCCAAATTTGTTTAAAGATGCACATTTCTTTGTTTCACCTTGTGACAGTGCCAAAGAGTTGGTAACATTTCTAAGAAACACGAGATGCCTTTAAACAACATTCTTCGAGGTAGAAATATTTGATGTTTGGGAATTGATTTCTACGGGACCTTTTTATCCCGTCCTACAACAACCTCTACATTCTCGTGACGTGGATTACGTTTCTAAGTGGGTAGAAGCAATTCCCTTGCCTACCAATGATTCCAAAGTGGTACCGAATTTTCTAAAGAAAAACATTTTCACTCGATTTGGCACTCTAAGGGCAATCATAAGTGATTGGGAACTCATTTTTGCAACAAATCTTTTGAAACCCTCCTTGCCAAATACGGTGTCACTCATAAGATCACAATCGCTTATCATCCTCAAACTAGTGGACAAGTTGAGATATCCAACAGAGAAGTGAAGAGAATTTTGGAGAGACGGTAAATCCTTCAAGGAAGGATTGGCTCCAAGAGATTGGATGATTCACTCGGGCATACCGAACAAAGATACAAGACACCCACGTTGGGATGTCCCCATATCGGTTGGTTTTTGGGAAAGCTTGTCATCTCCCCGGTTGAATTGGAGCACCATGCAGATTGGGCTATCAAGACTTTGAATTTTGAGTTAGGCGCCGGAGAAAACGTCTCCTACAAATCAATGAGATGGATGAGATTCGTTTACACGCATATGAAAATGCCGAGATTTATAAGGAAAAGACGAAGAGGTGGCATGACAACAAAATCTTGCATCGACACTTCGAACCAGGGACGTAGTATTGCTCTTCAATTCTCGTTTGAAGTTCTTCGCAGAAAATTGAAATCTAAGTGGTCGTGGCCTTTCATTATTACCAAAGTACACCCATACGGAAGTGTTGAGATTAAAGGTGAAGAATCACAAAATTCTTTCCAAGTGAATCCGGGCAAAGACTCAAACACTATTTGTGGGGTGACATTGATCGTCAAAAGTCCACCATTTTCTTATGTGATCCAACCTAAAGCAAAGAGAAAGGCAAATAAGTCGATGACTCTAAATCAAGTTTTCTGGGAGAAGCAACCCATGTGTTTTATATTTATTTATTTTATTTTATTTTTTATTATTATTTTTTTTTTTATATATATTTTGCTATGTTGTTATTTTAATTCTTTTTTTTCTTTCGTAGGTGCAAATATGAAGAAATGAAGCTATTTTGGCTTAACCAATCAAACAAACCAGGAAGTCTCTTAAAACCCATCTCAAATGTTCTTTAATTTTCACACACTGAGGACATGTGTATATTAAGTTGGGGGTGGTGTATATACTGATCGAATTAAAATACTTTCTCGGATGTGATCTTGTGAAATTTTTTTTTATTATTTTGTTTGTTTGGTTGATTGAAGATATGTGCTATGAATAGTGATTTATTTTTGTTTCTTCGATTTAAATAATGCATATCCATTTGAAAAATCTGAATGTTGTCTAAGTGATGATTAATTTTTACGTATATTTCATTTTTACAAGAATAGATATTCATGAGCACTAGTCTTGATTTTTGATTTGCTATGCTAATTTAGAGAATGTTTACGTGAGTATGAAATTCGATTGATTTTAGTGGGTGTTACAGCTTCTTAGAATTTGTTTGATTTTCTCTCGAGGCAAAATTATAGATAACATTTAACTAAGAAAAATGATTTAGGCCATCTTTGGATCGTTTGAGTCAGTTTCTATCTACCTTTACATCCATTATCTATAGTATACCCCATTTGAGCTTACAAGTTTATATATATATTTTTGTCATTTCAAAAGCCTATCTAAAAGGTATATATATGTGTGTAGATATTCCTTTTGTTTTTATTCCAATAACATGTTACAATGGTTAGTAAATGTTGAAGGATATATCGAAAAAAATGGTTGCTTAAAAAAAAAAGAAAAAAAAAAGAAGAAAAGAAAAAAAAGATCTAAAAAAAAAAAAGAAAAATCGAAAAGAAATCGAAAAAAAAAAAAAAAAAAAAAAAATATGGTGTATGTGATGATAAATCCCAAAATGGGTTGAAATTATTGTGATGATAGAAGTATCTTGTTCAATCCTCGAAATGTTATGCTCGGAAAAGTTTTAAGCTAAATATTGTCCTTCATTCCTTCCTTTACCTAAGCCATACATTACAAGCTTTATAAAGTCCTATTGATTTGGTGTTTTGTGTTTGTCTACATTAGTGGAGAGAGAAATGAAAAATAGACTATGAGATTTGTGATTTCATGATAATTTGTTTGATTTTATATTTGTATAAACTTATCCGGATTGCATGTAATGAAATTTGAAAAGACTTCACACACACACTTAAAATTTCATTGTAAAAAGGTTATATACTTTTAAATTGATTTTGATACTTAGATAAAATTCTTTTATTTCTTTGAGTTATGTTATTTGGAATGTTTAAAAAGAAATATTTAAAAAAAAAAAAAAAAAAAAAAAAAAAAAAATCACTATTTTAAATGCATTTATCATGGTTTATTTCTTCCTTTTGCTCGAGGACTAGCAAAAACTTAAGTTTGGGGGTGTTGATAACTGTATTTTATACAGTTATTTGCATCAATTTTAGTAATGATAATTGCTACGTTTGCTTAATATTTATTAATTTGTTAAATAAATTAATATTTTCCTTTTATTTGCTAAAAATGTATTTTTAATAAAATTAAATAATTTGTATCGAAAATACACTTAATTTCATATTTTTGTCCACAAATATAACTTATGGTAATATATTTTCTTAATTACAATTTATATAAATCAAAAATATAATTTAAATTAAATTTGGGCTTAATTGTAATTATTAAAAGTTTAAAAATTTAATTTAAAATTAGTAAAGGGCTAAGCTGTAATTTAAGAAAGTTTAAAATGTAATTTGAAATATATTTGTGGGTGAAAATACAATTAATAAAAGTTTAATTTTCGCGCGGAAATGAAGACCACGCCAAGAATAAGCGCTCAAACTCGCCAACGTGGACCGTCCGATCAGTATTCACGGCCGTACGCGTCATGTCATCAAGCTCGACAAAAGCGATTGGGGAATGAGATATTCCTTTCACGCGGCTCGGCGGCTGGTCCCACGTCAGTCGCGTGTCGCGCGGCGGCGTCGAGTGGGCCCCACGCATGTCTGGCGCGAGATTCCCCCGAGGCGGTCGCCGACCGTTGGATCGATCAACGGTCCCGTGATTGCCGCGTCCATCCAAGCCGTCGCGCACCGAGCCGCTCGTGTTAACAATCCCGTGTGACGCGGTCCCACAAGCGGCGTGCACCCTCACTCTTCAAACGGAAAATGGCCACGCCCACGTGTCTCATAAATATTCCGGGGCCGAATAACACGGTGACACGTGGCATGCTTTTTGGTGAAATAAAACGTAATCGGGCCCCTTCCATTACACATTTCGTATTCGTGAGAAATCGCTGCGACGCGGTCTTCACGCGCCCGCTTAACGTCCAATGAAAAGCTGCCACGTGTCCCGCGAATTGTGTCCGCCAATCGAACGCGACACGTGGCACGCGGAAAAAGAAAAAATTCAAAAAATTGGCGAATGTTTGTTACGCGTGCTAGCTTGTCTCCCACTAATGATATAAAAAATAATAAAAAAAATTAAAAAAAAAAAAAATAAAAAAAAAAAAATAAAATAATAGAAAAAAAAAAAAAAATGAATGATATATGTTTGTGGGATAATGCCAGACAAGTTTTTTCGTTTTTTTTTTTCTTCTTTGTTTCTTTTCATCTCAGTTTGAAGCTCCATTTTTTTCTTCTTCTCTTTTGTGCTTTCGAAAATTTTGGGGAGAAAACTATCAGTTCTTGCAAGTTTTTCTTCCTTGTAGCATTTTTATTTTTCTTTTTTTTTTCTTGTTTGCGTGTTACACAAAACACGCAGTGTATTAATTTAACATTTTATGTGGTATTTTCTTAGGGAAATTACAGAGAAAGAAGACAACAAAGAAGAAGAAAAGGGATGAAATTTATTTTTCATTGAGGAATCGTGAAAGAGTTTTTTTTCTTATCTATTTTCTTTTAATTTTCTTTCTCTGCAATGTTATATTTCTGTTGTGTTGTAATTTTAAATTCTGCTATGAACTAATACATTTGTTCTGGGATTGCAGTGTAGCGTAAATTATGAAATTTGAATTAAATATTTTTGAATGATTTATGGGACTGTTTTAAGTTGTTTATTTTATCTGTATTTAATGCTTTTAATTATCGGAAGATTAATTAATTGATATGTGACATTTAAATAAACTTGAAAAAGGCATTTTTGGTGTCGTCGTGATGAAATAACGTATATACATAAGAGATAGAAATATACTTTTATTGTATGTGTAATCGATAGAGAACTTAACTTAATAACCGTTGAATTTAATTCGCATAGGAATATAGTGAATCATTTTAACTTGATGTTTCGTATGGAGCTCTAAGAGATATATGGATAGATTAGAGTTCTTGGTTAACAACTTAAAACACGATAACATAAATCAAGATAAAATATAGCGATTCAAGTGGATTAATTTGGTGAAACTGCAATCCTAGAATTTTCTTGCAATCTGTTATAAAAGTTAGTAGTCAAACTGCATTAAATTATCGACTGTTTGGATAAAATTAGGTTGAAATAATTTTAATAATTAACGAATACTAGTAACAAATCTCTGTGGGAACGATATTTTACTTATCATATTATTACTTGTGACCGTGTATACTTGCACGAGTTTGTGTGTTGAAAAACACGCAACACTTTCCCATGTGATAGCTGAGAATACTTACATCTATTTATTTTTTCAGTTATAATATTCGTTAATATTCTTATTCAAAGTGGTAAATTGTTGTGTTGTGACAGTATGACAAGTAGAATTGATACCTTTGTTGAAGGTCAACAAGAATCATGATCTTGCTAAGTTTAGTATCTTATTTTTCATACTTAATACGATGAATGAATTTAACTACCAACAATGATAAGGTTTACATTTTGATTTAAGATTAATTTATGATGATATTCTACTTAAATTAAAAGTAAGTAAATGTGGGTCGGAAGTCATTACCTACTAGTGCATAGATTTTCCAAGCTATTATTGTTAGTTTAAGGATAGTTATAATATTGATTTATGATATAGTTGGTTAAATAATAGGCTATTGGTGAGAATTTTTCCACAATCGCATATTTCTTTTAATTTGTACTACTCATGTATCTTATTTATTATTTTATATTTCATTTTTATTTTAAAACTATTTTTAAAACCCTTTTTAGTAATTTGTTAATTAACTAATAATTAATGAAATCTATTATATTAATCCTCGTGGGTGTGACAACATTTGTTCTTAAATTACTTTTCACTTGTATATTTCGATCACGTATACTTGCCTATTTTCAAGCTTTTCAAGTTTTTGGCACTGTTGATTGTCTTCATACGAGGATTAGTAGCTACTGAATTTATGGGCTTAGGGTATCACTGGAGGGATTAGACATACCTTCTTCAAAACTCAAACGCCACTTATCACCATGGGCTTTGTTGTTCTTGAGAATTTCATTTAACTTCATACCTAGCATTATCTTATGCATGGTACTATTAGACAGGGAAAAATTTTCTTCAAGCTTTGAAAACTTCTCACCAAGGGCTTTTATTAGGTTTTTCTTTTCCTATAAGGAAGCCTTGATGAATATTGTAAAAACTCCATGATTCTTTACCATAACAGAATCATCTCTAGCACACCATCTTTTTTAGAGAGAGCATGTTCCAAATACTCTTTATTGATTTCTAACGCAATCACCATCTTACTGAGAATAGTGATCCATTTATATTGATATATGTTTAGTTTAACTGAAGTTTCCTTAACTCCTACTCTAGGTGCATCATCTTGGTGTGATTCACATTATATTCCAATTGAAGATCAAAGTATTTCTACTGAATCATCTTACTTTTTTTAATGAAATGACTTTGATCACTACTTAGAGGATCTTGTTTTTTCAAGGGCAGCCTTTAATGCTCTTAAATCTGTCTTTTTCATTCCTTTCTTTTGACTTAGTATGCTCCCTTAGGAGCTCATTATAGGAGTCAAGTAGCTCATTTTGATAATCTTCTTCTTCTTTGGAAAACTTTTGGCCTTTTCAGGTTGTAGTGGGATGATCTTTAACAGACTTAGATGTCATAAAGAAAATAAAATTACAATAATCCATATCAACATTGCAGCTACTATCCAAAATAATAACCTTAGCCTTCATCACTATTTTATAGAATGATTCTTCTTGGAGAAACAATTGGCAACAATGTGTGCATGCTTCTTATTCTTGAGACACTTGATTTGATTCACCTAAATTATGTTATGCTATCTCTTAGATTCATCATTAGACTGATCATCTTTCTCCCTAATCTTGAGTCTTTCCTACTTGTCCCTTCAGAAATCACCATTAGGTTCTTCTTACTATGGAAGAATATTGTAAATTTCTTGGCAAAGAAAGCCATCTCTTTTTCATTAGGGCTAGACCTTTCATCACTAACCACCACCTTTCCCATATCAATGTTGCTACCACTTCTCTGGGTGGTTTTGAAAGTAATGCTTTTCTTTTTTTAGTAACAATCTAGCCTTTCCTAGGTAAGAAATGATGAATCTCATAATGATGCACAAAAAGTTGATAGTTAAATTTTATAAATTTATAAAACGTTCGCAAGCACACCAATCAATTATAATAAACAATAAACATATTTTTAAAGTCGGTCTAAGGAGGAAATACATAGTTTTAAATAATTCAACAAACTTCTTTAAAATAAACACTAAAAAATAAAATCTAAATATTTTGTCACAATATTTGGGTTTTGAAAATATTAAACTAATAATATATAATTAAAGATAAGAATACGATTGATTCAAACAATTTTTGATAGATAAACAATTAACAATCAATGGAGAGTTTATGGGAATAATTAACTAGTTAACCATGCTTGCTCATAATTAATTAGTTTATTAAAGATATAAATTAAAGTTATTTATTTTTCCATTTTCTATGAAAATATCCTTAGGTGGGGATGAAACTCTTTGTTAATAAAACCAATTAATATCCTTATGAGAGGATCACCAATTAGATTAGCTTATGTGTTGTTTTTAAGGAAATAACAAACCAACTAAATCACTACTTTAGATGGAGTACATAATTTAAACTCGTATTCAATGTGTCAAAATTAGATTCTAGAACCTAACTTTCAG